>CM075062.1:30508752-31866669 GCA_037428765.1 Rubia yunnanensis | reverse complement strand
TTAGGGCTTATAAATTTAACTTTGAGTTATACGATGATGACCTCCCACCTATCTATACCTTTTCCCCTTTAATCTTTCCTTATGATGGTGCATCTTTGAGTAAGATCTGTCATCACTTCATTCTGTATTAGTCTTATCAAAGGCTCTACATCTTGTTTTATATTTTTATAGACTTTCTTGCCTATTTAATTTCAGGCTTCAAGCAGCCAGAAGAAGAAAAGGGGTATTTCTGAGGTAGGGAGACTTCTTTGTGATACTTGTTTTTTTTCTTTATCTACAGGCCCTTATCTCTCTTTATCTGTACACTTTTGTTTCTGATTTTTTTTCCAAATTAAAATTCATAAGGAAGAAACTTTGGAGAGAGAAGAGCTGCTATCTGATAGAACTTAACAACCTTTGAAGCAACCGTGCTTAAAGTATCAAGGGTCAGATGTTTTCAAGGGCTCTACTTCCTTAGTTGTAGGTTTTCTAATAATACCCAAAGACGAGGCTGTTCATGATGGTCTTTAATGTACTCTTCATGCTGTCATGTATCCAGGTACATCTCATTTTCAATATTTGATAGTGACTTTTAAGTGCACATGATACATGTTTCTTTTTCATGTTTAAGTTTCTGACCTGCTGTCACCGGATGATTGACTTAGTAACCAGAAATATAATTGATTTTTGTTTAGTTTTTTGTGTTCTTGGTATTTGTAGGTCTAATTATTGACTACCAGTATATTATTTATAAATCCCTATGCAGCATTGGCATCACAATTCTTTGTTGAAGAGCATTCCTGTAATTGCATGTCTTGATACTTGAGTATGTACTACCATTGAAGTGTCCTTATGTTATTTTATTTATTATGCTTAGTAAGAGGTGTTATGATATTTCATGCATAATCAAGTTGTTGATCTAATGGCCATTCATTAGTATAGTTTCTCCTGTTAGCGAGAGATTTAGGTAGACTTGAATTTATGTTTTAAAGCTTCTGATCACCCTTGAAAGTGTGCTTTGTATCCTTGATTGAACACGCAAGGTGCTCGCATGGGTATCACGCACATGCAATCGGCTCTACACTTTGAGCCTAAACCTTTCGACGCTGGTGAGTTTGATGATGCAAAAGGATGACATTGCTTGGATGTGGCATGCTCGCTTTGGGCATCTACATTTTCATGTTCTGCACAATCTTTTGCAGAAAGAGATTGTACGGGGCATTCCATACATAGAGCACATCGAGGAACTTTTTGGTGGATGTGCACTTGGGAAGCAACACATAACGTCATTTCTGCAAGCCTCGACATTTCGTGCACAAAGT
The DNA here is from genome assembly GCA_037428765.1 of Rubia yunnanensis. Taxonomy (NCBI): domain Eukaryota; kingdom Viridiplantae; phylum Streptophyta; class Magnoliopsida; order Gentianales; family Rubiaceae; genus Rubia; species Rubia yunnanensis. The sequence goes on along the minus strand of CM075062.1, from coordinate 31,865,368 downwards.
CCTTTGGAGTTGGTGCACAACGACTTGTGTGGCCCAATCACGCCAACAACCGCAGGAGGTAAAAGGTTTTTCTACTCATAGCCAATGATTTTAGTCGATTTATATGGATTGAGTTGCTCAGGATGAAAGATGAGTTGTTTCAGTGCTTCAATAAAATCAAGGCAATGGCTGAAGCAGAATGTGAATGCAAATTGCTTGCATTTCGTTCCAATCCCGGCAGCGAATTCAACTCTAGTGAGTTTGTGAAATTCTGCGAGAAAAAATGGCATTACGCATAACACTGCGACACTTTACTTGCCACAACAAAATGGCATGGTGGAAAGGCGTAATCAAGCAGTGGTTGAAATGGCTCGATGTCTCATGAAATCGATGGTTGTGCCAGGGATGTTCTGGGGAGAGGTGGTGAAAACCGCAGTATATATCCTTAACCGCGTACCAACAAGAAGTTTGGATGGTATGATGCCTTACGAGGCATGGCACAAGAAAAAGCCGAGCGTGCACCATCTGAGGACTTTTGGATGTGTCACACATGTTAAGAAAGTTGGACCACACATGGATAAGCTTGCAAACCATTCGACGATGGGAGTGTTCATGGGTTACGAGGAAGGTGCAAAGGCTTACTAGGTTTACGATCCGGTAGACAAGTGGCTATACGTAACAAGGGATGTTGTTTTCGAAGAACATCGCGGCTGGAGCTGGGAAACGTCAAGTGGCATGAGAACAACAATGCCGACTATGTTCACTGTAGTCTACAACACAGAGACCATTTCGGTGAGTTCATCAGCACCATGGGCACCAACTCCGGAACCTATCATACCAGAAGCTGATCCGAGAACAACAGTAGCAACGCCAACGCAGATTCAGTGGACTACGCCACCCACACACGATGAAAACCTAACCTTTAACTCAATAACTCGGTGATACTTGTAAATTGTGGACATTTATAATGCCACAAATGAGATCAACAACGTGGAATAAGGAGGTGACTGTTTCTTGGCCGCAGAGGAGCCGACGAGCGTTGAAGAAGCCCTCTTAGATGTGTCTTGGAGGAACGCCATGAGGGAAGAGATGAAATCGATCATCGAAAACAAGACATTGGAGTTTGCATCTCTTCCATCCAACCAACATGCTATCGGGATAAAATGGGTTTTTAAAGTGAAAAAGTACTCTGCTGGAAACATTGTTAAACACAAGGCGAGACTCGTTGCAAAGGGATATACGCAGTGGCATGGGGAGGACTTCGAGGAGGTTTTTGCTCCAGTGGCAAGTATGGAGACAGTACGATTATTGCTTGCACTCGCAGCACACAATAAGTGGCAGGTGCATCACATGGATGTCAAGTCGGCCTTCTTGAACGGCGACCTTGTGGACGATGTTTGTGTGAAGCAGCCACCAGGTTTTGTCAACAACACCAATAAGGGGAAGATTCTTAAGCTACGTAAGGCTTTGTACGGGCTTCGACAAGCGCCGCGTGCATGGAACTCAAAGCTAGATGCTTCACTCACTCACTTGGGTTCACGAGAAGCTAACTCGAGCATGTCATTTATCAGAAAGGTACTGCTTAAACTTTTCTGTTTGTGGGTGTTTACATTGATGATTTAATTATTACGGGGACAAGTGTTGAAGAAATTGTTGAGTTTAAGACCCAAATGCAGCAAGTGTTTAAGATGAGCGATCTCGGTCTTCTTAGTTATTACTTGGGAAATGAGGTACGTCAAGGTGATGGTGAAATCATAGTTTTCCTAGGAGTTTATGCGGCAAAGATACTGGAGTTTGCAGGTATGAGTGGTTGTAATCCATGTCATACTTCAATGGAAAATTGACTTCGTTTAAGCAAGCAAGTTGGTAGCTGTTATGTGGATGCAACGAAGTATCAGAGTGTTATTGGAAGCCTTAGATATTTGATGAATACACGGCCAGAATTAGCTCATGCGGTTGGCGTCGCAAGTCAATACATAGAAGCTCCAAGTGTTCAACATTGGGTTGCAATTAAACAGATACTTAGGTACATTCAAGGTACTCTAAGGTATGGATGCTGCTACAAGTCGGGTGGAGGCGATGTTAAACTAGTTGGCTACAACGATAGTGACTTCGCCGACGACATAGATGACCGGAAAAGCACTACCGGGATAGCTTTCTTCCTTGGGAACAACATGGTTTCGTGGACTTCACAAAAGCAAAATATTTTTTGCTTTGTCTTCTTGCGAAGCGGAGTATGTTGTAGCGGCAAGTGCATCATGTTAAGGCATTTGGCTAAGTCGACTCATCGACGAACTAGTTGGGAGTGAAGAACTTGGTTTCAACCTTCTGATAGATAACAAATCTGGTATTGCTCTTACTCATAATTCGGTGCACCATAGTAGGAGCAAGCATATTGACACCAAGTTTCACTACATTCGAGAGTGTATCGAAATCGGGAGGATGAATGTCGAACATGTTGGCACCAACAAGAAACTGGCTGATATCTTAACAAAAGCATTGCCAAGGATCAAGTTCGTCGAGATGCGGAAAAATCTTGGAATCATTCAAGTTCAAAATGAAGAAGAAGCTAAGGGGGTGATTTGTTGGTTAAGCTCTTCTTTCGTTTTACTGTCGCATTACTGTAGTGTTAGTTTCTTGTTTTAGCAAATTGTTGCAGGACTAAGTCAGGTTGTTAGTTGCTTGGAAGTAGCTAGTTTGTTGCATGATTTTAGGACTCACATTGCATGAATGTAGCTTCCTCAGTTGTAGATTCCCTTTGCTTATAAATTAAAGATCAGAAATTGCAGTAAAGCATACTGCACCAAAACCTTTTTGCCTCTTTGTTTTTCGTTTGTTTCTTTCTGCAATAAGTCTTTTCTTTCTTTTCCTTGCTTCTGAAACAACAATCAGGGGAGTATTATTGAAGTTCGTTGAAAAGTGCCTGGAGAATGTGCGATTTTTGCGATGGGAAAAAAAGAGACAGTATACTAACACTGCTCTGACCATGATAGAGTGAGACTCCATACCTATATTATTTTTCGTTATAATGTCACATGGGAGTAGAATACATTGAATAGAACCTAGGAATACATATAGAGAATTCTGGAGTGCTAGAGAACTCTAGAATTCTAGAATTCTAGAGTGCTAGAATAACCTATAACATTCGCACGCAAAAGAAACAAATAAACATTTTTTAATAAAATCTAAACACGACCTAAATGCTGTTTTCCTCAATAAAATCTGCATATTTCTTCTCGTACACATTCATGTTTTCTGTTACGTAAAGAAATTTCTCAACATGATTATTCTCGGTAAAATGGATATAAATTATATCGCCGTAGTATTCTACCGGATATTCTTAGCAAATTCAACGCTTGCATGATGCATCCCTCTTTGCTTCTCATCATCGTTCCATTCCGATGTATAGTAATACTCTTCAGTATACTTGCCGTCCTTAGAAGGCCCGGTGAACATGCTCCCCCACCGCGGGAAATGGATCAGCGCCACTGGCAGAGTACAAACCACGGCCATGACCCCCATCCAGGTAAGCCCGCGGGCAGTGGAAAGGTTCGCGTTGGAGAAGAACAGCAGCTGAGTTAACCCGCCCCCAAAGTTGCCTCCGGCGCCGGTCAGGCCGGAGAGTATGCCGAGGGATCTCCGGGAAGCGAATGGAATGATTCCATAGGTAGCGTCACAGGCCGCTTGAGCTCCGATGGAGAAAAGCATCATGGCTGATATGGCTAGCGGCAGGGACTCGGCGAGACTGAGACAGATGCAGAAGACACCTCCCAGCGTTTGGAGGATCCAGAGAACCCATAGCCAACCTCGCATGCCGAACTTCTGGGATGCGACGTCGGAGGCCCATCCGCCGGAAGGGCGGGATGCGAAGTTGGCTAGGCCAAAACATGCTGCTATAATTCCAGCCGCGTGGAGTGGGAGGTTAAACCTAATTATATGTGCATGATCAATATCTTATAATCTCTTGTTACGTTGGTAAGTTTTCAAAGAAATGACTGAGAAGAAATGATATATTTGAAGGATGGCGAAGACGAACCTGTCATAAAAGTATTCTGTAATTATATTGTTTATGGTCAGTTCAACTCCCATGGAAAAGCCGTACAAACTGAAAATATTGCCATGTTCTGTAATTTGTGACTGCAACGCATAGAATCTGGAAAAAAAAGGGGTAGAATTAACTCATGAGGAGTAGTGGAAAGTTAAACTACAACATTTTATTTGTTAAAAGTCACAATATGAATAAAATAAATACTAATTTTGTATCCTATTTTCATTCCAATTATTATGTTATACTCCATCTCATCTCTATTTGCACTAATTTTGGTCAAGTTTCTAAAATCACGTTGAACCATAAATTTCAATTAGTGCGGAGGCATCAATATAATCATTTGAGATATTGTTAGATTCACTGAATCGTGTATTTTTTAAAGAGAAAGTCTCAGGAAAGACGGCATGTCCATAAGCTTATGGACAGGCCAGGGACTGATATGTAAAATGGGGTCATATTATAATTATTTTAAAAATGGGCTGCCTAAAAATTATTTGTGCCGAATCATAAATCGTGCCTAATCAGCAGCGTAATTTTTGGGAAGTGTAATCATTTATCACGCGTGTTCACATGGGTCTCATTATTCGCGCTTGTTTTGCCCTTTCTTCTCCTCTCTTCATTTTTCAATTTCTCTGTACTTTGATTTTTATTTTTTCAAATTCGCTCTTCGTTCTCCTTTATCACATGAAATTTTGCCGGAATCGTGTTGCTAAAGGTTGCGCCGGAATTGCCTGGATTCGGTAAGATTGATATTATAGGTTTTGAAATTTCGTTGCTATTCGTTTCCTTTTTTGCTTTATAGTTGTACGCGATTCTAATTTGAGGTTTTTTTTGTGTATTTGACCTAGTGATGGGTAGGGCGAAGGGGAAAGCTATTCTTCCTGAAGCTGAGAAGTTGTCCCAGCCTTCTTCTTCTCCTGGTTCATATTTTTTCTGTTTTGAATATTTGTAGTTTTGCACTTTTTTTTTGTTATTGTTGTGTGTGTATGTATTTTTTCTGTGTTTTTTATGTTGAATTTTTTAAGAATTTTCTTCGTAAGTCAGATCTGCATATGAGTTGTTGATGTTGATATTCTAGGTTTTGAAATTTCGTTGTTGTTCTTTTTCATTTTTGCTTTATAGTTGTACGTGAATCTGATTTGAGGGGTTTTTTTGTGTATTTGACCTAGTGATGGGTAAGGCGAAGGGGAAAGCTATTCTTCCTGAAGCTGAGAAGTTGTCTCAGCCTTCTTCTTTTCCTGGTTCGTATTCTTCCTGTTTTCTGTTTTGAATATTTGTAGTTTCGTGCTTTTTTTGTTCTTGTTATGTGTGTATGTGTTGTTTCAGTCTTGTTGGTGTTGACTTTTTTTTAGAATTTTATTCGTAAGTCAGATCTGCACATGAGTTGTTGATGTTGACTTTTTTGTTAGTCAGATCTGTATGTTTTGAGTTTTTATATAACATGCATTTGATTGTTTAGAAGTTGCATTTGTTATTGTAAGATATGCACTAGTTAGTTGCTCTGTTTTTCCCAGCATGTTATTAGTTATAATGTGCATTTTTTTCTTAGGAGTTAGGTTAACAGCTGTATTAGTTAGTCATCCTATTCTTTTGATTTGTATGCCAGGTCCGCATTTTCTTAGAAGTTAGGTAATGTGTTTTTCGAGTTGCTTATTTTTGTTGTTGACTGATTGTTATATTGTGTACTTGTTTTCTTAGAATGTTCAAATGTTAATATAACTTATGTATTATTTACTTAGGTTGTGTTTTAGTTTCACTGATTGTTAGTTAGTTATTGTTATTTTTTCTGATTTGGTAGTATGTATTTTGTTTCATTACAAGTTGCTTATGTTAGTTTACTATATGCATAAGTTAGTTAGAATGTGTATGTCAGATTATGTTTTTTACTGACTGTCAGACTATGTATGCATTTTGTTTCATTACAAGTTGCATATACTAGTATAGCCTATTAAATAGTTAGTTATACTATTTTTTTCCTAGATCAGGTTTCTTATTGGCTGTCAGAGTATGCATTAAAATATGTTTTTCTAAAGCTGAGAAGTTGTGTCAGCCTTTTTCTTCTGGAGTCTTATGCTTCTGGAGGTTTTTATTTACATGTTGCATTTTATTTGTGTGATTATGTTTATTTTTTAAATATGTGCTTATACAGTTTTTTGTTTTTCATTTTTTTGTGTAGTAGTTGTATTGGCACGTAGGTCTGCCAGGATTGGTGGTTCTACTCCACATATTTCAGTTCCTATTGTTCCTAAGCCGGGAAAGAAGAAACGGATGAATGTGGTTGTTGAGCAGTTGAAAGATGGTGAAGGTGGATCACGTGAAGATTTTGATTATGACACACTGGTGAATGATGTTGTTAGAATGAGTAGAGAAGTATCTGGTGTTGATGAAGTTGTACTTGGTGTTGATGTAGCTGTACCTGTTGAGAATAATGGTGAAGGAGGGTCCAGTGATGATGGTGAAAGTATGGACAGTATGATTAAAGACTATATTAATGAAAATCAGTGGATTTTGCGTGCAGTTGCGAAGGCGGAGGCGGCGCAAGTTGCTGCGGCTGCGTGTGAGAGGGAAAGTGAGGGTGGTGAAGCTGATGTGGAATTGGGGGAGAGTGTTGAAGCTCGTCCTACTGTGGTGGTCTCATTTGAAGGAGAGAAGGAGAGGTTGTCACCTCGTTTATTGAGCAAGGCAAAGGGTAAACAATGTGAGACTTCTACTGGACAGAATAAAAGGAAGGCAGAAGAACTTGCTGCAAAGTCGCCTGTTGAGAAGGCGATGAAGACAGACTAAAAAAGTTGTTGTGAAGAAAGGTGCTGTGAAGGCGAAGAAATTTGGTGGGGTTTTGAAGGAGTCTGTTGAGAAGGTGAAGGAAGTTGTTGAAGTAGCGAAAGAAACTGGTTTGAAGGAGTCTGCTGAGAAGGTGAAGAAAGTTGTTGAAGTGGCAAAAAAAACTGGTTTGAAGAGGAAAACGGAGAGTACTGTTGGTGAAGCTTCTGGGTCAGAAAAAATGGTTGCTGGTGAAGAAGGAGCTGCGAAACAACAGCGCAATCGTCAGAAGAAGCAGGTGGTCCAATGTACTGATGAGGAAGGTAACACGTAAGTTTATTTTAATGTGTTATAAACTGTACTTGATTAATAAGATGCTACATTTGATAAGATTCAGCGTTCATTTGTTATTCACAGTCTCAAATAAACTTACAATCTTCATATTTTATTTTATTTTAGGTTTTCTAAGAAATTCTCAACCAGTTGCTGTCCTTCGAAACTGAAATCGTTAATTGCCTCACTCACTCCCGCCCAGAAGATTGACGTGGAAGATATAGGTTTTGGTAGACTTCTTGCGTTCGACATCTCATCTATTCCTATTGGAATTGTTCCTTGGCTAGTTGACAGGTTTGATTATGTGGGCTGATTTCATATTGTTTAATGCTGACTACAAATTGTTCTAGGCTGACCTTTTTTTGTTTTGTTTTAGGTTTGATCCTGTTGGCTGTGTGCAAGAAATATCAAGCTCAAGGTACATTATTACACCTGATGATGTGTTTGATATATTATGTATCCCTAGGATTCCAGGCTGTGCCGTTGGTTTGGTTAGGAATAATGGTAGGGGTTTGTCAAGGAATGTGGACATTAGGAATAATTGGAGAGAAGAGTTGGGTGCTGATAAATATGGTAATATTTCTTATGTTAATCTTTTTGAGGAGCTGGGTAGACTAAGTGATGGTGGTGAGCGCTTTAAGAGATTTTTTGTTATGTATGTCATGTGTACTTTTTTTGCGCCAACTACCAGAAATTTGGTTGATTTTAAGCTGGTTAGTGCTCTAGAAAATATTGGGGCCATCAAGAGTCTTGATTGGTGTGGCTTAGTGCTTGATCGTCTCTGTGAGGGTGTTAGGAGTTTCAAATCTGATTCAGGTAAAAGAGATGTGTCTTGTGTTGGCGGTTGTGTGTTTGTATTGCTGCTAGCTTATATTTATAGGTTTCCCTTTAGAGGTCAGCCTGACCCTACCAGACTTCCCTTATACATGCATTGGTCGAACAAATCTTTGCTCGACAGGGTTCATCATCTGGAAAAAATGGGTTATGATAAGGGTGTTATGGTAGTTGCTGGTTTTTCTTTGACAAAGGATGGGAGGGTTAAAGATAACACAAGTAGCCAACAGCAATCTAAGGGAACTCGTAATAGCCACGACGGGCTTCATACACCTACTGCTGCATGTGATGGTATTGCTCAGGAGCCAGGAATTATTTCTTATCGAATACCGAACGGTGTGATGAGCAATGAAGACATTGACAAAGCTACCAGCAATGTAAGTATTTTTTGTCCTTTTTTTATATAGTTTGTAAAAATTAGTGCATGTTGTTTTAAAACTAATGCAGATGTTAGTTAATTTAATGCAGTTTGTAGTTCATATTTCCTTTTTAGATAGATTCTGATTTTTTATTGGACTGATATTTGTTCTTCTGTGTCAGCCTCTTAATAGGGCTTGCCTCGTTTTCAAACGAGACATGGAGGTCATTACACGTGTATTGGTTCAAAACCTTGAGAGGGTAAATGCTAGCCCGATTGTGCGACCACAACCGCAGCCGCAGCCACAATCAGAACCTCAGGAAGAGGAACAACCACAGCCAATGAGGATGTTGTTCATGTGAAGACAACACAAGAAATTATGGAATACCCAGCCACACATGAGTGGGTTGATAAGATAGTTGAAGAATACATGAGGAAAGCTCGTTCTATGATTCCTTCATTCTCCCTTGGGATTGAAGGACTTGATGATTTGTAGCTTTAGCATCTTTGGATTGTTTTTGGATGATCTGTAATCAGCTTATTTTGTGACTGATTGTTTTGCTGGTGGTATGTTAAGTGCAATTGAAACGCTGTTTTAGGAGTTGCTTTTAAGGTTGAAGGTGTATTTGGATGATTTGTGACTGACTGTTTTGTGGGTGATACGTTGAGCGCATTTGAGACGCTGTTTTAGGATTTTTTTTGTAAGGTTGCAGGTTTAATGAAACAAATGCATGTTTAGTTTTAAGAAGTACTATTTGTATGCTTTTAATTCCAAGTTGATTTTTTAATTATTTGATGGGGTTTATTGTGTTATTTTTCTGAGCTTATAGGAAAACAAATGCAATTGGTAGGTTAATAAACTACATGTGTAAGCTAAGTAGTTCTACATGTATTCAGTGGTTTTTGTATCACTAAAATTATGTGAAATATATTACAAGTCCCTTTTAGGGAAACAAGTTCATGTCGAATGTTAAGAAGTAATATTTGTATGCTTATTAATACAAAGCTAAAAAATATAGTATGTTATTGAATGTATAAAAATATTAGGTACATAAAAATCAGTGGCATACAGTATGATCCTGGAAAACAAATACAATGTATAGCTAAACAAATGCAACTTGTATCATATAGAATGCTACTTTTTACAGTGTCTTCACATCTAGTGTTGTTGTGCCGAATTCAGTAGTTTTCTTCCTTAGTTTTTTCTTTTCCATGCCTGATTTTAGCCTTTTTCCTCTTCCTTTTGTCTTCACTTGGGCTGGATCGAGTATCTTAGGTGCACTTGTTATGGTTGAGTTGCTTTGGCTACTTGTGGTTGATTGTTCAATGGCATTTGTTTTTTATGCCAACAAGTCTTCTATTCTTACCGAGCAGGTGTCAAACATCTCTTGAAGAGTGCTTCTAGCTTCTGAGTTTCCTTCGCTCTTTAGAACCAGATTGTAGAATCTGCTGGACATATGGTTCCTCCATGAGAGTACACTGTTGATGCTTTCTGATTGATGTTTTTCTTGACCAAGAATCCTGTCCCAAACTTCTGTTTTGGCCTTTTTTGTCCACCTTTTGAGGATGTACTTTGAAGGTATTTCTGTGATGGAATGAAGGTGCAATATCCTGAGGGTATGAAAGCAAAGCATACCTGACACCTCGAAGGACTTGCATGTGCATTGTACTTGAACCAGCCCATCTTCATTTTTGAACTCAACTGTCTCGTATTTGGATTCATCATGTTCTAGGCTGACCTCATATTTTTTTGTCGGTGGTTCTGAGTAAAGTTCCTTGACCTTAGTTGCCATTGCTAGGGAAAATTCCTTTTTGAATCATTTGTACAAAGCAAGTGTGTAAACCTGAGCAGCATATTTTACCAAACCTGTACAAGCCCAATAGTGGTAAATAAATGCATACTGTAAGTTAACAAATTCGTGTTCTAGACTAAGTAATACATATTTTCAAATGTGAACATACCTGCTTTGTTTTGATAATTTGGCTTTGCTTTTGTACATGCATTTTCCTTTTCTGCTTCATCTCTCCTCCACTTTCTGATTGTTTGGTTGAAGAGCTCATAGAAGTGTGTCAGTGTTGTTGTTTTGTTTGCATTGAAGCATAGTGCGTGGTTTGTGCTTTCACTTCGTTGTGATAATAAGATACCTGCTAAGAAAATATCTTTGCTGAATGTCGTGCTCCATTTTTAACGGATGATGTACAAGCGTTGAAACCAGGTGCTAGTTTCCAGCTTGTATGTGCTGATCATGGAAGTCCATTTTTCTTCAAATTCTGTAGGATTATGACATCTTTTCATACATTAGTCTAGATCGCTTTTGAAGGATTCATCTTTCTTTAATCTCCCATAATGTTGTATTGCATTTTGTTTTATGTGCCACAGGCACAACCTGTGTTTTGTGTTTTGGAAGACCTGGGAGTTGCAACAAGAAATGAATGTTGATCAGTATACATATTGTAAGCTGACACGTGCAGAAGCTAACATTTCCTACTCAGTTTAAGGTCTAAGAAATGGAATTTCTGAAGTTGCATCATTTTCAGGAAACCTGATTTCTAAAGTAACAAATGCAACTTATAATCTATGTAATGCATACTGTAAGGTAAGAGGTTCAATGTCTACCAGTGCATATTCAGTGATCAGAACTGTATTCAACAAATTTTCAAAACATACCTCATTTATTGCTTTGCCCATTGCAAGATCTTGATCTGTGAATATTGTGACAGGTTCCTTTCCTTCCATTGATTTTCTGAAAGTGTTGAGGAGCAACACAAAAGTTTCAGCCAACTCATTTGCTATAAAAACACAAGCAAACATTGTTATGTTCCAGTGATTGTTGATTCCAACTATTGGCGCACAAATCAAGTTATACTTGTTTGTTCTGTATGTAGTGTCAAATAAGGGGGACATCTCCATAGAGTTTGTAGTCCTCCAGCATCATTGAATCCCTCCAAAACACTACTGGTAGTTTTGTTTCCTCGTCGAACTTGACTTTGAAGAAGAAATCTTTGTCCTTGGCATTGATTTCCATAAGTGTGTCAACAAGTTTCTGAGCATCTCCACTTTCTATTTCTTTCATCCGAAGTCGACACACAAAGTTGAGGTGGTCTTTCATTGTATGCCCTAGATTCTCTTCTCCACCAGCTTCAAAAGACCTGTATTTATATCCTATAGTAGGTCTTAAACCTGCTTGTTCCATTGTTCTGATGGCATTTCCTTTGTCTTCTGTAATCCTCCGTTCACTCCTACTGAGATACTGCCAGGCTGGTCTTGTTAACTCATGATTGTGTACGGTATTGTGATGTGCCACGATGTAATAATCCTGCTCTAGCTTCACTCTAATTTCAGCTAGGCATCCTGTTTTTGTAATCAGGTCCTTTCTCTTTCTCTTCTTCTTCTTTTCAGAATGATTTTCATTATCCATGCAAAGAACAGGGCTGGTAGTACTGGTTTTTAATCTTTTCAATTGGCCTCCAGCAGAGCACTTGTAGTACTTTTCACGAATTTGGCCTTTGCTATTTCGACGTTGGCAGTCCTTCCTGTAGCTGAAACCAATAGCATTTGCATGCTTCTTGTACATAGCATGAAGTGCTTCCAATATTTTTTGCTTTTACGCCAGTAAGATTTTCAGTGGCATCAATATCATTTAAATTTGGAAAATTTGTATCTGTAATAATAAAGAATGCAATTTCTAATGTAAGCTCTGTTCTGATAAGCATAAGAAATACTACTTGTAGTGTAACATATGCAGAGTGTAGTGTATTTTTTACATGTTATAATCTGAACAACGCACAAGCTTCTTAAAAGTTGGAATTGACAAATGCATTTTCTGTGTTTTGTTCATTTTAATCTAATGCATGTTTATTTGTAACATATACGTGATTTATGTTAACAAATGCATAAATTATACTAAATTTCTGTGCAGCATGTAGTTTAAATTGCTAATGTTTTGACAGGCGCGGGCGGTCGTCGCGCCCGCGCGCCAAAAGATAATTTATAAGCCCTCAATGCTTACTTTCTACAGCTAGGTAGATAGTGGCAAATCGGGGTCGTCCAATGAGAAGAGGGATCTTCCTAAGCGTCTAAGCACACAAATGGTTGATATACTAGGCTAGGAGTAACTATATTTACACACACTTAAAAGCAATGTAAAAGGGGGGGTTGGTTGGTTGGTTGGTTCCTAAGTTACGAAAGTAAAAAGACAGGATAACTAGCAACGTCAAGTGACTATGCTAATCATCAAACGAAACTAAAGAAAAGGGGTTTTAAACTACAAAGGTAAAATGCCTTGGGGGCAACGGATATCCACTTCCACATCTAATGTAGTTCATCGAATCATTCACACATTCCATCATATAGCATTCATGACCCAACAATCACACACCCCATCTAGCAAGCACCACAACACACACACCACAAGGAGTTCTAAGTTCATGCTCGTAGATCTTCATGCAAAGGCGCTACGGAAGTCGTCACATTCCTACACCTAAGAAATTCAACCACACAAGCACTCCCTATGCTCAAACCACTCATGGCACACATGCGGTGAAACACACCGTCAAGAGTACATAAACCGCCAAACAACAAATGCTTCAAGAATGACTTTAAATCACCTATTCAATACTTCAACTACTTGTCGTGGAGACTAAACTCCTATCCTTCTTAGTTCGTAGTTTGCGAGAGTGAGTTCGACATCTCTCGTCAAACCTCACCAATGACTCCCGAGTCGCGACCACGACTCACGGTGTCATTGGTGGCATTTAGCACGAAGGACCAACAAGCTTGGCAATGCCTATGACCACTACACCGTGACTAGGCATTGAACCAATTCATGCAATTACACGAGATTGGATGAACGTGCAACGCACATTCATCCGCGAGCATATGACTCTCTCGTTTGCTACACAAACGAATGTGACGAAGAGTTCGACATCAATCACATTCGCCTAGCACATTGTCAACACACTAACACAATCAAAAGCTCTAATTCATACTCTCACATTGCTAACAAGAACAGGGGGGAAATTAACCCAAATCCCCCAAACCCTAGCTAGCAATTAATCCAAGCATTTCATATCATCAAGCTCTCAATAACATCAATGCAATCAACAATTAACATTCAAAGCACAATAAATGCACAATAGCAAAAACACCAAATAGATAGATAGAAATGAGTTCTTGCTACATAGATAGTGGAAGCTTCAATCCTTTGCTCCCAAGAACAAGAACTACTCTAGAACAACAACAAAAGACATAATCAAACTAAGAGAAATCTAAGAAAAGAAAGAAGAAGAAAAACCTAAAATTGGCGCCCAAAACCAGAGAAAACGCGCCTGGAAAAGCTTGAGAAGAAGAGGGAAAAAGAGTAGTATTTATAGTCGGAAGAAGATAAAGTTGATTTCTGGCCGCCCGTTCGTCGCGACTCGCGACGGTGTTCGTCGCGACTCGCGACGGTGTTCGTCGCGACTCGCGACGATGTCCCGACTCGCGATGGTGTCGCGACGGTGTCGCGACGGGAGCCAGAATTCTGCATTGTTTCTTTGTCTTCTTCATAGCCATCCCTCTCGATCTTCAAGTCTTCAATGGCTCCAAAAATGGTCTTCAACGGCCTCCGGTCTTCATGTCTTCGAAGTGAGTATCCAAAAGTCTTCGAAAGTATAGTCTTCAATGTCTTCCGGTCTTCGTTGGTTCCGTGTGCTTCCCTTGTCACACAAAATCCACTTAAAAGAGGTAAAAGAGTACAAAGTTGCTTTTACCTCTCCTAAGTGAATTTCAAGGTAAAACACAAGCTCTCGATAATAAAAGAGCACAAAAGTGATCCTAAATACTACTAAATAATGCGCCTAAAATGGACACATCAAACCTCCCCACACTTAAACCTTACTCGCCCTCGAGTAAGAAAAGATTTAAGCATACGGAGAAAATGGCATATCCACATCCTAAAACCCCCAAAATAACCACACAAAATGGACATATCAAACCGTGGCAAAGTGGCTTTGTTACCTATTCCATTAGGAACCGCAGATTTTTTGGTCCATCACATTCATGCATTTACGATTCATGTGACGGTATTGATACTCCTGAAAGGTGTTCTATTTGCCCGTAGCTCACGGTTGATACCGGATAAAGCAAATCTTGGTTTTCGTTTTCCTTGTGATGGACCTGGAAGAGGGGGTACATGCCAAGTATCGGCTTGGGATCATGTCTTCTTAGGACTATTCTGGATGTACAATGCAATTTCGGTAGTAATATTCCATTTCAGTTGGAAAATGCAGTCAGATGTTTGGGGTAGTATAAGTGATCAAGGGGTAGTAACTCATATCACGGGAGGAAACTTTGCGCAAAGTTCTATTACTATTAATGGATGGCTCCGCGATTTCTTATGGGCTCAGGCATCCCAAGTAATTCAGTCTTATGGTTCGTCATTATCTGCATATGGCCTTTTTTTCCTCGGTGCTCATTTTGTATGGGCTTTTAGTTTAATGTTTCTATTCAGTGGCCGTGGTTATTGGCAAGAACTTATTGAATCCATTGTTTGGGCTCATAATAAATTAAAAGTTGCTCCTGCTACTCAGCCTAGAGCCTTGAGCATTGTACAAGGACGTGCTGTAGGAGTAACCCATTACCTTCTGGGTGGAATTGCCACAACATGGGCATTCTTCTTAGCAAGAATTATTGCAGTAGGATAATGGCTAGGAGGATTTGAAAGGCATTATGGCATTAAGATTTCCAAGGTTTAGCCAAGGCTTAGCTCAGGACCCCACTACTCGTCGTATTTGGTTTGGTATTGCTACCGCACATGACTTCGAAAGTCATGATGATATTACTGAGGAACGTCTTTATCAGAATATTTTTGCTTCTCACTTTGGTCAATTAGCAATAATTTTTCTGTGGACTTCCGGAAATCTGTTTCATGTAGCTTGGCAAGGAAATTTTGAATCGTGGGTACATGACCCTTTACATGTAAGACCTATTGCGCATGCAATTTGGGATCCTCATTTTGGTCAACCGGCTGTGGAAGCTTTTACTCGAGGAGGTGCTCTTGGCCCAGTGAATATCGCCTATTCTGGTGTTTATCAATGGTGGTATACAATCGGGTTACGCACTAATGAAGAACTTTATACTGGAGCTCTTTTTTTATTATTTCTTTCTGCCATATTCTTAATAGCAGGTTGGTTACACCTACAACCGAAATGGAAACCGAGCGTTTCCTGGTTTAAAAATGCGGAATCTCGTCTGAATCACCATTTGTCAGGACTTTTCGGCGTAAGTTCTTTGGCTTGGACAGGACATTTAGTGCATGTCGCTATTCCTGCATCCCGAGGAGAATATGTTCGATGGAATAATTTCTTAGATGTATTACCGCATCCCCAAGGTTTGGGCCCACTTTTTACAGGTCAGTGGAATCTTTATGCTCAAAACCCCGATTCAGGTAGTCATTTATTTGGTACCTCCGAAGGAGCAGGAACTGCCATTCTAACTCTTCTCGGAGGATTTCATCCACAAACGCAAAGTTTGTGGCTGACTGATATTGCTCATCATCATTTAGCTATTACATTCATTTTTCTCATTGCTGGTCATATGTATAGAACGAATTTCGGAATTGGGCACAGTATGAAAGACCTTTTAGATGCACATATTCCGCCGGGTGGGCGATTGGGACGTGGGCATAGGGGTCTTTATGATACAATCAATATTTCGCTCCATTTTCAATTAGGCCTTGCTCTAGCTTCTTTAGGGGTTATTACTTCTTTGGTAGCTCAACACATGTACTCTTTACCTCCTTATGCATTCCTAGCACAAGACTTTACTACTCAAGCTGCATTATATACCCATCACCAATATATTGCAGGATTCATCATGACGGGAGCTTTTGCTCATGGAGCTATATTTTTCATTAGAGATTACAATCCAGAGCAAAATGAAGATAATGTATTCGCAAGAGTGTTAGACCATAAAGAATCTATTATATCTCATTTAAGTTGGGCCAGCTTATTTCTGGGATTCCATACTTTGGGACTTTATGTTCATAATGATGTCATGCTTGCTTTTGGTACTCCAGAGAAGCAAATCTTGATCGAACCTATATTTGCTCAATGGATACAATCTGCTCATGGGAAAACTTCATATGGGTTCGATGTACTTTTATCTTCAACGAGTGGACCGGCATTCAATGCGGGTCGAAGTATTTGGTTACCTGGTTGGTTAAATGCTATTAATGAAAATAGTAATTCATTATTCTTAACAATAGGACCAGGCGACTTTTTGGTTCATCATGCTATTGCGCTGGGTTTACATACAACTACATTGATCCTAGTAAAAGGTGCTTTAGATGCCCGTGGGTCTAAGTTAATGCCAGATAAAAAGGATTTCAGTTATAGTTTTCCATGCGACGGTCCGGGACGAGGCGGGTACTTGCGATATTTCGGCATGGGACGCATTTTATTTAGCCGTTTTTTGGATGCTAAATACTATCGGATGGGTTACTTTTTATTGGCATTGGAAACACATCACATTATGGCAGGGTAACGTTTCACAATTTAATGAATCTTCCACCTATTTGATGGGCTGGTTAAGAGATTATTTATGGTTAAACTCTTCACAACTTATTAATGGATATAACCCCTTTGGTATGAATAGTTTATCGGTATGGGCCTGGATGTTCTTATTTGGACACCTTGTTTGGGCTACTGGATTTATGTTCTTAATTTCTTGGCGGGGTTATTGGCAAGAATTGATTGAAACTTTAGCCCGGGCTCATGAACGAACACCTTTAGCCAACGGCGCCATTTTGACAGGCGCGGACGGTCGTCGCGCCCGCGCGCCAAAAGATAATTTATAAGCCCTCAATGCTTACTTTCTACAGCTAGGTAGATAGTGGCAAATCGGGGTCGTCCAATGAGAAGAGGGATCTTCCTAAGCGTCTAAGCACACAAATGGTTGATATACTAGGCTAGGAGTAACTATATTTACACACACTTAAAAGCAATGTAAAAGGGGGGGGGTTGGTTGGTTGGTTGGTTCCTAAGTTACGAAAGTAAAAAGACAGGATAACTAGCAACGTCAAGTGACTATGCTAATCATCAAACGAAACTAAAGAAAAGGGGTTTTAAACTACAAAGGTAAAATGCCTTGGGGGCAACGGATATCCACTTCCACATCTAATGTAGTTCATCGAATCATTCACACATTCCATCATATAGCATTCATGACCCAACAATCACACACCCCATCTAGCAAGCACCACAACACACACACCACAAGGAGTTCTAAGTTCATGCTCGTAGATCTTCATGCAAAGGCGCTACGGAAGTCGTCACGTTCCTACACCTAAGCAATTCAACCACACAAGCACTCCCTATGCTCAAACCACTCATGGCACACATGCGGTGAAACACACCGTCAAGAGTACATAAACGCCAAACAACAAATGCTTCAAGAATGACTTTAAATCACCTATTCAATACTTCAACTACTTGTCGTGGAGACTAAACTCCTATCCTTCTTAGTTCGTAGTTTGCGAGAGTGAGTTCGACATCTCTCGTCAAACCTCACCAATGACTCCCGAGTCGCGACCACGACTCACGGTGTCATTGGTGGCATTTAGCACGAAGGACCAACAAGCTTGGCAATGCCTATGACCACTACACCGTGACTAGGCATTGAACCAATTCATGCAATTACACGAGATTGGATGAACGTGCAATGCACATTCATCCGCGAGCATATGACTCTCTCGTTTGCTACACAAACGAACGTGACGAAGAGTTCGACATCAATCACATTCGCCTAGCACATTGTCAACACACTAACACAATCAAAAGCTCTAATTCATACTCTCACATTGCTAACAAGAACAGGGGGGAAATTAACCCAAATCCCCCAAACCCTAGCTAGCAATTAATCCAAGCATTTCATATCATCAAGCTCTCAATAACATCAATGCAATCAACAATTAACATTCAAAGCACAATAAATGCACAATAGCAAAAACACCAAATAGATAGATAGAAATGAGTTCTTGCTACATAGATAGTGGAAGCTTCAATCCTTTGCTCCCAAGAACAAGAACTACTCTAGAACAACAACAAAAGACATAATCAAACTAAGAGAAAGCTAAGAAAAGAAAGAAGAAGAAAAACCTAAAATTGGCGCCCAAAACCAGAGAAAACGCGCCTGGAAAAGCTTGAGAAGAAGAGGGAAAAAGAGTAGTATTTATAGTCGGAAGAAGATAAAGTTGATTTCTGGCCGCCCGTTCGTCGCGACTCGCGACGGTGTTCGTCGCGACTCGCGACGATGTCCCGACTCGCGATGGTGTCGCGACGGTGTCGCGACGGGAGCCAGAATTCTGCATTGTTTCTTTGTCTTCTTCATAGCCATCCCTCTCGATCTTCAAGTCTTCAATGGCTCCAAAAATGGTCTTCAACGGCCTCCGGTCTTCATGTCTTCGAAGTGAGTATCCAAAAGTTTTCGAAAGTATAGTCTTCAATGTCTTCCGGTCTTCGTTGGTTCCGTGTTCTTCCCTTGTCACACAAAATCCACTTAAAAGAGGTAAAAGAGTACAAAGTTGCTTTTACCTCTCCTAAGTGAATTTCAAGGTAAAACACAAGCTCTCGATAATAAAAGAGCACAAAAGTGATCCTAAATACTACTAAATAATGCGCCTAAAATGGACACATCATGTTTCCACATGTTCATACATGTTCATAGCAGTCGAATATCAGTGTCCAAAAATTTTAAAAACAACTATATTCATATCGATTGCATTTGAACACAATAATTTCAGTTAGATGAGAGAAAATCATACCTTCATAGGAATTGAGTAGTATTTCAGCTTCTTGCAATTGAAGTTCTTCTCCTTGAATTTGAATCCTAGCGTTTAGAATCGTGTTTTCTCTTGCAGATTCCAATTCGATAGTAGTAGTGGTTACGATTAAAGCATCTGAGATTTCATCTGCTTCAATAGGATCTAGAGACAGATTTTGTCGTTCAATTCCGTCGGAATCACAGCAGTTGTTGTTGTCAGAGGACATCGAAAAGGCACCGTCAACGGATTGGATGAGAGGAATTGAAAACACATCGGCGGACTGGTGAGGAAGAATTGATCGGCGTTGAGAGGATTATGGAGGAAAAAAGAGTCGTAATCGCACTGTTTGTTGTCGTCGGAGTACATCGGAAAGGCGTTGTTGATGAGAGATCGAAAACGTGCTGGCAAGGAGATCGGAAAACGCGTTGAGAGCTTTCCGGAGAAGAAGAACAGAGTACTATGTGTTAGTGTGTGAAAATTGTGTTTGTGGTTTTGCGTTATATTTTTTGTGTTATATTTTTTGTTTAAGTTTGCCTTATTTGCAAAGTGGCACTGGCCTGTCCATAAGCTTATGGATAGGCCGTCTGTCAAGAGACCAACTCTTTTTTAAATATCAAATTTTTATACACATTAATACGCGTAACTAAAGTTCTCCGCGGTCAAACATAGCTTGAGAATATTGACCAAAAAAACAGTGTGCAAATAGGACTACCAATCATGTTGAATCAAAGAAATTACTAACCCGAGAGAATTTGTCCTTAGGGACACCACCTGTTTCGTGGAGCACACTAAGATTGCCATCAGGCATATCCTGGCCAAGGGTTAAGACAGCGATTCCGATGATAATATGAAACAATCCGGGCACAAAAAACGCAATCCTCCAGGCGGTGAATGGAGTAGCACCGGACAACACAATAATCACGTGGTAAAGAAACGGCATAAGAAGCTGAGTAAAACCACCACCCATATCACCCCACCCGCCGGCTACCCCATTAACCGTGCCTATAATCTTACTATTGAACATCACACAAGTCCAATGCTGGCACGAAACAAACTTAGCCAGTGAAAACCCGATCATGAACCTGACCACAATGAACCCAGTCCCCGACGACACGAACGCAACCGAGAAAACCACCGGGGCGACTAGTAGGTTTACCAGTGCGCAACCGTAACGGGAGCCGATTAGGTCGCAGACTACTCCCATGATGAGCCGGGAGAAAATGCCGCCGGTGACAGAAGCGACTCCGGCTTTGCCAATGTCGGACCGAGTGAGGTCAAGGTTGTCGCGGATGATCGGAATGAGTGGGGCTCCGGCGAAAGCAGAGGTGAAGCAAGTGAAGAAGGAGATCCAGGCTAGGTGGAAGGATCTCATGTGGGGTTGAGCGAATGAGAAGATTTTGAGCTCTTTTGCCTTGTGCTCGGAATCAACAGGTAAATCGAATTGTGGTGTGGTTTGGCCATGGTTATTATGCATGGGTCTTTTGCTTGGAGCTTCATTTCCAGCCATTGAAATGTTGAACTTTGGAGAATGAAGAAAGTATGGACTTCAAGGAACATTGCTAGCTGTGCTGTTTTGGTTTACTGGAAGGGAATTGCTAATGCATTTGCTATTTATAGTGTTAAAATTTTACAAGTCCGGTGCTACTCCCGCCGTCCTTGCCTATTTACTTTTTCAAATTCAAACTTCATAAACTTTTAATTTAAATAAAAATTAATATATGTAAAAAAATATATCATGTGATATATTACCAGATTTATCTTAACATCTATTTTCTAAATATTAATTTTATATGTAAAAATGTTATACGTATCTAGAGATATTAACGGTCAAACATGATTATTGAATACCATGAAAAAGTAAATAGATCAATAATTATGGGACGGAGGGAGTATACGAAAAAAAAAGTTAGCTTGGATAAAACAACTTTTTGTTCTTGATAAAATATAACACTATACTGAAATAATTATCAAACTCTCTCTTCCCTTTTTAACAAATTCGTGTGCGAGACGGTCTTGCAGAAAGATCAGGGATTAAATTGTTAAAAATGTAGTCTGAGGTTTTTAATTAAAATTTTAAAAGTCTAGGGACTGGATGTGAAATTTCACATTTCCATTTAACTCCATGTAAAAATATCTATTTTTCCTCATTATTCTCTCATATTTTCTAAAATTTTCTATCTCCTCTCTTATTTCTCTCTCCGCGTCTTCTTCTTCCCTCTCTCCCCGAGCCCTGGAACCTTTGAGACAGGGAACCCTCGACACACTGAGACATGGAACCCTCGAGACGGAGCCCTTGACACATGGAGCCCTCGAGACTTGGAGCCTTCGAGACATGGAGCTCTCGAGCACATAGCCACCGAGCACTGGAGCCTTCGAGACACTGACCAATCGACACATGAAGCACTCGAGACATAGAGCCCCCGATACATGGACCCATCGAGACAGGGAGCCCTCGAGCCCTGGGGCCTTCCCGACATGGAGCCCTGAGCCACTAGCCAGAAATATTAGTGGTTTCTTTTGAAGGCAACGACTTTGCCTTACTGATGTAAATATTGAACATCTTTTGGTGCTACATAGGTTTGGGGAACCTAATAAATATCCCCCACCTTAAGGTGCTTTAAATTAAAAAAAATTCTCTATTTCTCTCTCATCTTCTTCCCTCTCTCCAACTCAAATTTTCTTCTTCTCTCTCTTCTCTATTTCTATCCCATTTTCTTCAATCCGAGCTTGTTTTCTTCCAATCAACCACTCATTATCTCCATTTTCCTTCCTCTTTCTTGCGCGCAGTGATTCGTCGCAATTTTTGGAGTTTTTTGGCAAAAGTTTTGGTGGCCGAACACAATAGAGCTTCATTTTGTGTTAATCTTCGAAGTTAATGTTTTTGCTCTGAGTTTTTATGCATATTCTATTGTTTTTTTAATTTTAGTTTGCTTTTTTTGGTTCATGTGATTTTCTAGGGTTTATGTTGTTAAGTGTGTTAATATTTGGGGATTTCTCTATTTTTTGTGTTTTGTGAGTTGTTCTTACGGATTTGTGCTAATATTTGTGTTGATGTTGTTTGTTAGATTTCTAAGGAAATTTGCATCACTGCTGCAATCGAGAAGGAAGAATGATTTGTAACCTTTCTGAATTTTTGGCTGTGATGTTTCAGCTACATGTATGGATGTTTCTCGTTTTCAGTTTGATTTTTCAATATTTAGATTTTAAGTATTGTTATCAGTGTTGTTGTGATGTTTTAATTTCAACGCTTGATAGTTGTGGTGTTTTCATGCTTAAGTGTGCAATTGATGTTCAGTTTTGATTGTGTGTGATATCTTAGGGTTTTGTTATGATTTGTGCTAAAAAAAATTTGATGCTCCTTAGATGTCTAAGAATGCTTTTGCCATTGTTGGTGCAATCGAGAAGGAAAGAGAATCTGTAAATTTTGTTATTTTGCAAATGTGACTTTTTAAATAATGTTGTTGATCTTTTCAAGTTTTATATTTGATCTTTCATGTTCATGTTTTACGTATTATTTATTTGTGTTAGTGTTATGATTTTATATCAGTATTTGATGCTTGTAGTGTTTTAAGTGTGCAATTGATGTTCAGTTTTGTTACTTAATTGTGTGTGTGTGTGTGATAACTTACGATTTTGTTACGATTTGTGCTCATTTTGTGTTGTTGTTGCTGTTTCTTAGATGTGTAAGAGTGCATGCCCATTGTTGCTGCAATTGGGAAGGAAAGATGATATGTTAATTTTGTTATTTTGCAGATGTGATGTTTTTAAATACTGTTGTTGATCTTTCAGGTTTCATGTTTGATCTTTCATGTTTACGTTTTAAGTACTGTTATATGTGTTGGTGTGATGATTTAATAGCAGTATTTGATATTTGTAGTGTTTTAAGTGTGCAATTGATGTTTCACTTTTGTTGCTTTGATTGTATGTGTGATATCGTAGGATTTTGTTAATATTTGTGCTAATATTTGTGTTGTTTTTGCAGTTTCTTAGATGTCTAATAGCACTTGCCCACTGTTGCTGAATTCAAGAATGAAGTAGAAGCTGTAAGTTTTCTTTTTTTTTTAGCTGTGATGTTTTAGCTATTGTTGTTGATATTTCAGGTTCTATCTTTTGAGCTTTCATGTTTAAACTCTAAGTATTGTTATGTGTATTGGTGTAATATTTTTAATTTTATTGTTTTATGTTTGTGGTGTTTTCATATTTAAGTATGCAACTGATGTTCAGTTTTTGTTCTTTTGATATTTTAGTGTGTAGTGTTTGATGTTTTTAAATTTTGAGATTGATGTTTTAAATATTGTATTTGATTTTTCTCAACGTAGTTGTTAGCGATGTTATCTGTGCTATTGTGATGTTTTAATTACTGTTTGTGATGTTTTATATTATTCCCCAAGAATACTTTCCAAGGCAGATCAATATGATATTATTGATGAGATATTAAAAAAAATGCTATAAGGAATCATGCTCCCGAAGGTGTTCCCTTGAACAGAGGACTGGAAATTGACCTTTGATCATTGCGTTGATGGAGTAGAATTGACATCCTCTTCAAAATCGACTGGAGAGAAAGCAAGTCTGTGAATAAGTGAGAAACGAAGGAAAACAAGTCGGGGAAAATAGAATTTGGTTGTTTGGGATGTATTGTATGAGAATGATGTTTTATAAATATTAGTTTAATTGTTAGAGCTGAGACACTAGATTGTTGTAGATGTTTTAAGTTGCTTTGGATTTTTTTCAATTTTTATGTTAGTGGTTTTTGGGGTATTTGAACCCTTTTGTATAGAATGATGTTTGATGGTTTGATAGTTATGGCGATTGACATTTTTATATGCTAATTGAATGTGTATTTATAGTGCCAGTGATGATTCAACAAAATTACTTCAATTTTGAGTTGTCAATATATGATGTTTTATATCTTGTTCATCTGTAATATATGTAAAGTAGTACGTATCATTTTACACATGTAAATTATCATGTAAAAAATTAATAAGATCAGTGGATAGAAGTGGAACATCAAAATAGTTTTTTCAAATGCAACAACAGTGGAATGTATATATTTTCAATACTAATTTGAGATGTTTTACTATCTTAATTTTGAATTTTTAACTTATATCTTCTTTTTGATTGATGCGTTACCTTTCCAATATGTCATTTTTAAATTTGATATTGATATTTCTTATTTTTGAACATTGGATTTTTATTTGTATTCTTGATGTTTCAATAGTGTGAATTGATCTTTTAAATTTTAATATTGATGTTTTTAATATTTTCATTTGAGTTTTGACTGGAACAGTTTTGTCAATTGGCTGAGAGACATCACTTCTTGATCTCACTTGCAAAGTCTTCTG
The DNA here is from genome assembly GCA_037428765.1 of Rubia yunnanensis. NCBI lineage: Eukaryota > Viridiplantae > Streptophyta > Magnoliopsida > Gentianales > Rubiaceae > Rubia > Rubia yunnanensis. Next base: position 31,840,912 of record CM075062.1, on the reverse strand, counting down.
CTGCCATGCTACTTGTAAAGCAGATTCCAAAGCATCAAGGTCATCACGAGTAAACATTCCTAACTTTGTGAACTCAATTTCCTATTCGCATTGTAGATTTCGTGATTTAAAAAAATCAACCATAACAACATATAAATTAGATTATTATTAATATGACGAGAAGGTATCAGTAATCTAAAGACATTCTTTAAAAGAAACTATGAGAAAAGTTACTGACTGCTTTTTTAGAACCAATTAGAGTCCGAAAGATAAGAAATGCAATTTCCACCACTTCTGCACTTCTGCAATTTCCAAGTGCACCGGTGGATTATCATAACCCTAGCTTTAAACCTTTGTCCACGACAGATCCTGTCTTCATGCTTTTGCCCAATCCAGATCCGTAATCAATTCCCCTCCATTCAACCACCCAAATCTATCAATTCTTCATCCCATTGATTCGTTATGTTCATCGTGTATTTGCGCCTCCCAGAACACAATGAAACATCCAAATTCCACCGCTGAAGTCCATAGCCACGATATCACTTCAGTCTTCAGTCGTCGCAAATTAATTCACAGATTGAGGCAATAGTAGAAAAATGGCTTGTGCTGATACATGTTTCGATGTCGTACCACCTGCACCCGACCAGTGCTCGGAGCAGAGTCAGAATATGAGCGATGCGGATGTCGAAGGAAGATTTTCAGGTAGGTTTCCGGCAATCGATTTTAGGGACCGATTTCAGAGGTAGGTTTTCATCAATCGAAGGATGAACGTAGCAAACACATGACGGATCTACGCTGGAGAAAGCGAGGTGATGGCAGAGAAGGCAAGGCAATGGGGCAGAAGGTGAGGCGGCGACGGCAGAGGGTGAGACGGCACCGGCGTAGCAAGGAAGATGAAGGAGAAAGACGCGTTCTATGCTGATTTTTGTTTATATGTTGTTTGGTCCTCCATCTTTTTCGTGTCTTTCATTCTGGTGCCAGAAATAATTTATTTGTTATTTGACCTCCGAATTTCATTTGTCATTTAACTATTTTCACTGTAGTCCTGGTCTTACGGTAGAATGGTGTCACATGACGGACTCTTAAAAAAATGTTCTGTGTCAATATTCATGATTTAAACTTGTGTAATTTCGATAGTAAAATTGTGTTGATCGATACCTCATTTGTATCACATAAAGTATTTTAGTTGACTTTGATATCAAAAATATCTGATCATTATTTTCTTTAATTTTATAATAAAATTATGAAAAGTTAATATCTTAAAAATATGAATCATAATATATAATAAGATTTTATGTTATAATTTCTTTTATCTATCAATGAATTTTAGCGGTTGACATAATTAGGTGATTTTGACTAATAATACACTAAGAAACTTTAAGGAGAACCTTTAAAATCATAGCATATATTTATAAAATAAAGGTTTTATAATTTAATTTTACTTAAGTAAAATGTAATTATAATTAAATTATTTTTATAAGAAAATCAATAAATGAAGATACGCCTTTTAACATTTTTGTTGGGATGCAGATAATTATTAGAGTTAGTACCACATTGGTGGTTGACAGTCATATAACACATTATATAAGATCATGGGTCACCTCTACATAGAACCAATTGATTTTATGATAGAAACTCATTATTCTAATATAGTATCAGAGCCAAATGTTGGTCCGTTACCCCATTCTATGGTCCGTTACCCCCATTCTATCACACGCGAGGGGGCATAAACCCATAATTTTATTAATAATATTATTTTAATCATTTTTACCCAGGGATTAAATGATGTTTCTAAAATATGTATTCATATCGAAATTTCCATACACCAACACTAAATAGGACCCAACAACAAAGAAAACTAATTGGAATGAACACAGATATTCTAACATGGTGTGCATTGGTATGCTATTAAACAGTCTCATTGTGATTTTTAATAAGTAAACGGTTCTATATTAATTTTGTATATATGTGTATATGACTTAACAAGGGTCCTATCCTTTTAGTGACTATAAATTGCTGTAATGATGGTAGGGTCTAATTGGAATAGGTACTGGGAAATCTCTCATAATTAAAATAATTATATAAGTATTATAATTATTATTCCAGTTTTGTTACAGTAATGATACACATGATAAAGGGTAAAGCACAGGTTTTTTTTAACCATAAATGAATTTTTGGGAACACGTAGGAATGCATGATTAATTGGCTCAGCACATAAATTCAATAGAATTTCATTCTAAAATCGGTTAATAGAAAGACTTGCTCACATCTGATTTTTTTTTTCACTCTTAATGTGGGGAGGAATTATGTTCCAACAGAGATTAAAATACTGCACGTATCAAAATTAAAATGCCAAATGCATCAATAAATAAATAGAGATATATAATAATAAAATAATAAAAAATAGAATTTTCGATGATATAAAAAACATCCACCGATTACCAACAATGTTAAAGAGGCCTGACTTGAATCCAGTTCGTTAAAGATCTGATACCCCTCACCGCGTTTGGTGTAAATAAAATTAAACAGTCAAACCATTAAAGCTAATTAAGCATTGCTTTGAAAATAGACTAAAAAATATTGCATCAATCGTTCATCTTAAGCAAATAGTAACAAATTTTTGGTTCTCTTTAATTTCCTTTGGCGCACGTCATACCATAACAAACAAAGAGTACAAGATATATACATAACATAACACGGTACTCACTAGACTTAACAGCCTGAAAATCCAAGCCATCAATGGAGTTTCATCATCATATTGAGGAAGTTACCCAAAAAAATCATCATCGAAGACAAACTAACTTAATGCAAAGTATTGCTTAGTACAATTCCTAAAGAATATAGGGTGTGTTTGATGGAGTTGTGCTTATATATAAAATTGACTTATTTTAAAAGTGGATGGAGACCACCTTCATTTTTCCACTCAAAAATAATTCCTGTTTTCAAAATAAATGGTATTTTAGGAGTTTACCAAACACTAAACGGGTTCTTAGCTTATAAGTCAAACCCTTATGAATTCTGTCAAACACGCACATACTCCCTCTATCCTTCCAATAATGTTGTGTGTCACTATTTTTTTAAAAAATAATTATTATTTAAGTAGTAAAATTATATAAAGAGTAAAGTGCGTCTTTAACTCTATGTTTTGGGGAAAATGTATAAGTGACCTTGAAAATTTTGAAAGGGCAAAATTGACCCTGGAAATTTTTGACTAAATTGTCAATATCCAATTTGGCTGTAAATTATTAAAAATTACTAATATACCCCTAATTTAAAAAATGCAAAAAATAAAAATACAAAAAGATCAAAATAGCCTCCCCTCTTATTGTCTTGTCTTCTTTATTTTCATTCTTTTCTTTCAAAAACCCTAAACCGCCGCTGATTTTCGTCGGACTAGAGGTGGCGCAAGGTGGTGGGGAGTTGAGCGGCTAGGTCCCGGCGGTGGAGGTTGAGCGTTGTTGGCATCGACGTTGTTGAGCAGGTCATAGATCTGGTCGTCGGTGGGGCCGTGGCCATGGGAGCGGAGCAGGGCGGCGAGCTCTAACTGCGTGAGGCTATTGTCGTGGTTGTTGATGGGTTGTAGGTGGGAAATCCGATTCAGTGTTGAAGACAATGATGTTAGGTTGGGATTGGGGATGGCGGTTGCGGCATTTTTTTAAGAATGGGTGGGAAGTGAATGATTTTGATTAAGAATCGAGTAAAGAAGATGGTGGATATGGGGTGGCCGATGTATGTGGGTTGGTTGTCGGTGGTGGTGAAGATGGGTGGAGGTGGAGATAGTGCGGCGGATCTGGTGGCGTGGCGGCTGACCTGGTGGCTAGGTTAGGGTTTTCGAAGGTGGTGGGGTTGAGGGGACTTAGCAGCTTGATCTGGTGATGGAGGCGGCATCGAGGTTTCTGGAGCTAGTGGCGGTGAGGTCTGAAAGTAATAAGGTGTGGAGTTGTCAGGGTTTCTGGAGAGTGGAGGAGGCGTTTGGAGGAGGCGTCTAGAGGCGGCGGAGAACTAGGGTTTGGGGTCAAGGGTGGAGGTAGCAAGATGTGGAGGTGGTGGAGTGGACGAGGCATCTGGGTGGAGGTGGCGACGGAGAACTAGGGTTTAGGGTCAGGGGTTAAGCACCGGCGGCGAAGTGGAGGAGACAGCGACGGCGGTGCAACGGCGGGTTTGGGCGGAGGGAATCGGTGGTGGATTCTGGGCTGGGTGGTGATGCAGCGGCAAACCTGGTGGCATTACGATGGACTTGGTGGTGCGGCGGCTAACCTGGTGGTGAGGCGGCAAACCTGGTGGTGAGGCGGCAAACCTGGGGATGAAGAAGAAGGAGGTGGTGATGAAGAAGGAGATGTTAGGGGTATTTTTATCATTCAATTTTTGTATTAACAATAGGGGGATTTTTGTCCCTTTATAAATGGTCAACGCCTGAATCTGTTTGGCCAATGCCAAAATAGTGTAATTTGGGTACAATTGCATTATTTTACCAAAACATAGGGTTAATTTTGTACTTTAAATTTTACAAGGTCATTTTTGCACTTTCGACCAAATCATAGGGTTAAAAACACACTTTATCCTTATATAAATTTTAATCAATATTGTCGCATACGAGTTTGATATATACATTCATTGTAGTGTCTATTTTATAATTATTTATCTTCTATAAAAATTTGTTTAATGTATAAATATTTTAAAAATTATCATTTAATAGTGTAAAATTAAAAGCAGGGCATTCACGAAGGAACTTAGGAAGTATAGCATAACCATAGGATTAGCTTATCCAAGCAATGCTAGTATTAAATTTTGGCAAAGTATTGGGAAATAACGTCTTTTTTTTATATATATGGAAACACGGGTTGAATTAGAATTCTAAAAATGTAAAAAGTCTTATTTGTAAAATTAAATTTCGTTATGAAATATGCAGTAGTTATAAATGATGGAGATACCAAGACGACTACCACCATAAATGAAGACATTCCACGACTTGATTAAACATTTAAAGGATATGTTCGGGATCTTCTAAGTGACATGACGGGACCTATGACTAGGTCAAGGACTAAGATTAGGGATGTTGCTTTAAATGCTTTGATTGATCGCCTTTATGATGAAGAATTGAAGGAGTCACCATCGACATCTTGGATTTATTGTTCAAGACTATTGAAGAACTGAAGACATCATGAAGAACACTATACTCTTTTTTCCACTGGATTTTTTAATGAGGTAGTGTGATCACTGTAAAATATTGTAAAATCATTTCATTTTGGGTTTGTTGGACTACTAGCTCGGCCATGTAGACTTTAAAGAGCTGAATTTTGAAAATACAGTCTATTAGGGTTTAGCATATTCAGTTTTATTCTGATTAGAATTAGATTTGGTAAGACTAGATAAGGTAATATTCTTCAAGGTTACTTCTTGAAGAATTCGACCAGATTACCTTATATTACCATTTATTTTAGGTTCTAGTTAGATATGGTTTTAACTTCTTGAAGCTGTCATAAGTCAATTCAGTTTCCAGTTGTGATTAGGGTTTATGGCCGAAATCTACCCTATAAATAGGGGAGGCCTTTGGACGAATTTCACACCACTTTTATCAATCAAAATACAACATTTTGAGTTCATACTCTTTGCTTGCGAGCTATAACATTGTTGCTTAACCTCGAGAGATAGTTAAGTATCAATTTGTAATCTGATCTTGAGGACTAGTTTGAGAGCGAGTCAAAATTGAGTGTACCTCGGGGGGTAGACCTTAAATTTTGTGCAGCATTGAAGGGTTTGTGAGTACCCTTGTTTTGTCAAAGATCTTAATTCCGCAATCCAAATTCTTTGCAAGGGGATCATATCAATTGGTATCAGAGCAAAGCGAAAGATCTATTGAGGTCAAAAAAAAAAAAGGGTTCCGGGTTTTTGTAGAATTTGTTTTCGATTTTTTAAAATTTATAAACTCTTTTGTGTTGTATTTTAACTGTGTTTGTTTGATCTTTCTTACCAGGAGGATTGAATCTAGAGTCGAAGGGCCCGAGAGTTTAAATACTTCGGCATCACTATCCGTCTTCACCTTCATCAATCGAGTCAGGAGGACGTCAAAGGGTTTGAGTGTTAACAAGTATTATCCACCTTCACCTCCTGGGCAGTTTCATAGTTTTAGGTAGCTTAAACAGTTTATGCGTTAGTGATATTTTTCATCAACTCTTCTGAAAATTATTGCATGCTCATAATCCTATTTGTTTTCTTTATCATTCTTTGATTCTGTGATATTCAATTGTTCTTTGATTCTTGATTACACCGTATTCAAAAAAATCTTGTGTTTTTTTCCAGATATGTAGTGTCATATTCTTGATCCTTATGATTTTGAATACCTCGAAATTCATTTGAATCAAGAGGAAGTTGAAGCAGATTTCTTATTCCAAGTTTTGTATAGGCGATTTTTGTTCCAAAAAAAAATTAAAATAAAAAACAAAAGGTAGTAGATTTTTGGGTTTCAAAATCGGAATTTAGGATTTGAAATCTGAAATTTGAGGCAGATTTACAATTTTTAAAAGTTTGGGGGAAGATTTGCAATTTCCAAATGTTTTGGGAATTTCGACCAAATCTTTTTCTTGGGGAATGAGATTCTGGTTGTGAGTTTTATAGTACAAAAATAAGAAAAAAAAATGAATTGCGGCTGAAAAAAAAAAGGAAAGAAAAAGGAAATCTGGTTTGAAAAAGGAAAAGAAAAGTCAAAATCCTAATCGGAAAAGAAAATGGAAATAAAAGTCAATTGAGAGAGAGGCTTTGATCTGAATTTTCGACTTGGGGGACAAGTAAGTCATTAAAATCTTTTACCACAAGGGATTTGGATTTGAGTTCCTATTCAAAATTATTTTCGGAAAAGTTTTTTGAATTTTCGGAACCTATTTGTCGCCTATATAAAAGTAATCTTGTTTTCATCATAATTCATTCAATAAAGCTCCTATTTATGCCATTCAAATTTCATTTTGTTCCTTATTCCTTTTAAAATTTGGAATTCCAAGTTGTAGAGCTAAATTTTTAGTTTATATATTTTTAAATTTCGAAATAAGTTCTGCAGTACTCATCTCCATAGATTGATTTGAATTGCAATGAATTGATCAAATGCCCTCGCATTAGCCTTTTGTCTTGTGAGTTGTGAGTGTTATATACTTGGTAACTGACCTTACTAAACAAAGGGAAGGGGGACGGTTTTTTAACTGACTGTTTGATTTTCTTAGCAGTTTAGCGAAGATGGGGGACGAAAATCCATTCGTCCCGCCTTTTGTTAGAAATCCAAACAATTTTCCATTGACGAACACCTCTAATGGCGAACATGGTAGTCATCCACGTGAAGAGGCTCCAGATAGTTGGGAGCGACATCGAATTAATCCAAATGAAGCCAATGATCCTGATCGGTTTGCTATCGCAATAAATGCACTTATGAGTGAGGTGCAAAGGTTGGCGAGAAAAGTTGACAGCATGGCACCGCCTACACCTACATCATCGGTCAAGAGGGAAGAAACCAAGAAATATGTCCATCAATTCAATGGTTATGGAAGTTCAGATGACTATTCTGATGATGGTTCGGAAAAGCGATCACACCGAGGGTCTTCTAGAAGGCATCGCCACAGTAAATCTCATTCTTGAAGGAGAGTGAAGAGTAATTCGGGATCTGAGTTGGGTTTTGATGAAGCTCGAGACATCAAGGGTTTAAAATATGACATTCCTCAATTTGATGGTCAACACAATCTAGTAAAGTATCTTGATTGGGAGCGATAAATTGAGAATTTGTTTGATCTCAACAATTATTGGGAGAAGGAAAAAGTCAAAGTGGCACAGTATTCTTTCACTCACCATACGGCTGAATGGTGGAAAAATAAAAAGGATTCGTGATATATTTTCGAAGAGAAACCTATCTCCACCTGGGAGAGATTGAGATTTGAGCTTCGCCAATATCACAGTCTGCCTACTTGCTTGATGGAACAGCATTCTTATTTGTCCAACATGAAGCAAGGAAATTGTATAGTTGATGAATACTGGCAAGATCTTGAGTTGACCATGAGAAGGGCTGGAATAGACGATACATTCATCAAAAATCGATTCATTAAAGGCTTGCTTGAAAACCTGCAACCAAGGAGGTTCAACATCACATATCTATGGATGATATATTGGTGAAATCAAGGTTGGTTGAGAGTACCCTACGACCAAGGAGGCCACAGCCCAGATTTCCCAGTCAACGACCAGGGTTTAACTCCAGAAACCCTAGTTATGGCCGCAGTAGAGGCACACCCATGGAAGGATGAGGATCGGTTTAGACTTTTTCAAATCTGACTTATAATCCTACTGAGTGGAGGGCGGCACCACCAACCCAACAATTTTCAAAAATTCCAGTTAAGTCCATTACTTCTTCATCAAATTCGGTTTCTATTAACTCTCTTACTTGTTTTCATTGCAAAGAAAGCGGACATGTCCACAATAATTTTCCTCATGCACGATTGTTAACAACAACTGAGGAAGGAGATGAAGAAGATGAATATGCTGATATGCCACCATTGTATGAAAGTGGTGAAGAACAGGTAGATGAAGAGATCATCATAAATGATCATGGTGAACAAGGTTCATAAACACAAAGTAACTTCATGTCGTTAAGATTTCTAAACTCTCAAATGGCCAAAACACAGGTACAAAGGATTAACATGCTTCATACTCGCTGCCTTGTGAAAGATAAGAATTGTTTACTGATTATTAATGGTGGTTCTTGTGCTAATAATGTGTCTAATCTTCTTGTTAAATCATTTTCTTTGCCTGTGACTACTCATCCATCACCATATAAACTTATTTGGTTAAATGGTAGTGGTAAAATTAGGGTTAACAAACAATGCATGATTAACTTTAAGATTGGAAAATGCCATGATTCTATCTTATGTGATGTTATACCTATACAATTTGATTGTAAATCTATGCATGATGGTTACACTAAAAAAATTACTGTGATTTAGAATAAAACAAGGTATACTTTGGTTCCATTATCTCCAGTGGAAGTTTTAGAGGCACAGAGACGCATGGAAGTCGACAAAGAGAAGTTTGTGACTGATGTGCAAATGGCCGGCCAAAACTCTAGCTAGGGCTTGAAGAAGATCGGCCACAAGGTGAAAATGGAGGCAAAAACCTTGATAATTTTGACAAAAATCAAGGGAGGACATCCCAGGTAAGTCAGGTAAGTCTAAGAATGATTCTGATAAGTCGCGTAAAATCGTATCTTCACATCTTAGTCCTTAGCCATCAATTTACATGATGAGACATGAACTTCCTAATGATTCTAGTAGATTTTTTTATGTATCGATTAGGGATATGAATCGTTCTTTTTCTAATCATTCTTATGTGCTTATCATGCATTTTAAAGAGAGCTACTTTGCTAGTGATAATATTCCTATGCATGTTCCTCCACGGTTTGCTCAGATGTTACAGGAATTTGAGGATGTCTTTTCGGAAGCCTTACCTGCGGGTTTGCCACCCTTGCAAGGTATTGAACACCAGATTGACTTGATTCCAGGTTGGGTTATCCCAAACTGTCTGGCGTATAAAGCAAACCCTAAGGAGACAAAGAAACTGCAGCGACAAGTCGAGGAGTTACTTCAAAAAGGTTATGTGCGAGAATCCCTATCTCCTTATGTTGTACCCATCATTTTGGTTCCTAAGAAAGATAAAACTTGGTGTATGTGCATTGATTGTCGTGCTATTAACAAGATTACCAATAAGTATCACCATCATATCCCTAGGTTAGATGATATACTTGAATATATACAAGGATCTGTGATTTATACTAAGATTGATTCGACTCAAGGTTATCATCAGATTCGAATAATAAGGGGGGTGAATGGAAAACTGCATTTAAGACTAAGTTCGGGTTGTATGAATGGATTGTTATGCATTTCGGTTTAACTAATGCACCCAGTACTTTTATGCAGTTGATGAATCATGTCTTAAGAAAGTTTATTGGTCAATTTTTCGTGGTCTATTTTGATGGTATATTGATTTATTCTAAGTCAACTGATGAACATATTGAGCATGTTAAAAATTTTCTTATTTCACTCTGTGAGTCATGTTTGTATGCGAACATCAAGAAGTGCACATTTTGCGCTTCGAAAGTGGTGTTTCCTGGTTTTGTGGTCTCTAAGGAGGGCATAAAAGTCAACGAAACCAAAATTGAGGCCATTAAGACCTAGCCGAGACCTACTAATGCCAACCGGGTACATTCTTTTCAAGGTTTAGCTAGTTTTTATAGACGGTTTGTGCGTGATTTCTCCTCTATTGCTGCACCTCTAAATGAACTAGTTAAAAAGGATGTGAATTTTTTTTGGACTGAGAGTCAAGAGAATGCATTTAATGAATTGAAAGTACGATTATGTAATGCTCATGTTCTTGATTTACCTAATTTTAATGGTACTTTTAAGATTCATTGTGATGCTTCTGGTGCTGGTATTAGTGCTGGTTTGATGCAAGAGAATCTACTTATAGCTTACTTCAGTGAAAAAAGCTAAAGGGTGGTGCTTTAAACAATCTTGTTTATGATAAAGAATTTTATGCAATTGTGCGTGCATTAGAAACCATTATTTATTGCATAAAAAATTTGTCATTCACAGTTATCATGAATCCTTGAAATACTTGAAGAGTCATATGAAGTTGAACAAGCGTCATGCTAAATGGTCTAGTTTCATTGAATCTTTTCCTTATGTGTTGCATTACAAAAAGGGTAAAGAAAATGTTGTTGTTGATACTTTGAGTCGTAGACATGTTTTACTTACACGATTGGAATGCATTATGTTAGGGTTTTCATTCGTGTGAGATTTATATGCGACTGATTCTAATTTTTCATCTATTTATGCTGCATGCAAAATGGTGCTTACGAGAAGTTTTTTCGGCATGATGGGTTTTTTTTTATGAATAATAGGTTATGTATTCCTCAATGATCTATGCGTGAATTACTTGTTAGAGAAGCTCATTCAGGTGGTTTAATGGGACATTTTGGTGCATTTAAAACTTATAATTTGTTGCGAGAACACTTCTATTGGCCGAAAATGGCACTTGCTATTGATAGGGTTTGTGGGAATTTTCTTAATTGCTTGAAGGCTAAGTCTAAAACTAAGCCTCATGGTCTTTATACTCCATTACCTGTTCCTACACATCCTTGGGTTGATATTTCCATGGATTTTTTCCTAGGGTTGCCACGATCTCAGTCAGGTAATGATTCTATCTTTGTGGTTGTGGATAGATTTTCAAAAATGGCACATTTTATTCCTTGTAGGAAGACAGATGATGCAAAGAATGTTGCAGATCCATTTTAAAGGAGGTAGTTCGGTTACATGGCATTCCTATGTCAATTGTCTCTGATTGCGATGTTAAATTTTTATCCAACTTTTGGAATACCTTGTGGCACAAGTTAGGGATAAAGTTGCTGTTTTCGACTGCCAGTCATCATCAAACTAATGGACAAACAGAAGTGACCAATCGAACCCTAGGGGCTCTCCTATGTGCACTAGTTTAGAAGAACTTAAAGAATTGCAAAAAATGCATTCCGATTGCAGAGTTAGCTTACAATCGCACTATTCATTCTGCTACTTTATCTCCATTTGAAATTGTTTATGGTTTTCTACCTATTACACCTCTTGATCTACTTCCTTTGAGTTTTAAACAGGTTAAATGCCTTGATGGAGAAAAGAAAGCTAATTTTGTGAAGGAAATCCATGAGAAGGTGCACATGAAAATTGAATGGACAAATGCACAGAATGGTGATAAAGATAATCAAAGTCGCGAGTTGATGAGGTTCAACGTGGGAGATTATGTTTGGGTTCATCTGTGGAAAGAAAGGTTTCCAAATTCTCAGAAATCTAAGTTGAGTCCACGTGGAGATGGTCTTTTTAGAGTGTTGGATCGTGTGAACGACAGTGCTTACAAGATTGAGTTACCGGATATTATGGTGTTAGTGTGACCTTCAATGTTGCTGATTTATCTCCATTTACATTTGAAGATGATTTAGTTTCGAGGGCGAAACCTTTCGACCAGGGAGGGAATGATGGAGATGTCAAGATGACTACCACCATAAATGAAGATATTCCACGACTTGATCAAACATTTAAAGGATATGTTTGGGATCCTCTAAGTGACATGGCGAGACCTATAACTTGGTCAAAGACTAAGATTAGGGATGTTGCTTTAAATGCTTTGATTGATCGCCTTTATGGTGAAGAATTGAAGAAGGAGTCACCATTGACATTTTGGATTTATTGTTCAAAATTGTTGAAGAACTGAAGACATCATAAAGAGTAATATACTCTTTTTCCCACTGGGTTTTTTAATGAGGTAGTGTGATCACTGTAAAATATTGTAAAATTATTTTATTTTGGATTTATTGGACTGATATCTCGGCCATGTGGGCTTTGAAGAGCTGAATTTCAAAAATACGGTCCATACGGTTTAGTATATTCAATTTTATTCTGATTAGAATTAGATTTGTAAGACTAGATAAGGTAATATTCTTCAAGGTTACTTCTTGAAGAATTCAACCAGATTACCTTATATTACCATTTATTTTAGGTATTCTAGTTAGATATGGTTTTAGCTTCTTAAAGTTGTCATAAGTCAATTCAGTTTCCAGTTGTGATTAGGGTTTATGGCTGAAATCTACCCTATAAATAGGGGAGGCCTTTGGACGAATTTCACACCATTTTTATCAATAAAAATACAACATTTTGAGTTCATACTCTTTGATTGCGAGCTATTCCATTGTTGCTTAACCCCGAGGGCTAGTTAACTATCAATAAACCTTGTAATCTGATCCTGAGGACTAGTTAGAGAGCGAGTCGAAATTGATTGTACCCCGAGGGCTAGACCTTGAATTTCGTGAGGCATTGAAGGGTTTGCGAGTTCCCTTGTTTTGTCAAAGATCATAATTCCGTAATCCAGATTCTTTGCAAGGGGATTCATATCAATAAGTTTATGACCGATTGATGCAATCCAAAAAAATTTCTTGATTTAATCTAATTTGCAGTTTAAACCTTAGTGTTTCTATAACTTATAGAATGATGGTCTTTCAAGAGATGGACCCTTAAAGTTTTTATGGAACAAACACAAAATCCAAAGATAATGAACGGTTATGTGCGTCAAATGGTAGAATTAAGCTAAGCACCTAATTAAGCGCAACAAACTCTCATGATAAAAGTTGTTTTGATGCTAACGACCAAATTAATCTTCGAATAATATGTTAGTTAAAGTAACAAATTCGCGGCTCATATTACTAGGACGAGTTTGAGGCAATCCAAATAAGAGCCCAAGGTTGTAGAGAAGCCAAACTATATGCAGAGAGACCTTGATTACCTTACATGCAAGAATTTGGGAAAGCCGTTACAAGAGAACTCAGGAGCGATTTTGTCGGGTGGTGTCAAAATGGAAAGGGGTAGGGATAGCAATTTCACCCTAATTCTTTTATCACCGGATCTATGTAAATGGATGCAAAATCGAATTAGATGAATGAAAAGTGGGTGACAGATTAAGCGAGTGTGATCGATCGGATAGGTGATGGATCGGATAGGTGATGGATTCATGGGAGAAGTTTTTGGGTGTGTCTAACAAGTGTTATAAGTGGTCTGCTTATAAGTTAAATACACAATTTTAATATTTGATAAACTGTTGAAAATGTGTTTATTTAAGTGGAAATATGTTCGGTAAAATATACCAACTAAGCGACGTCAGCAACATGACGGTTAGAGTTCTATTTAACTGACAAGTGACCGACGTCGATCACACATCAGATATTGTCAATTGAGGTAGTGTGAGATGTAAATCGACATCGCCATGGTCGTCGTTAACAAACAAGAAGTGGTCGAAGTGTAGTCGATGTGGGTTGAATTAGATTGAAATCTAATATGCGATATCGATTTGTATTCGGTTGTACTTACAGATTATTTGTGAACGATACAGTCAACATCATTGTTTCTTCGTTGGTAATCGGCATGAAAGATGTTGGCGATGTCTGTTTTTTCTTGTATGACCGATATCGACATTGTTTCTGATACCATTCGGTTTGTACCGAATGCGCATAGACACGATGCCAATATCTGTTGTTAAGTACAAGTCATGCTAATTAGTATTTTTCCTTTTAATTTTGTTTGATTGATGTTCACTTGTGGTTTAAACAATCATGTATTATAAAGATTAAAATAAAGATAGAAATGTAGCATAGTGCATATTATAAATTTTACAGCATCCAAAATCAAAGATAGGAATTAAAGTAATAAAATAAGTTTAACATCAAAGATAGAAATTAATGTTTAACATCCCAAAATATCCATAGTGAAAATAAGTTTATTAATCATCCTTACTATCATCATCTTCCGAGCCACCACCCTGCTAGGCCTGAGACGCGACCTCTTGATCATCACCCCCCACCCCCAACTCATCATGTTCCTCATCTTCACCCTGTTGCTGGCTAGGCGGATCAAAGGGTACCTGTTCGCATGCTCTCTAGAGTAAATCCTTGCTAGCAGTGGAGTATGACTCATCCTCGGTCTCAGCAACCCACATGTGTGTCATGACCTTGTCTAGGTCGTGTCGCAGGCTCCCATAGACATTCTTCACATCTAGGGTCCCGTCTAGGATCTGGCCCCACATCATCCTCAACAGAAAATCTACTCATTATCCAACCGAGTTAGTGTATTATTTTAGTAAATCATATTATATATAATATAAAATTTAAATGAAATGGAAATTAAAGCAATGGAAGGGTACACGTACATAGGGTCTCCTTCGCTGGTTGTTGGCTACTTCATGGCTGCTCTAGAACTATGTCCTTTGGTGGAAAATTATTGTACAAGGCCCAGCGCTGCTTGTTCCACGCCCAATGCTTATGTGTGAAGTATGTCGTGTATTAGTACTTCTGACGCACTAGATCTGTGGACTTCAGAGGGATCTCCTTCACCTACAGTAGCTTAGTGGGTTTCCATACTGGAGTTGATCTATACCATTATACATGTGTTAACTAATGCATTCGGCACATTTGTTATTATATTTTATTTGGTTGATTGCTAGTTTTAGTTAGGTTTACACGACAAAGGGTTTAGATGACCATTGTTGGTATTCTTATCTAAATTCCAATTTTTGTAGACTTAATTGGAACTAATGGATACTTTGTATTCACGAGCACCTAGATTTTCCCTTGTGATCTTATTAGTAGGTTGCTCGTGAGTGTTTTTTCATCATTTTGTAGAAGGCCACTCGCAATAGTGGTAGTAGATAATATAAGGCCGTCTGCAAAGAAGGTAGTAGACAAGAAGGCCATGGGCTAAAATATGGTAGTAGATGGAAAAAAGCCAGAAAAAGTGGAGTCAAAATTCAAGTTCTCAAGACAAAGGATGGCCGCACCAGCCGACATGGCCATTCCAGAAAGCAATGACACGAGGTGCTTGGATCAACACTGCCCTTGCCAACTCCCCTTGACACGAGGTGCTCGGATCAGAACGGCCCATGCCAGAGCCTCTTTGCATGAGGCCTCCATCCAGCATGGCTCATTCCAGCCTCCCTTGGGATGAGCCATCGACTTAAGCACTGTGTTGCCCAACATCCTGAAACGACTAAGTATGAATGCGGGTCATTTCCCTTAATATGACCCATGTTGTTTTCAACTCAACATTTGAAGACTTGCCAACGGGGAGTGACTTTCAAACGGTCATGCCATTATTTTAGTCATAAACCAACTCCCAACCGAAGGTTCGCAAATTTCCCCACAACCCGTGCCCTTCAACTGGTTGAGACACCATTCCCAGCCGATGACCCACACCAAACGATGCGGGTGTGCATGATCAGAAGTCCAATGAGCGAGCCCCATCGGATGGTCCGTATCAGCCAGCATGGTTGTGCCAACCAGCACGGTTGTTCCAGGCCGCACATACCGTGCTATCAGCGCCCGGCACAACCGTGCCACACGAGATGACTCGTATCATTTGCGGCTGCTAGGGTTTTTTGGCCTATTTTGGGCATTTTTCCCGACTCATTTTCCTACTACTAAAAATATAATCCTATGTCTAATAGGGTTTAAGTTTGGCACATTATTCTAATCTTATCGAGTAGTTAGAGAAAGAAATGGAAAAACCCTTCTTTCTAGTTCTATTTCTTTTCTTCTTGATTTTGCCCAAGAAATACTTGGGTTCAATGCTTAGGAAGTAGTTAATTTACTTGGGGTTATTAATTGTATTCATGATTTGATTATGCCTTTTTGAGATTCTTAGATTCTCCTATATGTATGTCCTATGAATATTTGTTCTTGATTTATTCTTTCTATTCTTGTGAGATTTATGCTATTCCATGTGTTATAATGCATCCATACATCCACGGTAGTGTAATATTGTGCTAGGATTCATAGTTATCTTGGGAGTGTTAGATTATGGAGTAGGTTCAAGAACACCGGGGAGATGAGTGCATTCATGTTACCTTGAGAGTATCATTTTGATTAGTTAAACCATTTTCCTAATTGGCTATTTGTGTGAGGAATCACATGTTGGGGACGTTAGACTAAAACCTAACGAGGGGAAACCCTTGGATTACTCGATAGATGAGCATGATTATTTGTAGCAACTAGGGTTGTGTCAACTTTAGATTCATCACAAGATATCAATTCCTTTGCCTCACTAAGCCTAGGGATTGATATCCATAGTGGAGTGCCCAAGACATATTTTCCTCACTTTCACATTTAATGGCTACGACGTAACGCAAGGCTTTGTTCCTTTAAACGGGGGCGCATTAGCATTGAGAGTGACATGAAGTGGATGAAATGTAGAGTAAGCAGTGTTCTAAACGGCGGCGCCTAGGCGGTCCTAGGCGGCGCCTAGGCGCTAGGCGCCACCAAAACGCCCGGATTAGGGCCTGTTCGGCGACATTAGGCGTTTTCGCCTCTGGGCGGCGCCCAGACCCGCCTAATCGGGTCTAGGCGCTAATCGGGTCTGGGCGGTTTGGTTTGTTTCTTTTTTTTTTTTTATAATTTTCCCAAACCCCTCTTTTCTCCCAAGTCAAGAGATAAATGGTGAAGAAGAATTTGAAATGTCATAGGCTATGTGTGAATTGTATTTGGTACTTTTTTATTTTGTCTAACTTTTAATTTTGGCCTATGGCTATGTGTGGATTCACTACTCACTAGTTTGTATTTGGTAATTTTTGCCACGTGCCTCAAACTTTGTAAGCTTGTATGGATTTCATTTTTCAACTCCAAGATAATATTTCGACAATATATATATATATATATATATATAAAATATATTCATTTGTGTCGTTTATCATGAAATTTTCGTTCTTGTATTGTATCATTTGTATGTAATATAAGTTATTGTGACTTGGGAAATAGGTTTTTATTTTATTTTTAAATATAATTTGTATTATTTTATTAATTATATATAAAAAATAATTAAATAATACAAATCCGCCTAGACCGATTAATCCCCGATTAATCCCCTAAGCGCTAGGCCCCAGCAAACAGCCCGACTAGCGCCTAGCGATTTTTAGACCACTGAGAGTAAGAAGGATAAGAGTGCATCCCTGATTACGAAGGTGGTGAGATATGCATGTATTGGTGGCAAGTACCTTTGTGTGACAGACGAGGGAAAATGTCTGGCTATCTCCACATTATGTGACATAGGCATAAGATAGGTTTACATATCTTGTATTCGAATGAATCAAGGAAATAAGTCATTCATCGATCATGCTACGCAAATATCCCCCATGTCCTAGTTTATATAGTTTTATTCTCTTGTGATCTCGTATGCTTGTAGTTTTTAGTTAACCCCCCCCCCCCAACATTTTTTTGCAATACTAGCTACTCCTAACACACAAACATATTGACAACCCAGTTGTAGCTATGTGTAGTTGGCTTTTAGACATCTAGCATCTCTGTGGACAAACTCGGTCTTGCCACTCTCTACCCTCCATGTAGCATTAGTAGTGAGAACGAGAGCATAATATAAATCTTTACCTTTGGACACCCTCCACTCGGGTTAATTTAACTTGACCTCCCATAAATCATTTCTACAACCCCAAATGGAGGCGGGTCAAATTTTGGCACCACTGCCGGGGATGCTAGTCTAAAGGTTTAATTGTTAACTTCCAAAGTACGTTAGTTGATTAATTGTATTTTTTTGTTTGTTTTGTTTTTGTTGCTTTAGTTAGTTTTTAGTGTTGGGCGTGTGTTTATAGTTGTTCCATTTTCTTTTAACCTGTTTGCTAGTGTTGTTTTAGGGTTGGTTTTTGTTTGGTTTCTAGTTTATGGTACATACTCATACCACAAACATAGGAACTTTGCAAGAACTACCGGAAGGCACAGGTAGTCGAGGGAGAAAAAGAAGGAGGACTAGAGCAAGGGTTTCACAAGAATTGGTAGTAGTTAAGAAGCAAGTAGTCATGGCGAAGGGAAACAGCACCTTGAGGGAGTTGATGGCTCCAAATCTGGAGAATCAACCCCTTTTGCATCATTTTTCCCCCGTTGCCACCCAATGTCATATGCGAGCTAAAGAGTGGGATGATCCAATGCTTACCGACGTTCCATGGGATAGCCCGGGATGATCCAAACAAGTATCTCTCAAAGTTCCATCTCATATGCACCAACATGAAGCTGCCCGAAGTATCGGAAGAGGATTACAACCTTCGATCATTCCTTTTCTCACTACGAGATCTGACAAAGGATTGGTTATACTATCTTACGTCGAGGTGCATTACATCGTGGATGGATATAAGGTGGTGCTTCCTTGAAAGGTACTTTCCAGCTTCAAAATCTGTGGGGTTGAAGAATCGATTGTCCAACATATCACAGAATGCATATGAATCCCTAGAGTATTGGGAAAGGTTCAAAGTTTGTTGGCTAATTCTCCTTATCACCCGTTCAAGGAAGGCGACTTGGTGTACTACTTCTTCGAAGGGCTCTGTGATGATGCCACGGTTAACGCAACTTGCTATGGTTCCATCTCCAACAAAAGTTTGAGGGATGCAATGGCTTTTTTTGAAGAAATGGAAAATGGAACGAGGCAATTTAGCACAAGATCGAAAGTGAAAACGCTGGATGAGCTGACTCAATCTCCTAAGTTGGAAGAGCAAGTACAAGCACTTGCCTTTATGATAATTAAATTCATAAAGTTCTTGAAGAGGTGAAAGCAATTGCCTCTATGAAGGTCTTGAATCCTTGAAGAGGTGAAATCCCACCAACATATGTCCACTAGTTGTCGAAGATCTTGAAAAGGTGAAAGCATTGGACAACAAAAAAAACAATGGTTCTGAGGGAACCAAGGAAATGAGAGGAAAGATCCCTATGCAAATACATTCAACTCTAGGTATCGCGATCACCCTAACTTTCGTTGACATGAGGAGAATCAAGATCAAGGGTACAACCAAGGTCAACAACCTCAACCATATCCTAGGGGACAAGAGCATTCCAATAACAATGCCGCCTTATACAAGTTGGATAGGGAAGAGATCCTAGATGCTATTGGGCAATTAGCAAAGAAACGTGATGTGTTCACAGAGCGGACGAGAAGAAAAATTGAGGAGCTTAGAACTAGAGCATTCTCGAGCATAAAAAATCTCAAAGTTCAATTTGGGAAACTTGCCACCTTGGTGAGTTGACTTCAGGCTAAGGAATCTGACAAGCTACCTTCCTAACCTGAGGTAAACCCAAGGAATGTGAGCTCATTGAAGCTAAGGAGCGGGAAGAAGGTGCGAGAGGCCAAAAAAGACATTGTGCAAGAGGATGATTAAATTGTGGAAGCCGACAAGACTTACTTTACAGAGCGAGAGATAAATGCTGAGAAAGAGCCTCCCAAAAAGCTCCCAACTACTGAGGCAAGATTGTGATTTAAGGAAAGGCCGAAGGTGGCAACAAATGATGCAAACATTCGAAAGATCTCCGAAAAGGTTGAGGTAACCATTCCTATCTTGGAGTTGATTGAGCATGTTCCCTCTTATGCTAAATTCTTGAAAAATGCATGCACTAAAAAAAGGAACAAACCAATTAGGAAAGTTGAAAATAGGGTGAGTCACCACTCTAAATCATATAAATTTTCCTAAGAAATGTGATGTCTCTGGGACATTTTCAATACCTATTTCCTTAGGTGGGAAGCTAGTGAAGAATGACATGATTGACTTAGGTGTATCTATTAATATGATCCCATGTAGTCTTTACAAAAGCAAAGATATAGGTGAACTTAGGGACACTAGGGTGATTATTCAACTAGTCGACCACTCCCAAGCTAGCCCTCGAGGTTTAGTGAAGGATGTAATGGTTAGAGTGGGAAAGTTAGTGTTTCTGACGGACTTCTATGTCCTTGACGTAGCACACGATGGTAATGCACCCCCAATATTATTAGGGAGGCCATTTTTAAAAACGTCAAGGACAAAGATGATGTTCACTTGGGAACACTAACCCTACAGGATGATATTGATAAGGTAAGGTTAGATATTTACAAGTCTAAGCATGATTTGTCTAACTCCTCTCTTATGTGCAAATATGTAACCTTGTTTGATGAACATGTTAAGTTTGACAAGTCTTGCATGTGAATAAAAAAGGATGCCTAGATGAGTTCTTTGTTAGTCATGGAATTGATGATGAATTAGATTCAATGCAAGATTTTGGTGATGATATGTTTGCCTTGGAACGTTTTTCTATGTTTACTAACTTACAGCGGTTATCGAAGAGTGACAGGGACATAAAACCTCCTCGACTATCTCCGAAACCCGAGGAAAAAGCTAGGGATTCATCATTAACTGGATATGGACACACATTTTCTTTGGCAAACAAAGGGCGCAAGGGTAAGGATGACACCTTGTGTAGACCTCTCCACAAGGATGTCATCGTGGGTGGAGTTTCCGATGGTGACTCCAGAGACCCAACAATATGTTATTTTAAATTGAAACGCATGAGAAAATAAGTCGTGAGGAAAAAAATTAGAGTGCGGTGCTCTTTCTTTCTTTGATGTGATGTTTTCGGTATATAGACATATTTTGCATGTTTTTTGTGTTTGACAAAGGGTCTTGGTGTGAAATCTTGTTGGTCATTAAATGAAAGATCGAGTCTTGTGCTTTGAGTTGTTTGGAAGTAGGACTTTGTGGATGAAAAAATATTTTTCAAAACAAAAAGGGAGAAACCAAGGGAGAGCGTATGTGTTGCAGCACGGCTCATGCCAAAAGGGATTAGCATGAGGCTTGTCTCGTGCTGGAGGGCATCAACACAAAGCTCCATGTGGCACATCTGTGCCACTGCCTCATGCTAGTCTGAAAATGGGGTAAAAGTGCAGATTTTGCATGTTTGTTGTGTTTGACAACAGGTCTTGGTGTGAAATCTTTTTGGTTGTTGATGGAGTTGATTTTACCTTGTGTTTTGGGTTGTTATTGAGCTGAAATGTTGAGTAAATTCTTGGATATATATATTATTTGGAATGTTATTGAAATTTAGAGATTTAGAGCCTAAATTGTCAAGTTTTTGCAGTTTGTTAACGGTATGCTCATGCTGACCAGTATTCCGGAAATATGGAGGAAGACACCATTTGTGCTTGGAGATGGAAGAGGAGAAAAATATGGAGATTCTGGAATCACGATGGAGATTTGTGTGCTGAATTATGACAAGTCAAAATGCAGTTGGAAAAGAATCTAGCTTGATTCGAAGACTCCTAAATTTTAAAAGAGAATATTGTGTTTTATCTCTTTGAATTTTAAATAGATAAGGAAAGACTTATTTTTATTTTATCTTTTGGCTGTAGTAATTTTTGGAGATTCTAGTTTTCATTCGTATGCATAGCAATTCGCACGCATAAACAGACACATTCACACACATTAGACTGTCTTTTATGTGCAAAACGGTATTTGGTTTTGGAGATTTTTCATCAATCTCTTCAGACAGTTTTCGTCATTTATTTTATGCTTTTGATTGTTAATTCAATAATATATTCTAGCTAAATTCCTCCTTTCCAGTAAAGATCAAAGAAGTATTGGCATCAATTCTTGTAAGATCTAGCTAGCTTTTATCCTTTGATTGCATGCTAACATATGTTGCTCTTGATTATAATGTTTATGATTATTTTCATGTTATTAAGTAGTGGTCAATATTTGATAGCATGTTAGTTATTTTAATGCTAATTGAACCAATCATCCGTAATTGTGATTTAAGTTCAATCAGTGGTAGGGAACAACAGTCTTAATTTAACAATCATGCATCAGATTTTGTTGATTATGAATTGGGTCTTTCTCATTTCTAATGCTACTAGCCTATTAAATCTATAGAGCGTCTCATAGGTTATATGTTAGTTAGAGAAATAGTTAGTGAGGCGTCCTCCTAATTATCGACAAGGTAAGGAAAGATTGGTTGCTTGCAACTATAACCAATTTGTCTGCATGCATTTAAAATCATCTTTTCATCAAGGATCGAGATAGAAAGCCAGTACATAATTGATTGGAACTGGAACTTTCTCATCATAGTTGAATCTTTTTGCAATCTGTAACAATTTCTCATTCTCAGTTTTATTCAATTTTTAGTTTTTCTTATTCACTACCCTCATTTGGTTACCTTGGCTACAGATTCGCAGATTAATGATTGAGAAAAAAGTCACGTCCATCTCTTGGGAAACGAACTTGCTCGCAGATATATAGATCGGTATGCCCATGCCGATTATAGAATCCTGAACTGAAAATTCAGCTTAGAGCTCGATTTATTATTGGTGTAAAAAGACACGCCAAATTTTGGACTGGGATTGGTTTTAACCAGTATTTATTTATTTTATTTTTTTTACCTTTTCCGGGTTTATGCCCCGTTTTTCTCATACAGAAGAATTAATCTTCACTCCAAAGATTGAGAAACTTGCACGATGTCTAACGCAGCAGAGAAAAGCCTTGAAATGGCCTTCCTCGTCTGAGTCAACTGCCAACAAATTTCATTTCAATATGGCTGATGAATAAAGATGTGAGGAGGAACCACCAGTTCAGTATATAAAGACATGGGATGTTACAGACACAATCATCCTTTGGGCATTGTCCTTCCCAACATTGATCACAACTCTCAGATTAAACCAGGTTTTATACAAGTATTACCTAAATTTGGTGATATGCCATGTGAGAGTGCCCATAATCATCTTGATGAATTCGACATCGTATGTGAAACTCTTAGACCACAAGGTTTTTTGGAGGATCATATTAGACTACTCACCTTTACACACACCTTGCAGGATAAAGCTCGTGAATGGATTTTTAAACTCCCACCTGGTTCAATTCGAACTTGGGAAATTTGGAGGTAAAATTTTTATAAAAGTTTATTCCCAAGTCTTGAGCATCTAATTTGAGATCTGCAATAAGTGGTATTAGACAAAAGAGGGAAGAGAGTCTTGCGAGTTATTGGGATAGGTTTAATCAATTGTGTCGCTAGTGTCCTAACCTTGGTTTTACTAAATATCAGCTCATCACTAATTATTTTTATGGTGGTATGTGTTCTATTGACAAGAAGATATTTTATGCAGCTTGTGGAGGAAATGTGCTGAATAAAACCATGGATGAGGTAAAAGAGATCATCATTGATATGGTTACTCATGAATATGATGAAGCCGATGATAGATCCAGACCAGTCAAGGCAGCCGGAACTTCTCATTTGGATGAGAAGTTAGATACCCTCACATCATTAGTACGGGAGCTAGCTGTGAAGACTTCACGAGGAACTAAATGCAAGATTTGCTCACAAATGGGACACTACACTGGTTCAAGCCCCGCTCTACAAGATCCTCAAACCGGGCAGGCATGTTATGGATCAGAGGATGGCCCTGTGAGACTAGTAAAGTCTAACCCATTTTTTAATATACATATATATATATATAATCCGGGATGGAGGAGCCCTCCAAACTTCAGTTGGAATCATAATACCCCTAGAATGTATGCTCCAAAACAAGCACAAGTTGGTCGTGATGCAAATCCAACAGCGAATGATCAGAGAGTCACTATAAATGAAGTTCTAAAGAGTATGGCCTAAAGCAACGAAGTGGTGCAGAATTTAGCCAAAAAATAGTGTTTTTCAGTAAGAGACAGGGGCTGTTATAGGAAATATTAAGCAACAGATGACACAAATGGCTGTGAAAATAATTAAGTTAAAGTTTACCGTTGGAATATTACCCTCCCAAACTGAACTGAGGAGTGGGAAAGAGTTAGTTCGTCCTGAACCTAAGAAGCATACAAGGAGAAAGTTCAGCTTGAAGAAGCCAAAGAAAGTAAAAAATGAGTCCTCAAGGGTACACATTGAACCCATGATATCTATTTCTAACTCAAAAGTCTCTCCACCTTTCCCATCCAAGTTAGCTCGTAACAAGAAGGAGAAAGATGAGAAGGAGATCTTGAAAGTGTTCAAAAATGTAGAAATGAACATGCCATTAGTTGAAGCTATAAAGCAAGTTCCCAGGTACGCAAAATTTCTCAAAGAGATTTGTTCAAAAAAGATGAGACATGGGAAAGATGCGGATATTAGGGTAGGTGAAATTTTTTTTGCAATTATTTAATGTAAATTTCCACAGAAATGTAAGGATTCTAGGATATTCTCTATCCAATGTGTAATTGGCAAGATGAATGTTGAAAAGGCCATGTTAGATCCAGGTGCATCGACTAATGTAACACCCACCTCTGTGTATAATGACTTGCAATTAGGACCTCTGAAGGAAACTCGTGTCATAATCTAATTAGCAGATAGGTGTGATGCATACCCAGAGGGAATGATAGTACCAGTGAAAGTAAATGATATAATATTTCCCATGGATTTCTACAGTTTTGATATGGATTATTCATTCTCTGCTAATAAGTCCCTAATTCTTCTAGGAAGACCGTTCATGGAGACATCAAAAACCAAGATTGATGTTGATAAGGGAATACTTAGCCTTGAATTTGATGGAGATATAGATTCTTTAATATTTTTGATGCTATGAAACATATAGATGTTCCCGAGTCTATGTTTACTCTTGATGTATGACCTATTGGTTGATGATTTTGTAGAAAAGTATTCTCAGGATGACAAGTTGGAACAGGTACTCTTTAATGGATGGGTTGACAAGGATATGATGGATGACTTGGATGAAATATTTTGTGAAATCATCATGCAGCTTTATTCCACCAAAGAATACAACTCCCAGCCACTTTCGATTGGTATGCCCATACAGCTCGTTTCCCACTCAGAAACTACAAAATCTTGCTCTCATCCACTTTTGATCGTTATGCCTATACCGATAATTTTTTAATCAGAAGTTCTGAAAATAAACTCTCAGCCATTTTTTGTCGGTATGCCCATACCGCTCAGATCCGAATCAAAAATTTTAGAAATTAGCTCTCAGCCACTTTCAATCGGTATGCTCATATCACCCAAATCCATATCAGAAATGCAACATGTCTCTGCATCTACACCAGTCAGGGTGGTTAACCCACCTATCCATAAACACATTTTTCCTCCGATTGAGAAAGAACTAAAGGTGGATTTGAAGAAATTACCTGAGCATCCCAAATATGCATTCTTAGGGGAGAATTAGACCTTACATTTCAAGTATCCTGAAGGAATAGAGCTCTCCAAAGTTAAGGGAATGCCACTTTCATTGCCTCCAGAAGGCTGATCTAAACAAATCAACTGAGTTTAGCCTAAGATATTAAATAAGGGCGCTACTTAAAAGGCAACCCAAGATTTTAATTTTGATTTTATTTTCCTTCTCTTCAAAAATAAAAAAAATAAAATAAATAATATTATTCATCCAATTGATTTTTGATTTGTTTTTATGGTTTTAACTTACATGGTTCCAAGATCTTCAAAAGATGAAGCAGGGTTTTGAAAGCAAGCCAAATCTAAACCAAGACATTAAATTTTCAGCTCAAAGTTGCCAGAATGCCCGTGCAGATCGGGATTCACCGGTTGACCCCAACGCTAATCAGCCACCCAGGGAGCATTTTTTTCCCCTTCTTTTCTTTCTTTTTTAGTTGCAGTTTAGTACATTTGTAGAGTAATTGCATAACATCATATTTTCTACTTCATTTGAATATGTTACCGCTTTCTTACACAATAAGGACATTATGGTGTATAACTATGGGGTGGAGGTGTAACAACATTAGTTTGTTTTTCATTATTGGAAATAAAAACAAAAAAATTAGGATATTTTAATAAAAAAATATATTTTCAGATTTTTTTCATCATTTGTGTCAAAAAAGCAGCATTGAATTGAAAATCGGAATGGCTAGAATTAAAATTTGGTTTGTGGTAAGCTTAAATTATTGTTTCCCTTTATGAAAGAAATCATGGATTCCTTATATGTGTTCTAGGATGACGAATATTCAATAAGTCATTTATCTTTTGAACTAGATATATCGTGAAGATTTGAGCCTTAAAGAGCAAAAGCCGAAAATAGTATAGGCATTAAAAAATCATAAGTGGCTCTTTACCTCTTTGTTGAGTGATCATATTTTGGTATTCATTGCTTGGTTTGTGCCATGATTTCGACACTGCTTTTGATACTTGAGAATGAAAATGATAGAGGTATTTAGGAATGAGTCATACTTAACTTCTATTATATATTCCCGTCCTTACATCGATTTCCTAGTTTGCCCCTTTGAAGCCAGAAAACTTTCTTTGGTATCTTCAGTCACTAAATATTTTGCCAAGAGTCTTAGCCTTTTTCTTAACACTCAGAGAATGTGTAAGTAATTTATTATTGTTTGGGATATGGATTGGAATTGCTTGATGGGTTAGATATGGTTGAGATTTTGTGCTAATACATGTTGGAGCATAGAATATTTTTGAATTACATTCATCGGGAAGTGTATATATAGTTTTGACATGATATTTTCGTTCATGTATGCCCAGAAAATACCTGTAATTGTTGTTGCCGGGAAAAAAAGAGAAAAAAAATGTTGAAAAAAAATCGGAAAAGAAAGAAAAAATTCTGGTCAGCAGCATATTGAGCTGAACGTTTTTTGGAGCAATATGGGCATAGTGTAGTACTTGGTAGTGATGTTTATACTTTATAGCTTATCAATGTTGCATTTTCGTTCGAAGTATGACCGTAGATGAGCATGAGGGTGATAATGAATTGCTTGCATAATCTCAAAGTTTTAGCCTCGTATTCCCTGTATCCTAACTCTTTGACCCTAGCCCCATTAAAACCTTGGAGAAGGCCTCATTGATTTGTACTCAAGTGTTCAATTATTATTGCGGAGATAGTTGTATATACAAACCTGTTGTGATGAGTATTGAATATGATTTGTGTGATTGACCTAATTGTTATTTTGAGAGATATTGAGTGATCTTGGTGAGGCTGGAGTTTATTGCATATTTTTTACTAGAATGTGAGGATGATGTGATTTTATAAGAAGGGGGGAATGATTTGTGGTATGATGGTTGATTGTGTTATAATGGTTGATTGTGTTTTTATTCTAATTGTGATGTTTTTTATTTTAGGACTACTATTTTTTTTAGTCTCACATTTACATTTATGTTTTGCATTTGTATATGCCCAAGAGCTAGCATAATCTAAGTGTGGGGTAGTTTGATGGAGTTGATTTTACCACGTGTTTTGGGTTCTTATTGAGTTGAAATGTTGAGTAAATCCTTGGATATTTATGTTATTTAGAATGTTATTGCACTTTAGATTTAGAGGTTGAAATGTTAAGTTGTTGCAGTTTGTGGTCGGTATGCCCATGCCGACCAGTATATAGGAAACATGGAGGAAGTCACCATTTGTGCTTAGAGATGGAAGAGGGAAAAAATATAGATATTGGAATAATGATGGAGATTTTTGTGCTGAATTATGCCAAGTCAAAATGCAGTTGGAAAATAATCTGGATTGATTCGATGGCTCCTAAATTTTAAAATAGAATATTGTGTTTATCTTTTTGAATTTTAAATAGATAAGGAAAGACATATTTTATTCCTTATATATCTTTTAGTTGTAGTAATTTTTGGAGATTCTAAATTTCATTCGTACGCATAAGTTCACACGCATAGACAAACACAGTAACACATATTAGACAGTCATTTCTGTGCAGAACAATATTTGGTTTTGAAGGTTTTTCATCATTTTATTCAGATAATTTTCATCATTTATTTTTATGCTTTTGATTGTTAATTCAATTATGTATTCAAGCTAAATATTTCCTTTTCGGTAAAGATCAAGGAAGTACTGGTGTCGATTCTTGTGAGATTTGATTAGCTTTTATCCTTTGATTTCATGCTAGCATTTGTTGTTCTTGATTATAATGTTTATGATTGCTTTCATGTTATTGAGTAGTGGCCAATATTTGATATCATGCTAGTTAATTTAATGCCAATTGAACCAATCATCCGTAATTGTGATTTAAGTTCAATCAGTGGTAGGGAACAACAATCTTAATTTAACAATCATGTGTCAGAGTTTGTTGGTTATGAATTGGGTATTTCTCATTTCTAATGCTGCTAGCATATTAAACCTATGGAGCGTCTCTTAGGTTATATTTTAGTTAGAGAAATAGTTAGTGAGGCGTCCTCCTAATTATCAACAAGGTACAAAAAATATTGGTTGTTTGCAACTATACTTGCCGCTATCCACCTAGTTGTAGATAGTAAGCATAAAAGGGCTTATAAATATTAACTTTGAGAGGTACGGCGACGACCTCCCAGAGAAATTGTTACAGATTGCAAAATGAATCAACTATGATGAGAAAAATTCCGGTTCCAATCATTTCCGTACTAGATTTCTATCTCAATCCTTGATACAAAGATAATTTTAAATGTATGCAAACAAATTGGTCATCCACAGAGAAGGGGGATCTTCCTAAGCATTTAGGCACAAAAGGTTGATATTAGGCTAGTAGTAGACATATGTACATACATATAAAAGCATGTAAATGGGGGGGTTTTGGTTGGTTGGTTGTCCTAAGTTGTGAAATTAAAAAGACAAGATAACTAGCAAGGTTAAGTAACTATGCTAATCATCAAACAAAACTAAAGATTAAGCCTTGGGGGCAATGGATATCCACTTCCAAACCTAATGTATATCATTGAACCATTCACTCATTCTATCACATTCGTTACTTGGTTTAACATTAACATACCCATCTAGCAAGAATCATAACAAATTATGCACAAGAAGTTCTAAGTTCATGTTCATAGATTTTCATGCAAAGGACCTAAGGAATTCGTCACTTTCCTAACACCCTAACACTTCAATCATAAAAAAACTTCCTATTCTCAAACAACATATGACATAAGTGAAGTGAAACATAGCATCAAGAATACATAAATGCTAAATAACAAAGGATTCAAGAACGAGTGAAACAATCTATTCACTACTTCAACTACTTGTTATGAAGATAAATCTTCTATCCTTCTTAGATAGTAGTTTGCAAGAGTGAATTTGACATCTCTTGTCAAACCTCACCAATGACTCCCTTATTACCAAGAGTATCTCATTGATAGCATTTAGCACGAAGAATCAACAAACTTATCAACACTTATAAACACTACACCGTGTCTAAGCATTTAACCAATTCGTGCATTTACACAAGATTAGTCAAGAACGATCGACATTCATAGACTTCTATCATTTGCTACCTAAAACAAACATGACAACGAGTTTGACATCATCACATTCGTCTAGCAATTATCATCACGCCAACATCATTTAAGAAGCTCTAACTCATGCTCTTGGATTCCACATTAAAAGAGGGGAGAATTAGCTACTTTCTCCCAACCCTAACAAGAAATCATACAAAAAATTCATATACTCAAGCTCCCAACAACATCAATGAAATTAACAATTAACATTCAAAGCCCAATAAATGCACAATAGCAAAAGCACCAAATAGATAGATATAATGATTCTTACTATATAGAAATGGAAGCTTCAATCCTTTGCTCCCAAGATAAAAATAAGCTAGAAAACTAAAAGACATAATTAATCTACAAAAACTAAGAAACGAAAGAAGAGAAAAACCTAGGGTTTTAGCCCAAAAAAACGCAGGAAGGAGAAGGGACAAAAAGCTGCTGAAGAAGGGAAGATAAGGGGAGTATTTATAGCACAAAAATCAAGAAGAAATTCAGACCACTCGTCCATCATGAGTCGCGACGTGCTCGCGACGGCCTCGCGGCGAACCATCGCGAGTCGCGACGGTATCGCGACAGACGTAAATTTCAGCATTGTTTCTTCTTTCTCTTTTATATCTCATATCCTTCTCTTCTCTTCATTTCTTCAATTCTTCATATCTTCAAAAATCTCAAATCCAAGTCTTCAAATCTTCAAAGATATTCTTCAAAGATATTCTTCAAAGTCTTCAAACAAATTACCTTGTCACACAAAATTCTCTCAAAAGTGATAAAAATGAAAAAGTCACTTTTAACCCTCCTTAGATAATTTCAAGGCAAAATGTCATATTTAGAGCACAAAAGTGTACAAAAGTTAATCCCAAAAGCCCTAATATAACCGTATAAAATGGGCACATCATTCTCATTCGCATTTTCACTCAATTTTTAGTTTTCCTTATTCACTACCCTCATCTGGTTACCTTACTTACAAGTTTGCAGATTAAATATTAAGGAAAAAGTCTCACCAATCTTTTGGGAAACGAACTTGCGAGCAGCTATACTAGTCGGTTTGCCCATACCGACCGAAGAATCCTGAACTAAAAATTCAGCTTAGAGCTCGATTTATTTTTGGTGTAAAATGACACACCAGTCATTAAATGAAAGATCGAGTCTCGTGTTTTGAGTTGTTGGGAAGTAGGACTTTGTGGGTGAAAATGTTTTTCCAAAAGAAAAAGGGAGAGACCAAGGGAGCATGTCTGTGTTGCAGCATGACTCGTGCTAAAAGGGATCAGCACGAGGCTTGTCTCGTGTTGGAGGGCATCAGCATGAAGCTCTATTTCACACGTCCATGCCATTGCCTCGTGCTAGGCTGAAAATGGGGTAAAAGTGCAAATTTTGGAAATTTTAAGTTTTTAACAAAATCATGTACTTTGGCCCATTAATTCAGCAAATCTTTTATTCCCTAGGATTGGTGATGCAAATAGTACAATGCTAAACATCACCACCTCCCTTGAGCAATAATTGAGTGACATTTTTGTCCCCAAAAGTTTCTATTTTTCAATGAATCATCATTATCTCCTTTGTACCTCCCTCCTAAATAGCCCATTTTGAATGAGCATAATTTGGTGAAATTAGAATAATAGTACATTCTCCTTATCCATAAAAGTCTTTTAACACATTTCAAGTTTTTCAAAAACACTCACTCTTATTTCTCCTCTCGGAAACTCTAAATTTTGAAGCTTTTCTCTCAAGGGAGAGCATTTTTTGCTTCTTCTTGTGTGGTTCTTAGAATATTAGCTTCAAATTCCGGGTAACTCTTTGAACTTTGTGTTTATTTGCTTTCTTTAGCATGAATGGGTTGTGATGAGAAGATTTGATTTCAAAATTTTGATATGTTTTTGTGAAGCATGTGGTTTATGTGATTGAATGAGTTTGTGATGATTTAAGTATGGGGGAAGTACATGATTTTTGGGCTGTGATGACACGACTTGTCATGTTGTGGTTGTTTGGGAGGAATGATTCTTAATTGAATGATCTTTTTGAGGAGATAATATGATTCACTATGTGTGTTATTTAGGGAGAATGATTCTTGATTGAATAGCCTTTGTGTTGAAATATCATGATTTGCAAAGTTGGCCATTAAGAAAAACTATTTTTCTTAAATAACACTTGATCCATATCCTTGTATATTCTTGTCATTACCATCTTCTTCTTGTTGTGATAGAATGGATCCAAAGAGAAGCAATCAGGAAAAGAAGACAACTTCCCGGGGTGAGAAAAGGAAGAAGTTGGCTAAAGTTGGGAGAAAATAGCTGACAGCTTCCCTTCCTCCCAACCCCACCTATATGGTGGATGAATTGACCACCATTTCCCAGAGTGCAGCCCGGAGATGGAATTACTTGAATGCCCAAATAGGAACATCTTGGAGATGAGTTTTGCATGCAAGGAGACTCTAGAAGCTCTAGACCTACTCGAACTCGTTACCTACTTGCTAGGTAAGATAGGCCTAGAAGACTTTCTAGAGAAGCACTCAAAAACCTACATAAGATGGACCTTGGAGTTCTTAGCAACCTTGGAGCAATCCACGGACAATGATGGAAAGAGAATCATCCATTTCCACCTCGACTACAAGGAGTAAACCATGACATATTAAGATATCGCTCAAGCATTTGTGTGGAAGTACGGGAAGGAGGTTCCAAGGACACACCGGAAAGGCCTTCCGTACTCATTGAGCAACTTTTGGAGGATTTTATCAGGCACAAAGAGGAAGCATTTGCTCAAGAGTATTGCAATAGTCCCCCAGACTTTGTGGTATGTCCACTAACTTTTATCCATGGGAGTACTTTTCCACGGGGAGGTTTCACATTGCCCTAGTCGGGATGTTCAAATTATTTGGGTGATAGCCCCGGAAGGGACTTTCTATCCCAACTTGGTAGGTGGATTCATGCAAGAATGCTTGGTCGCAGAAAGAAAGAAGGATGGCAAGATATCAATGGGCGGCATGGTCGGACATTTAGCCTAACAATTGGGGTATCCGGTACCTCACCCATTCGAGGTGGAAAACTTGGGATGCTCAGGAACCAAGTACACAATGGACAAGCTAGAGAGAGCATCGATGGTTTCCCCCACTACTTCTGAGGATCATTTCATGTGGTTGTACGATGGTGCTACAGTGTGCAACTTCATGGTTTTGCCACAACCTGGCCGCACCATATCAACCAAGATACCATTTTGGAGAATCTTTTAATAGCCCCCGATCCGAGATTTGAGAGGGTATTTTACAACACTCTCTCGAGTCTAGACATTGAGATAGATGAGGATGGTGAGATTTCACTTCGAGCACCACTCACTCGAGGTGCCCCACCAACGGAATCTCCTGACCAGTTATGCTTGTTTGGGGATCAACTTTTGTTGTCCACCCAAATGGTGCAAGAAATTGGCCAAGCTATCAGGGAAAGGAGTTTACAGTTGGATGAGTTTGGGAGTAGGATGGGTTCGATGGAGAATGCCATGAGTTCGTGGGGAAATAGATTGCAATATATAGAAAGGGGGTGGAGGACGAATTTTCCATCAAAGATGAGAGGGCCGACATTCAAGAAGAGGTCATTGATCAATTAATTGAGAGATTCCACATTTTGAGACTCGATGGGTTCCAAGACCTAGTCTCCATTGAGAGACAAGATATGAGACAAGAAGAAAGAAGAAGGAGACACGAGATAAAACGATTGAGGGAAGGCCCTTTAGGGTCGTAAGAGTAAGTGCCACTATCGTTACCGACTCCACTTATGATGTGTGTGTGTGGGGGGGGGGTATTTGGGCACTTAGGGATTTATACAAGATTCCTTTGTGTTTGGTTTGGTAGTTTATTGTAGTTTGTATTTGGGGGATGCTTTTGGGAACACTTTGGTGGTGTCATTTTTTGTTATGCTTATCTTCAGGTATTATGAATCCCACCTTCGGGACATTTTGTGCAGCACAAAAAAATTAATTTTTAAAAAATGAAAAAATATATATACACCCGGCTAAGACAAAAATCCAAAAGGGCAACTTAGGCAACAATGGGAAAAACCTAGATAGGTTGCAGAACCTAGGCAAAAATGAGAGGTTGTGTGTGGAAAAAGGTGAGAAGTAAGTACCATTTGTGTGTAAAGCTAGGATGAAATCCCGAAAGGGCTCATAGGCAAAATGAGATAAATTGAGAGAAATATAACTAAGTCAAGCATCTTTTGGATATTCCTTGGTGGTTAATTCATCAACATCTCTTGGATTGCCTTTGGCGGCCTATTTAGTGGAGTAAGCTAGTTTGACACTTATTATTGTTTTGCTTATCTTTTTCTTCACACGATTTGGATGTATAGATTACTTCGTCTCTTTGGGGAGTGTGAGAGTTATGAGATTCTTACGTCTTTGGGGGAACTAGAGAAATCTAGGAATAACTTGAATGCATTAGTTAACTTGTCCTTGCATACTACATTCCTCTTGAATCTTTGCTTGTTCTTGTTTACTCGAGGACGAGTAAAAGTTTAAGTGTGGGGGAATTGATCTGCGCGATTATGCATGCGCTAACTAATGCATTTGGCATATTTGTTATTATTTTTTGTTTGGTTGATTGCTAGTTTTAGTTAGGTTTACACGACAAAAGGTTTAGATGACCATTGTTGGTTTTCTTACCTAAATCCCTAGTTTTGTAGATTTAATTGGAACTAATGGATACTTTGTGTTCACGAGCAGCTAGATCTTCCCTTGTGATCTTATTAGTAGGTTTCTCGTGAGTATTTTATCATCATTTTCTAGAAGGCCATTAGAAAGAGTGGTAGTAGACATTAGAAGGCCGAACACAAAGGTGGTAGTAGACAAGAAGGCCATGAGCTTAAGCATAGTAGTAGATGGAAAGAAGCCAAAAAAAGAATGCAGTCGAAGTTCAAGTTCTCAAGACGAAGGGTAGTGTCATCGGCTGACACAATCTGCGCCACTCAATATGGACGTGCTAGAGGGCACCGACATGAGGCGTCTAGATCAGCACAGCCCGTGTCAATGCCCCTTGACACAAGGTTCCCAGTCAGCACAGCCTGTGCCAATGCCCTTTGGCACAAGACCTCCATCCAGCACGACCCGTGCCAGCCTCTCTTGGCACGAGCCGTCGGCCTTAGTATGGTCTGTGTCGCACAACATCCTAAAACGGCTAAGTTTGGATGCGAGACGTTTCCCTTAAAATGGCATGTGTCATTTTCTACTCAACATTCGAAGACCAACCGATGGGGTGTGACGTTCTAAACTACTGTGTCATTGTTATGCTTAGAAACTGACTCCAAATCGATTTCCCTCAAATTTCAATGGCCCGTGTTATTCAACTGGTAAAGATACCACTCCAAGCCGATAGCCCGCGCCAAACAATGCGGCCGCGCATGATCAGAAGTCCATGGACCGAGCCCCACTTGACGGTCTTTTTAACTAGTCAACCAGTGCCAAGGGTGGCCTACACAGCCGTTCCAATCAGCACGGCATGTGCCAGAGCCAATAAGCATGGTCGTGCCAGCAGCGCCCGGTACAACCACGCCACATGAGACGGCATATGCCATTTATGACTGCTAGGGATTTTGGACCTTTTTCAAGGACCATTTCCTTACTACTATAAATACAAGCCTATGTCTACTAGGTTTTAAGTTTGACACATTACTCTAATCTTGGAGAGTAGTTAGAGAGAGAAAGGGAATAACCCTTCTCTCTAGTTCTATTTCTTTTCTTCTTAATTATGCCCAAGGGCATTGAATCTAGTGAAATACTTAGGTTCAATGCTTAGGGAGTAGTTAATTTACTTGGGGTTAGTATTTGTATTCATGATTTGATGATGACTTTTTGAGATTCTTAGATTCTCCTATTTTTATGTCCTATGTATATTTGTGTTTGATTTATGTTTTCTATTCTTGTGAGATATTTCATGTGTTATGATGCATCCATACATCTATGATAATGTAACTCTTCTAGGCTTCATAGCTATCTTGGGAGTGTTAGATTATGGAGTAGGTTCAAGAACACCGGGGAGATGAATGCATTCATGTTACCTTGAGAGTATCACTCTAATTGGTTGATCCACAATTTTAATTGGCTAGTTGTGTGAGGAATCACATGTTAGGGAAGTTAGACTAAACTCTAATGAGGGGAAACCCTTGGCTGACCCCAATAGATGAGGATGATTATTTGTAACAACTAGGTTTGTGTCAATTTATAGTCATCACAAGATATCAATTCCTTTGCCTCTTCCTGCTCTTCTTGCTTGCCGCCACTATTGCTATCTCGTTCACGATGGTGTAACCAGGATTGATGCGATGACCTTCGGCCATATTGAAGAACAACATCAGGACATTGACGGTGCACTCGATAGGATGACCAGCCGAGATCAAGTTCCTTACAATTAGCTCTTACACCATGCACTCACGTACGCCTAGCCTCCCTCCTTAGCACCTTGTGATCGTCCAGCTCATCCTCATTGATGCGGAAGTACTTGGCCACTAGGGGGTTTTGGTACAAGAAGTTAGGGCTGATCTTGTCCCTCGGCCTACTGTTCCTGAAGTAGAGGTGGTGGACCCCTGGGGTGTCATTCCGGGTCAAGCACCCGACCACCTTATTGATGGTCTTGAAACTCACAATCAGCCTGTTCTTGTTGACCTTCACCAAAAAGTATCTGTTCTCAATGGCATTGAAGTTGAAGTAGAACTGGAGCACCTCATCTATGTAGGTCGAGAGGTCGAGAGGTCGAGGTAGAAAAGGTCAAGAATTTCTTAAACCTTAAATGGCTCCAGAAAGAAATCAAGGTGAAGGGGCACCACCTCAGTAGCCTTCATGACCCAAATCTCCTTGATGGGCATGTACCTTATTCACTCATATCGTTATTCATTCTCCTGCGTAATGAACAATGACTGATTAAATGCAGGCCTCAGGGTTGTGGCCTTCTTTTCTTGGCCTTCTTCGCCTTCTTCTTCGACGGTTGGAAAGGCCAGCCTGATCTTGTTCTTGCTTGCAGTGGCGGAGCCACAATTGCAAGCGGCTCCTCCTCCAATGGAAACTCGTCCGGCTCATTGTGAGGGTGGTAGTTGCGGGTCTTAGTTTGTTCCATATGCATGTACTGTCATTCAAAAATATACAATCAACACACAATTAAAACCAAAATTATTTGCAAACTCATATGAAATCACACAAATTATCAACAAACATATTGACATTTAACATTTAACACATCTAAAATTTAACATATATAAATCAATCATATATCAACAAGCAAACCAAACTAAACCCTAAATCACAATCCAAAATCACAATCCAAAATCATCACAATCATAAATCATAATCCAAAACACTAAACTCTAAATAACAATCCTTAAATCACAAGCCAAAAAAGAATACCCTAAATCACAATCCAAACTCACAATGGGTAAACCCTAAATAACAATCCTTAAATCACAAGCCAAAAAAGAAAACCCTAAATCACAATCCAATAGGTAAACCCTAAATCACAATCGTTAATTCCTAAATCACAATCGGTAACCCTAAATCACAATAGGTAAAACCTAAATCACAAATGCTAAACCCTAAATCACAAACGCTAAACCCTATCGCTAAATCATAATCACAATCACAATATAGATCACAATCACAAGAATAATAAGAATGACAAGAAGCATCACATTTAAGAAGCAAAAATAGAATGGAATAAATGAAAGTACCTAGTTATGGAGGGAAGAATCGATGTTGGCTAGGGAGGGCTATGGAGGGCTACGTCGTTCCCGAACTGGAAGTTGACATCAACGTTGGTTGTGGGTCGCTTCCTAAAGCTTCGTATTCCATGGCAAGGTTGACGTCAACGATATGTCAGACTGGGAGTGGCAAAAATCACTAACTTGTTAACGAACCGATCGAAGACTTGATCAGCGAGCAGCGGCGGCGCTCTAGGTTTTCCGGGGAAGGTTTTAGATGTGAGTTTCATAGGGAATGCTTGTTGAAAAGGTTAAATTTGATGGTTATCAAAATGTGGTTGAAGGGTATAAGATGGCTCCTTCAAAGTTCGATTGGGGGTTCGATAGAAATGAATGGTCATTTGCATTTTTTATTTATAGGAACACTTGGACCGATGTCGCCTATGCATCAATTAATGAAGATATAAAATTATTTAAACAATTGATGCCGCCTACATATCGGTTTTAATTATTTATAGGAACACTAGAACCGATGTCGCCTATTTGTCGGTTCATCAATGGTCAAGCATGTATCGGCCATATTTTTGCATATAACTTTGGTTTCACTGTTAAACGTAAGAAATCAAGCATATATTGTTTATATGTGCATTTAAGGACTATTAACTAAGGTTATATTTGTCAAAAGCCAACGGTCAAGCATGGACCAACCGTATGTTTACATATGACTTTGATTTCACTATTAAATATCAACAGTCAAGCATATAATGTTTGTTTGTGCATCGAAGGACTTTTAACTAATGTTATACATGTCAAAGGACAATGGTCAAGCATGTACCGGCAGTATGTGTACACATAACTTTGGTTTCACTATTATACGTGTGTGCACATTTGAGATTGAGCATGTGCGCATATTTGATGATAATTAAGCCTAGGATCCTTAAGATCTAACCTTATTTGAATGGTCCCTAGCCCCATTGCAACCTGAATAAAGACCTTCTAAATTCCATAAATTCTTGAGTATTGTCATG
Organism: Rubia yunnanensis; assembly: GCA_037428765.1. Lineage (NCBI taxonomy): Eukaryota > Viridiplantae > Streptophyta > Magnoliopsida > Gentianales > Rubiaceae > Rubia > Rubia yunnanensis. The sequence goes on along the minus strand of CM075062.1, from coordinate 31,802,663 downwards.
TGAATATTACGTATGAGTGATTGTCCTTTATCTTTGTGTGTGATTGAGTGACATCGTGAGAAATATTCATAGTTTATCCAATTTTGACTAAGCTGATGGCTAAATTTAATTAATTTGGGAGAATTGTATTTGAGTTGTTGAAGGGGACAATAAATATGAGTTTGTTGACATGACATGTACTTTTGGTAGGGAAAGGTCTATCGATATGGGTCAATGAATTGAGATTTTAGGTGCAGAATATTTTGTTTGTAAATGATTTCTAGAGTCAGTTGAGTCTAATTTTCTTTAGCATTGTATTTTACTTTTTATTTTTATTTGGAGTCATTAGTTAGAGATTTTTGGAGGGAGATTGGTAGCTTTGAATAAACAACTTGGACTTGAATTCTCATTTCATACTTGAGAGCAATCATGGCTCAAGTGTGAGGATATTTGATGTGTGCGATTAGTGTTGTTTATTTGGGGTATTAAATTGAGCTTTAATAAGAATAGTGTGAATTTTATGTGTGTTTTCTGTGCAGATTTTACTCTTGTAGAATTTTGGAGATGAAAGAAAGAAATTGAAGAATTTTGGAGCTTAAACGGGGAGTTTAGCACTACACTCTTTTTTCCACTGGGTTTTTTAATGAGGTGATGTTCTCCAATGGATAATGAATTTTTATTACTCCATCATTTGAAGAGAAAAAAGAAAATAAGCAATAAAGAAGGAATTGAAGTGTTGAAAAAATATTGCTTCTTGATTTTGGCATTTGTAATTTAGGTAACAGTAACTACCCGTCCATAAGCTTATGGACAGGCCAATTATTTTTTACCATATGCATTGCATTTGTTAAATTACATACTAAATTTTGTAATTTTGAAAATATTTTTCATATTGTATATTTTTATATTTTTACATTCAAATATATATTATTACTTGTTTTAATATTTAAAATACAATATTTAATTTTAAAAAAATTACAACATTTAGTGTAAAAGTCATTATGGACTGTCCATAAACTTATGAAAAAATCGCATTTCGTGAGACTTTCTTTTCATGTAATTATAAAGAAATAAATATCTACTTTTCTTATTATTATTATTAAGTTAAGCATGTGAAAATTTTTAGTTTTCATATAATTTTATTTATTTTCCAACTCCTTTAGAGAGATGGAAAAGTAGGGTCGGGGACATATATATTCTCGAACACTGGGGCAGACGAAATGGATGTCATTGTTCATACTTAGTTTTCTTTGGATTTCGTAGATACATTAGCTTAGGTTTAGTTAGTTTTAGTTTTTCATATTTTAGAGCGAAGTGCTTCTATGAACTTATATAATTAACGAAAGTGCACATATCATCATGCGATAGTTAAAAGTTCAAATATAACTTTACATAATTAGTTTATCTGCAAATATAACATTTTTCGATGGTTGGAGGCCAGAATACACTGAAAAGACCGATCTACCCATGACCGTTTTGATTTAAAAACTGCAAAAATCACCAATTATGAATTGACAATATTGCCCTCATGGTCATTAATACCCATTTTTATCTTCCATTTTCTCGCCCTAACTAAAACCTACTCGTCTTCCCACTCTCCCAATCGCAAAAACCTACACAAACACGCTGTACCCATTCAACCCATTCCCTCCGCTACTTGGCAATCTTGAGTCGCATTTCGGCGACGGCGTTGGGCATTCAGTGTGTCCGACAAAGGACAGTGGTTGTGGATGTCAAGATTCAAGGAAAAGTCACATTTGCTACTGTGAAACCCTCGAAAATGGTAAGTCTTCCAAAAACCCGTCAGAATTTGTAGATTATTGCTGTTAAGAGTCTGATTTTGTGTATTATGTAAAGTTCTTGACCTTTGAATGTAGAAACACTGCATATTTGTGTAGAAACACTGCATATTTTTTAAGAAACTAGGGTTTTTAAACCATTTTTTATCGGTTTTGTTGTGTATTGTCTGGATTAATGATTCGAATATGTTTAGTGTTGTGTGTAGTTGTTATTGTGCTTTGTTTTTGTACCAAGGGTTTAAAATGTTGAAGAGGGTTAAGGTGTTGCAGGGATAATATGTTTAGTGTTGTGTGTGGTTGTTATGGTACTCATGATTGAGGGTTTCATGATGTAGACTTTTTTTTGGTATTATGATAGAATGTATGTTGAATGTGATAAAATGGTATTATTGTGGATGATGTTGAATGTGGTTGTGATACATGACTTTTTGTGATTGTTGTCGGGGGGGGGGGGGGGGGGGGGGGTGTGTGATAATTTTGAATGATTGTGGGATAAGTGTCATGTTGTTGTGTAAATGGAGTGGGTGGTATGGTCCAAGTTGGTGAAGTAGATTTAGGAATATATTGAATGGTGTAGATAAAAAATCTGGTGAAATTATATATCCAAATGATGAATGTCCAATGTTTCTGTGATGATACTCAACTTGGACATTATGCCATGTTGTTGTGTAATCAAACTCTGATAGTTGTATCGTGTTAGTGCATATAGAACCCTGAATGTTTAGCATGTGTGCATATATAACTCTATTTGTTTCTAATATATGCATATATAACCCTGTCCAATTTTGATATGTGCATATATAACCCTGTATGTTTCTGAAATGTGCATATATAACCTTGTATGTTTCTGAAATGTGTATATATAACCCTGAAAATTTAATATAGGTGTAGTTATAACCCTGGTTGTTTCCTGTATGTGCATATATAACCATTTGTATATCTTACATGTTCATATATCACCAAAAATGTAATTATATGTGTCAAAATAACTCTTAGTGTATTTTTCTTTATTTATAATTCTATATTTGTTTTTCAATGTTGTAGGATGAAGTGTACACAATTATCCTCTGTCACGGTTCCTGTTGGAAGGTTCTTAACAGTATTGATCCCGACATATACTCTCTTGTGGTATTGAAATCGAATTTCACAGAGCAGTTCTTTGGTGATGCAGAGGCGTGGAAAATATGGAATTGAAGCTAAGTTATGGTGATGATAGTGTGATGCTGCAATCAGAAGAGGATGTCACAAACATGTTTACTTCATGTCGTGGTGGAAAGAGTCTGGAGGTACACTGTGAGGTTGTTAACCCTCCAGAAGGTGGTTTTCGAGGTAAGAGCAGCAAAATGGAAAAGATGGAAAATTCAAGGAACAAAAATAGTAAAGATGTTGAACAACAAGCAAGCAAAGAAGCTGGTAAAGTTGTGGTTGAGACATTGATTGAAGAACACAGCTCTGAAGATGAATATTATGTGTATGATCACGAAGAAGAAGGGCTTTCAAACTAAGAATGTAACTGGTATCATCAGTACACTAAGGTAGGTTCCGAGATTGAGCCGGATGAGGATGGTGCCGGTAACACAGCGTGGGATTTGGAGGAATTCTCGGACACTGACTTAGAGGACAATCCCATGAAGAATTGCACCAACAAGGAGAAGTTTGATATCAAAGACGTGGACAAAATAAAACTGTTCAACGGGATGAATTTTCATACCCGTAAAGATTTTAAGGATATGTTGCTCGACTACTTGGTACAAGAGAGCTTTGTGTTTAAACATGTGAAGAGTGAGAAGAGTCGAGTCATAGTAATTTGTGTGGATGATAATTGTGGATGGATGTTCCACATCTCAACACTCCGCGACGGCCATACTTTTAGCATTTGCACACTGGATGGGAAACACACATGTAAGTAGGAGGTGAAACCGCTGCAGGGATGGATATCAAAGAGGCTTGTTTAAATGCTTCGGGCCGATCGGAGGTTTCTAATGATGTGTTGATGGAACACCAAAAATCTTTTGGTGTTCAGCTAAAGTGTCACCAATTGATGAGAGCAAGGAAATTGGTCATATTGATTCTAGATGGTAGCCACGGCGAATCATTCAAAGTCCTCCCACAGTATTGCAAAGAGGTATTGAACAGCAAACCGGGCAGTCAAGCAATGATTCAGTATGACCCGAGCCAACCACTGCCACATGTGAAAAGGCTGTTCATTGGATTTGATACTGTAAAGTAAGGATTTTTGGCATGATACACGCCATTTTTAGGGTTTGATGTCTGTCACCTTAAGGCCCGGTACGGTGGGGTTTTGCTTAGTGCAATTGTGAATGACCCGGATGATGGCATTTTCCCCCTCGCCTTTGAGTATATTGAGTCCAAATCCAAAGATAGCTGATTGTTTTTCTTCAAACTGATGGAGTTTTTCTTGGGAAGATTTGCTGAAAACAAACTTTGGGCATTCATAACTGTCTGATAGAAGGTGGGTTATCTTATCCCTTTTTTTAAGTTGAAATTTTGTAGTTTATAGTTAGGATGTGCATCACTGTTCTAATTTAGGATTTGAGTGAAGATCGTACATGTTGTGTTGTTTCTTGTATTGTTAATGGTTTCATACACTGTCTGGAATTTTTGCTGATATCACCCTGTATGAGTTGATTATGTACAGATTAAACCCTGTATGATTTATTTATGTGCAGATATAACCCTGACTTATTTAATTATGTTCATATATAACCCTATTTGATTTAATTATGTGCATATATAACCCTACTAATTCTGACTAAGTGAAGATATAATTTGATATAATTTGATATAATTTAAACGTTTTCTGATTTTACCGACATAACTTATGCATTATTTGTTCTTGTAAAGCATGGCCTTGATAAATAAGGTGATTGATGAGATTGCGCCTCACGCCACACAGAGGAGATGCAGCTGTCACATCTATGCCAATTTCCGTAGAAAGCACCATGCGGATATTTTCAAGAAGTCGTTTTGGAGGCTGCTACGACATATAACAAAAGGAATTTCACAATAGCAATGGAGAACATGAAGGAATTAAATGTGGAGGCTTATCAGTACTTGAATTCCTTTGGTGAAGCTTTGTGGCCATTTAAACTTTCTTGACGGCCTTGAAGTGTGATAACGTAACTAACAATCTAGCAAAGTCTTTCAACAATTGGGTTGGAGGATTGAGAAATCAGCTCGTACTTACGTTGATGGAGGGGTTGCAAAAGAAGTTAATGGCAAGATTGAATGAGCGTTACAAGAAATGTGTAGCCTGGGATAGTTTAATGTGTCCACAGACTGAAAAAAAAATGTTAAAGCTCGTTTCAAAACAGTCTCGACGAGTTATCTCACTGCTTGCTCAGATACAAATTATGAAGTAGTACATTGTGATTCTCATTATAGGGTGAGGCTTGATAAGTAGTCATGTGACTGTGGTGTTTAGGATCACATTGGGATACCATGTAGACATGCGGCTATGATACTATTGCACAAGACATCCCCTCCACGAAGCATGTGATCCCATGTTATCTAAAGAAACCTTTTTGAAAGCCTACTCCCACGTGATCTAGCCCGTACCTCACAGGACGTTTTGGACACGTAGCCCGACTGCCCAGCCGTGCCAACCTACAGAATTGCATCGTCGGATTGGGAAACCAAAGACAGAGAGAACAAAAGAGGATTGGGAGGGAGAGAGCAGCAGCAAGAAAATAAAATGTAGCAAATATGGATAATATGGTCAAAATAAAAGGTCATGTCAGGGTGGACCCACAACCAAAAAAATTAGCACAAAAGGCTAAGTTTGTTGCAGCAGTCCAGGTATTTTGCACAAAGTAGCTATTTTTTCGTCCATTAATTATGAATTAAATTTGTTGTAAATTTCATGTACTTTTCATAAGATTAAATTTTTTTTTATCCCTGACATAGCATTTTATACATCTTTTCATCACCAAAGCTAATACCGCTTTTGTTCAGCAATTCATTCTGAAAACATTTTGTTTAGTCCCTAGTGGCAGTTTTCAGGTAAACCAGAATAATTTTCTGATATAGCTAGGGGTATTTTAGTAATTTTATTAATTAAAAATATTTTCATTTCAAAATTCCCAATTTCCCATTTCTATTTATTTTCTCTTTTTATTCCCAATTTCCAAAACATATTCTATTTATTCTAAATTCCTGCGGAGGTGTGAACATCTGGAGTAATCACGGTCAGTCACGGTCAACGCCGTCGCCTTGTCCGCCGACTGCTTCATCTACACTGAACACGGCCTCATTGCCACCTTGGAGAAGCACAAGTCGGCGGTGAATGCTCTGGCGCTCAGCTCCAATGGTGCCGCTTTGTACTCCGGTGCGTGCGACAGGTCGATTGTTGTCTGGATCAAAGACGGCGACGGTGGGGCGGCGGCGGACATGTGGTGGTTGCCGACGCGCTGAGGGGTAATACGAAGGAGATACTGTGCTTGACAGTGGTGGAGGATTTGGTGGTGGAGAATATCGTTCATCCTCTGTGACGAAGACAGAATTTAGAGGTGTTAGTTGCCATCGCCATCGCCAATAGAGGTTTTCAGAATATTGAACTGATTTGTTAGAGGTGTTAGTAAACAATATTCAACTGATTTTCCGATCCCGCAACCTCCACCGCCGCAGCGGGCGGAGGAGCCAAGAAGGTTGTGGATGAGGCGGCTTTAGCCTGAAGAGAAAAAGGCAGAGGGTATTAATTCATTCTTTTTTTTTGTTTGTTTTTTTGCTGGATTTGTTTAGATTCTGGTAATTGTAATAGCTCATGAAATTTAGTTTTACCACTTTTTCTAGTTCTTACTAGTGTGTTTCAACATGTCTAGTTTAACCAAGTGTAAATAACGTGAAACGTAAAAGACACACAACTTGGTTACGCAGTTCGGTGTAAACCACATACATCTGCGGGGTCTGGCCCAGTTCAGAATGAATCCACTAATTAGAAAGATAGAGTACAGAGTACAGTTTACAAAATACTTATCTTTACTAACTATGACGTGTGGACTCTGCTAGCTCCCCTAGCTATCGATCCGCCTTGATCAGACTCCCTCTGACCTCGAACTCCGTCGACGCAGGATCTCCTCCTCCCGAGGAATTAAGGTATACGATTCTGAACTTAGTGCAGAAGGACAGTGTTGGAACACAGTTTATTGGCTCTTGCAAATTTCGTAAGATCTCAAAATCTGGGTGCAGATTTTGCTCTGTTGAATCTGTAAGTATGCAGCCGTGTTTGTCTCATATTTATATCCACGAATCAGACTTGAATACTCCTTGATTATCTCAACAATATTCCTATTCCAAATCTGATTCTTGAAGCATATCCAAATCCCATAAATAAAGGGATTTACCTTATATCATTCTATCCCATATATTCGAATCAATCTTCTCCTTATAAGTAGGGATTTTCCATAAAACCAATTATGCTTCACATGCCTAATATATAGCCAAATATACAATTACCATAAATTCTGAAACACTCCAATATTTCGGCTTGAATTCCGTTAAATCCTTTGGCATAACTGCTGCTCCAGTACCATGTTCAAACATGGTCTGTATATCAGTTCAAAAATAATTCACACAAAATTGCCAATAAATAATTCCTTGACTTTACAATCTCCCCCTTTGGCATTTTTGTGGACCCATAATATTTTGGATGGCAAGCACAGAATCAACAACATACAACGAGCAGAATAATGATCATAATACCAGAACTCACATAATGAAAGTCGAAATCCAGAATTCCAGAAATCCAAAATTATACAACCAAATTGAAAAACCAATTATCCAAACTCCATAATCACTCCCCCTGGGACCACACATAGGCCAAAGGGACTTCATCACACGAAATCAACAAAGATAAAAATCAGTTTTTAGAACTCCCCCTGAATTAATCCTACTCAGATCAACCTTCCAGTCGTGACTTTTCTTCCTCCAACCATGCTTGCTCAGCCTGCAAAGAAGCAATCTGAATCCCTACAGCTCCAAGTCTAGCATTAATAGCCATCAATCGAGTCTTCTTGTCTGTTGTGGCTGATGAGGAGGCTGACCCAGAAGTTGTCCATGGAAGGTCATGTACCTGCCTGAGCCCGAAAGTCTTCTTATTAGGCTGCAAGAACTCAGTGTCCACTATCACATCAGAGGCCTGCCCTTTGACTTTGGCACTCTTTGCTAAGGCAGAGATTAGGGCTGGGTAGATGACCACATCATTCACTTTTGGAGTTGTGGCCTGTCGAACCAAATGTTGCTGAATTAAGAGCCCGAGATTGATTTTCCTCTGTGTTCCAACACAGTAAAGTAGCTTGGCCATTTCCCTAGTCAGTGCGGTGGTGTTGCTTGATGGCAACCAGCAGTGAACAGCTATTTGATACAGACCAAAAAATATGGACGTCAAGCATGATGCTTGAGAGTACCCCACTGCTGGCCACTTCCTCTTATATCCCCCAGATATAACCGACAAAATCTCATCATCACTCAACTCCAAATCATCAGGAAATACTCCCCCTATCTCCTGAGTTTTCAGCCCAAACAACACATTGATTCTAGTAGCAGACACATCTATGATTTTTCCTCGAACATATACTCTACCAAACCATGGAGAAGAAATATCTAGATTTCCAGGCATGAGATTAGAATATACCTCTAAAACCACCTGCCTATTGTATTGCAGTTGTATTGTGGCTGCCTTTGTCATCCCCATTTCCTTTAAAAAATTTGTGAACCCACTCTCCTGATAAGCCTTCAGGTCCAAAGGTCTTTCGGCAATAAATTTCTTCTCAGAGAAGAAATCTTCCATCTCTGCTCCCTTCTCATCAAAGTAAACTGCAGAAAAAGCCTGGGAGACAGATGGAGGAGGCAGAATCTTCCTCGGTTTGCTATCCCGTCTCTTCTTACTCCTTTTTGCTGCCTCAGTATCAATGGCAGAGCTAGCCTTCCTTTTTCCTTTTGCCTTCTGAAAAAATACATCCAGAACCTCGTCACTGGAGTATGTCAAATCAGGGGCATCCTGTGTTGGAACACAGTCTGCTCTTTCAGCTGATTCTTCTTCTGGATCATCACCCTGAACTGGCAGATCTTCATCAGATACTTCAATCCCCTGATTCCCTTCATCATCCTCGTTGCTTTCTCCTCCCATATCAACATCGAAGTTCACATTCACATGTTTCTCAAACAGTGTTGGAACACTCTCCTCACTATCAGAGAGTTCAATAATTACAGGTTCTCTTAGTTTTTCCATTCTCCTCGCACAGTCCATATCGAAGAATCCAACCTGAAGCTTGTCTCCATACTTAACCGTCTCCATTCCAACAGCTTCTTCATCAGTAATGTTCCTTAAGCGGACATAGCTATGACTCAACATCTGACAAAAAACGTGAAATTTATCCTTTCCTTTTCCATTCAGCTGACCATACATTCCTCTCAGATACTTCACATTCTTATATTCAATATCCCAGACATCAGGAAAGTGACCAGAAACAATCTCCTTAATTTTGACATGCAAAACTTCCAAATCCTTTCTTATACTCCTGATTTTGCTTAGATCCACATAATATCTATTTGCTTGTAACCATTCGAATATATCATCCACACTTCTACTTTCAAAACCCAAGAATTTCAATGGCCGAGGGACAGGACCAGTTACCTTAGGTTTTTTCTGTTTCTTGCCTTCAGACACTTCTTCTCGGGCATCAGATTTACCATCAGACTCTCCACTTTGTTTCTTGACAGAAGCCTCTTCCTCTTCCTTTTCATCTTCAGCTTTATCAGGCTCTGCTCCAGCTATCTCCTCATTCTCCTCATGGTTAGCGTTTCCTTTGTTCTAATCTTGAATTTGTGCATCACCCAATTCAACGTATCTTCTCGGCTCATCAATCACCACCAATTCCAAATTCACGGAGCCCCGATCTTCCTCCATAATTTCTGGCATCGAAGCTTCTTCTATTGGAGAATTTGGGCTTGATATTCTTTCGCACAATGCCGAGATGATGAGGAGTGTTGAGTAGAAGATTTTTCGGCAAGAGTTTTGGGAAGACAAATATTTGGCCGAGAGAGAGAGAATGCGAAAGGGGTTTTAGAGTTTGAATCAACTTTCAATTCTTCATGAACTTACCTCTTTTCCCGCGAAGTGCCTTTTTAGATTTCCCAAAAATTGTAATGATACCCCCTTTCTCTTCTTGTCCCATCAAGGCGTCATTCCTCATTTAACTTTCAACACACCTTACTTAACTTCTCCTATTTTAGTAAGCTGTTTCTTCCTTCCAATTTTTTGTTCTTTTTCTAATTTTTGTAAACTGTAAATAACACAAATATGTACACGAAACAAAAACTGATTAAGGTAAATATTACCTCAGATTTGACTAACACCTAAGTGTTGTCGAAGGCTCTCAAAAGTGGTGGCATCAAGCGGCTTTGTAAATATATCAGCAAACTGCTCGTGTGTTGGAACATAGACCACTTCCACTTCCTTTCTTTCAACCAGATCTCTAATAAAATGATGCCTTATGTCAATATGTTTGGTTCTTGTGTGTTGAACTGGATTCTTCGAAATATCAATGGCACTTGTATTGTCACATAAAATCTTTAGGGGGCCTTGATGAATTCCATAATCTCTCAGCATTTGATTCATCCATAATAATTGTGCACAACAACTTCCTGCTGCAAGATACTCTGCTTCTGCAGTAGATAGAGAGATCGAGTTCTGTTTCTTGCTATACCAGGACACCAAATTCGGTCCAATAAAGAAGCATCCGCCAGTGGTACTTTTTCGATCATCAACATTTCCAGCCCAATCAGAATCACTGTATCCTATCAACTCTGAATCTTGATTCTTTGAATACCAAACACCATATTCTGACGTTCCACTCACATATCTAATAATTCTTTTGACTGCAGTAAGATGAGATTCCTTAGGATCAGCTTGAAATCTAGCACATATTCCAACACTGAGACATATATCTGGTCTACTGGCAGTGAGATATAATAAACTTCCAATCATTCCTCTATATAACTTCTGACCGACCGAAACTCCTTTTTCATCTTTCACCAGTTTATCAGAAACTCCCATAGGGGTTCGAACTGCATGAGCATTACTAAGTCCGAATTTCTGAATCAAGTTCAAGGCATACTTACTTTGGTTTATGAACAGACCATTCCGTCCTTGATTGACTTGTAATCCCAGAAAGTAAGTTAATTCTCCAACCATGCTCATCTCGAATTCAGATTGCATTGTGGTGACAAACTCCTGTACCATAGATGGTGAAGTAGAGCCAAAAACTATGTCATCAACATATATTTGAGCAATTAGAAACTTTGAGGACTTGTCAAGTACAAATAAAGTGCGATCTACTCCCCTTCGATGATAACCTTTCTGAAGTAGAAAAGTAGTAAGTCGTTCATACCATGCTCGAGGTGCCTGCTTTAATCCGTATAAGGCCTTCTTGAGACGATATACATGATGCGGATAATGGGGATCTTCAAAACCTTTAGGTTGTTCCACCCAAACTTCCTCATTCACCACTCCATTTAAAAACGCACTCTTAACATCCATTTGATACAAATTAAAGTTCAAAGAGCATGCAATAGCGAGTAGAATATGGATAGATTCTAACCTGGCAACAGGTGCAAAGGTTTCATCAAAGTCAACACCTTCCACTTGTGTATATCCTTGAGCAACAAGTCTGGCTTTGTTCCTGGTGACTAAGCCATCTGCGTCGGACTTGTTCTTGAAGATCCATTTTGTACCAATGACATTAATGCCTTTGGGACGAGGAGTAAGGTACCAAACATCATTCCTGGTAAACTGGCCGAGTTCATCTTGCATTGCAGCAATCCAATACTCATCAAGTAAAGCTTCCTTATAGTTCTTTGGTTCAATTAGGGACACAAAACAGTATAGACTAGCCAGTCGTCGATAGTCAACTCAAGGTACTGATCGAGTGCTTCTCAAGGTGGAGCCAAATCGGCCGAGTGTTGGAACATGGTCGTCCGTAGGAAAGGACTGTGTTGGAACATGGTCGTGTGTTGGAACATGATCATCTTCAGTAGAGTTTGGGTTTTGGTGCTCATTTGGTTCAGTAGGATCAACTGAGGGTTTTGCTTTGTCAGAAGATTGAGGCTGTGTTGGAACCTGAGAGTTGGCCGATTCTTCCTCCACAGCTTCTGGAAGTTGTTCCTTTTCTGAATCATCCACAATAATGTTTATGGATTCCATGAGAGTTTTGGTTCGAAGATTAAAAACTCTGTAGGCACGGCTGTTGATGGAATACCCGAGAAAAATTCCTGGATCACTCCGATTATCAAATTTTGCCAACTGTTCTCTATCTCTAAGAATATAGCAAGTACTTTCGAACATATGAAAATACGAAACGTTTGGTTTCCTGCCCTTCCAGATCTCATAGGCTGTCTTTTCAGTGAATGGTCGAAGATACACCCTGTTGATTGTATAGCACGCTGTATTGATCGCCTCTGCCCACCATTTCTTATGGATATCCTTTTCTGCCAACATAACTCGAGCCATCTCCTGTAGAGTTCTGTTCTTTCTTCCGACAATACCATTCTGTTGAGGAGTGATAGGAGCCAAAAACTCATGTTGGATCCCTAGCTCATCGCAGAAGGAACTGAATTGTTCATTCTCAAATTCTCTTCCATGATCACTTCGAATTCGGATTATCTTTCCTACAGGACTTCCCTTTTCAGTTTTAGAACTTGTAGCATCTTTTGTAGGATGATATTATTCATTCTCAACATAAAACCACACCAGTTCGTCCAGTGAATTGATAAATACCCTCATACGTGCCTTCCAATAGTTGTAGTTGTTTCCTTCTAACAGTGGTGGTCGAGAGACTGAAGCTCCTTCTCTTGTCGTCATGGTAAAACCGGATCTCACTTTCCTTGAAACAACCAAGGGAACGATAAGTGACTCAGCTCTGATACCAAATGAAATTTAGTTTTACCACTTTTTCTAGTTCTTACTAGTGTGTTCCAACATGCCTAGTTTAACCAAGTGTAAATAACGTGAAACGTAAAAGACACACAACTTGGTTACGCAGTTCAGTGTAAACCACATACATCTGCGGGGCCTGGCCCAGTTCAGAATGAATCCACTAATTAGAAAGATAGAGTACAGAGTACAGTTTACAAAATACTTATCTTTACTAACTATGACGTGTGGACTCTGCTAGCTCCCCTAGCTACCGATCCACCTTGATCAGACTCCCTCTGACCTCGAACTCCGTCGACGCAGGATCTCCTCCTCCCGAGGAATTAAGGTATATGATTCTGAACTTAGTGCGGCAGGAAAGTGTTGGAACACAGTTTATTAGCTCTTGCAAATTTCGTAAGATCTCAAAATCTGGGTGCAGATTTTGCTCTGTTGAATCCGTAAGTATGCAGCCGTGTTTGTCCCATATTTATATCCACGAATCAGACTTGAATACTCCTTGATTATCTCCACAATATTCCTATTCCAAATCTGATTCTTGAAGCATATCCAAATCCCATAAATAAAGGGATTTACCTTATATCATTCTATCCCATATATTCGAATCAATCTTCTCCTTATAAGTAGGGATTTTCCATAAAACCAATTATGCTTCACACGCCTAATATATAGCCAAATATACAATTACCATAAATTCTGAAACACTCCAATATTTCGGCTTGAATTCCGTTAAATCCTTTGGCGTAACTGCTGCTCCAGTACCATGTTCCAACATGGTCTGTATATCAGTTCAAAAATAATTCACACAAAATTGTCAATAAAATAATTCCTTGACTTTACAGCTCATCGTTTTGCTATTTTGTTTTGATGCAGCCTCCAGTGGTTATCATTGTTTTGAGAGTTCACATGCATCGTGAGGCCTGTGCCCAAGAAATCAAGCTGAATTTTCTTGAATTCTTCCCATCATTGACTGGGATCTTGGACTTAATTGGACTTCCATTAAGCTGAATTTAAATAATCAACATATATATGAACAATATTGGACTTCCTCTTCCCGTCGCCATCGCTGCTGTTCTCTGTTCCATCTCCGAACGACGATGTAGTTTGCCTGTTCGGGGCCGGAGTGCATGATTTTTGTGTGCATGAAAGAAGGAAAATGGTCCCAAGTGTGGCACCTTTTTTTTGGAAGTAGAGGGGTGAGGACGCATTTCAATAATGCGTCCTCTTGGTGGTTTAATTTTTTTTTCCAGGATTTAATTAGATGACTCGTTTCGGAAACGAGTCCTCTCCTTTTTTGTTTCCGGAAATAGTTCCCCTTTCTTTTTTTTGATTCAATTATTTTATTTTTCTATTTTATTTTTCCAAAAATAGTTAGGATTTATTTTATTTTTTCTAAAATCAATTAGAGGACTCGTTTTGGAAACGAGTCCTCTGATGTGGCATCATTTTATTTTTCCCAAAATGATTTTCGTAGCACCCGTTTTGGAAACGACTCCTCAGAACCGGCGAATTGTTGTTTTGAAAGTATTTGGCGGACTCGTTTTTGAAATGAGCCCTCAGACCTGGCAATAATTTGATTTTTTACGGAAGAATTCAAAGGACCCATTTTTTAAAACAGTCTCCAAATCAGGATATTATGCGGAGAACTCATTTTTGGAACGAGTCCTTGGAAGCTGCCTAATTTTATTTCTCGGGAAATTAATCAGCGAAATGTTGGAAATTAGTACAAATTTGCATAAATTTATTTCTCGGGACCTCCTCGGACGAGTCCTGGAATGGGTATTGTTTCCTACAATGTTTTTGAAAATGTTGGAAATGAGATTTGCAATTAACTACGGTGCTGATCTAATCTATGAATGAAATAATGTTTTTTATATTTTGTTATATTTGGTAAATTAAGCGTGAGGAGAATTTTATTTATTGGGGAGAAAGCTTATTATACTATTCTGCCCTGATTTCAACAAGAGTGTGGAGTTTCAAATGAGTTGTGAATTTAAGTAATAAATTATTGTGGGTTGCTGCAGTTTGTAACTTACCATTTCTGGTCCACGTGTTTTTGGTCAAATTGCGCATAAGCAGACTTTTGTTTGTTTGATAAAAATTTGGAAAATAGTCAAATGATGATTTAGGGTCACACTTTTAGAATTTTTTTTACTAGTCTTGAATGTAGGTGCAGGAACGGAGAATTCCATAGTTAGAATGGATACAAGTTAGCATAAATGTACAGTGTAGTACAGTACGAGTGAAATGTAATGCCAATTGGTGTTGAATAGCATGTACTGTCCTAACGATGGTCTCTGCATAGCTTTCCACCCGTTCCACACGAGAGAGGATGTATGGTCCTGGATGTCCGTCGTGGTACAACCGTCTGTGCAGGTACATGTTCTTCCTCATGTGGAGCTCCCCCTGGTATGTCCTCCTCCATTTCGTATCCCGCTTCCTCATCTGAATCACAATAGGCATATGGAATAGCACCTATATGCGATAGAGCGATGTGCGACATGTATGGACGATTGGATGTTGGAGTGACATATACATTGTAATCTGATGCATTCACGTTGCACTGTGAGGGTTCCTCGGCTGATGGTCCGCAAATTGGTGGACTCGCATGTGAGGGCCCAGCTTGTGTTGAACCAATGTGTTCTGCATGCCCCCTAGCACGAGGCCTCCAACCTCCTTGTCGACCAGGTGGGGCCTGACGGTGGCTTCTGAGGTCAGTATATCTCACACCAAGGGGCGGTTCCTCACAGTGCACAAATGGCTGATAGTGTTGCGGTCTGGAGGGCTTATGCGCATGTTGTAGACTACGTGTGATAACATGACGCATCCCCCTTATAACGTCCGCACAATGCGGGGCCAACCATCCAAATTAATGTCTGACATGCTATGCAACTGTGTCATTGCCTGCAACTACAGAACCGAGATGAATATGTTAGATATATAATTTTGAGGAGCTCTGTTTTATTCTTTCTTAACAATATTTGAAATTTAGGAAATACCAAGTACTCCACTGTTGCACCGTCTCCATGGAAACCCTCAGTGGGTGCAATAGGCCGCCCTGGCTGACCAATCATGAACACCGTCTTGCGAAAGTACCACTCCAGGTAATCACGGCCGGGTATGTATGGATCCGCACTCCCTAGTGTGGGTACCTGTTGATTGGATCGATGTTCCCAAGTATCGAGATATCTTCTGAGTTCGACACGCCAATCCATGCCAGACCTTTCTCGCCGGTCTCTAGTATGAAGTAAGTTGTACTCATCCTTACTGACCAACTGGGTGGGTATTGGCTGGATTAGGCCGAACTGCCTGAGAACACGATGTACATGATGGAACTCCATGGCATGCCAGCAGATGAGGTCGACGGAAAGTAGCCAATTGTTTCTTCCATCTGTACAGTACCGCGGGAGTTGCTCCAGGACATCCTCCGTATATGGCTGCCAAATAAACTGGGACAACATGCATGTGTTGCGGTTAGGTAACTGAAACCATTTTTCCCATGAAATCTAGAGATCGAAATCCAATTATTCCTATACCTGATTGTGATTGAGAGACGTCAGTTGATCACGGTACACTTTCAAAACGTGCATTGGTGACTGTGAACAATCGCAATGGGCCCTCCACCTATGAGGAACCGAGTGAATTACATTACACATAATATGGGATTGCATGTGTTTTAAAAATACCGCATATTGAGGAATTCGACATGTACCGGGATCCAAGAGCACTTATCGTCACTGTCACCTGTAGTGCCCCAGCAGGTCGGATGGATGGTATGCGTTCCCATGCCCACAACTGCCAATGAATGCAAAAGAACTGGCCGTAAATATGAAGCACGTTATGTACAAATGACTATATTGACCAACAAATTTACCTGTAGCAAGACAAGTGGCCCAGATATGGATTTAGCTTGTGGGATTGCCGCGTCACATAAGGACCGGTACAAGCAGGCAAGAATGGAAATCCCCCAACTGTACCGATGGGCTGCACCTAGATCCATCAGTGCGGATAAGTAGAGCAACGGGATGAGGTGGCCAGACGTGTCAGACATCAACATTCCCCCAATAAGCAGCAGAAGGAAAACCCTAGCCCACTGTTGGCATTGTACATCAGTGGGATCAGTGGGGAACGGACTGTGCAATAGCATTCCCAACCACCTGGCCCTAATGCGACCCCCCTAATACAAGTGAGGTCTGGTGTAGCTCCCAGGTAGTCTGTGCAAATGAGCTGCCAGTCCTCTGTCCGCCTAACGGTGTCTACACCTGTTACAGGGATGCCATCGATTGGTAGACCCCACAGGATCCCTATATCCTGCAAGGTGACCGTAGCCTCCCCCATTGGCAGGTGAAATGTGTGCGTCTCCGGACGCCAACGCTCCACTAGGGAAGTGATAAGGGAATGGTCAATTTGTATTACGCCAGAATCCAAGAGTCCCTGAAATCCCGCGTCGCGTACATACCGCATAACCTGTTCTGGCAATCGATCGGTCCAGCATGCCCCATCGCACCGACGCACCTGCAGTGCCTCATCCTCTAAATGTCCAATGTACAGCGCACGAGCACGGTGCTCCTGATGGAGGTACAACAAATCCTCCTCGATGGGTCCTGGATGATACATTGTATTTCCCTGCGAGCAAATACCAACCCGAGTTAGATTTCTTTTTATGTAGAACAACAGAGATAAAAGTAATACTGCGTAATGTCACACATATTTGCCAAACAATAGTAACACTACATAATCTGCCACACATATCAAGCAAAAGTAGAGATACCACAGCACACTACGAACGACGGTCCAGCATGCCCTCTCCCATTGATGTACAATGCAAACCCAACGAAAGATAGAGGAAATATTACAGACACCATATGACACCACAATACTAAGCACGGCCACGCCTACACATGCCCTTGGTTTCACCCGCCACCCTGTCATCCATTTGATTCCTTATCCTCCTCTCCGCAAACTGTCCACGCCTCCTGTTACGAAACTTTTCTGCATCAGGAATCAACCTCCAACGGGCACGCTGCCAGAGGGTTGGATCTCGCACAGGCATGAAACCCTGACTGTATTGTTGGACATATGTGGTCGTGTGATACACCCTGTCATATAGAGTAGCAGGATCGTCACGTCTATGCCGACATACGGCCAAGGCATGGGAACAAGGGAAATGGAATATTTGCCATTCGCGACAAGTGCACTCTCTTCTTCGGTATTTGACCGTGTAATGTTGTTCATTAATGCTCCCGTCGATGTTCCTCGCCACAACCCTATAAGTCTGCGACGCAAGGCCAAACAAGGTGACGATATGTCCCTGTGCCAATGTATCCTGCTTCAGAAACTTTTTCCAGACCCTCTTTGGAAACACGGACCTGGATAGACGGGCAATATCTCATATCAGCAAACCGGCATACAAATAAATCTGAAAATGCAATTAACTGACAAAGTACCTCTAATTCGTAGCGTCTGTAAGCCTTTGTACGAACATTTCAATCGTTTGCTCAAATGTCGCTTTGACACACGCCATTATCGGGAGATGGCGTGCGCACCATAAACAGTTGTTGAAGCTCTCTGACAAATTCGTCGTCAAAATTCCCCAACGCCTATCATCGTCATCGAAGGCAAGACACCACCTACTCCTATCTTGACGTTCCAGCCAAGCCCAAGCAGATGGATCTACACTCTCCAGCTCCTCCTTGTACTCCCTCCACCTGCTCTCTCGCCTGGCACTACCAAGCTGCCACACCAGAGTCTTCATGAGCGCATTCTTGAACTTACCGCGATCATGTGATAAGAAGTTGGACTGAAAATGCCGCAGGCAAATCCGGTGGTATCCGGCTGGCTCCATCCACTCTGCCATATGTGTCATCGCATTTACAAGTCTGGCATGCCTATCTGATATGACACAAATTGGTCTGCTATCACCACCAACAACGTGAAGCCGCAGTCTCCCCATGAACCAGTTCCAGCTTTCATTCGATTCCTCGTCGACAATTGCATAAGCGATAGGGAGGATGTAATAATTTGAATCGTGGGTCACGACGACCAGCATTGTGGACTTATATGCACCTCTCAAATGAGTGCCGTCTACGCTGATTACTGGCCTGCAATGGCGAAAAGCTGCAATTGCCTGACCAAATGCCCAGAACATAAATTTAAATTTCCTACACCCGGGACCGTGTATTCTGTCGAGTACATCAGCCCAATCAACAACGGTGCTCGGATTAGCCCTTACAAGCTCATCCATAAAAGTGGGGAGCTGTTCAAAAGAATCCTCCCACGTTCCAAACACCATGTCAATTGCCTTCTGCCGAGCATACCAGGCCTTCTTGTAGGAAATCTCGACATTGAACTCATCATCCACTTGAGACTGTACATCTTTCACTGTGTATGAAGGGTTTACGTCAATGTGGTGGCGGATTGAACGGGCGATCATCACCGACATCAGATTCACGTTACCCGTAGATCGGCCAGCCCCAACACACCCATGGTTACTAGCCCATTTGGTGATCTCCCACATACCATGCGAAGCCTTCTTTGAAGCTTTGCAAACCCAAATACAATTCCCAGTTCCTTCGACGACGTCCTTGCATTTCGCGTACCATGTGCGTGATCTACTCTCCACCACCCTGTGTTCCCTGTTCATCATAGAACTCCACCGAGAAATAGCTTCAACCAACTACGGCTTTGTCTGAAATTGCATACCGACGTCCACTTCTCCAGTCTCTTGAACATAGGTAGAAACTCCGGACCCAAAATAGGTAGGGTCATAGCTATCCTCATCGGGGCCCCCATAGTCTCTATAGTAGGCCTGTGTATCCGGGTTTGCCAGAATATGGAACGACGTGGGTACATTGTTCGTGCACACCAATTGCTCCTCCTCGTCCCCGGGATTCGAGTCGGTTGATAAGGAACGATCATCCTCGGTTCCACCGTCAAGTTCAGCTTCCCCGCCATCATCTTCGCTGCTATCATGCCGAACATCGCGGTCGCTAATGTCATCCACGTAATCATTGGGGAAAACATTCTGCTCGCCATGGTCTACCACATACATACCACCACTTGTAGACGGCTGGGCACAATCCACATGGGCATACCTACCAGGTTGGCTGGGCTCACCAAATTCAAAACCTCGGCTACGAATAGGTGGTGGTATACTGGGTAGAGCGGCGGAGTTCTGTACGTTGCTCAGCAATGACATGAACGTGCTTCCTCGTGCCCCATCATTAGCGATTGGTAATTGTTCCATAACAATGTAAAAATCCACAGAAGAAAATGACATTCGATCAACAATGTTGAAGAAGAACGTGGTAGACTCATCATCTTCCACAGGAAAACATCGATAGTATACCGCGGAACCAATCAGCTCGGGACATCGGTAATACATTTTCAACAAACAACTCTCCCTCACAATGGCCAGTCTCGTTACAATTAAATCAACCAATTCTAAGTGGTTCAACCTCCTCTCGAGGGTCACAACTCGCTCCGGTATTAGAGGATCATAATACACACCCACACTCAAATCAAACTTAATCTGACCCCCTCTGTACATATACACCGCCAAAAATATCGCAGAACTGCAACACACAAACACATAACTTCATATTCATACTCGTTGGACATTCCTATTCATTGTATCCTCAAGTACGTACATGTACTCCACCCGGCCACTTTAACAACACTATCGACACGGACATAACACATTAATCAGTTCAACTGCTATACATAGGCATCACTTTCATTTCCTTCTCATTCCACATTCTAGTTCACAAGATCCTCAAATGTCATTATTTTTGCTACAAGCTCAATACATCAATCACTAAACAATTCCAATAATTACTTCATTCAGTGCCACGGGATCATTACACGCAACAGACCAAGCTTAATCATTAAAGGTACACACAATCAGACAACGCAATCATACACATAAATTAAATTGACTAAATTACTCCAGGGTCACAACAGATTATAATTCAACCCAAAAGGCAACAACTGACCGATGAACGGCAATGTGCCACACACACACAATGTTGGAACACGTTCGTATAATTCTTTAGGGCGCAATTAACTACTAGAAAATGGATAACAGAGTGGGAGGGAGTCTGAGACTTACGGAGAAAGTGACAAAGGTGACAGTCAGCGGCGGTCAACGTCGGGTCGACGAGGTCAATAACGTGTCAACATGGGCAACGTCGAGTCAACGCGGGCAACGACAGGTCAACGGGGGAAACACGGTCAACGCCGGGTCAACGTCGGATCAATGCGGTCAACGGCGGGTCAACGGCGTCCACTTCAGTCTGAATCCGATCTCTACAACCGAAATCCCAATGAGGTTAACGTCGAGCCAATGCGGTCAACGCGTTCAACGCCAAGTCAACGTCGGGTCAATGCGGTCAACGGCATCCACTTCAGTCCAAATCCGATCCCTACAACCGAAACCCCATTACAAATTCAGTGGTAATTAACAAAAAACCCAAACAAGAATTGAGCGAAAAACAGGGAACCATACCGGATCTTGTAAAAAATTCGAACTGCGGACGAAAATGGCGGAACGCCGGTAGAGCAATGCCGGAGAAAGAGTGTAGAGGAATTCCCGGGATGGCAAGACAATGGCGGAAAGGAGGCTAACAGTAGGAGAAAAGTGAGAAAGGATTGCTGAAGAAGATGAACAATGTTGGAAGGGGAGCAATTCGGGTGCATTTAAGCAAGAATAACTGACGCAGTACGCCATGTGGCAACTCCGGATTCGACCGCCATTTCCACCTTTGACCAGATTTTAAAAAAAAATCCACGGAGGATGCATTATGGAAATGCGTCCTTTCCACGTGGCAGAGCATGATTCGATCGCAAGTTTTTACTTCTAACAGATTTTAAAAAAAATTAAATTCCATCGAGGACGCATTACGGAAATGCGTCCTCGCCACGTGGCGGAGCACAATTGCACCGCCTTTTTGGACCACCTTCAATCGCCACGTGGCATCACCCTCGTCCGACACGTGGCATCTCCTCCATCACATCCTTTTTCCAGAATTTGTAAAAAAACACTGTCAAGGAGGACGCATTATGGTAATGCGTCCTCACCACGTGGCATGGCCTCATTTGGCCACGTGGCATTACCTCATTTTGACCAGAAATTAATTAAAAAAATTAAATTGGCACGGAGGACGCATTACGAAAATGCGTCCTCGCCACGTGTCAATGCCCCCTCCGTCGTCTGAGATTTTTTACCAAAAATTGACAAAAAAACATAGAAAATGAGAGGACGCATTTCCATAATGCGTCCTCCGTATGAAGTTGCTGTTTGTGGCAACTGTAGCCACAAACATAGCAATTTCTCTTCGGGGCCGCCAGTCTGGGAGACGACATTGGCCTCAATTTTCTCCTCGGTTAATGAGTTCACCGGGAAGTCTACAGAGATGGCGATGAGAGCTTCCACGTCGACTTCCTTGTCCAGATCGGAGGATTTGCTGCTGGAGTTCTTTGTTCAGGAATTGAATCCACAAACCCCTGAAACAAAATTAAGAAGGAACACATAGTAGAAACGGAGCAGCGGAATTGAACGGAGGCCGAAGAATTTTGCAGGCGGCGGTAGGTCGAAATGTGAATGGAGGAAGAGTGGCGTTTTAGTGGAAACGGCTCATCGACGGAGGAAGAGGGTTCAGTGGCTTTTCTTTTTTTCTTTTTTTCCTTTTCTTCAAACTCAGGGGTATAATGGTCATTTTATAGATTTTTGGCCAATTTTTCTATTGACTTTGCCTAAAAATCACCTTTGAGACCAAAAAAAATAATTTTATATTTGTTGGTTGCTGAACAAACGTGATATTGGTCTCGGAGACCAAAAAATGGTATTGCGATATATGTTGGGGACAAAAAAATTTAGTCTTTTCCTAATGCAGCAAGGAGTGGATGCGAGTTCAAAGGCCACTCTACGTGATGGAATCAAGAGAGGCAGACATGTGGCAAGGCAGGCTTCATAGCAACCTCCAAAGCGGACAACGGCTACAAAGGGTACAAATTCCAAGGAGCCATTAAAGCAAGGGAAATAGTTGTAAGTTAAAAAAAACAAAGAAAGGTACAATCCAATTGGAATTAGTCAAACTACATATTGAGTATATTACTTCGCTCTTTCACTTTCTAATCATATTTTTTGAATATCTGCTAATTACAGGAAAAAGCTACTGAAAATACAGTGCAGCAGAATCTAACAATTACAGTCGGTGCTGAAGAGGTAATTTTGGACTATCTTATTAGTTTTTGATCATTTCGTGGTTGCCCCTCACTATATTTTCATCGTACATGTCCAAGAAAGTGGTGAACATGAAATTCAAATTATGAACATTGATGAGACTACCACTAATGTGAACCATGATGCCGAGGTAAACATTTTCATTATATAGAAGGCTATATATACACTGACTAAAACTATTTAGGGTTATATCTGAACTTCCTAATATTAGGTAGGGTTATATATGAACTTACTTAAATTATGTAGGTTTACATGTGAACTTACGGATATTATGTAGGGTTATATCAGAATTTCACCCTGTTTTGGTTATATCAGTATGTAATAACAACATTATTCTATTATAAACTGTAGGATAAAGCAGTTGATGATACGGAGATGCAATTTGATACAGAGATGCAATTCCCACCACCTAGTTTAAACGAGAAAGAGGTAAATTTCAGGTTCTTCTCGGCACTTCATGCGTTTATTAGAAGGCCATTTTAGTAAAATGCCTTTTCTTCTAATGCAGATAATGGATCTGATGTCAATCATTCAATAAGCGGAGAATGAAATTTTTTAACCACAACCACAACCAGAAAAGAAGAAGAAGAAGACAAAGCAGACTAGGAGGACTAAACAAACTGCGAGGCATAAGATACAAGAGGATGCTACTACGAACGAGGTCAGACACCACTTTTTGAATCAAACTCATGCATGTTCTAATTGCTAAATTAACATCCTAATGGCCACTCGCCCTTGGGAATAAGATCTGTTACAGGGTAAGAATGAGGGTGAGAGGTTGATGATATAAACTCTGGCTGCTGTGGAAAAACAGCTTAGCAGCCAAGAAGGAGCCACTGCATCCAATGTCCATGGCAGGAAGGGGGTTCTAGTGCAGGTTCTTATGGAGGAGCCACAAGCGGTGATGGAACAACCTACGGTTGATATTCCAGTCCAGGGTTTAGGAGACAATCTGGTGGAATGACAGCCTTTGGTTGAGGACCAAGTTGTGAGAGAGATTGTGGTAGAAGAGATTCCTTCGGTAGAGGACAAATATTCGTACTTGGTTTAGGATCCGGTAACCGGGGACCATATTGTACTGGATGAGAACACTGGAAAAATTGAGGGTCTAACACCAAGTGCTCAAACTTGGGCACATTTACCGCGCCAGTATAGTGCCGAGGTATTCTGATTTTCCCTTATAATATTTCTTTATCAAATCATGTCCGTGAATCATACTTAGAACATTAAAAATCATTTCTTGAATTTTACTATGCTCGGGATTTTGGTCCTCCAATCGGAGGAGTAGGACCAGTCATATTTCACACACTGCCCAGGAACACTATCATCGATACCGTCAACCATCTAGATTCATAAGACCTGCAAGTAATGTCATTATGCAGGGTCAAAAATGCACTGAATGTGATTAAGTAGGGTTGTATCTTCACATCTCCATACTATGTAGGGTTATATGTGTAGTTCAGACGATTATGTTTGGTTATATGTGTAGTTTAGACGATTATGTTTGGTTATATATGTAATTCATACAACTAATTATTACATTAGTATTCACCTGCATCGTCTATTTTTTAGCTATTTGGGCCCCCACCACCAACCGAGTTCCCTATATTTGGTACTAAAGTGGAGGCTACCCGCAACGGAATTTAGGGAAGGACCTTTCTATACAGTGAGATGACATAGAGGTTGCTTGGCACAACTTTTGCTCCGTCAGTGAATACCACACCCAAAGCTGTTATCCCATGTTCTAGCTCACAACCAGCTCTTCCTACGACACTTAATCTAGAGAGCGAAACAAGAAGTCCTAGAAGAAGTGTGTCACAACCACCTCCAGCTAACCGTACTTGGCATTATCATCACCACCTTTTGTGTCTAATTTATGTCGTAAAAATTGAGAAAACATTTTTTTCTTTTGTGCACTTTTCATTGGCAGAACCGATGCCATGTAGTACTACGAATCATGTAGGACCCCTTCTTTTATCTATTTTGCAACCTTCGCTGCCTTTAGCAGACATTTATAGGACCTTAAGGGCACACTATGTATTTGGTGTGGTCCACTTCCATTGTAAAACATTTGAACCTATATTAATGTAGTGTGATGTTTCGTTGCCTTTAGCAGACGTTTATAGGAACTTAAGGGCACACTATGTATTTGGTGTGGTCCACTTCCATTGTAAAACATTTAACCTATATTAATGTAGTGTGATGTTTGTTCAAATTTTGTTCAAATTATCTACTAAACAGTTGTTGGTAATAATTGAATATGGTCGGATCATTTTTTTTATAAACAAACTGACTAAAACTAGGGTCGTATCATAACTTTGTACATATTACAAGGGTTATATCGGGACTTGTACTATATAAGTAGGATTATATATGCACTTCAATGAATTAGGTGGGGTTATATCTGCACTTAAATTAATTAGACGGGGTTATATCTGCACTTCAAAGAATTATGCGGGGTTATATCTGCACTTGAATGAATTAGGCGGAGTTATATCAGTACTAATATATGTAACTGAATGACTATATGTAATTCATTACAACTACTACCAACGATCAAATTCATACATCAGCTAATGAGATCAAGTAATTTTGCACCTTGGACAAAATGTAGACAAACATTTGACATATCTAAACCCCGTCAAAATACACGTACATTTAACGGAATACACGCCAAAACAACAACTAGATCATGTTTTCTCCAAGGCAAGAACTAATTGAAGGCACCAACATTCACTTTCACAGCAACCTCAATAAGAATATGGCCATGCTTGCACCAAAGGAAAACCAAATTCAATACCGTCAATGCCTTAAGAATGAATTAGCAGTTGCAACCATTTTACGGTGCAACTGGACCTTGACTTGGCACAACCTCATCTTCTTTGACCTCAACATGGCCATCAATCCTGCCTCTTGGACCTCTACTATGAAACTTAGTGTTGCGGCATCAAACTTCCAGTATTGCCTCTTCTCGAGTCAAACACATCGGCACAACCCAACCCTGAAATCCATGATTGTGAGGGCATCGATAATAAGTTATCCCTGGATTGTTGGCCGATTGAGACACACAAATAATCGTTCCCTTCTTACAAACCAGACATTCGTATCATTCGCAACGCACACGATTCAGAGAGTAGCTCGACGAAGCCATTCTAATCCCTCATCAAGAATAAAAACAAGAGATTCCTTATAAAATAACACTCTAAACTACAATAATAAACATATCCATTTAATCTAATCGACGGAAATTGGAAAAATCAATTTTCCCCAAATTCAAATCTTGGGTTCAGGTGAAGAACTTGGTTGCCTTCAGCAGGACGAACGATTTGAGTCTCCGGGAAGAGAGGTATGTACTATTGACACGAGTTTGTTGGGAAAATTATGGGGGAAGAACACCTAGGGAACCACACAGTGAAATGGAGGATGAACACGGCGGCAGAAAACTGGGTTTATCGGCGGAGACTAAAGAACGAAGAATGGGTTTTTTCAAACGCAAGGAAGTTTTAATTAAGTTTTTTGTGGGACCCACAGTCATAAGGGCAAAATTATCCATCCAATGTAAACCTTTCAGTATAAGGGTATTTTAGTCTTTGTAAGTCAGGCAACGGTCGGAAATTCTTAGTCAACGCCGGAAATATAGTCATACGATTATGTTTGCACTTTTATTTAATAGTCATGGTTACTTTTGCACTAAAAATTATCTCAAATTACATATACACTTTCTCAATTATAT
The DNA here is from genome assembly GCA_037428765.1 of Rubia yunnanensis. Lineage (NCBI taxonomy): Eukaryota > Viridiplantae > Streptophyta > Magnoliopsida > Gentianales > Rubiaceae > Rubia > Rubia yunnanensis. The sequence continues at coordinate 31,775,958 of CM075062.1, read as the reverse complement.
AGGATTATATTTGTATATTTTCCCATATTTTATTAGGTTTAGTTTTCTGCTAACGAATTTCGGCGGCTGCAAGTTAATTAGTACGTGGTTTGAAGGATTATTTACATTACAATAGAGGCACGCAGGTTTTGAAAGCGGTTTGCTTTTCTTTAATAGTTATTCGTAACCATTGGGGATAGCTCATTGGCCAGGGCGTATGCTCGCCCCAGAGGCACCCCAGGTTCAATTGTGGTTTGGGACAGTTTCTGAGGTTTAAGCCTTCAATTGCACCGTATTGGTGTAGGAGCCTCACTTAGTGTGAGTTATGTGGGAGTCTTACTCCACCTTTGTGTGAGATGCAGGGGAGCTTCGCCCCCTTTGTGTGAGGCAATTGGGTGATAATAATAGAGTGATGTGTGTATTAAAAAAAAAATTTTTATCGCAAAATTTTGGGAAAGACTATTTTTCCATACGCTTATAGAAAGATGGAGTTTAATTAAAATAATAAAAGGTAAAAGGTCTTAGTTGTAATATTAAAAATTTATTATGCAACTAGTAATTATAAAGTTTATAACTCGATTCATGCAACCCAAAAATTTTATCTCTATTTCTTCTAATTTACACTTTAAACCTTAGTCTTTCCATAGCTTATGGAAAGACCGGCTTTCAAGAGACGGACTCATTCTTTTATTAGTTAATCATGTTTATTTATTATGTTATATGTTTTTTTTGGTTTAGTTATTATGAGTTGCTAATTTACCTATCGACATGGAATAACGAGCATTAGTTTATAAATTATGGATTTTAATTATTATATAATTGATTCATATGTGTTCTTGATTGTCCTTAGTTTAATTTATTTTTAATGTTTTTAAATCTAGTCAACTTGAATATTTTTTTATAATTAAAACTCACCAAGGCGAGGGGGTATTTATTGGTTCCCCAGGCCATAAAACATAAGCAAAAATGTTACAATGAGTTTGGGTAGGTACATCTAGTATCTAGTTTACAAGTAGAACTAGAGTAAGGCATGAAAAGCCTTCTTATAATCCATTCTCTACGCTTAAACCCATGTTTCAGCAAAGGAGATGACCTTATCCCCATTTCGAGATCTAATACAGGCTTCCATTTTTTTTTGCCTCACTCCCTGTGTGGACAAAGAGTTATGGCCTCCCGTACCAAGCCCCTGCACATTATTTCCCCTGATATAATGCACTATAAAGTGTGGAAAGAGGTGGATCAGTGCTGCCTCCGTTGTCCTTTTAGCATCTTCAAAATCCTCCTCATTTTGTGTGTCTTGATCTGGCCATTGCTGCATTGATCACCTTTCCAGGTTCAGCACTGTCATATGCCTCCACCATCTCCATGTACCTGTCACAAAGAGAAATCCAGCAGTACAAGTTTCAAAAACTATAGCAGCATAAAAAATCCAAAGCACATATCAGAATGTTACTATCCATTTCTAAGGTAAGGGAAACAAATAGCATCAAGATGTATTAATCCTTTGATATTCATTGCGAGCTCTTGGAATGTATAGATAGCATTCACCTGATTTGCACTAGCTATCTTTGATAAAGAATTAGCAACACTATTAGCTTCACGGAATGCATAAGTAATAGAGTCTTGTAACTGATCCATTGAGTGCCAGATATACCTCAGCTCTCCTATATATTTCCATGGGATTTTGAACTCTTTTATAACTATTTTGACCAGCAACAAGGAGTCACATTCCACTTGCAGTCTCATGCAGTTGTTTTGTAATGCCAGTTCCAAACCAAATTGTAGAACCTGAATTTAAGCTTTCAAACGAGTGCCTTGTCCCAAGTGTTTAGCACCCGCAATCAGAACTTCACCACTTGCATTTCTTATGATAACCCCAGCTCCAGTTTCACCATTTTGTAAGGCAGAGCCATCTGAGTTGAGCTACGGGTGTTGAGGAAGATCCCAGTTGACAATTATATCGTTGCTCTTCTTTTTAACATGTCCATGTCGGGAGAATTAGAGAGAGAGTTTATCAGCAACAAGGGCAAATTTAAAATTCAGCTTATGAGCAGTAAAGATATCTTGAAATTGAATGATAATTTTCTAGAAAATTTGTTCCTTATTTGGTTTGATAGAATCATATAAGTATCTATTTCTTGAACACCACACAAACCAAATAGTTAGGCAGGGCAGGATATGTATCATATGTAGTGTATAAGGATTTCTATGCTCCAGAGACCAATAGTAATAATATATATCCCATAATGTATGGAAATTGTGCATTTGCAAATTAAAAACTGGATTCAAATCTCTCCAAAGACTGTTGATAACAATGCACAAATTGAAAGTATGATGTATTGAGTCATATTCTTGATTACAGAACATACAAATGGTAGGAAGATGAAAGTTATAATCCTCCAAAACATCAGGCATGACTGGTAGTCTTTAGTATTTTCCATTTGAAAACACTTATTTTCTTTGGCAAATATTTTGACCATAGATGTTTGAAAGAAGGGACTACAACTTTCTTATCTGATAAAGTTATAAGCTCATTTTATGGAGAATTGACCAGATTCATCAGGTTTCCAAAACAGGGAGCTAGGGTACTGCAAATATAACATCTGAGAATTGAGGTCAGAGAGTTTTAAGTGCACAGATGAGGGTAATCCATGTTTTAGCAGTTCCAAGAATTCCTTTTGGTTTGAGAAAAAATAACTAATTGAAGCATCAATGGAGGGTAAGGGATCTGAGTTCCAAAAAGAAGTTAAGGGGCCTAAATCAGCCCAATTGGTGTACCAGAAAGACACTTCCCCTTTTTCCAACTTGTAAGAAGAATTAGTCATCACCATTTCTGTGACTTTACAAATTCATTTCCATGTGTTTTGAGACTCTTAAGTTTTTTGGGATAGTCCATATAATCTGAGCCCAAAAAGAATTACCCTTTTGTAATTTCCACCATAGCTTCATTGAAAAATTGGAAATCATTGAGTGAAGGTTTTTAAAACCCAATTCATTCTCTATTGTGGGATAGCACCTGTTTGTATAGAATGTCCATACGTTCTTACAATTATTTTCTTTGTAACTAACCCTCCAAAAAAACTTTGCAAATATTACTTGCAATTTATCTATGATGCTTTTGTGGGCTTAAGGACAGTGATTAAGTGCAAGGGGATGACAGATAAAACATGTTTTATTAAAGTCATCCTACCTGCTTGGTTTAAAGATTTGTTTTGTCGAGAATTCAGCTTGGAAGTAACAGTATCTATTAAACATTGAAAATGGATGTTTTTGGTTCTTCCTATAAAGATTGAGCATCCTAAATATTTTAAGGGAAATGAACCTTCTATCATTCCTTTTATATTCTGGATTAAGCCCTTAATTCCTGAAGACGTGTATTTAGATAGGTAGAAAAAGGATTTTTCAAAGTTTATTTTCTGATATGTAGCTCTTTCATAAGTTTGCAAGAAGAATTTTAAAGTTTTAATTCATCCTTTTGAATATTTTTGAAAAATTGGAGTGCCATTTGTAAAAGAAAGGCGAGTCACCTTCTTTAGGTTTTTGGGTAGCTTAAAATACTCCAGGTTAGCATATTGAAACAGGAAGTTCAATTTTCTAGTGAAAGCTTCAGCCATTATAATGAATAAGTAAGGGGAAGTGGATCCCCTTGCTTCCCTTGATGGTTGAAAGAAACCATTTGGTTTTCCATTCACAAGAAATGAGAAGTAAGAAGATTTAAGGTTTTCCATTATACATGTTACAAAGATTTTTGTAAAGCTCAATCTGAGAAATATGGATCTTAAAAATAACCAAGAGACTTGGTCAAAGACTTTCATCATGTCCAGTTTGAAGATGATGTTGTGTCCTTTAGCTTTTGAGTTAAAATAGTTAGTTATTTATTGCATCAAAAGTACATTATCAGCCAACTCTCTATCCTGAACAAATGCTGATTGTTCAGGAGAGATAATGAATGGCATTATAGATTTCAGTCTTTGAGTTATTAGTATTGAGAAGTTTTTATTAATGAAATTGCAAAGACTTATTGGTCTACAATCCTTAAAAGAAGATGATACTTCTTTTTTAGGTATTAGAACAATCAATATTGATGCAATTGCCTTTGGAATTTTATTTCCAAGCATAAAATCTTTCACTGCAATTAAGAGATCTACCTTGATAATACTCCAACAAGTTTTAAAGAACTTCCCATTAAATCCATCGGGTCCTGGTGTTGAGTCACTATCCATAGAAGAAACAATGTTAAAGAGTTCTTCCATTGATATTGGCTTTGTTAGAGACTGGTTCATTTCCTCAGTAATCAATTGGGGGATGTTTCCTATTAGCATAGCAGAGTTAATACTAGAGGGATCAGTGATTTCAGCTGTTAGAAAATTAGAAAAGAAATGGACAACTTCGTGTCCTAGTTTAGTTTCATCTTCTAACCAGATGCCTTGAGAGTTTTTAATGGAGGATATGTGTTGCCTATGATGGTTGGCCTTGACTGTGTTATTAAAAATTTGGTGTTAGCATCCCCTTCTTGTAGCCATTTGACCCTAGATTTTTGTCTCTAAAAATTCTCTTATTGAGCTAAAGCCTTTGTCAGTTCAGCTTTAGCTTTATTATAGGCTATAAGGTTAGAATCAGTTTCCAATGATTGTAGTTCCTGTTCTACCCTTAAGAATATTTATTCATAGTTTTTGGCTCTGTCAAACACATTACCAAAGGTATTCCTATTCCATGCTTTAAGAGCCCATTTTATGTTTTTTAGCTTAAAGGAGAATCTCTCCATTCCTTGGAGATGTGTGTATGTGTTCCAGGATTGCTCCACAGGATTTTAAAAGGATGGATGATTAATCCAGCAATTTAAAAACTTGAATGATTTAGGACCAGAGTCCCTAGCGTTGCTTCTGATATGTAATATCAGTGGTGAATGATCTTACTGAACTCTAGATAATACATTAATGAATGGGGGGGGGGAGGAAATCATTCAACCATTTGGTGTTTGCAAAACCTCTGTCAAGCCTCTTCCATACCCTTCCTCTTTGCCCCATACTAGTCCAAGTGTAGAGACTACCAGAGGTAGGAAGAGAGGGGATTTCCAGAAATCAGAATTGAAACCAGCTATCATGTTAGCGTCAGGGATAGAAGGTCCTAAATATTCAGATTGATCCTCTATGACATTGAAGTCCCCAATTAGCATAATGGACGGATTTTTAAATTTAAGAAGGCTTTCCCAAAGTCTGGATTTTGCTCTTTGTGAGTGCTTTGCATACACAAAGGCAATATCACAATTTATACTAAATGATGGATAATGGATTCTGGTTAGAATATACTGGGGATGAGTATTTAAAATATATACTTTGATATTTTCATCCCAAAATAACCAGACTTTACATCTAGGGAAGGAGAAATTATTTTTAAAACCAAGATTAAAATTAGTATAAGGGATTTGATCATTGTCAAAAAAAAATTCTTTGAGAGCCATTAAGGAGATATCCTTAACTCTTATTTGAGAAGCTTGGTTACCAATTCCATGAACATTCCAACAACAAATGTTTTAATCCATACAAATTAGTGTTTGGAAAACATCGAGGATCTAGTAGTAGCTGTTTTGGGAGTAGATGTATTATCTTTTTTTATGTATTTTCTTGCTTTAGTTTTTGGTTCATTAATTATTTCATCCTTGTTGTCATCATTTAGCAGAGAATTGAACCTGTTTAGAGAGGAAACCATCTTTGAAATGAAATTATCCCATGGAGTGCTTATCTGATAAGACTCTAAGTTATCAAGTTCAGAATTGTATCTTATGTTTAGAGAATTAGTAGATAGACTTAAATGTTCCTTAATTGTTACTTTCTTTTTTCTTTTGTCAAAAGAAAGAAGTGGAGAGACACCATCATTACTTTCTAAGAAGTTTTCTTCCAGATTATCTGTAACAATCAGTATTTTGAGGATTGGTTAATGTATCACATGTCCCTTTTTAGATATCAACAACTGAGGCTCTTGTGAAATTATTATCCAAGGTAACTGATTCAGGTTAAGAGACTTATTAGCAAGCTGAAGTTTTGTATTAAAAACATAGTTAGGAGCCATATGAATAACTTCATTAGAGTTCACGACATCCAGACATTTAATATTTTTGAATTCACTAGAGGGATTAACTTCCACTATTGAAGAAGATAGATTCTGGGAGGGTACATTGTCCTGATTGGAAGGCTTAAGGATGTTGATATTAGTTTTAGCAGAGTGTGAAGAAGATTTATTGTTACTGACTCTATCCTTTAGAGTTTTAGGCAGTATGCTTGAGGGATGTCAGAAACAATAACAGGAGTATTAAGTGTAGAGTTCATGGGAACCTGAGCTTTTGTATTAGAAGCTAAACCTTGAGAACTTGTCTTTTTAGGCCTCCATATCTCCTGCATAGGTTGATTAGTAACATTTTTGTGAATAGGAATAGCATTCTTTTCCTTTGAGGGCACCCTTGATGAGGATGGTTCATCCAATTTACCTGCATTCCTTCTCTGTACATCAGTTTCCTGAGATCTCCATGGATGGTGATGAACCTGAATCTGATCAGACTTGCAAATAGTGTTAATATGTCCCAGTTTGAAACATATTGTGCAATAATCAAGGATGCCTTCATATTCAATACTTTGCCAGAAACCTACACCCCTAAAACTTAGCAAAATCCTATTTTTTCTAGCTTTTCTTATATCCATATCAACATAAACTTTAGCAACGTGTGGTCTGGTTATATGCATTTTAGCTTAGTCAATTTTAGCAGGTACACCAATTATGCTACCAATGGACATCATGACATCAAAATCAAAAAATTGGTGTGGTAATCCATAGAGTGCTACCCAGACATGAACCATAGGAGAGTCATTGTTTGGATTAAATACGAGTTCCCATTTAGTGATTCTAATCGAATATGAACCGAAGTTCCACACTTTACTAACCCAACACCTATAACAATCATCAGGTAAAGAAAAATGGATTAAAACCTGACGATTGTCAAGGAGATGAATGTCGGTGCGACCCTTAAATCATGTTGTCTTAAAATCCCGGCGAAGCTTGGCCAATTCCGGCCTACTTTGTGAGAATTTTCTAACCATCGTTAACTTTAAGGGGGCTTCAAGTTTCTTCCATTCATCATCTGAGAAGTACAAACCCGGTTCCCCTAAATGTTCTATGATATATTATGGATTGAAGGGGGTACTAGGTTTAGTAAAATCAGATTGTGGAATAGGTTGCTTGGGATTGTTATCAGAGGAATTGGTTAGGGTTTTAGCATAGAAGAGGGATTGGGAGATTGGTGGTGGCTCTGCCATCACGGCAGCGCTGGGAAGATGTGTAGAAGTAGCTATTCGTCGCCGACCCAAGAAAATTGGACCGCCAGTCAGAGAGAAAATTGGATCGCCTGACCAACATGAATATTTTTAGGATATTGCTAACAAATTCCACCAATACGTAATTGTTGGAAATAGTTACTAGGTAGCGGGTTCTTGTGAAAAATATATAACTAGCTAAAAATGTAATAGTAAGATGAGGAACAATTAAGCGTCTGTTATTACTTGCAAATACTTGGGTAATTGCTATATCATATTCTTTTTATTCTTAATGCTATCGAGGTGTGTATTTAGTTCATCGTATACTTTCAGCGGCATCTTGGTAAGAGAAATAATTATTTAATTATAATTGATCAATTGTCGACAATGTAAGAAAGAATTGGGACGATTAAGCGTACCTACCGACTATAACTGATAAACGCATATGATTTGATTTATATTTGCACCGATGATCAATGTTTAACTAATGTGAGTTATTCTGAGTCGATTACCTTCATCATATATTTTCTAGATTCTTATATTTGTTAGATTGCATTTTAATTCATATTTTGATATTTTTTAGTTTTGCATCATTAGTTAAGAAAAATCTTGAAAACTAAGCAGTGGTGACTACACAAAAAATATTCTACATTAGTAGGTATTATTATTTATAGTTATTACTCTTTTCCTTGTGGATCGACTTTGCTTACTACTGTACTAATTTCATTTTTAGAGTTTGCAGATTATTTTAGTGAGTAAAACGATATTCAGTAGTTCTCCTGATATATCCCTCGGGACATGGTAGCACACGGCACACCTACCAGCAAAAAGGGTCCCAATTGTTCTACAGGGCAATAACTGAGTGGCACATGAAGTAATACGGCGATCGGAAGATCAATACTTTGTCTCCAAAAGAATAGGAAAATTTTGAAGAGGACAATGGTCTGACGATAGGGGACGTGTCAGGCAAAACAATTCATATAATTCTTGTTAACATAAATAAAGTAGTAAACCAATGTGGTTTACCAAAGAGGGAAAATTATTTTAATTCATATATCGTATTAGAATTCCATGAATGTGCATCTTATATCTTGGAATGTGTATTTTAATATTATTATGTGTATATATATATGTTGGAATGTGTATTTTAATATTATTATGTGTGCATGATAATATATATATATATATGCAAAGTTTTAGGAAAGACGGTCTTTCCATACGTTTATGGAAAGACGGGGTTTAATTCGAATAATAAAAGGTAAAAGGTCTTAGTTGCAACATTAAAAATTTAGTATGCAACATGTAGTAGTTATAAAATTTATAACCCGGTTCATGCAACCCAAAAATTTTATCTTCATTTATTCTAATTTAGACTTTAAACCTTGATATTTCCATGACTTATGGAAAGACCGTCTTTCAAGAGACGCACTCCCATATATATATGTTGGAATGTTTATTTTAATATTATGTGTGCATGACAATATATATATATATATATATATATATATATCATAATCAAGTTATAATATTGCACAATTTTATATACTCCCTCCGTTTCTTTTATATTGGCACCATATGTTAGGTGCTTGGATTTAGGAGAAAAAAATGAGTGGATGAAATTGAATGTAGAAAGTAAAAAGTAGAATGGGTGGATGAAATTGAAGGAATCTTGCCAAAAATGGAAAGTGTGCCAATATAAAAGAAACAACCAAAAAAGGAAAGTGTGCCAATATAAAAGAAACGGAGGGAGTAAGAGAAAACACAATTGTATATAAGAGAAAACACAATTGTATATAAGAGAAACACATTCTTACACTTTCAAATACATAAAATATACCTGAAAATACGATACTCATGGTACTAGGCATACCACATAACTTACCAAGTGAATATGTACAAAATCATTAATGTTCAGTATTGATACAAAAAAATTGTATAGAATTATTATTATGACGTGCTTAAGAAAACACTTGTTTTTTTGTTATTTCGTTTATATTGACATACCTTTTAATTTGGTAAGATTCATTTAATTCCATCCATTAATTTTACTTTTTGATATATAAATTCAATTTTATCCACTTATTTCATTCTTCTAAATCAAACACCTAACCTAACACTAGGTGGAGAATTGCGCGTCGTGTCGACACGATGTGCGACATGACACATGACACACATCGAAATTTGGTCGAGAGTTGCATATTGGTCGACAAATCTAAAAATAGGCGTCGGTGTCGGAAGAAGGGGAAACAAATGACTTTGAAAGTTGTGGAAACCTATTGTTTATATTTTTAATTAATTGATTTGTTTTCAGATTATAAGTAATTACGTAAAACTAATGAATTTGGACGCAAAATACATTCAAACTCATTAGTTTGACCTAACTTCCTAAGATCTAAACAAAATCAATGTGTTGAAAGAAAAGATAAACGTCCAAATGGATTAATTTTCTTAACTTCCATACCCACATCAATATACACAAAGCCATAAAATAATAAAATATAGGCATATCATAATATATATTACGATCCTTTATATGATAGATGTGGCAAAAAAATAGTCGAAACACTCAGCTGACCAAATCAACATATTGATTAAAACGAATCTCGGATAACACAGATGTGCTATGTAAAGTTGTACCAGGGGAGTAATTGCATGTGGAAGTATGTGTTCTGGTCAACCCTGTCTGCGTGCGAGGAGTGTTGGCTGTTGGGTTCTGCGGCTCCGAAACTCCCAAGTGTTTCCTTGCCGTGATGTTCAGAGTTTTTACGACAGTCATCCACCATCTTTGCATCGTTGATCTCTGAACAAACTCTTGTCCAGTATGATAGAAGCAATCAAGAAACACGCTCTCTAAACAACATTCTTGCGTAATTTTATTCAATCTTATTTTTCTTACTCAGTATATAGGTTCAGTTAGTTCTACAAGAGTTCAAATTATTATAAGAATTGAAATTGTGCAAACCTGATTTCCCACATCGATTGCAGATTGAGAGGACAGATGCGGTATAAAATAGGCGATTGAAGGGTGTTAAAAGCATACCTTTCTCAGCATTTTGGCTAAGATCAAGTGTAGTCTACGTTCTTATCAGTTTAATATCTGATATGCGCGTCATTGACTCACACGATATTAACTCTATTTTTCAAGGGGGAGAGGCTGTCATGGTAGCTTGCTATTGGGTCTCTCGCCTTTGCGTTGCACTACTACCTAAACCTGGCGCACCCCTCCAATCACCAGTTCAACAGTTTTTTGTATGAGACTGTTTTTATCCAACGTAAGACATTTATAGTTCATACGCTAAACTAATAATGTTTCTTGACTGAAAATGACTCAGAAAGGGAGGATATAAGGTTGGCAACAGAACTCGCAGCATGAAGATTCAGTCGTTAGCATGTACAAATTTAAACTTGAAAAGAAATTTTAAAGTTAGACCTGCAAAGAGATTTCATGGCTGGAAACAAAAGTGGAGTACAGACTGAAACAAGAGAAAGGCTTATCCAGCTATAACAAATTTTATGTGTTAGATTCTTGATTTCTCAAGATTCCTATCATTGAACCACGGCACTAGAAATCCTAAGACGTGTAATGTCATTCCAAACACCTTGTACTAAAAATAAGCGATGAGAGTCCTTGGGAGTTGGATTTATTTATGGCATATTGCGATTTCTGGTGATCTGGTGTTTTAACACCGCTATCCAGGTTTTCCGAACGCATGATTTTGTCCACGATTTATGGAGCATATTATGGAGTATATTTATGCGATCAAATCAGAATATTGTGAAGATTATTATCTTATTTCGTGGCAATCTAATTCTTGTAAACGAATATTCCTGTAATAGTTAGGAATTGATTAAGTAGTTTATTTATGGTACAAGTCCTATTGATGAAGGATTGTCCATTTAAATACCATATTAGAATTAGATCTTTCCTTAGTTTAGAAGTCTATTTATGGTAGAGTTAGACAAGGAAAGAGGTTGACAGAAGGCAGGATTGCGATGGATATAAATACAAGAAGATACAACGCAATCAATTAAGCGACCAAGAATTCATCTCTACGTGAGAAGTTTGGAGCGATCTGCCTGTGGTGTTTGGAGGAGTGTTTATTCTTCCGATCAAGTTCGTAAAGATCAGAAACAAGGAAGCCTTAATTCCTCGGGAGGAGGAGATCCAGGGAGACGTGTTGATCGTGAGGGTTCAACGACGTAGGATTGGCAGTGAGGGGATCTCACAACATTCACTCTGTAGGTTAGCAATGGATTAGTATTTAAGTTAAGCTTCTTGTACTAAAGACTGCTTTCTAGTGAATGGTTTCTGATCTGGGCAAGGCCCCGCAGACGTGGGTGTAATTGCACCGAACTGCGTAAACAAGTTGTGTGTGCACTGTGTTTTTATTTCGTGTTTCAACACCAAACGTTAAACAACTTGGCGTAAAAGTAGAGACTTTAGGTGAAACAGACTTTCAATTGGTATCAGAGCAAGGCACTTGCTGACCCCTATACAGGGAGAGTGAGATCAGGTTTCACCATGGCACCAAAGGAGGGGGCTTCGGTCACGCGACCACCGTTGCTGGAACAAGGTAATTATGCTTATTGGAAGGCACGTATGAAAGTGTTCATTGGAGCACTAGATGATCAAGCCTGGAACTATGTCATAAATCAGTACACTCCACCTTCAAGTGACGAAACTACAGGATCAAGCTCATCGACGGCCAAACCATTCTCTAAATTTTCTCCTGATGAGCATAAAGCACACGTGTCCAACTCAAAGGCTTTGAATGCCATCTTCACAGCAGTGGATGAAGATCAATTTAAGATGATTTCAAATTGTGAGACTGCGAAGGAAGCATGGGATGTGTTACAAACGTATCATGAGGGGACAAGCTCTGTCAGGGAATCAAAGTTGCAATATTATACGTCAAAATTCGAAGAATTGAAGATGCGTGAAGATGAGACTATTTCCGAGTTTAATGGACGAGTCCGAGATATTGCAAACAAAGCGTTTCAGTTTGGCAAAAAGTACAAAGATCAAAAACTTGTCAGGAAAGTGTTGAGGGCGTTACCTCCACGGTTCAATATGAAGGTCACAGCAATTAATGAAAATGGAAGGATTGGGACAATGACTCTTGATGAGCTTATGGGATCTCTGGAATCTTATGAGATGGAGATGCTGGAAACAAAAACGGGAAAGAAAGAGATGGAAGCACAAACTCTGGAAAGGCAGATGATCTTACGGATAATGAAGATTCCGATGAAATTGCGAACATTACCAGAAACTTCTCCAGATTTATGAAGAAGATGGGCAGGAAATCTCAAGATAAGTCAAGTAGGAGCAAAAATCCTAACGCCAACTCCACTCCAAGATTCGGTCAAGCAACTGGTGTTGAAACACCAAAGATTAAATTGACAAATCTGAATCTGAACAGGAAAATCCAGTGCAGAGAATGTGAAGGTTTTGGACACATACAAGCTGAGTGCGCCAATACGCTTAAAAGGCAAGGAAAATCGTATGCTACAACCTGGAGTGATGATGACGGAGGAGATAATGTTAAGGATGGAGAAGAGTATACAAATCATGTTGCTTTCGGTGTGTCAATGGTGGAGTTAGAAGACTCTATTACGGACGGTCTCGGTGTGCTGAATGAAGAAGATAGTAGTAGCTCAGATGAAGAGACTAGAAGCATTAGTGATGATGACATTCGCAAGGAAAGTATGGAGATGTACAAGATGTGGTTAAAAGTGGCTGATGAAAACAAAGAGCTCAAGTTTCAGAACAAGAGACTGAGTGAGAAAGTTAAAGTGAATGAACTTGAAAAGGAAGAGGCAATTGGAGAACTGAATAAGTTTAAGAAGGAATTTACTGAAGTTGTGCAACGAGCAGAGGCAGCAGAACAAGCTATTAGACGTCTCAATACAGGGAAAGCTAAGCTCGAAGACTGTCTACGAATGGGACAGACGACCAAATATGGAATTGGTTATGAAAGGACAGTGAATGTGTTAAAAAATGAGGCAGATCAAGGTGTACCAGCTCCAAGCATAATCGAGAAAAATTGTCCCATCAAGAGGATCAGACGATGTGGATACTGTGGAGCTCAAGGGCATGTCAGGAACAGGTGTTTTAAGCTGCTTAGGACATTGTCTGTCAACACAGCATATCGGTGTTTCAACACCATGCCAGGATATAAGTCAAGGCATCGGCTTAACACTGGAGGATACAGAACCGGATTTCTGAACACACGTGTCAATCAAAATCCTAATCACATCCATCGATCAGTAAGCCAGGTATGGGTTCGAAAATCTGAAGATGTTTTTTTTTCAAGTTTCGTTTGTTTTGGGGCACATACAGGAAACTCCTGGTATTTCGATAGTGCGTGCTCAAGGCATATGACTGGAATACCTGAATTCCTTCAAAAATTCAAACCTGGATTTGGTGGACATGTTAGATTTGGTGATGGGAAGCGCAGTAGAATAATCGGCAAAGGTGAGTTAGTCATTAAAGGGCTTCCTGTGTTCCAAGATGTATTACTGGTGGAAGGTCTGAAAGCTAACCTGTTGAGCATTAGCCATATATGTGACAATGAAATGATGGTGTTTTTCGACAAAGAGAAGTGTGTAGTCAACCATGGTACTAAAGTATTCACTGGTTCTAGATCAATGGATAATTGTTATTTGCTCGACCAAGATGTCACATGCTTCAACTCAAAAAATGAACTCAGTACAATGTGGCACAGAAAATTGGGACACATAAATTACAAATCCTTAGCTCGTATTTCCAGACTGAAGGCAGTCAGAGGTATTCCCGAGATCAGTGATAACAAGGAGATAGTCTGTGGGTCATGTAAAGAAGGAAAGCAAACCCGGATACCACACCATGCCGTACATGATGTTTCAACGTCAAGACTTCTGGAGCTACTACATATGGACTTGATGGGGCCAGTCAATACTCCGAGTGTGGCAGGAAAGAAGTATATTTTCGTCTGTGTAGACGACTTCTCGAGGTATACGTGGGTATCATTTTTAAAAGAGAAGTCAGAAGCTGCTGGTGTATTCAAGAACTTGGCAGGAACCACTTAAGTAAGAATTGCACGTATCAGGAGTGACCATGGAAAAGAGTTTGAAAATTCTACATTTCATAACGTTTGCGAGACACTTGGCATACACCACGAGTTCTCTGCCCCCATAACTCCTCAACAAAATGGTATTGTGGAGAGAAAGAATCGAACACTGCAGGGAATGGCATGAGCAATGTTAGCCGAGAGAAAAATTAATGCTAGATACTGGGCTGAGGTGGTACACACTGCATGCTACACCATCAACAGAGTATATCTTCGTCCGTTTACCAAAAAGACACCATATGAGATTTGGAAGGGGAAGAAACCAGATGTGTCGTATTTCCATGTCTTTGGCAGTAAGTGTTATATTCTGAAGGACCGGGAGCGCTTAGCTAAATTTGAATCTAGAAGTGATGTCGGTATATTCTTGGGTTATTCTCCTACCAGTCGAGCTTACCGAGTGCTTAATCAACGTTCTGGTACAGTCATGGAGTCTATCAATGTGGTGGTTGATGATTCAGAGGACGACACTGTCGGTGAAAATGATGCCCTTGAACCAGTGACTCCTACTGGTGTTGAAACACCAGCATCGTCAACTGGTGTTGAAACTCCGGAAGCTGGAACTCATGAATCAGAACAGCATCCGACTAGACACATGCAATTAAGGGATCAACCACGGGTAAATTACAGAGAATTACCAGGACTATCTTGTTTCATCTCTCTCACTGAGCCAAAAAATTACAAAGACGCTCTTCTCGATGAATATTGGGTTTCGGCAATGCAAGAAGAACTGCAGCAATTCGAGAGAAACAATGTTTGGTATCTTACCCCCCGACTGGATAATGTGAATGTGATCGGAACCAAGTGTATCTTTAAGAACAAATCTGATGCGGAGGGTAACGTCACAAGGAATAAAGCGCGATTAGTTGCTCAAGGGTATACTCAAGTTGAAGGGGTTGACTTTGATGAAACTTTTGCACCTGTAGCCAGATTAGAGTCGATCAGACTGATGTTGGCAGTATCATGTATTCTGGATTTTAATCTTCATCAGATGGATGTCAAAAGTGCGTTCCTGAATGGCCTTAGTAAAGGAGGAAGTTTATGTGGAACAGCCTAAGGGATTTGAAGATCCACACTTTCCTGACCATGTCTATCGATTGAATAAAGCACTGTACGGACTCAAGCAGGCACCTCGTGCACGGTATGAGCGACTGACAACCTTTCTGATTTAGAAAGGATATCGTCGAGGGGGAGTGGACCGTACACTATTCGTGTTGCGTAGGGGGACAAATATTCTCATCGCACAAATTTATGTGGATGATATTGTTTTTGGATCTACCTCTTCAGTATTGGTGAAGGAGTTTGTTGACTTAATGACTCAGGAGTTCGAAATGAGCATGGTAGGAAAATTGTCATACTTTCTGGGATTACAGGTTACTCAGGAGAAAAATGGTATTTTCATCAATCAACAGAAATTCGCTGAAAACTTGATCAAGAGATTCGGACTTACAAGTGCAAAGGCAGTACGCACTCCAATGGCTACCACCGACAAGCTTACAAAAGATGAACTGGGTCAAAGTGTTGATCAAAAATTGTACAGGAGTATGATTGGTAGTCTGTTGTACTTAACTGCAAGCAGACCAGACATCTGTCTGAGTGTTGGTATTTGTGCTCGCTATCAAGCTAATCCAAAGGAGTCACATCTGTCAGCCGTGAAGAGGATTATTCGGTATATAAGTGGAACAGTGGAGTATGGAGTATGGTTTTCTCGAACAAGGAGTCGCAGTTGGTAGGTTTCAGTGATTCTGACTGGGCCGGGAATGCCGATGATCGTAAGAGTACCACTGGTGGATGCTTCTTTGCTGGATCAAATCTTATTAGTTGGTACAGTAAAAAGCAGAATCTATATCATTGTCTACGGCTGAAGCAGAATACTTAGCTGCCGGGAGTTGTTGTGCGCAGTTATTATGGATGAAGCAGATGATGAGAGATTATGGGTTCAATGATGTGAGTCTGACAGTTCTATGTGATAATAAAAGCGCCATTGATATTTCCAGGAATCCTGTGCAACACTCAAGGACAAAGCACATCGATATTCGACATCATTTTATTAGGGACTTGGTTGAAAAAGGTGAGGTCGTAGTCCAGTATGTACCAACAGCAGAACAACTGGCTGATATCTTTACAAAACCTCTGGATGGTGAGACTTTTGAAGGCCTCAGACAGCACTTGGGTGTCTGTCGAATGTAAGGTACTCTGATTTGTCCTTGTTGTAGTATTATTTACTGTTATGTTTTCTTTTAAATACAATGAAAAAAAAAAGAAATATCAAAAATACAAAAAATATGTGAAGTGGTGTTTAAACACCGGGGAATATAGTGGAAGAAGACCAGAAGGATTAACTTTGGGCCAAAAGGTTATACTGGGCCTAAAATTGCGCATGTGGTATTGTGAAAGAAGAAAAAGTAGAGTGGCTTTACGGTTTTCGAAAAAGGTAAGTGAAAGTGACAAGTGGTAGATTCCCACACAAACTCAAATTCTTCAACTGTTCATCTTCCCAAACAGAGCTCCCGCAAGTATTGTTTTCGAGCAACCTGAAGTTTGCAGAAACCCTCATATTTTCGTAGCTCAACCAACAGCCCCTTGACAATGGCGAGTTCTACGTTCAAGAAATTGGTTCGAGATTCTGTCAATGTGCGAGTGCCTGAAAATCTGAGAATTGAAGAACTCGACTCCGATGCAGACCTGGATGAGCTCTGTGGAGGTCGAGAACAGAGACTGACACCGTGGGGTGGAATAAAAGGTCGACGACCTAAGCCAAGGTTTGATCAGTCTTTCTTTTACGATGGAATTTACTTCTGCTCTGTTCTTGAATTTATTGAGTGGATGGTCCAGAATAGAGATTATGTAGATCTTCGAAAATATAAGAATTTGCGTGGAAAGGTAAATGGATTTAATCTAAAGGGTTTGTTAACCGGTGGAATTGGAGAAATCTGTGACATTAGTAAGTTTAATGCCACGTTGGTTGGAGTAGATTTTGGAGAACAGTATAAAGTAGGAGATGAAATAGATAAGTACTTCACTATCTACACGAGAATAGGGTCCCTACACAGGCCTGTTATTAAAAGCCTAGGTGATAATGCTGTTGTACAACCCTGGGTTAAAGTAGTTAAATCTACTGACTTTGCCAAAGCAAGTGGCAAAGAGATGGAAATCTTTGATGAGTCTGTATTTTAGTTTCAAGAACGGTTGAGACAGTTACCTGTTCCAGTGATAGAGATAAGTGATAATGAAGAAGAGGAAGTATGTGCTGAGGGAGTCAGTGAAGGTGAGACAGGCTCTGAAAATGCTCTTGTGAGCAGTGAGAATATGGCTGTGGAAGGTTTAGAGGGAGCTGATGTCCTTGAAACTGGTGTTCAAACACCAGCTGTGAGCTCTGCTGAGAGGGAGCACACCCCTGAGGGTCTTGGTATTGGTGTTGAAACACCGTCAGAAGCCAGAAAAACCCGTGGACTTGAGAGGAAGAGTACAGAGGTGGGTGTTGAAACACCACCTGAGTCTGGGGAAATACCTATCCCTCAGTTGTCCAAGAAAACCAGAAGAGGTGTGGCCTCTGCATCCAAAAAGGTTCGACGGTCAAAGCGGTGCAGAAACAAGAGTATGGCTGCAAGTGATGATAGTGATGAGCCAATTGGGCAGAAATTGAAGAAGTTGCGGGCAGATCGACAGAAGAGATCAGCTGAACAAATGGAGTCTCGGACACTACCTGCTCCTGAGGTTAGTAAGGCTATCTGCTTTGAGTTTTATGATGAGGCTAGTCAAGAGAAAATGGAGTTCATCAGTGGCAGAAAAAAACTGGCAGAAAGACCAGCCGATGCCGAGAAGTACAGAGAGTGTGGGTTCACTGATTTCCTACAATACCTCAAAGTACTTAAAGCTGCCACGTGCTTTGCTGAGTACAATAAGCAGATGGTGATGGAGTTTTACGCAAATCTGAAGGAGGATTGTGAAAGTGAAGATTCCTCTTGGCTTCATAGAGTGTACGTGCGTGGGGAAGTTTTTGAATTCTCCCCCGAGGCTGTGAATAGATGTCTGCAGCGTGGCACTACCAGGAATGTCCAGGCGGTGTTCCAACACCGGATGCCAGAAAACTTTGATGAAGTGGCAGTGGAGTTAATAGGAGGGGTGGAAAGCACTTGGCCACTGACTGGCAGACTGCAGATACCTGCATCAAATCTAACCTCCAGATATTATTGCCTGTACATGGTAGCCGTTCACAACTGGATCCCTTCGGTTAACAATACAAGTGTTACCAAAGAAATGGCTACATTTCTCTATAGTCTGGGAGCGAGGCATAGGGTTAATTTGGGAAGGCTGGTATTCAACGATGTTATGGACTGTGCCCGGAAGACTAGGAAGGAAGCCCTAGTACATCCCTGTGTCATCTCAATGGTCCTGCAAAAAGGGGGTGCTGTCGCAAGGGAATCTGATGAAGTGATATCTACCCAAGCTTTACGGCCGACCCTCAGAACCTTGAGTGGTCGTATTGTGAAGGATCTACCCTGGACGCCTCCAGCAACAGAATGCTCGGTTGCAGGTGCAGCTCGGTTAAGAGCTATTGAGGCGAGAGCAGCAGCATGTCAAGAACTTCTTGGGCGTCATCAGGCTGCTATAGTAAAAATTCAGGGGGAGTTGGCTGCTTTGGAAGCTGAGCGAGGAGATTTGTTGGCAGCAACTCAGGATGCAAATGGGTTGGATGCTGGTGCTTCGGACAGTGTTGGATCAGAGGAGTCAAATGATAGTTTGGAATAACTGTTTTTTTAGTTTTCTTGGTTTTCTTGACATATTACTGAATTCAGGGGGAGAAACTTAGAGATTTTGATTTTGAATGATTCTGAATTGATTTTGAATGCTTTATGTTCGGTCTGAATATTTGGGGAATTGTGCTATCTGGTTGTCTATGTTATTTGTGCTGATGAATTCACCAATATGCCAAGGGGGAGATTGTAGAGTCCTCGGGAGTTGGATTTATTTATGGCATATTGCGAATTCTGGTGATCTGGTGTTTTAACACCGCTATCCAGGTTTTCCGAACGCATGATTTTGTCCACGATTTATGGAGCATATTATGGAGTATATTTATGCGATCAAATCAGAATATTGTGAAGATTATTATCTTATTTCGTGGCAATCTAATTCTTGTAAACGAATATTCCTGTAATAGTTAGGAATTGATTAAGTAGTTTATTTATGGTACAAGTCCTATTGATGAAGGATTGTCCATTTAAATACCAGATTAGAATTAGATCTTTCCTTAGTTTAGAAGTCTATTTATGGTAGAGTTAGACAAGGAAAGAGGTTGACAGAAGGCAGGATTGCGATGGATATAAATACAAGAAGATACAACGCAATCAATTAAGCGACCAAGAATTCATCTCTACGTGAGAAGTTTGGAGCGATCTGCCTGTGGTGTTTGGAGGAGTGTTTATTCATCCGACCAAGTTCGTAAAGATCAAAAACAAGGAAGCCTTAATTCCTCGGGAGGAGGAGATCCAGGGAGACGTGTTGATCGTGAGGGTTCAACGACGTAGGATCGGCAGTGAGGGGATCTCACAACATTCACTCTGTAGGTTAGCAATGGATTAGTATTTAAGTTAAGCTTCTTGTACTAAAGACTGCTTTCTAGTGAATGGTTTCTGATCTGGGCAAGGCCCCGCAGACGTGGGTGTAATTGCACCGAACTGCGTAAACAAGTTGTCTGTGCACTGTGTTTTTATTTCGTGTTTCAACACCAAACGTTAAACAACTTGGCGTAAAAGTAGAGACTTCAGGTGAAACAGACTTTCAGAGAATATAAGGAATACGCATTGAGGTGATGCAAAGTCATTGCGAGTAAGACTCAGGAGCAACAGCTAATGTTTCTTCCCAATGAAGTATGCATATAACGGGGCAACCCCAGCAGGATAACAAGAATTTTAACCATGATACCCATCCCGATCATTTTCAAACAAGTGATGTTAAAATAGATCAATCGTGGATTATGAAATCACCAGAAACTATAGAGAAACTTTAAAGGAAAGGGTGGGCTGTTGAGCATAGTTGAGTTTTCAGATTGTATATCCCACATTGGTGGATGAGAGGAGTTGCGGGAGCGTGATGAGATATAAAAAAGAAAGGATAGGCTCCGAATTGCATACTTTCCTGGGCGGGGTCAATGAGTGGTCAAGATGGCTCATGGCCTAGGACGGTGACCTCCATTGCACTCTGGAGGGGTGCCCTCCTGAAGTCTGTCCTAGAGGCAGAGTTTAAGTCGTAATTTGTGTCAGCAGGGGCCTGCGTTCGTGCGGTCCCTACCCAAATCCAGTCTAACGCTTAGCCCAATTCAAATTTAGGGAACATGTGTCGTTCAATATGCAGTTCCGTTGATGTAAAAAGGTATTTATGAAGTTGGGTTTTGATGTTGCAGTTCTGAGAATGTGAAGGGGATTTATTAAGTTGAGCAGAGGCTTATCCTGACACAAACAAAGCCTCGGAGGCTGACCAGATTATTTCAAGGGTCAGTCACAATTCCATCCATTTTATCTTAGCTTAGAGCTTCGTAGCAATTACATTTACCTTCTTCAAAGTGTTTTATAGATTATGATCCATGTTTCCGCATAGTTTACAAACATTTAGACCTTTTGCTATGTACAATTAAACTACAAATAAATGACTAAACTGAGATGCACCAGTAGTTTCATCCAAAAGAAAGATATTACACCAAGCAGTTATAGGGCGGTGGAACTGCGGGAAGTAACACTTGTGATCAAATCTTTTGCACATCATCATCATGAAAGCTGGTTATAGTTACATCACTATTTGTAAGATTACTTTGTTCTATGTGAGCAGTAATGTAAGCAGGCATCTTGGGAAGAGGGAGTTCTGTGATGCTGTTGAGCATCGAAAGCACATTGCACATATTCGGTCTGTCATTTGGGGAGTTTTGAACACACAATGGACCAACTTGGATGCATCTCTTGATTTCCAATCCAACGCTTGGATCAAGGATCTCGGTGAACGCCAATCTCGCTGTTTCGTCCTCATTCCACCTTTTCCAGGCCTGCAATTTTTTAGATAGTCATTACTGGATGAAACTAGAAAATGCAAGTGAAACGATTGTTGGAGTTTCTAAGAAACTTACATATTTTGGCAGCCATACATCCTCCTCGCCATTATAGAGGCTATGAATACTCTTCCCACTTACAATCTCCAACAGCAGCACTCCGAAGCTGAAAACATCTGACTTCTCCGAATATTTTCCTTCCCACCAATATTCTGGCGCCATGTAACCGCTATTTACAACATATTCTCCTTCCATAACAATTTCTTTTATACGTAATTGGTTCATTCATTTTAGAAATGAATGTTTGCATATATGACTTGGATTCAAAGTGCAGGGTTATCGGTGATTAGTATGGCCCAAATAAATATTTAAATACAGTCTGCGTACCGTTCATTGAGTATTGTAATAAATACGGTATGAGCATAGTTTATTGCTATGTTGTAAATTTATTTTCAATTTTATTATTTAAGTTGAAATAAATTGTAAGCTCGATGAGAAGATCGAATGATGAGATCCAGTAGACAAGATGAAGATTTTGTCAAGATTAGGGGGTTATATTATGATCACTTTAGATGCATTTATTTATTGTTTTATAATATAAATGCATGTGATTGGTTTATGTGTGTAGGGGTGATTATGAAATTCGTTCAGTAATGATCAAACCAACATAATGAACCACGATCCCAAAAGAAATAATGAGCAAAAATTTACCTTTCCGAAGCAAGAACAGCCCATTAAGCCCTCAATCACAAGTGATAGATTTCGTCAAAGCGATAGTGACACCTCTAATCTTGGGACAAATGCGGGTAGACCTAGTGAAAGGGGTCTACATGTTAGTTTTGGTTTGCTCGTCAATATCAGTGAAGGCTTCTCAGATGGTGAAGCAAAAGGAGATAGGTAGTACATTGGATGTACGCAATCGACCAAGAATAGTATTGGATATTATTAACAATGAGATTGCTTACCTAAAATAAAAGGAATTGAGACAAGCCAAAGCATGCTTAAGACCTTGTGATTTTGAGGGTCTTGGAATCATTTTATTCATGGGACCAACTTGGATAGAATAAAATGTTGAATGACTTCTAATAAGGCTTGTAGCTTTGTTCAAGTTATTCGATTTAAACAGTTTTTAAAGCATTTATTTATTTTGTAGTAATCATGTATAACAACAAACAACAACTCTTCTAAACTGCGTTCGATCCTTTGGAAGGATGAATTGAACGAAGGAGTGTGTCATTGATATTCAAATCCCTCATGTCAAGTGTCTTATGTTGAATAGTATGAGTCCAGAAATGCAAGGCAAGTTTTGAACTCTGATACTTATGACATCAACCTGGAGCTCTGAGATATGATTCAGGAGCAAGCCAGGGTTGAGAGGTTTGAAACCTTTAAGACCATTCTTGATTGTAACATCAAGAAAGGAAAACTAGTGGGTTCTCATGTTTTGAAAAATGATTAGATCCTTTGATAACATGGAAATACTTTGTTTTGCCTATAGCTGAGAGTTGGCCTTGACATCTATCTCTATTCACTCTATGATGGTTTGGAACTATTGAAGTGGAAAAGAAAAGACTTTGACTAAGCTGCATGAAATGCTTAAAATAAACTTGAGTCAAGTGTCAAGATTGAGGCCAGGAACAAGGTTTTATTGGTGCATAAGTGAAAGGGATTTGAATCATAAATGGAAGAATGAAGAAGTGGGATAGGGAAAGGGTAACCATAGTACTCATGCGCCTAAGACACAACATACTGCTAGGAAGCAGAAAGTTGTAAAGTCTGATATGTCCCAATACTTCTACTGCAATGACTCATTCCAATAGAAAGGATACCGCCCCTAGTTCTTAGAATACAAAAAATGGGCGAGTAGGAGACATTACAGTTATATAAGTCATGGACAATCTCTGTTAATAATAACTCTACTGATGGGTATTGGATACAATATGTGTTTCTCACAATTTCAAAAATGTGGAGAGAACAAAGTAGGAGTTAAGATTGATGAGAGGTCAACCTACATGCGGGAAATGAAACAATGGTTGCTCCATTGACCATAGGAACTTATAGTTTATCTATGCCTTATGGGCTTAGCCACATGAACATAAAGCGCATGCAGTGACTCCGGCAAGAGGGCACTATAGAATTATTTGACTTGGAGTCGATTGAGACCTGCAAATATTCTAATGGTAAAATGACAAAATCACCCTTCATAGTGAAGGATGATGGAGCAAATGAACTATTAGGTCTTATTAACAAAGCGTTTTGTAGACCAAAATGTGTTCAATTGCAAGAGGTGAATTCATGACTTCATTAGCTTCACTAGCGATTTGAGTGGATGTAGTTGTCTGCTTGATGTGAGGCAAGTCTGATTATTTTGAGAAATTGAAGGAGTTTCAGAATGAAGTTTGGAATATACTTGGAAAGAAAATTGAAACACTTCAACTGGATTGATGTGGTGAATATTTGAGTCAGGAATTTGTTGACCATCAGAGAGAATGTGACATTCTTTCATAATTGAATCATGCAGGAACACCTTAATGAATGGTGTGTCCACAAGGATAAATGATACCTTATTGAATATGTCAAGCAATTCTTTCAGTTTTCTTATGAGGGACATGCTCTTCTAAAAAGGTAGTGTTCACACTGAACCATGCATTGTCTAAAGCGGTATGAAAGACACCATATGGGATATGCAAGGAAGGATTCCTTGGATGTCTTTTCTCTTGAATATTTGGGGTTGTAAGGCATATGTGAAACAAGGTTTCCTAGTGAGCTTGCACCAAGTCTTATGAATATCTCTTTGTGGGATATCCAAAAGAGATAAAGGGACATTACTTCTACAGTCATTCTGAGAACTATGCTTTGTTGCTCGAGAATGGGTTCTTTTGGACAAATATCATCTTTTCAAAATGACAAGTGGGAGGAATTTTAAATTCAATAAGTTTTGAGGTGACCAGCAGTTAGTTTAGGAAACATCGATCCATTCATGCGAAGTGGTGAAGATGAATACGGGAAAAGTCTTAAAGACTATTGAAAATATGCATGCCCTAGTTGGTTCCAAAGGTATATGATTCGGACGAAAGTACAAATATGTCCTTGCGACTGAAAAATATGGAATCATACTTTTAGAAAGTGATTAACTTATGATTTAAAGTTAAGCTTTGACAAGCCCTAACTCCGCAAAGTGGCTTAAGGCCATAAAATTCGGAATAGACTCTATGTATGAAAACCAAGTTTGGAATTTGGTTGAATTACTAAAAGGCTAAGACTAAAATGATAGTCTTCAAAATCAAACCAGACATTTATGTTTTCAAGGCTAGACTGGTAGTTAAAGGGTATAAACAAGTCCACATAATAGATTGTGATGAGACATTTTCTCCAGTTGGAATGCCTAAGTCTTTTTTGAATTTTCCTAGCAATTGCAACTCATTCTGATTTTGAGATCTGGCAAATGGAGGTCATAACCGTCTTTCTTAATTGGATTTTGGAAGAAGATGCGTATGCAACACAATACAAGGATTTTATTGGCCAAAATAGTTGGGAAAATATACGAGCTTTAGAGGTCCATTTATGGATTGAAGCAAGTATCAAGGAATTGGAGTATACGTTTCAATGAAGCAATTAAGAGATTGGCGTTCAAATAAATGTTATGGAATCTCGTGTATACAAGAAGGTTAGTGGGAGCAAGAATCCCTACTTCTCTATGCCGATGACATTGGAAATGACTTACCAAAACTGGAGTCTGTGAAGACTTAGTTCGAAAAGTGTTTTGCGATGAATGAATTAGGAGAGGTAAAGTACATCTTGGGTATCAAGATCTACACGGGTAGATCAAAGAAGATGGTTGACCTTAGACATAACACTTTTTAGGTAAGGTGTTTGATAGGTTCAATATGAAAGATTTTCTACCCATGATTCATGGCATAACTCTTAGCAAGACTCGGCATTTATCAAAATCCAATGAGCAAAGGAGAATGAATATGATCGCTTATGCATATGCACTATAGTTTATCATGTATGTTATGATATGTATTCACAGTTATATCTCGCATGCTTAGAGCACGACAGTGAGATATAAAATAGACTGAGGTAAGGCGCATTGGTTTTGGCTA
Source organism: Rubia yunnanensis (assembly GCA_037428765.1). Classification (NCBI taxonomy): domain Eukaryota; kingdom Viridiplantae; phylum Streptophyta; class Magnoliopsida; order Gentianales; family Rubiaceae; genus Rubia; species Rubia yunnanensis. Next base: position 31,750,421 of record CM075062.1, on the reverse strand, counting down.
AGAAAATGTTTTAGTGCCTAAAATGGACTAAAGATATATTCCCGAGTCTATAATGAAAATAACTAGGTTGTGAAAAAATTATAAGTAAATCACAACTGTTTGATTTTACAATTGAACTTGAGTACATTGTTGCTTTGGAAGCTGTATAGAAAGGTGTTTGAATTAGGATATTCATCACTGAACTTGACGTGGTCCCTATCTGAGCTGACTCAGTGACTCTCTATTGAGCAAATGGTAGAGTAATCACTTAGGCAAAATGAGCCAAAGGAACCCAATGAGTTCAAATTTGTACTCAGAAAGTTTGCATTCTTTGAGAATATATCGAGAATGATGAAGTTGTTATATGTAAGTGAGAAAGGATGATAAATTGTCGATCCAGAATCTAAACATCTAAACATCTAAACACATTTGTGTTAGGAATCCAACACCTTGGTTAGTGGCTGTGATTTCCGTAATGTTTTAGTTATTATAATTTTGTGATTTTAGACATTGAAGATTGAACCATTTAACATATTATAAAATTATCATTTCATATTCATTTAACTTGGTTTAGTGTTGAATGAAAGTCTAAAATCAATTTACATCTCCAAATAGGTTATCAAGAATATGTCTTGGATAATGAAACCTTATTTAGTGAACTGGAGTGTAAGATTAATTATGTCCCTAGTTTAGGTCATTGAGAGTGGATACTCATGGCTGAAGAAAACTAGTTTACAAGTTGATTCACAACGTTGTTTCATGGGCTGAAGGGTGTGGGATGTCATGAATCGATTGCATGGATGCAAGTTGGGAACTTGTATTGGATAAACCCGCCATGAGGATACTTTAAGAAATTCATAATTTCATAAGTATGTCTCATTGACTATAGGATTGTATTCCTCATACCTGAGTAATTCAGTGTTTGCTTGCTTGTGTATTGGTGTATCTTAAGGCTGCCAAACGCCGCACTGTAAAAGGAGACTACAAAGGTTGTTCTTGGGTTTCCATGAATCGAGTGGAGAAAACTTGAATATACAAGAGTGGGATTGTCCTCTCATTTACATGAGATTGTTGTCTTGTGGGCCTCTCAGAGAGTTGGGACTGTAAAAAGCATAGTCGTGCTCAGATGGATTAAAGGATTAATCATCTGTCTTAACAGTTTGACTCGGGAATTTGAGAAATGCATTTGAACTTGATAAGGATGACACATTATCTTATCTTATGTTCAGATGAAGACATTAAGTGACAAAGGAATACAAATGCACACTTGTTCTAAAGGACAAGTGGGAGATTGTTGGAATAATGTTCTTCAGTCAATGTGCATTTTCCATAAATAGTTGGAGGATTAATTATGGAGATAATTCATTCAGTTATTTAGAGTGATTAGAATGTTTGCTGGAAACTGCTTTCGATCATCTAACATCAATTATATTGGGCTTGCAACTTATTATGACTGAACATATATGGCCATACATAAGGCATGAAATTGGATAAAAAGAAATGAATATTGGGCTAAGAGCCCACTAGTATTTGTATGAGAATTGATTTTAGAACTCATTAAGTCTAATTTATCTAGACTCCGATTGACTTGGATTAGGGTTTCTTGGATTAATGACCATTATGTATAAATAGATATTTTTACAGAAATGTTCAGGATGACAACATTAGAACCCTGGCCATTACAAAAGGCAGAAAAGTGAAACCAATCCAACCATTCTCAAGAAAAAAAACCTCATCGTATAAAAAAAGAAGAAAGGCTAGGTCTTTGCTTGCTGATCTATATTCAAAGCTGACGGCGGTGGTAGCAGTCCGATCGTGTTGTGTTAATACGTATAGAGGAATCACATCTGGGATTCTCTTCTCCGTAGTTGATTGAATTCGACGGTAAGGTACCCTTCAAAGGTAATCTAAATTGTTAGATAGATTCGAAGTAAATACATGAATGAGATTCAGGATTAGATAATTGATTTTCGGCTAAATTAGATTTAATCAATTCCCAACATTTACGCCATAGATAAAGTTGTTGAGGTTCTTTAGGTATGGAGTTTTTCAAGAAGGGAAGCTCTAAAGAGGAAATATTTTCTACTTTTTTTGTTTGGCATTCCTACATTGTTCAGTTGGTTTGGTTATATTTGTGGGTTGTTTGTGGCTTCATTGTGTTTGAGTTTGTGTTTTGGGTAGGGTTTCCATTTATAAACTCTATTCTCATCAACCCCTTGTCTATTTTCTTAACCCAAACTGAATTTGCAATGAGTTCTTATGCTATGTTCATTCCGGAGCTTCATTAATTAAATTGTATGGTACTGTAAATTTGTAATGAATGTTAGGATTTTTTGTTAGGTTATCTTGTAGTAAATTTCACAGCAAAGCTACTGATTTAGCACATTATTGCAAATGTAGTAGCAGTTTCTTGTCTCCTAAGATTCATTGATATTGTTTTCCTAAAAGTTGTTTCTTGCATGATTGCAGTGTTTGTTACTTCTTTTTTTTGTTCTATGTAATCATTATGTGTTGCATGACAAAAAAATTTATTCACTTGAACATCTAGGCTTATTTCTTGTATAAAATTAGGAGGAAATTGATTGACATTAAAGAAATTTAGGAATTAGGGATGGAACTTTGAGTTAGGGTGAAATAGTGGGATTTGATAGTTCAATGCTCTGTTATTATCATTTGGCATAAGTAGAGCTTATAGTTTTTATAAGTATTGTTGTTTACATGGGTTTATTGATTTTTTTTGGGTACTATTTCTTACTTTTCACATGTAGTGTTGAAACTGTTGTTACGTTAGTCAACGTTGATACTCTTGATCCTTTTTTATTTACAAGGTGCGGAGATATGTATTCGAAGTTGCATATGATCTTGTTCTTGTAGGAAGTTCACACTTTTAAGCATTGCTAAACTGTTAATATGATTTAGAAGAAAAGAAAAGTCTGATTTAGTTCAAATCATTACTCTCTTTTTTTCTTTTCTTTTTTTAGATTAAACCATCCTAATAGATGGGGGGATTATATTTGGCTCCCCAAACCGTAGAGTTACCCCCGAGGGTAGCAAAAAGAGTTACATCTGTACAATATCATTCATGTGATGATACAAAAGGGGAAGCGAAATATAAAAACATCTGTGACTCTCGGTTTGTGTAAATCTTCTACCATTACTAGAGAACAAACCGAGATAAGGGAACACGAACAAGTCAGGGAGATGAGAATTCAAAACCCTTATCAGTCAATGTCCCATTACCTAGCATTTGATCTCATAGATTTCCTCAAACTATGTAGACCTCGTGCTCCTTTGTGCCTGGACCTCTCATCCTGAGCATTTTCAATCTGCAAAAAGAACAGAGAAAAACAACAGCAGTCTCTGACCAAAAAGTACTGTGTAAAGCCGTGAAGAGAATTCAAACTAGAAATCCATCCTATGTGTGATCTGTGTTCCCTTTTGCTGTGCCTATTCTTACTCCGTGAACTCCATTTTTATCTAGCAAAATCAAACCTCTAAGGAAAGATGGGGAGTTTCTTATATTTAAGTCTCCATTTAGGGATTTCTCCCTTGCATATTTTGCCAAAAAATCAGCCACTGTGTTAGCTTCCCTTGGAGCATATTGGATTGGGTTTTCTTTATGCAACATATTCAGATGACAGCTAAGAGTGAAAAGTCTCCATGAACCAACATAAGGATCTTGTATTGCTTTAACTGCTGGTTTGCAGTCTGACTCAAGGATACTACCTCTAATATCCAGTTCTAAGCATAAATGATAGGCAAAAAGGATACCTTCCAACTCTGCATGTAGAGGAGATTCTGATCGAAAAGTTTTGACTCTCATGTGTTTCACATCTCCCCTCCAGTCTCTAACTATTACAGCACAAGAAGAGTCACCTCCATTTACCCATGATGCATCTGTGTTAATTTTGAAACCAGTTGTTGGTTTTTCCCATCTTACTGCAGTTACTGTGATTTCCTTCTTTTTTTGAGTTATATTAGGTATGATTCCAACCTGAACTAGTTTCTTATACTTTTCAAAATTACCTTTCAATGGATTAGCAGTAAAAATTAGGAGCATCAGTTCCTTGATATTCTGAAAACATGTATCCACTGAAAAAGAAAGATTATCATGGAGTATTTTGTTCCTATAAGTCCAGAGAGACCAAGTTGTGACAATGAGAGCAGCAGTATACACATGATTGAGAATCTTTGAGCCTACCCTGATGGAGAGATAATATTCAACTAAATGTCTAAAACTCCTGAAAGCAGGTGTTTACAGATTCAGAAGGCTGTTAACTTTATTCCATACTGCAGTTGCCTTATTACAGGAGTTAAAAAATGGTTGATAGAGTCTGAGTGATTAGAGCATATAGGGCATTTAGAGGCTAGTGAAAAACCAAGCTTGCACAGAACATTTTCAAAAGGCAGAATTCCATTCAGAGCTCTCCATATTAGTACTGACATTACTCTCTTATTTGCACTGTTCAAAAACGTTTGTTCTATTTCTTCTGCGTGTGTGTGTTGCTTCCCCAAGAATGGTGATATGATAATGTTAACAAGTTTGTAATTTGTGGTATTTGGAGTTGATTCTATGAGCTTTTTGCCAATTATATCGAGAGATATCGAAAGGTCCGCTATTCTGTGTTTTTTCGCTTTGCTGCTTTGCCATTAATTTCTCGATTAGCTAGGTTGTTTGTTGATTAATACTTTAGATGTTGGTTGATTAATGTTGTTTTTGCATGATGTAGATTTATGATAACGTACAAAGTGAGATCATGAACCACATGTCCTTGTACCATCCTCACATCATTAGATTCTAAGAGGTAGCATTTTGTTCATGGCTTTCTGAATGATGGATGTAGACTAAAGCTTTATATTTTTTATTGTATTGACAAAATTTATGAAGCTTGCCTGCTTTGAAAGATCAATATATTCCTACATAGGAAGATGTATGTCAAGATAACCATTAACCCGGAGAAGAATTATAGAAAGTAGGAACCCCGGGTATATATCATTATGAACTTAAGTCACAAGTCATTTTCCACCAACTATCACGTCAACTGGGTAAAATAAGTCTAAGATACCCAATGATGTGCACATTTTTATATTCAACTTTGACTACCTACACTACTTGTGGGTTGAGAAATTGTATCACTTTTTTGACAAAAATTCTACTTCAACTACCTATACTACACTGGTGGACAGAGAAGTTGAGTCACATTTGTGTATTCTAAGCACCAACAGAATCTTTCATTGTCAACTACTTTCCATCATAGTAACAATTAAATTTTTATCTTCTCGTGAAATTATGCTATATTTCAAGATAATCAAACAGGTGCAGCCGAGTTGACATTACGTTGTTTGAATCTTCATTTGTATATGTTGTTGTTATGCTTTATGAATAGTAGAGATGTTGGATGTATTGAGTTCTTCAATTGGGTGATTGTTTGAAGTTTGGATAAATTTACGTTGTGTTCTCAAGGACAAGTGTTCCTCCTGGTTCTCTTTGTTGTCATTGTTTGATCTTGGATACCTAGAAAAGGTATCAATTTTTATACAAGAAAGTTTTTTCCAGAGACGAGGTGCACGGCTGGTGGTGCTTGAAGGAAAACGTCGACAAGTTGGAAAGTACCTGTACCTATTCTTTCTTAGATTTGCATATGAGGTCTTCTGCTGTTGCACGGGCAATGGTTCATGCTTAGCTTTTGCTCTTTTGTGTATAAGGTGTTGGAATAAAATATTATTACAAGGCTACAAATACATTAAACTTATAATATATGAAATGCCAAGTTCATTACATTTGAGTATACCCTCTTTATACGACTGTGTAGTAGTATTTGGGCATTATATGTGCTCCTTAATCTGGATGTACTTGTAATTGTAATTCATCATGGTGAAAGCATCTACTTGAAATATCTCACATTATGTTTTTCGTTACTGCAGATCTTCAATGATGTTTTCTTAGAGGTCAACAAGGCTACTTTGAACATGCTTCACGAAGTTGAACCTTATGTGGCTTATGGGTATGCAATTAACTCCATACGGGTACTCGAGTTAAATCTCCTATATTTATGGTCCCTCAATTGATAATGATTCTCTTGTTGGCAGGTACCCCAATTTGATGACCAAAATATTTTTGTCATGTTGATGTAAATAGTTATATGTAAATCACAGGAAGTTGAAGTCTTTTGTTTTCCAATGATTGTCTGACCTTTGGTCTTTATTCTGTAGGGAGTTTTGTTGCTCAATGTTGTCTTGGCAGGTAAATTTTTTCATTTCCTTGGACAAATAATGTTCAATATCATCTTCTTGTAAGCTTGAACCAGAAGGAATAATGGGTACAATGAGTAGCGGTGGTTCTAAATGTGTCGTGCATAAGTTGGTCAATTTTGGAGATGGTTTAGTTGTTGCTAATTAGTATTAGATTTGGGTGATAGAAAGTAAAACTCACAAAGCATTGTGGTTGTGTGCATTGATATATATAGTGAGTACAAATAGTATACAAGACCTAAAAAAATATGGAACAGGATATACACAAAATCAATCAGAAAGGTTATTCCTTTCTTATCCTAATTCTAATTGATTTACATCTCTATTACCCCTCCCCTCCAAGCAAAGTGTAGGACTGGTCATAACGTAAAGCTTGGAACGTAGAAACTCAAACTGAGGATGGGGTAGACCATTCGTAAAGATGTTAGCAAGTTGCAAGTCCGTAGAAACATGAGCAACCTTGAGCTTGCCAAAATACACCATCTCACACACAAAATGATAGTCAATATCAATGTGGTTAGCTCTCTTATGAGAAATAGGATTCTGAGCCATTAAGAGAGAACTATTATTATCACACAGCAGGATTGGTGGGGTGTGCGACGTCACACGTAAGTCCATAAGAAAATTCATCAACCAAGCTAGCTCTGTAGCAGTATTTGCCATAGCACAGTACTCTAATTCGGAATTAGAACAAGAAACTGTAGGCTACTTCTTAGCACTCCAGGAAACCAGGTTACCCCAAGGAAAATGGCATAACCATATGTAGACCTACGAGTCTCTGTACAATGAGCCCAGTCAGTATTAGAGTAACCAAAAATTGGTAAAGCATAGGAGTTTGCGCGAAACTGAAGACCATAGTGGAGTGTACCACGAACATAGCGCAAAATCTGAGTGACAGCTTGGTAATGGTCATCAGCAGGAGCCTGTATATACTGACTGACAGTATTCACAACATAAGACAAGTCAGGACGTGTGATCGATAGATACCGTAGCGTACCAACCAAAGAATGATAAAGTGTGGGGTTTCCAGACGGCTTACCGGAAGCGATAGATAGTTGCGAAAAAACCACAAATAGAATAGTAACAGGCACAGAGTCTTGCATGTCAGCTCGCAGTAAAATGTCTCTGGCATATCTGGCTTGACCAAGGAATAAGACCTCGAAAGTACGAACAACCTCCAATCCCAAAGAATACTGCAGAGTGCTAAGATCGGTAATCTTAAACTCCTGATTAACCCGATCAATAAACTTCCGAATAAGATGACCATCATTTCCAGTGAGAATAATGTCATCAACATAAACCATTAAATAGAGTAAAAAGACACCCCGTGAGAAAAAAAAGGTATATGAAGAACTGCATACAAAACTCAGGCCAATAAAAAAGGAACTGAAACGCCGAAACCAAGCGCGTGGAGTTTGCTTCAAACCATAAATGACCTTGCGTAGATGACAAACATAATCAGACGCATAGGGTCTTTGTATCCAGCAGACTGCTCCATGTAAACCGGAGACTCCAGAAAGCCATTTAAAAAAGTATTGTTCACATCAAGCTATCACAATGACCAATTGCGATGGACAACAATGGATAAAACAGTACAAACAGTAGAGGCATTCACCACTGGACTAAATGTATGATCATAATCAAAACCAAGCAATTGCAAAAAAAAACCCTGAGCAACTAACCTCACTTTGTGTCGATCAAGGGAACCATCATATTTATACTTCAACCGGTAAACCCATTTTGAACCAACAACATTTGCATGGGAAGGACGAGGAACCAGCTCCCATGTTGAGTGTGTAAAGCAGCCATCTCTGAATCCATAATAGCAACCCATTCATGATCCTTGACAACCGAGCGATGACTACGAGGCTCAGTCTTAGAAAATAAAGCGTATTCCTTTCTTATCAAAATGGTATTCTTTTCTTATGCTGATTCTAACTTATTTACATCTCTATTATTGGGAACAAGGTGAGGGAGCTTGTCTTTCGATGTTGCATAACAATTGGTGACATCCCGATAACTGCTTTATCAAATGGATACCCTTTACTCCAAGAGCGGATCTTGTCATTATGTCATGAGGTTGAGACGATTGGGTTGGAAGTTATTGGTATGAAGTGCCGTAATGTGGAGATGTTACATATGAGCTGTCGTCGAAGCCTGAATGATGAAGGAATGCAAGCTTTGAGAAGTGGTTGCAGGAAGTTGTCTATTATGTACTTTAGTTTTGGGAAGAGCCGCCAAAGTTAGTTTTATTGTCATAGATCACTTCCGCTCACAACAATGAATGTGAGCACTCTACAAATGAATTCACACGGGAACGGAGCCAATACCTCCAGAGAGAAAGAGTCGTCGAATATGTCCGATGCAGCTAAGATTGACAAGATATTCGCGAGGCTGTTTGTCGGAGCCATGGATGGTCATATTGATTCCATCTCATGTATGGCCAAAAACCACAATCACTTGAAGTGGCTTTTCTCCAGTTCTATGGATGGGGATATTCATTTCTAGAAAAACTGTATGCCGGTAACCCGGGCACCAAGGCGACAGATGGCTCATATAATGAGTCTGCCAATCCTCTAGCAGTTTATGTGTGGAAAAATGCAATTAGGGTTGTTGATCATAAGTGGGATGGATAACCGCTTTGAAAAATTATGAATGGTTATCGGATAATGTGGTAACTGTGCGGAAAACCTGAGATACTGGCAACATCATGGAGTGACCACAACATGTCCACTCCAGTAAGAAAGCTTATAATGAGGACAAAAACAAATTCCATATCGTATGGAACCAATGAATTTTACAACTGCAAATGAAGATTGGAATTGCTACAGTTACGATCACAGAATATTGGATGAGGCCAAGTGTGTCCATCATGATCCTGTTTCTGCAGTTATGGATATCGATTACTCGCCAACCGCCAGGGAATTCATCACTGGATCTTATGATAGGACTTCCAATACAATGGCAGGCATAATAGGTGTAAAGTCCATATTTGGTTAATTGGCAATTTGTGGTAATTATGTAAATATGGTATTATTGAGTTGCAACATCAATAAAGGAATATTGGTAAAATAAGGAAGTGTTGGAAACTGAATCCGAGAAGTGGTATTTGAGTTGTAGAATATATCAGTTCCTATATCTCTGAGATTGGATTGATGTTATAGAATTGGAATATTTACTTATGGTTATGATATGGATGAGATATTCTGGTTATTCTAATTCCTTACTCACAGGGATTAGATTTTATAATTCTTATCTCCAAGAGATTTGATTGTAATCATAATATTATGTGGAGAAGGAATTACATTTGAACAAGATTGCATGCGTAAGAAGACTTTCCATGTTGAAACAAATGGAAATGTGAAGGCTAAAAGGATTTAATCAGTTGAAGATATTGCGTAAATATTGAGTTATGAAATATTGGAGATTTTGCAATATATTATTTTTGGCGTGTGATTGAAACATATTGAATTAATGAAAAATCCCTATAATTATGGATTTGGATTTATGTAATATTATGGGATAGTTGAGATAAGGAAAATCCCTTTATTTATGTGATTTGGATATGCTTCAGAAGCAGATTTGGAAACGTAATCTTTTGAAGACAAATGTGGAGAACTCCATTCTACTCATGATATATATATTGATGGACATCACGGCTGTGCCACTCACAGATTAATTGAAGAAAAATCTGCATCTAGATTTTTATCTTTCGAGAGGTATTACAGAGTCATTTGTCTGTGTTCCAACATGAACTTAAACTATCGATCAAGTTTAGAATCATATACCTTAATTCCTCAGGAGGAGGAGATCTAGCGTCGACGAGTTTCGAGGTCATAGGGAGTCTGATCAAGGCGGATCGGTAGCAAGGGGAGCTTGCAGAATTCACATGTTATAATTAGTTAAGATACGTATATTGTATGGTGTATTTTGTACTGTATTTTTCTGATTAGTGGATTCATTCTGAACTAGGTATGGCCCCGCGGATGTAGGTGAATTTCATCGAACTGCGTAACCAAGTCTCGTGTGTTCATGATTTACTTTATTGCACACTTGGTTAGATAGGCTATGTTGGAACACGGTAGTAATTATTGAATTAATTAGGTAAAACTAAATTTCAATTGGTATCAGAGCTAAGTCACTTGTTTTACCTTGGTTTTGACAAGGAAAGTGTGATCTGGTTTTACCAATGGTGACCAGAGAAGGAGATTCTGTGTCTCGGCCACCACTACTGGAAGGAACGAATTACAACTATTGGAAGGATCGCATGCGGGTGTTCATAAATTCACTGGATGAATTGGCTTGGTACTATGTTGAAATAGAATGGAAACCCCCTGTTGTGAGAACTTCTAAAGGAGGAGAATCTAGTTCTAAAGGAGGAGAATCTAGTTCTAAAGAGCCAGTAGTTATGACTAAAGAGTCGTGGACGCTAGTTGAAAAAATGGGCGGCTTAGCAAACTCAAGAGCCATAAATTTCATCTTTACTGCAGTAGATGAAGATTAGTTCAAACTCATCTCTAAGTGCTAACAAGAAAAAAAAAGCATGGGATATCCTACAAAATGTACATGAGGGGACAAGTCTTGTACTTGAATCAAAGCTACAAATGTTGGCCACAAAATTTGAAGAGCTGAAAATGGAAGAAGATGGGACTATTGCAGTATTCAATGGAAGACTCAGAGACATCACAAATATGATGCATCAATTGGGAAAAACTTACAAAGAGTCAAAGTTGGTGAAGAAGACGCTGAGATCACTTCCCCAAAGATTTTCCATGAAAGTAACAGCAATAGAATAATTAAAGGACGTGGTCACAATGACTTTAGATGAGTTGAGGAGATCACTACAAACCTATGAAATGATGTTGCAACATCCAACGAAGGAGGATAACGATGATGAAAATGAAGACCTTTCTTTTATCAAAAGAGTTTCTCAAGGATGCCGAAGAAAGTGGTAAATAATCATTCCCATGAAATGTTTAATGGGAAAAAAATCACGGTTTCAAGACTTTGGAAACAATCATGGATCAAGGATGGAGCAAACCAGTCAGCAATCCTCAAGAATTAAAATGGCGAATTGAGGCAGTCAGAAAGGATACAATGCAGAGAATGTGAAGGGTATGAACATATATAGGTTGAATGTGCCAACACTCGGAAGAAGCATGGAAAATCATGTGCACCCTCATGGAGTGAATATGAAGAAGAGAACAACCATGAAGAGGAATTGACCAATAATTATATGGCTTTTGGAGAAAAACTTCAAGGAGACTCAAAACTTGGTACTGAATGTTCCAACATCGGACAAGAAGAAGTGAATCGATGTTCTGACATGGTTCAGGTTGCTGAAGTCCAATGTTCCAATACAGAGAACTAGAGAAGGTATGTGAAGAATTATCCTCGAGCGATGACGAAGACAAGATTGTGAGTGATGAGAATGTCTATGCTTCTTATGAAAAGATGTATGAAATGTGGCTGAAAGTTGATGATGCTAACATACTCTTAAAAAGGGAGAAAAACCTTTTAGCTGAAGAAGGAAGAGAGATGACATCCCTATTGGAAGGACTCCGAAAGGAAATTAAGGTGTTAGAATTAAATCTGAGTTTGATGACAAAGAGGGCTGAAATTGCTGAGATAGTTATTAAAAGATTGAATTGGAAAAGCAAAATTGGATGAAACTCTCACCATGGGCCAGAGTTATGGAAATTGACAAGGGATAGGCTATGTAAAACCATCTACCAGCACTGAAGTATTCAAACGAGAGGTTCAAGTTATGAAGAGAAAAGTTGCCAAAACACGCCCACGAAAAGCCTTAATGTGTGGTTACAATATCTATCAAGGTCATATAGAGGATCGTTGCTTTAAGCTTCTCAGAGATATTATGAATAGACGTCAGTCCGCAGCATGTTCCAACATGGATCAAGTGCAACAACCAAGGATGGTTAGAAAGCTATGGATCCCTAAAACCCCTAAATTGTGCTTTGTAGCTCACACGTCCTTTATTACACACCCTAGAATTCTTGGTACCTTGATAGTGGATGTTCTCAACATATGACTGGATCTCAAGAGTATCTAAATAACATCAAACCATATGATAGTGGATTTGTTATATTTGGCAATGGAAAGAAAAGCATGATAGTTGGAAAAGGTGAGATGTCGATAAAGGGATTTCCAACCTTTACTAGTTAACTGTTGGTGGAAGATCTTAAGGCTAATCTCCTAAGTATCAGCTAGATGTGTGATGATAATATGACCGTGGAATTTCATGAGGAGATGTGCATAGTGAAACATGGCAACAACAAAGTGCTTACTAGTATTTAGTCAACAAACAAATGTTACTTGTTGGAACAAGAAGTGAATTCTTTGAGTGTTGAATATCATGAGTTAGATTGTACGGGTGACCATGTTCCAACATCTGATGATTTCTCTGATTAGAGACGTAACAATGTTGGAACATCAGATGAGGTAGATCTTACAGATAAAGCTGATGACTCACATAACTTTAGCGATGTTGGAACACCGGCCTCTCCACAACTCTTCCATGTTCCAACATCAGTGCAGGCTGAATCAAGCAGAAGAATGACTTGATCGATCCCTCAGATTAATTATAGGGAACTTGTTGGTTTACAATGTTTTCTCTCCCTCATTGAATCCAAGAATTAAAAAGAGGATCTACTTGATAAGTATTGGATTACGGCAATGCAAGAAGAATTTGGGCAATTCAATCGCAATGTAATAAAGCAATGTTAGTTTCTCAGGACTACCCTCAGGTTCAAGGAGTTGATTTTGATAAAACATTCACACCAGGTACCTGGTTAGAATATATTTTCATTTTCCTTGCTTGCACTATGAATTTTACATTGTACTATATAGTTGTTAAGAGTGATCTCCTAAATGGTGTGGTTAGTGAGGAAGTACATCATCGACTCAAGAAGGCTTTGTATGGATCAAAACAAGCATCAAGGTCGTGGTATGAGCGGCTCACTACCTTTCCTATTAATAAATGTTATCATCGAGGGGGAGTAGATCGCACCTTGCTTGTTTTTCGAGAATTATCAAATATACCGATTGCTCAAATCTATGTTGATGATATGATCTCTGGGTCTACTTCGCTATCCTTTATACAAGATTTTGTGACTCTGATGCATGCTGAAATTGAGATGAGTATGGTGGGAGTATTTGTAAGATTTCAGGCTGATCATAAGAAATCTCACTTGAATGCAGTCATAAGGATAATTCAGGTTGAGAGGAAAAAAGTGGCGGTTAATGGTGTTCTAACATCGAGACTATTTACGGATATTTTTATAAAGCCTTTGGACTCTGCAACTTTTGAGATCCTCAAACAACACTTAGGTGTTTGTCGAATTTGAGGTATTTATTATTTTCTCAAGCTTTGTTTGATTTTTTGTTTTTGTACACACATTAGAAAAATACAAAAAAAATGGAGGTGTAGTTGGACATGTTGGAAGTTGGTGTTGAAGACATTATAGTGACTAATGAGATGCATAGATCAGATAGATGGCTCCTTCTGGTATTCTGGTGTAGTATGATGAGGAGTTGGAAGACAGTGATGCTGGCCATGTTTCAACACAAAATATGAAGACATGTAGAGAAGATGTGGATATGGAAATAGATGAGCCTAGTGTGATTAGAGATTTTGGTGTTCAAACATCAGTAAATGTGGCTAGAGAAGATCATGATTTGAATGGTGAACAAACCTATGTTTCAACACTAGACATGGAGATAGGGGGAGAAAGTACTGATGGAGTGAATGAAGCTGAGCATGGTGATGTTCCAACATCGATACAGACTGGAGTTGTTGATTTAGAAGCAATGAAAGGATCCTATGTTCTAATATTAGAGAAAGCGGGTGAAGCTGAGAGCTACTATGTTCCAACATCTATAACTGATGTTCCAACACAAGTTGAGCAGATTCTTGAAGGCACTACTGATGAGACTGCCATGAGAGATATGATGTTGTGTGCCAGTGGAGAATTATAACTGAGAGGATAACTAATTTGGGTGTATATGCTTAATGTGAATTTATCGCCTACACAGACTATTTGAGTTTCAAGACTGTTGCCTCAATCTACAAAGAGTACAACTGAGAGATTGTAGAAGAATTTTATGCAAACTTAATGAGAGGCAACATTGATCCAGATTCTGAGTGGTGCAACAGAGTTTACGTCAGAGGCAAGATAATTAGATTGTGTCAGAAATTACTGGAGGATTTCAGTCTCAGTGGCCACTAAAGGGAATGATATTGCATCTAGCTTGACTACCAGTCCAAACAAGAGGACATTTGATTTAAGACATGTGCATGATCTGTCATAGAATCCTGAGGCTACAACTTCTGATGTTGATGAGAAAAAGGTCATATTTGTGGCCATTAATGCGAAGTTGAGAGCTCTAGCCACTAAGATGGAAGTTTTGGAGGCAGGCCAGATTAGATGAGGCACAGATAGCTGCTCCTGAAGAGGTTTTAAGGTTCTGCTATGGCTATGTTCTAACATAAACAAGATATTTGCTTCAAGAGGAGTTGCAGTTATTGGATATATTTTTGGTTTTCTGTGTCTAATGTATTTGGCATGTTTATGGTCCCAAGGGGGTGAAGGTTTTGGATTTTTAGATTTTCGGGATATTCTTAGATTTCAGTACTTATGTGTTTATGTTGGTCCTGTGTTCCAACATAGTTTTCTGGGTAGCTAAGTACTGATTGTGAAGTTTATGTGAATTTGATGTTCCAACATGGATGTTGAAGTCTTAATGATTTGGAGCTATGATATTTTGGGGAAGTTAAAAGTCTTTCCAGCTCATGTTCCAACATCCATATGCGGTTTACTTGATGTATATATATTTTCATAGTTGTTGCTTTGAAAGTTCAAAAGATTGGTGGGTCCACAAAATGCCAAAGGGGGAGATTGTAAAATTCAGATTTGGTTAATTGGAAATTTGTGGTAATTGTGCAAATATGGTATTGTTGAGTTGCAACATCAAAGAATAAATTTTGGTGAAATAAGGAAAGGTTGAAGAATCCAAGAAGTAAACATCTCGTCCAAGTTGTATTTGAGTTGGAGAATATATCAATTCATATATCTGTGGGATTGGATTAATGTTATAGAATTGGAATATTCAGTTATGGTTAGGATATGGATGAGATATTCTGGTTATTCTAATACCTTACTTAAAGGGATTATATTTGGCAATTCTTATCTTCAAGAGATTTGATTGTAATCAGAATATTATGTGGAGAAGGAATTACATTTGCACTAGAGTGTATGCGTAAGAAGACTTTCCATGTTGAAACAAATGGAAATGTGAAGGCTAAAAAGATTTAATCAGTTGAAGATATTGCGTAAATATTGAGTTATGAAATATTGGAGATTTCACAATATATTATTTTTGGTGTGTGATTGAAACATATTGGATTTATGGAAAATTCCTATAATTATGGATTTGGAGTTATGTAATATTATGGGATAATTCAGATAAGGAAAATTCCTTTATTTATGAGATTTGGATATGATTCAGAAGCAGATTTGGAAACGTAATCTTTTGAAGATAAATGTGGAGAATTCCATTCAGCTCATGATATATATATTGGTGGACATCACGGTTGTGCCACTCATGGATTAATTGAAGAAAAATCTGCATCAGTATTTTTATCTTTCGAGAGGTACTACAGAACCATTCGTCTGTGTTCCAACACGAACTTAAACTGTTGATTGAGTTCAGAATTATATATGTTAATTCCTCGGGAGGAGGAGATTCAGCGTCGACGAGTTTCGAGATCAGAGAGAGTCTAATCAAGGTGGATCAGTAGCAAAGGGAGCTTGCAGAATTCACATGTTATAATTAGTTAAGATAAGTATATTGTATGTTGTACTTTGTACTATATCTTTCTGACTAGTGGATTTATTCTGAACTGGGCTTGACCCTGTGGATTTCACCGCAATGCGTAGCCAAGTCTCGTGTGTTCATGCTTTACTTTATTTCATACTTGGTTAGATAGGTTATGTTGGAACACAGTAGTAATTATTGAATTAATTAGATAAAACCAATTTTCAATTGGGAAATTCATCATACTAAAAGAATGCAAAGAGTGATATGTGTCGAGTTTAGTTGCGATGCTACTCCATCCGCCCCACCAGTAATGACATATTTGTTTTTTCATGGTGTTCAATAATTATATTTGACTGCAAATATCTCTAGCTACATAAAATAATTTTGCATAAAAATTTGATATTTATAAAACATACATTAAGATGAATTCATTTCAGATGATATATTCATCATATTTATATTAGTTTTATATTTATGGTCAAATTTTGCCCAATTTAACTTTAAAAAGTAAATATATCAATTACTGGTGGGTCGGGGGAGTATGTTATAACAGGGAGCGACGACACCAACCTTAGACTTTGAAAAGAAAAGGCATCAGAACAATTGGGAGTGGTTTCTAAGTAGCACGGGTACAATTTTGGATACGGGTATGAAAAACGGTAGATTGAAAATTAGGGGTACGGATATGAAATGGGTACAATTATAAATAAAAAATTATATATATCAATATTAAAATTAAATAATTAATCATTATAAAATCGAAGATATATTGTAACAATTTAAAGTAAATGAAACATCCAAATCCAAATGTAGTTCAAACTTAGTAATTATCACAATAACTAGCAAATAAACTCCATAACAAGATTATAGTTCAATGTGTTAAACAATAAGACTAAATAAGCAAAACACCGAATAAGGATGAATATCCAAGTCAAAGAAAAGAAAAGCAATAACCATAAAAAGTGAATGAAAAACATCAATCTTCAGCAATAAACTCTTTCTCCAAGCCCGATTCGCAAACTCTAAGAGTATAACATCTTTCATAGAATCAACTGCATCTCCACCAATATCTCACATCTTTCGATCACTCTCATACTCAATATTTCTTGACAAAAGGTGAAGATCGTTGTGAATGTAAACCAAGTCTTGAGATCGACTTGGAGTTAGCTTGTTCCTCTTTGGTGAATGAATGCATGCATATGTAGTCCAAGTCTTAGGATTTTACTTTTAAAATTTTAAATTCAAATTTAATGAAGTACATTGTACCCAAATCGTACCCAAAAAGTTAAACAGTAACGGGATGTTTTTTTATCGTACCCCCACTACCCGATACCGGACACGTGTTACCTAGGGTTTTACCACGAGAACGGAAGAAGCATGAGTATCTAGAGGCTGTTAAGAATCGTTATAAGCATTTCCCTGAGGTCAAGCGTATTGTCAGGCATGGGCACCTGCCAAAACCAATATACAAGGCGAGCTTACAGTAAGCCAGGAGGATTAGGAAAGAGGACAGGAGGAGACCTCACAGTAAGCCAGGAAGCAGGCCCAAAGAGGCCTTCCGTAAGGAGAATTCTCCAAGAGCTTGAATGAGTTCCCTCTTGGGTTTATATTTGCGTGCAGTATATCCTCTGAGAAGAGCCTTATATGTGGTGTTATCATAGGACTAGGAAGTGGATCCCATAGTTTTTCTCTGTATACCGTAGAACCAACATTTTGTATGAACAGCTTGAAAATGATTCATTAATGTTTGAGTTTCCTGTACAAAAAAAGTTCTGTTGTCATCGAGATTTTTAAATGTTTAAGAATTGGTTTTGCCCTCAAAGAAGAGCGAGTGATGTAAAACCATTTTTGCCAATGTTATCGGTGGACCTTCCAAGTTTACTCAAGTAGAAACTCTAATTGTAATACTAAAGAAATTAAGAATTATGATTTCTCATAATTTACAGTTTTTCCGACGTTATATGTAGGAATTTTTACACTTTTAATCTGTTAATATAACCCCGCTAAATGTGAAAGTGTTAAAATAACCTTAACTTTATGATAAAATGTACGGTTGCAACCTTTTATCACTATTCTGACACTGACTCATCAATTTGAGTGTTAACCGGACCTGAAATGACAAAAATAGTAAAATGCCCTTGCCCTCAAAAGCTGAATTCCCATTTTACCCCTTTTAATTCAAGGGTAAAATTGTCAATTCCTCTAATTCCGGCCAAATCTCCTATTGACAATTAAATTCAACAACGCCCGGGGTTAGATTGACACATACGCCATATAATTATGATTATTTTTGACACTTTCTCATTTTGCTGAGTTATATTGGCATTTTCAGTCTAATGTTTGAATCATTATAACACTTGACTCTTATCTATTTCTATCTTACTAGAGAACATGATTGCTACCTGTATTTCAAATGAACCCCTTCACTGGCAAAAAAGAATGAAAATAATGCTCTTTACATTTCAATATTGGTCAATGTAACTGCACAAATCTATGAAAAGTCTAGATGAAGAATATAAAACTCGTTGTTTTGCATTAATTACTACTACATTTATGTAAATTGATTTTTTTTATGTGTTACTTCATATACCAGTAATATAGTGTTTATTGAAATGTTATCCCAGGAAATGTTGGACTAGGTTCCTTTAGCAGTTTCTTTTATTTGACACTACGAAAACTTTATTTGATCGATGGTGAAATTCCGACAGCGGCCGGTGGCGATGGACTGGGACGATCGGCAATGGTAAACCAACAGCGGCCAGTGGCCACGGACCGACGGTAGCGGCCGGTGGCGATGGACTGTGGACGACCAGCAATGGTAAACCGACAGCGGCCGGCGGTGACCGACTGCAATGGATCAGCAGCGAATGTAATGTATCGGCGGTGGTCGGCGGTGACGGGCCGGCGGCGGACAGCGGGGATAGACCGGCGGCATGAAGAGACCAGCGAAGACCGGCGGTAAAGAACCGGCAGCGGCCGGTGGCCATAGGCAGTGCAACTTTGGCGGGGAGGTGGTTGTGCCATCGGGTTCTTTGGAAGTGCCCGATGTCGGAGTTGCAGAATACAAGAACTGGTCTTCAAAAAAATTGGCATCCCAACTGGTAAAGATCACACGGGATTCTAAGTAAAAAAGGTGATAGCCTTTCTTTCCGGCGGGATAACCAAGAAACAAATAATGCCGACTTCTTGGTGCAAACTTGTCACGATATCTAGGAACATGAGCAGCAAAACACAAGCACCCAAAAACTCTTAATGATGAGTAATTAGGAGCTTGCCCATAGAGCAACTCAAAGGGAGTACGACCATTGAGATGTTTTTTCGGTGTCCGGTTAATCAGATAAGCAGCAGTAAGAACACATTCTCCCCAAAAATCAATAGGAAGACTCGTTTGGAACTGTAAAGCACGCGCCACATTGAGTAAATGGGGATTCTTTCTTTCAACTCGACCATTCTATTGCGGTGTGTCAACCATAGATGTCTCAAAAATGATCCCAGATGCAGCAAAATGAGATCTCAAAGGCAAAAATTCAGTTCCATTATCAGCCTGAACACGTTGTATGGTTTGGTCCCACTGGTTCTTCACCAAGGCACTAAATTCTAAAAATCTAGAAGTTTCTTCTGATTTAGCCACTAATAAATAAAGCCAAACTGCTCGGGAATAATCATCAACTATAGTAAAAAAATAAAATATACCACTAGAAGATGGTGTTTTATAAAGACCCTAAACATCACAATGAATTAATTGAAATAGTGCAGTAGCATTTGTAGAACTCAGTGGAAAACTATGTCTAGTCTGTTTTGCTCTATAACATATATAGCAAGGTACAGAAGTCTTATTAGTGCTAAAATCAAGAGAAGAAATAGAAGACAACATTGTAGAGGAAGGATGTCTAAAATGTTGATGCCATAAATAAGAAGAAGACACATAAGCAACAGTCGGAAGAGACTGCATGATAGGAGGATGACCACAAGTATCCAGCAGACGAAGCCAAAACACCACCCTTTTTCTGTTCACCCACGCCAATCACTTTCCTCGTACTGATTTTCTGTAAAATGCAATAATTTTCTAGTAAACAAATCTAGACATTTCAAGGTAGATAACAATCTAGAACATGATAATAAGTTGCACCGTAAAGTAGGTATATATCGCACATGAGTAAGGGTGACAACACCAAAGCAAATAGAACCATATTGGGTGGTGGATGGCACAGAGCCATCAGGTAGAACAGCATTCACAGTATCAATAGCAGTAGTAAGATCAGTAAGAGAACCTTTGTCACCAGTCATGTGATATGAGGCTCCCGAATCAAGTATCCATGGTAAAGTAGAGTTACCAGACTCATTGTTAGTAAGAGAATTAAACTTATTAAATAAATGCATGGTCGTGCTCCAGTGGTCATCAGACAGAGCAGGGCCAAAATTGGATCGGGTAGGGACGCAGCCAATTGAAGCCACCGCCACTAGACCACTTGGTGACATGGCGGGGGGAGAGGAAGTGTCGTGGCAGAACCTCTGGTTACAGTGCCGGCGGTCGGCCAAGAGGCTGGCACCATCTTCTTGGTTGTGCTGGATTTCTCGTTCAACTCCTTGAACCATTCTGGTACACCAAAGATCTGGAAGCAGGAATCCTTATCGTGACCCTTGCGGTGACAATGTGTACAAACAAAATTCTTGTGGTCAGATGCAAAAAGAACAACTGGTGAAGAACTTGTAGGTGGTGGGCATCGTGCAGCATAAGCCATGGAGTTAGAAGAAGGCTCACGGGCTCGAATAACGGCTCTATGATTCTCCTCCTGGGCAACAAGGGCATACACTTTCATGACAGGTGGCATTGGATCAATGCTCATGATATACGATCGCAAGTGTGAAAGCCTTCGTTGAGGCCAGAGATGAATTGGTAGATCAAATCCTTCTCTCTCTCGGAAGACTCTCGCAGAAATATTACAATGGCACAATGCCTTGCTTTCTTCACAGTCGCAAACTAGGGGAGGCCGTATGCAATGATAATCTTCAAACAACTTCTTCAGTTTGCCAAAGTAAATGTCGATGGGATGACAGTTCTGCCTGCAACTCTAAATAGCCTCTTGCATTTTCAAAACTTTCATACTATCCCCGAGAATCAATCGTGCCTTCAAGTCATTCCACATTTCCTTAACTGTGGAAAACGAGCTTGTAGAAGATCTCAACACTGGATCCAGGGTTTGCAAGATCCAGCAGACAAGAGTAGCATTAATCTCAGGCCAATCAGCAGCATCAGGATGACCATCATGGGGTTTGGTAATAGATCCATCAATGAACCCAATCTTGTTCTTGGCAAGGAATGCACGGCACATCGCGTCAGACCATTCAATGTAATTTTCTTGATTTTTCAGCATGTTTGGTATAAGTAGTAAACCCGGACCATCGCCAGAGCCAATAAAATAAGGATCAGTCGACATACGACCAATAGGTATAGCAATCTGAGGGTCAGATTGCAATTGCAAATGCTTCAGTAAAGTCACAATCACATTATAACCACTTATATTCTAAAGCGTCGGAACCTCGGGAGTAGTATCAAGATGGGTCTGTTCTTCAGGATTTCTTCCGGAGTTAGACATAACCAAAGACGGATCGGATAAGCAAGACGCGGCGGCACGTAGAGTTAACGGTGATGACGCATGAGAGGTGGAATCGGTGTGTGTCAAGTGATGCTCGATCGGATCGGATGGGTGACAGATCACCGCTACCGGACAACGGCGACGGCAATCGGCAAGCAGCAGAAAAAGAGCTGATGTGTGGCTGAGGCAGCGGCGCGTGAGGAAGACGCGCGGCTGAGGCGGCGGCACTGGAGCTCGGTAATGGCAGGAAAATTTTCTTTGAGGTTTCAGGATTTTATGCTCCGATACCATTTGGAAAATAAGGGTAATGATGTGTATCTTTATTTATGAACTCAGGATACATTATATAGTGGTACATGATACCTATACAAGGTAGGAAAAGGTAATAGAATATAATTACAATTACAAGTAATATTTTAATTATTTAATATATGATAAATAAGTATCCTCAAAATAATTTGGTTCAAATCAATATTTCTTTCTCACATTAAAGGTAATGAAAAATCGCACAAAAAGCTCAAAAGAAAACAAGAAAAATGATAGTATTCATTTTAAACAACAAACCAGTCGAAATAAAAAATTATAAAAATAATATATATATATATATATATATATATATATATATATTATAAAACAATTATTCACCAATTGAAGGGTGTAGCTAAATTAAATATTTTACTTCATAATTCTTATAGTTTTATAATTTTTCTTAGATTACTAAACTTTAAAATCCAACAAAACTGTTAATTTGTTTCCAATTCAAATGTGAAATGTAAAACCATAAATAAAAAGTTATCCTAAATATTTTTACCAACAACGTTGTGCGGTATAACTCCCGCTAGTTGGAGATAAAGTTAATTGAACCATTATTGAATCATTTTTGGAGATAAGCTTATTGAATCATTATTGGAGATAAGAACATAGTAAAATGGTGCAGTTTTTTTTCTTTTTTGAAACTAAGGCCATGTTTACTAGAGTTTATTTGGATTTTAGTTCAGTTCATATAAGATCAGATTAGATCAATTCAGTGTATTTATATTTATTTCAGTTCAGTATATATATATATATATTCATTTCAGTATATTTATATTCATTTTAGTTAAATCTATATATAATAATTTCATTTTTGTATATTTATATTTATTTTAGTTCATTATATTTTTTTCTACAATTTATTATATCGTTATCTGTTACATTGCCTATATCTTCTATAATCCGTCATATGATACCTTGCATTTGGATCAATAAAAGGAGCCAAATATCTTTTTTGTATTTTGTAAGGTAAAACATATTTTAATGCTAAAATATTAAGATAATTAAAATTGAAAAATAAATAATTACAAGTCCATGTTTAAAATAAGAACAAAACTAAAAAAAAAGTTTGATATAAGAATTTTCGCATTTGATACGAAAAATGATGTGCTAGAGTTTATATGTACTTTATTTCATTTGAGTTCAGTTCAGTTAACTTCAGATCATTTTATTTTAGTTTAGTTCAACATATAAATGTTTAGGATAAAATTTAGAATAATTTAGTCTTATTGTTACTATTTTTCAAGAGTGGGTCTCCTAACAGGCGGTCCATCCATAAATGATATGAATTCCCTTGCGAAGACTCATGATTGTGGAATTAATATCTTTGATCTAGTGAAGGAATCTGCAAACCCTTACTATCTCGCACGAAATTCAAATGTCTAGCCCTCAGGGTACACCTAATCTCAACTTGCTCTCTAACTAGCTCTCAGGATCAGATTACAATGTTTATTGATACTTAACTAGCCATCGGGGTTAAGAAACAATGGTAGAAGCTCGCAAGCAACAAGAGTATGAACTCAAAGGTTTATATTTCTGAATAATGATAGTGGTACAATTCTAAAAAATTCAACCCCTATTTATAGGGCTAAATTCGTCTAAAACCCGAGTCCTAATCAAGACGGGATTTGGTAATTCATATCAGAAACTGAATAGAATTATGACAGCTTTAAGAAGGTAAAACCATATTTAACTAAAATACCTAAAATAAACTGTCTATGGTCGAAATTCATCCAGATTACAACTTGGATGAATATTGTCTTATCTAAACTTACAAAAACTAATTCTAATCAGAGTAAAACTCAATATTTTTGAAACCCTAATGGATTGGTTCGAAAATCAACTCTTCAGAGCCCACATGGCCGAGCTCTATAGTCTAAGATCCAAAATGAAATAATTTTACAATATTTTACAGTGATCATACTACCTCATTAAAAATCTAGTGGAAAAAAAGTATAGTGTTCTTCATGATGACTTCAATTCTTCGACAGTCTTGAACAATAAATCCAAAATGTCGATGATGGCTCCTTCTTTTATTCTTCATCATAAAGGCGATCAATCAAAAAAATTAAAGTAGCATCAAAAGCATTTGATATTCGTATCATTCCCTCCCGGATCGAAAAGTTTCGTCCTCAAAATAGGAATCATATAATCTATAAAGACATCCTCAAATTCCTATAACAACTCAACAAACCATGAAATCAAATTTACATGAAATGTCTTCTTTCGCATCGTAACTTTCTTTAAAGTACAATATAAGAACAAAAGAATGATTAGTCAAAGCTCGATTCACATCTCTTATTGAAGCATAAAACGATTTACCAAAGTCAATAGATAGTTCATGCCTCATCATATAAATAGAAGGTAAAGGGCTAAGATGTGAAGACAAGACTTTTTGCGACTTATCAGAATCATTTTGCAACTTATGTGTTTTACCTGCCTTAGGATAGACCTGGAACTTGTGTGTGGCAACATTTACTGTCTTTTTGGCGGAATTGACACTACTTTGGTTGAAATTACTTGCTTCTTGTGGGGGAGTAATTTCGACAACTTATGTGGAATACGCCTCAAAAACTTCTTGTGTTTTAGGGCCTTGCTCACCTCTGTTAACAATGATGATTTCATTATCTATTTGTTCTTCTTCGGTGTCATACCGTGCAGGTATATCATCATCTTCTTCCTCCCCCAATGTTGTTATAATTTGTTCATGGGGACAATTATTGTGAACATGTCCTCGTTCATTACAATCAAAACATGTAGGAGTGTTAGAAGAAACTGTATCTGATAGAAGTAGAAATTGATTTACCTGTATCTTGGCTAAGAGATTGATTGGTTGAGATCATTCTTTGATCTATGGGTTCAAATGGTAGATTTGAGTATGCTTTGGTCGAATTAAGGTTTCCTCGGCCACCCATGTTCGAATTGCTACCACCAACGGTCGAATTTGGGCTTCTGAAATCAGGGACTTGCATGTGACTGTCATAGCTGAAATTAGAGCTTCCTTTGGGCCTTAATGTCGACTCAACCAACCTGGCCTTGAACAATAAATTTCACATGGAAACATAATGCTAGAGCTTGACCGAAACTTTCATATTTTCTCTTAAACCTTCAATAAACAGATTCTTATAAAGGCATCATTTTCTCTTATGCCAACTCTTCTCATAGCTAATTCAAGATCTTGCCAGTATGCATCTATATTGCGATTTCCTTGCTTCATATTGCTGAGATGTGAATGTTTCCAGTATAATCGAAGCTTGGTTTTCGATCTCTCAGGTGGAGATAGGTCTTTTACTAGCAAGCTGTCTTGATTCTTTCAAATTCTCCCATCATTCTGTGGCATAATGGGTGAAAGAATACTGTGCGATATTGATCTTCTCTTTCTCACAGTATTTGTAAAGATCAAATAAGTTCTCGACCTGCCGCTCCCCATCCCAGTATTTCAAAGGATTGTGTCGACCATTAAATCTAGAAATATTATGCTTCAAACCTTTGATGCCATGAGCAGATTCAACTTTCCTTGCAGAACGAGGTGTTTTTGGATTTGATAACTCATCTACCTTCCTAGAAATTCTTTGAACACCACTTTTTAAGGAATTCATGACATTCATTATAGGTCGATTGTTAGGACTGGCAACAAATGGCGAGACGAATGGATCGTCCACATCTCAGCTAAGAAGATACAACTGATTAGTAGTAAACTTCCCCCCTTCCCTTTTGTTTAGTAAGGCCACTCACCAAGTGTATAATACTCACAACTCACAAGGGGAAGGCTAGAACAAGTGCAATCGATTAATTCACCGCAATTCAAAGCAAAATATGAAGATAAGTATTGCAAAACTTATTTCGATATTTAAAAAATAAATAAACTCAAAATTAGGCTTTATAATGTAGAATTCCAAATTCTGCAAAGATCAAGGAACAAAACACAACTTGAATGGCACGAAACGGAGCTGTATTGAATGAGTTAGGATCAAAATAAGAAGGCTTTATATAGGCGACAAATAGGTTCCGAAAATTCAATAAACTTTTCCGAAAACAAATTGGAATAGGAACTCAAATCTAAATCTCTTGTGGTAAAGGATTTTAATGACTTACTTGTCCCCAAGTCAAAAATTCAAGTTAAAACCCCTCTCTCAGTTGGCTTTTATTTCCTTTTCCTCTCCCGATTAGGATTTTGACTTTTCTTTTCCTTTTTCAATTCATATTTCCTTTTTCTTTCCTTTTTAAGCCACAATTATTATTTTTGTACTATAAAACACTCACAGCCAAAATCATATTCCCCAAGAAAAATTTTCGGTCACAATTCCCAAATTTTTTGGAAATTACAAATCTACCCCCCAAACTTTTGAAAATTGTAGTTCTGCCGCAAATTTCTGATTTCAAATCCTAAATTCCAATTTTGAAACCCAAAAACATGCTACCTTTTGTTTTTGACTTTTGAAAATTTTTGGAACAAAAATCGCATAAGAAAGCAACGACAACTTCCTCTTGATTCAAATAAACTTCGAGGTATTCAAGATCGCAAGGCTAAAAAATATGACAATATATATATGGAAAACGACACAAAAATGTATTTTTTTTAATAAGGTGTAATCAAGAATCAGGGACAATTCAAGATCACGGAATCAAAGAATGATACAGAAGACAAATATGATTATGAGCATGCAATAATTTTCAGAAGAGTTGACGAAAAATATCACAAGCACATAAACTGTTGAATCTACCTAAAAACTACGAAACTGACCGGGAGGTGAAGGAGGATAATACTTGTTAACGCTCAGACCCTTCGACGTCCTCCTGACTCGATTGATGAAGGTGAATGCGGATAGTAATACTGAAGTATTCTAACTCTCGGACCCTTCGACGTCCTTCGACTCTAGATTCAATCCTCTTGATAAGAAAGATCAAACAAACACAGTTAAAATGCGACACGAAAAGTTTTTAAATAAAAAAATTGAAAATAAAGTTCAACAAAAACTCGAAACACCTAATTTTTTTTGTTTTTCTTGGCCTCAGTAGATCTTTTGCTTTGCTCTGATACCAACTGATATGAACCCCCCTGCGAAGACTCATGATTGCGGAATTAATATATTTGATCTAATGAAGGGATCTGCAAACCCTAACTATCTCGCACGAAATTCAGGTGTCTAGCCCTCGGGGTACGCCTAATCTCGAATTGCTCTCTAACTAGCTGCCCCTCAGGATTAGATTACAAGATTTTTTGATATTTAATTAGCCATCGGGGTTAAGCAACAATGGTAGAAGCTCGCAAGCAACATGAGTATGAACTCAAAAGTTTAAATTTCTGAATGATGATAGTGGTACAATTCTCAAAAATTCAACCTCTATTTATAGGGCTGAATTCGTCTAAAACCCGAGTCCTAATCAAGATGGAATTTGGTAATTCATATAAGAAACTGAATAAAATAATGACAGCTTTAAGAAGATAAAATCATATTTAACTAAAATACCTAAAACAAACTGTCTATGACCGAAATTTATCCAGATTACAACATGGATGAATATTTTCTAATCTAAACTTACCAAAACTAATTCTAATCAGAATAAAACTCAATAATTTCAAAACCCTAATGGACTGGTTCAAAAATCAGCTCTTCAAAGCCCACACGGTCGAGCTCTACAATCTAAGATCCAAAATGAAATTATTTTACAATATGTTATAGTGATCACACTACCTCATTAAAAACCTAGTGGGAAAAAAGAGTATAGTGTTCTTCATGATGACTTCAGTTCTTCAACAGTCTTGAACAATAAATCCATGATGTCGATGATGACTCCTTCTTCAATTCTTCATCATAAAGGCGGTCAATCAAAACATTTAAAGCAACATCAAAGCATTTGATATTCATATCATTTCCTCCCGGATCGAAAAGTTTCGTCCTCAAAACGGGAATCATATAACCTATAAAGACATCCTCGAATTTTTGTAACAACTCAACATACCATGCAAGCAAATTTACAAGAATGTCTTCTTTGGTATATTAACGTTCTTTAAAGGACAATATAAGAACAAAAGAATGATTAGTCAAATGCATATTATTATATTTTCTTTAGAAAATATTATCTCACACGAAGAATCTAACCATATCCCACACGATAAATTTATTGTTCATATTTATATACAAATACGTGGTCAAGGTTCGACATCTTTGACAGAAAAAAGATTCTGTGCAGATTTGGCTGGGACAGAGGGAGTAAATAAATTTATATAATAAAATAAATTTTATTTTGATTAACAAATAGTTTTTGGAATTAAATTTCAGTTCTCCAGTTTAGTATTTTCAAACTTATTTTAAATCAGTATATTTATATTTATTTTAATTCAATTCAATATATTTATATTGTTACCGTTAAGTTCAGTCTATTTATATTTATTTCAGTTCACTTAAGTTTAAATCTGACCGTATCAGATCTTCCGGGGAACATGGTGATGCAGTTAGTTTTTTATTTAGGCACATGGAGCCCACGAAAGTTGGGCCCACCAGATCAGAAGACTGAGTCTTCTAGGTGCAGACCGTTCAGTATATGTATAGAAGATTTTAGGTCTATCCATAGAATTTTCTGAACGCAAACACAAAAACGCTTTCTTTGAGAAACCTAGAAACTCTGTCAAAAACGCCTTCTTTCAGAACCCTGAAACTCTGTCGAAAACGCAACTCTGTCACTCGGCTCGCCAAATCTTGAAAATGACGGCGGAGGCTGACAAGAAACGGAAGGGCGGCACCGGTCGAAGAAAAATCGAGATCCGAAAGTTCGATAAAGTTGAAAGGCGTCGTTCTTCCTTCTCCAAAAGGTACGCTACTCTTTTCAAAAAGGCTAAGGAACTTCAAGAAGTGTGTCCCGGTAGTCGAGTCGCTGTGATCGTAGGATACCCCTCCGGTAAAAAGTTCAAAGCCTCGGCACCTGAACCCCATATCACGTCTGTTGTCCAAGCCTTTCTTGCGAGTTCGTCTTCTTCAGTTCACAGTGTCGATTCACCGAAAAACCCTAGTTCCCCAATTGGGGATATTGGGGAAATCCGACCTTTTAGGGATAAAATTGAAAATACTCAAAACCCTAATTTCGAAATTGGGGAAATCCGGCCTGTTTATGATGACATTGAAAATTTGGATTGTGCGCAAAGCCCTAATTTCCCCAATTTCCAAATTGGGGGTGAAGAGTCGGATCTTTTGTCACCTTCTAGCTTTGAAAATCAAGAAATTGCTGATTTTTTGTGGGAAGACGAGCCTCATTGCTCTGATGTGCCTTTGACTTGTTTTCAAGAATGGGAGCATCTTATCTGATCTTAGATATTAACTAGTCTTTCGGTTTGCAGACCAACAGCTTTAGTTTGTAGACTGTTAGTCAGTATTTGTTTTCAGTTTTGTAGTTTGTTAGTTAGAGCTGTTGGTCAGCTTTTAGATATTAATACAGTTAGTTTGAAGGTTATAAATCTGTTTCATTTGTACACGTTTTTGCAATAAAAATTCACAATTCTGTTTTTACAAATCAAGCTTTACTGCTTTCTGAATTTTAGTTTCTGAAAATTTACGTATTTTCATAGTGTCGTGGCACAATAACCTCAGTGAATGTAACCAGGGAACCAAATTTATTGAATTACATGTAAATAACCGGTTTAGTGGTAAACTATACTTTTATTGAAATATATCTTCAATAGGTTTGCTGAAGCCTGTATTGATCAATGTCTCCAGTGGATGAAGAAAGAAACCATCACTGAGTTGATAGGCTTCTAATGTAATGAGTTGAATTTGGTGGAAGGAGGTTTAAATATACTTATAGTGTAAATGTGAATTTTGGGGTGGCCTTTGTGGAAGCTGATATCTTTGAGGCTTAAAGTATGCAACTTTACCTTATATTTCTACAGGGGACTATGCCTACAATGTGAATATGAGATTTCAAGTCAAATAGCAACAGCTGCGTGCTCTGCAAAAAGGAATCAGTATCAGGTCTAATAGTAATGGTCACAAAGAACCTAAAATGCCCCTAGAAAAGAATTCTGTCATTAGTGTTTTAGTTGAATTTCAATTTTTTAGCGTTGAGTGCTTTTTTTATGTCGCTTGTTAAGTGTAAGATTTCCTTTGAACTGACTGTCATTAGTTCTCAAGGTTGATCTGGTCAAGAGACATTGTTTGATGGTATGCTACCTTTTTTCCTTTGGATCATACATTCCAGATTTTTCTTCTTGATGGACACATTGATGGGTGTATACTTTTTGTGAGAGACACCAATGGTTGATCTTCTCACGTAAATCTTTTGTTGGCCGTTTTCGAGTGTTTTTGCTTGATTTGATTTGTTGCCTGTTCTGTAGCTTGAATTACCGAATCTTTTTGGTCTTCAGGTTTGGCGACGAAGGACATTTCAGTAATCTGGGTTATTTGCTGCCCGGGTTGATTTGCAGGGTTCTACACCAGTACGACTTAGGTTTTTTAGCCTATAATAAAATTTATGCTCTTAATTCTGTATGTCAAACTTTTGATTATGCATACAGGGACTTCATGCACTTTTTACTGGGGAGGATGATACTTGGGAAGCATGGTTAAATGCTGATGCATATCGGTTGTCTTCTGTTAGCTTGGGTGGGAGCAGTACAAAGTTGAGACTTGGCTATGCGCCTTCTTTGTCTCCTAAACCAACACAGGTTCCTCATTTGTTTTAAGATATCTTCCTTTTTGATTGTGTAATCTTCAATAGAATGCCTGTAATATGTTGTGCACTATTGCTTTTCTTACATCATAAATAGATGCTCTTAATGGATTTTTCCTAGCTTTTCTATGGTGGTGTGTCAAGGAATGAAAGCTGAGGCTCTATTTAGTTACATACTGCAATATATTGATGTTAGTTGCTGGGGCAAAATTAATCTTAAGAGGACTGGCATTTTGCTGTAAATAAATTACCTGGTAGTAACTTCTAGTTTGTTGTTTTTCAGTTTTTCTTCTAGTTAGTTTTAACTCCTTCGGAAAAAAATATTAGGGATACTGTGGTTTGTTTTATGTACCTCTTACTCTCAAGCACTGTACAGGGTAATTTGCACCCCTAATATCTGATATTATGGTCAGATCATCAATTTACCTACTTAATTAGTTTTATCCAGACCAAGAAAAATGTATTTGTATTTTTGTATGACAGGGTTTGTCAATGTAAGCTATCTCTTAGGGAATTCATTCCGCTAGTGATGTAAAAGAATTTGTCTTAAATGTAGTCTCTTTCAAAGCTTAGAACAAAACCACTATAATTAATTATACGGGTGAGAGGAAGACCTAAAAGAACCTGGAAAGAGACTATGAAGAAAGATATATTATATTTTAAAATAAATGAAACTATGTGCCTCAAGTCGACTGAACAAAAGGGCCAGATATGATCCATTTTGCTAACTCAACATAGTTGGATAAAACTTGGTTACTGCTGGAGTCTCAAAATTTTATCTGGTGTTCAGGACCAGCTAGAGTTTATATATTTATACTCTTTGGATACTCACTACTCATTGTATACATATGTTGAGCCATTTGAGTGCAATGTCTTGGTAACTCTGAGCTTTTCACTTTTGAAGGATGGAATTGCCTCAGCAGGAGGAAGAAATGGACGACTATTGTTCACAGGTTGGTGTAGTATTATTGTATCTACTGTGCATTGTATCTATATCATGCATGTGAATTTTAGTTGAATGTCAATCAAAATGCCCAACTCTGATTCTTCATCGCCATCCATCATAATCTGTGCTTGATTGGCAAACTATTAGCGTGTGCCAAATTTTATTCTCCGCGATTTAAACTAATATGTTGTAGCTAGGGTACTCTGGCTTGTCGTTTGCAGACCCAACTGTTTCTTGACACAGAGTCGTCTGTGCTTAGTCTGGTGGATTGTGTATGGGATTTGCTTGTCAAATTACTATGCAGCTGCATATGAGCCAGATTATAATTGCTTCTTTTTTTAGATGGTATGATATTATTCTTTGATAGTAATGTTCGACATTTTGATTGATAGATTACATAATTCTGTTAATGCTTCATATATTTCATTTTCTTTGTTAATGCTATCATGCACAACTTCATAACATACCATGAATTTGATTTCTGGATCTGGGTTTAAAAAAGCGCAAATTGCATTGAAGCGCTAACGGTAAAAATTACCGAAGCGCGAAGCGCGCGCTTTCCGGATAAAAGCGCACGCAAAGCATGAACTAGGATTATTTCATTAAAGACACAACATAGAACTTAGAATAATATCACAAAATTATAAAAGGCAAATTAAGCTTTCAACACATCTCTAAACTCTGTTTTGTTGATATTACTGAATTTGTTAACCCTAAAAGCTACTTCATTTCAGCCCAAAATATATAATTATAAAAAAGGAAACAAAATGCAGAAGTTCATTTCAGCCCAAAAGGCCAAAAGCGCGCTTTTGCCCAAAAGCGCGCTTTTTGGAGCGCTTTGCGCTTTGGCAAAAACGCTAAAAAGCGCGCTTTTCGTCAGCGCTTCGTGATACAAGCGCTCAACCTTGCGCTCAGCGCTTTAAACGCACTTTTTAAAACCCAGTTCTGGATATTACTATTTGCAGGACAAAACTTCCCGACATCCATATTTATCAGCTATTTCCTCTCATACGTAAGTATCAGCCTTATTGTACAACTAGAGTTATAGCATAATATACGAAAACGTACAAACAATCCTTCAGAGCGAGTAATTCTTTAATGATCAGTTAAATTTCTACCACGAGACAGGCATTTCTTGACACTACTATCCCGAATAACTTCATGATGATTTTCTGCTCCCTTGCCACCTGACGTTGTTAGCAATTGTTTTTTAATGATCAGTTGACGATTAAATGAAACACTGCATTGGTTTTTAATGCAGAAACTACTGGAGAGACCCTGGTACCTCTTTGTTTATACTGAAGCATTTGTATAGGAAAATACCAGAAGAGCCTCCGTATGGTGGTGAAATTCAAGAGGGAATTTCAAATGATTCAACAATTAGTTTGCTAGGCTGGTCAGAGCAGAGAGTTGAAGAAATGTCTCTGACATTTGCCTTATTGTACAACTAGAATTATAGCAAAATATAGGAAAACATACGAACAATCCTTCAGAGCGAGAATTCTTTAATGATCAGTTAAATTTCTACCCAGAGACAGGCATTTCTTGACATTACTATCCCGAATAACTTCAAGATGATTTTCTGCTCCCTTGCCACCTGACGTTGTTAGCAATTCTTTTTTAATGATCAGTTGACGATTAAATGAAACACTGCGTTGTTTTTTAATGCAGAAACTACTGGAGAGACCCTGATACCGCTCTGTTTATACTGAAGCATTTGAATAGGGAAATACCAGAAGAGCCTCCTTCTGGTAGTGAAATTCAAGAGGGAATTTCAAATGATTCAATAAGTAGTTTGCTAGGCTGGTCAGAGCAGAGAGATGAAGAAATCTTTCTGACATTTGCTGATAAAGTCTGGATGAAGGACTTCTCTTCCAAATTGAGTTCTGCATAGCACTGAACAACTGAGCTGCTCTCTTCTCATTCTGTACACTGAAAAGGTTGTCGTGATTTTGGCCAAGGGATGCTATAAGTGTATATCTTTCTGTAGTGAGGTTGATTTGACGTTAAATACAGGTTTGTTTTCTGAAATTCCTGCTTATCTTTATCATGAGCTTACTAATACTTCCATAGTTTTGTAGGACTGTTCTATGATGTCTTTTTCATAGCCTTGTACAGTTCTTGCACAAGTGGTTTGTTGATATATGTTTCTGCAACTTGAAGCTGTTTGTTGTTTATTGCTTACTGTAGACTTGATTCATGGTTCCTAAATTGGCAATGTAAAGATTGGACAACGCTAAAAACATCTTGCTGCTTTTCAAAAATCTTGCATTCTACCATGTGTATTTTTTATGAGACAAATTTTGGATACTAATTGTGTTGAGTGTTACCTGTGATTTCGAGATTTTACTTATACGGGGTTATCAGTTGAATTGGGCATTCTGTTTTGACTCGGACTATATATTGCGTCCAATTATCAGATTCCTTGTGGCTGATTCTCACCCGTTGCCAGAAGATTGTGGATCCCAAGAAGCAAGAATCTGTATGCTCGCGCTTGAAGCTGGAAATGCTTCATCCATTATGCGTAACTATCACCATTCAAGGGCCAGCAGACACAGAGATGTTGGTAGTGAACCATGTTGAGTTATCTTTACCAGAAAATGGCAGACCCGGCGTGAACTAATAAAAAGCTCACTGCATTATGCAAGATGTCAGTGGAAACTATTTAAACGAAATATTTACATCATAAGATCAACCCCAACAGTGTACATAAAAACAATGAAATTATGGAGGTTATATTAATCTGTAGGCAGCACAATGAAAACTATCAGATAAAATAAATGAAAGAGGATCGTCTACTAATTATCTTTTGTGTGTTTGGACTTGCTATAATTTAGGCATTATGTACTCACTCCGCTCCCGATCCATTTGCACTTCTATATTTCTGACACATTATGTATCAAAGTTTGATCGCTTATATGAATATATTTATTAACAATAATATTATCGCATATGATGGAATCAGTGACATATCTAATAAGACTGAATAGGATTTGAAGAGTTGTCACGTCAAGATAACGAAGCCTAGAGAGGCGGGAGGCAGAAGCAGTAGCTTCTAGGATGAAGTTGAGCCGATATGATAAGTGGGTGACAGAATCAATGGTATTGGATCTAGGTTTATGTCGACGATTGTTCAATTCTTTGTAACAAACAGTTTTTAACTTTTTATTTGTCGTTGTTATACATAAGTAAACATATGGACGGTTAAATATGTGTCTTGCACAGCGAGATTGCAGTGCAAATATAAATGGGATGGAGGGAGTAACAAAATCCTTCAATTTATAAATTTAATAAAATATTATAAAAATTACAAATTTCATTTGTTTGTTGGCAAAGTCTTGGAAAAAACTATGGAAATATAGAGTTTAATTAGAATAATAAAAGATAAAAGGTTTTAGTTGCAAGACAAAGTCTTGGAAAAGACCATCTTTCCATAGCCTTATGGAATGACGAGTTTTAATCATAATAATAAAAGGTAAAATGTCTTAGTTGCAATATTAATAATTTATTATGCAACATGTTGTAGTTATAGAGTTTATAATCTGATTCACGCAACCCAAAAATTTTATCTTAATTTCTTCTAATTTACACTTTAAACCTTGGTCTTCCATAACTTATGGAAAGACCGTCTTTCAAGAGACGGACTCTAGTTGCAATATTAAAAATTTGTTATGCAATATGTAGTTGTTATAAAGTTTATAACCCGATTCATGAAACCCAGAAATTTTATCTTCATTTCTTTTAATTTGCACTTTAAACCTTGGTCTTTCCATGACATATGGAAAGACCGTCTTTCAAGATACGGACTCTTGTTTGATTATACAATGAATTTTAATTAAATTGATTATTTCACTTCATAATTCTTAAACCTCCCTCTTTTCCAGTATAAACTGCTCAAATATTTTTTCACGGTCTTCAAGGAACATGTTTAACCGTTGATATGTTTAATTACAGGCAAAGTCTTGGGAAAGACGGTCTTTCCATAGGCTTATGGAAAGACGGAGTTTAATTCGAATAATAAAAGGTAAAAGGTCTTAGTTGCAACATTAAAAATCTAGTATGCAACATGTAGTAGTTATAAAATTTATAACCCGGTTCATGCAACCCAAAAATTTTATCTTAATTTCTTCTAATTTAGACTTTAAACCTTGGTCTTTCCATGACTTATGGAAAGACCGTCTTTCAAGAGACGCACTCTTAATTACATATAATAATAACAAATAAAAAGTTAATATTTAGAAACTACTTATTACGAAAAATCCAACAATATCGTATACGATAATATTATTGGTTATGTATCTATTCATATACGTTGTCAAAATTTGACAGAGCTGACTGTTAATTAGTAAGTGTCCATGTTAAACTGGTACGGAGGAAGAGTAGTTCTTCTTAAATGAATAGATTTTAAAATTTAACAAAATTAATTATTTTTAATTTAAATGTGAGCGTAAAAAGTACTCCCTCCGTCCCAGCCGAATCTGCACACTTTTTGGTCAACTTTCTCAAAACACGTTTGACCATAAATTTCAACTAGTATATAGATACCAATATCATCATGCGAGATATTGTTGGATTCTCTGCATGCTGTATTTTCTAAATATCAAATTTTAACACACCGTTAATATACGTAACTAAAGTTATCGTTGGTCAAACATGACCTGAGAAAGTTGATCAAAAAGTGTGCACATTCGGCTGGGACGGAGTAATACACGAAAATGTATCATAATTTTATATATGAGTAATACCATACTATACACTAACCTAATTTTAAATTTTTTGGCCCAAAATGGAGAAGCAGTTTGTTATTGTAAGTATTTTTGAATTGCTTTCAAATTCAACTACTCCGTTCGTCCCAAATTAAATTGAACACTTTACAATTTGACATTATTCATGGTCAAACTTTGATCGCATATTTAAATAGGTATATAAGCAATAATATTATCTACAAAGACTTGATTGAAACGGTCTCACACAAGATTATGGTGAGACAGAGGTAATACTAAATATTAAATAAGTTATAAGGACTATTATGAATTATTGTATAATATATTGTATTTTCTGATTTTATTTTTCTCATTCTTCTTCTTCCGCCAAAATCATCTCGACTCGTTCCTCTTTCTCTCAACTGTCAAAATGCTCTCACCTGGGTTTCAATTTCGTCCAGATTTCTTCTTCAGCCATTGATTTCACTGGCAAATTGTGTTGAATTTCACCATTCCGGCTTCCAGAAGGTAAGATCTCTCATTTTTCTCGAAAATCTGAAAAACCGGACTTACATTTGGTTTTACTCTTGATGTTTCCTGTGTTAGCGCAGATGCCTTTCTGTTTGTGGAGGCGGAGACTTTCTTCTCGCACTCCCGGTCTACCGTCGACGGAGGAGGAACCTCTGGTTTGTGAATTTTGATTCTTCATGTTGTTTTAATTCAATCTTATTTTGAATTGTTAAAAGTTTTAGTAGTTTTAATTTTTGTGGTGTTGTTCGTCTGGAATGTGTAGGTGAGGCAAAAAGGAGTTGTTAGATGTGGTGCTTGTGTCGGTGCAGCGCAGAGAAAACCTGCTTTTACTTCTACTTCTGGTGCTCGCTGATCCTTTATTGCAGCTTCCGTTGAAGGTTCATAGCCTTTTTTTAATACCATGTGTGTGTTTTGTGCCTGTAAAATTGCTGGCTTGATCTGTATCCATAGTCTACGCGTGCACTTAACGTTTTTAATGTGTTCGATTCTTCGTTTCTACTTGAATCAGGTTTTCGCTAGTGTATCAGTATCATTTAGATACTGCGCTCTTGTTGCTCGCTTATGGTCCTTCTCAATCCATGCCAATTTTTATTCTGCGCTCTCATTTCTCTGTCTCATGTTTTTGTGATTACTTGTGATGCTACTTTTTTTTGTGTCATTTGAAACCTAATAATGTATGCAGAAAGTATTTAAAATGCACTCTAGCAATCATACATCCACTTTAGGATCCTTTCTTGTGATTTATTGTGTTTATTAGTTCGACATTTTTAGTACTTTGTTTATGTGTTTAAGTGTGTTGCTTTATGTGTTTGTTGTTTTATTTTGTACTAGAATCAGGTTTGATAGATAAAGTATGAAGAGTTTAGGATTTTTATGATATGTTTGTTGCATCTGGGTTTAATTAGGTTATTTATGACTATACTTTAGTTTTGGATGAATGTATGTTGACGGAAACATGATTCCATTGTTGGATGCCTGCTTGATTTTGGGATTTATTATTGCTGCAACATCTCTTATATTCTGCTTTGCTTTGTATCCTCTTAATAACTGAATTTTGTTTGAATCTATGGTATTGTTTTTAGCATACTATGCCGAATGATATCCATGTCAGGTAATCCGTGTAATGTAGTTCAACTAGTCATGGATCTGTTCTTCCTAACATGTGTTTTAGTATTGTGTCCCCCCTTTTGCTGAAGAATCACTTGATGAAGATATTGTGTCTCCCCTTTTAACTGTTGTTTTCTGATATTGTGTATACATTTTGTTAGTTTGATACTTTCGGTACTTTGTTTATGTGTTAATGGGTTTGATTAGGTTTGTGTGTTTATGAGTTTATGCATTTATTTTGATGTTTTTGAACTGTTTGCTTAGGTTTTGGGTTTTTTTGGTTTTCAACAAACTTGGGGTTATTCTGTTAGTTTGATGCTTTCATTAATTTGTTTATGCGTTAATAGGTTTTGATTAGACTTGTGTGTTTATCTTTTTGTGTTTCTTCTTCTTTTTTATATCATTAGTTCAGATATTTCATTAGTTTATATTAAGTGAAATTGAATTCCGATGATTTTCAGATTTTGAATCTGTAAAGTATCTAACTGAAAGCTATTATGAACCATGTGATATGTTTAAGTTATGCTACTTTTCAGATCTTAGAAACTCCCCCGTTAAAATTCCACGTTGTGTTATTGAAGAAATGAGTTGTCTGCAGCTGTGATGATGTTAGGAAGGACCACTCTTGATTGTACAACTTATCGAAAATTGAGTGCAAATATTTAGAAGAGTTGTATTGCATGTGGAGAAGCTAAATTGTCTTCAGGTGC
This sequence comes from Rubia yunnanensis, assembly GCA_037428765.1. Taxonomy (NCBI): domain Eukaryota; kingdom Viridiplantae; phylum Streptophyta; class Magnoliopsida; order Gentianales; family Rubiaceae; genus Rubia; species Rubia yunnanensis. The sequence goes on along the minus strand of CM075062.1, from coordinate 31,711,783 downwards.
TGCATTAGAGTATAGTATGAGATTTTGCACCAAAACATTGACAAAAGGAAGCCACATAACCATATAGAATAACCATCATCAGAGAGAGATGAAGAATAACCCAAACGAAGATTAGTCCGAAAGATGAAGGGGAGCTGAAGAATAGCCCAAACGAAAGACGTAGGGGAAGCAAGAACCATAGTTTAATAACATACAACCATTTGTTCAATTAGTTTGATTTTATTTTTGCTAAATTATGAAAGAATATACAATTAACTAATGTATAAAATGGTTGTATTAGTTTGAATTTAATTTTTTCTAAATTACAAAAGAATATACAGGTAACTAATGTATAAATTAGTTTATATATTTAGAGTATTTGTTTATAGTTTAAAAAAAATTGTTTGAACTTTTTCTTTCAATATAGCTATAGAACTTACGAATTAAAAATGTATAAATCAGTTCATATTTTTGGAGTATTTGTTAGAACTTTTATTTACTTTTCAATATAACTATAGATCTTATGATTAGAAAATGTACAATTAGTTTCTATATTTTCAATGTTTGTTAAAGGGTTTAGTGATTTAGTATAGTTTTTATTTTTTTCAAGATAACTATACAAGTTGCAATAGAAGTTACAGCTATAAAAAATTATAAATTAGTTCATAGGCAGAGTATTCATGCTTTTAATTATGGAATGAAATCGAGTAAAGTAAACTTGTTTCAAAAATTAAATTTGAATTCTCACCTACTCGAATTTGTCTAAAACGAATAAAATCAACTTATTTCCCATTAGTTCATATATATAAAAGATTTGTTGATCAGTTTAATAAATTAGTTTAGACTTTCATTTTGGGCAAGATAAATATGATAGTATTTATAGTTAGCATATACTTTGTATATAAATTAGTTCGCATGTTTAAAATGCATGTTCATTGTTTTAAAGATTTTGTTTGAACTTTAATTTTATGCATAATAATAATTATAGAAGTTAAACTTACAAGTTGCAAATATATAAATTAGTTAGTATGTATGGAATGTTTGTTAATTGTTTGATGAGTTTGTTTAGAATTTTATTTCTGCATTATAATAATAATAGATTTTGCAACTAGCAAATATGTTAATCAGTAAAGAATACTTAATTGATTTTAAATAATTAGATTTGAATTAGGAAAATGGAAGAAAATAGTTGTGATATTTCAACAAATCAACATTGTCATTGACTTATTAATAGTATGATATAAACAGATTCACTCAAACACACAAACAATCACAATGAGTACTTGAAAATAGTCCAATATCTTTGCTAAGATTCAACTTCTCATAAATCAGAAACCATTCTAGAAAAAACGTCCAATCTCTTTGCGAAGATGTAGCTTCTCAGGTTGCATTGAGGTTTCACAGAAACGAGAAGAGTTACATTTGCTTAGCTTTGTACTCTATCATCCAAATCTATCATCCAAATCTGCCCCTCTCAAAAAATAATTTAGCACTCTATCATCCAAATCTTCACCTCCCCTGAAATACTCATATTGCTTTGGCATTCTAATACAAATCTGCCCCTCTAATGAAATACTCATGCTGCTATTGGCAACTTAAGCAACTGTATGCATAATCAAAGTCGATCAATACACTAAAGAGAATACTCATGCTACGCTATATGCAAACTAACAAATGTACACATAAAAAAAGTCGGTCAGTATACAAACTAAGCAGAATACTCATGCTACAATATAGGCAAACTAAGAAAATTTGCCCATAAAGAAAGTCTGCCAATCCATGAACTAAAGAGAATACTCATGCTATCGTAGCAAACTAAGCAGATGTTATAAATAACGTCTGTCAATACACGAACTAAACAACTCTTGACTTGAGTTCATGATTCCATCAACCACCTCTCGAATCCAAATTTGCACCTCTTATGGAGAATGCTCCTACCACAAGCTATAGGAAAATAAACAATTATACACCTAAAGAAAGTCAGCCAATACACAAACTAAACAACTTTTGCATGATTTGATCCTCCAAATTTACACCTCTCATGCTACAGGTTATAGGAAAACTAAGTAACTATACACATAAACAAATTAGGCTAATACAAGAACTAAACAAGTCTGTTTAATACACGAACTAAACACCATGGTGCAAACCTGACCAAAATATCAGTTGCGATGCTCTTCAACCCAATTCTTTGCTTATTCTCTTCACTTGAGTTTGTGATTCCATCATCCACCTCTCGAAGCCAAATCCGCACCTCCTATGGAGAAGGGTCCTACCACATGCTATAGGAAAATAAGCAATTATAAACATAAAGAAAGTCAGCCAATACACAAACTAAATAACTTTGGCATGATTCCATCATCCAAATATGCACCTTTCTCATGTCACATGCTATAGGCAAACTAAGCAAGTATACACATAAAGAAAGTAGGCCAATACACAAACTAAACATCTCTGTCGCAAACCTTACTAGGATACCATTGTTGCGATGCTCTTTAACCAAAACTTGCCAGAATACACCCAATTCTTTGCTTAATCTCTCCACACTCTTTTCCGGACTCCTGGCCTTGGTTATACATCTCAAGAAAAGGATACAATCAACATGATTTGCAGCTCCTAAAATCTTGAAAACTCTCCAAATCAGCAGGATTTGGGAAGGGGTGCTTTGGGGAAAATGAACATGGTGGAGCATAATTGATATGCATCATAGGTAATGGTTAAATGGAGCATAATAGATATGCATCAGAGGTAACGGTAGAATGGATCATAATAGATTTGCATCAGACATTTTGGAAAATCAATAGAATGCTCACCTTAAGAAGCGCCCGTGGTGAAAAAATCGCAACAATTCTTTGACGAAATCCACCAATCGCTGCCCATATTTCTTGGACAATCTGTAGAAAAACAATGCTACCATAATTAATCATCTCCACATCAACGTCAAATACCTCTGGACCCGCCGCGAACAAAGTATTGAGATCGGTTCAGCTTACATTTGCGGAAGATTTATGGAGAAAGGAGTTTTGCGAATAGAATTTGCGGAGGAAAGAATACTGTGAGAGTAGGGATTTCCTTCCCAAATTGGGGAACCCGAATAGAGTGTTATAACCCAATTTCGCTCCGTATGATGACCCGCAAATTTTCTTTATTTTATTAGAAATTGCATCATGGTCCCTTGTCTCACCATAGTCTATGGTGAGACGGTCTCATAGGAGTTTTTCTCAATATTATCATATGTGATATTGTTGGATTTATCATAACAAATAGCTTTAAAAATTAACTTTATATTTGCTGATATTATACGTAATTAAATATATTAACGGTCAAACATGATTCTTGATAACCATGAAAAAGATTCCTTGCAATTTAATCCGGGACGGAGGGAGCATCTCTTTTTCACTAAATGTGTAATATTTACTTTTTATACTTTTCGAAATTGCCCTATAAAATTCACAATATTCAGAAAACCTAATAGTAGATTCGTTGAAGTTCACAATGTTTACTTTTTATTCTATTTGTTAGAAGATTTCATCGCGCATCTAGTGAAATTAAATGTGCGATGTGCAATCCGTTCTTCATTATTTATATCATTATTTTTATTTGCATCATATGATGAAGCTAAAACTGGGTGATGATGTTAAACTGGTAAATTACCAAGTTAATGATATCTCTGTGTTTAAGGTGATTTCCAAGATATCTCATCATTAGAATTAGGTAGAGTATTTATAATTACAAGAACTATGTGAAATAACTATGTGCAATAACTATGTGCTTTACTATGTATAACTATGTGAAATAACTATGTATAACTATATGACTATTCATATTCTATGACTGTTTATATGCTTCTATTGTTACACCCTCCCTCAAGCGAAGCGTCGGGTTGGTCGAAACACGAAGCTTGGATCGGAAAAACCCAAACAAGGCCCGATTTAGCCCCTTGGTGAAAATATCCGCTACCTGTAACGACGTGGAGACATGACCAACACGAAGCTTGCCAGCAGCCACCAGTTCTCGCACAAAGTGATAGTCAATGTCGATGTGCTTAGCTCGCTTGTGAGCAACGGGGTTCTCAGCAAGAAAGATAGCACTGTGATTGTCACATAAGAGCAACGGGGAACCCTGCAGCGAAAACTGTAGATCACGAAGAAGATGCGAGAGCCAAACAACTTCCGAAGTAGTGTTGGCAAGGGCACGATATTCAGACTCCGAGCTCGAGCGAGAGACCGTAGGCTACTTCTTCGCACTCCAAGAAACTAAATTCCCACCAAGGAAGACCGCATACCCATAAGTAGAACGCCGTGTCTCCAAGCAACGGGCCCAATCAGCATCAGAATAGGCAAGGACCTCTGGGACGCCCTCATAGGAAAAGGTCAAACCACAATGCTGCGTTCCATGAACATAGCGGAGAATCCGAGTGACAGCTGCAAAATGATCATCCCGTGGGTCCTGAAGAAACTGACTCACCGAATTGACTGCAAAGGACAAATCAGGATGAGTAATAGTGAGATACTGAAGGGCACCAACGAGTGAACGGTACAGCTTGGGATTGTGAAACGGTCCACTCGTACTGCTGTGAAGCTGCGACAGCGGCAAAAATGGTGTAGATACAGGGGAAGCTTCCAACATCCCAGCACGCTGAAGAATATCTCTGGCATACTTAGCCTGTCCTAAAAACAGACCAGTAGAGGTAGGGGTAACCTCCAACCCAAGAAAGTAGCTAAGAGTACCAAGATCCTTGACCGAGAACTCACGATCAGCCCGAGCAATGAACTGGCGGATGGCTACAGTGTTATTCCCGGTAAGAATAATATCATCAACATAGACCAGAAGATAAAGAGTAATGGTCCCCCTGGAAAAAACAAGGAGAGAAGGATCCGACAAACTGCCAACAAAACCGAGCAGCCGAACAAAGACACTGAATCGATCAAACCATGCCCTGGGTGCCTGCTTAAGACCATAGATAGCCTTCCGCAAGTGACAAACATGAGTAGGGCAAGCAAGATCCTGATAGCCAGCAGGCTGAGCCATGTAAACAGGAGTGTCAAGAATACCATTAAGGAAGGCATTCTTGACATCCAGCTGATGAAGCGGCCACCTCCTCATAGTGGCAATGGCGAGAACAGTGCGAACAGTTACAGACTTGATCATCGGACTGAAGGTGTGATCGAAATCAAAGCCTGGGATTTGAGAATACCCCTGAGTAACCAGACGAGCCTTAAAGCGATCAATAGACCCATCCTGCCGATACTTAAGCCGGTAGACCCACTTGGAACCAGCCACATTGACATCCGGCGGATAAGGCACTAAATCCAAGGTGTACTGAAGACGAAGAGCAGCCATTTCCTCATCCATGGCAACGACCCATCTGGAATCCTTGACAGCAGCGCGGTAAGTACGAGGCTCCTGCTGATGAAGGAGTTCAACAACTAATCCGGTGGCCACAAAGTCAGGACCAAGATCTCGAGCCACACGTGTCCCATCCTGAAGACGAGTAACCATCCGATGAGTGCGAGGCGCAGGAGACGACAAAGACTCGGGTGCTGAAGAGACAGCAGACGAGGAGCTCGAGACCGACAAGACACCATCAGAAGAATCCAACGAGGAACCTGAAGACACAGGAGAACGTGCAGGAGGGATAATAGGATCTTCATCAACAAGTGTGGATGGTGCAGTCTCCGTCAACAAGTCAGGACACAGCGAGCAAGCGGAATCATTCACAGCAGGAGCATCAAAAAGAACAGTGGAGGATGGGTCGGGGTCAGTGGGATCCAAAAAGGAGGAGACATCCAAGGATGTAAACTGGGCTGCCGAAGATGCCGTGGAAAAGGGAAAAAGTGACTCATCAAAACGAGCATGACGAGTCATGTAAGTACGTCCTGAGGCTGGATCCAAACACCTAAACCCTTTGTAGTGCGCACTGTATCCAAGAAAAACACATGGAAGACTACGAGGGGCAAGCTTGTGAGCCGCAGTGGGACGAACATAGGGAAACACCCTGCACCCGAAAGGATGAAAGTTGGAGTACTCAGGTGAACGGTAAAAAAGAACCTCAAAGGGAGACACATTGTCGAGAACCGGAGTAGGTAAGCGGTTAATGGTAAAGACCGCAGTAGCAAAAGCATTATCCCAGTACGAGAGGGACACGTGAGAATGAAACATCATGGAGAGAGCCATTTCTGCGATGTGGCGGTGCTTGCGTTCAGCCCTACCATTTTGCTCCGGAGTGTAGGGACAGGAAACCTGATGATGGATGCCGCGAGTGCCAAAGTGGGATTGGAGTCTGGTATTGAGAAACTCGGTACCACCATTGCTCTGGAAGATTTTGATGCGCGAAGAAAATTGATTCTCAACAAGTGCCTCAAATCGGAAGTAAACATCAACAAAGTCAGATTTCCGTCGTAAAGGATAAAACCATGAAAACCGCGAGTCGTCCACAAAGACAGCATAATAAGAAAATCCATTTCCAGAAGGTACTGGAGAGGGTCCCCATAAATCACAATGTACTAAGTCAAGAACATGACTAGCACGTTTAGAGTTCTCAACAAATGACAATTTCTGCCCTTTCGCCATAGCACAAGGCTCACAAATAGTAGGCTTAGGAAGTACTGAAGTAAGAGAAACAGAACCAGTCTTATGCAACAAAGAAATAATACTAGGGGACACATGCCCCAAACGAGCATGCCAGGTCTCGAAAGATACTCTATTATTCTTCTCACGAACAAAGGAAACAAGCGCCTCCTCACCACGATCCAGCACATAAAGACCATTCTCACTGTGCCCCCGCCCCAGCACCGCCTTGGTGACCTTGTGCTGAATCACAAACAACTGATCATCAAAGGAAATAACAGCACCAAGATCCCGAGTAAGCTTGCTTATGGATAACAAATTTTTAGTAATAGCAGGCACAAGTAAAACATCAGATAAATGTAATGTAGAACTAAGACGAGCATCACCCACAGCAGCAATAGAGAGGGAATCACCATTACCAACAGAGACAAGAGTGTTACCCTGATATGGAGTGACACTGGACAGATTCAATGCGGAAGAGCTCATATGGTTGGAAGCTCCGGAGTCCACATACCAGTCAGGAATAGACGAAGAGTCTGAAGCAGCAGATGACTGAACTGGCTGAGCATGATAAGGCAGTAAATGGGCAGCGAACAGAGGAGGCGGAGACAGGAACTGCTGTGCAAGATAAGCATGAGGAGCCTGAGGAGCCGGAAGCTGTGGAGGAGCATATGGAAGAAAGTGCTGAGCAACCGGAGCCTGTGGAGGTGGAGCATACGGAGCAGCAGGTGACAAAAATTTTGGAGCAGCATAGGGCTGAAAAATCGGAGCCGGAGGACGAGGAACAGACGAGGGACACTGACTCGATATGTGACCGAAGCCCGCACAGGTAAAGCACTGAACTTGACCATCATTAGCGGCTGATCTGGACCAGGGCTGACGACCAGAAGACCCCCAGGGACGACGACCACCACGCCGGCCGCCGGAGCGGCCAGAAAAGGCCGCGCGTGGACGCCACGCGCTGCCATCACACGCGGCTCCACCAGGCGCGTGAGCCCACGCGTCGTCAGAAGGAGGTTGCTGCTCGGCCGCCATGAAAGCTACAGGACCTGTACTCGAACCCTGTGCAGAAATACCCCTAGTTTTCTCCAAACTAAGCAAAAACGATTCATATCCCTTTGCTTCGTCAACCACATTCAGATAAGCAGGAAAGGGTTGACGATTAGCGATAGGGGCACTAAAATCCTTATAATCATGGCCTAGGGCAGTAAGAAACCATAACAATTTTTCCTCATTCTTTGCGGGATCACCCATAGCAGACAACTTATCAATAATAGCCAGTAAAGCAAGGTGAAGATCGTGAACCGTACCCGTTTTTCGAAGGAGAGTAGCCTGTTGACGAAGGCTGAAAGCATTGACCAAACTTGCAGGTTGATAGACGGTGGCAAAGGTATCCCACATATCCTTCGCGGTTTCACACATCGAGATCTCATTCTTTGCCTCAGCGGAGAGAGAGGAATAAAGAAGACTGCAGAGACGCTGATCATCAAGAACCCATGCATCATAGGTGCTCCCGGCAGCGGAGTAGGCATCCTGGGCGGCCTTAACAGTGGCGTCATCTGGCGGCGTGGAGGAGGAGGAACCCAACGTCGCCATCACCGGAAAACTGGGGAGAGGAGAGGAGCCATCTAGATGGCCAAACAAACCCTGTGAATGAAGCACAAACTGAACCTGTTGCTTCCATTGCAGATACGTAGCAGCTTCAAGCTTGGTATTGAGAAGATGAATCAACGTGGTGAGGGACAATTTATCCGAACTCTTATCATCGGCCATGATCAATTAACAAGAAAATCACAAAAAGAAAAAAAATTGTGAAAAAGAAGAAAGGGGGGGGGGGGAGGGGGGCAAAGAGAAGAAGAGAGGAGGGGAAAGGTTTGTAAAACACTAAGAAAAAGAAAGAGAGAGAGGATCTTAGAAGAGCTCTGATACCATGTTTAAGGTGATTTCCAAGATATCTCTTCATTAGAATTAGGTAGAGTATTTATAATTACAAGAACTATGTGAAATAACTATGTGCAATAACTATGTGCTTTACTATGTATAACTATGTGAAATAACTATGTATAACTATATGACTATTCATATTCTATGACTGTTTATATGCTTCTATTGTTACACTCTGTATGTTACTCTATATGTTTCGCTAATATGTGCTTTTAATATACTCCATAATAATTTGTAAACGTAGTGGTTTGAAAATTCTGATTTCGCCTGAATTATTGAGTAGTTAATGAAATCTAAAGGTGTTGGTATTGGAAACCATTTTTCGTGGGTATTTGCAACAGAAGAAAGAAGACAAAGAACTTCCAGTTGAGATGGTTTTCTACCTTAGTTGTCTTCTGCATGCCTGTGATTTTCCTTTTGGTTTATCATCAGTTCCTGCCACGGCATTTTTTAAGTCATTTGTAAATGGTTTTCATATCAGAGAGCAAAACATGTACTGATTGGATGTAATTATTTAGCGTTACTTCAATTTGAAGTCGAGCCATAGTGCGATGTGCAATCTGTAATTATTTAGCGTTACTTCATTTTCTCTTCTGTTTTCATCTGTCAAATTAGACTCTATAGATTCCTTTATGAGTTTGAAGCAACTGACGTTGTTTCTATACATCTCGAACACCATTCCAACTCGCCCTCAAAGTTGTAGTGTGTTAACAACACAAGGCAGAGCGCCACCAAGAACCCCAGAATGGCCGCCCAAGAAGAAGTTTCGACAGAGCTGCACCGACGGCCGCCATTGCAGCACATATTTTGTTCAGTTTCAGGGCCTTTTCAGCCTGCTTAACACACTCTTCTTTTTCCCTTCTCCTAAGAGCATCAACGAATGATCTCATTTCCTCTTTAAGTCTCGTATCCTAGCCATTCGAGTCATTCCACCGCCGTTGTTCTCGAGGCCACCACACAGATATATCTAATTCATATGGGAACTTACCAAGGAGAGGCAGCGAATACGCTTTGTCAAGAGCCAAAACTCTCTCCAGTTACTAATGAATTCGCACCCTCCACCAGCTTTGCCAATTATATTCAATTCTTTCTTAAATACATTCCTTGACGCTCATTGACCTAACTCAAAGGCCAGCACCAATGTAATGACATAAAAAATCAAATATTGCAATCAATTTCATAAAGTGCAACGTTCACAACAGTGGAATTAAGTATAAAGAGAAATTGTCCCCAACATTACTCTATTATCTGTTTGCTTGTTACTAGTTTTCATGGTGATTGTAACAAATTATGATCCCGGGTAAGAATCATATCTACTGAATTATGGTGGTTTTGAAAAATGACCACATTTGTGGAAGACGCATTCTCTCGTTTTTTTTACCTGCATTTAGAGGACGCATTCAATATATGTATTTTTTTTTTAATCCAGTGCTGCCATTTGAATTTGTTTTCCATTTGAATTCTCTGAATGTATCCTCAATTTAAAATGAATTTTTTAATCAATTTTCTACCTGATTATCCAATTTTTATTTTTTATATTTTCGTTGTCCCCAATAGCGCATTAGTAGACATGTGATTGTTTTATATTTTTTTAAATTTCGGTAATGATAAATGCATCGGAAGCATTTGGAAGTGCACTTTGAAATTTATGATAATAAAACATGAACATCCCACCTACATGATTAAAGATAATGGAAAATTTTGATCGTGGGTGTTGCAATTTTTTAAATAATCTTGAATATAGAGTAGGAATGAATTTTTAAAAAAATCCGGAAGTTACTACAATCTTTGAATCGTAATTTGAAATTTTCTTTTTTTGTTTTAATTTTACACTTTTCCACTATTAACTAATATAAATAAACAAAAATGTAAATGTAGATGCATTTAATGTTTATGAAATTAGAGATGAAAATGAAAACCAAATAAACATGAATTGATTCAGAGATACAATATTCGAAGAACGTGTGTTGGACAGATAGGTACAAACGTGATGAAATGAATGTCCAACGACAAGTAATGTACTAATGACGCCCCTGCAAAGCTTTACACCCATTCCATATGGGGGAGGACGTATGGTGCGGGATGTGCGCCGTGGAACAACTATATGAGCAGAAACATGTACGTCGTCATGCGGAGCTCCCTGTGTAAAATCCTCCTCCATATCGTCTCCTGCATCCTCATTCAAATCATATTGGACATGGGGAACACTACCTGTATCTAATGGAGCAGTAGGCGACATGTACGCATGACTAGCAGTGGGAGTAAGATATGCAGTGAAATCAGGTGGAGTAGTGTCATAGTGTGAGCGTTCACCATGTGATGGTCCGGCAGTCATTGGACTTGCACGTAAGGGTCTGACTTCAGATGAACCAATGTATTCTGTAGGGCCCCGAACATGCGGTTGCCGACCACTCTGTCGCCATGTGGTGCTGGACGGTGGCTTCTGATTTCATTATATCTCACACCAGGGGAAGGTTCCTTGGTGTGCACATATGGCTGATAAAACTGCAGCCCGGAGGGCTCATGCGCATATTGTAGAGTACGTGTGGCAACACCATGTACCCCCCCTAATAACGTCCGCAAAACATGGGGGACATTCATCCAAATTAATATCTGACATAAGGCGAATCTCGGACATTGCCTGCAACTACAGAAATGAGATAAATATGTTAGATATTAAAAATTAAGGGAATCTAAAGTATTATTTGTTAATACTATTAGAAATTTAGGAAATACCATATACTCTATAGTAGCCCCGTCTCCATGAAAACCCTCCATAACCGTTTGGGGCCGTCATGGCTGATCAATTAGGGTCACTATCCTGTGAAAATACCACTCAATGTATTCTTGATCGAGTGTATATAGATCAGCTGACCCAAGTGCATTAATTTGTTGTTCTTCTTAATGCTCCCACGCATCGAGATATCTTCTCAGTTCAGCACGTCAATCCATGCCTGACCTCCCCCAACGATCTCTAGTATGAAGCAGTTTATGTTCATCCTTAGTGACCAACTGCATGGGTATTGGCTGGATAAGGCTAAACTGCCTGAGAACACGATGAACATGATGATACTCCACGACGTACCAGCAAATGAGGTCAACACACAGTAGTAAGTTATTGCTACCAGCTGTACAGTATTGTGGGAGTTGTTGCATAACGTCCTCAATGTATGGCTGCCAAATAAACTGACATAATAGACAAGTGTTGTGGTTAGGAGAGAAACACCCTTTTTTCCATTAGTTCAAAAAATGAAAATCCTAATTACATTATACTTGACCGTCATGGAGAGATGTCAGCTGATCGCGGTACACTTTCAGTACATACATGGGTGATTGTGATAAATCGTACCTAGCTCTCCACTTGTGAGGAACATAATGAATAATATTAGATATTCCTAGTAATTTCAAAGGTTTAAAAATTGCGTCCTTACTAATTGAATACGAACCTGGACCCAAGAGTACTCATGGTGACGGTCACTGGAAGTCGTCCGGCTGGACAGATGGTTGGTATTCGCTCCTATGCCCACAGCTGACAATAAATAATAAAAATATAATATAATGTAAGAGGTTATTATGGACACGTGTCCAACTAACAAGTTTAACCAACAATGTTACATGTAGTAAGACCAGTGGCCCAGATATGGATTTGACTTGTCGGATTGCAGCGCCACATAAGCACCTGTACAAGTGTGACAAAATCGCACTCTCCCAACTGTACTGATGTGCTGCATCTAAGTCCATCAGTACCGACAAATAGAGCAGACAGATCAGGTGCCCAGATGTGTCGGACATGAGCATTCCACCGACCAGTAGTAGAATGATAACCATAACCCGTTGTTGACAATGTACCTCAGTAGCATTAAGAGGCAACAGATTGCGCAACAAGTTTCCCAACGTGCTGGCCCTTATGCGACCCCCTCTGATAGCACTCATGTCTGGTGTAACCCCCATGTAGTCAGTGTACAATCTCTGCCAGTTATCAGTGTGCCTGCTAGTGTCTACACAAGTGATTGCCATGCCATCGATCGGTAGACCCCATAGGATGTCACATCCTGTAGAGTGAAGGTAGCCTCCCCCATCGGCAGGTGAAATGTGTGCGTCTCTGGTCTCCAACACTCGACTAATGCAGTTATGAGGGAATGGTCAATGTGAATTGGTGCGGAATCCAATAGTCCCTGGAATCCAGCATCACACACATAGCACATCACTCGATCAGGGATCCCACCAATCCAATAAGCCCCATCGCGCCGCCTCACCTGCAGTTCCTCATCATCCAAGTTACTGTTGTACAGAGCACATGCACGATGCTCCTGGTGAAGGTAAAGCAAATTCTCACCAATGGGTCTTGGATGATACATGGCGTATCCCTGGTGAAAATCATAATCGCATGAAGAAATGATCAGTCCATGTTTCCACAAAAATGAATACTATTACATGTAATACATATTCAGACCAAATCGTACATTAGCTTCAATTTATAAAAATACACATAATACAAATCCACACAATCAATTACACTAAAAAAATGAGAGAATTTAGAATATCAAGCTGCATGGCTACATAATGTCATGCAATACATATTGGTCTAAACAAAACATAAGGATCTCTAGAAACTCTATATTACAAATACGACCCTAAGCATGCCCTCGCTTATGGATGCCTCTGCAATTACCTGGCACTCTCTCATCCATTTGATTCCTTATCCTTCTCTCTGCAAACTGACCATGTCTCCTATTACGAAAATTTTTAAAATCGGGAATCAACCTCCAATTGACATGTTGTCATAGTGATGGATCTCATAGAGGCACGAAACCCTCACTATATTGCTGCACATAGGTGGTCGTGTGATATACCCTGTCACATAGAGTAAATGGATCGTCATGCCTATACCTACAGACAGTCAATGCATGGGAACAAGGGAAACGGAAAATTTCCCATTCACGACAAATACACTTCTTTCTCCGGTATTTCACAGTGTATTGGCTCTCACCAATGCTGCCACCAATGGTCCTTGTCATAACCTTATAAGTCTACGATGCCTGACCATACACTGTGACAGTATGTCCTTGTCCCCAAGTTTCTTGCTTCTGAAACATTTTCCAAATCCTACTAGGGAACTCGGACCTACACAATTATACATCTTATTAGAATTCATAAACTAGTCCTCGAACACATAATGAAATATAATGAATCATGAAAGTACCTCCAATTTGTGGCGTCCTTTAGCTTTCGTGCAAACATTTCAACTATTTGTTCAAAAGTGTCTTTGACATATGCTGTTATCGGGAGATGTCGTGCGCGCCTTAAATAGTTGTTGTAACTCTCGGAAAAATTAGTTGTAAGAATTCCCCAATGTCGATCACCCTCATCAAAGGTAAGGCACTATTTACTGCTATCATGTTGTCTCAGCTAATCCTAAGCAGATGGTTTGAGACTCTCCAACTCCTTCTTGTACTCCCTCCACCTACTCTCTTGTCTGGCACGAAAAAGCTACCAAACCAGAGTCTTCATATGCACATTCTTGAACTTCCCACGCTCAACACTAAGGAAGTTGGACTGAAAAATGCCTCAAGCAAAACCTGTGGTATGCTGCTGGCTCCATCCATTCATCCATATGTCTCATTGCATTCAAAACCCCATCATGTCGATCCAATATAATACAGATTGGCCTGCTATCACCACCTACCACATGGAGTCGCAGTTTTAGCATGAACCAGTTCCAACTCTCATTAGTCTCTGCATCAACTATTGCATAAGCAATGGGCAATATGTAATCGTTCACGTCGTGTGTCATCGCAACTAGCATTGTGGCCTTATATGCGCCTCTCAAATGAGTCACATCCACATTAATGACGGGATTGAAGTGGAAAAATGCATCGATAGCCGGACAAAATGCCTAGAACACAAACTTAAATTCCCTACACCTATTACCGTGTATTCTATCAGGTACGTTTGCCCAATCAACAACAGTGCTCGGATTGGCCCTGATTAGCTCATCCATAAATGTTGGCAACATTTCAAAGGTTTCTCTCAAGTTCCGAATACCAAATCAATAGCCTTCTGGCTAGCGTACCACGCATTCTTGTAGGAAAGGGTCACATTTAACTCTTCTTTCACATGCGCTTGGACATCCTTCACTATGTAAGAAGGGTTTGCACCAATATGATGGTGAGTGGAACGAACGATTATCAACGATGTCAGGTTAGTGTTACCATTTGATCGACCAACACCAATACAACCATGACTACTTGCCTATTTGGTGATCTCCCACATCCCATTGGAAGCATTCTTGCTGGCTCTAACAATCCAATGCCAATTTCCACTACCTTCAACAACGTCCTTACATTTCGTATACCATGTATGTGACCTACTCTCCACAATGTGGTGTTCCCTGTTCATCATCGAATTCCACCTGGAAATAGCTTCTACCAATTCAGGCTTACTCCAGAATCGCATACCCAATGCAACTTCACCAGTCACTTGAACATAACTAGGAAGTTTTTTTGCCACAATTAGTTAGGCCATAGCCATCCTCTTCAGGCCCCCTATAATCTATAAAGTAGGCCTCCATATTAGGATTCACCATAAGATGGAACGTCGTGACTACATTGTTCGTGCACACCACTTGTTCATCATCATCCCCTAGATTTGAATCAGCTGATAAGGAATGGTCGTCTTTACTTTCTTCTCCAAGTTCCCTTTCCTCGCCTTCATCATCGCTACCAACATGTTCACCATGACCAACAACATGCTCGCCAATTTCACCCACATAATCATCATCGAACACATTCAGCTCTTCATGATGCACACCATGTATACCATCACTTTTGGATGGATGAGTGCAATCGACGTGAACATACCCACTGGGTTGGCTTGACTCTCCAGTAACAAAAGGTTCTCCAAAACCATGGCAATGTACAAGGGGTGGTAAGGTTGGCATAAGTGTACAGTTCTGAATATTGCCCAACAATGACATGAACATTCTCAAACTAACATCACCCGCATGGTCAATGGTGTTTGACATCTTCTCGATATTAATGTACAAATCAGCTAAGGACAAGGACATTCGATCAACAATGTTGAAGAAGGTCGCGGTAGACTCGTCATCTTCCACATTATAACATTGGTAGTATATAGATGAACCAATCAGCTCAGGACAACGATAATATATTTTAACGGTAATCCCTCACTTGCAATGCCAAGCCTTTTGAAAATTAAATCAACTAACTCGGAGTGGCTTAACCTTCATTCGAGAATCACATTTTTATTTGGTATGAGAGGATCATAATACACACCCACGGTAAAATAAAACCTAATCGGATCCCCTTTGTACAAGTACACCGTCAAAAACATCGTACAACTGCATTATACAAATATAGAACATATAATTTGATATTCAGAAACACAGTATTATTCAGAAACTTATATTCAACTCCTCAAACCCTAAACCATACAGTGTTCCATTATCATTGGCAACCAAATCATACAATATTATCGAGTTTCTGACTATTACACTATTATAAAATTTGTGCTCAATTACGCCACACAAATTAAATCATTACTACAATTTCAATACAAAAATTAGTAAACAAATCACACATAATCACGCATCCTCATTTAACACTTTCATAGAATCAAACCAAACATAATCATTCAAACCACACACAATCATTCAACACATTCATATCAACAAGATTTTTTCAAGTACCTCACAACTTACACGATTACTACAAATTCAACAAAAATAATTAGTGAACAAATTGTACATAATCATTCAACACATTCGTATAATCATGAATTTTTTAGATACCTCTCAGAGATTCAAAAATTTTGGCGGCGTGTGACTGGCATGCGAGGAGCTGCTGGCGGTGCGTGAGCTCCATGCGCGGTAGTACCAACTGCGCGTGTGGCACATGCGACGTTCAAGCAGGTGCAGGAGAGTCAGCAACAGCCATCTGGAAGGTTTAACTACAAATCCAACAATAATTAACACCAAAAGACAGAGAAACGGAGCAGATATGAACCAAATGGAAAAGAAAAAAACCAACTAAAGCTTGCAGAGGTACCAACCGGGGGATGAAGATGGGTAAAAATGAAACCTTGGTCCCAGAGATGGAGACGGCGGTGGTCTGAGCAAGGGTGGGAGTGAAGATGCCAGCAGTGGAGAAAACAAGGCAACCGTGTGTATTTGTTGTTTTAATGGAGAAACCGGCGGTGAAAACAAGGGAAACGTTCACGGTCGCTAGGATTTACCAAATGCGTCCTCAACAATTCTGCAAAAAAAGGGAAAATTCATGAGGACGCATTTACCAAATGCATCCTCGTATATTCATGCAATAATAATAATAATAAATTGATGAGAACGCATTTTGCAAATGCGTTCTCCACCCTTGCATCCAATCAAATCTACTGTAGTCACAACAATAGAATTTTTTCCTTAATACCGTCATAAAAAATTTTAACCACATATATTTACATTTATTACCAAGAGAAAGTCTCATAAAAAGTGGATTGTCCGTAAACATATGGCAAGTGTTTGACCAAATAGGGGTGTGACAACATGCCACTTTAATATTTTTAGCTTAAAAAATTGTGTTTTATAAGTTAGAACATGTAATAAAATATAGAAAAAAAGTGTTTTTATAACCCTACCTAGTTGACATAAGTGCCAATATAACCTTTCAATATTCGGAAGTGCCAATATAACCTTATATAGTTAGTGAAAGTGCCAATATAACCCTATAAGTTTTAAGGATGTGCTGATATAACCCAAAAAACATTAGAAATGTGCTGATATAACCCTACAAACATTAGGAATGTGCTGATATAACCCAATAAGATTGCAAAATGTGCTGATATAACCCTACCTAATTTCAACGAACTATGGCGTTCCGGCTAACTATGAGGGTAAATTTGTCAACCCAATTTCAGAGTTAGCCCAAAGGGTATTTTGGTCAATTTACATAGAGTCAACGCTGAAAATTTGAGGTCAATGCCGGAAATGGGGTCTGATGGTTATATTGGCACTTTCATTAACTAGTTAGAGTTATATTTGCACTAAAAATTATCATAGGGTTATATTGGCACTTACTTAAGTAGATATGGTTATATTGCCACTTATCCCTAAAATATATTTGAATGTGAAAATATAAGAAATAGTAAATTGAAAGGACAATATAAAAATTTTAAAAATAATTTATTTATATTTAAAAGTTCAATGTAATTATACAAATGCAGTGTATAAGTTAAAATGTATAGTAGAATTCGATAACTTTAGGACATGCCACATGTTAGAATACATATTCTATAATTAACACTTGCACTGGAGATATATTTTAGAATTGAGGACCGACCATAGTAATGTGTCTTTCAAACTTTTATCAAATTAGTTCTTGCATTGAAGATGTATTTTGAAATTGAGAATCTATTATAATAATGTGGCTTTCAAACTTTTATCAAATTAATTCTTCTAGCGGAGATCAATCTCATGGAGTTTGTTATACATAAGAAGCTGGGTTTGTTTCAAAATTATTCTTTTTCCCATATAAATGATCATGATATGAATTTGGGATCTGATTCGTATATTATTAGAATTTCTTATAATGTATACATATAAAATAGTAGCAAAATAAGAAAGCTGAAGTTTTCAACTAGCTGGATTAAACACGGCCCCGACGCTCAGAGATACTGCTCCTAGTATTGCTGCAATTTACATTACTGTCTCTTTCACTGTCTTCTTGTACAAAAAACCGATCATTACAGGTTACAAATTTGTTTGTTTAAGTTGCCTGGCCAAACGAAGAATTCACACTTGGGGTGGAGATTCTTCGATTTGGAATTTTCAACTTTAAACAAATTAAAATACTCTAGAGTTAGTCTCTTATCAAATTCGATCTCTATGTACTCTTTATTTTCTAGTCAAGGTTTGGGGAGCCTAATAATACTATCCCTCACCTACGGGTGTTTTTATTAAAAAAAAAAAAAAGCTGGATTAAGAAAAAGATGAAATTTTCAAATGGGTAGAGAGAGTGCCCTGTTTATGTCACTATTTGTTTGAATTATAAATTTGAACAAAAAAATGGTTTGGTTTGGTTTGCATTGTTTTTTTCCATGCTTATGTTCCATGCACCCCAGGCAAGCAGAACTGTTGTTTTCCATGCACACACACGGTCTATCATGCTATATATGGATATACTCCGTCTCTCTGCACACACAGCTGATGATGAACAAAAGCAATTAAATGATTGAGGTAACAACTTATAAATTTGACGGATAGACTGAAATGGTAATATTCGGTTGAGCCGAAGAAAGTTCAAACTGAGAAGCCAATCAACAATTAACACAATATCAGTCATGACTAACTACTGATTGAGTAAAAGAAAATGAGGATGCACAAGACTTATATAGAGTCAATTTCGAAGAAGGAAAAAGACACATACATTTTTCATACACACTCAGTCGAGATACTAAAGACAACAAAAATAATTGATTTAACGGACAACAAAAATAATTGATTTAACGGACAACAAAACAACGTTAAATTTTGGCAGAGCCTTAATTTGCACCTTGTTGAATGCATATGTTGTTGATTCAGACATAGAGGTTGTGGAGAAGCTCCTCGGAAAATGACCTTATAGTTAAGTTGAATTGGAATATCTACTGCATTGTAGCAAAAGGGTACTCAAATGCTGGCCTAAGAGACAAAGCTTCTAAAATGCTTAAGAAGGCGGAGAAACTTATCAGTTCAGATCGAATTAGAATCTGAAAATGGATATCCCAAAATGCATGAAAATGCAATTTTTCTCTCATTCAGTATCAGCGTTAAAAGACATGTCAAGGAGAGGTTCTGATGCTGAAAACAGTCGAAAGTACACAAATGTCGAACTAAAGAGTAAAAAATCAGTAGCAGTCTCCCACATTTGTCACCTGATTGGAAGCATACACCCGAAGGTGATCATCAAAGGAAGTATAACACATTTTCCTGCAGCGAACAACCATTAACCATATGACCCAGCACAAATAGTCATTAAGAGCTAGAAGAACATCTCAAGAATAACACATTAAATCCATATAAGAGTTGGATCGGTTTAGATAATAAACTGACTTTGGATTATTTGTTAAAGTTCTCAAAGAAAACTTTTACACATCCAAGTTCAAGCTGAGATGTTATCCCTGTAAAGTCAAGTGGTGTTCATTGAATATTTTAATTGGCAATTTGTAAACATATTTGGAACCAAAAACTTTCCATGTTGGAACATACGGACAACCACGTTTACGCCAACAAGTTTTATGGAAGAAGAAGATCGGAATATTATAGTATTTATGATTTATGAAAATCTGAATATTCTGCAATATGCTAGACGTGGTAGAAACATAGTTAGTTTATGGAAAATTCCTACAAATATGATATTGATATCATCGAATATATGAGAGATATTGTGATAAGGAAAATCCCTTTATTTATGAGATTTGGATATACTTCAGAAGCAAATAAGAAATAGGAATATTATAGGGATAATCATGGAGAGTTCCGATCTGCTCATGACTTTAAAAGGGGACACCACGGCTGCATTAAACTCATGAATTTAATGGAGAAAATCTGCACACAGATTTTCATTCTTCCGAGAGTCTCGCAAAGAGCCAAATCTATATGTTTCAAAATAGGTGACATGTCGTTCAAAGTTCAGAATCGTATGCCTTAATTCCTCGGGAGGAGGAGATCCAGTGTCAATGAGTTTCGAGGTCAGAGGGATTCTGATCAAGGCAGATCGGTAGCTAGAGGAGGTTGCAGAATTCACACGTATGATTAGTAAAGATAAGTATTTTGTATGGTGTACTTTATACTGTATCTTTCTAATTAGTGGATTCATTCTGAATTGGGCCATGCCTCACAGATGTAGGTGGATTTCACCAAACTGCGTAACCAAGTCTCGTGTCTTTAATTCTTTACTTTATTGCAAACTTGGTTAGATAGGTTATGTTGGACCATACTAGCTATAATTAAGAAAATTCTGTAAAACTAAATTTCATTTGGTATCTGAACTTGGTCACTTATTTTTCCCTTGGTTGTGTCAAGGAAAGTGTGATTCGGTTTTACCATGGCGACCAAAGAATGAGGATTGGAATATGAAATCGAGGCGTAATCTTCGACATCAATATCTTTTAGCCAGAGTATTAGTAGTGAGTCTAAGAGTGAGATTGACAGTAGTAGTGATGTTTATGATAAAAGAGGGCGTTCAATATAGTGAATTCTGTTGGGAGCATCATTGTTAATAAAGTGGTGATGGCTACCTATGGATTCAGTTTTGGTTAATCCTTTCCTCGTAATACTGTCTGTTTTATTTTCAAAGTCTGTGATCAGCAAGTGTAGTTAGATGCCTATTTTATGTTCTAAGTCTGCAATCAGCAAGTGTAAATAGATTCTTATTTTATTTCTAAGTTTGCGACCAGCAAGTGTAATTCGATGGTTAGTCGCATACTTGATTTTTGGTCTTTCATTGTTCAAGTAAATGGAAGAGTAAAAATAATTGCAGTTTTGAAATGAATAAGGATGTAGATTTATGGAGTACATGGATTGAAATTTGATTTTACCAAATTTTCTTAATTATAGCTAGTATGTTCCAACATAACCTATCTAACTAAGTTCGCAATAAAGTAAAGCATTAAAGACACGAGACTTGGTTACGCAGTTCGGTGAAATCCACCTACATATGCGAGGCCTAGCCCAGTTCAGAATGAATTTACTAATCAGAAAGATGCAGTACAAAGTACACCATACAAAATACTTATCTTTACTAATCAAACGTGTGAATTCTGCTAGCTTCCCTAGCTACCGATCCGCCTTGATTAGACTCCCTCTGACCTCAAAACTCGTCGACGCTGGATCTCCTCCTCCCGAGGAATTAAGGCATACAATTCTAAACTTTGAACGGCAGGTCACGTATGTTGGAATATATAGATCTGACTCTTTGCAAGACTCTCAGAAGATTGAAGATCTGTGTGCAGATTTTCTCTATTAAATTCTTGAGTTTAATGCAGCCGTGGTGGCCCCCTTTTAAAGCCATGAGCATATCAGAACTCTCCGTGATTATCTCTATAATATTCCTATTTCTTATCTTCTTCTGAAGTATATCAAAATCCCATAAATAAAGGGATTTTTCTTATCCCAATATCTCACATATATTCGATAATATCAATACCATATTTATAAGGATTTTTCATAAACCAACTATACTTCTACCACGCCTAGCATATTGCAGAATATTCAAATTTCCATAAATCACGAATATTATAATATTCGGATCTTCTTCTTCCGTAAAACTTGTTGGCGTAAACGTGGCTGTCTGTATGTTCCAACATGGAAAGTTTTTTGTTTCCAAAGATGTTCACAAATTGCCAATTAAAATATTCAATGAACACCACTTAACTTTACAATCTCCCCATTTTGGCATTTTGTGGACCCAACCATTTTGGACATTAAGAACACACAAAAAAATAAAAAATCTTCCAATCAAATACATAAGGCTGCTATAAATCCACCTATGTTGGAACATATGCATACTACTGAATCTGATCATAAAAAATACCATCTGAAAACCAAAATTCCAGAATACCGAAACATAATGTTATGATTACAGTCATCCAAAAACAAATATCCAAAATCACCAAATATTCTCCCCTGGGGCCATGAATATGCCAAAGGCAATAAACCATAGAAATAAAGTTTGAAATAAATAGAAAAACAGCTCCCCCTGAACATAACATGGGATCTATGTTGGAACATAGATACTGCAGGAAAATCAATCCTGTTCAAGAGCAACATCATGTGCCTCCATCGGAGCCTTCTCCCCCTTAAGTCTGACCTTCTCCACTTCTAGTGCCGCAATTTGGATGGCTATAGCCCTCAACCTTGCATTGAGCACCACTATCTTGGCCTTCTTTTCAGCATCTGCAGAAGTAGAAGCCTCAGGGTTCCATGGAAGATCATGAACGTGTCGTATGCCAAAAGTCTTCTTGTTGGGGCGGAGAAACTCTGTATCGATGATCACATCCTTTGCTTTTCTCTTCACCTTGGCACTCTTATCCAATGCAAATATCAGACAGGGATACACCAGAGCATGTTTTACCTTTGGAGCAGTGGCTTGCCTAACTAAACTATGCTGAATAAACAACCCCAGGTTGACTAATTTCTGTGTTCCAACACAGTACAAAAATTTCTCCATTTCTCTTGTCAAAGCAGTAGTATTAGAGGATGACATCCAGCAGTTCACAACAACATTATATAACCCCAAAAACCTAATAGACATGGAGGAAGCATGTGAGTATCCAATCTCAGGCCATTTTGTCTTGTATCCTATTGAGATTACTTCAAAAATCTTGTCATCAGACACATTTAAGCTATATGGAAAAACCCCTTCAAAGTCTGAAGTTTTCAGCCCCAAAATTCTTTTTATCCTAGCAGCGGAAAATCAATGATCTTCCCCCTAACATAGACCCTCCCAAACCATGGGGGATCAGCCTCCAAGTTCCCAGCCATCATGTTGGAATATACTTCAGTGACCACCCAATTGTTGTACTGAAGTTGTACTGTAGCACCCCTCTTCATCCCAATTGCTTTAAAAAAATCAGAGAAACCACTAGCTCTATATGCCTCTAGATCTACTGGTCTTTCGGTGATTATCTTACTCTCAGCAAATACCTCTCCCATCTCTTCCCAATTTATATCATAGTAAGAAAAATACAATGCGTCACTTACAGGAGGAGGTGACAGTGCTTTCTTCTTGGGAGCAGTGTGGGTTTTCTTGGATTTTTTGGGTGGCGGGGAGTCTTTAGTAGTAGCCATCTTCCTCTTGCCTCTAGCAGCTTGAAAAAATTCATCTAGCACCTCATCACTGGAGTAGTTTAACTCAGGCTCCTGTGTTGGAATATACTTAGAGTCTCCAGCATCTTCTTCTTCAGCAGTCCCTGCCCTACCCTGTGTTCTAACATGCTGATCCTTAACTGATTGATCTTGCCTCAAATCAGATCCTCTAGTATGTCCTCCTCCTGAATGCTCCTGTTCATCATGTACATTATCAGTGACATCACACTGATCTTGACCTCCCATGTCCTCATCATCAATTTCCATATCTTCAGCCGCTTCTGAATCTGTTCTCTGTGTTGGAACATACCCAACACTGCTTTCATCTTCGATATCTGTAATCTCTATGATCATAGGTTTTCTAAGCTCTTCAATCCTCTGAGAAGCCCTAACATCATAGAATTCTACAGGCATCCTATCTGTAGATTTAACCACTTCCAGCCCCTCAACCTTATCATCACCTATCTCCTCGATCTTAACATAACTAGGGCCAGAAATAGACGAGTAAACACGAAATCTACCCTTCCCTCTGTAAACACCATATTTTCCCCTTAAAATTTTGACTTCTAATTTTCAATATCCTCTAGATCGCCAATATAACTAGACAAAAGTTCCTTAACATTAACATTAAAAAATTCTCCCTTTATACTCTTAAGTTTAGTCCACCATACTTTTATTGGCTTCAAACCACTAAAAAAAATATCATCAACAGTTTTAAATTCCATTCCAAGAACCTTGAGAGTATGAGGATCAGGACCTACCTTCTGATAGAGACATTTCCCTTTGCCTTTGAGTTCTTCACTTTGTCACAAGTCGTGCCGGCCTCCATATTTTCTTCCCTCTGCACAAAATTATCCTTTTTTGGAGGTTGAGAGGTTTCTTGAGTCTCGTTCTCAATGGTAGGAGATTTAGGGCTTGAAGGCATTTTTTCGGTAGAGGTTTGTTGTAAGGGGAAAAAATCTTGGCAGAATATTTTGGCAACAAGAATCCACAGAACACCAAGAATAGTGGAAGAGTGGCCGAAAAGAGAGGGATACGGAGAGATTGAGACAATTTTGAACAAATACAAACTCTTCACTTCTTTTCCTCGTTTCCCATGAAATTTTTTTGCCTTTCCAAGAAGAGCAATAATTCTACTTTTTCCTCTTGTTAACTCAAGACACACCTATTTCCAACATACCATAACTCCAATTTCTTTTTCTTCCAACGTACTATAACTCCATAGCTTATATTTTTGTAATATTATCTTCTTTCTATTTTTTTGTTTTTCTATTTTTCTAAACGAGAATAAGGAAAAAATATTTACAGCTAAATAAAAGCAAGAAGTACCTCAAATCTGACAAACACCTAAGTGTTGTCTGAGAATTTTAAATGTGGCGGTGTCCAATAATTTTGTAAAAATATCAGCAAATTGCTTAGATGTTGGAACATATACTACCACGATTTCCTTCCTTTCAACAAGATCTCTAGTAAAATGATGTCAGATGTCAATATGCTTGGTTCAAGTGTGCTTGACTGGATTTTTGGAAATATCAATAGCACTTGTGTTGTCACATAAAATCTTCAAAGGCCGTTGATGAATTCCATAGTCATTCATCATTTGCTTCATCTATAACAATTGTGCACAACAACTTTCAGCAGCAAGCTATTCAACTTTCAGCAGCAAGTTATTCAACTTTCTTAGTAGACAAAGAGATCAATTTTTGTTTCTTACTGTACCAAGAAACTAGGTTCGTACCAATAAAGAAACATCCACCTGTAGTGCTCTTTCGATCATCAATATTACCAGCACAATCAGAATCACTGTACCCAATTAGATCAGAATCTTGATTCTTAGAATACCAGACACCATACTCAGAAGTCCCACTTACATATCGAATAACTATTTTGACTGCAGTGAGATAAGATTCTGGATCATCCTGAAATCTTGCACATATTCTTACGCTGAAACATATATCTGGCCTACTTGCTGTCAAATACAATAGACTCCCAATTATGCCCCTGTATAACTTCTGATCAATTGCAACTCTTTTTTCATCCTTTACCAGTTTGTCAGAAACCCCCACAGGTGTTCAAACTGTTCTGCATTGGTTAAACCAAATCTTTTTACCAAATTCTGGGCATACTTGCTCTGATTTATGAATAGGTAATTTTTCCCTTGCTTAACTTACAGTCCTAGAAAATATGTGAGCTCTTCAACCATGCTCATTCAAATTCAGCCTGGCAGTTGGTTCAAATGTCTCATCAAAGGTAACTCATTCAACTTGTGTATATCCTTGAGCTACCAGTCTGGCTTTGTTTTGAGTAATATGTCTATCAGTATCAAATTTATTCTTGAAGATCCTTTTGGTGCCGATGATGTTTACACTTTTAGGGTGAGGAGTGAGATACCATATGTTATTTCGTGAAACTGACCGAGTTCTTCTTGCATAGCAGTAATCCAGTATTTGTCCAGTAATGCCTCCTTGTAGTTCTAGGGTTCAATGAGAGAGATGAAGCATTGTAATCCTGCCAACTTTCTCTAATCAACCTAAGGAACTGATCGAGTACTCCGTGTCATTGATTCGGGTTGATCCTATGTTGGAACATAGGATAAGGCAGCGGGGGTGATGTTCCAACATGCTCAGTTTCATCTCGTTCAGCAGGGTAATTTGTATGCTCATATGTTCCAACATGTGATGAGTCTAGCTTGTTAGGTTGACTCGGCTGTGTTGGAACATAGGTTTTATCGGGTTCATCTTCTACAACATCTGAACCTTGTCCTTCTTCAAATACATCCACAACAAGTTTTATGGATTCCATGAGAATTCTTGTCTGAAGGTTGTAAACACGATATACCCGGCTATTCACAGAATACCTAAGAAAGATTCCAATATCATTGTGATTTTTGAACTTTGCCAATTGCTCTCTATCTCTGAGGATGTAGCACTTTCTTCCAAACACATGAAAGTATGAGACATTTGGTTTCCTTCCCTTCTAGAGCTCATAAGATGTTTTGCTTGTGAATGGACGCAGATACACTCTATTGATTGTATAGCAAGTTGTGTTAATGGCTTCTGCCCACCATTTTTTGTGAATTTCTTTCTTGGCTAACATAACTCGAGCCATCTCTTGCAGAGTTCTATTTTTCCATTCTACAACACCATTCTATTGATGGGTGATTGGTGTAGAAAGCTCATGCTGAATTCCGAGCTCATCACAGAAGTCACTGAATTGAGAATTTTCAAACTCTCTACCATGATCACTCCGAATGCGAACAATCTTCTCGATCGGACTTCCTTTTTCAATATGTACTTTTATCACAATACTTCTAAACACTTCCAATGTATACAATTTTTCTTTCAGAAAGGCTACCCATGTAAATATGAAGAAATCATTAACACATACAAAGATATATTTCTTCCCACTTATGCTAGGTGTATTGATTGGACCCATCAGATCCATACGCAATAATTCCAGATTTCTTGAGGTGATTATATATTGGACTGAAGAGTGGGGAGATCAAATTTTTTTTACCTTGTTGATATAGACCACAGACAATTCCATTCTTGCTTGTTAATATAGGCATACCTCGTACTGCCTTTGTATTTGCAATTTTTACCAAGGTTTTGTAATTGATGTGACCGAGCTTCCTGTGCCACATAAATCCTTCATCTTGTTTAGAGATCATACACCTCACTTCCTGTTCCAGTAGATAACAATTATCTGATGATCGAATGTCTGAAAGGACTTTGGCTTCTCCATGTTTCACTATACATTTGTCTTTCTGAAATTCCACAGGCATATTGTTGTCACACAGTTGACTTATGATTAGTAGATTGGCCTTTAATTCTTCAACAAACAAAACACTGGTGAATACTGGGAATCCTTCAATTTGCAGTTCACCTTTTCCAATTACTCTACTCTTCTTTCCATCGCCGAAAGTGACAAAACCACCTTCGTAAGATGTGATATTTATGAGGAATTCCTGGGTACTAGTCATGTGGCGAGAACATCCACTATAAAAGTACCACAAATCTCTGGAATGTGCTATAAGAGAAGTATGTGTAGCAGAACACATACTAGAGCTTTTGACTACCCATACCTTTAAGACCATCTTTGATTTCTGGGCATCGTCTATGTTGACACATACCGAGAGTTGACGTCCTGCTATAATGTCTCTGAGTAGTTTCTGACATTGTTCCTCTATGTGCCCTTGGTATGAGCAGTAACTGCATATGAGAGGTTTTCGTTGATGAGGCTTTTCAAACTTTCTCCTTATCTCTTGGATCTTTGACTTGAGCGTTATTGTGCTCTTCTATATCTCTCAAGTGTTAGACTTGAGCGTGACTGTGTTCTTTGGTGGGTTGTCATACCCAATTCCATGTCGATCTCCAAAGCTCTTTCCCATTACCAGAATATCATCGAGTTTTTCTTTTTCCAGAGTTCAGTTTAGTAATAGCTGCTTCAGACGTCTCAGCTCTCTTGGTTGCTGAAATTAGCTTCACATTCAACTCATCATTCTCCTTTCTGAGTTCAACAACTTCCATATGCAAATCCTTTTCTATCTCCTCTAGATGAGTTTTTTCTTCCTTAAGTACTTTATTTGTATCAACTACTTTGAGCCACATAGCATACATCTTTTCGTATGTGCTGTAGATCTCTTCATCACTTACAGCAAGTCCATCATTATCACTAGACTCCTTATATGAATCTATGTTGGAACATACAGCTTCGACTCTATCTGATGTGTTGGAACATCCATCTTCCAATGCATTATGAATTTTTGCTCCAAACACCACATAGTTACTTATAAGTTCCTCTTCATCTTTCTTGTCCTCTTCATCTTTCTTGTCCTCTTCATCTTCACTCCAAGAGTTGACTTAGGATTTTCCTGTTTATTTCGGGTGTTTGCACACTCAGCCTGAATATGACCATATCCTTCACATTCTCTGTATTGAATTCCTCCATGATGTTTTTCTTCACCATTTTAATTTCTAGAGAACTGCAGATTTCCTTGTTCAAATGTCGTCCCATGATCAATTCTGAATTCTTGCGGCCTTGTCTATTTCCACCATACATTTCCTGAGATTTCTTGTTTACTACTTTCTTCAGCATTCTTGAGAAGTTTTTTGTGATAAGTGCAAGTTTGTCAAACTCATCATCACTGTCAGATTTGTGATTATCATTTGATGATGATGTTTTGAATGCCAATTCCTTTTGAACCCTTTTTGTGAATGTTATCTCATACGTCTGCAATGATCCCACAAATTAATCTAAGCTCATGGTGGCTACATCTCTTGCTTCCTCTATTGTTGTAACCTTCATTGCAAACCTTTTAGGAAGTGACCTCAAGGTTTTTTTTCACCAATTTGCTCTTTGTAGACTTTTCCAAGTTGATATGTCATATTGGAGATATCCCAGAGTTTTTCGTTGAATACAGCAATAGTGTCATCTTCCTCCATCTTGAGTTCCTCAAACTTTGTAGCCAACATATGTAATTTAGATTCTCAAACTCGACTAGTTCCTTCATGAACAGTTTGCAGAATATCCCATGTTTTCTTAGCTTGATGACATGTAGAGATGCATTTGAACTTATTTTCATCAACTGAAGTAAAGATAGCATTTAATGCTTTTGAGTTTGTCAGTGAGACCTTGAGTTCATTAGGAGTCCAAGTAGATTTGTCTTTGAGTTTCTGCTCCCCTTGACTTGACTCTCCTTCTTTCGCCTTAGAGCTTGTATTAGCATTCTCAGTAGTATAGTTCCACTCGTTTTCAATATAGTGCAAAGCAAGTTCATCCAATGAGTTGATGAAAACTCTCATGAGTGCCTTCAGTTGTTGCCTTCCAGTAGAGGTGGCCAAGACACCAAAGCCAACATTCACCTTCTTCTCATTTCTACTCTCCTTGTCATTGCCGCCGCTATAGCATGAAAATAAACCACTCTCATTACCAATACCATTAACACTACCCGCATCAACCTCTTTAGCCACCCAAATCATTGCCAACCCACGACATTCATTTTTTCAAGTGAATCCTCACAATCTAATGCAATAAAGCTTGCTAAAATATGGACTCTATATAATAGGGGAACGATAAATGCTTCTCCTACAGATCCATTTAAAATTTTAACTCCTTATAGCTTCCATGTATAATCTCATCCCATGATACATGACTTAAACACATGAAACCTAATTATGTAAAGCTTTACATGATCTCATCCCATGATACAGAACATAAACATACAAAAAATAATTATGTAAAGCTTCACGTTGATTTTTTGCAAATGGAGGATTTGAAAATGAAACAACTAAAGACAAATAGACACTTGATAAGCTCTAAGGTTCTACAAAAGTACTAACTATCGGCATTTTGTAAATGCCTTATCTGAATTAACGATATTAAACACCCTTTCATGTTAACGTTATCAATTACAAGTTCCTCAGAATATTATAAATAGTGTCGGTGAGTCTTGCCATTTTGGCGCAAATATGAACCTCTTTTATTGTTGTGAGCCTAGGTATAGATGTTAGTATGTCTAGGCTTCTAGATATTAAGTTACTTGCAGTTGATGATAGCTAGCCCATATGTCCCTCATGAAATGCAACGAGTTTGAAGCAATATTGGAATACAGAAACACAGATTGTTGTGTTGGGCCTTTGTACTAAGGATGATGATCTTGTTTTATTCAGTGAGGTGGAGAGCAAGGAAAATGATAATTTCTTGCTTCAGTCCAATGATGACTTTGACGATTTGTTATGTAGTTTCTCGAACTTAATCTCTGTGTTTGGTTTATGTATGTCTTCATTTAGTTTTTGTTGTTTGGTTTTCTGCGATAATTATGGCATTGATCTTATACATTGATAATTAGCCGTGTAATTTCTTGTACTCAAATAGTCAGTTTGTTTGGCTTATGTCTAAATAGCTTCTTAGATAGAATCATCTTCAGGTGAAGTCTGGAACACTATTCGACAATTGTATTGATAACCAATGACACTGATTACACTTAGAAGTTGGTTGAAGACACATGGGGAAAGCAGAAAGATGTAAGTAATAACGTTGGAAGGCTTATATTTTGAAATTAATGGTTTAGTATGCTTTCATCTGCTTATAGAAGACACATGGTAATTGTCATTTTCAATTTTTGGTATATGATGATGGCTATTCAATTTGTTCATGATGTGTTTTTGTTATCTGACATTTGATCTGAACTCTTGTGTGTGTGTGTGTGTGATTTCAGGCATTTGATAACACTTTGTTGTGTTTGACATTTAAGTCATTTAATTGGTAATATGTGTGTCTTTAGGCATTTGATTATAATCATAGAGAGGAGGCTGAGAGCAGCAACAAGTTTGTACTCTGTTTTGTAGGCCTCGACTTCCTTACGGATTTTAGCATTTGAATATTTTTGTCTCATGTGCGCACATAGAACCAATCAAATGACACATTACCACTTAATCATGGACCTTTTTCGTCTTTTAGTATAAGTCTCGGCTAGGTAGTAAAAGACCTGAGCTGAGGAAACAAGTATAAACATTATCAATCATGAATTTAATTGACTATTCCAACTTAATTATGCTAATTATGCTCTTCTTGATCAGATTTCACTCTTGGTGAAAGTTGCCAAAATTCGAGAAGTATTTGGTGATGATAAGGTGTATTTGAGACAGTGTGTGCAAGTATCTAATATTTTCCTACTTAAAAATTGTTTTTGAACTTCGGTCCTTTTTATGATGGAGAAAATAACACAGTGGGATCCCGATTAGAGAATTAAATTGATATGATAAGATAGAAATATGAGTGAAATTGCTGATCTTACAAGCGATCAAAGCGGAAACTGAGCTACCATTCCTATTAGCGTTATATTAGCGTTATATTAGCGTTCGACGAAGAGACTAAGAATATCATCACCACCAATCTTGGAGTTAGGGTGCTAAGCATATTGGTGCAGCTGGGGCTGTACACTAACTTGTTCTTCACGTTTTCATTGATGATGCACCCTGTGTATGAAGTATTAGAGCGGCGGTTTTGGGAAGGGAGGTACTGTCTGTGGCTGAGGTGGGCTATGGTTTTGGAAGTGACTTTGGTGGCTCTTTTGGTGCCCAAATTTGTTGATTTCTTCTCTTTTGTACGGAGCATTGTGTGCATTATTTTGGGGTTTGTGTTGCCTGCTCTGTTCCACATGATCGTGTTTAACAAGGAGTTAAAGTGGGGTGGCTTGACCTTGGATATGGTAATTGTTGTCCTTGGTTTGGTGTTTTCTCTGTCAAGAACATGTTATTCCTTACTACAAATGTTGGCAGGATGGGCTTAGATCTGATTATATATAGTATAGTTCGTTGTGTTGGCTTCTAATCAAGGTGGTTGCAAAAGTAATCATTTGTTTTGCTTGTCCCAAAATTATGTTTAAAGTATCACTTCAGTTCATTTTGATTGAACATGGTACTCAATTTCCGCTGGAAGAGGCATTTTGATAGCAGAAATGAAAGACTATAGCACCTTTTAATTTGTAACAAATTGTAAGTTTTGATTAAAAAATGGTTACTTCCTCTGTCCCAATTCAATCTGCATACTTTGACTTTTGACAGTTAACTTAGAAAATGTTCGATCCTTAATATTTTTCATTGAGAATTATTAAAACTTGTGAAAAGTTGATATTTTGAAAATATATGATATAACGAATCTAACAAGGTATAACACAATAGGATTTATACTTGTTTACTAATTTAATTTTATGGTCAAAGTTAAGATATTTTGACTAAAAAATAGTTAAATTGCAGTTTGAAATGAACAGAGTGAATACCATTTTGGTGTAAATTTTGGATCAAAGGGAGTTGGTTATGTGATTAACCAAATACGGGGTTTGAGCAATTCAGGTTCTGATTATGGCTTGGGCTCTTCTTGATCCGGTCCAACTTGTACAGTATGCAATCAAGCATAGCGACAGATTACAGAAGAAATGGGCCATATGTTTAAGAAGTACTGAACCAATTGAACCGGAGCCCAAAATCTAATTGCCAAAGTCTTTCTCTGAAGGAAGCTTCTACAAAGGTGGTGGAATTGGAAACTGTTGTTTTCGAGCCTTCTTATATGATTAATGTTCCATCAACATTACTAGAATAAGTTGGATATTAAAATATACATGCATTTAGGATTTCTGTAGATACATAAAATTATTTTATTATATATTATCTGATGATTTCTAATTAAATTAGTTATTTTATTATTAAATAAGTAATAATTGAATTAATTATTTCATTTTATAATACATTTAATTTTTATTAGATGATTAAAGGGCAGAAATTTTAAAATTGTTTGTTTTCAATTTTATGTTAGACCAAAGACGTATATCAATGTCTTCCAATTTTTGAAAGTATAATCATGCCTTTTAAGATTCACTACAATAATTTTAAAATCAATTTTTTTTCTCAACACAAACATAGTTTGTTTGATAAATTCATTTCAATCATAAAAATATTCTAATACACTTAATAGAGGACCTTTGGGTAATTACGTTTAAATTTAGAGAAAGTCTAAAAAAAATGGTCTGTCCATAAGTTTATAGACTATACTTTTAAATTTAAGAGTGTCGCTTGAAAGAATATTTTTTCATAAATTATGAAAAAATCAATTTAAACAGTAAATTAGAAAAAATGAAGATAATCGAGTCATAAATTCATAGTTATTGCAAGTTGCATAATAAATATTTAATATTGCAACTTAACCTTTTACCTTTTCATTATTCTAATTAAATCCCGTCTTTCCATAAACGTATGAAAAGATGGTTTTTCCCAAAATTTTCCCTAAATTTAATACTCCCTCCATCCCAAATTAGCGACATACTTTCCATTTTTGGATGTCCCCAATTAAATTGCAATGGTCAGAATTCACCCAATTCATCACATTTGACCATAGGTGAAAAGATAGAAATGCCCCTGGACCCTTGCAAAATTACAGGGATTAAATATGTTAATCCATGTGTTAAGCATTCTCCAAGACGCGTGTTGCGTCCTAGAGAAGTGTGCAAGTGTGCTGTTTTGCTCTTCCCAATCTCCATTTGAAAATGGGTCAGGCTTATCACATGCGTAACTTTTGCTCTTTCCAATCTCCATTATTGCTCTCCAACGCTCCCTTTCTCTCTTCTCCATTACTGCTGAACGCTCCATTCACAGCTCATTTCCTTCTTTTCTGTCTACAAAATCACAGCGACGCTCTCTACTCCCTCAAAGCCTGAAAACCCTAGCCCCTCCATATCCGATATCTCTTAAAGAAATTGTGTTTCTATTGATCCTCCTTTGTTAATCGATGCTCGGTTTTTGTTTTTTTATCACATCCTTTTGGGTTTCCAATCTAGGGTTTTCTCAAAATTTTGTTGGCGGTTTCGAAAATGAACATGATTTCTGCTCCATTGGTTTCTATCACATCATTTTCTTGTTCTGGTCTGTGTTTGAGCTTTTCATTTAGTGGGTTTTGAACTGAATTGATTGCTTCTTAACTTGTGGGTTCTGGTTTCTTAGTGGGTTGTGTGTTAAAACCGTTGAAATGTACACATATCTACAGTTTTGAAGTATAAAACCGGCTGCATGTGAAGAATTTATGTGGTTTTGAATTGTTTGGCTTGAGAAACCTAAATTTCTTGTTCTTTTTGTTGGATATGTTGAAGCCCTTTGGCAGATTTGACACATATATGCCCTAGTTTGTGGTGTTGTTCCTGATCCGGGTTATTTTCATCGTTACATTTTGTGTTCTTTGTCAAGAAATGCATGCTTAATTTGTGATTATTGGCGGCTTTGTTGAACTTCGTTGCCAGATCTGTGATTGAAGTGCCACTGTTCTTACTATTCTTCCTCTATAGATTCTTAATGTCATAGATCTGACTTTAGTAGGGTGTGAAATTTTTTAATTCGGTGGCCTTCAAAAACATGTGATATTGAAAGTGCTTGCATGTGATGTATATGTGTTTTTCTGATAGTTTTCAATGTCAAATTATGAATAAGTTCTAAAGCTCTATTGGTTTCTTAATTCTGTCCTTGGTCATCACTCCCATTCAATTTAACCTTACTAATAATGTATTGTTGTGTGAGAGTTCAGCCGTATACAACTTTTACCTTACTGATACTGTATTATTTCTTCCTGGTGTTAGTTTGTATTTGAAACCCTAGTCCCATCCCTAGTCATAGGCAACTACTTTTTTTGCATGTCATACTTTGCTTCTGAAACCCATTCCCCACCCATTGTGTCTACCCTTACATAATGGATCACGGTGACAGGGTCATGGCTCGGCATGGTGAGTCTGCTCCTTGCCAATCCTTTAGTGATTTCAAGTATGACTCTCAGTTTCAGGCGAGTATTGATCCTACTTTATTTACTGGCCTTGATGACATTGAGTCACAAACGAAGGGAAGTGAAGTCACCCCACCTCAGTATCCTGTCCTAGATACTGATTCATTCGAATCTTGGGATACCCCTGTGGCAACACATTTTAGTCTTATACATGAGGCAATCTTGTATCACTCAGATTCAGATCCTGATTCGGACCAAACACATCCCCTTCATCTACATGCATCACACTCCCTTGATTCTAATGAAACACTGCCCCCTGATTCTGATGAAACATTGCCCCCTGATTCTGATGAAACATAGCCCCTTAATTCTGATGGAACACTGCCCCCTAATTCTAATGAAACACAGCCCCCATGATTCTAATAAATCTGATTCTAAATCCTGGTGTGATCCACATCCATCAGTGTACTTCAAGGGTAATGAATTCCCTAAGTATGGTGAGCCTGGTTTCTGGGAAACTGGGGCCTGTTTATATCCTGGTAACTGGACTAGATATGTTCATCATATTGATTCTGATGCTGGAAAATAGATTCATTACTCACATGTTTGTAATAAACGTACGCTTTCATTTCTGCACTTGCTTTGGAATGTAATATTATTGAGAATGTACTAACATTTACCTTTAAATGCAGGTTTGCTTGGTAGTGCAACTACTTGGTGTTGTGTTTTTCTGTGATATCTTCTGTGCTACTTGTCTGTGAAAGCTTGTTAGCAACTTTTTTATGCTGGGTACTTGAGTCTGTGTGTTGTTAATGATCAAATGTGCAACCACTCAAATTTTGACTCGGATTCAGTTGAAACCCGGGTGAATGTTACCCATTTTTCATCTGAATCCGATGCAGAACCTGAGTTAGGCAGGGTATGTTTCATATCAGGGGCAATAATGGAGCAGTGAGAGTTATGCATGTGTATGTGTTTGTGGTTCTCATATGCAGCCATGCAGTGATGTTTCCAAAACTCACTGACCTTGGTTGGGCATATGGTAACTGCATTTTATATGAGATATCATAGCTTCTTGAATTGTTTGTGATAGCATGTTTATGTGATGGTTGAACCCTTGATTAATGATGTAACTATGATGAATGATTAAAACATGCAGCCATGCATATCAGCCTCGAAACTGATTTGATCTTGGCGGGGCATGATGTGATTAAACCCAGCTCTAAAATTATTTGCCCAATCCACCCTGTATTAGTTGATAGCCACCTATGATGATATTGTTTGTTCACACTTAGGCAGCAGCTGTGTTTGTTAAAAACACATGGATGGTAGCCTTGTAGTGTCTTTTGCCACAAAATGGTTGTGTGTCTAGTCATCCATTACATTCCGGTTAATGTTTGTTTGCCTCAGTTCTAAAACACAAATTTACAAAACACATGTTTTTCAAATTGCATGCATACTGAATGGAGTTTAGCCATTCCAGCTTTTACAAGGTTGCCCTATAAACTTACCTTTACCAAAACTAACTGGTAAGTTTACCCTA
This sequence comes from Rubia yunnanensis, assembly GCA_037428765.1. Taxonomy (NCBI): domain Eukaryota; kingdom Viridiplantae; phylum Streptophyta; class Magnoliopsida; order Gentianales; family Rubiaceae; genus Rubia; species Rubia yunnanensis. Next base: position 31,675,625 of record CM075062.1, on the reverse strand, counting down.
GACCTGAATCTAGAAGCACAACCCTACAAAAGTACAGATCCCATGCACATCTAAACCATCTCCATACTGATCAGTAAGTCTTGAATGTGCCTTGTTCTTCCAATATTCACCATGTGTTTCAAACAACCCCTTACTAGCTCTGGGTCAACAATTAAATTGTGGGGCAGCATCCCAAGCCTTCTTAGCCTGTCTTTTCCCATATGTGGCAGTTTAAACTCATTCCCACCTCTGCATTTCATGATTTCCACGATGACACATTGTAGACTCAGGAAAATCTTGTCAATAATTATTGGATCATATCTCTGAAATGCATCATACACAGCCTGTAGTAACTCATCTAGGTTTTGACTAGGGTTTTGCTGCAGTAAACTTTGAATTGAGGCAAAAAACCCCAAATCCAGAATGTTTAGGTCGGGTGATTTTGATGGTTGGCACACTAACTGTATATTGAAACCATCTGAGGTGGCTGCAGCTAGAAATTCAGGGTCATTTGCAAATATGTGACAAGGGGCATTATCTTGTTGTATGAAAATGTTTTTGCTTGCCCAAATTGGCCATTTATGCTTGATTGCTGGTATCAGCTCATGAATCAGCTTTTGTCTTATGATGTCTCTAGTTATGGATGATATGGGTGTGAGAATCATAGTTCCTCTAGGTCTATTTACAGTGGTGTACTTGGCTGATACATAATCCACGTATGGAAACACCCCTATTTTCCCATCAAACATTACATTACTTTCTAAGTCAAGTAAAGGTCTACACACAGCACATGAGTTTTGGAATGTAATGCTTGCTTTGAGTGATTCTGTATGGTTCAGGTTCATTGGGACCTAGAATATACCTTGTTGTTGCCTCTATCAAGTAGAACCACTTTTCATTGATGTGTATCACATTTTCCATGGGCCGGAACTGCATGTTACACTCCATTTTACTTAGGCACCATTCTAGCCTTGATTCTTTGCATGCCAAACTTAGTTGTGGATGCACTGCATTAGTGTAGCTTCTGATCTCCTTGCTTGCTATAGCTCTATGTATTGTGCTTTTTCCAACCTGCAGCTGTGTTGCTGTGCTCCGACAGATTCGCCGGTACCTAAGTGACACTGCCATTAAGGTCTCCACATCGATTGGTTTCTTGGTTCTGCCACACCGCCCATGCCTTTTTGAACGGGCATTCACAGCTTATCCATTTTGAAGTTGCTGCTTCACACGTGCCCATATAGTAGAGATGGTCTGAACTGAACATGACCATCTCTCTGCTGCCTCCAGTCTCTGTTGCCACTGAATCTGCCCATTTTTAAAGTTTTGAAGCAGATAATGGGCTATTTCCTGCCTCTGCTCATCTGTCAGGTTTGCCCCAACCATCACAGCTGTGCTCGATGATGAATTCAAACTGAAGGAGGGAGATTTGTTTTTTGTATCTGGCCAGTTCTTCATGAACTGGCCAAAATATTTCTGAGAGTTGTTTTTTTTTTGGATTGGATTGGGAGCTGTAATAAATGCCCCTACTTATAGGAGTTAGGGTGAAATTTTCAACCTTGTGAACAGTGGCTTCATTTGGCTCCAGAATTAAAATTTTGGAGCCAAAAATTAGAAAAAGGAGGGAATGGTTACTGTTCCCGTCAGGGATCAGTAAAAATTTAACAAGTTTTGAACAGTAAACCATCTCTCACATCAAAGTACAAAATTCAGCCTTTTGTATTGAAAAGCTGTACAAATTTTACTGTACAAATTTGCAGCCAAAATTCTCTCTCATACCATTTAATTTAGTGCGGAGGGAGTATGACTTTCATTAAATCTAATATAACTTACATAATTGTAGATTAATAGTTGTTTTGTCTCCTTTATTACTTGTATTTTGGGGGACACATTTTATTTTTTCATGAGTTGAATGTGTACTTTATATTTTACCTCATATTTTTTTACTATAGATTAATTCTTGAAAGGTTATAAAAATATTTTTATTTACTTCATTATTTAAGTAACTACTTTGTAATTTATACATAAAACATATAGTAATTTTTTTAAATTTTGAGTTATTTTGACAGATAAGTATTAATTAAGTAATCAAAATATTTTTTGAAGTGATTGAAAATAACTAATTCACAATACAAACTATATACAAATATAATAAAATATATATGCAGTAACTACTTTGTAATTTATATATTATATTTTTTTTAGAGTCAAGTGCTAAAATAACCCTAACTTTAGGCTGAAAGTGCTAACCCCCACAACATAAATTTTCTACTTCTAAACTTTCCATCTGAGTTTGTTTTCCCTTTTCCCCTTTTCCCCTTTTTCCCACTTCAACTCTTAGTTATAACAAATTTTAAGGGGAAGCCTGAAGAGATTGAGCTTCCAATAAAGTTGGGTACTTATTCCTTTCTTATTTTGTGGGGATTTTAAGGGATCTGTGTGGCTTGTATTGGTTTTCTGTTAATGTGTATTTGAGTTATGAAATTTCATTGTAAAATTAATTGGTACTGTGTAGATAAGGCATGTGATCTTATTTATTAATCTGTAGCTTTGTCTACCATCGACGTGGATTCGTACCAATGTTTACGTCTTGTTTTCCTTGAAATGAAGGGTGGATGTAGAGGTAAAGGTGCTTATGCATCTCTGTTTGGAGTTGGTGCTCCAGAGGCTTTGGTTATTGGAGTTGTGGCTTTGTTGGTTTTTGGCCCAAAAGGTATAGTTGGGGTTAGTTTTGCTGAATTACTTTTAAGAATACTAAGTATTGGTTCAAAATTAATGTACTTGAGTTTCTCTCTAATTAACTTTTATACAGTTCAAAATTAATGTTCTTTGCTCTTTTTTAAATACACTTTTGCAAAGTTGAGCAGTAATACTGCTTTTTGTATTGTGATATATATGGATGGCAGGTGGCTTCAGTGTTTAGGCTTTGGTACAAAGCCAATGCATTTATCTACATGCATTTGGTACAGCAACATATGGTAATTTCAGTGTTTATTTGAAGAGTATTTTGCTTAGCATTTTTATGTTACTAATCAGCTCAAACATTGACTTCCATCTGACTAGGTTATTTTTTATAATCATTGAGGCGGTTAGGTTTCTCTTTACAGCGTATGTGTTTCAGTTTTGGGGTGGAGGGTGGTTGTGATTGTGGTTGACCTGATGCTTTACCTGCCTAATGTGTCTTTGCTATTAGTTCAGTTAACTTCAAAATAGTATTGTATGTTATGTGTGCTCATTGCAATAGCTTAGACAATGTATTTGATTGCCATTTGATCTTGATTTTTCACATTAAGTGATCTAGTATGGATTACATGGCACTAGAGATTTTGAAGCTTAATGGATATCCATAAGGTAATTTAGTAATTTTGAACTTTCAAATTATATGTTCTCTACTTCTAAACTTGCCATCTGAGTTTTTTCCCCCTTTTCCCACTTCTACCCTCGGTTATAACAATTTTTAAGTGGAAGGCTGGAGAGATTGAGCTTCCAATAAAGCTAGGTACTTATTCCTTTCTTATCTTGTGGGGATTTTAAGGGATCTATGTGGCTTGTATTGGTTCTCTGTTAATGTGTATTTTAATTATGAAATTTTATTGTAAAATCAATTGATACTGTGTAGATATGACTGTGATATTATTTATTAAGTTGTAGCTTTGTCTACCATCGACATGGAATCTTAACAATGTTTGCATCTTTTTTCCTTGAAAGAAAGGGTGGATGTAAAGGTAAAGGTGTATATGCATCTCTGTTTAGAGTTGGTGCTCTTGAGGCTTTGGTGATTTGATTTGTGGCTTTGTTGGTTTTTGGCCCAAAAGGTATAGTTGTAGTTAATTTTGCTGAATTTTTTCAAGAATACTAACTATTGGTTCAAAATAGGAGTTTTCTCTCTTGCAAGTAGAGTGCGTATGTAGAAAAGTCTGTTTGCTGCAATACTTGATGAGCAAAATAGTTCTGTTCAATATTAGCTCTTTCAAAGTTAGTAATGTTCAATATTTCTTGCTCTTCTTTATTCACCCTTTTTAAGTCTCATTTCAAATTTCCTTCCGAGCCCATACTTTGTACTATTCATGAGGTCCTTTAGGGTCCAGGCTTAAATTTAATGGTCATTCTTTGATGCTTGAGTTGAGAACTACAGGTCTTTCGATTTCACTAAGCCAGCTGGGTCCGAAGAAATTTAGCTTAAGCATATGTGCAACTTTTACTGCAAGTTAGGTCTCAGTGAGATGTTAAATGAATTTAGCACTAATATTATGGTTGCAGTGAGATGTTAAATGAATTTAGCACTAATATTAATTTTCAGTTGATGAGTTTTGTTATCTTATAAAAATATTTTTGCTGAGAAGGAAAGTCTATAATTCAGATGACTTAGGACAAGTAAAGTAGTCTTATTGTATTAATCTTGTGGATGGTGATTTAAGATTTGATGAGGAAAAAAAGAAGCAGTTGGCCCATTAAATTCATAGTATGATTGTTTGGAGTTGCTGAAAAAACTATAGTTGTCTAAAAGTTTATCAAGAGTAGAACTAAACGATACCAAGATATGAAATCCCATAATAGTGCACGGGAACAGATGGAAACTTTTTAATAAATGAATGATGAGATTGATAATTCTATATTATTAAATTTTTTCCCCAATACCTGAGTATAGGCTTCAAAATCCTTTATTTATCACCTATTGCAAGCTAAGCTCCATAAATTCCTTGGTAGGAAAGACATGGACACACATTTGGATGCCGATGAAGCTATTATCCTGAGCACCTCACTATATGCTATAAATTTAAGTGATGGAATCAAATTAAATTGTAAGTTAGGGATGCTTGACGGTTCTTCATATAGATTCGTACTTAATCTAGAGAAACAATGCAGGCGCTGGAGATGAATGTCCTCAACGAGGTGGCAATGAGAATGAAGTATACAACAAGCCATTTTGGAAAACAAAATATTGCCAGAAACGATGTCGGCGCTGGAGATGAAAGGCCCCAACAAGGCGGCGATGAGGATGAAGTACACAACAAGCCAATTTGGAAAAGTCAATATTTCCAGCTCGCGCGTAGCGTGTGGAGGCAAACCTACTTACATTTAAATTTAGAGAAAGTCTAAAAAAAGATGGTCTGTCCATAAGTTTATAGACAGTCCACTGTACTTTAAAATGTAAGAGTGTGTCTCTTGAAAGAAGGTCTTTCCTTAAATTATTGAAAAATCAATTTAAATTGTAAAATTAGAAGAAAAAATGAAGATAAAATTTTTGAGTTGATTAATCGTGTCATAAACTTATAACTGTTGCAAGTTGCATAATAAATATTTAATATTTCAACTAAACCGTTTACCTTTTTATTATTCTAATTAAACCTCGTCTTTTCAAACCTATGAAAAGATGGTCTTTCCCAAGATTTTGCTTAAATTTATATGACTTGCATTAAATCTAATATAACTTGCAAAATTGTAGATTAATATTTGTTTTGTCTCCTTTATTACTTGTATTATGGGGGAAGTTTTATTCTTCCATGAGTTGAATGTGTATTTTATTTTTTACCTCATATATTTTTACTATAGATTAATACTTGAAAGGTTATAAAAATATTTTTATTTCATTCATTGTATAAGTAACTACTTTGTAATTTATACATGTGATCTAGAAAATATGATGATACAAATAGGGTTAAGTGAATTTGATTCAGTGGGAGATTACTATACCTGGTCAAATAGACATGTCAATGGGACCATTTATTCCAGGATAGATAGAGTACTTGCAAATGTGGAGTGGTTTAGATGGTTCCCTGAGACTTGTTTGGAAGTAATGGAAGCAGGATATCTGACCATTATTTACTAATGGTTAAGGTAAAAAAGGAGGATAAACAAAGGGTGAGACAGTTCAAATTTCTAAATTGTCTCATGGAACAAGATGAGGCCGTGAAGGGCATTTAAAAAAGTTAGGCTGAACCTTTAGAAGGTAGCCCAACGTCGTATTATGGAGAAAGCTTATTAGAAAACAGAATGTACTGAGAAGGCATATGAAGAAACTGAGTGGTGTGAAAATGAAAGTTGAACATGCCAGGAGTGATCTGGAGATGGCTTAGAAGGAGTTAAGTATTGACAAAATAGATAAGGAGAAGATTCTTGAAGTCATAAAGGGGATTGAGGAGGTTCATATAATGTAATGTTGTGGATGAGAATTGCTAGGAAAAAGTCAAAGGTGGACTGGCTGAGGTTAGGTGATGGAAATAATGCTTATTTTCATAAATCTACCAAAGAAAAAAAACAAGCTCACTGGTTCTTAAAGATGGAGAAGGAATATGACATTGTCCTAACACACAAGAGGAGATGGATCAGGAAGTTCTCAGGTTCTATAGCCAATTAATTGGGCAAAAATCTGGAAGGGGTATGGATTTGGATAAAGAGATTGCTGCCAAGGGGAAACTTTTCAGCAGAAAGCAGAAGGAAGTTGATATAGCCAGTGTCAATGAAAGAGATTCAGGATACTTTGACGGGAATTGGAAATCTCAAAGCACCGGGGTATGATGGGTTTAATGTTAAATTCTTCAAAGAAATTGGAAAGTCATCAAGGATGATTTGATAAGAGATATGGATGTATTATTTTTTTAGAAGAATTTGTACAAGGTTGTGAATGGAACAATGGTACCTCTAATCCCTAAACATTTCTCTAATGTTAGGATTATAAATTTTAGGCCCATTTCTTGTTTTACAACCATTTACAATGTAATCTCCAAAATACTGACTGTTAGGCTCAGTAGTGTAATCGGTGAAGTGGTGCAATTAAACCAAGTAGCCTTTGTGCCTAATAGAATTATTCATGACCATATTTAGAGGTTATCACAGGAAGATTGGGGAGGGGGACTATGTACCATTTGGATGGACATTTAGAAGGCATATGACACAATAGTCTGGGATGCAATGGAGGAGATCCTGCAATATTTGGGAATTCCTAAGTCATTTAGTGATTAGGTTATGTGTTGTGTCCGATCAGTGTCGTTTAAATATTTGGTGAATGGAGTGCCTAATAAATTTATTCAGGCTGAGAGGGTTTTACTCCAGGGTGACCCAATTTCTCCACTTTTGTGTGTACTTATGATGGAATACATGTCTAGATGTATGCAAAGTGTGAAGAAGAAATCAGCTTTTAAATGTCATCCAAGGTGTGAAGATTAGAAAATAATCAATCTGAATTTTGTTGAAAATGTTTTTATTATGTTTGATGGTGCTAAGGGATCCGTTGAAGTGCTGATGAGGGCATATCATAAATTTGAAGTTGCAACAGGTTTGAGGGCCAGTAAACTAAAGTGTAAAGTGTATTTTGGCGCTATGGACCATGAGGAGAAGCAAGAGGTTATGAGAATCATTGGGTTTGTTGAGGGAAGTCTGCCTTTCAGGTACTTAGGTGTACCATTGGTTGGAAGGAAATTAATGGTACATATGTACCAACCGCTTGTTGAGAAGATTTTGGTCACTGGTGAGAAGATTGTGGTCAGTGGTGAGTAAGGCATTAGAGCTCCAAACTGTTGAGTTATGCGTACAAAATCCAGCTGATCAAAAGTGTGATTTTTTTTGGTGACAAACTACTAGATACAGGTATTCCCTGTCCGTAAAACAATGATAAAAATATAGAGGCTTTGTGTAGATCGTGTTTATGGAGTGGTGGTGATACTATGACAAAGAAGTCCCCTATCTCTTGGGAAAAGATTTGTGAACCCAAGAAATCAGGTTTACTGAATGTGGTTTCATTAGCATAATGGAATTTGGCGAGTTTGAGCGAAATCCTATGGAATCTGTGTCGAAAGATTGATAGATTATGGATTAAAAGGGTGCATCAGATTTACATCAGAGAGAGATGTTATGGAGGTAAAGGCACCTTAAGATTGCTCCTAGATAGTGAAAGACCTATACAAGTGCAGAAACAAAATCAAGGACTTAGAGGAATAGACTGATCAAAGGGAAAGAAGTAAATTCGGGACAAGTAGAGTATACCAGAAGCATAGAAAGTCGCAAAATGAAATAAGCTGGAGGAAGATCTTCTATGGAAACTTTGCTACACCTAGGGAAAATTTTATCTTGTGGATGCTCTGCCATAAACGACTACCAATGAACGACATGATAGTCAAGTTTGGAATTCATGTTGATAGAAAATGTGTGTTAATTATGCGATGAGGAGGAATCAGTAGATCATCTATTCTTTGATTGTTGTGAGACAAAGAAAATCCGGGAAGGTGTTTTATGTTGGCTGAAGATGGATCGGAGAATTGGGATATGGGAAGTTGAACGGGAGTGGTTACAACAAGAGTGCAGAGGAAAAGGCAGTAGGAAGTTGATGTTGAAGGCTACAATTGTGGAGACGATATATGGAGTTTGGCAATGGAGAAATGAGGTTTCCTTTAATGCTAAAACAAAGAATAGAAACGTTTTGAGTTCAATCTTAGATAGTATTATATCACTACTACAAATAGGATTTTTACCTCGGTTCTACAGGCCATTTTACCTCGGTTTTTTGCCCTGAAAGAACTGAGGTAAATACTGTCTGAGTAAAAAGTGGATTTTTTACTGCGGTTTGGAACTTAGGTAAAAAGTACAATTTATTTCGGTTTCTAACCAACGTCGGTAGTTTTATCATGCAATGTCAATTAAGGCAATGAGCTCCCCCAAACAGATCATATATGTGATGTCGTTTGGGATGAAGTATGCTCCATCATTAATGCAATGCCGGTTTCTGCTAGATAGCAGGTGATTGGAGATCAAATGTTGCGACATCGATGTAGTCGACCTTGATCTACTAATCGGCGGCGTCGCTCATCATTCAATGCAACATCGCTCACCGTAAGGGACTCACGTTGTTTCCCTGCTGATGTGGAAAGTGGATGAGCACAACGTCATTTTATATAATAGACGTCGGTAACCACGAACAATGTCGGTTTGTGCAACCTCGGTCACATTCTATTTTGGCACCGGTTCATACAACGTCGCTTTTGCATCGGTTAGAGATTGTATATTATAAAATATTTATTATTCAATGACACAACTTAGCATTTGTCAGTAACCATTACATGTTAATAAAAAGCGATAAATTGTAAAATGGCTAAACGTCATAAAAAATATAATTGTGTTCATTTAATGTGTGAAAATGACATGTTTAAAGCAACAAAACTATATCAACTAATACAATAACATGTTAAAAAATATTAAAATGTTAATATGAATTTGAAAAATGAATTGTATTGAAACACCATTTTCCACATTGTACGACACTGTGAATGTGAAGGTGGCTTGCGAATTGACAAGTCTATCAAACTAGATATTAGAAGTCCATCGATGACTCTCTTTGGGCCTATTACAACAAATGCATAGTGAACAAAATATATGTAAGAATATGGCAGTCCCTAAAAGAATTTCACACAATAGAGTGAAACATAGACAACATTAACCCCATTTTGAATAAAGTATCTAGTCTGGTCCCTACCTACATCGTAAATTAGAGAAAATGACGTTGCAAGCATCGAATCAACAGTGACCTCGGTTTGATACTAAATGAATTGTTAAAAAGTCCTTGACATGTGCAACCTCGGCCTTTTTTCGGTAACATTTTGCATGGAACAATGCAATGCGATCGAGGTCCAAGATTCATACTCTGTAGTTATACGAAACTTAGCATCATGTCTCACTCTTTACAAATATGTCATTATCTTGTAGAAAAAAACAACATACAGTATATAACATGCAAAACAATCAACATATACTCATGAAATTTCAGAATCATTAATCAATAAAGAAAAAAAAACATGTTCAATAAGATTATGACCAAATTTGTAGATGACCATGGAATGGGTAGTCAAATATCTCAAGGGATTTGAACCTTTAGATTCTCCACCCTTGGATCTTGTTGATGTTTGAGAGATGCAATTTAAATGAGCTATCTCTAATTATTGTAAGGTGTGAATGGAATAGATGGTGTGTTAGTTTGAGGTGTTGGGTTTGTGTTGTTGATGGGAAATGAGTGTAAGAGCTGAGTTTTATTTACTTGAAATGGGGTTGGAGGGGAAATTTTGGTTCAAATTTTTGCCTCAAATTTTCATTTTCCACTGAAATTTTCAAGCTTGCAGACGTCAGCCTTTGTTTGATTATAGTTTTGTTGTATTCGGGAAGCATGCAATGTAAACACATATTGTCCATATTTGATTTTCAAAAATATGTGATAAAATCTTGGCTGTTAACCGAGCGGCCCTTTTGTCGAACGATTAATGGGGAAAATGGAACAAGATTGTCGCCAATATTAAAATAAACAACCATCAACCATTCTCCCAATTTGTCGGAGGGACCTATGTACAAAACTAAAAAAATACATTGTCACTCCAAAACCCAATAATGATCAGTTTGAAAAAAAAAGTTTCAGATCCGAAGTTGAACTTATACTATTCGAGTGTAATAAAGAAACTTGGACTAATCAACATATGCTTCCACAGGTTCTTCCGAATGACACCTTGTGTACTTGTAAGTAATGTGCTACAATTTACTCTAGGACATGTGCTATTGCTTTAAAAATCCTCATGGGCATAATTCTATTTCATTTTTATTTCCTAAAAAAACACGAATATGAAATTTCATACGATTATGTAGGGTGGAAAATATCGTTCTCATAACACTTATCGCAGGGGTAAAATGGAATACTAAGAAAAATACCAGACAATTACCCTAATGTATCTGTCCATAACCATAACGGAACATTGTGGTTGTCAGTTGATGATTCGGTTGAGTGTATCTCCAGTTTAACATTTCAAGTTCTCCCAATTTGTCAAAGGGACCTATGTGCAAAATATAATAAAATACACTGTCAGTCCAAAACCTCATGAATACAATCAGTCCGAAAAGAAAGTTTAAGGTCCAAAGTTGAACTTATACTATTTGAGTGTAATAAAGAAACTTGGACTAATCAACATATTCTTCCACAAGTTCTTTCGAGTGATGCCTTGTGCACTTGTAAGTAATGTGCTACAATTTACTTTAGGTCGTGTGCTATCGCTTTAAAAATCTTCATGGGCAGAATTCTATTTCATTTTTATTTCATTAAAAACCACGGATATGAAATTTCATGCGATTCTATGCGGCGGAAAATATCATTCTCATAACTCTTATTGTAGGGGTATAAATGGAATACTAAAAAAATGACGGACGATTACCCCGGTGTATCTGTCCATGACCATAACGGAATATTGTGGCCATCAATTGATGATTCGATTGAGTGTATCTCTAGTTTAACATTTCGAGTTCTCCCAATTTGTCGGAGGAACCTATGTGCAAAATTTTAAAAAATACACTGTCACTCCAAAACCTGATTACGATCAGTCCAAAAAGAAAGTTTCAAATCTGAAGTTGAACTTATACTATTTGAGTGTAATAAAGAAACTTGGACTAATCAACATGTGCTTCCACAAGTTCTTCTGAATAATACCTTGTGTACTTGTAAGTAATGTTCACAATTTACTCTAGGTCATGAGCTATCGCTTTAAAAAACTTCATGGATAGAATTCTATTTCATTTTTATTTCATAAAAAATCACGAATATGAAATTTTATGCGATTCTATGCGGTGGAAATATCGTTCTCATAACTTTTATTCGTAGGGGTATAAATGGAATACTAAGAAAAATGACGGACGATTACCCCGGTGTATCCATCCATGACCATGACAGAACATTATGGTTATCAATTGATGATTCGGTTGAGTGTATCTCCAGTTTAACATTTCACGTTCTCTCAATTTGTCGGAGGGACCTATGTGCAGAATTTTTAAAAAATACATTGTCGTTCCAAAACCCAATTACGATTAATCTGAGAAGAAATTTCAAATTGAAGTTGAACTTATACAATTTGAGTGTAATAAAGAAACTTGGACTAGTCAACATATGCTTCCACAAGTTCTTCCAAATGACACCTTGTGTACTTGTAAGTAATGTGCTACTATTTACTCTAGGTCATGTGCTATAGCTCACTTTAAAAATCCTCATGGACAGAATTCTATTATATTTTTATTTCCTAAAAAATCAAGAATATGAAATTTCATGCAATTCTATGCGGTGGAAAATATCGTTCTCATAACTCTTATCGTAGGGGTATAAATGGAATACTAAGAAAAATGATGGACGATTACCCCGGTGTATCCGTCCATGACCATAATAGAACATTGTGGTTGTCAATTGATAATTTGGTGTAGTGTATCTCCAGTTTATCATTTCGAGTTCTCCCAATTTGTCAGAGGGACCTATGTGCAAAATTTTAAAAAATACACTGTCACTTCAAAACCTGATTACGATCAGTTCGAAATGAAAGTTTTAGATCTGAAGTTAAACTTATACTATTCAAGTGTAATAAAGAAACTTGGATTAATCAACATATGCTTCCACAAGTTCTCCCGAATGACACCTTGTGTACTTGTAAGTAATGTGCTATAATTTACTCTAGGTCATGTGCTATCTGTAACACCCCAAACCCACCACACAATGTCGAGTTGGGTTTGGTCGTACTTCCAAAAATGATAACAGTAATGAGCAGATAAATTTCATGCGGAAGCGATTTAGATAAATTCAAATCCTAAATTACTATTACAGTTAAAGTGTTAATGTTAAATGAAAGTTTCACCTAACTATTACAGATTCAAAATTCATGTTAAGGTTCATCCAGGATCTTTCTCAAAATAAGTAAAGACATCAAAGTGCTTTTCTCTTACATTTCCTCTTCACCTGAAAAAAGGTCATTTAACTAGGGTAAGCTCCTTGCTTAGTGAGGTTCCATCGCCAGTATTTACCCATTTGAGTTTTAGTGATCACAGAATAACATTTAACAATTAGCCATGTATATCCTAGCACATAGTAAAAAGGATACGGGTGGTTAATGTCGAGTTGTTTCCAAGTGCTTATATGGCAACTGTGACTAACATACACAACATAACCCAGTCTGTGATGCCCGAAGACTATCAATTCAGAATTCACTTTTCCATTCACGCCGATGTTCAGTTACGAGCTCGTATCAGTTAGGTGGTTATGCTAGCATACCAAACTTCATGTGTAGCCGGTCTAATCAGACTCCGGTCAGTACCATTCCCTGCCGACTTCGACCAAACTACAATCGCATCGGGTGCCCCAAAATTCACATACAGGTAATCAGGTAGCAGATATTTCAAGTTAGACACAGCAAGATAAAGTACAAGCCAGTCATCCACATAACAAATCAGAGCAGTATATGATTCAAGTTTGACAAGACAAGATAAAGTACAAGCCGGTCATTCATAGAAAAATATCGGAGCAGTTCATAACTCAGTTTCATGATTTGAACACAGTAATATACACACTCAGTTTAACAATCAGTAGATATTATCAATTTAAGTCTAACAGGTATGTTCCTTTATAATGGAGTTTAAGTACAGGTTCAAGTGTGTATTTTGAGTACAAGGGTTCGAGTACTTGGGTTTGAGTACATGGGTTTGAGTACATGGGTTTGAGTACAAGGGGTTCGAGTACAAAGGGTTCGAGTAGTGAATTCAAATGGATAAGGTTCAAGTGGAACAGGTATAGGGTGGTACTGGTTTGAGGGGCAAGTAGTACCAGTTCGAGTGGTGATGTTCGAGGGGTAAGTGGTTCAAGGGTAAGGTTCCAATGGTACTGGTTCGAGAGGTAAGGTTCGAGGGGTGAAGCCTTTCAGTGGGTTCGAGGGGTGAAATTTCCAGTGGTTCGAGGGGTACTGTTTAGTAGAGGTTTGAGGACAGGGTTTCGAGAGGTTATTGTTTAACATGGGTTCAAAATGTAGTTTTCAATAGGGATTTGAGGACATGGGTCCGAGAGGTTACTATTTAGCAGGGGTTCGAGGACAGGGATTCGAGGGGTACTGTTTAGTAGGGATTCGAGGGGTCAAGGTTTAACAGGGGTTCGAGGACAAGGCTTAACAGGGGTTCGAAGACAAGGCTTAATAGGGGGTTCGAGGATAGGGATTCGAGGGCATGGGTTTAATAGGGGTTCGAGGACAGGGATTTGAGGACAGAGGTTCGATGACAGGGATTTGAGGACAGAGGTTCGAGGATAGGAATTCAAGGGCAGAGGTTTAATAGGGATTCGAGGACAGGGGTTCGAGGGCAGATGCAGAGGTTCGAGGGCAGAGCAGGAGTTCGAGGGCAAAGGTTCGAGGCCAGCCTGTACCCATACAAGATAAATATATATATTTTACTTCAATTCATGCTAAGACAATGAAAACACTCACCTTGGTTAAAACCTGGGCTTGGACCACTTCCGTTTCTTACTTTACTACTATTCACCACTGTTCTTTGGCAAGAATTTTGCTTACTGCGTGTGAAGGTAAGTGTTGAGGATCAAATATTTATACTTGGTGAAACCTAGGTTCTGACACCTACCAACCCGAAATTCTATCCTGTTATCCTACATCCACTTGCCCAAAAAATTACTTTGGAAAATTCTTTCACGTCCGTCGTTCATCTCCTCTTCCCAGCAATTCTATTTGCCAAAATTACTTTGGATAATTTCTTTATGTCTGTCGTTCATCTCCTCTTCCCAGCAATTCCATTTGCCAAAATTACTTTGGATAAAATTCTTTACGTCCGCCATTTCTTCTTCCCAGTAATTCAGTTGCAAAAATTATTTACTTCCTCGCCGTTCATTTCTTCTTCTCCTTTTTTCCCCTTTACCTGTTCATTCATTTACCTATTTATTATATATATATATATATGTATCACCAGCTTCCTCGTCACAGTAATTTCTTGCATTTGCTTATTTATTTATTATCACTGTTAGTATATTATATAATGTATACTTGTGTATAAATATGTATATTCTCTTCTCGGTAATTTCTCTTATTTATTTATTGCTATTATATATATATATATCTTCTTCCCGATAATTCCTTTTGATCTATTTATTTGTTCATTTATTTATTTATTTATTTATTACTATTATTATTAGTATTATTATTATTTTAATCATTGCTTTGTTTTCTCCTGTACTCCAAATATTTTCTTATGACACTACACCCTATCGTACTATTTGTTTTCCTTTTTTTGGTGTTTTAATTTGTTTGATTACTTATTGTCTCATTTTATCTATATCCGTTCCTTTCTTTGAATTATTTATTTACTGGATTTTCTTCTTTTTAACTTACAATACTAATAATCAATTATATATAAAATGCAATTATATTCCTTGAAATCAAAACAATATTAGAAGTGATAACTTATTTATTTTTTTCTTATTTGTAATTACATATAAAATTGTGATAAGTATGAAAAATATATTAGAAAGTTATGAAATTAGTGTTCCTCAATAAATTAGAGGAATATTCGTTTTAGAGGAAGATACAAGGTAAACTATTGGAGATGTTTCTAGACATTTATTTAACAACTCAATTTATCATTTATTACTTTACTCCTTTTAAAAGGTGCAATCTGTATATCCCATTTCCGTACTATTATTTCCTTCATCTTTCTTAAGGGAAACCCATGCCAATACTTTATCATCGTTTGATATATATATATATATATATATATATATATATATATATATATATTTTTTTTCAATAATTAAGATTATTAATTTACTTCGTCCAAGATTAACATCCACAATAAATTTATTTATACACACACACACACACACACACACACACACATATATATATATATATATATATATATATATATATTTCCAATTAGAGTGGTATTGAAGGGTTAAATTCAGATGACATGATTTGTACCGGAGGTACATTTTATTCATTAATCTAATTGGGTTCGGGGTTTCACACTATCACTTTAAAAATTTCCATGGACATAATTATATTACATTTTATTTCATAACAAACCACGAATATGAAATTTCATGCGATTCTATGCGGTGGAAAGTATCGTTCTCATAACTCTGATTGTAGGGGTATAAATGGAATACTAAGAAAAGTGACGGATGATTACCCCGGTGTATCTATCCATGACCATAACGGAACATTATGGTTATCAATTGATGATTCAGTTCAGTGTATCTCCAGTTTAATATTTCAGGTTCTCCCAATTTGTCGGAGGAACCTATGTGTAAAATTTTAAAAATACACTGTCAGTCCAAAACCCGAGTACTATTAGTCCGAAAAGAAAGTTTTAGATCCGAAGTTGAACTTATACTATTCGAGTGTGATGTGTCCATTTTGTGTGGTTGTTTTAGGGGTTTTAGGATGTGGATATGCCATTTCTTCCGTATGCTTAAATCTTTTCTTACTCGAGGGCGAGTAAGGTTTAAGTGTGGGGAGGTTTGATGTGTCCATTTTAGATGCATTATTTAGTAGTATTTAGGATCACTTTTGTGCTCTTTTATTATCGAGAGCTTGTGTTCTACCTTGAAATTCACTTAGGAGAGGCAAAAGCAACTTTGTACTCTTTTACTCCTTCTAAGTGGATTTTGTGTGACAAGGGAAGAACACGGAAGCAACGAAGACCGGAAGACATTGAAGACTATACTTTCGAAGACTTTTGGATACTCACTTCGAAGACATGAAGACCGGAGGCCGTTGAAGACCATTTTTGGAGCCGTTGAAGACCATTTTTGGAGATTGAGAGGGATGGCTGTGAAGAAGACAGAGAAACAATGCAAAACTCTGGCTCCCGTCGCGACACCATCGCGAGCAGCGACCCCGTCGCGACACCATCGCGAGTCGCGACCAAGACCGTCGCGAGTCGCGACCAACGGGCGGCCAGAAATCAACTTTATCTTCTTTGCACTATAAATACTACTCTTTTTCTTCTTCTTCTCCAGCTTTTCCAGCCCGTTTTCTCTCTGGTTTTTGGGGCTAAAACCTAGGTTTTTTCTCTTCTTTCTTTTCTTAGCTTTCTCTTAGTTTAATTATGTCTTTTGTTGTTCTAGGTTAGTTCTTGTACTTGGGAGCTATGGATTGAAGCTTCCACTTCAATGTATTGAGAACCATTTCTATCTATCTATTTGGTATTTTTGCTATTGTGCATTTATTGTGCTTTGAATGTTAGTTGTTGATTCTATTAATGTTGTTGAGAGCTTGAGGATATGAAATGCTTGGATGAATTGCTAGCTAGGGTTTGGGGGATTTGGGTTAATTTCCCCCCTGTTCTTGTTAGGAATGTGAAGAGTATGAATTAGAGCTTTTGATTGTGTTAATGTGTTGACAATGTGCTAGACGAATGTGATTGATGTCGAACTCTTCATCATGTTCGTTTGTGTAGCAAACGAGAAGAGTTATATGCTCGTGGTCTATGAGTGGTCGCTCTTGACTGATCTCGTGTAATTGCATGAATTGGTTAAATGCCTAGTCACGGTGTAGTGGTCATAGGTATTGCCAAGCTTGTTGGTCCTTTGTGCTAAATGCCACCAATGACACCTTGAGTCGTGGTCGCGACTCGGGAGTCATTGGTGAGGTTTGACGAGAGATGTCGAACTCACTCTCGCAAACTACGAACTAAGAAGGATAGGAGTTTAGTCTCCACGACAAGTAGTTGAAGTATTGAATAGATGATTTAAATTCATTCTTGAAGCATTTGTTATTCGGCGTTTATGTACTCTTGACGGTGTGTTTCACTGCATGTGTGCCATGAGTTGTTTGAGCATAGGTAGTGCTTGTGTGGTTGAATTGTCTAGGTGTAGGAACGTGACGAATTCCGTAGCGCCTTTGCATGAAGATCTGTGAGCATGAACTTAGAACTCCTCGTGGTGTGTGTGTTGTGGTACTTGCTAGATGGTGTGTGAGTGTTGGGTCCTGAATGCTATGTGATGGAATGAGTGAATGATTCGATGAACTACATTAGATGTGGAAGTGGATATCCGTTGCCCCCAAGGCATTTTATCTTTGTAGTTTAAAACCCCTTTTCTTTAGTTTTATTTGATGATTAGCATAGTCACTTGACCTTGCTAGTTATCTTGTCTTTTTATCTTTGTTAATTTAGGAAACCAACCAACCAACCCCCCCCCCCCACTTTTACTTGCTTTTATGTGTGTGTAAATATAGTTACTCCTAGCCTAATACTAACCATTTGTGTGCCTAGACGCCTAGGAAGATCCCTCTTCTCCTTGGACGACCCCGATTTGCCACTATCTACCTAGTGTAGAAAGTAAGCATTTAGGGCTTATAAATATTATCTTTGAGAGGTACGGCGACGACCTCCCAGAGTGTAATAAAGAAACTTGGACTAATCAACATATGCTTCCACAAGTTCTTCCGAATGACACCTTGTGTACTTGTAAGTAATGTGCAACTGTTTACTCTATGTCATGTGTTATCGCTCGCTTTAAAAATATTCATGGACAGAATTCTATTACATTTTTATTTCCTAAAAAACCACGAATATGAACTTTCATGCGATCCTATGTGGTGGTTTCCATCAATATATGTTATTCCCACAAATATGAACATTTTTATTTATTAACATCAGTTCGTAGTTTATAATATACCAGTATCCATTATTAAGGTCAGTCATGCTCGTTTTGGTCAAACGTAGGCCCATTTGTTCTGCTAGTGGGCCAAAATGTTTAGGCCCACGATAATAGGGGTCGGTGTCGGTCTTATTTCGATCATAAATCCGTATTCCCGATGGACTTGCGACGTCTCATATGCAATTGGACTATCATAGGCCTTAGTCTATGGTCGTGGCCTGAAATGTTGTGGCCCACGAGTAGAGTACACGACGTCGCACATGATTCGCTACCCCATCGATCAGATCGACTTACATGTGACCTTGCAGGACAGGGGGCTGAATACACAACAATTTATAATGAATATATATACATATATACATATATATATATATATATATGTGGAACCCACCGCTAGAAATTACTTCAAACATTCAACTTCTTGGTGAATCTCTGCACTCTCTAACCCTTTCTTCTCAAAAGTATGCTCTCTAGATTCCCTAGATTACTTTATTTTTTGTAATTATCATTGAATTTGATATGCATACATGGTGGAAATTCCGTAGTATTATTTTTTTGTTTTCAAATTTCCATGGATGTTTTCTCTACGTAGTAGTAATTTGGGTTTGAAGTCCTCGTTTGTAACCAGCCATAATTTATTGTTTTTAACTTATTCTGTGATATGTTTTTCGTCCGGTGAGAATGAGTCTGTAACTCCTAAATGCAATCTCGCATGTACGTCGTTCACAGTTCTTCTGGGACAAACTTTTAGCGACGTCGTTACACTTTTCGCTCTGAACCCTAGTAGTATACAATGTCGCCTTCTATTCGTTACTACCTCGATTTTAACGACTCTTGGCCAATGTGTCAGTGACATTGATTATGAATGTAGCAGAATGTATACCATGTAATGTTTGCGGGTCCCACAATAGATTAAATCCATCCATTCTTATTAAATTTCAGGAATCATATCTAACAGTGCTAGTTTGAGTAGACGTGCCCCGATTGAGGTAAGTTATTTGTTGTTCCGATTTAAATTCCATTTCATTATCTATTTTCTATGAATAATATTAAACGTTTCAATGATCAAAATGCATATCCCTAGCGATTCGGATGAGGATCGCCATCCTAGGACTGCATTCGGGGAAGTCATTACACACTTTGTCCACACGCTTACCAAAATGAACTTCGGTTCTATTCCGATTTTGGTAAGTCCTCCCTTGTTACACATGATGTATTATTTTTTCAATGCACCTTCTCTACAAGTTACTTTCATATTTACTAAATGTTGTTCTTTGTTTATAAATCAGTATGTCCCAAACCACATTTCAGAGTTCCTACCACTGTACAAGACCCCCGGTGTGCTGCGGTGTAATGAAAGGGTGTACAAGATACACTACTCTGGGGCTAAGAAGTACAAGACCCCTCACCCCTAAGGGGTTGGCAAATTTCTTGACAAGGAGGAACTCGTGATTGGGGATACGCTACTTTTTGAGGTGGTAAATGGTGTTGGGCCTGTAGTTTTTAATGTAATCGTTCTTCCCCGCGGATTTGACTGATTATTGACTTTAAAACATTTGTTTAAAAAAATGTATTCAAATTCAGAACAACATTTCTTGAATTTTATTGTAATTATTGAATTTTATATCAAGAATTTTATTTATTGAATTTTATTTCAATGTTGTTGAATTCTCATATTTATGTAACTCAGGTCCTCTCCCTCTTTCAACATATGTAACTCATTCTCCCTCTTAGTAAATTTTTGTTGTAAACAAATATTGTAACGAAAGTTGAACTGTAGACCGCCTGCATGTGGGTTGTAATTGTTAGGCCCATGCAATTCTGCGACGTTGCTAAGTGGTCGAAATCATGTCGCTTAGTCCAAGTGGAGTGCAAAGTCGTACAAGGTGATGGACAACACAATGGATTCAACCGATGTTGGTCAATAATCGACATCATGTCACTCAAACTGATCCAGTATGCGACGTCGCATAATTTGAGGCAGCTCAAAACGACGTCGCTACTAGATGAGTATAAATAGGGGAACCCTAGCTTCCTCCCCCTCCATTCTCTTCTCCCTTGGAAAAATGTATGGGTTTTCTAATCCCCTAACACATATTTTAGAATTATTACTTTGCAATGTTCGATCTGTGGTCTGTGAATATGTTGCATAATTCTTACTTTACAATTCGTATAGACAATGTTTTGGTATGTTTCCAAAAGGTTTAACTTTATTGTGATCTGTATAAATCTTCATTTTTTCTAGTTTTATGGGTTTCTTGTTGTTCCTGCCTCCGAAGTATGTGACGTTGGTGTCTTATCTGTCACGACTCGGTATATGCGATAATAAAGCAACGTCGTATATTCATTTATTCAGTTACATATTTTTCACAATTTGCGACTTCGGTTATTGATTTATTGTCTGTTCGCTTTGTCCGACAAGGTTGTGAGGTCGCATCCATATGTCAACTAACCCACTACTTTGGACCGACGTAACCGAGCGGCGGATGGTTCGACATTGCACACTGCATTTTATACCCTAGTTTTGCACCTAATGTTTCCACATATGATGCAGTACTAATGGTTGGCAAAGGATCGTCTAATCGACCCCCTTTTAAGGTATTTTACCTATTTAAATATATATTTATACACTAGCACAACTACACATCTCGTAACAACTAATACTTTTCGGTTATTGTACAGTTCACTGCACAACAGAGCCACCTAGAGCATTTTTTCTTCGACATTGAACATCATTCAATGGCTGTTGATAGCCATTGGAAAAATACCAACTTTGGTAAAGCTCTTGAATAAATTTTATTTGTAGACAATTACATATGTATATATACATTTATATTTCTCGTCAATATTTTTTACTGTGACTTAGTACACCCCTGGGAGATTGTACAACTCCTACCGACTGAGAAGACCCCTGTAGTACTGAGGTGCTACGGGATAGACTGACATATGGATTACTCGGGGTGGGAAGATGAAGGCTCTTTCCCCATAGGATTTTGGCGAGTTCCTTAAAGGAAACAACATACGCACCAGTGGCACCTTGTTCTTTGAGATGATAGAAGCTAGGGAACCAGTCGTCTTCAAGGTCATCATTGTTCGAGCTGATTAAGTTTATTGTAATTTTTGTTATATGTGAACTAAGACAATTTTTATTCGAATTTATGTACTTGTAAGGATGTTCTCATGCCTACGGTTTTTATAATTAATTATCTTATTTGAACATTATGTAATTGACTGTACGTGTTTATATGTGTGACTTCATGCGAGCACTATTTTATAAATCATTTGTTGGTCCTGTGATTTAAAAACATTGAACAAAGGGGGTATTGGTCGTGTACGAAGTAGGAAAGTTTTCTTTTATATCACCGTAAAGTTCATGTGTGCGACTTAGCAATGTCATTCACAATTGTATCGCTGGAAACGACGTATTACGTGAAATCGAACCAGCTTCTAACACAACAAAGAGCGACGTCGCACGCTACTCAGTAACATTGTTTACCTCTTTTTTTTAATCTTTTACTTTGGTTATTTTACTAACCAAGGTAAAAAATAAATTATTTACCTCAATTTTTTTATAACCGAGGTAAAAGGGGCGAAGTACAATATTAATTTTCTTATAGTGTATATAAAGTTTGAGAGATGCCAAAAATTAGAAATTATTGTGCTAAACTTATGATAGAAGAGGGATAGTTGAGTAGAAGGATTGTACGGCTGAAAGGTTGAAATTTTTATCAATGAAATTTACACGTTTAAAATAAAAGATAATCTTTCAAAATACAGACTCATCCTTTATTATGAAACATTTTTATTTTATTAGTATACAATCTTATCCATGTCCGTTATGGAAGACAAACAGTCAAACACTGTGATCAATTTAATTTGAAGCTCAATATATGTAAAAGAATATAATCGCAAAAGATCAGTTTTATGAATGAGTCTGTCAATGGAAAGGGAGTCAAATTATAAGAAATGAATATAAATTTTTGTGATAACTAATTCACGTTGTATAATAAATTTTAAATATTGCAATTAAAATTTTTTACATTTTATTATTCTAATTAAATCTTATCTTTTAATAAAGTTATGAAAATATCGTTTTTTCCAAGGCGTTGCCTTTATCGATTAAACAATTTAAACTCAATCTATATAACGCCTTTATCGATTAAACAATTTAAACTCAATATAACGCCTTTATCGATTAAACAATTTAAACTCAATATAACGCCTTTATCGATTAAACAATTTAAACTCAATATAACGCCTTTATCGATTAAACAATTTAAACTCAATATAACGCCTTTATCGATTAAACAATTTAACCTCAATCTATATCTAATCTAGGAGTCCAAAGTTGCAAATTTTGTACTCCTGGTGCTGGTCCAGCTTATGCTCGCCCTCCAATTATTAATAAGAAAATAAAATAGAAAGTCTATTAATCTCTCCGTCCCACCTCTATTTAAATATATTGACTTTTGTAAAATGATCACAATTATCTTTAATTGTTAATATGCTTGTTTATGTAAATTTAAAAATAATGAAAATTTAATATTATAAAAATAAACGTGATAATTATAACAATATCCAATATGATAATATATTATCTTATATATTTTTCAATTTTTACTTTTGAAAGAGAAAGTCTCAGAAAAGATGGCAGTCCGGAATGATTTTACCTTAAATATTGCAATTATTTAATAAAATTTGAATATCGTATAGTTAAAATAAGTAATAATATGTATTTAAAGATGAAATATAAAAATATATGATATAGAAGAATATTTTAAAAACTATAAATTTTTTAGGTAATTTAACAAATACAGTATATAAAGTAAGAAATAAGTGGTTTATTCAAAAGCTTCTGAACAGATAGCCTATTAGAAAATCCACTCTTTTATTTAAATGAATAAATGAATAATGTTGGGTGTTGCTATATCTCGCCCTGTATTTTACTATCCTCGCCCTAATACGTATAAATACACGTATTAGTATTTTAAAAAAAATTAAAAATTAAAAAAATAAGTATAAATTTGAATTTCTCCCTTCCTTCTCTCTTTTTCTCTCCTTCTTCTTTCTCTCCATTTCTCTCCCCCTTCCCTCTCTCCATTCCATCCGGCCAGGTGCTGGGCCTCCGCCGCCGGCCGCCGCCGGAAATCCGCCGGAAAACGTAAGTTTTGGAGGATTTTTTTTTAGTTTTCGTGCAATTTTTTTTTATTTTCGTGCGAATGAGGGGTTTAGTTGTAAATATAAGAAAATAGGAGGCTTCACTCTTAAATTAATTTATTTCATAAGATAATAGGAGATTAAGATGTAGAATAATTTGGAAAAATCTAATATTAGAAATTTAATGAATTTTGGAATTAAAACGAAGAAATTGTGATTGTTAGAAATTATTTAATTTAAATTTGGAAATGATTATAGGAGGCTTTACTCTTAAATTAATTTATTTCATAAGATTATAGGAGATTAAGATGTAGAATAATTTGGAGAAATCTAATATTAGGAATTTAATGAATTTTGGAATTAAAACGAAGAAATTGTGTTTTTTAGAAATTATTTAGTTTAAATTTGGAAATGATTACTATTTCCGTAATTTGGAAAGTATATGTGCATAATAGAATATAGTTCTATTTAAATAAAATTTATTAATCCGATGTAAACAATTGTGTAGTAAATTATTATGATATGTTTTAACAATTGTTTCCTTGAATGTTAATAATAGTGTGATGTGGTAAAAAAATAAGATTATTTAGTAATGTAATTTCCAATTTGTAACTTAAAAAAATGTGTAGTTCGTTGTATGGGATTGTACGAGAATTAAATTTGCTGTTTGTGGTGGGTTTTTTTTATGTTATATCCACTTTTTCCTATGCATTATAGAATATGTAGTTTCCATTAGTAAATTGAAATTATGCACTGTTCGAAAATATTAGTTCACACGTTGTTGAAATGTATGTTAATTTATCTTATCATATCAGTTTGATTCATTTGTTGTTATACTAATTACATATCTTGTGTTGTAGATGAGCACTATATGTACAAACAGATGCTGAGTGACATGATGGGCGCCCTGGATCCGTTTGACTCGGCGACCGTTGATGGACTCGCCGACCCCTGCATGAGGGAGTTGATGACGACTTTTGTCAGTCATCGCGATGAGTACCGCAGGCTCGGTTATGTACCCATTCCTTAGTCGACCGTTTGCTTATGTATGAACCCACAGTTTTGCCATAGTTTGCTCATTTATGTAATCGGTAACTGTTTGTGCATATCAAATTTATAAGTCATCGATTTTTGCAACAGTAACGCTTTCAAAATAATTATGACGCTTCGATAATAACTGTAACGGTTGCGTACATGCCGAAATGTTTCGCTGGGTTACAACAGTTAATTACTCTCAGAGTATGCTCTTCTCCAAGCCCTTAACCTCCTACGAAAGGGTAACTCCCAACCTACGACATCAGCCTTCCTCAATGTGGTCCACATATTAACCACGGGGGGCATGGGACAGTTTTCCTTCACGTGTACCCAGACGAAATGGCTTGCACTGCGAACGTATACAATGTGTAGCTCCCTACTTGTTCCATCCTCGCCCCCACCTGCCCTCAGTGGAAGGACTGTACAACAATGGTCCGCCGACCCATTCTCTAAAATGTAATATAAAACTACAACCGTGTTGTAGTAGGTGGCGACAGGAAACATGTCTGCAATGACCGTAAACCAATGCTCTGGACCACATGGACCGCTGGTGTGGTGTATACGGGCTCTGGCGAATTCAACGTCAGCTTGCGAACCGTATATGGGAACATAGTCAGGCCAATGAGTTGATATGTCGTTAAATACTGCCCGACGCGCTGTAGACCATTCACCTTCACCGTCTACGTGGAACGCATCAACAACGCATCTGAAGCCACAGTCTCCATCCCTCACGACATCGTTCCAGCCTTCGATGTAACGCCGGACAATGTGGGGGACACTTTCGAGGAACGGGAATGTCGCTGCAGGAGAACACATTAAGATAAATATCTTGTTCAGGCGGCGTTCATTAGGAAGAATGGTGCTTGTACTTACCGTGCCGGCAACCGCTCCCTGAAGCACGCCCCGGGGACCTTGAACTACTCCCGTATCGCCTGTTCACGTGCTCGTGGTAGCTCGGTGAACGTCGGGTTGATCTTGATCGGGGGACCTGCTCGCTTGGTCTCTCACGTGCACTAGTACAATTGTCCGGCTCGCCAATGCCGCTCTCCTCCGGACGCAACTGCGCATCTATGTAGGATGAAACTCATCGGCGGACCGAAGGGTTGCTGCGTGCCAGCTCCTCCAACTGAGTGTTGAACCGCGACTGATCTTGTTCGGCCCTCGCAATGTTTTCCGTGCTCCGCACGTGATCACCCAATGCCAGGCTCTTAAACAGCGGATGAATGTCGTCCAAGTACAAGGGGATTCCTTCAGCAACTGCCCCTGCCATAACGCATGCACACGGTATTCCGTGTGTCGAGCGCAGCACACAGCCACAGTAAGCATATACCTGTGCTCCGAGTGCATCAATCCTCCCGGACTCGACCGTCAATTTATCCAGACATTATTTGGACACATTGTTGATCAAGTTGCTGAAAAGGGCCCTACGGTGCAATCTTCCAATGCACGTTCTTGATTTCTCCAGGCCGGTCTTGATCATAGTAATCTGCTGGGCTATCTGCAGGTCGACACGCCTCCATACCGTGCCCAGTGAACCAGTCGACGTTTGTAACCACCCTTTCAATGACGAGTGTGCACTTTCGACCCTGCATGTAGTTGTGTTCCCGAAATGCAGAAATCTGTTCGTCCATGCCCTCACAAATTTCTCCTTATGGGGGGTGAGCCACGTCGTCTCAGCGTAACTAATAACAGCCTCGCTCCAAGACCATCCAGCCCTCATATCTACCAAGGCGGTTTCGTACTCTGGAACGGTGGACGCATTGCAAACCCGGAACCATGCACCATTCTTGAATGCTGCCCCGTTCCTCTTATTCCCTGTCAGCACAGTAACACGTGCCTCCACATCCTTGTTAATATGCCAGGTGCAGAGCAAATGATTCGATTCTGGAAACACAGTCCGAAGTGGCCTAATCAGTCCCATCTCCCGATCGGTGACCACAACCTCAGGGAACGGTCCATCCACAAGCAAGTTCTTCAGCGCGTTCAGCACCCACTCATAGGTATCTTCCGTTTCGTCACGCCAATTGCGTAGGCAATCAGGAAGTTTGTGTTGCAAGGGGACATCCCAACCATCTCAATGAATGGCATGCCGTAGCGATTGGTCTTGTACGTTGAGTCGATGGCCACAACCCACGGAAACGTGCGAAATGCCACAACAGCATCGGGATTGGCCATGAATAAATGAGTCAAAGTACCATCACCTGCTGAGCGGTGACTAGTGACATACCCTTTCGCGGTGGCCAGATGCAAACAATTCTCCGCTGTGTTGCGCCCGCCTCGCCTTTCTGTTACATATGCCGATCTCTCATTGTACACCTGCCTAATGTTCTGATGCAGGTCCGGAAACGAATTACTGAGGCTGGCATTGATATGCCTTGGGGCTGTTTCTGAATCTGTCAAATCTCTGATCATTTGCTTCGCGTCCGCATGGAGCTTGCAGCTCTGTCTATGACCCTCGGGGTACACTGAGAACGAGTGGTTGTGCATCCCTCGTCTCGGATCCTTGCACGGCACTACATTCCAACCATCCCCCGTGATGCTCTGTTTCAAGACAATCGCGAATGGGCAGTCACAACTTCTGGTCGAGCTGCTACTCCGTCGGACTACATCAGATTCGCTCGTATCTACATCCTTATCCTTTCGGCCCCGATTGCAAATGCAATATAACCTCAGGGGACCATTCCTATTCTGTTTGTAGGACCCCGTGACAAGTTCAAATCCCACCTGCAGAGCAATCCGTTGCAGGTAGGAATAAGCCTCGGCAACACCTGGGAACACAGCTGAGGTGGCAAATGGAGAGTATCCATTCCGCCCTGCAGCAGCTTCACATGACTGATTGTCATCCTTAAACAGCAATAAGCATCAAGTAATTAGTTACACTCAACTGCTATACCAACGACAATGATGTCGTCAATTAACGTTTACATATGAACGAATAAAGATAAAATTACAGTCAAAACGTTAAAACATATACTTAAAGAAGAGAACATAAAGATAAAATTATAGTACATGAAATGCCATTACAGTTATAAAATTCCCGTACACAAATTAACTCCCTAAACTAAAACTACATTCATCCATTTCAAGGGTGCACTCCGCCATTTCTCAATAACAGCTAAAACATACATGTAATGGAAAAAAAATGTGACAATTTTATTTGATGAAATAACGTTGTGGCTAGAATTAATATTACATTCTTACAGTTCAACAAAATTACGTAACTTAACGGTACAATAATTAACAAAATAACAAAATTAACAAAACAACAAAATTAACGTTACAATAATTAATAGGGCATAAATTATTGTAGATAAATTAAAAACAGCATTACGTAACAAAATTAACAACAAAATTAACGTTACTGCTATTAATAGGAGATAAATTCATAGGAGATAAATGTGCAATAATTTCTACGTAACAGTTAATAAATTAAAACACAAAGACGAGCATAAATTTCTATGGCAAAAATTATTAAATTTAACAACTACTTATGGACAGAAAACTAATTAGTAAAATTACCTCCGAAGACATGGAATTTCTAACACCCTTTTTGGAGTAATTTTTGCTCGTCTTTGGATAGCAAAAATTTCGAGTGCCCTCAAAATGAGTAGAATTCGTGCTAATTTATAGCAGTACAAATTTGGGAGGCAGCCTGGCACGGCTCGCGCCCAGGCCACGGCGAGCGGAGGCGCGTCCGGCTCGCGCCCGTGGCCTGGCAACCGGCCGCGCGGGCGGTGGTCCGGCGGCGGCGGGCGGTGGTCCGGCGGCGGCGGGCGGTGGTCCGGCGGCGGCGGGCGGTGGTCCGGCGGCGGCGGAATTTCTTTTACACTAATTCAGTTAATATTAACTAACTACAATTATCTAAATTAATTTTAATTCAGTTATTGAAATTAAATTAAAAATATATACTATATACGTATTAGGGCGAGGATAGTAAAATACAGGACGTGATATAGCAATCCACATAATGTTTGTGCAAATTGAATTGTGGCAAGGAGAGTACTTGACCAAAACGTAACAATTAAGATAGCAGCTGATAATACCTTATTTTATTAGTACTTATAGTTGAACTTGCCCTCCAAGTAATACAATCATCATTATAATCAAAGAGAAGGAATGTCAGTCAAAAATGAGAACCCATATAAACCATATTTGATCAGTATTTACAGTTGATCTCGCACTCCGAGTAATAGAATTATTATACTTCCTCCATCCCAATTCAATCTTCACTTTTGACCTATATCAGTTAATTTGAAAAAGATATTTGATCCTTAATATAAAGATAAATAAAATTTATAAAAAATTAATAATTTAAAATACATGTTATATTGAATTTAATAATGTATTACACAATAGTATTTATACTTATGTACCAATTTAACTTTAGGATTAAAGTTAAGAAGTTTTGACCAGATGAATATTTAAATTGCAGATTGAAATGAGATAGAGTGAGTAATCAAAAAGAAGAAAAGGCAATGAAAATTGGGAGTCAGATATTTTGATTGGATCAATTAATAAATCTCATTATTATAACTATTAAAATTACCTAATATTTATTTATATTTTATTTTTTTTAGAATTGTGAAATATGAAAAAGTCTTCTATTTGACCGACTAACGATTAGATCAATCATGAAAAATATTGTTTTAATAACTTTTAGGATCAATTTAAAATTATTTATACATTTCAAAACTTTTTAAAAGTTAATCTCGCTGTAACAAATAAAAACAACCATTAAATTACTTCATTAGTTATATCAATTATAAAATGACTAGAATAACGATTAGTCGGTATAAAATGAAACTTTATGATAAAAATTTAGTTGCAATAAATAAAAATAAAAATGTAATTATTTCATTAGTTATATTAATTATATTTTTAGTTCATTCAAACAATTAGTGGTATAAAATGATGAAAATTAAGTAAAAAATAGTTAATAGCCATAAGGGACAAGTCCGTCTCATGGTGAGACCAAGGAATAGAGGCAAAATAGGAAAAGAACAAACTAAATTCGAGACTAAAAACTAATAGAACTGGACTAAATTGTAAATTATCACAATTACACATTAAATCATTGAACTTTTAAAACATCAATATAAAATCTCATCTTGAAATTTTTACCATTTAATCGCTAATCTCACCGTGATATGGTCTTATACAAGACTTTATCGGACTATTCTAATTCTAATTATATGTTTATACTTATTCATCCAAGTACAGAAGTTGAAACTTTGAACAATTCTATCAGAATTAGCTGACCAAAGAATAAAATTCATGTGAAATTTGATTTGAATTCCAATTCTCGGCAGCAATCTACCTTAGCTAACCAAACAAACAAATAAATTCTCGAGATTGATCCATTCCTACAAAAATAGAAATTGAACAGAATTCTATGATCCAATCCGACAAAAATAGAAATTGAACAGAATTCTAATTCCAGTTTCATCTAATTCAAACATGTTTCCTCCATTCTTTTAAATTTAACACACTTATTATTATTATTTTTAAATTGTCACATTTCTTTGTAGGATAAAAAGTGAATCATTTTCAATCAATCATTAAACTTTTTTACCCTCCTCATTTAATAATTTATAGAATCCGTCTCTTGAAAGACGGTTTTTCCATATGTCATGGAAAAACCAAGGTTTAAAGTGTAAATCAGTATAAATGACGATAAAATTTTCGGATTGTATGTTTCAGGTTATAAACTTTATAACTATTGCATGTTGCATAATAAATTTTAATATTACAACTAAAATCTTTTAACTTTTAATATTCTAAAATCTTTCCAAAGAATTTGCCTAATTTTTTTACATTTCAATTTGCAAAAATAAACACCACATAAATTTCACTTAAATTTAGGGTGCTAGTATCCTAATTGAAGAGAGAAGAAAAGGCCCGTGAGTCACGAAGAGGCCCAGCTGCGGTCCACCATCCGAACGGCACGGCAACATTACCTCTCCTCCAAGAAAACGGCCGCCATTCTAAAATCAGAAAACAAATACAAATACAAATTAAAGGACATTATCGTAAAATCTCCATACATCTAAACCCTAGAGCAGCACCTATCTCTAGGCTCTATAAAAGCTCACATAACCCTCCCACAAACCCTACATTCGCATTTTTCCCTTACTGTACTTCTGCCGCTGCCTCTCCACTCGCTTTAGCTGAAGGTTAGATCTGAGCTCTTACTCCGTACTAGCTATTGCTATGTTTGTGGTTTCTGCAATTGATCGGAATTTAGCTGTTGCTATGTTTCTGGTTTCTATAATTGATCGGAATTTAGCTGTAGATTATGTTTCTGGTTTCTGTAATTGATGGGAATTTAGCGGTGTATTGTGTTTCTGTTCCGTGTAGTTGATTTTAAGATGTTGTAAAGCGATTCATGCTGTGTTCGTCTGTAGTTTGGTTATTTGATGTTGAGATTTATGTATGTGTATGAATTTGTACGGAGATTGTGTTTGGATCCACACAGGCTTTTAAAAATGATTTGCAGGCTCTGATCAGTGGTTATGATTGTTAGTAGCAATGCTTAGATGAATTGTCGTTGTGAAATGATTTTGTTGCGTGAATCAGTAGATATATAAATCTGCTTTGAGCATTTAATTTATACTGAATTATGGATTCTACTACTGGAGCTTTTAATTTACTCTGAATTTTAGATTATCAGTCTGGAAAGTTTAGAGTAATTGTTTTTGTCATAGGTAGAGATTTTATTGAAAATTTATAATAGATGATCTGTTACCATGAGTAGAGATTTAGAGTGTTGTGGCTGTATAATTGAGGTTGCTTTTGACTCTGTGTACTAATTTTCTGATGTTTAGTTTCAGGCTCTACATCATGGGTAAGGAGAAGTTTCACATCAACATTGTTGTCATTGGCCATGTAGACTCTGGCAAATCAACCACCACAGGGCACTTGATCTACAAGCTTGGTGGCATTGACAAGCGTGTGATTGAGAGGTTCGAGAAGGAAGCTGCTGAGATGAACAAGAGGTCATTCAAGTATGCCTGGGTGCTTGACAAGCTCAAGGCTGAGCGTGAGCGTGGTATTACCATTGATATTGCTCTCTGGAAGTTTGAGACTACCAAGTATTACTGCACTGTTATTGATGCCCCTGGACATCGTGATTTCATCAAGAACATGATTACTGGTACCTCTCAGGCTGATTGTGCTGTGCTCATCATTGATTCCACCACTGGTGGTTTTGAGGCTGGTATTTCCAAGGATGGCCAGACCCGTGAGCATGCCCTCCTTGCTTTCACCCTTGGTGTGAAGCAGATGATTTGCTGCTGTAACAAGGTGAATATCTGGAACTTGTCCTATTATTCTGTATTGGATTTTGCAATGTCCAGTTGATTGGTTTGACTGTATTTAACTCTTGGTGTGCTAAATGCGTGATCTATTAGATGGATGCTACCACCCCGAAGTACTCCAAGGCCCGTTATGATGAAATCATCAAGGAAGTTTCATCTTACCTCAAGAAGGTTGGGTACAACCCGGACAAAATCAACTTTGTGCCCATCTCTGGTTTTGAGGGTGATAACATGATTGAGAGGTCTACCAACCTTGACTGGTACAAGGGACCAACTCTCCTTGAGGCTCTTGACATGATCAATGAGCCCAAAAGGCCTTCTGACAAGCCCCTCAGGCTTCCACTTCAGGATGTGTACAAGATTGGTGGTATTGGAACTGTGCCTGTTGGTCGTGTGGAGACTGGTGTCATCAAGCCCGGTATGGTTGTGACCTTTGCCCCAACTGGTCTAACCACTGAAGTGAAGTCTGTTGAGATGCACCATGAAGCTCTCCAGGAGGCTCTTCCTGGTGACAATGTCGGGTTCAATGTTAAGAA
Source organism: Rubia yunnanensis (assembly GCA_037428765.1). Taxonomy (NCBI): domain Eukaryota; kingdom Viridiplantae; phylum Streptophyta; class Magnoliopsida; order Gentianales; family Rubiaceae; genus Rubia; species Rubia yunnanensis. Next base: position 31,643,169 of record CM075062.1, on the reverse strand, counting down.
TGTTGCTGTTAAGGATCTCAAGCGTGGTTATGTTGCATCCAACTCCAAGGATGACCCAGCCAAGGGAGCTGCCAGCTTCACTTCTCAGGTCATTATCATGAACCACCCTGGTCAGATTGGAAATGGATATGCTCCCGTTCTTGACTGCCACACCTCTCACATTGCTGTGAAGTTCAATGAGATCCTGACCAAGATTGACAGGCGTTCCGGAAAGGAAATTGAGAAGGAGCCTAAGTTCTTGAAGAACGGTGATGCTGGTTTCGTGAAGATGATTCCCACCAAGCCTATGGTGGTGGAGACCTTCTCCGAGTACCCACCTCTTGGTCGCTTTGCTGTCAGGGACATGCGCCAGACTGTGGCTGTTGGTGTGATCAAGGCTGTTGACAAGAAGGATCCCACTGGGGCCAAGGTTACCAAGGCTGCTGTGAAGAAGGGTGCCAAATGAATCGTGCAGGCTCATGCTGGTCTCTCTTCGAAAGGAATCTGCTGCTACAATAAAGTTTCTTATGACTATCGTTTGAGTACTACTGTTCTCTCAGTAGTTTTGTCTTTGTTTAGTTTGTGTCGCCGTTTTCTGCCCTGTATGTTGTGTAGCCTTTCCCAGAATTGGGTGCTCGACAGGCGGTGGCGAAAATGAGGCTTTGTTTCGTTTGTGTTTTTGGATATTTGCTATGACTTGCTTTTCGGAGCAACTCCATAGTTTTGTGGTGTGCGTTTGAGGATATTTCTATTTTCTATTATATTTGGACTGCCTAAAATTTCCTTTACTTTAATTTACTTATTCTTTAGATCTCAACGTATTTCGAGATGCACCCTTGAATATGGTAACCCGTGTATGCTTACTGACGCCCGATGTCTCCTGACATGGCAAAGAAAGGAGTTTAGCATTGCCAGTGAGAGAAGGTACTCTTGTTCAAGTATCATATCACATACTTTCGGGAGAAACAATCATTGCTGACGGAAAATGGAACTGGGATAGGTCAACTTACGAGGATCAACCGTTAGTTTGTTACATGCGGAAACTACCACTACCTCAGCCTTTTGAGCAATATTGAGGAATAGTAAATAGGGACGGAGGTTGGGACGGAGGATTAGCACATTCTCCGGCATCGCCCAGACTCATTTTTCCAGAGCTCCATGCTGTAAAAAAATCTCATACAATCACACAATATTTACTGCTTTGATGAGTGTTGCTGGAAGAAATGAGAACTGACTTCAATTCCATAAATTCAAAGAAAAGAAAAAATCATATACACCGTTCTATTTTTATCAGGTTCCGAGAAGGTGAATTGTTACACAAAATTAATGGGAAAAAGACAGATTCTTGAAGGCCGCCTCTGTGATTCTAACTTCGACTTCTGCTGTTGTCTTGTTCTAAACACCGTAAGAAAAAATAGCATCCTCCCCAGCAGTCACAAGGGTACAAAACTGCACCAGGGAAACGAGTTACAGCAACCTAATTTGTTAGTGCAGATGTAGATATTCATGGTAAAAGTATATAAATTACCAGAGAATAATAACATGGTTGGACAAGTTCATTCATTACCTGTATAAGAACTATAACTCCTGATCACCATCAGATTCAGCCTTTGTAGCTGCATTTTCTACTTCCTCCAAGGCAAATTTTCTAAGAGACTCTACATCTCTAGGTCCTGTTGCATGTCAACGAGATCAAATCAGTAACAGGCTAACAGCTTCATGGACCATACTCAAATAGAGCTTGAAAGAGGGAGACTACACAAAGGTCTATTGCATTGCATATAAACAAAGCAAAAAAATGTTCCATGACTCAGAAGAACTATGCGTAGTGGGAGCATTAGAGTTCTTATATGTTGCAATGCAAGAAAACACAAACTAACAAGACTTATATAGGTCGAACAGGTTACACGGGGTAGGAAGCACAAAAGTAACAAACAGAGACATTTATGACATGAATCTAAGGCAAGTCCTATTTTTACCTTCAACGTTGTTGAGAATTACTAGCAGGAGGGTAGATTACACGGAGAAACAACTAAACAAGGAAAAATCTTTCTAGGGATCCTGGTAAACTTATGTCCCTCCCTGGAAATTGTTTCTTCTGGCTTCAGTTGAGGGTTTTATGTTATTATTACATAGGCTTTTCTGGCTTAAGCTAAGGGATTCATGTTATTACATGATTAAAAGTTCAGAGCATATGACAACATGAGACACTTCGGCAGGTTGAGTTTAAGATATGAGTGCAACTATACGAACAAATACTAAGGCCACAGAACGGTCAAAACAGCAAGTGAAAACAAATAGTGGATGGCTATTCTTTTTCCAACTGTGGGCAGTGTGATATATTGCAGGTTTTAAGATAAAAGCATCATAGAACTCAGCCTTTTTAGCTGAATTATATGCTAGTGTATAGAACAGATTCACAACATATTTTACTACTTTGATGAGTGTTGCCAGAAGAAATGAGGCTATAACTCCATAAATTCAAAGAAAAATCATTTCTCGGAGGGAATAATCAAATAGTCTTCCTATGCATTGAGAGGACAACAGTCTCAAAAATCCTCCCCGTATTCCCTATTCTCTCCAGGGAGCTAATAAATAGTCTTCCTTTCTTAGACACGGGACCCCTGATGGAAAAAAATAAGGCTCGAAAAAATTGTAGCAAACTAGGAACTTCTAACTCACACAGACAAATGAAGTAAAAGATAAAGCCAGAGCAGAAATTTAATACATATCTTCACTCATTGGTTTGCTCCATCTAGCTAGCCATTCCCAAAGTTCCTATTGTCCGTTTCACTTAATATTCCAAAGTTATAGAAGTTTCCTCTGTTTTTCCTTATCTGATGATATAGGTCATGGCTGTCATGCTTATATTGTTAAGTTAGCCATCAGTCATAAAAAAAGAGACATAGTAAAGGTCACTTAAGGTGAGGAATTGTAAGTAAGATGAACATAATGGTGTCATGTAGAATTGATACCTTGGTACTTTGAGACTTCCTCCCCATTGTAGAAAATCTTGAATGTAGGATATGAGTGAATATCCACTTTGCTGCATATTTCTTTATTTGTACCACAATCGACTTCTCCAACCTCTATTTCATCCTCAGCTTCCATCACTTTCCCCACATCCTCCCACAATGTCCCAAGGTTTTTACTGTAAACTAATAGTTAAATCCCATAGAATATATCATGATAAGATGAACCAGATCACAAAAGAAGAAGGAGAGGAGCTTTACCAGTGCTTACACCAAGGAACACAAAATTTCACGAACCATGCTGTATCTTTCTCATTCACCTAAATACAAAACATTTCAAACTTATTCAAATATCGACCAGAAAATAATAGTTATGATCCCAAAAAGGAAAATATGGAAAAATTCATGTAATTATTTGCTATATTATCATAATACATTTAGTTATTGCATCTCAATGGAGATAAATTCCATAAGAATTAAAAAAAGTTTCAATCTGCCGAGTAATGACAACCTAAAGAAGGTGAATATATAATATCGGGTACTTGCTCCAGCAAATTATCATCATATAATCTCTTCCCAACACCAAAATATGAACTTAGACCTAAAAAGAAGGGTCTTTAGTACCAGCCACTTAGGTATACAAGAAGCGAACTGTAGGTGTCAGTGGCAGAAAAGACAAGTTTCTATGAACGAACCCGTAACTATAGATAACCCGAAAAACAAAACTTACAGAAAAAAGACCACTCACAAATTTTACTCAATCATACACTCTCTTGGATATGCAACTAAACAAATAACATCAAGGGGAACCAACCAGCCATAGAAAGTTTAAACGGTGAGGGTGACTGATCCCGATTCCATATAACAATTTCACACTTTCAAATATCATGAAACAATCTGTTCAGCATGCGTTAATCCCAAGTGGCTTCTAATTCAATTATTCAAATCTTTCTAGATTAAATAACAAAGAAAATCAACACTACTCTAAAATTTATAGGTTTTCATATATTGTGCATAACGTATTGCACATAAGCAACAACTGAGGTGGATTGATTTACAATTCAACGATAAAAAAGTGCAAAAACCAAGCATTGCACCTGAATTTTTTTTTTAAAAGGACTAGTATAGTCTGGAGGGCCAAATCGATCTGGGATATTTACTCAGAGCAAAATAACCATAGAATATCAGGTGGGATTTCTGGAAAGAAGAATTAAAGCTATGTAGGATTGCAAAGATTGTACCTTGTCATTGAAAGTGTCAGCCGTCAAGGTTATGACCTCAGCTTTAACGCTGTAAATCGAACTGGATACAAAAACACAACACAATAACACAACAAACAGAAGAGGATGAACTTTCGCCATAGCAATTGCTGAGGAAGTTGTAGAAATTGGAGGTTTTGTTTCTCGTGGGAAACTTCAAACGTTCTTGGCGTTCTTATTACCCGACCCAGGATTTAGAGCACAGCAATAGTAAAAGTGGGGGGTTTTCTTTTCCTATTTTTGCAAATAAAGAAGAAAACACATAGTTGAACTCCAATGTTCCTTTTCAATCATTACACTTTGGCTTTAACAATTGATTCAAAAAATGTTTGATCCTTAATTATTCCTCCGCCCCAACTTAGGTTACACCTTAATCATTGCACACCGTTTGATAAACATATTTGATCGTTAATATGCTATTCTTTGGCAAGTTACGAATGCGGAGGGATATCGAGCAATCAAATTCCACTTGGACAACAAAGAATACACGGTGACACATCGGGATGTGTCCAAGCTTTTGGTTGGAGATACAGTAGAGATGTTTGAGGACACACCGACAGGGTTTACCTTTCTCATTTGGAAACTTTTGGAGGCTCTGGACAGGCATACCCAGGAAGAACTTGTGCAAAAGCACTGCTATAGTTCATTCGGCGCTGCGTTATGTTCAACGTTTTCTATCAATGGGGGTATTTTTCCATGGTGAACTGACGCAGTGTCCGAGTTCGGATGTGCATTGCTTTTGGATGATGACTCTTGAGGGTAACTTCTACCCGAACTTAGTGGGAGTTTTTGTACAAGAATGCATAGCAATAGGAGAGAGAAAAAGTGGAAATTTCAATGGGAGCCATGGTGGGACTTTTGACACAACATTTGGGACATACAATCACTCAATTTGCATTGGCTATCTTTGGGCGTTCGGGAACGAAGTACACTATTCAAAAGCTGGCTAAAGCTTCTATGATAGCGACTACAACCTCAGATGACAAATATGTGTGGTTATATGGCGGCGCAACCACTTGTAGTTTCATGATCATTCCTCAGTCGGAGGGAACCACCATTAACCACGAGACGAGTCTGGATGATTTGTTCCTAGAGCCTGACCCTAAATTCACAAAGGAATTCTACAGGGTTCTGTCCAGCCTAGAGATGAGGTCAACGAGGTGGATGGCGATACTTCATCTAGGGTGCCGCTTAGCCGCACTCAACTACCAACAAGCATTATTAACCAATTGCACATAATTGGGGAGCAACTTGCTAGTTTTACCCAAGTTGTGCAAAAAGTCGCCCTTGTGGTAGCATTATGAGGTCACAATTGGAAGATTTTGGCATGAGATTGGAGTCCATGGAGGCCACCATCTAAGCTATAGGGTATGTTGAGAAAAATGAGGCGAGACAAGACAAGAAGGGCCCTTCGGGGCCCGCAAGAGTAAGTGCCACTATTTTCCCAACTTCTCTTATGTGTTTCCATTTTTTTATGCACTAGGGACAATGCATGGTTTAAGTGTGGGGGAGGGAGTGGTTGGACACTTAGGGAGTTTTCATCTTGAGATTCCTTGGTGTTTTTCTTTGTAGTTTTTGGTGATTTTGGTGTTTGCTTGTTTTGAGATGTTTTGGATGCTTATTTGGTAGTATGACTTTCTTGGTAGCAATCATAACTTGGCTTGGGGTAGTTGTTTTAGAAACTTTGGTGGTGTAATTTTTTTTGTGTTTCCTTATCTTCATGTAGTATGAAGCCCAACTTTGGAGCATTTTGTGGTACACCAAAAAAAATGAAAATTTTGAAAACATAATGAAAAAAATATGCCCGGCTAAGTTGGAAATCCGAAAGAGCAACTTAGAAAACAATGGAAAAAGTCTGGATAGGTCGAAAGTCCTAGGTAAAAATGACAGGCTAGGCCCGGCTAGGTTTACAAACCTAGGCAAAAATGAAAGGTCGTGTGGAAAATGGTGAGAATGTGAGCTCAACATGTGTGAAAGCTAGGATGAAAACCCGAAATGGCTCCTAGGAAAAATGAGAGAAATTGGGAGAAAATGGAAACTAGGTTGACGATACATTTGCATCATCCTTTGTTGTAATTAAGTTGAAAATCTGGAGTTATCCTTAGCTACAACCAAGTTGACGACTCTTGAATTTCCTTGGTGGATTGTTTTTTGGTGATTACTCTTTGATTGCTTTTGGGAACATTTTGGGAAAAGTAAGCTAGCTTAACACTTATCTTTCTTTGCTTACCTTTTCATCATTTTATTTTGGGTGGTTAGATTACTTATGGTTCTTTGGGGAGTGTGAGAGTTGTGAGATTCTTGCTTCTTTGGGGGAAATAGAGTAATCTAGGAGTAAGTTGAATGCCTCGGTTAACTTATACCGGCACGTTACACTTTGCTCAGTCCTTTTCTTATCTTTATTTACTCAAGGATGAGTAAATGGTTAAGTGGCGGGGGTCTGATATGCATCATTATGCGTGCGTTAACCAATGCATTCTGCGTAATAATTGGATTGTTTTTCATGTTGGGTTTTCTAGTTTAATTAAGTTTACCTAACAAGGGGTCATGTTTGGTTTTCTTGTCTAAATCCCGTATTTGGGAACTTAATTGGTATAAATGGACACCTCGTATCCACGGGCACATAGATTTTCCTTTATCATCATCATTATTAGGTTGCTCGTGTGTACTTTTCTTCACATTTTGTATTGAAGGCCGTTAGCAAGGACGGTAGAAGATATCGATGGTCATTCATATTAGAATGGTAGTAAATGAAGGTTGTAGACACTACATCGTGGTAATAGAAGGACTGAGTTAAAGATAGGCGGCATTGAAGTTCAAAACGGCCAAGGAAGAAACGGAAGATTGTTGTCTGGGAGTTGCCCACAGTTCTGGGAGAGATCTGAGAAGGATTAGCCCTTGGGGTTGGTTCCATTGGATTCGTCTTCTCAAGCGCTATGAAATCAACTACAAGAACTCTCAAGTCGGACCAAAGGTTTATCCTTAGAGGAGCAAAGAAGTCAGCCGGACGAACCAGCAACGGGTGGCACAAACCGCTCATAGGAGGCACGAGACCAAGTATATGTGGCCCATGCCACACCACGTGGCCCTTACCGAGGACCTTTGGCATGAGCCGTGCCAAAATCTTGCATGGGTCATGCCAACATCGATGGGCTGTGTCCGCATGTTACCTTTTCACCCTAAATTTGGCTAAGTATGGGATTAGAGCACTCCGATTCACGCGGCCTGCGCCGTTCCAAGTCCAAGATGTCAAGACCAGCCCACAGGGTGTGAAGAATGAAATGGCTCATGCTATGAAATTGAGAAAAATGAGGATCCGGTTGATGGCCCACGCCAAACGACACAGGGCGCGGATTAGAAGTGCAAAAAAGGAGCTCCAAACAATGGCCCGCACCAAATGACACAAACTGCACCAGCACGAGGCAAGTGGCCCGTGCCAGGACCAGTGCCCCACGCCAGCACGAGGCATGTGGCCCGCACCAGATATGACAAACTGCATCGGCACGAGGCCACGTTAGCGGCACGGTCCGCGCCCCGTGTCAGGTGGCGGCTGCTAAGGTTTTGGCCCACCCCACTACTATAATTATAGCCTTAGTCTACTAGGGTTAAAAGGCTTTTGGATAATTCTTAGTTCATTTGGTGGATTTGAAGAGCAACTTAGAGAGAGAAACACTGTCTCTTCTCTCTAGGTTCTTTCTCTTTTTTTCCTTTTTATTTTTCTTTTGCCCAAAGATGTGGAATTCAATGAAATACTTGAATTCCATGTCTAGGGAGTATTTTTATGGCTTGGGGATAAATTTGTATTCATGTGTTGATTAATGTTTTTGTGAGATTCATTAGATTTTCCTAATTCTATGTGCTTGTGATATTATGACGACTTGTTCTTGAATTGTTATAATTGCATGAATGATACACTCCATTAGCACACACTCTAGTCTACATTCATGTTGGGTGAAAATATTGATACCCCTTGGGGAAGAGAAACCTAGATGTGATATAGGTAGCGGGGTCTGGGTCCACATGGGTGTGTGCACGTAGGTCTTTTTCGAGTTTTACCATTACGATGACGACACACCAATCTTAGCTGGAAGCTAGTACAAAGGGTTATGGGTAGAGATAACATATAGTAGCAAGCTAGGGTTGTAAGAGTTCCTAGTGTCATCGATAAGGTGTCTACCTCCCTTTGTCTCTTTATAGGCCTATGAGTAGAGCATCCGTGGTGTAGTGCCTGAGATGTAATCATACGGGGGATAAATATATTTGCGCAATGGCCGGGCCATTGTTGCACTTTCCTAATTATGGAGGCGGTGCTGATGGAAGATTGCAAGAGCGCCCTACGTGATAGGTATGAGGAATTGTTGACCATCGACCACACTACGTGTTATGAGCACTAGATGAAGTTGTGGAAGTTTTACATGTGATTGAATTGAGGATCAGAATATTTAATCAACCATGTTGCACAAATATTTCCCAAGAGCCTGTTGATATAGTTTACTCATGTTTTATCTTTTATGTTCGTAGTTGATAATTGAAAGACCCAACCCCCCATTATACTATACTATCACTTCCAAGCACATGAAGGATTGACAACCCGTTTGTGGTTGTGTTTAATTGGCTATTAGACTCTAGCATCTCTGTGGACAAACCCGGGCTTTCCACTAACTACCCCATAGGTAGCTTAGTAGTGAGTTGATGCAGAACTATAAATTTAAATTTAACATCACCCATTTGCATTCTTTCTCTTTTGAGGGACTTGCTTTGTTTGATCAACGCCTTCACTTGAGTTAGCTACTACACCGTTTATTTGACCTCGATTGAAGGCGGGTCATTTGTCTCACTAGAAGGTGTTTCATTTTCCCTCAGCAAAGGTTCATATTTACCGACCACATTCAGCTCCCACTCGTTAACCACCACTAAATTGTTGTAATTGCCACCCTGACTTCCTCCACCCATGCCATATCTGGAAACATCACAGTTGTTGACACTTCTCCCCAGTAAAAGTTGCCACTATCGGGCATGAAATAACTACCTCCAAATAGTGTCATAAATTGTGGATTCGTAGGAATTTATTGTAAAGAGTGTGGATAGTCGTTGAATGACATGTGGGGTTTACCAAACTCCATCAACCTGTTTAGATGCATAAAAATTCAAGAATTCAATGGATATTGAAAATGAGAAAATTAACTATCGGGATGATATGGTTGTGCATTTCCAAATTCAAAACTTTCATTACGAGATGAATTCCCATTGGAATTTTGACTAGAAATTGGAACTTTGGATTTGGATTCGGTTGTTTTGTTTGATTTTTTGGAAATTGTACTTTCCGGATCATGGATTTCTTTCATCCACGATGAAGGAAAAAATTCAGCCGTTAAAGGCAAAGAAAATTTTGAGAAAGATAAGTTTAGACTTGTAGTGGGTTGTGTATCAATTGTAGTGTTTGTAAGACCCTATTTATACATGAAATAGGGGAGGGGAAACTTATTAAATGAATTTGTAAATTCCATATTTAAGTAAATTGGCAATTTGTGGAAATTATGCAAATATGGAATAGTTTGTGTTGAAACATCAAAGAAGGTAATTTCGATGATATAAGGAATTTGGAGATAGAATCAGAGATGCTATATTTCGTCAAAGAGTTTTGATTGGAGAATGCATAAATTCCTATATTTAAGTGATTGGTTTGGATTTGAGGAAATTGATCCGCCTCCACTCGGGGTCCTTAATGCGATGAGTAGCTAACCCGAGCGGAGGGCGTTCAAAAGAGAAAGAGATCAAATTAAAATTTATATCCTGCTCCTAAACTTACTACTAAGATACCTATAGGGTAGATAGTGGTAAGACCAGGTTTGTCCACAAAGATGCTAGATGTCTAAAAATTAACTACACACATCCACGTACGAGTCGTCAATCCATCCATGTGTTAAATATAGCTAAATATTGCAAAACAGATTTTTGGAGGGTTTTTTCAACTAACAACTACAAGCATATGAGATCACACGAGATTAAACTATATAGACTAGCACTTTGGGGTATTTGCATGACATGATTGATAAATGGATCTTATCCTCAATTCATTCATATACAAACATATAAACCTATCTTATGCCTACATCACATAGTGTGGAGATAGCCAGATATTTCCCTACGCCTGTGACACCAGTACATGCATATCTCATGGTCTCCGTAATTAGGGATGCGCTCTAGTCGAAGGGCATCGCAGACCATCCCCGTCATCTCACTCTCAATGCTAATGCACCCTCGCTTAGAGGAACAAAGCCCGTCTAAAAGGGCTATGCCCGTAGGTTGCAACCGCTACATATGAAAGTAAGGGCATTACATCCAGGACACTCCACTATGGATCTCAATCCCTAGGCCTAGAGAGGCAAATGAAATGATGCCTTGTGATGTCTCTAGAGTTGGCACAACTCTAGTTGCTACAAACAATCATGCTAATCTTTCGGGGTAAGCCAAGAGTTTTCCCTCATCAGGATTTGCCAAATTGATAGCCCGACATGTGATTTCTCACACAACTAGCCAATTAGAATTATGATTTAACAAATAGAAAGACATCATCTCAAGGTAGCATGAATGTACTCATCGCCCCGGTGTTCTTGAACTTACTCCATATTCTAAAACTCCCAAGATAGCAAAGAAGCTTAGCACGATATTGTACTACCATACATGTATGGATGCATCATAATACTGGCATAGCATAAATCCACAAGAGTGGAAAGTATAAATCAAGCACAAATATTCATTAGACATAATGATAGGAGAATCTATGAATCTCAAAAAACCAAAATCAATTCATGAATACAAATACTACCACAAGCAACTTAACCACTTCCCAAGCTTGAACCCAAGTATTTCATTGGTTTCAATGCCTTTGGGAAAATGAAAAATAAGGAGAAGAAAAGAAAAGAACCTAGAGAGAAGTAAGAGCTTCTTACTCTCTACCCTACCCTTAAAGTCGAAAAATGAGCATAAACTTAAACCATAACAGACATAGGTCCATATATATAGTAGTATGGAATTGGGCCTTGAAATAGGCCCAAAGTAGGCCTAGAAACCCTAGCAGCCACAACTGACACAACGAGTGGAAAATGGCACGGTCCGAGCCAGTCGGGTTTCCTTCGTGCTGGTGCGGGCTGCTCGGTCTGGTACAACCCGTGTGCCTCGTGCTGGCACAGCCTTCCTGGTCTGGCACGGGCCAGTTGCCTAGCGTGGGTCGTGTCACTCGGTATGGACCACCAGCTGGAGCCTCATTTTAACATTTATGATTGTGTGCCCTGTGTCGTTGGGCGCGGGCTGTCAGTTGGAGGAACTCTTTGCTCAGTAAAATGGTGCAGGCTGTGTCATTCTTCACATCCCATAGATGGTCTTCACATTTAGGACTAGAAACGATGTAGACCATGTGAAACGTCACTTTCCAAACCAATACTTATCCGTTTGGGATGATTTTTGAGACAACGGGACACAGGCAATACTGATCCACACAATATGTACTGAGGGGTGTGGCACGGGCCGTGTTGCTAGCACGGTTCATGCTAGGCTGGCTTGTGCTAGCCTTGTGCCAGTTTTGCTAGCTTCATCTAGGTTGGTCGGCAGGCCGGCTGATTCGGCAGGTTAATGCCGTCTTCCATTCTTGACCTCTTTGAACTTCAATTGCTCCTTTCTCGACTCAATTCCATCTACTACCACACTTTAATCCCGCGACCTTCATATCTAATACCATTATTGCGAATTACCTTCTACAAAATAGTGCCAAAATATTCACGAGCAACCTACTGGTAAGATAACAAATGAAGATCTAGGTGCCCGTGAATACAAAGTGTCCATTAGCTTCTGTTAAGTCTACAAAACTCGGGATTTAGACGAGTAAACTAATAATGGTCCTCTAAATCCTTTGTTGTGTAAACCTAACTAAAACTAGAAATCAACCAAGTAAAACATGGTAACAATTGTGTCGCATGCGTTGGTTAACGCAAGCAATACGGTGCACATAAATCCCTCCACACTTAAACCTTTACTCATCCTCAAGTAAAATAATGAGAAAAGATCTTAGAGGTATGTAGCATGCAAAGATAAGTTAGCCAATGAATTTAACTTATTCCCAAGCTACAATAGTTTCCCTAAAAGAATTAAGAATCTCACAACTCTCAGACTCTCTCCGAAGACGCTAAAGTAACCCAATCATCCAAAATCTTGTGAAGAAAAAGGTAAGCAAACATGATTAGTGTTGAACTAGCTTACTCTACCGAATTGTCCGTCAAAAGCAATCCAAGAGTTGTTGCTGAAAAACCACCAAGGATAATCCAAAAGCTCCACAACTTGGTCGCAACTAAGGATGATTCAAGATCCTCAACTAAGTTACAACCAAGGATAATGCCAAAAGATCCCCAACTTAGCTTTCGTTTTCTCTCAATTTCTCTCATTTTGCCTAGGAACCCTTCGGGTTTTCATCCTAGTCTTCACACATGTTGAGCTCACTTCTCACCCTTTTCCACACGACCTCTCATTTTTGCCTAGGTTTTTCAACCTAGCCGGACCTAACCTTTCATTTTTACCTATGCCTTTCTACCTCCGGGCTTTTCCCCTTGTTTCCAAATTACCCTTCCGAGTTTCCAACTTATATATATACTCCATATGTCCCACAGTGATCTTCCTAATTTGACTTTAGGAGTCAACTACTTCAATTTTTAACTACTAATAAAATTTTTTTTGTATGTGGAAAAATTCTGAAAAATTAATAGTTCAAAAATATATGCTATCATGAATCTAATATCGTATCACACGATAATAATCTTACATATATACTAAGAGAATATAATGGTTGAAGTTGGTTCAATTTGACTACAAAAGCCAAATTAGAAAGATCATTGTGGGACGGAGGGAGTACATATTTTCAATTTTTTTTGTGTAGCACAAAATTTCCCAAAGGTGGGATTCATACTGCATGAAGATAAGAAAACAATAATTACACCACCAAAAGTCTCCAAACCACATCCTCCAAAACAAACTAAAAAGAGATAGTAGCCTAAAGATCAAAACACACCACCAAAATACATAAAAAACAACCCCAAAACGAATCAACACCGAAAACACAAAGGAATCTCGAGATGAAAAATTCCTAAGTGAATCACTATACTCCCACCTCCACACTTGAACTTTGCATTATCCCCAATGCAATGAACAATATGAATCATAGGTGAGAATGAGAGAAGTAGTGAAACTCACTCATGTGACCCCAAAGGGTCCTTCCTCAAGCGCCTTGTCTCGCACCTCCTCCTCCTTTCTTCAAGTCACATTTCTTGTCTCTCGATGGGAATAACGTCCTGAAACCATCAAGCCATGAGATGTGGAATCTCTTGATCAATTGCTCGATGGCCTCCGCTTGGACATCCTCCCTCTCATCCACAACAACGAAATCCTCCTTCACTTCTCACTCCACGGAGTCCAATCTAAACCCCAAAATTGCATAGTGCCCTCCATAGAGCCCAACCTAGTCCTGAACTCCTCCAATTTCATTCTCATCTCTCCTACCACATGACTGACCTCTTGCACAATTTGAGTAGATCTCGTAAGTTGTTCCCCAAAAAAATGTAATTGGTCAAGGAAGTCCGTGAATAGGTGAGTGTGACTAGGTGGTGCTCTAGATGGAGTCTCACCATCCTCATCATCAATGTCTATCTCCGAGCTTGATAAGACCCTATAGAAGTCTTTCAAAAACCGCAGATCAAGTGCTAGAAACAAGTCCTCTAATAGAGTGTCATGGTTGATAGTGGTGCGCTCCAGTTGTGGACGAATCATGAAGTTGCAAATTGTAGTGCCATCATATAACCATATGAACCGGGTCCAAGGTGCTGGTAGCGATCATTGAAGCACGTGCTAGCTGTTTTATGGTGTATCGCATCCCTGAACGACCTAAGTTTGCCAATGCAAATGAAGTAGGAACTGGATGGCCCAAGTGTTGAGCTAAGATTCTGACCATACCTCCCATTGATATCTTGCCACCTTTCTTGTCTCCCGAGGCTAAACATTCTTGCACAAAAGTGCCCATCCCCTCTGTAGTCATTGCCTAAAGGACATAGACGTCTGAATTGGGACACATTGCAAGCTCTCTGTGGCAGAGAAGGTGATTTAGATGGGAGGTACAAATGAGACAAGGATGGCATTTCTGAAATTACAACATCTTGGGGACAAAAGTACTAATCAATTTATGCACAAGGGAGGTTTTGAAGTACTATTTACATCAAGCAAGCTAAGGAATAAGCTAAGAAATAAGGGATCTACCAAATTTATGAGCCAAAAATGATTTTTTTAGCTTGAAATCTCTTTTTTCCCCTGTAAATCTGCATTTTTAGCCCAATTCACAGCTCATGCAAGGTACTGACATGTGTAGCCTCGTGCTGAGGGTGCCTGACGCGAGGCTACCCTCGTGCTGAGAGCACCTGACATGAAACTACCTTCATGCTGAGGGTTGTGGCATGGGCCGTGTTGCTGGCACGGGCCATGGCACAAAGCTGCTAGTGAATATGCCCCCTTTTCCCTTAGTTCCTCCCTTTTTCGAAAAACTTTGTCACCCAACAAGCCCTATTTCCTTCCAATCAAGAATCATGAGACTCAAACTCAAATTTATCAATCAACAAGAGTTTCATCTCAAGATCCTTTATCACACATAAAAACATGCAAAATCTATCTACTACGAATCTTGAAAAAAAAGGACACCGTATTTCATTGTTGTCCTCACGACTTATTTCTTTTTCATGCATTTTAATTGAAAGAACCTACGATTGGGTCTCTTTAGTCGCCATTGGAAACTCCACCCACAATAACATCATTGTGGAGAGGTATCCACAAAGTGTTATCCTTACCTTTTAGCGCTTTTCTTGCCATATAGAGTGAATCTTCATACCTAGCCAATGACGAGGATTGAGCCATTTCCTTAGGTTTGGGAGGTGTTTGGGAGAGTTTTACGTCCTTGCCACTCTCCACTAACCGCTGCATGTTAGTGAGCATAGAAAAATATTCCGAGACAGACATATCATCACTAAAATTATGCATTGCATAGAATTCATCATCCATGTCATCACTATCAAGGAAGTCATCTAGGCATTCTTTTTTATTCACCATGCAAGAGTTGTCAAATTGAGCATGTTCATCAAACAAGGTAAAGCCTTTGCACATAAAAGACGAGTTAGATGGATCATGCATAGATTTTTAAATATCAAACCCCATCTTATCAATGTCATCCTCTAGGGTTAGTGTTCCCAAGTGGACATCGATCTTTGTCCTTGACGTTTATAGAAATGGTCTCCCCAATAGGATTGGGGGTGCACTTCCATCGTGCACTACATCGTGCACTACATCAAGGATATAGAAGTCTTTCGATAACACCAATTTGCCTACTCAAACCATTACGTCCTTCACTAACCCTCGAGAGTTAGCTTGGGAGTGATCGATGAGTTGGACAATCACCCTAGTGTCCCTAAGTTCACCCATGTCTAGCCTTTCATAAAGACTATATGGAATCACATTAATAGATGCTCTTAAGTCAATCATGGAATTTTCCACTAACTTTCCACCTAAGGAGATAGGTTTCGAAAACATCCCGGGTTCGTATTAGGAAAATTCTTATGATTCAAAGTGGTGACTCCTCTTATTTTCAAATGCCCTATTTTCCTAATTGGTTTATTCCTCTTTTTAGTGCATTATTTTCAAATGCCCTATTTTCCTAATTGGTTTATTCCTCTTTTTAGTGCATGCAACTTTCAAGAATTTAGCACAAGAGGGAACATGATCAGTCAACTCTAAGATAGTAATGGTTACCTCAACATTTTTGAAGATTCTGTGGATGTTTGCATCATTTGTTGCCATCTTCAGCTTCCCCGTAAGTGCACTTGGAAATGGTGGTGGAACAGTCACTCTTGCTGCGGTGGGTGGAAGCTCTTTGCAAGGCTCTTTCTTGACAATGATCTCACGCTTCTCAAAATTGGTCTTGTTGGGTTCCACAATTAGATCATCTTCTTGCAAGATTTCCTTCTCGGGCTCACGTACCTCCTTAACACTCCTTAGATTTAGTGCACTCATCTTTCTTGGATTGATCTCCAATTGGAAAGGAAACTTGCTGAACTCCTTGGCCTCAAGTCAGATCACCGAGGTGGCAAGTTGTCTGACTTGAATTTCAAGAATTTTTATGCTTAAAAAGGCCATATTCCCAAGATCTTCAATCTCATGCCTTGTTTGCTCCGCGAACACATTATGTTTCTTTTCCAATTGGCCAATAGCATCCAAGATCTCCTCACGATCCGACTTGTAGAGTGAGGTGTTGTTGTTCGAAGGCCCTTCATCCCTTGGATAGGGTTGAGATGGAACTTGTCTGCCTTGATTGTACTAATTCTCCTTGCGCCAACGGAGGTTGAGGTGATCGCGGTACCCAGGGAAAAGGTATTCGCGTAGGGGTCTTGCCTTTCACCTCCTTAGTTCCCCCAAAATCCTTGTGGTTGTTGCCCCCTACCGAATTGTTGCCTATTGCCACCGTCGAAATCAATGCTTTCACCTCTTCTAAATCTTGGACCCCTTAAAAATATATACTCCCTCCATTTTTGGAGGCCTTTTTCAACTAACAACTACAAGCATATGAGATCACACGAGATTAAACTATATAGACTAGCACTAGTGGGTATTTACGTAACATCATTGATAAATGGCTCTTATCCTCGATTCATTCACATACAAACATATAAACCTATCTTATGCCTATGTCACATAGAGTGGAGATATCCAAGTATTTCCCTACGTCTGCCACATGAGTTACTTACCACCAATACATGCATATCTTACCTTCCCCGTAATTAGGGATGCACTCTAGTTAAAGGACGTCGCAGACCATCCCCGTCATCTCACTCCCAGTGCTAATACGCCTCCGCTTAAAAGAACAAAGCCCTCCTAAAAGGGCAATGCCTTGCGTAGGTCGCAACTGTTAGATATGAAAGTAAGGGCATTATATCCCGAACACTTCACTATGGATCTCAATCCTTAGGCTTAGAGAGGCAAAGGAAATGATACTTTGTGACTCTAGATTTGGCACAACTCTAGTTGCTATAAACAATCATGCTAATCTATCGGGTAAACCAAGGGTCTTCCCTCGTCATGATTTTCTGAATCGACTTCCCGACATGTGGTTTCTCACATAACTAGCCAATTAGAATTATGGTTTAACAGATAGAAAAACATTATCTCGAGGTAGAATGAATGCACTCATCACCCCGGTGTTCTTGAACCTACTCCATATTAGAAAAATCCTAAGATATCAATGAAGCTTAGCACGATATTACACTACCAAACATGCATGGATGCATTATAATAATGGCATAGCATAAATCTCAAAAAAGGGGAAAGCATAAATTAAGCACAAATATTCATAGGACATAAAGATAGGAGTATCTATAAATCTCAAAAAACCAAAATCAATTCATGAATACA
The DNA here is from genome assembly GCA_037428765.1 of Rubia yunnanensis. Lineage (NCBI taxonomy): Eukaryota > Viridiplantae > Streptophyta > Magnoliopsida > Gentianales > Rubiaceae > Rubia > Rubia yunnanensis. The sequence continues at coordinate 31,625,471 of CM075062.1, read as the reverse complement.
AATACTACCCCAAGCAAATTAACTACTCCCTAAGCATTGAACCCAAGTATTTCATTGGTTTCAATGCCTTTGGGAAAATGAAAAATAAAGAGAAGGAAAAAAAAGATTCTAGAGAGAAGGAAGAGCTCATTTGTCTCTCTACCATACTCTTAAAGTCTAAAAATGAGTATAAACTTAAACCCTAGTAGACATAGGTATATATATATGTAGAAGTAGGTAATTGGATATTGAAATAGGCCCAAAATAGGCCTAGAAGCCCTAGCAGCCACAACTGACACGACCTGTGGAAAATGGCACGATCCATGCCAGTCGGGTTACCTTTGTGCTGGCGCAGGTCGCTCGGTCTAGCACAACCCGTGTGCCTTGTGCTGGCGTGGCTTACCCAATCTGGCATGGGTCGGTTGTCTCGTGCTAGCGTGGGCTTTGTCACCCTGCACAAACCATCAGTTGGAGCCTTGTTTTAACACTTTTGATCGTGCACCCCGTGTCGTTTGGCATGGGTTGTCATCTAGGACACTCTTTGCTCAGTAAAAGGGCACGGGTTGTGTCATTCTTCACACCCCGTGGGTTGGTATTCACATTTAGGACTTGAAACGACGTGGACCGTGTGAAATGGTATGGCTCACGCCTATACTTAGCCACTTGGGATGATTTTTGAGACAACATGACACATGCCATACTGATCTGTGCGAGATGTACTGAGGGCTGTGGCATGGGCCATTCTAGGATGGCTTGTGCTGGCTCGTGCCGGTCGATCGGCCGGCCGGCTGATTTGGCCGATTGATGCTGCCTTCCATTCTTGACCTCTTTGAACTTCAATTATTCTTCTTTTGACTCAATTCCATCTACTGCCACACTTTAAGTCCATGGTTTTCATATTTACTACCATTCTTGCGAATGACCTTCAATTATCTTCTTCCATTTTTGCAAATAGCCTTCTACAAAATAATGCCAAAATATTCATGAGCAGCCTACTAGTAAGATCACAAATGAAGATATAGGTGCCCATGAAGACAAAGTATTCATTAGCTTCAACTAAGTCTACAAAACTAGAGATTTAAACAAGAAAACCAATAATGGTCGTCTAAACACTTTGCGATGTAAACCTAACTAAAACTAGCAATCAACCAAGTAAAACTTAGTAACAATTATGTCAAATGCATTGGTTAACAGATGCAATATAGTGCACATTAGAAACTAGAATTGATTTGATGAATATCCTTTTAAGAAAGGTTTTGGACGAGATATTCTAATTCCAATCTTTAAGGGATTGTATTTGATAATTCCTATTTCCAAGGGATTTGATTGAAATCAGAATATTACGTGGAGAAGAATTATATTTGTACAAGAAAGCTATGCGTGTGAAGGGTTTAAATAGAAGACATTCTGGCAGAGTAACGTATGCTTTTAAATAAAGAAAATCTTCATCCAAGTTTTCAATATTTTGAGAAGTGCTCAAGAGTTTTCGTCTGTGTTCCATCATGATCAAAATTTTTGATCAAGTTCATAATCGTAGTTTTGAGGTCAAAGGAAGTACAATCAAGGTGGCTTGGTAGCAAGGGGAGCTTGTAGAATTCACGTGTATATTGGATAAGATAAGTATAAATTGTATGGTATACTTTGTACTGTATTTTTCTGATTAGTGGATTCATTCTGAACTGGCCCAGGCCCAATAGATGTAGGTAAATTTGATCGAACTGCGTAACCAGTCTCGTGTGTTCATACTTTACTTTATTTACATACTTGGTTAGATAGATTATGTTGGAAAACGGTAGTATTTTTTTTTATAAAATTAGGTAAAACCAAATTTCAATTGGTATCAGAGCTAAGTCACTTACTTTTACCTTGGTTGTGTCCAGGAAGTGTGATCCAGTTTTACCATGGCGACCAAAGAAGGAGCTTTAGTGTCTCGGCCACCACTGCTGGGAGGAATAAACTACAACTATTTGAAGGCACGCATGAGAGCTTTTATTAACTCGTTGGATGAACTTGCATGGCATTTTGTTGAAACAGAAAGGAGTCACCCAACTGAGGATGCATAATCTAGCTCAAAAGAGAAAGATGGAGAATCAAGTACGAAGAAAATTAAGCTCAAAGCTAAGTCAACTTAGACTCCAGATGAACTGAAGGCCTCAATAACGAATTCCAAAAGTGTTAAATGCTATTTGCACGACAGTGGATGAAAGTCATTTTGAACTCATCTCAATTTTTTATCATGCAAAGAAAGCATGGGATATTCTGTTAACAGTGCGTGAAGAAACAAGCTGTGTACGTGAATCCAAACTATGGACGTTGGCCACAAAATTTGAAGAATTGAAGTTGGGGGAGGATGAGACTATTGTGGTGTTTAATGGAAAGCTGAGAGACATTTCCAACATGGCTTAGCAACTTGGCAAAACTTACAAGGAGGCCAAATTGGTTAAGAAAACTTTGAGATCTCTTCCTCAAACGTTCTCTATGAAAGTTGCAGCTATTAAAGAAGCAAGAGATGTGGCTACCATGACATTAGATGAACTAATGGGATCATTGCAAACATATGAGATGACATTGGAACAACCCACGAAGAAAGTAAATGCTCCCCCAATCCTAGCTCAAACTGCACACTTCACTTTATGTCACTATTCACCATCCAACTTTAACCACATATTTGAATAGATATATAAACAATAACATTATCATATGTTATACGGTTAAATTCTTCGTAACAAGTAGTTTCCTAAAAGTAACTTTTTGTTTACCGTTGTTGTACGTAGTTAAACATATTAACGGTTACACAAGTTTCTTGATGATAGTGAAAAAGATTCTGTGCAATTTGAGATGGGATAGAGGGAGTAAAGAGTTGTCTTTTAAAGCCTCATCATCAAAGAATGATCATGAACGTGATAGTGATGATGGTATTAAAAACCTGACATTTATCACTAATAACTTATCAAGAATTCTAAAGAAACTAGTGAATAGAAAATCACAAGAAGATCAGGTGAAAATAAACATTGGACACAAGAGTTTGGGAATAATCGTGGAACTTGGATGGAACGAATCAATCAGCAGTTCTTACAAAATCAGAGTAGTGAAGCAAAGCAGTCATGAAGGATTCAGTGCAGAGAATGTGAGGGATATGGACACATCATGGCTGAATGTGCTGACACTCGAAAGAAGTAAGGAAGACCATATGTAACCTCATGGAGTGAAGATGAAGAAGAGCAAGAACAAGAGGAACTTACTAGCAATTATGTTGCACTTGGAGCAAAAATTCATGATCTAGGCGAGATTGAACATGTTCTAACATTTCAAAAGCAGAAAATTCCGCATGTTCCAACAGAGAGAAATCTAGTGTTGATGATTCCTCAACTGATAATGATAGTCAGGATGTGAACGATGAAAATATCTACAATGCATATGAGAATATGTATGAGATGTGACTGAAAGTTGTTGACACTAATAAAGCTTTGAAAACCGAGAAAAAATAACTTGTTGAAAAGTAGGAATTGTTGGATCTTGTTGAAAAACTTAAAGGTGAGACTGAATAGTTGAAACTTAATTTAAGTCTGACAACTAAGAGAGCCGAGATGGCTGAAGATGCAATTATCAAGTTGAATACTGAAAAGGCAAAACTAGATGATATATTGACTATGGGGAAGAACTTTGGAAACAGACAAGGTATAGGATACGACAAGCCGTCTAACAGCACTACAGACTTCAAAGTAGAGATACAAGACATGAAGAGGAAAGTGATGAAAACACGCCAGCGAAAACCTATTGTTAGCTACTACTTCTCTTATCAAGGCCATATACAGAAGCAATGCTTCAAGCTACTTAGAGACATCATGAATAGACGAAAATTGTCGGCATGTTCCAACATGGACGATGGTCAATGATAAAAAAATGGTCAGAAAGGTATGGGTTCCTAAGCACAGTACTCCGTGTCTGGCTGCTCACACTTCTCTTATTGCACACTCTAGAGACTAGTGTTACTTTGATAGTTGGATGTTCTCGACATATAACTGGAAGTCAGGATTATTTGACAAAGATTAAACCATATGGTGGTGGTTTTGTTACGTTTGGTGATGGACAGAATAGTCGAGTAGTTGAGAAAGTTAACTGCAGATTGAGTGATTTCCAATTTTCACAAGTGTTATGCTAGTAGAAGACTTGAAGGCTAATTTATTGAGTATCAGTCAGTTTTTCGATGACAATATAACAGTGGAGTTTCATAAAAATAGATGCATTGTGAAACACGGTGAAGATAAAGTACTCTCTGGAATTCTGTCTTCAGACAATTGTTACATGTTGGAACAAGAAGTGAGATGTCTAAGCTCAAAGGAAGATGAAGGAACTATGTGGCACATGAAGCTTGGCACATGAACTAGAAAACCTTGGTAAAGATTGCAAACTCAAAAGCAGTATGAGGTATGGCTACTCTTACTAACAAAAAGGGAATTATGTGTGGACCATGCCAACGAGGTAAACAGATCCGATCACCTCATTCATCCATTCAGTATATCACCACGTCTAGGAATCTTGAGTTATTACATATTGACTTGACGGGTCTGGTCAATACACCTAATATGACTGGTAAGAAGTATATCTTTGTGTGTGTTGATAATTTTCCTAGATACACTTGGGTGGCTTTTCTTAAAGAAAAATTTGATACGGTGGATGTTTTTAGAAGTTTGGTGATCAAATTATAGATGAGAAAGGAAGTCCACTTGGAAAGATTGTAAGAATTTATAGTGATCATGGTAGTGAATTTGAAAATTCTCAGTTTAGTGACTTCTGTGATAAACTTGGCATTCAGCATGAATTCTCTACACCTATCCCTCCTCAGCAGAATGGAATTGTTGAAAGGAAGAGCAGGAACTTACAAGAAATGACTCGAGTTATGTTAGCTGAGAAAGGAATTCATAAGAAACTGTGGGCAGAGGCCATAAATATATCTTGTTATACTATAAATAGAGTATATCTGCGTCTATTTACAAGAAAAACTTCCTATGAAATCTGGAAGGACATGAAGCCAAATTTCTCATATTTTCATGTGTTTGGTAGCAAGTGCTATATTCTCAGAGATAGAGAGCAACTGGCGAAGGTCGACAGCCGTAGTGATGATGGAATTCTTCTTGGATATTCTATGAACAGCCGTGCTTATAGGGTGTTCAATCTCCGTACCAATACTATTATGGAACCTTTAAATCTCATTGTATATGACTCAGATGATAAAAAGGTATCAGGTGAAGGTGATAATGAACCATACTTAGACTATGTTCCAACACAGAACAATCCTCCTGACCATCCAGTCGATGTTGGAACATCAGAGTATTCAGATAGTCCTGCTCAACCTGAAGAAATTGATCATGCTGGAACATCATCTCCCACTTCACCATCTCATGTTCTAACACAGGTGCAATTGGAACCCAACATCAAGAGAACTTGTACAATGAACTGAAAAATTATTAAGAAGATTGGCTTGATGAGTACTAAATTGCGGCAATGCAAGAAGAACTTGGGAAGTTTGAACGTAATGATGTATGATGTCTCACTCCTCGTCCAAAAGGTTAAATGTTATTGGCACCAAGTGGATTTTCAAGAACAAATCAGATGTTGATGGACAGATTACTCGGATGAAAGAAAGGTTGGTTGCTCAAGGATATACTTAGGTTGAAAGAGTTGACTTTGATGAGACATTCGCTCTAGTTACCAGGTTAGAATCTATTCGGATTTTACTTGTTATTGCTTGCACTATGAATTTTACTCTGTACCAAATGGATGTCAAAAATGCTTTTCTCAATGGTGTGGTTAATGAAGAAGTGTATGTAGAAAAAACCTAAAGGATTTGAGTATTTTTATTATCCCCATCACGTGTATCGACTTAAGAAGACCATGCATGGCTTCAAACAAACACCAAGGGCATGGTATGAGTGACTTACTAACTTTCTCATTAAGAAAGGTTATCGTCGAGGGGGAGTAGATCGCTCTTTATTTGTGCTTGACAAATCATCAAAAATTTTACTTTCTCAAATTTATGTTGATGATATTGTGTTTGGCTCTACTTCACCATCCATGGTATATGATTTTGTAATTTTGATGTAGACCGAATTTGAGATGAGCATGGTTGGAGAACTCACATATTTTCTAGGATTTTAGGTAAAGTAAGAAAAGAACAACTTGTTTATAAATCAAAGTAAGTATGCTTTTAATTTGGTAAAGAGATTTGGATTAAGTAATTCTCGAGCTGTTCGAACATCCATGTGAGCTACTGACAAATTGGTGAAAGATAAGAAATGCGTTGGAGTAGATCACAAATTGTACATAGGTATGATTAGGATTCTATTGTATCTGACAGAAACTCGACCACATATATGTTTCAGCGTTAGAGTATGTGCAAGATTTCAGATTGACCTAAAGGAATCTCACTTGATGGTAGTTAAAAGAATAATTTGATATGTTAGTGGGACTTCTGAGTATCAAATCTGGTATTCTAAATATCAAGACTCTAATCTGATTGGGTATAGTGATTATGGTTGGGCTGGTAATGCTATTGATCGTAAAAACACCACATGTGGATGTTTCTTTATTGGTACGAATTTGGTATCTTGGTATAGTAAGAAACAAAATTCAATCTCATACTGCTGAAACTGAGTATCTTGCTGCAAAAAGTTGTTGTGCACAATTATTATGGATGAAAAAAAATGTTGAATGATTATGGAATTCAAGGAGGGGCAAGGTGTTATGTGACAACAAAAATTCAATTGATATATCAAAAAAATCCAGTTCAGCATTCTTGAACAAAGCACATTAATATAAGGTACTATTTTATTCGAGATCTGGTTGAAAGAAAGGACATGGTAGTTGCCTATGTTCCAACATCTAAGCAATTTGAAAATATTTTTACCAAACCGTTGGACACTGCTACGTTTGAGCTTCTCAGACAACACTTAGGTGTATGTCATATTAGAGGTATTTATTTAAGCATTTAATTTAGTTTTAGTATTTTTTCTTTTATTTTGTATATAGAAATTCAGAAAAATGCAAAAAAAAGTGGAAAAAGAACAAAAAGATGGAATATGTACGTGCATGTTGGAATATGGAAACTTTATGAGGTGAGGGGAGATGATTGATTTGACGGTTGGAAGTTGAAAAGAGTTAATTATGACCTTGTAAAGAGTAAAATGTGGTGCGGTTATTGAGAAAAGGAAAGCAAAATTTTCAAATTTTTATCTTTCCATTTTCCTCTCTTCATACATTTTCCCGCAACCTCTCTCCTGAAATTCTTACCACATTCTTGATATTGTGGAGATTGTGCTCAGATTTCTTGTGATAAAACCTTGAGAAAAAGTTTATAAGACTCGGGACTCTGTGTCAGTGCTCAGATTGTCAAAGTTCACCTACCAAACTCGACATGGAGTAGAGCAGTGCTTTCACAAAGTAGTTCAGCGAGATTGAAAATGAACTGAATCTCACGAAGAGCTCAATATTGAACTCATGGATGACATGCATGAACCAAGAGTCGAAGTGGTTTCTTCATTTTGGCCAGGTCGTGCTCTTTCCTCACCACCCTCATTTAAGTTCTTCAAATAGAAGTCTTTCACTTTTAATGGTAAGTGGTTTAATTCTTTTGAAGATTGCATTAAATGGTATTTGAAATATGATAAGAGAGTAGATTTTAAGGTCCTATAAATATCTGTCTGGAAAGATTAATGGAAATTATTTGAGTCACTTTCTTCAAAGAATTGGGGAAATCCAATACATGGGAGATTTTAACCCTAGATTGACAGAGTTGGCATGTATAAACTACGAGGATCAAAAGTGTTTGTGTGTGTACACTAGAGCCTCTGGACCTAGGAGACTTAGACTGAGAAGGATGGATGAGTGGCCTGAAAGATTTGGGCTGTTAAGATTTTCTTATTTCAAGGCAGTGAAGTTGTTTAATCCCGAGGTACCCGAGAAGATTGAGAAACTTAGTAATCTACCCCTACCTGTTATTGAGATTGGTTCTGATGATGAAAAGTTGGAAGCCAGGGATGCTGGTGATGTTCCAACACAGACTAAGGATACATGGGGAGATACTGTTGAGATGGAAATTGATAATGTTGGTGTAACTGATATTCAAACATCAATATTTGATGAAGATTATGACCTGGGAGGTGAATCTGCCTATGTTCAAATAGAAGAAGATGATCAGGAGAATGAAAAGGTTGAGGAAGCTGAGGATATTGATGTTATGACCTTTGAGATAGAGATAGGGGGAGATGAAGTTGAAGTAGTAGAACCTGGCCTTGATGATGTTCCAACATTGATTCGAGAGATTTTTATTTGCTAAAGATTTGATTGAGGTTGAGGATATTAAAACACATGAACAAAATGAAGAAGAAATTGAAGGTGGAACTGATGTTCTAACACAAGAAAACCTGGAAGAAAACTTGCAGGATCTGACCTACTCCAGTGATGAGGTGCTTGATGAATTTGTCCAAACAAGAACAAGGAGATCAAAGAGAAAGGTGGAAGAAGCAGCTACAGAAATAGTACAGCTTGAAAAGGAGAAGAAGAAAGTTAAGAATGAAGCAGGTCAGAGCCAAGATCTACGCCCTCAGCTAAGGATGCAGTGAACTCAGACTTTTATGATACAATATGTCAAGACAGCTGGGAAATCATTTTCCAGAGAAATAACATAGCAGAGAGGTCACTAGATTTAGAGACCTACAAGGAAAGTGGTTTTGCAGCCTTCATGGAGCATTTGGGCTATACAACTGCTGCCACTGTTTATCAGGAGTATAACAAAGAGCTGGTTCAGGAGTTTTATGCCAATGTAATGACAGGAAACTTAGATGCAGACTCAGAGGGGTTTGGCTGGACTTATGTGCGTGGCAAGGTGATCAGTTTCTTTGCTGAGAAAATTAATAGAGTTCTCGGTTTGACCACACCTGACTTTGTGGGTCCATATGCTAAAGATTTAGAGTTAACTAATGATCAGATCTTGCATGAGATTTCTGGAGGTTTAGTATCTCAGTGGCCAACACAAGAGAATGTTGCAATATCCAACCTGACTAGCAGGTATTTTTGCTTGTCCCAGATAGCTATCAATTGCTGGATTCCCTCTACAAACACTTCAACTTTAATTAGAGAGATAAGCCAAGTTCCTGTAATGTATCGGAAAGAAAAGTCCTGTGAATCTTGGTCGGATTATTCAGGAGAACATTGTGTTTCAAGTTGTGTCTTGAGGGAAAAATAACTCTCTGCCACATCCCTGAATTTCACAACTCTAGCTAAAGCAGGAAGAGCGGAGGATAAAGATGATAATGTATTTGTCTTTCCTAATCTAGGGAAAGCCAACTTGATGACTTTCTTTACCATGACATGGCCTCCCCTGGACTTCTTCAGAAGCTATAACTTCTTCTACTGTAGCAGTAAAGAATGCTAAGGAAGTAAAGAAGGTGGCTGTGAAAGCAAAAATTGCTACTCTTCAAGTCCAGATTGCTGCATTGGAAGCAGAGTTGGCCCAAATGGATGCTGAGAATGAAGCTTGATTGTCTGCTATAAACTGCTTGATTTTATGTTATTTTTTGGCATGCTTTATGGCCCCCAAGGGAGAGTATTTTGAATTTTTGGATATCTTTTTTGGTTCTCGAATTTGTGGTATTCCGTTGGATTGATATTCCAACATTGCTTGAATGGTTTTCTAGATGATATTAGTTTTCTGACTGACTGTTGATGTTCCAATATGGATGTTGGGGTATTTTTGTTTGGAGCTATGGTATTTAGTGGGAATTAAATTTTGAACTCGTGCTTCAATCCCATTAGGATTTATTTTGATTGTTCTATTTGCATAGTTTTTGCATTCCAAAAGGTTGACGGATTCACAAAATGCCAAAGGGGGAGACTGTAAAGTCGATATTTAAGTAAATTGGCAATTTGTGGAAATTATGCAAATATGGAATAGTTTGTGTTGAAACATCAAAGAAGGTAATTTTGGTGACATAAATAATTTGGAGATGTAATCCGAGATTCTATATTTTGTCCAAGAGTTTTTATTGGAGAATACATCAATTCCTATATTCAAGTGATTGGTTTGGATTTATGGAAATTGGAATTGATTTGATGAGTATCCTTTTCGGAAAGGATTTGGATGAGATATTCTAATTCCTATATTTAAGGGATTAGATTTGATAATTCCTATCTCCAAGGATTTGATTGATATCAGAATATTATGTGGAGAAGAAATTATATTCGCACAAGAAATCTATGTGTGTGAAGGTTTTAAATAGAAGACATTCTAGCTGAGTTACTTACACTTTTAATTGAAGAAAGTTTGCATCTAGGTTTTCAATATTTCGAGAAGTGCTCAAGAGCTGTTGTCTGTGTTCCAACATGATTAAAACCTTTTGATCAAGTTTAGAATCGTATACCTTAATTCCTCGGGAGGAGGAGATCCAACGTCGATGAGTTTTGAGGTTAGAGGGAGTCTGATCAAGGCAGATCGGCAACAAGTGGAACTTGCAGAATTCAAGTGTTATAATTAGATAAGATAAGTATAACTATGTGGTGTACTTTGTATAGTTACCTTTTTTATTAGTAGATTCATTCTGAACTGGGTTAGACCCCGCAGATATAAGTGAATTTCACCAAATTGCATAACCAAGTCTCGTGTGTTCATGCTTAATTTATTCACATACTTGGTTAGATAGACTATATTGGAACATGGTAGTAGTAATTGATAAAATTAGGTAAAACCAAATTTCAGAATTATTGCATACACATTATTGTAATGTCATAATTGATGGGTGTCCGAGACTTGCCAAATCACGTTTTAAAATGTGGGTGATTGATGGTTGTCAGAGACTTATCAAATCATGGTGAGTAGTTCATTCACTATAGAGATGTGCAAGTAAGAATGACCAATCAAATCATACAATCAGCCAAGTTTAAATTATTGCTAGGGACTAGTCTCACTATTATAACTCATTATACATTACACACCAAAAAAAATTAGTATTCAATATTCAGATGCAACATGTTAAATCAAGTACACACAAACAAATTCATACCAATATACGATGAAATTGAATATATTGAGAATGGTAATTTTAGACTTGAGAATGAGATATGTATCAATTGTATTGTTTGTAAGACCTTGTTTATACAGAAAATATAAATAGAGCCGTTGTACTTTTAAAATAATCAAATTATTCACTATATTTTAGTTAATAATAGCATTATTAATATTGTATTCTAATAAAATTTTATTTTATTTCTAAATTTTAAGACATTGAATTTTTATCGGATCTTATTTTTTAACATAAAAATTTATTTTAGATATCTGTCTTTCAATATTTAAATAATAACAATTTGATATTAAAAATTATTAAAATGAGATTATTTCATGATTAGTCTAATTGTTAATCAGTCTATATAATACTTTCTAAAAAATATTTTTTTAAATAAAATTTAAGTTAATTAACTTTGTTGGAGAAAGAAAATGTCAACTTAATTAAAAAGAAGGAGATAAGAAAGAAATGAACCTTTCAAAAAAAGAGTATGAAAATGGCAGGAGCTAGCATTTGGGCAGGAAATGAGATTTGTGCAAGGTATGACATTTGGGCAGAAAATACCATAATAAATGGAAATGACACCGTTTATTTTTGGCACCCACATGCCAAATGGCATAGGTCCCAAGTCTTTTATTGATTTTCACATGAAAAGACATTTCTCTGCCACATATTTTTTCTGTTTCAAAATCTAGCATAAAAGTCTCTCATTGTAGTCAGTTTGGGTCTTTTAATGGTGGAAAAAGATAGCATAAAAGCCTCTCATTGTGGTCGATTTTTATCTTAATGGTGGAAAATGCAGCATAAAAGACTCTCATGCACATGCTCTTAGACTTTGAATTTCTTAGAGAGTAGTGATGATACCTGAGGTAAAACACGTGGTTTAGTTCTAATGTCATGATGAGCCAAAATCCATCGACAAATGACTGTAGAAGTCAAAAATTATATTGTATGACACCACTAATTACGTTGTGGGAAGATAAATTATGTTATAAGGAATGTACATCGAAATCCTATTTTTGTTTGAAGATTACATAGGTCTACTCTCCTATGATGCAGGAGGACGGGAGAGAGGCTAAAGAATCCGTATGGGGATAGTACAGGGATGGGTACTGGTACGGGGATGCGGAGGGGATGTCCCTCATACGTCCCCAACACGCCGGAAGCGAATGACCATTTCGGAAGAGTGTTGCTATATCACGCCCTGTATTTTACTAGTTTACGCCCTAATACGTATATACATGTATAATACTATTTTTTATGTTTCAAAATAAAACAAAAATAGAAAAAACAATCTGAGGCCGCCGTGCGCCACCGCCGCCACCATTGGAACCACCACCATTCCCACCTCTACCATCGGAACCCGACCATCCGTCCCCAGCTCCACCATTGGAACCACCATCATCCCCAGCTTCACCCGCCGTCGTCCCTCATCTCCAGCAAAACCCTAGCCTCGCGGCCGTCCCTAACCGTCGGTCATCTTCTCCTTCGTCCCCGTCCTCAGCAAAACTCTAGCCCAGCCACCGTCCTTCTTTCTCCTTCTCCCCGTCGAGCAAAACCCTAGCCCGCCGTCCCTCCTTCTCCTTTGTCCCCGTAAAGCGAAACCCTAGCCCGCCGTCCCTCCTTCTCCTTAATCCCCGTCGAGCAAAACCTAGCCCAAGAGGAGAACGGCGGAGAAGCAGGAGAGGAGAACGACGGAGAGCGGCGGAAAAGCGGGAGAGAAGAGTGGCAGAGAGCGGAAGGAGAGGGAGAGGGAGAGGGAGAGGGAGAAGGAGAACCGAGAGGAGAAGGAGAGGGAGAACCGAGAGGAGAAGGAGAGGGAGAACCGAGAGGAGAAGGAGAGGGAGAAGGAGAACCGAGAGGAGAAGGAGAACCGAGAGGAGGAGGAGAACCGAGAGGAGGAGGAGAAGGAGAAGGAGAAGGAGGGGGAGGAGGAGAAGGAGGAGGAGAAGGAGAAGGAGGAGGAGGAGGAGAAGGAGGAGGAGAAGGAGAAGAGGGAGAGGAGGACCGGGAGGAGAAGGAGAAGGAGAAGGAGAAGGAGAAGGAGAAGGAGAAGGAGAAGGAGAAGGAGAGCGGGGAGAGGAGTCGCCGGAGAAGACGGAGTCACCGGAGCGGAGAGGGGAAACGGATAAGAAGAAGAAGAGAAGAAGAGGAGAAGAGGAGGAGACAGGCAGCGGCGGCAGCGGTGGTGGCGCACGGCGGCGCACGACGGCGGCAGCTAAAATAAACAGTAAATTTTATTTAATATTAATTAAATATATTTAAATTATTTAAATTAAATTAAAATTACGTATTGTATATTAAATAGTATAAATATATGGCGTAATTCAATAAAATACAGGACATAATATAGCTATTCACTTTTGGAAAGGTGCTGACTTAATGCCGGAGACATTTAGGGGACGGGAAAGAACAGAAAACACCGTACTAGTACCAGATTTCCATACTACTATGTCCAGGCAATCAACCTTAGTCAATAGAGTTGATCTGCTAATTCCATTCCACAGCTGTCACCTTACTATCCCTCTTCAAATGATTCATCTTACTCAGCATCTAAATCTTCCCATTCTCTACCGTGTTTTATTGGGCTTGACTATAATGAAGCTATTAATGCTTTTGATTTTAAAATAATGGTATATTAGGTTTAATTATAGTAATGCTATATGTGATTCTGATTTGATTTTGTTTAATTGTAGTAATGATATATTATGTGTGATTATGATGTTATTTTGTATTTCTAAAATCAGTTTGGGCATTTTGGATAAAATTAATATTTTTATTATTGAATTTTATCCATACTCTTGCAGCACCGTATTCGTATTTTTTTTAGTTTTGCCGTCCCCTGTCCCGACTCGGTGCAACATAGCTGCTCTCCTATAAATTCCATATGTCTACAATTTATTCATTATATTGTAATTATTCTACATCACATGCCCTTTTGATAACTTAAATGGGTACTCCGACATTACGGATAGTGAACTAGTTCGGATGCTGATGATTATGCTCTATTGATGCAGGATATATACTCGGGGATGTGACATTGCTCCAGGTTTATCAAAAGGAGACTACATACTGTGCTCCAGTTTTGAGGGCAAATGAAGATGAATTTTTGGGTAGCAACGGATGGTGCATCTGAAGATGTTCTTCCTCTTCTGCATGGACTGACATATACATCCTCCTGATCTCTCCTGATAGGAATTACATTAGTTAGGGTGTTCTAATAGCATTCACCGTTAGTAGAGGATATGCTATTAGCTCTATGTAGAAGGATTCGGACTGCCTTGTGTTTCGTTAACTCGATTCACTAATAAGTTCTGATGACCTCTACTTAGACTAAAAGCTTTTCTCTTTCATCGCTTTATGTGTTTACTGCTCGCATCTGTATATTAAATATTAGCTACGGCTACAACTAATTTTGGTTTCTTTTTTAATGGCTTGGGAATGCCTAATATAATTTCCCCCATCCACGGATGGCTTAACCTTAAAAAAAAAAAAGATAACTTAAAAATCATCATCAGATAGTTTTTCTCTCCAAACACTGAATGCTAGGGGTTGTGGATTGATAGTCATTGGAGCTAAAATTGGCAACTAGTAGTGTTCAATGAGTAAAGATTGGCAACTGAAGGAATTAAACTTGAAGGAATTCTCCTGATGCTGTTTTGAGGAATTCTCCTGATGCTGTTTTGAGCTTGGCGGGAATTCCTTTTTTAGTGTTTTTGTTTTTAATTAATAAGTTTGTTAGCAGCAATCCACATGTATGGCTGGTATTAGTCCAATTGTAATGTTTGTTTTTTGACTGTATAAAGCCAAAAGGAAGACCATTCTTTTTGCTGTGAATGTGGAAATGCAGTGATAACAGAATAAATCTTCTTCTTCTTCTTCCCAAAATTTCCAGATCTTTTTTTCCTTCTCTTTACATAATTCTTCATGGTATCAGAGCGGGATTTTAATCCTTGCTATTACTCAGATTGAATAATACTCTATTTTAGCGACCATTGAAGAAAATGGTCTCTTCTAGTGCAGATCAGGGAAGTTCGAATCGGCAAAACAACAGGCAGCAGCCGCAGAGTTGCGAAACTTTGGATAAGAATCGTTATGGATCAAACGATCCATTGATGCTGCATCATTCGGATCACTCAGCATTGGTCCTTGTTGTTGAGTTGCTTGATGAAGCAAACTACATCACTTGAAGTCGCTCGATGATGATTGCGCTGGGAACTCGTGACAAGTTAGGGTTTATTACTGGTGAAATCCAATTGGCAACACCAGGTACATCTGCTCACACTCAGTGGAATAAGGTTAACACTATGATTCTTTCCTGGATCTTGAATTCCATGTCTAAGAAGATTGCTAGGAGTTTCTTATTTGCTACAAATGCACGTGCTCTTTGGAATGAAATTGGGGAACGATTTGGTGAGAGTAATGGACCTATGATCAATCAATTGAAAAGAGATCTAACAAATGTTAAGCAGGGAAATAACTCAGCTGCAGTTTATTTTTCTGAGTTAAAGGGACTTTGGGATGAATTTGCTTGTTTTAGACCTAAGGTTTTCTGTGATTGCTGTAAATGTGGTGTGGTCAAAACTATCATTGATCAGGATGAAGATGATAAGTTGCATCAGTTTATCATAGGGCTGAATTCTGAATATTCATCAGTTTGTAACCGGATCCTAGTTATGGAACCTCGACCTAGTGTTCAGAAAGCCTATTCTATGATCACTAAGGTAGAAAGACAAAAGGTTGTATATGATGATTATCAGGATGTACAGAGAAACTCGGTGATGACAGTTAAACATTTCAGGAACAATAGGACCACTTATCCAGTTCAGAGAGAGAATAGTGAGAAATCTCAGTATGGGGTTAAGGATGGATTACTCAGGAGACCTGTAAAATTGACAGATCTAAAATGTGATCACTGTGGTGCCCTTGGTCTTTTGAAGGATACTTTCTTCACGCTTCATGGTTATCCAGACTGGTGGGAAGGCAGTAGAGACACCAGTGTTAGAAACAAATACCTGGGAACACAATTAGCACACTCAGTGGTTGTGCAGCAAGACAACCCGTTGGAGCAAACTGGTGGGACTTTACAAGAGCTGGTGATGAATTTACAAGCTCAGGTTGGCAGGTTGATGAAAGGAAAAGGAAAAATGGACTCTAGCAGTGCTGCACCTACTCCAGAATCCATCAACTTTACTCACTACCATGATTTTGCAGGTAGCACCTTAACTCATTCTTGTGGTAATGACTTACTGTTTGAATATAATTCCTGGTTACTTGATAGTGGTGCTACAAGTCACATGTGTATGTCTTCTAGTTATCTTTCAAAATCCAAAGGTTATCAGTTCAGTTACTCCTGTATATATTCCAGATCATTCCACTAAACTAGTTCATTCTATAGGATCAGTCAATTTCCATGACAAGCTTGTTCTCCCTGACACACTTTGCATACCTGCTTTCAAGTGCAATCTCATCTCAATCAATAAATTAGCTAAGTTGTCTCAGGTTAACTCAAAGTTTTATGAATCTTTCTACATACTGCAGGACCTCAAGACTAATGAAGTCCTGGCAGTTGCAGAAGAGAAGCATGGACTCTATCTTCTTCACAAGAAATCATTCCATCCAAGTGTCATCCATAGTCATATCAACTCTAGTTTCACTTCTCATGTACCCAAAGAACCTCATATGCATTCCCCTAGATCCTTTTCAGTTTCAAATACCATAGAAACTTGGCATTATAGATTGGGTCATCCATCTACTGATGTAATGTTACGTTTGAAATTTTGTTCTCATACACCAGTGGTTCCTTGTTTAATATGCCCTCTTGCTAAACAACATCGAATGTCTTTTTCCTTTAAGCAACAATATTTCTGATTCTCCATTTTCTTTAATTCATGTTGATCTTTGGGGACCTTATAAAATTAGTAGTCTCACTGGTGGAAAATGTTTTCTTACTGTGGTTGATGATTATAGTAGAACTACATGGGCTTTTATTCTAAAGACAAAAGATCAAACCACTTCCTTACTTCAAACCTTTTGCAAGATGGTTAATACTCAGTTTCAGGCATCGATTAAAATCATTCGATTAGATAATGGAACTGAGTTAGTTAATTCCTCTTGTTTACAGTTCTTCTCTGATTCTGGCATTATCCATCAAAGATCATGTTCCTACACTCCCCAACAAAATGGGGTTGTTGAAAGGAAACATCAACACATCTTACAAATAGCCAGAGCCATCATGTTTCAGTCTAATCTGCCCAAGCATTTCTGGGCAGATGCAATCCTCACAGCTACATATCTGATTAACAGATTGCCATCCTCAGTTTTATAGTGGAAATATCCATATGAATGTTTGTTCCATAAACCTCCTGACTATAAGTTGCTTTGGGTATTTGGATGTTTAGCTTTTGCCACAAACACCACACCTCACAAAGATAAATTTGATGAAAGGGCTTTTCCATGCATACTTATTGGGTATCCACCCGGTCAAAAGGGGTATAAACTCTATGATCTCAGGAATAGAAGAGTTCTAGTCTCTAGAGATGTGGTGTTCCATGAAAGCATTTTTCCATATAAGACTTCTTCTATTTATCTTTTCCAGATGCCAAGGATCATCTTACTCCATCAGATTACACAGTTCTGCCTTCACATCCTATTCCTGATCCTACTTCCTTAGATTCTCACATCTTACCCAATTTTTTCTTCTACACCACAAACTGATCTTCCTCCTCCTTCTTCTTCAACTGTTAGTCCTCTTATTGAGTCTTCTACCTCTGATTCTTCACATATTGAGTCTCCTATTGTTTCTGTCTCCAAATCTCCTGCCAGAATCAGGAAACCAAAAGATTTCATCCCAATTTCTGTCACTGAGTCACCTGTTTTCAGTCCTCAACATATGCATTTCTTGAGCACTATTTTAAGTAATCAAGAACCATACTCTTATAAACAGGATAGCCAAAGCTCAGAATGGGTACATGCTATGCAAATAGAGATCCAAGCCTTGGAGAAAAATCAGACTTGGGATCTCGTTCCTTTACCCACTGGTAAGAAAGCTATCGGTTCTAAATGGGTATACAAGATTAAGTGTAATCCAGATGGTTCAGTGGCTAAGTACAAAGCCAGACTTGTTGCCAAGGGTTACAGTCAGTTGGAAGGAATTGATTACTTAGAAATTTTCTCTCCGGTTGCTAAGACTGTTACAGTCAGGTTTTTGTTAGCTCTTGCTTCTGCTAACTCTTGGTTCATTCAGCAGATATACATCAATAATGCTTTTCTCCATGGCAACATTGATGAAGACATCTATATGCAGCCTCCTCCTGGCTACTCTTTACCTTCTGCTGACCTTGTGTGCAAGCTCAAACGAAGTCTTTATGATCTTAAACAAGCATCTAGAGAATGGAACAAAGAGTTCACCTCTCATCTTCTTTCCCCGGGGTTTGTGCAGTCACCTCATGATTATTGCATGTTCCTAAGAATTTATGATCATTCATTTCTGGTCATCTTAGTCTATGTGGATGATGTGCTTCTTATTGGGGATTCTATGTATGATATTTCAACAGTAAAGAGCTCCCTTCACCAGGCCTTTACTATCAAGGACTTGCAGGATTCAAGATTCTTCCTTGGGATTGAACTAGCCAGGTCTTCTGATGGCCTATATCTAAGTCAAAGGAAGTATATCATGGATATTATTTCTGATTGTGGACTTGCTATGCCACTGGTGTCTCCACCCCACTTCCAGTATCTTGGAAAGATGATACCACATCTCCTTTGCTTAATGATCCTGGTGTATTTCGGAGATTGGTAGGAAGGCTCCTCTACCTCAATTTTACTAGGCCAGATGTGACTTACTCAGTCCATCAGTTGAGTCAATTTGTTCAAGCTCCGACTGAACATCATCTCAACAGTGCCTTGCACATTGTTAGGTATTTGATCTCTTGTCCTGGTCATGGACTCTTCTATCCTTCCACTCCCAATCCTTCTATTCAAGCTTACTGTGATGCGGATTGGAATTGCTGCAGAGAAACTAAAAAATCTTTAACTAGTTTTGCAATTCTACTTGGTGCATCACTGATCTCATGGAAATAAAAAAAACAGTCCACCGTGTCTAAGTCATCTGCTGAATCTGAGTACCGCAGCATGTCAATGACTGCTTGTGAGCTAAAATGGATCAATTTTTTTGTTGCTGATCTTCATCTTCCTCTAGTATTTCATTTACCTCTTTACTGTAATAATCAAGCGGCCCTTCACATCACGACCAACCCCATTTTTCATGAACGCACCAAGCATCTTGAAATTGACTGTCACTTGGTGCGAGATTATTATCTTGCTGGTTTCCTCCTTCCTATAAAGGTTTCCACCAAGGCTCAACTTACGGATGTGTTCACCAAAATTCTTCCGGGCCCGGCATTTTCTTCCATCCTTTTCAAGCTACACTTCCGTTGTTTCCCTCCAGCTCAGCTTGAGGGGGGGGGGGGGGGGGGGTGGGATGAAGGAATTAAACTTGAAGGAATTCTCCTGATGGTGTTTTGAGGAATTCTCCTGATGCTGTTTTGAGCTTGGCGGGGATTTCTTTTTCAGTGTTTTTGTTTTTAATTAATAAGTTTGTTAGCAGCAATCCACGTGTATGGCTGGTATTAGTCCAATTGTAATGTTTGTTTTCTGACTGTATAAAGCTAAAAGGAAGACCATTCTTTTTGCTGTGAATGTGGAAATGCAGTGATAACATAATAAATCTTCTTCTTCTTCTTCTTCCCAAAATTTCCAGATCTTTTTTTTCCTTCTCTTTACATAATTTCTTCAGCAACTAGTCTTCAGTGCACAACTACTTCGTGCCTCGAGGATTTGGCATCTTCATTCATGTGCTTGCCCTCGTCGCACTATTTTGCTTCCTTGGTATGTTTATCGGGTTCATGACGCTGAAGTCCAAGAAGAAGATGGCGTGATCCAAGGTTTATGCCAGATGCTATACGTAGGTTTCCTCCAAATATGATTTCTTACTTGTAATTGAGATGATTCCTAGCTACAGTCTGGCTCCCACTTGTAAAGATTCATTCAAGTGTGATTCTAGGTGCTTTGTTAGATGCTGCAAAGTTCTCTCAATTTTATTCATAAACAAAGTGTCCACTGTCCAACAGGAAACACAGAGAGAAACAAGAAGAACTGATAGGAAAACAGAACAGAAACATACAAATACAACAGCAACAGAGCATTTCTTCTTCCTGTCCCTAATCAGATCCCCTCGTTGCCAAAGCCCCTGATCACATACTCACCATTCTGCCGCCCCCGGGCGAAACAGTGGCAGCTGGAATTATGGCTGAATAGTTCTGGGCACCGGCGATCCTTCGCGCAGTCTCTTCAGTGGTACCAAATGCAGCTGCATACTCAGGCCCTGCCATGTTAGACAACAGTGAATTGGCTCCCACAAGAAACTGAGGCTTATTGTCTTGCGCCGACGTAGTGAAGCCAAAGAACACGAAAGCTCCACTCCTTGATGCAATTTGGCAGAACGGGAAGAATCTAGGGATCCAGAATGCATCTCCCTCGCGAACTTCAGCATTCATCGCCAATGTCCCGTTAGGATACACGATCTGAATGCTCCCAACCCCACTTAGTACCACGCCATATTCTGTTGCTCTTGGATTGATGTGAGGTGCCAACATTGCCCCCTGCATTGCAAATGCAGGACATTGAACTCAAAAGGCTAAACATAAACAGAATGAGTAAGAAAAGGCGAAAGGAGACAGAACATTACAGCAGTGAGATTGACAAGGTAAATGCCAGTGTCAGTGAGACGAAGAGGGGAGTAATCATCTTCAGACACAGCTTTAGTCGATCCATAGTCATTGCTGAAGTCGGGGTCTCGATTGTAGATGTTGTAAGCATCTGGGCCGCTATCTTTGCCTTTCTTGTTATCATTTCCTCCTCCTAGGATTGATGTCAAGAATCTCCTGAATGACCAACTCGGTTGTTCATCGAGTAGCTCCTTCATCTCCTCTTCAAGAAGCATAGCTCTCTTGAGGTGAGCTAGCTTCTCGCGCTTTTCCATCCCTAGGAATTTCGACCATAGGCTCGGCGCACTAGTGTTGGAAAATTGCACAATTGGACCCTTATGTTGGCTTGACAAGAACTCTTGCAACTCACTCATGGAAATCTGCACAGAAAAACCATCATCGGCACATAACTGATAACACAAACAACATTTTCTTGAAACAAATTATGCAAGAATTACACTCACGTTAAGGGCAGTTGACATGGTGGAGGGATCAAATCCAGATAGTATGGATGGGGGATTAGCTCCACCTCCAATGAAGAAAGACTGCAGATATTGAATCATCATACAACGACAACAACAACAAAGCCTTTTACTATAGTATAGTACAAGATATCAAATACGGATCCTATCTGGTCATCGTGTTCACGAGCTCCGGCTCGATAAAAGGCTGAAAATTGAAATCCAATAAAGTACCTGGAAGCCTTGCTTGTTCCATTGCCATCCATAGCTTTCAGAGGTGTGGATGCTGCAGATGACATGAAGCCTCTGGCCTTGAGCTCCATTCACAATGTAAAATGGCGAGCCGGATTCAATGGTATACACATCCCCAGTGTTCAATGTCTTCTCAACAAAATCATCCTTGAAGATATGCCCGATTCTCGCTCCTCCTACAACCATTCAAACAACATCAAAATTTTCCTTATGTTCCAAACAAATTAAACACACACAAACACGCAGCACCTCTGCGGATGAAGAGAACGAGGTTGGAATCAAGATACTGAGGGATGAAGAGGCTGCAGGGCTCCATGGTAATCCAAGCCAGGAGCAAAGGGCTCCTCCCAAACCCATGACCGCCGCCCCCTCTCACCACCCTCATTTCGCCGGCATCAGTCCGCACCACCTGCATCGAGTCCTGCAACAAAAATCTGCTGTTTCCTCCTCCCTGTTCTCCTCCTCCGGGTCCCATCTGACCGCCGCCTTGATCCTGGTTAGCATAGCCGTGGACAGAGGCTGAAAGTGCACAGAGAGCCACCAGCAGGGGTAGCAAAAGAAGAGAGTTTTCCCCCATTTTTTATCAGCACAATGTTCTGTTCTCTGGTGGATGTTTGGAAGAAAGCTGAGCGATGGAAATGAGACGTGGCGGGTTTATGTAGAGTGATGAGGAGAAAAGCAGCTGGTGTATGTACAGGTGTTGGACATGCATGTTTTTGGTGAAGTGCTGGCACTTTCTGGAGCTGAGGTTTATTTTTGTTTTTTTAACATTCTTTTTTCCTTATGCCTCTTCCTAGAGTTAAATTGAATTGAACTAAACTGAACTAAACTAAAATAAATGTGTTGAAAATAGTAGGAGTCCGTCTCTTGAAAGACGGTACTTTTATAAGTTATGGAAACACTAGTGGAAGAGGCCTCAGTAAAGACACTATTAGTTATCAGTAAAGACACTTTTCTTACGTGTATTTTTTGTAGAACCACCTTCTATTGAGAATCAGGCGGAGTTTCGATATCAGAACTACTTTCGAGGTAATATGGTAAATAGTATAGACGGTGGAACCCACGGCAGAGCCCTAAAAGAGCCCTACCAAATACAAAAACAATCCAACCCTAGGTTTCGTGATGAACCTAGGGAGTAAAATCCGGGGGGGGGGGAGTGAAACCCTAAGGGCACCACTCCCCCCCCCCCCCCCCCCCCCATTTTCTAAATAAAAACTACCAACCCTTAGCAAGATAAGTCTAGCAAATGGATAAGAGACAAGTCCCAACGTTATGGAACCGAAAACACCAACCTGAAATGAAGACAGGCTAAGAAATGCTAGGTAAATGGGATGAGAACAAACTCACTACCCAAAAACAGGTGGACCGCTTCTACCCCTAACAAACGGGGCCTTCTTCATTTTCATTCCATAGAGCAGCCGAGTGTTTAGACTCGGGTCTTGAGCGAATTTAGTTGTTGGAACGTCGATGAAGATACAAGAATCCAAGGTCCTAATGCAGCCGAGAGTGTCTCGGGTCTTGGATGTCCCATAAAGAGTGAAGCTGATGCCTATAGTTGCACCAATCTGGCACGAGTGGATATCAGCTTCTACCATTTACACCCCTAAAGTGGAGAAAGAGGGATGTTATTGGCCTTCAAACATTTTCTTGAGAGCGCCGAGAGTAATAAAGAGGGCAAGGATGTGTTGAGGCCGTGCCTCATATCCTTGGTGATCCCAGCCAAATCAATCTTCTAAAGATGAGATAATGGATACACTTATACCGCGTGCATCAAGCGTGGCGATTATGTAATCGCCCACTCCATTTTGAGCAAATGGACAGCTTTATGCCAATTTAGCACAGAGTGTAGCGCGGGCATAGAGCGCATAAATAACTGTTAATTCATAGTTAAAACTAGGCTTAGGAGAAAAAGCATCGGAGCAAAATCCTTACTTTAAATCCTATTGCCTCCTGCTGGGGCACATAAAGTACTCGAATTCCTCCAAGACTCGAGCACCCCCCCGAGCACTCGAACTCCTCCTTCGCTTGAAAACCTCCTCAAGCACTCAGACTCCTCCTACTCTGGAGAACCCCCTCGAGCAGTCGGAGAATTCCCACTTTCGAAAACCTCCTGGAGCACTCGAAGATCTCCAACACTCGATGCTCCCCTCGAGCCCCTTCGAGTATTCAAACACGTACATGACTCGGACGCCCCCTCGAGCAATCAAAACTCCTCGAGCATTCGAAGCGCCTCCTACTCTCGAACACCTCCTCGAGGACTCGAACTCCTCCTTCACTCAAAACCCTCCTCGAGCACTCGGACGCCTCCTACTCTGTAGAACCTCCTAGAGCATTCGAAGACCTCCCCCACTCGAAAACCTCCTGGAGCACTCGAAGATCTCCAACACTCGATGCTCCCCTCGAGCACACAGACAACTCCCTGATTCGAATGCCCCTCGAGTATTCAGACTAACTCGAACTCCCCCTCGAGCACTCGAACTCCTCCTTCACTCGAAAACCTCCTCGAGCACTTAGATGCCTCCTACCTCAAGAACCTCCTCGAGCTCTCGAAGACCTCCAACAACCTCCTGGAGCACTCGAAGATCTCCAACACTCGATGCTTCCCTCGAGCACTCAAGCAACTCCATGATTTGAATGCCCCCTCGAGTACTCGAACACCTCCTTTACCCAGACGCCCCTCGAGTATTCGAACACCTCCTGCACTCAAATTCCTCTTTGAGCACTCGAAGACCTCCAGAACACTCGAACACTTAGGGCCTAAAACATGTGCTCATCTGGGAACAAGCGATTAATCACCATGTATCAATCTTTCATTATGATTTTTACCACTCGATCGGCACTTGGTTGAGCACCATTCATTACAACACCATTTCTTTCCCTCCAAAGATGATAAACCGTGGTAATCAAGGCTAGAATTCCAAACTTCTTTCGAACCTTTGAACCCTTTATTTGCCTCTTAACCCAAGTCATGGAGCTTGCAATTGTGATTGTTCGTCTCCTTAACCCAATCCAGTTCCTTATTTGCCCCCATACAACTTTCGAAAAATCACACTTGAAAAACAAGTGTTCATTCATCTCCTCTTCAAGATGACATAAGGAACATATTTTCTCCATGCTATCACCCTCCTCCAATCGATGCTTGTCCTTGGAATGAAGTCTCTGAATTGCAGCCAACCATGCAATAAACGAGAATTTGGGCAGAATAAAACCACGCCAAACGCTACTAAAACCTTCTCCTCCAATCGGGCATGAACGTACAGATTTGGAAACTTATACCAATGCATAAATAAATAAGCCTCACTTGTAAATTTCCTCGAGCTAGACCAAGAACCAAGATGATCCTTTAATTCTTGTATATCTCCGTGAAACATACCACTCAATTCATCCCTCAGCTTGCACAGATCGCCAAAATAGCTCGAATATCTCTCCCCAATCTCCCATTCGAAATCCTCGGGTTTAAACTCCAAAAGTCCTCTCCTTGAAGATAAAATGAATGGATCCATTTGACCCACAAATTGTCCTTCTTCATGTGAATATCCCATAACCTCTGGGCCATGGAGGCATGATTCCAAGTGACAAAATCCCTTAAACCTAGACCCCAAAAAGACTTAGGGGTACATAGCTTCTTCCATGCAACCTTACCCTTATGCTTACCTCCCCATACGAAACGTTTACACTTTTGCTCAAGGGCATCCATGACTGTAGTCTGTATGATAAAATTCTGAATCCAGAAGCCAGCAATACCTCCTACAATCGAGCGAACAAGTTCCAACTTTCCAGCATAGGAGAGGGTGTGACCCTTCCTTTTAGCAATCTCCAAATCAACCTTTCCAAGTAGGGTTCCGAACTGAGTGACCTTCAACTTGCTTGAATCAAGTGGCACCCCTAGGTACCGTACTGGAAACGTAGATCATGGAATACCTGTGAAGCTTAAGTCCTCCTTCAAATCGACTCCGAAAAACTTGGATTTGGCCGCATTGATGGCTAAACCCGAAGTGCACTCAAATTCATTGAGTGCACTCATTAGAATGTGGACCGATCCTGTATTAGCCTTAGAAAAAAATCATAAGATCATCCGCAAAAGCTAAATGAGTGATCTTGAGCACTTCACACCTCGGATGATAAGTAAAATGCCGGGACTCAGTCCTCCTTTTCAACAATCTAGAAAAATACTCCATGCAGATCACAAAAAGGAGAGGAGACAAGGGATCACCCTGCCGAATGCCTCTTTGTCCCCTGAAGTGATCGCACAGCTTCCCATTAACTGCAATCGAGAATGAAGATGTTGTTACACACATCATGATTCTATCCTTCAGTCTTCCTGGAAAGCCTAGTCCAAGTAAAACTTCTTCCAGGAAATCCCAGGAGACTGTATCAAATGCCTTTTGCAAAACAACCATGATCATGCATCTAGGAGAATTTCTCACCCTTCCATATCCACGAACAATTTCCTGAGCTAACATTACATTGTCCGAGATACTTTTGCCTTTTACGAACGCCCCCTGACATGGATCAATAATCCCAGGCAGAATTCCTTCTAGTCTATTGGCGATAATCTTAGTGATAATTTTGTAAACCACATTGCAGCACACTATTGGTCTAAAATCACTCACCTTAAGATTGTCCGGCTTCTTAGGTATAAGTGCGACCGAGGTATGATTCAATTGGGCTAATAGATCACCTGTTTGAAAGAATTCCAAGACCGCACCTGTAACTTCTGCCCCTACAATATCCCACTGCTTTTTGAAAAATCCAGCAGTATATCCATCTGGTCCTGGGGATTTGTCGTCCGCCATTGCAAATAGTGCCAGTTTTACTTCATTACTAGCGATATCCTGATTCAAGAAAGCCCTATCCAAGTCCGTGAGGATGCTTCCCGAAGTAAGTACATCATTATCAATGGAGAACCTATCCCTTGAAGCACCGAATAGGCCTTTGTAGAAATCCGCAAAGGGTTCGCCCTTACGAATATTAGAAGTAACAATTCGACTTTCTCCATCAATAATCGCCAAAATACCTCCTCCCTTTCTTTTCGAGATCATGGTATGAAAATACTTCGATTCCTTATCCGCCTGTATGACATGATTGATCCTACCTTTTTGCGAGAGAAAGGCCGACTCTGCAAGATAGTAGAGCATGACCTTCTTTTTAAGTGCCCTCAACGCCTCAATATCCTGATCATAAGCAATCAAGGCGTCAAAATTGTCAAATGCCGCACTATACTCCTTATCCGCATTCTCTGCCTTTTCCAAAATATTGCTAAGATCAAGAGAGCCCAACTCCTTCAATGGGCGCTTAAGCCTTAGTAGTTTCCTGCATACCAAATATTGAATCGAACCCTCAACCGATGGACTCCAAAAGCCTTCGACAATCCGCTTACAATTCGGGTGATCTAACAACATATTTTGAAACCGAAAAAGCCTTCTTTTTTCCTAGATTTCTTGCGCCATAGAAACAACCATAGGTGTATGATCCGATTGTGCTGAAATGGGGTGGAAAGAAGTACGACATGCATCCGAGTCCCAACCGTGATTCAGTAGCACACGATCCAACTTCTTCCATATCTTCCAATCCGCACTATGCCATGTTAAATGCTCCCCTATGGAAGGCGCATCCCGCAATCCACACTTAATGCAGACATCCTGAAATTCTCTCATTGGATACAGACTTAGAACCGAAGCACCGTAATGGTCATCCAGACTTAGAATCGCATTAAAGTCTCCAAGAACCATCCAGGGAGAATTTATATTTTCAACAAAAGATTTCAATTCGGCCCAGAGAGGCAGCCGAACAGATCTGCCCTCGCTATGACCGTAAACATATGAACAAAAAAATTCAACACCAGTAGAAAGGTTACGCACCTTGAGATGAATACACTGTGGGGATTTACCAAGAACATCAACCAAGAAACCTTTCGGATCCCATATGATGAGTATTCTCGAATGCTTCCACAGCTCAAAATTGTGCGTTAATTTCCACCCCTTAAAACACTTCATAAAAATACCAAATGCCTTGTCCTCCAATTTAGTTTCAAGCAAGCCACAAAGTCCAACTCTCTGAGTGGAGATGATATTTTTCACCCATCTCCTCCGTACCGGGGCCGAGAGACCCCTAACATTGATGGGTAAGACATTCATTGGGGACCCAAGGTCCCTTTAGGCTTCGGACCGCCGCCTTCAGAAGTTTTACTTCCAGAACTATCAGAGTTGCTTCTTGAAGCATGTAACATACGTTGGAAAGGATTTTGGATGGCCTTCCCATGATCATTACGCGATTTACTCTTGCTCCGAGCTCTAGTTACTGCACTTGAAGCAGAGGGGAGTCTACTTTTGCTCTTGCTCCTGTTCAGCCTCGGGATTTTAGAGCCACGGACTTCAGGATGGATAATTTGTTGTGGCAACTTTCCAGCACCCACAATCGGATGATCATCAGTACCAAATGCTAGAAGCTGCCTATCGAGTGCTTGTTCCAGCATTGAATCAGCATATTTGGTGCCACAGTTTTTCCTGGACTTCATTCGTTCAACACTCCTGCCACGACGCAAATCCTGGGCAGCGCTGGCTTCTTCAGCACCATCCCTGGCGCTACGGTCAGGAACTGGCACCGCTGGAAGAGCCTTGGTTACTGGCAGCGCAACTACCATTTGGTTAACTATCTTTTGCCCAACACCAATAGTAATACCAGGCCCTCGACTTGCAGCCACATCTTTCACGATATTCCTTCCCGTGCGATCCTCAGCTTTGCCCTTTCCTTTTCTCAACCTCTCCGAAACTTCATTTTCCAAAGAGACATCTTCAATCACCACATTTTCATCACTTTGAACGGAGCCAACACTTGGGCTTTCTCCAATATTGTTGGCATGCATCTTCTTAACCCAAACTTGGTCTTTGTTTAGGGTTCTCAAATATGGCTTTACCCTTACCATTTGTACATTTTCTCCATCTTTCCCGTGGCATTATTCAGCCCCTCTTCTTTGTTTTTCCAAAATTCTTCGCACTCCTCATTGAAGTGATTATTTTGACCGCTATTTGGACACCAAGGGCGGCAATAATCATAGATAATTCTCTGCGTATGTACCTCACCACTTGGAACACGAAAAGAAACCTTTTCCTTCAGTTCCTTTGAAGTGTCAATCCAAATTAGGAGGCGTTCATAAAAACCCCTTAGCTCAAGTGTGCTATTATCCATGAGAATTGGCTCTCCGATGGAAGATGCAATCTTTTCCAAGGCTTTCTTATGCCAGTAGGACTTTGGAAAATGCTCCATCCTAATCCATACTGGCTTGATGGCTTGGACCTTCGGGTCATACTGTCCAGATTCATCAATCTTCAACATAAACAATTTTTTTCCATGGAGATAATGGTCAGGACCATTCATCACCAAGTCTCTATCCTCAGCACTGTTGAATTTAAACATGACATATCCATTCTGCTTGCTCTGAACAGTACATGCAACCTTCCACTTTGCTACCAGGAGAGTGCGAATAGCAAACATTCCAGGAAAGAATCCTGGAAAAATGCCCAAAAACCCATAGAAGGGTTTATAGAGATCCTTATGAATCTCTTCTTCAGTGAGCACAAAGTCGATAGTATCTCCATTGTCATTGACAATCTCGATAGTCGACTTATTCATGAGGATGTCTGGATCATCCCACAACCTCTTCCTCTCAAGCATAGGATCATTCCATTCCCTCAGATGGACTTTTTGGGGTTGCCGAGTTTGATTAGTCCTCTCGGCGTGTTCCTGATTCATAGGATTGTTCTTGCGACCCGAAGAAGAATCTACATTCACCACCATTGTAGTCACGAGATCACAAGATCAATTCAACATAAACACAAATTCCGATAAGCAGATCGGAATCACCAACCAAGCGAACGAAACTCCAATATTGAAATCGGAATCACCACACCAAATAAACACCAATACGATATACCACAGTGCTTCAAATCAAACCGATTAAACAAAATCTAGCTAACAAATCAGAAGCAACACACCATGCACGCAATACACCAAATCAAAAACAAAGAAACCGTTTTGAATTTAGAGACAAAACCTGGAAACCGTAGTGCCACGAATTCCGATCGAAAGGGTTTGAGTCCTTCGAATATTTTGCTTCAAATCCGCCAATTCCTTCAAGCAAGTCCGATGTAGATGCAAGAAGTTCGATTAAAAGTTGTGCTGAAACTCTTAATCAAACCCTTTTAAACCTTTTTAAACCCTTCCGGAAACCAAAACCAACCAAAGATCGGATTTTTAATCAAAATCTTCAACTCGGCCAAGGATCCAATTCATGAACAAGATCCGATTGCAACTCCAATACTAGATCCGAGTCCGCAATCACAAAAAAAAAACAATGCCACGAGCAAGATCCGCAATAGAACTCCAAATTTTATAAAAAACCCTAGCTCCAAGGCCGAATTAGATAAAAAACCATTCACATATTTCATATGATTTTATGCAGAATTTAGAGGAGAATCCGTTAAACCATAATTCATCGGTGAAAAGTGAATGAAATTTAAGAAATCGGCCTCCAAAGGATGGAAGAAAGGCTGCACCTTTTTTCTTCTTTTTTTCGCCTCAGAGCTTTTTTTAGAGCTATTGAGAGCTCTTTGGAGATTATCAGAACTACTTTCGAATCCAATAGAAGATGGTTAAAAAATGATCAAAGGCATTTCTTGAGGAACTGCCTTTGATTAACATCAATAGAAGATAATTATATTGAAGAACCACATTTAATTGGGTGTCTTTGTTGAGCCCTATAAAAAGGGAAATCCTAATAAGCCCACACTTTGAATATTTTCTAACTCCCTCACAAAGTCACGCCTCTCTCAGTCCCTCTCTCATTGGCCTCTCTCCATCCCTCTCACATCAGCCTCTCCAATCGATATCTCACTACAACAAACAACACATATTACCTCAATTTTTAAGCACTTTTTACCTCGGCTTTTTGCCCTTGAAAAACTGAAGTAAATGTAGTTGTAGTAAAAATGTTAGTTTTTACCTCAGTTCAAAACCAAGGTAAAAACTCATTTTTACCTCAGTTTTTCATGAAAATAACGGAGGTAAATAATACACAGCCGACGTCAATGACAAGGTGTGGGCAAAATCGCTACACATTTGAGGGTTGTCGACTTCCCATTTACCAGCGAGGTCGCATAGCACGACGTCGTACATATTGTTTGTGATGTCGTTCTTATTCATATTCGATGTCACATCATGATGCTTCGAGTTTGTAGACCAACATTTATTTACTGCGGTTTTCATCTGCTGCAAATAATTTTTTTTGACATCGGTTTTTTGGCGGAATAACCGTAGTTAATTCTATAGTTTGGAATGTTGATGATAAGATGTATGTTGCGTAAAGAATATTGTATTACAGACATGAATAAATAGAGTACAATAAGGTGATAGAATAAGAGTAGAACTCTAGCTTAGTCAACATGACTTATCTAGAATCAATTATAATCTAATCAGAAATATGATTTACTCTAACACCCCCCCTCAAGCGAAGCGTCAGATGTTCAGCGATGCAAAGCTTGGACCAAAAGAACTCAAAGAGGGGACGAGAAAGTTCTTTAGTGAAGATTTCAGCAATTTGAAGACCAGTGGAGACATGTGCAACATGCAGCTTGCCAGATGCCACCAACTCTTGAACAAAATGATAGTCGATGTCAATATGCTTGGCCCGCTTATGAGAAACCGGATTTTGAGCCAAAAAAATGGCACTACTGTTGTCACCTAACAACAACGGGGAGCTCAAAAGCGGAAGATGAAGGTCCCGAAGTAAATGAGTCAACCAAACCATCTCCGAGGCAGTGTTAGCAAGGGCTCGATACTCGGACTCAGTGCTGGACCGAGAGACAGTAGGTTATTTCTTGGCACTCCAAGAAACAAGATTTCCACCAAGAAAGACTGCATATCCATACGTAGAACGACGAGTCTCAAGACAACGAGCCCAATCAGCATCCGAATACCCCAAGACATTAGGAGTACTGGCCGAGCGAAAAGTGAGGCTGAAATGAAGAGTGCCTCGGACGTAGCGAGAATCCGAGTGACTGCAGCATAATGGTCAGTGCGAAGATCCTGAAGAAACTGACTGACTGTGTTGACCGCAAAGGCCAGATCAGGACGGGTAATCGTCAGATACTGAAGGGCACCAACAAGAGATCGATACAATGTGGGATTCTAAAACGGCAGACTGGTGGAACTGTTCAATTGAGAACCAGGAACAAAAGAGGTAGAAACCGGAACTGCATCGGACATACCCGCACAAGTGAGAATATCTCGAGCATACTTAGCCTGACCGAGAAGCAGACCCGAGGAAGTAGGTGAAACTTCTAAGCCAAGAAAGTAATGGAGTGCACCCAAATATTTAATAGCAAACTCCCGATGTGTCCGATCAATAAACTTCTGAAGAAGCATAGAGTCATTGCCTGTGAGAATAATATCGTCAACATAGACCAGTAGATAGAGCAAGGACAAGCCTCGAGAGAGAACAAATAAGGAAGTGTCGGCAGAGCTGCACCAAAACCCGAGTTGAGATAAATAGGTGCTGAACCACTGGAACCATGCTCTAGGTGCTTGCTTAAGACCATAAATGGCCTTTCGTAGGTGGCAGATATAATCTGGATGAAGAGAGTCATTGTAACCGACCGGCTGTGCCATGTAGACCGGAGTATCAAGAATACCGTTCAAGAAGGCATTCTTCACATCTAACTGATGAAGAGGCTAGGATCGCATAGTGGCAATGGCAAGAACGGTTCGAACAGTAGAAGCCTTGACAACCGGACTAAAGGTATGATCAAAATCAAATCCTGGAATCTGAGAGAACCCTTGCGCAACAAGATGAGCTTTGTGATGCTCAACCGTACCATCAGGACAATACTTCAGCCGGTAAACCCACTTGGAGCCAACAACGTTGACACAAGAAGGACGTGGAACAAGGTCCCAAGCATGCTGTCCTTGTAAGGCAGCAATCTCCTTGTTCATTGCAGCAACCCAAGATGAATCCTTCAACGCCGAACGATAATCCGTGGGTTCGATCTAAGCGAGAAGGGTAGCAAGGAGGCCATGAGCCACAAGACCAGAATAGTCTCGATGCGTGACAGCACCAGTGGAAGATCGAGTGGCCATGGGATAAGTACGACGCTGTGAAGATGAAATCGGAGGAGAAGGAACTGGAGAGGGCGCCAGGGACTGAATATCAGAGGTGGCCGAAGACGATGCAGCAGAGGAAGGAGAGCTGACCATCGGTGACCGAGATGGGGTGGAGAGGTCAATAGTCGGCGGAACAACGTCCGGCGAGCAAATGGATTCAAGCATAGGAGACGGCTGATCAGAAGTCAAGAGAGGCAAACCAGAGCTGCCATCAGCATCCAGAAAAATGACAATGTCCAACGTCGAGAGAGGAGAGCCAGCTATCAAGGGTGAAGATGAGGCAAAAGGAAAACAGTTTTCATCGAAGTGTGCATGGCGAGTGACAAAGATTTTTCCAGTGGCAGGATCAAGACAACGAAAGCCCTTATAATGGCAGCTGTATCCGATAAAAACACAAGGAATACTCTGCAGAGATAACTTGTGGGTCATAGGACGAACATAAGGGAAGACTCGACAACTGAAAGGATGGAAGTTGGAGTAGGTCGGAGTACGATGATAAAGAAGTCCATACGGAGAAGTCCCTTGTAACACCGGAGTCGGAAGCCGATTAATGGTGTAAATCACAGTAGCAAAAGCATCATCCCATCTCGACAGTGGCAGATAGGAATGACAGAGCATAGTGAGTCCCATTTCGGCAACATGTTTGTGCTTACGCTCGACCCGACCATTTTGCTGCGGAGTATAAGGGAACGAAACTTGATGGTGAATGCCTTTGGAGGCAAAATGGGAGCGTAAGCACGTATTTAAGAATTCAGTGCCACCGTCACTATGAAAAACCTTAATTTTGGACGTAAATTGATTCTCAACTAAAGCCTCGAACTGCAAGTAAGTGTCGACAAAATTGGATTTTCGACGCAAGGGAAAAAACCATGTAAAGCAAGAAAAATCATCCACAAACAAGGCATAATAAGAGAAACCATTCGAAGACAAAACTGGGGAAGGCCCCCACAAATCACAGTGAATCAAATCCAAGACATGCACATCACGCTTATTATTCTCAATAAAAGCTAATTACTGCCCCTTTTGCCATAACACATGGAGCACAAGTATGCGGTTTGGGTAATAACAAAGAAACAGACAAGAGACCAGAATTCTGTAAATCAGAGATGATAGAGGCTGGAACATGCCCCAGCTGAGCATGCCAAAGCTCAAAAGATGCCCGTCCAGTGCGCTGCCACAAGAAGGAAACGAGAGCTGCACCACCCTTGTCCAAAACGTACAGGCCATCTTCACTGTGACCCTTGCCCACGACTTCCTTGGAAACTTTGTTCTGAATCACAAAGTTTCGATCATCAAAAGTAACAAAGACATTTAAATCCTTAGTTAGTTTACTAATGGATAGTAAATTCTTAGTGATGGCAGGGACAACAAGAACATTAGACAGTATCAAGGAATCAGAAATCCGAGAATCACCAATATGAGAAATTGGAACCGAAGCACCATTACCAACAGAAACAAAGGAATTACCAGAGTACGGTGCAACAATGTCAAGGCTAGACATAGAAGACACCATATGACTGGTGGCCCCAGAATCAACGTACTTGTCAAAAGCACGAGATGACGACTCCAACTAGAGCGAAGTTTGAAAATTTTCAGCCAGGTGCAAGGAATCAGAACGGTGAGTCTGTGCTAACATCTTGTAGCATGTAGTCACATAATGGCCCGAACGACCACACCATGTGCAATGAGGACGGTTGCGACCAGAACCAGTGCTAAAACGACCGCTTCGGTAACCACCGGAACGACTCCCTCGAGAGGCATGGGAACCCCAAGTGCCACCGCCCTTGGCTGGTGCGGGATCCCAAGAACGGCCGGAAGGAGGATGTTCCCCAGCGGAGAAAGCCACAGGACCAGGAGCAGGTATTGAGTTACCTTGAAGATTTTTCAAAAATGCCTCATAATTCTTGGCGCGAGACAAAACATCAGCATAAAGTGGGGTAGGAGAAGAATTAATCAGGGAAGCAGAAACGTCCTTGAACTCAGACCTAAGAGCAGTTAAAAACCAAATAATTTGGTCATCATCAGAGACAGGGGAATCCATAAGGGATAACTGCTCAAAAATATCCTTAAATTGTAAATGAAGTTCATGAACAGAGCCACTTTTAAGGATACCGTGAGCATCGTCTCGAAGACAAAGAATTGTGAAAGTGCTGCTGGTCTGAAAAGTGGCACAAAAACTGTCCCAGATATCCTTGGCAGTCACATACGAGGTTGGAAGTTCGAAGAGGGCCTCAGGAGAAAGAGACAAGAACAACAAGCTACAGACCCTATGGTCCTCATCCATCCAAAGATCATAAGCCTCTTTGGCCATATTGTAAACCACCTGAGCAGCCGCACAATCAGGAGGAGGAGCGCAGAGAGCGGTGGCAAAGGAGGAAGATGTTGAACCAGCCATCGGCAGGGTCGGCAGAGGAGGGCATGGAATCAACCCATCGAGATATCCAAAAAGCTTCTGAAGACGAAGAATGTATTCAATCTAACGTTTCTAGAGAAGAAAGTTGGTCTTATTTAGTTTAATTTGTAGCATCTAGAGAAGAGTATTAAACGATAATTTCTCACTAGCCATGATGAGAAAGGAAGAAGGAGTTCGACCGTTAGAGGAAGAAGAAGAAGGAGAAGAGGCGGCCAGAAAAAAATATTAGGGTTTAGAAGGTAAATCAGAACACTGCTCTGATACCATGATAAGATGTATTTTGCGTAAAGAATATTGTATTACTGGTAGGAATAAATAGAGTACAATAAGGTGATAGAATAAGAGTAGAACTCTAGCTTAGTCAACATGACTTATCTAGAATCAATTATAATCTAATCAGAAATATGATTTACTCTAACAGTTGATGATCGACAAGATTGCAAAGTCACGACGGGCAATGTCATTTGATTCTAATTCGCAACGTCGTAGACCATCGCCGATATCGCATATTTCATTAACTGACTTTGCAGATTTTGATTTTTAACTGCGATCATCAACCGCTGTAAATCAAATGTTTTTGCTTCGGATTTTTGGGAATAATATCTGCAGTTGTAAAACATGGGACGAACAAAGTGTCAGCTACATCGCAAAGAACGATTACAAGGTCGATCTGTCTGCAATATATGAGAATGCTTTGTGGTTCATTGTGCAATGTCACTTTTTAGCCTGCTATGTCGGTAACCCAATCGTAATTATATGCAACGTCGCAGAGTGTAGTTCTATTTTACCGAATTGTCTATTTAAGCGTGCAAAGTCGCACCTCATATAAATAACAGAAATAAAATATTTCATAAATATAATGCGTGACCTCGAACACCCTATCTGATTGAATCTAACCACACCATTCAACAAGGCATACAGACAAGAACGAGAAGCACTACACCATCCATACACTTAGTATGTTATCAAAATTCTCACAAAATGAACTATACCATTGATACTCCTAGCTAGAGATCTATATCAGGGTGTCAAAAGATACCTTAGAAAGTATCAATGGGAATTTTAGAGAATGATGCTCTCACAAAAAAATCAACTTATTCCAACTTCCTCATGTCGTTGTTGGGTTAAGTAAATGCTTCAAATTCCTTACCATTATAAAGTTTTCCCAAATATCGCGTACTTCCTCTAATTGCTTGATGGTGTACGGTTCTCTGTCATCGTTAAAATACTACAAGGTATAATGTCAAAAATGGTATATAGGTTGTGCAAAGTCAAATGATGTTATTGATTGGATTCAACGGGTGAGAATAATAGATACATTTTGTAGATCTAATTGATTCTCCCTTGCTTGCATAACCACTTCCTTCATCAACCGCATGCAATAGTAACCGCTTTTCCACGGTGCCATTTGTTTCTTATGCTAGTCGATCAGACAAATTGTTCACAAACACGTTGATTAGTACTTATGGCAATGGTTATTCCATAATTTATTATTGAATTTAATTCTATCCTTTAGGGACTTCCACATGAATTCCTTGTGCTTGTTAATTATGTGATCTATCATCGCCTTGGTAATTGCGTATGAGATTGTTTCTGGCGGCATTTGATACAGTGGATTGTACCAAAACACCATTTTGGAAGGAAGAACGATGATGGCAACCATCCAATCTTTGCTACAAAAATGAAATCCCCATTACCTCAATACAATCACATATTGATCAATAGAAACCAAATAGTTGTAATAAAGTAAGTATAATTTATTCACCTCTCATAATAAGGTGTGATATATATGAGATGGTCCTTTTGCATCAACCGGGAGCTGAAGTAGGCCAAACGCTCTTCTATCGCAACATGGTGTTGGATCTTCGTTGGGCAAAGAACCCCTATCCACCCTTTCATTTTATAAATGGATTGTATATGCAGGAGCCTGTAAACATGGTTAGTCCTGCTTTCTAGAAGCCAAACACAATAAGTATTATGTGGCTTAAGTTAGGGTGACAGATTAATACTCACACGCAATTTAGTTGCATCACTGGAAGGGGCAGATTATGGAAATGGAACAATGATACCAAATCCTCCTTCCCGATAATTGCATCTACCTTGTACCCTAAAATACTCACTTCTTCCACGGGGATTTTGTATGAACATGTGATAGGGTGTGGTGTCACAATCGTGTGGATGTTCTTTAGGGAACCATCCTTTGTGGGATTGAACGGTGGTGACCTGATTCTAGAGACATGGGACTTTGTTAGCTTTAAATCCCAACATGTATTGGGAAATTTTGTACGGCTACTTATAACCCATGTCTCGATCTACATGAACTAAACCGCAAATGTTAGTTTCTAAACATTTCTCTCAACTCATAAGATATAGTATATAGATTCTCGATGTTATACCTTCTTAGTTGGCCTGTTCTCCAAAATATCAACCAAACAAAGGGGCTATTCAAGAAACATTTCTAACGTCGCGTCTACTGTAACGGCCTTGGGTTCTGGGATTGGAAGAGCAATACCATCTACAAGGCTCTTTGTGACATTTACCAAGACGTTATCATTCGCAACTGGCTTATGATGATGCACTTGTAATGATGTGTACACTTTATCTTACACCACAATGTGGCTCTCTCCATTAACCCATTCGGCAAGTAGTATGCACAATGAATTATCCTATAAATGAAGAGTCGATAATTAGTGTAAAATAATTTGGAACATGATTAATGTAATATGTTTTCTTATACCTTCATGTTGAGTTGGGTGACTTCTACTAACCTTGTTCTTAGTCAATCAAACGATTGAGGTGTTGTAGAGGTTGGAGATGGGGAGACGAGTCTACTAAAAGGCTCCAGGATATCATGTGTTGATGTTGTTGGAGAAGAAGGCCGAGGTGGAGTTGAGCTTGATGGTTTAGAACATGCAATTATTCTCTCTAAGTGAAGTGGCATTTTCCTCCCATTCGATTCTTGCAAGACATAAGCCACTAGTTGGCTCAATGTGGATTTCAATGCATTAATCTCTCTTTGTTGACTAATTGATGCAATATCAACTTTAGACATTCGGGTTTTGGAAAAGATGTCTCTATGTGTAGTGAGCATTCCGACACCCCAGAACCAGCCCGTAGGTTCTTTCTTGTTAAGCGCAACCCCAAGTATGTCCTTCTTTACAAAACCAATGAACTCTCCGGACTCTTGCTTCCTTTTTAAGTCCTCATACAAATTACAAATAATAAATCTCCTATATATTTCTACTTGAACAATTTCATTCCTATCATATGATCTAAAACATAAGATAAACTTACAATCTTTTTAGCAATCACATCTGCATCTTTGGTGTGGAACCTACCCTCCATTTTTTTCCACGCCCTTTGTAGCCTTTTAGCCAGTTTTAAAATTGGGGAACCTCGCCGGGCGTGGGATAATCAATTGAAGTCCTTGCTTCCTCATTTTTCATTCCTAGCTCCACCTTGTCGAACACTCTAGCCTCAAACATTTCCTTCATGATTATTCTTGTAGCTAGTGCGAATCCTCCACGACTCATAGTGTGGCGCATCTTGTTCCTTCCCGCTAGTTCACTTTTTTTATCCCTAACACCCTGTAAGATCATTTACAAAAGATGGTTTATATTACAAACCAATATTCTTAACCTTCTTGGAACATAATTCCCCTGCTCTGACCAACAACGGACACCCGTTGGTCAGGACATCGCATTTTGAAGCAGGTGAATGTGCAGTTTAGTTGGTCCTAAGCAGTGTCTAAACTAAGTGCATTCATGATCTTGTAAATGGGTCGACTACATTGACCAACAACACGATTGGTAGTGTGCGACATCGCATGTTCAACAAAGGCTTCTATTTTCTAGACAAAGGGCAGACATTTACCATTCTAGAACCCTAGATACACATTCTGACGCTAACAACAAATCTCTACCCAGGCACAATCAAGTTTATCCAATAATATAATTCATGTGTACATTTATAAATATGTGCACATTATGTATATACTTGTAAACATGTCAATCTAAATTCCTTACCAATTTTTCGTCTGCCAGCTTCCCTGCAACAAAACCCTTCCAACTCGATTCACTTATGAATGGATGCTTAATTCTGGAGTTGCAATTCTTCTTCTTACCAAACACATAATCCCTAGCCAATTTGGCTTTGAAATCCATCCACCTCTCACCAAAGCGTCGTATAGTTCTCCTTTACAATTTTTCCATATTGTTGCACTCGATTTCTAAGGCATATTGCATGGCTCTCCATAGTTTATCCTTGTAAGAATCATCGACATGAGGCCACGAATCATACAAGAAGATGTCTACCTTTGTCCTAGCAATAAAACCAATGTAACTAGACCACCAATTACTTTGCTCCCCTATGGCATTCCTAATGTCATCGAAATTCATAGGACATTTTGTATCCTTCTCTACCATGTTTACAATTTCTTGTAAATTGCATACCCCAACCTCGCCTATGTCTCTTTGATCGATTCAAATCTTCCATTCTTGGGGACGTTTCCTCTTATCCTGGTTCATGACTAGAAGACCGAAATGTAAATTTCAGTAAATACAAAATTAATCATTGAATGCAATATAATATTTCATATGAAACCTTTACTATGTATGGATGACAAAGAAATATAGCAATCCTAACCATACATGTCAATTCCTCGTTTGATGTTAACTCCATATCCAAATAACATCTAATAGCATGCTCCCACATGTATGTACAACATATTCACTTGAAAAAAAACATCTTTAATGATAATATGAAAACCCTATGGGGTTATTGTAGACTATGTTCAAGTTAATGAAAAGAAGAAGAATGAATCATATCAATCTTTAACACCCTTTCAATAAACGATCCAAAGGGATATGTGCATGCACAATTTGATCAAGTAATGATAAAGATGAAAACTTACCACTTTTTTTATTCATAGAATCCCTCACCATGATGACCTCATCCTTCTTCATTTGGGGATGATAGGGTTGTGGTGGGTGTGGGTGTGTTTGGAGGTAGATTATTTGGTGGTGGAAGGAAATGGAGGAGATGATTGTTGAGGACTTTGGGGGGTGGAGGGCGCCAATTTTGGCAATAAATGCCTTTTCAGAGTGTTTTGGGTTTTTTTCCAAGTATGGTGCATAAATGTAGTCTCCCGCCACTCATGCGATGTCGGACACATTTTGGGACATGATGATCAATTTCACAGTAATTCTCCGTTTCAGTCATAATCGGCCCAATATGTGAAGATCCTTGTTGACCTTGCGATGTCGGGGATATATCGGCCCAACATTGGCATTTAAGACGGGTTCGCGATCTCGATATTACATACTATTTAAAGCCTTATTGTGGGCTGTTTGATGGACCAATTGGCCCAATCTCCAAAAATCCATGACGTCGCTCTCCATTCATACTATAGTCGCTACAGAAGAATGTCTAAGCGGCTTCGCACGTTAGGCATTGATATTTTTTTTATCTCTTTTATGTGAAGGGCAAATAAATTCCTTACCCAGTGTTCCCATTGTAAAACAATTTTACCCAATGTTCCCATTTAAGCTTTAATTACGTGCATCGTGAAGATAGGCATGGGTTTGAAATGAAGAACTAGTCTAACCCTAAATGATCGTAGAAGTCTACTATACGTACTTTAATTAGTCAACCACATATTTGATATTGTTCTAAGCTGATTGTTAATGCCTCTTTAAGTTACAAATAGGTATTCTGTTAGAGCACGTGATATTCAACCATATCACACGACTAATGCTTTCACAATATAGTTGTTTCTCGATACATGATGGTTTAAGGAAAGACATATCCATTCACGTATGGCATGGCATAACCTTTGTTGATTATATGGTGTCTTAATTTAAACCATATAGATAAGGAACCACATCAAACATGTGAGACTATTAGAATTCAGGGTTTGATTATTCTAGAATATGTCAATGGAATACAACTGGATTATTTTCATTCCAGGCAATTACGTAGGATTGTATATCAGGAGACCAATAATTCAACCCTTATAAACGAATCTCTGTACAGAGAAGTTCTACCGATTTTTTGTCTGCCATCTTCCTTGCATCAAAACCCTTCCAACTCGATTCACTTATGAATGGATGCTTAATTCGGGGGTTGCAATTCTTCTTCTTACCAAACACGTAATCCCTAGCCAATTTGGCTTTGAAATCCATCCATCTCTCACCAAAGCGCTTTATAGTTCTCTTTTTCAATTTTTCCATATTGTTGCACTCGATTTCAAAGGCATGCATATTGCATGGCCCTCCATAGTTTATCCTTGTAAGCATCATCGACATGAGGCCATGACTCATACAAGAAGATGTCTACCTTTGTCCTAGCAATCATACCGATGTAACTAGACCACCAATTACTTTGCTCCCCTATGGCATTCCCAATGTCATCGAAATTCATAGGACATTTTGTATCCTTCTCTACCATGTCTACCAATTTCTTGCAAATTGCATACCCTAACCTTGCCTATGTCTCTTTGATCGATTCAAATCTTCCCCTTCTTGGGGACGTTTCCTCTTATCCCGGTTCACGACTAGAAGACCGAAATGTAAATTTTAGTAAATGCAAAATTAATCATTAAATGCAATATAATATTTCACATGAAACCTTTACTATGTATGGATGACAAAGAAACATAGAAATCTTAACCATACATGTCAATTCCACGTTTGATGTTAACTCCATATCCAAATAACATCTAATATCATGCTCCCACATGTATGTACAACATATTCACTTGAAAAAAAAAACATCTTTAATGAAAATATGAAAACCCTACAGGGTTATTGTAGACAATGTTAAAGTTAATGAAAAGAAGAAGAATGAATCATATCAATCTTAAACACCCTTTCAATAAATGATCCAAAGGGATATGAGCATACACAATTTGATCAAGTAATGATAAAGATGAAAACTTACCACTTTTTTTATTCATAGAATCCCTCACCATGATGACCTCATCCTTCTCAATTTGTTTCTCCATTTGGGGATGATGGGGTTGTGGTGGGTGTGGGTGTGTTTGGAGGTAGATTATTTGGCAGTGGAAGGAAATGGAGGAGATGAATGTTGGGGACTTTGGGGGGTGGAGGGCGCCAATTTTGGCAATAAATGCCTTTTCAAAGTGTTTTGGGTTTTTTTCCAAGTATGTTGCATAAATGTACTCTCCCGCCACTCATGCGATGTCGGACATATTTCGGGACATGTTGATCGATTTCACAGTAATTCTCCGTTTGGGTCATAATTGGCCCAATATGTGAAGATCCTTGTTGACCTTGCGATATCGGGGATATATCGGCCCAACATTGGCATTTAAGACTGATTCACGATCTCGACATTACATACTGTTTAAAGCCTTGTTGTGAGCTGTTTGATGGATCAATTGGCCCAATATCCAAAAATCCACGACGTTGCTCTCCATTCGTACTATAGTCGCTACAGAAGAATGTCTAAGCGGCTTCGTACGTTAGGCATTGATCTTTTTTTATCTCTTTTATATGAAGGGCAAAGAAATTCCTTACCCAGTGTTCCCATTGTAAGACAATTTTACCCAATTTTCCCATTTAAGCTTTAATTACGTGTATCGTGAAGATAAGTTAGGGTTTGAAATGAAGAACTAGTCTAACCCTAAAAGATCGTAGAAGTCTACTATACGTACTTTATTTAGTCAACTGCATATTTGATATTGTTCTAGGCTGATTGTTAATGCCTCTTTAAGTTACAAATAGGTATTCTTTTAGAGCACATGATATTCAACCATATCACACGACTAATGCTTTCACAATATAGTTGTTTCTCGATACAGTATGGTTTAAGGAAAGACATAGCCATTCAAGTATGACATGGCATAACCTTCGTTGATTATATGGTGTCTTAATTTAAACCACATAGATAAGGAACCACATCAAACGTGTGAGACTATTAGAATTCAGGGTTCGACTATTCTAGAATATGTCAATGGAATACAACTTGATTATTTCCATTCCAAGCAATTACGTAGGATTGTATATCCCCTGATAAAAAAATCTCGGTTCAAAGAGAAGAACTATCTATGATCAAAAGGAGAATTGTACTTGTATAATCAGATAGTATGGTTTTTGCTGATGAAGAATTTAGAGGCCGAAAAATTGCCGTATTGAATTCTTCCTTATGATAGTACTATTTTACATCCATTCTATCACATTTGTGTTGTCCTTACCAAATGGCCTTGCATATGATGGGGTTTGATTGAAAACCCAACCTTTGTGTGCAACCTCGTTGAAATGTAGGTAAAGGATCGGTCATGCAGAAATCTATGCGAAATCGGTCCAACGTTGTTTTGTTCCCACCACTAGCAAAGCCCACAAGTTTTTATGTTTGGGCCGGTTGTAATATTTGGCTCATTCATGCTTTCAGAAAATCACTTTCATGTCGGTGACCCATCGGGCCAGTTGAAATCAAATGCGACACCGCTACATGACGATTCAATTCCCCAACCAGTATCCCGCCAAAAATTGTGTTGGGCCCAGGTGAAACACTTGGCCCATTATGTACAATGTGCGGCATCGGTTTCTAATTGCCACAATTGTCTGCATGAACAACAGCATTCGTGACATTGTATATATCTAAAAATGACACTGTTTGGTTCGTGGTATATAACCTGCTTACCCCCACCCCAACCTTATTCTTAACTTCGAACTCGCAAGTAGACATCCTCCA
Source organism: Rubia yunnanensis (assembly GCA_037428765.1). Taxonomy (NCBI): domain Eukaryota; kingdom Viridiplantae; phylum Streptophyta; class Magnoliopsida; order Gentianales; family Rubiaceae; genus Rubia; species Rubia yunnanensis. The sequence continues at coordinate 31,581,670 of CM075062.1, read as the reverse complement.
CCTGAAAAAAAAACCACTCAAAAAATGTCAAAATCCATCAAATAACCGCATATATTGATATATAAATTGTCAAGAAACAGCCTCATTAGACGCATTCAAAAAATCTTAGGCAGATTAAGTTCAACAACCACTAGCAATCAAACCCTAGCAAAGGTAACAGGTTTAACACTTTTATTGACTTATTAGAATGCTTTCATTTGGTTAATCTATTAGAAATGTGTTATGTTTACTTCAATGCTAAGTGATTCACTGTTGTTTTGGGTGTGTATGAATCAGTTTGGATTTGGTCAATCTATTTTAGTGGTTATTCAAATCTCAATTCATGCATGTAATGTATGTGTTCATGTCTTGCATCTTGAGTTTGGTTGCTTGAATTTTTGTTTTAGAACACTTATGAAACTCGATTCCATATTGGTTTTTGGCCCGTTCTTTACAAATCAAACATAGTTCGTCTTGGTCAATGGTTAATGCAATTTCGCACATTCATACTTATGAATGTGTGATTTTGCATATGACCTATCAGCCATGGAGAAGTGACTGTGATATATGTTCAAACTCGGTATAAAATTGGTTTCCACTGCACTTTCTACTCTATTTTACTGAGATTTTGAAAATTTGTTTGATCAACAGATGTCTCGAGTGAAGCAAACTCCAAAAGGGGAAAGAGCAACAACAATGAAGTCGGTTCATCCCGCCCCAAAAAGGCAAGCTATGGGTGCCCTTCCCTCACTAACGTTGATAAAAAGCGCTTCTTTGAAGATGAGAACGAGAAGCATTTTGAAACGTTGTTGGAGAGGAGGCTGAAAGAGGTTAGGGTCATGAAGTTAGAGGAAGTGGAGAGGCTCCACTTGGACATTTTCTTGGAGGCATTCAAACCATTGGGAGTGGTGGGGTTGATTTCTCTTGAAAAGCCAGCCTATGAAACGAAGGTACGAGAGCTATACGCTAACTTCACTCGTCTTACCACCACGAAATATTCCACAAAAGCGAACGGGATAACCTAAAATTGGGTGATCAATGAGGAGACCGGGGCTACATTTGGTGTAGATGATCAAGGGCACCAGGTAGTGCCAATGCAAATCTACTGTAGGAATGCTTATCCTCCTAGGATAGACGAGAATGATACGACGAGAACCCTCAAACCCAACCTTATGGTGCAGAAGTACTTCAAGAGAAATATGAGTAGCGTGACACCAGGGCTGAGGCAAATCAAGATTGATGTGTTGGATGTGGTGGAAAAGATGATGTACAATATTATTGTACAAGCGATGATCCCTGTCTGACATCGCTCCAAGTGCACTATCAATGGGACGGTATTGTTTTATCACATTGAAGAGAAGAAAGCAATCAACCCTGGATTTACCATCATCAATGAGATGCATACGGTCTACATTGCTCCAAAGAGCCGAAATCTCCCCTACGGCAATGTGATCATTGCCCTGTTAGAGAAGCAAGCTGTTAGGATCAAATCAAAAGTGAAGATTCAGCCAAAGTATTATAATAATAATTACTTTAACAAGAATCACTGGCATTTGGAGGGGGCACATGGATTTCTCGCAAATTCCCCAAGGAAGTTCCTCCACAGGCCGGCCCTGACGGTACTCCATCGGCATCTGCACCATCGCAAGCCCAAACCAAGACCCTGCTATCACAGCCTCGGGTACAAATTTAATTTTATTTCCACTCATTCGTACATAAATTATGAACTTTATATTAAATTCACAATTTATTTTCCTATGAAAAGGCCTTAAAAGTAATGCATGGGTGGTGTATGTGAGGGATACACCCGAGATTAAGGCATCAAATCATGTGATGATACGTCACATTTAGAAGTTGGTCAACGACATGATAGAGGTGAAGGCGATGTTGGCTGGTGCTATCAATGCACCTCGTAGGGGGAGGGCTACTGATGAGATAGAGGAGCATAGTGCTGAGACAGAGGAGGTTGACGCCCACGAGGCTGAGCGTGAGGATGAGGCAAGGGAGCAGAAAGGTAAGAATATTTTGGAGGATGATGGTGATGAAACAGACTCCAGTGGTAGCGAGGGCAATAGCTCAACCAATGAGTATGGTCGTGTGAAGGCGCCATCGGACTATGGAAATAACTCGTCCAAAGAATATATTGAAGCTCATCTTTCTCCATAAAAAATTTATGATGAATGTTTGTTGGATGGTTGTCAGTATATTATGTTGGATTTGATTTTTTTAGTTTCTTTTCTTGAATTTTCTATGTTTTAAACAAGTTTGTTTTATGATTGAATTTGGATTCCATGCATAAGTAGTTCTTTTTCATCACTTTAAACATTTTTAATGCTTTCTTCACATATGGTTTGGATTGGATTACGAAATAAGTGGTTGGCTGTGGTGAACTTGGAATGGTTTCTTTAGTTGAATCATTCCTTGTTATGGTTTAAATGGGTTAGAAGTGATGATTTTAGAGCTCAGATTCACCACTGTAACATTGCACTATAATTGCACATACCTAGATAGGTTAGAACGATGGGATACCAACAAGTAGGCTGATCTGCTTCATTTTGCGTACGTTAACTATTGCACTTGGCATACTTTTTTGGTTAGTTTTAGTTGGTGGATTGCTGTATTAGTTGATTTTACATGACAAGGGGTTTAAACGACCATGTTTGGTTTTCTTATCTAAATCCTACATTTTGTAGACTTAATTGGTACTAATTTGACATCTTGTATCCACGGGCTCCTTGGCATTTATTTTGATCATCTTTAGTAGGTCGCCCATGGGTACTTTTTGGTTACATTCTATGTGAAGGCTATTCGCAAGAGCGATGGAAAATTGAAGGTCGTTCGCATTGACGGTAGAAGAGGCAAAGGCCATTCACATGAGAATGGTAGAAGATGAAGGCGACAGACATCAATTCATGGTAGAAGGAGATTGAATCCAAAGATAGGCAGCTTCGAAGTTCAAGACGACCAAAGGAGAAAATGGTGAATCATGGTCTAAGGAGTGTTTCCTTAGTCCAAAAAATATCTAGGAAGAATTAGCCTTCAATTCTGGTTTTATTGTATTCTTCTTCTCGAGTACTACAAAATCGACTACTAAAACTCCTGATTTGGACTAACGGTTCCCCCGTAGCAAGTAAACGAAGTTCAGCTGACGAAGCACCGGCGGCACTTCACGGACCGTGCATGGTCAAGCACCACCGGCCTATGACAATCTTCACGGCCCACAGTACACAATAATCCAGGGGTTCCGTGAAGACCTGGACGAGACCAACACGAGACCTTCACGAGGCAAAGCGCTAGGCTGTGACAAAAGCACCGGGCCATAAAGCAAGGGGATGAAGAATTGAAGATTTTGCAAAGTATGGTGATGGCCCATGAAAACCTTCATAGACCATGAAGAAACTTTTGAGTGAAAACCGTGGTGCTGCTCGCGGTCCGTGAAAAGGAGGCCGATCTGTGAAAACTTCTGAGCAAAAGCCTTAGTGCTACTCGTGGTCCGTGAAAACCTTCATGGACCATGGTCTACTGCGACTATGAAGGTTCATGGACTGTGCTAGATCTGGCACCCCATGCTTGAATGTTCACGGACCGTGGCATCCGTGCTGGTCCGTGAAACCTTGGTGGCTGACCGTTTTGGCCATACCTCTCTCAATTTGCATCTGATTTCCCTCTACCATATATCAAAATATTTGTCTTTCCGAGATCTATCCAACGCACTATAATTTGGCTCTAGATGTTCACGTATTTAAGCAGTTTATTTGAGAAAGGTTCAGCGGCTAGAGTGAAAGGGTGACTAGGGTTTTTGCTATGTTTGGCCTATTTTGGGCCTATTTTTAGGCCCAATCTCCTACTACCATATATAGGAGTCTTAGTCTTCTACTAAACCCTAAGTAGATTAGGAAGTACACATAATGTAGAGTAGATTTTCTCTCTAGTTTAGAGAGAAGAAATAAGAGAGTTCTTCTCCTTCCTCATTCGTTTTCTTATCTTTTTCTTTTCATCTTATTTTCTAGATCCATGGCATCTAACCTAATATTTTTCATGGATCTGACCTTTGTAGAGTATATTTTTAGCTTGGGACATATTTGGCACTTGTGTAGTTTCCATTGCTTTATGAGATTCAAGTAGATTCATCATATCTTGGTGTTTATGATATTATTGTGATTATTCTTGAATGTTTCTAAATGCATGAATACTACACCACATATAAGCACACACTTTGGGCTATGTTCATGTATGGTGCATTTATTGATACCCCCCTTTGGGAAGAAAACCCTAGATGCTTGAATGGGTAGGGAAGAACACATCCGCGTGGGTGTGTGCACGAGAGATTCAAGAATGCTCTGACTTATTTTTTGTCGCACTAGTCTTAGCTGGTTTCGTAAAGTTTCCCAAGAGGTTACGGGTAGAGATAGTTGATAATAGCAAGCTAGGAGTTGCGTTGAAGCCCTACTATCACAGATACGGTGCCTATGAACCTAAGGTCTCACGTATGGAGGACCACTGGGAATTAGTGCATACATGGTGGAAACCTGGGACGTAATAGCATGGAGGGAAAATAGAACCACAACAATGGTCGGACCTTGTTGTGCTCCCTAACTACGATGGTGGTGTCGATGTAGGGATGCCAGCGCACCCACCGTGACAGGAATGAGGACGTGTATGCCATCGATTACACCATGTGTTGTGAACACACTGATAGGTACTTTGTATGTCTATATGTGAATGAATCGATGATTGAAGCATTAGAACTACCATGTTGCTAAATTAGTCCCAAGTGCCTAGTATAAATAGTTTACTTGTTTGTTTATTTCATGCTTGTAGCTAATAGTTGAAAATACCATACCCCACCCCCACCCCAGTTTGCAGGTTTACATTAGTAGTTATTCATTTCACTTGTATGGATTAATGACTCACACGAGGCTGTGTTTTAACTTCTACTTGAACCCTAGGATCTTTGTGGACAAACCCAGGGCTTGCTGCTTACTACCCTTTGGTAGCATTAGCAACGAGAACGGGTGCAGAATATAAATCTTATCTTTGACTATCCCACAGGACTAGTGCCTCGGCCTGGGTTAATTAAATTGTTCTTGTTGTGATTGTATTAATGACCCCAAGTCGGGGTGGGTCAAATTTTGGCGTCGTTGCTGGGGATGCTTTTTAGTTCAAGTATTAGTTGAGCATAGCATATTACTGAGTAATTAGTATTGTTTTTATCTTATTCTTGTTTTTGTTTACTAGAGTAGGTATTTCTTGAGTCCTTGGTGCAAACCGAGGACCCTTGCACTACGATTCTGAATTTTGTGTTTTCTTTGTTAGCGTTTAATTGGGGGAAAATGTGGGAAACACTCAATGGAGGGAACTTTGTAAGCTGTGTCATTGTGATCATCCTGTAGATTTTTGCCCAAGGTTAAGTGACTATGGGAGAAGAATGGCTCAAATTGTGAGATTTTGTAGGATATGTCATTGCGACTACCCTATAGAGTCTTGCTCTTGGATGAGCAAAAATGAGAGAAAGGTAGGAGTTGTTGGTTCCCAAGGCCGATGGAATCAAGATTATTACCTATACCACGATGCTCCAAATTCGAGGTTTAGTGGTAACTTGAATTTGTGGTATGGAAATGCATCGGGAAACCAACACTTTGGGTTAGATAGTTGGATTTCACCAACTTACCCAATGCCAAAAAACCAATCCCTAGGATTGGTTCCCAAATCGAATTGTATGGAAATTTTGCAAGCTATAGCTAATGTGACCAAGAGTAGTGATTTACTCTAATCACAAGTGCTTAGTGAGATTAGCAATTTGGGAACTCAACTATTCTAAAGCGTTGAGAAAGTTTAAGGGAAAGTGCTTAATTTGATTAATAGGGTGAGCCAATTTGAAACCTAATATTTCAAAAATGAACAATCCCTAGTTGAATGTGAATTTTTTATAGATAAATATAAAAGGGATGGGGAAAGGTTTGTTGAGAGTGAAGAAGTCAGGGAAGGGGCTATTATACTTAATTTTCCATATTACTTGCACCCCTACCTCCACCTATAGAACATACTCCCACATTTTCGTAAGCCTTAAAGGAAACCATAGGGAAGCCAATTGAATATGCTAAGCTTCCAAATCACATATTCCCTCTAAGGTTGACTCCTCCTCTACTATATGCTCCTCTTGGAAGATTCTTATCCCCACCTCTTGAGTTTTGGTTGTCCAAGGTGATGGGGTACAAACCCGCACCATATGGATAACATTAGGGTCATGCCGATGACCTTAAATATACGGAGCTTCTAGGGAGGCAACCCAAGTTTTGAAATTTTAGATTAGTTTGCTATTTTTGGTGTGTTTTCCTATTTGTAGCTTTCTTTTTGTTTTTGGAACACTATTACACTTGGTGTGCATGTTTGTTTTGTAGGAAGCATATGGTTCTTGGAGGAAGGTGAGAAAGCAGGGAGTCCAACTCATGGACTGTGTATACTTACATGGTTTGTGATGCTCAAAATGGTGGACAAGAAGGATAATCAAGCCCCAAGTTCATGGGGTGTGTAGACGTGCACGACCCATGAAGCTCACATACTTTCCTACACCACACAATCACCATTTCTTCCCTACCACCACCCAACCACCACTAAAGTACCACCCACCTACCCTCAAAACCCTTGAGACACACACATCGAGACCTAAGAGGTAACTCTCCATTGTGATTCAATTCTTTATTCAATTTGTAATGCATGATAGTGGTTAGATTGATCTTTCTTGATTAGAGGTTAGGGGTAGTATATTGAGGGTGATGGTAGTTTGTTCTTTACATTCCATGATTGTGTCATCAAGGGTAGTTTTTAGTGTTCATTTTTCATTGTAAGTGCTTTCCTATTTCTTTCCCTTGACATGTGAACTTTGATTTTGTATATGCATTGAGGATAATGTAAGCATTAAGTGTGGGGAATCTAGGGGATTGGATAGCACTTATGATTTTAAGTTTCTTTTATGTAGCTAATAGCTCTTCCAAGAGCATTTTGAAAATTCTGAAAAAAATTTATAAAAAAAACCCGGACAAGTTCCGAAAAGGCGACTTGGGTAACATTGGGAAAAGCCCAGATAGGTCGAAAGACCTAGGTAAAAGTGAGAGGTTTGGCCAGGCTAGACTTACGAGTCTAGGCAAAAATGACAGGCCGAACGAAAAAAGGTGAGAAGTGAGTATCCTTTGTGTGTTACAGCTAGGATGAAAACCCGAAAGGACTCCTACGTAAAATGAAAGAAATTGAGAGAAAACAAAAAACTAGGTTGAATGCATGCTTCCATGGTGGATTGTTTTTGGAGACAACTCTTGATTGCTTTGGGATCATTTTGGGAAAAGTAAGCTAGCTTGACACTTATCTTTTTGGCTTACCTTTTTCCACATTTTATTTCGGCTGGATAGGTTACTTTAGGATCTTCGGGAAGTGTGAGATTTGTGAGGATTTTCACTTCGTTTGGATAGCTTGGGATGAGTTAAATGCCTCGGTTAACTTATGCTTGCACGCTACATTTTGCTTGATTCATTTTCTTGTCTTAGATTTACTCGAAGACGAGTAAAGGTTTAAGTGTGGGGAGTCTGATATGCTTCATTTTGTGTGCGTTAGCCATTGCATTTGACATACTTTTTGGTTAGTTTTAGTTGGTGGACTGCTAGTATTAGTTGAGTTTACGTGATAAGGGGTTTAGACGGCCATGTTTGGTTTTCTTGTCTAAATCCCGCATTTTGTAGACTTAATTGGTACTAATTGACATCTTGTATCCACGGGCTCCTTGGTCTTCATTTTGATCAACTTTAGCAGGTCGCCCATGGGTACTTTTTAGTTACATTCTATGTGAAGGCCGTTCGCAAGAGCGGTGGAAAATTGAAGGTCGTTCGCAAGGACGGTAGAAGAGGAAAATGACATTCACATTAGAATGGTAGAAGATGAAGACCACAAACATCAATGCGTGGTAGAAGGAGATTGAAGTCAAAGATAGGCGGCTTCGAAGTTCAAGACGGCCAAAGGAGAAAATGGTGAATCACGATAAGTGTTTCCTTAGTCTGAGAATAATCCAGGAATAATTAGCCTTCGAGTCTGAGTTCCATTGGATTCTTCTTCTCGAGTACTACAAAATTAACTATTAAAACTCCTAATTCGGACTAACGATTCCCCCGTAGCAAGCAAACAAAGTTCAGCCGACGAAGCACCGGCGGTAATTACCAGACCGTGCATGGTCAAGCACCAGCGGCCCGTGACAATCCTCACGGCCCACAGTATACAAGAATCTAGGGGTTCCGTGAAGACCTGCACAAAAACAACACGAGACCTTCACGAGGAAAGGCACCGGGCCGGGACAAAAGCATCGGGCCGTGATGCAAAGGCATGAAGAATTTAAGATTTTACTAAGTATGGTGACGGCCCGCGAAAACCTTCACAGACTGTGAAGAAACTTCTGAGTGGAAACCATGGCGCTGCTCACAGTTCGTGAAAAGGAGGCCGGTCTATGAAAATTTCAGAGCAAAAACCTTAGTGCGGCTCGCGGTCCATGAAAACCTTCACGGACAGTGGCATGAGCCCAGCTTCACGGACTGTGGCGTGCTGCAGCTATGAATGTTCACAGGTCGCACCAGATCTGGTGCCCCATGCTTGAATGTTCACGGACCGTGGCATCCGTGCCGGTCCGTGAAACCTTGGCGACTAACCGTCTTGGCCATAACTCTCTCAATTTTCATCTGATTTCCCTCTCCCATACATCAAAATCTTTGCTTTTCCGAGCTCTATCTAACACACTATAATTTAACTCTAGAAGGCTCACAGATTGGAGCAGTTTATTCGAGAAAGGTTCAGCGGCTAGAGTGAAAGGGTGCCTAGGGTTTGGCTATGTTTGGCCTATTTTGGGCCTATCTTTAGGCCCAATCTCCTACTACTATATATAGAAGCCTTAGCCTTCTACTAAATCCTTAGTAGATTTGGAAGTAGACATAATGTAGAGTAGATTTTCTCTCTAGTTTAGAGAGAATAAAGAGGAGAGTTCTTCTTCTCTCTCCTTCTTATTTTTCTTATCTTTTTGTTTTCATCTTATTTTCCGGATCCATGGCATCTAACCTAATATTTTACATGTTTCTAACCTTTGTAGAGTAGATTTTTAGCTTGGGACATATTTGGCACTTCTGTAGTTTCTACTACTTTATGAGATTCAAGTAGATTCATCATATATTTGTGTTTATGATATTATTGTGATTGTTCTTGAATGTTTCTAAATGCATGAACACTACAGCACATATAAGCACACACTTTGGGCTATCAAGTATGGTGCATTTATTGATACCTCCTTGGGAATAGAAACCTGGATGTTTGAATGAGTAGGGAAGAACACGTCTGCGTGGGTGTGCGCATGGGAGATTCAACTCTGATCTATTATCCATCGCACCAGTCTTAGCTAGCTTCATAAAGTTTCCCGAGAGGTTGCGAGTAGAGATAATTGATAGTAGCAAGCTGGAGTTGTGTTGAAGCCCTAGTATCACAGATAAGGTGCCTATTAACTTAAGGCCTCGCGTATAGAGGACCACTGAGAATTAGTGCATTCATGGTGGAAGCCCAGGACGCAATAGCACGGGGGAGAAACAGAACCACAATAATGGTTGGACCTTGTTGTGCTCCCCTAATTACGATGGCGGTGTCGATGGAGGGTTGCGAGCGCACCCACCGTGACAGGAATGGGGAAGTGTATGCCATCAACCACACCGTGTGTTGTGAACTCACTTACATGTCTTTTGTATGTCTATATGTGAATGAATCGAGGATTGAAGCATTAGAACTACCATGTAGAAAACTTAGTCACAAGTGCCTAGTATAAATAGTTTACTTGTTTGTTTATTTGATGCTTGTAGCTATTAGTTTAAAATACCAACCCCCCGTGTTTGCATGTTTACATTAGTATCTATTCCTTTCACTCGTGCAGATTGAAGACCTGCACGAGGTTGTGTTTTGACTTTTACTTGAACCCTAGCATCTCTGTGGACAAACTTAGGGCTAGCTGTTTACTACCCTTTGGTAGCATTAGCAGCAAGAGCAGGGGCAGAATATAAATTATATCTTTGACCATCCCACGGGACTAGCGCCTTGGCCCAGGTTAATTAAATTGTTCTTGTTGCGATTGTAATACGACCCCGGGTCGGGACGGGTAATAGGCGACTTTGCATGTAACAATTAAATTAAGCTATTTTAAGCACTGACTCCGTCTGATGAGTCAATACGAGGTCGCCATGCCTGATTGACTCTAAAATTAGTAATCAACGGTAAGTAGTGTGAATTCGAATTCCCTTGTTCACAGTAAATATGTGAAGTTTGCGACTTTGCATCCCTAGTGAGCATAAAACGAATTGTAAATCGACTAGCGTGCGATGTCGACTATAAACTACCCCTAAAACATCATATAGCATCACTGTCGAGATAAAATGGATAGCCAATTGATTTTTCAGTTACATACAAACATGAACAGCCACATAAAAAGCCATCTAGGTTATCTAAAATGATGTGCAAACCCAAACTATGTCTTCTTCTTTCGCTTCTTCAATTTGGGGTGTCATTCAATCCACACGCCTTCTTCATGGTCTCTCCTCAAAGATAGATCCACCCAGTATGTTTATCCTTCCCAACATTGCTGGTGCTTGAGGAACTGTGTAGACTCTTTTCAGATGGACAAGAGTCCTCCACATATTAACTTTTCCCATGAATGATCATTGATTTGCTAGAATCACTGGGATCAGCAACATAAAATGCCTGTGAAGCAAGAATGTAAGGATCGCCAGTAGAACGTGTCCTGAGTTTTGCAGGACATATAAATGTTCTTTCATCAACTCGTCGGGGCTTAATAACCTACTAGTTCCTTTTCACAAGCCTAATCTGCCCACTCTATCTGTATGGCATAATTTTGGTACACCAACAGACTCCTCAACCTTCATGAATTTAGTAAAGTATTCTACAGCCTCCTCGGTTACATGCCTCTGCACAATACTAGCATCCGGGTGATATTGATTTTTCAAATAACCCTTGAATATCTTCAGGTACCTCTCATAGGGATGAATCCATAGAAGATAAGCAGGACCTCATATCAATATCTCCCGTATAATGTGAACCAAAAAGTGCACCATGATGTTAAAGAAAGAAAGAGGGAAATACATCTCTAACTCGCACAACACGATTACTATTTCCTCTTGAAGTTCTACCAATTTTGTATGCCTAATATCCTTACAACAAATTGCCTTGAAGAAGCGACACAACCGGGTAAAGCATTTCTTACGTGAGTTGGCAAGATGGATCTTATTGCAACAGGTAGAAATTCTTGAATCAAACAATGTGAATCATGCGATTTCATATTTGCAAATATTAATCCATCATCGGATACTAGATTGCTAAACCTCAAAGAGTAGTCCTTCGGGACAACCATGCCTCTCGGGCTGGAACAAATCAACTCCTTCTCAAGCTTTGAAAGCGTGTAACAAGCAACGGGAGAGTAAGTCTTCGATCCCCAGGCCTCCGGGGCCAGTTCAGGTCTAATAACCATTTCAACCATGTCTTTCCTAGATTTCAAACCATCATTTGTCTTACCGAGGATATTCAAAAAAGTACCAACCAAACTGTTACATACATATCATTTCCAAACAGTGTTGAGCGTCAAGACTCTTCCAATACAGTAGTTCAAAAAATGGAGTGCTTCTTCCAACTACCAGCAACCTTAGGTTTCCTCTTCCTCTTTCCAAAGTCATTTTGAAAATTACGCAACATGTTCGAGATTAACGCACCTGTTAAAATGGGAGGAGGGGGCGAAAACTCTACCTTCCCACTGAACTCAACATACGTTTCCTCTTTTGTAGAAATGGGGAAGAAAATTTAGGGAATTTTGATTGAAAATGGTCAAAGGACCAAAGTTTTATTGACCAAATCCCAAAAAATGTGATGTCGCATTTTCTAATCGTTACGGAATCGGTCAAACCAATTTCAAGTGTGATATCAGTATTTGCATATATGACTGCAACTGAATAAAAGACACATTCTGCTGACTTAGCACTGACGTCGGTCAAACAATTTACTTCATTTTTAATGACATTTGCCTCGGCTACCTTACAACCAAGGTAAAAAACCTATTATTTACCTCAGTTTATTTATAACCGAGGTAATTAATATTTTTTACTTTGAAAAAAAACTAAGGTAAAAGAACTTTTTACATTGGTTTTTTGGGCTAAGGCAAAAAACTAAAGTAATACATGTTGTTTCTTGTAGTGTCTCCCTCTCTGCCATTTCCCTCACCACCACGACCTCCTCTCCACCGGAGCCATTACCAGAGCATGTATCATCATTGCCTCGCCACCACCACCACGGGAGCCATCACCGCTGGAGCTAATACCGTTGCCTCGCCATTCCCGATGAACGCTAAGTTCTATCTCCATATTTGGGCTGCCCCACCACCATTGGAGGTGTCACCACCGTCAGGCAGCGTCTCCATATCTGTACCACACCACCACCGCAGAGCCACATCCCCTCCGCCGGGCCTTGCCACCACCGCTGGGCAGCATCTCCAGATCTGGGCCTCGCCACCACCGTTGGGGCACGTCGCCACCACCTATAGCTCAGATTAATGTGTATTGATATTTTTGTTTCAATTTTTTTACTCAAGATAATGGATATTGATTGTTTATATGCATTGGTTGTTGTTGTTCTTTCAATATTTCCAAATCTTGCATTGCTTCACCGTCGGAAGCCGATTGGTTTTTTTTGGGACACCTGAAACAAGTTCCGAATTCAGAATTGTTTCGGACGTTGATAGAAGGTTGTTCCACCCCTCGTTAGAAGGCAGTTTTGAATCGCCTTCTATTGGTGCATTTGAAGGAAGTTCTAGGAACCACCTTTAATGCTCACCACTGGAAGGCATATGCAGAGAAGTCACCCCCAAAGTAACTTCTATTGTCCAAAGGAACCACCTTTAATAGAGGTGTCTCACTAGTGAAAGACCAATGTTTAAACTGCAATTAAAAGAAATCAAGATATTTAGGTTACATTAATCGGGCCATAAACTTATAACTAATGCACGTTGCATAATAAATTTTTAATATTGCAAGTAAAATTTTTTACCTACATATAATTCTAATTCAACTCTGTCTTTTCATATATGAAAAGACGGTGTTTCTCAAGAATTTGTCATATGACTAAATAAAGATAAATTTCACCAAATTAAATTTGAAGTGAGTTGAAGTGAAGTGAAATGCTAATAAGTTTTAGATAAGGGTAATATGCAAAAATAACTCTATATGTTGGAGAAAGTGCAAATATAAGTCTGAGTTGTTTTTTTAGTGCTAATATAACCATAACTATTATACATATGTGCAAATATAACTCTAAAGACATTATTCCGGCATTGACTGACCATTTCTGGCCATTAAGCGACCGGAAATGACAAAAATTCCCTTCTAACCTAATACAAAATTTTAAAAGATAAAAATGCCCCCACCAATCTATCCCAACCTCACCAGACACCACCATCGGCTGGAACCCTCACCGGGAAAAGCGCTCTGCCACTGGTCGATGCTAGCTCTGCCATCTGATTCCATTTCTTCACCTCCATGGCGCCGTCATCGGCACGGATAACTTCTAGCTCCGGCAGCGACTCGCCGCATGGGGTCGTTTTCCCCCTTGGAAGAAATCCTCAAGATTCTAAACATGTCGAACACGAATTGCACGACAATGTTGCTCTTGACGACGACGTAAAGGCCGATGATTGATGCCACTGAGATGGAGAAGTGGGCTCTAAGCGCTACCTTACCATTCTTCTTCAACAGCTCCTTAAATATTCCTCCCGCCATTGTTACGATTTCTGAGATTTTTTAGTTTATGCGGAAACTTAAAATCTCTAATTTTACGAATCTGGTAATTAGGGCTTTTGTGTTCTTCGAAAGGGGTTTTAGACAGCACACAAAAATTGAATAACACCTTCCAGTGGAACATCTCCCTGGCCCATCAACTTCTAGTGTGATGCGGCCGCCGGGGGATCCTCTCGCCGTTAGAGTGTTGGCGGTGGTTTGGGTGGTGGGCTCTGCACTGACGATGCTGAGTGGCTTTGGGATGGAGGCTATGGAAGTGGATTGGTATTTGACTTGCCGTCATTTGTTAGAGAATAAGGGAGCGGAAGAAGAGACGGAGACGGTGGAAGAAGAAGATTGGAGACGGCAAAAATGTCAAAATAATAGTTAATTTTCTTTTTTTCTTTTATTTTTATTATGGTAAAACAGTCTTTTTAATTAAATTCAACCACAAATCGCCGGAAAAGGTTATATTTGCACATGACCTAAATATGTAGGGTTATATTTGTACTTTCAATTATCGCAGGATTATAACTCCACTTTTATCAATTATATAGGATTATATATACACTTTTCTCTTTAGATAATAGAACTTTACACTCTGATAAATAATTTATCAGGATATAAGATTAGACCTGACTTATCTATACCCTTCACACAAACCCAGCTTTAAAATCTTTTGTAGCTGCCATCAGATCCCCCCAGGTAGGCTGTTTTTCCCTTCTTCCTCAATCTCAACTAAAACGTCACTCTCTGTGATTCTCCTCTTCTTTTCCAGCTCTATGCCCTGGTTTACTATTTTCTGGCCTCTTCATTGTGGCCGACAGTTGCCACAACAGCCACATAGTGGCTGCAGTGGGAGGCTTAAATCTGGGAAAACGGTTCCTCAAGAACTACATGTTTGGACGAATCTGGTCTCGAAAGGTACGATGATTCTGGCTGTTTATAATGGTGATTCCGACGGTTCTCAATGATGAATAGGCAATCAAGCCGGTCAGCGGCAGAGTTGTGGTGGAGGTTTATTTTTATTTATGTTTTTTTGTTTCTTTCCACTGTGGTTTCTATATACTCCCTCTGTCCCACCTTAATTTACAAAAAGAGAAAAAGAGAAATTGAGGTGAGAAATATGTAGAGCAACTACAGTACTGAAAAAGCTGAAAAATCCGAAAAAAAACGCCGTTGACAAGAATGTTAACAGTGAAATTCAAAATTGGTAATCAGTTATTTACATTTCATTTCCAAACTAACCTTTCCCTCCAGAATTTAAGATTGGCTCCAGAAAACCAGATTTGGCTCCAAAATTTTAATTTTGGAGCCAAAATAAAAAATGGGCGCCCTAAAAAATATTAAAATTATAAATTCCAATGACAATTTCATTCTCTATAATTCCTGGAAGTATTCTCTATAAAAGCTTTCAATCACTGCATTCAATTCTACCTTTCCAAAATCCCAACATTCCTTTTCCGCTTATTCCAACACTTTTTTTTTCAGATTCCACTTTTTTCAACATTAAAAGCCCTCAGATTCATTAAACATATTCTGGTCCCTCAAAGATCCTCATTGGGCTCTTAATGTTGGTGGGGCTGTGATGGTGGGAAGGAATCTCACAGATGAGGAAAGGTAGCAGGTAGAACACTTTTTGTTGCAGCATATCAGCAACAAAAAAAATCAAACATGACTATCGAGTTCAGGCAGCAAATCAGTGGGGTTGTTCTGTCCGAACCATCTGCACCATTTGGGCGAGCCCTTGTTTTAACACCAATTAAGAAGGTTAATAGGGAATGCATTAGGAAGAAACTTATTTATAATGCCATCCATGCAATTAAAGCTAAGTGGCCAGCTTGGTTAAGCAAACAAATCTCAATACAACAAGACAATGCCCCATCCCATATACTGTCCAATGACCCTGAGTTCATAGCAGCTGCAAATTCAGATAGTTTTACAATTAAAATGGTGTGCCAACCAGCTAGGTCACCAGATTTAAACATCCTAGACCTGGGGTTTTTTGCCTCCATTCAAAGCTTACAGCATGAAACCCCTAGCACAGACTTAGAGGGACTTCTACAGGCTGTATACAAGGCTTTTGAAAGAGAGGATCCCAAAAAATTTGACCAGATTTTCCTGTCTTTGCAAAATGTGATGATTGAAATCATGAAGGATAAGGGGGGAAATAACTTTAAAATGCCACATATGAGTAAGCAGAGACTGATTAGGCTGGGGATTTTGCCAAAAACATTGATTGTGGATCCTGAAATCGTGAGAAAATGTTTGGAAGACCTGACTGATGTTGGAATGACTGCACAAGTTCAAGATCTCATGCTGAGCATGGAAATGGGCTGAAAAAGTTTGGCATGGAAAATATTTTGTAGAGCTGTACTTGGAAATCTAAACATGCATTTTGGTTTTCATAGTCATGTTTAAGGTGCAACCTTGTAAAATAGGGTTTGTATTTCCCCTGTTTGATTTTGGATGTAAAACCAGTTAGTATGAATGAATGAATGCATTACCTATTTCAAAAACACCAAGTCTAAGATTGAAACAATCACAGGACTGACGGTACAAATACTAGATTGGCACACTACATTAAAATTCAAATTAGAAAACCACATCATTACACCATCCAAAGGGATTTGAATCAACAAAACCATGTTGCGTTCAGTGATATTTTACAATCATTTCTCATTATTATTAACAGGCTACCAGAACTCAAAGTCATTAGAACAGTACATCTCAGGCTGTTTTCAAATCATATGAATGTCCTGCCAAGATCAAATCAGTGTCTTAACTGATAGGCATGTCTACATAAGATAACAATCATACATCACAACTTCATCGTCGATTATGACCCACTATATCTACTGTGACTCAATTAATATAATTACAACCCGATCACACTGCCCCGCTAAGAACAGCCAAGTCTTTAGACCCAACTGCATGGCTGCAATGTGTAGGTCAATCCTTACCATCTCATAACCTTACCATATCCAACGCTCCATGTTAGGCACTTGCCAAAAGGAATGAAACACATAAAGAAAAGCATGTAGTAAGATAGAAATGCAGAAAACTACTAGTCCAGACAGTCACACATGACTGTATCACAATTAAAAAATATTAGTCCAGACAGTCCCACACGACTGTATAACAAATCAAACAACAGCAGTCCACATAACAACATTCCACGAAATATATTACCAGTCCAGGAACAAAAAATCAAATGAGAATGTCAGGTAACAAATAAAATAATGTGCATAACTTAAAAACAAGTCATGAATCAAACAATTTGTATTAATATAAGCCATCATAAGTATTTAACCATATGGCCGCAAAGGTTAATCATTGGATTTTCTAGTTCCGTCATCCACCACCTGCACAGAAAATATAATTATTACAAATGAATGCAAGTCAAGAGTGCCATATTAACAAGAAAAAACTATAGCTAAAAGGCAAGATGCAACCTTAAGTAGTGCCTTCAAGCTAATTTTTGGAGGGTTTCCCTTTCTCAGCTCGGACGGCACATATCCTTCAGGTTTTGGCATATTCTCCCAATAGGCTATATCATCAAGAACATCTTGGGGGAAAATTATGCCAGGACCACTTCTTCTTGCCTTCAGTAATCCTTTTTTAGGCCAATTCCCGTGAAAATAGCATGAACCATATTCATAGAATCCTGGTTCACCAAACTTGATGCTGCGATAATCAGTAACACCTTCAAGTTTTAGAAACCAATCTGTATTTTCTTGACTCTCCTTATCAAGTAAAAAACCATCATCAGGGGCATCAACAGATTCCGGGGGATACTCAACCTCAGAACAATCAACAGGGGTCTCCGACAACCATGGAGTCCACTCAGCAAAGTTGATTAGACTGAAATGAGTGGCTATCGGAACATCTGAATTAGACATAGATCCCAATAATGAATGTGAATCATCACCCTTTTCAGTGTCCATCAGCACCTTGGAGCTTGAACCTCCGGCACATGAGAGGGACAAGTGACTGGGCTCATCACTAGGTGTACTCATTAAAAAGAGTGGTGGCTATGATGGTAGACAAGACGTCATCCAAAAAAAGGGTGTACACATTAGTTAATACCCAGAGAAATGAAACACATGAAACTCAGCTAAGCATAGGGCCACAGCATACGAACTGAATCAAAGTTATCAGATTACAAGACCAGTATACAAATCAAATAACGGGGTCATCAAACACACGAGTCAGCCATTAATAATAAACAGGGGACTACACTTCAGTTTATACCCAAACAAATGAAACACATGAACCTCAGATAAGCATAGGGCCACATCATGCAAACTGAAACGAAGTCATCAGAGTACAAGACCAGCATACAAATCGAATAAACAGGGTTATCAAACACTAGAGTCAGTCATTAATAATAAACAGGGGACTACACTACAGTT
Source organism: Rubia yunnanensis (assembly GCA_037428765.1). Taxonomy (NCBI): domain Eukaryota; kingdom Viridiplantae; phylum Streptophyta; class Magnoliopsida; order Gentianales; family Rubiaceae; genus Rubia; species Rubia yunnanensis. Next base: position 31,563,435 of record CM075062.1, on the reverse strand, counting down.
AATACCCAAATAAATGAAACACATGAACCTTAGATAAGCATAGGGCCACAGCATGCAAAGTGAAACGAAGTCATCAGAGTACAAGACCAGCATACAAATCGAATAAACAGGGTCATCAAACACTAGAGTCAGTCATTAATAATAAACAGGGGACTACACTACAGTTAATACTCAAACAAATGAAACACATGAACCTCAGATAAGCATAGGGCCACAACATGCAAACTGAAACGAAGTCATCAGAGTACAAGACCAGCGTACAAATCGAATAAACAGGGTCAACAAACACACGAGTCAGTCATTCATAAAAATAGGGGACTACACTTCAGTTAATACCTAAACAAATGAAACAAATGAAACTCAGATAAGCATAGGGCCACAGCATGCAAACTGAAACAAATTCATCTAAATTATAAGACCAGCATACAAATTGAATAAACAGGGTCATCAAACACATGAGTCAGTCAATAATAATGAACATGGGACTACACTGCAGTTAATAACCAAAGAAATGAAACACATGAAACTCAGATAAGCAGGCCACAACATGCAAACTGAAACGAATTATTTGTTGGAAAACTATTTCAGTGTATAGATCTACGGAAACCCTAACCCAAAAATGAAAAAAAAATGGAAAATAAATAATGGAAACAGCCAAAAAGGCATGAGGTAGACCAAATCAAACCCAGGCTAGCACAATCGATGCTCGGCAGGGGTATACAAACCCAAGGGTTTGAAATCCCATCTACAAACACATTAAAAACACAAATGGGTAAAAATAAAACCATTTTCTTTGTTCGCAAAAACTTTAAACTTCTAGATCTATGCAAACCCTAATCGGAAAATCAAGAAACTTGCAAAAATTCAAACAAAAAGTAAAAAAAACCATAACCAAGGTTATGAAACCCAAAATGACACAATCCGAGTGCTCATGGTGCATCGGGACACCAAGGGTTTCACAAACCCGGTATCAAAATCGAACAAATTTTGAAAATATGTGAGCACGAGAAGCTGGATATGAGGAAATAATTAGAATACGTGCTAAAATAGGGTGGGATTTCAGACATGTGATAGGGAAGTTGAGAGAACTCAGAGGATATTTGAGTTTCAAAACTTAGAGGATCTCGTTTCAGAATCGAGAGGATTTTTTAGAGAACTCAGAGGAAAGGATTTGGGATATCTGAGGAGCCAAAGGGAGATGGTTAGGTTGGTGCCTTGGATGCTGTGATGATAAGGCTGGTGCTTTTGAGGCATGAAGAAAAGAGCTGGGACGCATGCGTTCAAATTTCTGAAGCCAACGCATTAACCAATGCATCCAGCATTCAAATTTCTAAAGCCTTTGTCCATTTCCTAAGCCCATGTCCATTATCACCTAAATCAAGCCTTATTAAGCCCATGTCCATTAGTTTAAAAATGGGCAATTTGGTTATTTTGACTCAAGTCAAAATGGCCATTTTTGGTAAATTCAGAAATTACAATTTGAGCTGGGACAGTCCAATTAGGAAAGTGTGCAGTTTGAGCTGGGACGGAGGGAGTATATATATATTCTCATCAAACTGACACCACTCTTGCATTACACGAGTAGATCTAATCTCCTTTAAAAGGCAAAATCCTGTCCCAAAATCTATATATAGCCCCCTGGTGATGTCATCACCAAAGACGGAGCTAGTGCGAGTGTATATCTACTCATGTATAAGGTTAGATCTACTCAAGTTGGGTTGATTTAATTATTTATATATTTGGATAGGGTTTCTTGTGGCTCAGTGAGCCGTGCAGCTCGTCGGTTTAAGAGAATCATCTTGACTTTTTTTCTTTTTTTTATTAGGGTCATATTTGGATTGGTTTGGCCTATTTCCGAGTTTGGTTCAGCATTGGATTGGATTGAGCTGATAACTGTGGGTTGAGTTAGTTCAAAGTGGGTCGAGCAACAAAAATCACTATGCTACACGAATTTGATCTTTGTGTAGGTCTCAAATAGTCGCAAAGAGTTTGAATGTGTAATTTATTATTTTTAGCTCCTTTGGCAACGGGTTAACCCGAATCACTGTAATAGGATCAACTCATTTTAAATGGCTCTTGAAAATATGAATATTAATATAAAAGATTGGATTCCCTAAAATTCCTATAAAAAAACTTTTCAATGTAAATACAATTATATATATAAAGAATGTCAAACCTACAATTTAAGTAAGCCGCAATTATTCTCCTTCTTCATTTTTGACGTCGTTGATTCCACCGCCAAAAGCCTTCAGCCTCTCCTCTGCCGTGGACAACAGATAGTCGGGGTATTTGCCAGAATCCCCAAAATCTACCATGTCAATGCGACACGAGCAAAGCTTACATCTTTGCCGGTGCCTGAGTTTTCCTCGACGATGTCAATTATCTCGCACTCTGGACATATCCACGGTAGCTCAGTTCCACTATCTATCTTCGACGGTCGATCGGCGCAAGGGATCAACTTTTAATCCCTCTGTTATGTTGTGTCGCCGCCTCCGACAACTAATCCACTGTAACAACACCACAATGTGACATTACAATCTCACCATCAATTCCAAAATGAATAACATACATTATATTTTTATGAATTCTCGTGTATATAACAAAGACATTTTTAGGGAGCACAAAGGTACAATGTAACATCTTTTGCGTCTTCGTCCTCTTCATCTCAGCTAGATGAAGAGACAGGTCCAAAATCCAGCTCCTCTTCGTCTTTACTTAAATAAATCGCAATCGTTTTCCCCCGAAGGTAACTTTCTTGATCTGCCCTCAATTCCTTCACCTCCATCTGTTAGGCTCCCATTTGGCTATTGAAGCAAGCAAACTTTATCTTTCTCTTCCACTGAAATCCTTTCTTGAATCCTACACACAAATATGATAGAATTCAACATTTTAGAGATTATAAAACCACATATAATAACGAATAGTGTATGACTCAATACATGCTCACGGTGATGCACCAGTCTCTGAATCTCTCCCTCTAGTCGTTGTCCCTGGAACCAACTTCACCTTATATTTGTTTGTATTTGTATCTAATTCAAGTAGATTCGGGTCAAACCATTTCCATCGTAGTATTCAAGGCACAATAGGTAGTCTTTAGGTACAACACCGTGCTCTTTGATCATCCTAGTGACCAAAACCCAAAAGGGAATTCCTTCTTTGTCGTGCCGATGACTTTATTCACGTAGGACAATATTATGAAACCGAGATTCAACAATTTCTTCTCCATTATGTAATAGAAGATCATAAGGCTTCCAATGGTGGACTCGCACACATGTCCTTCCTGATGGAAGGACATTCATGGAAACCCACTCAAAAACCAACCATTGTTACACGATCAACACCAACAATCATATTTGTCTGTTTGCCTAGTCCTGTCACCCTGTATCCTGAAATACTTATGCCTCATATACGGGACAAAGTGGTTGGGAGTTTAACTTAGCTGGCCAATATTGTTGATGGAAAATCTCAAAAGGGCCATCGGGAAAGTGGGGCGTAAAAAACTAGGGTCCATCCAAAGACACCCTAGCACAACATTTATCGTGAATTTACTAACAGAAATGGTAATTTCATTAACCTTGGTTACTCTATCATTGCAAGTTTGCATAAAATTGTATAACTTTGTTTGGGTGGGTTAGACTATCCATCGTAATTAGATTATGCAAATAAAAGGGGAAAATAATCCAATATGCAAATTAAGTACCAAATTGGGGTTTAACTCCTTGGTTCAGAAATCGAGTGCGTTGCCAAGAGACGGTGTGAAATTTACTGCAACATATTCTGATTTTGGAGCTATTTTCAAAATTGAAATGGGGTTATTTTTCCTTACCAATGTCCATTCTGACTCTCCAATCGGTATCGTAATTGTGACTAACGAAGTTTTTTATATTATCAAAGGTAGTTTCAATTTTGGAACATTTATTAAGTGGCACGTTAATAGAAGCTTAAAAGGAGGTTCAACCATCTTCTTTCATAAAGTGACTTCATTTATAACAACTACCTCCTTACACCTGCAAAAGATTAAAAGATGAAATCCACCCCCCTTTTCTAAACCCTTGTTTTCTTGCATGCTATCAATCTCCAAAAAATCTTCATATTTTCTCATCCACTCTCACAGATTAGTTATGAGGATTCATCAGCAACACAAGATGGTGACATCCATCACCTGTCTCATTGTTTTCTTCAGCACGACTCCATGACCAAATTCCTCAACTGATTTATAACCTCGCACCACCATCTCCGTCTCATCTCCACCGCACGTCTCAGTCCCATCTCTACCGTCACCAAGGAATTTGGCAGCATCCTATTCTCTAACATATCTCTCTGTGGTGAACTCACAGTCTAGAGCGGCAGAGGCTAGATGTTTAAGCTATGGAAAGGGCAGCTGGAGATAGTCGGAATAGCTGGGGTCAGGATTGACTTTGTTGATCTGCAGGTTGTCATGGAAATGCTTGGACTTGATAAGGACAAAGGTAGTTTCATTCATTGTTTTTGTTATGTAGTTATGGATTGTTGATTACTAATAATAGGTGTTATATATTTAATTAACATGATATGAAACACAAAGATAAGTCATTTTTGTCAATGTCTTTTAGTTTTGAATAATGAAATATTGGTTTGTAGGATTCGTTGGCAGACATTCGGTTGATTTTGTATCACCATTGTCAGAAAACTATGATCAAGGTTGAAAAAACAACCCTTGAGAATCCATAAGAAGTCATCCACGTGAAGTGGTGATTAGGGAGAATGCCTCCAATAAGGTAATCTCTTCATTTTTTAAAATACATTCCTATCATTCAACATGGTGTAAGTTAATAAAGAGTTGTGGATAAGTTTGGGGTTTTCTTTGCAAATATGAAGTTGTTGGGGAATTCTTTCTTCCATGCTATGTATTTTGGGCATACAAGGTTCTCCGAGCAATGGCGTTGAGTATTACAAGGGTTATTGCTTTCCTAAATAATAACCATATATTCGAAGAGCAACTATCTACTAGTTTAGCTTCATGAAATTCAACTAAATCAAACTTTAAAACTATTTGAAGTTGAGGTACAACATAGCAACCTTTAGTAACATTAGTGTATAAAAACCCCCCAAAATCCTTTCATATTTAGTTACATTTACTTTATATACTTTAATACGTTAAGTCTTGCTATGTATTCAAGTTTAGTTACATTTGTTTTGTCTATTTTAATACATTAAATCCTTAATATGTATTTCTCATTTTGTCTAAAAGTTAACTTTATCTTACAATTTGTTTATTAGTTTTATAAATTAATTACATATGTTGGTCATTGAATTCATACATGAATTGCATTTATTAAACATTTTTGTTACTGATAACCGCATTTTTCGACAATGTTTTCAACTACGGATGTCATCTCGTAATGGAAGCATTCATAGAGTCAATCGTCATATCGATCTCGAAACTAAAAAATTATTCCACTTCATAAAGAAGAACAACTATTTTGAAACATCAACTGATAAAGGAACTCAGCAAATAGACTTCCAAGTCCATTCCCAACATTGCAACCTTTCATACTTTCGACACAACTTTTGAAATTGCAACTTCTCCCGACACTGAAGGGATACTAGAACCGACGCTATATTCCAAAATTGGAACTCAACTCTGCTAATCTCTATTCTGGCTACAAGAGATATCTTCACATTCCGAGAACAAATTTCTGACTCTGGAAGTATGTTTCACACACCACGATTTTCATTGGTTCCGATATCAGAAAAATAAAAAGGTGGTTTAAATAACATAACCACAACATTTGGAAACACCGTGCACATAATTTACAATGCTGGTAATGCAACCGTTGTGCAACGAAAAGGTTGGATCTGAGACGCTGCCAGGGACGCCGATTTGTAATCGCCGTTCAAATACTCTTTTCATCGCTTTTAATTGTTCTCTTCTACACTAGTGACCATGGATGAGCATGGGTCTAGGACCCAACCCTGTGCCATAGGGTCAAGGCCCACTGGATCAGGTATGGGTCTAAAAAATTTACACATCGGGTCTGGGTCTAGATTTTTTTTTAAAAAAAAAAGGGTCTAGAATATTAAGACTCGGACTTGACCCAGACCCGACACAGACCCAACCCGTAGACCCATATAACCCTGACTAGTATATAATTTTACCCTAATTCCTAAATCACTTTCATATCCTCTCTGTATTTTTTACCGTCAATTCAATAAATATTTTGTGCCTTACATTTATTCTTGAAAAATTAACTCAGGTGCATATTGAATTTGAATTATTTGTATTTAATTAATATAATAACTATATGTTTTATTTAGTGAAGAAAAACAATTTAGAAAGTTAGACCCATTTTTTACCCATTTTGGACCCCAACACCTATTAAACCCATAGGGTTTGGATATGGGCCTAAGATTTTCAGACCCTATAAGTTCAGGTCTGATCCGGATATAACTAAATTTTTGTAGGGTTGAGTCTGGGTCTTATTAAACCTGACCCAAACACAACCCACGATCATCCTACTAGTGACGTATCAAATATTCCTTTAAGTTTCATCTTAAAAATTGAAGTCTTACATACGTATTTGAGTCATTTGATGGCGAATAACCGAATAACTATGCCACCTTTAATACTCCATCCATCCCAATTCAAATTGCATATCAATTATTATCACGTTGTTCAAAAAATATATTCGACCATAATGTGTTTAACTACGTATAAAACGACAAATAAAAAGTTGATGAAAACTACTTGTTACGATGAATTAAGCAATATTACATACGATAATTTCATTATTCATATATCTATTGAAATATGCTCCAAACTTTAATAGACAATGGTGTCACTAGTGGGGGAATGGGCCATTAAAGGTGGTTATATTGGACCATAGAAGACACTTTCAAAGTGTCTTCTCTAGTCGTGCCTTTAATCGCGACCAATTAGTACGTTCCAAACTCGAAACCAAGATAGCCACCCTCGGACGTTGAGTTAAGTTCCAAACTTGGAACACATATTTAAGGTGGTTATGAACCGCCTTTAATCGGCTGGAGTAACCTCCTTATATTAGTTCGTCACTCAAAAGTAGGGCAACCTCCGTCGGCCCTGGTGGTTCGTTCCAAACTCGGAACGTCATGGTGTTACTCACTTGGAAAACAAAATTGGCTCCCATTGGATGCTGGCTTCCTAAATCGGGTCCTCATTCCGATCGGCCTCTGTAATTTCATGCGCTTTAATTTTTTGTTTGTCAATTTAGCTTCCGAGTTCGTAAAGCATTTCAGCTCGCAGATTATTAAAGAGCCGAACTGGCTTACGAGTCCGGAACCCCACATGGCTCCAATGATCAAAATAAAATTTCCATTCATGTCCCCGGCTCAAAATAGGACTCATTGACGAAATTGTAACCCAATTTATAGCTGGATGTGATCTGATTGGGGTTCAAGATAAGCTTGGTATATTTAATCTATTCTGGTCTCCTTTTGTTTTACTTTGAATGTTTAGTGTTTTACCTTTGGTATTTAAGTATTTTGTTTTGTTATTGTAGATGTATGTGATCTATCTTGAGGTCAAGATAACACTAGTAAATTTAATATTTTCTGGTTTCTTTTTTGTTTACTTAGTGTGTTACCTTTCGTATTTACGTATTTTATTTTTATTGTAGATGGATGTGATGTGACTGGGGGTCAAGATACTGGTAAATTTAATATATTCTGGTTTCTCTTTATTTTACTTTTATTGTTTGCTGATTTTGTTTTGTGATTTAAATTATTTGTTTGTATTTTGTAGTTGTTGTTGAGGCTAAAACTGCTGTTAGTTATCCAGTTTCAACAAATGTTACATAATCAGGTTAGATTAATGCTTTATGATTTAACATATTATGTTTTCTCTTTACTTTTGTTATTTATTGATTTAGTTTTGTGATTTACAGCATTATTTTTTTTGTATTTTGTAGTTGTTGCTAAGGTTGAAACTGCTGGTAGTAATCCTCAATTTCCTGCTTCAACAAATGTTACACAATCAGGTTAGATTAATGCTTTATGATTTATTTTCATTTTATTAGTTCGGGTATGAAACCTATTAGTTGAATAACTTTTTATAAAATAGTTTTGGAGATGTCTGTGATCATTAGTCCTCCACCTTTAACAATTATCAAACAAAGGGGTTAGTATTAGGAGTTTCAACTTATTTTCTTTCGAGTTATTAGTTCATATGTATAAATTGTTAGTTATGCTATTTAACTCATTAGTCAAGATTGGAGATTGCACTTCATAATCTATATCAACTAATTTTATTATGTAATTGTGGAGAAGCCTGTGATTATTAGTCCCCCTGCTTCAGAAAATATTGAACATAGTGGTTAGTATTAGGAGTTTTGACTAATTTTTTTTGAATTATTAGTTCATATTTACTTATATTTAGATTTGCTAGTAAACTCATTAGTCTTTGTATTTGCATCAGAGCTTGGAAAGGATTCTGATGAAGGAAATGCTGATGAGTCTCCTCCAGCACCTATTGAAAGAAGTGCTGCTGTTGATGGTACTTTTTAACATATTAGTTATTTTGTATATATAATTACTTTATGTTTCTTTAGTATTTGTTAATATTTAGAAATTTGTAGGTTCTAATTTTGTTGCTGAGAGTCCCATAAGTGATGGGATAAAAGTTGTTATTGAAGGATTGAGATGTGAAACTGCTTCTGGTATTTATCCATTTCTCTACTTCTAATCTGTGTTTCTTATTTAGTATTTATATTTGTTTTTCTGTTTATGTGTTGTAGGTCAGAATGTTTTTACAAAGAAAGGGGTTAAGAAGAAGGTGAAAGTTATTCGAACTACCCTTGTTGATGAGGATTTTCTTGAAGATGATAATTTTATTGATCTGCCTCCTCCAGTGGTGGATGCAAATGAAAAGGGCAAACATAAGGTTTCTGAAGGAAATGGAAATAAGCTGGTTGAGAGAAGGCGGATACGAAGAAGGCGACTGCGAAGAAGGCAGCTGCTAAGAAACCAGCTGCAAAGGAGCCTACGGTGAAGAAGTTGCCTGCAAATGAGCCTACAGTGAAGGAGCCTGCAGCGAAGAAGCCCGCCGTGAAGAAGCCTGTTGAGAAGAAAATTGCTGAGAAGGATCCCATTGAGAAGAATCCTGCTAAGAAGAGCCCTAATTTGAATAAGCCATCTGGGAAGAGAAATGAGGATGTTGTTGGAGATGGGAGTGGGCCATCGAAGAAATCTTTTGTTGTGGGAAAGCGCAAGCGAGAAGTTGGAGATGCTGAGGCTGAACATGGAGTTTTTGGACCTGTGTCGAAGAGAAATTTTCCTGCTCATCGTTTAGCAGGGAACACTAACGATGGCATAAAAATGCCACACCAGGATAAACAAGTTTGTGAAATTGAGCTATCTGATGGTTCTAGGCATGTTAATTACTTTATGTATTTATGATTTTACTTTATGTGTGTAGACATTCATTTTGAATATTTCAGTTTTAAATTTTTTGCATAATAACTTGAATGATTTAAAATTTATTAGTTTAGGTATGTTGTCATCTACCTTTGGTGTTTCAGTGTTTTGTTTTGTTATACTTTTAATTGTTGATGTGTAGAGTTTCAGTATAAATAGTTCATGTACTTGTTCATTTTATTTATGTGTTTAACTATTTAGTTTTATTATACAATAAGTTGATTTTTTTAATTCAATATGATTTGGTTGTGTATTAATTAAACTTCCTGTTTAAAATTACTGTATGTTTACTTGATTTTTTAATCTCTTAGTTTGGGTATTTGTGTGCAAAGTTGGTATACTTACTAACTTACTGTATTATATTTTTTGCTAGGATTTTAAAGAAATTTATGCCTAGAAGCCATCATGTAAAGGTCACAGATCTCTGCGCTACTCTCAATGATCAGCAGAAGGCTGATGTTGAAGCAATTGGTTTCGGGAGCCTTTAAAAGCTAAGTTTGGACATTATACTTCCCACGGGTATTGTGCCTTGGTTGGTCAGTAATTTTAACCCTTCCATATGTGTTCAACTAGTTGGGGTAGATAGGTACTTTGTTACTGCTGATGATTTATTTGATATCTTGTCCTTGCCTCGAAATCCTGGTAGGAAAGTTGAGCAGAAACGAAATTCTGGCATAAAATTGCAAGGTATATAAGGCTAGGTTGGTAGGGAGACTGAAAAGGATATACCCCTTCACTTGATTTTAAAAAGGATAACTGAACTTAAGAGGGGATGGGCTGAGTTTAAGAGACTTTTTTTCATTTATTGCTTTTCGTACTTTTTAGCTCCTATATCTACTGGGAAGGTAGATATGAAAATTCTTGAAGCTGCTAAAAATGTTGACGAGATTAAGAATCTCGACTGGTGTAGTTTTGTGTTAGATCAAATGGCTTCAATGATTAGGAGGTATAAGAGCAATGTTCTTGTGTCATTATCCTTCTCATTTAGTATTTACATAGATTTCCTGTCCGTGGTGTGTTGGAGCCAACATCCCTTCCTCTAGTCCAGCATTGGACTGATGCAAAGTTGAGGGAGAGAGCGAGGGTGTTGGAAATCGGAGGAGGTTATAACAGGACTATCATGGTGAAGGGTGGCTATCTAATCAGTTGTGCTGAAAAAGTGAAAAGGGTCATATGGCTCAGCCTGAAATTGGAGTTGTTTCAGTTCAAACTGAAGTTGTAGCTCTAGTTTCTTCGAAAGGGAAGGAAAAGGTGACTGATGATGCCCCTGAAGATGATTATGTGCTGACGTTCAACATCCCACACGGAATTATGACCAACTCCAGGATTAAAAGTCTTGCTAAGGATGTAAGTATTTGAAATTTTACCTAATGTATTTGCTGTGTTAATTCTGGTTTTTAAGATGATTCTCTGTGTTTCAGTATTTAGTTTAAATTTTTATGTGCTAGTTTAGGTGTTTAGTTTCATTATTTTATATTGTTGACTTTTAGTATAGTTAGTTCATGTGCTTAATCTTTCTGTTTAGGTGTTTAATAGTTTAGTTCAGTTTATATGTGAACTATTTATAGTTAATTTGATTATGCTTTCATTGGGTATTTAATATGTTTGTTTATGTGTTCCATTGTTTAGTTTTTAGTATAAATTTATTGACATTATTCATGTGTAGTCTTATGATGAGGCCCTCATGATCGTGAAGTGAAACTGTGAAGTTGTTACCGCTGATATGTATGAGAGGCTGGAGAAGGTGAAGAGTGATGTTGTGGATGAAGCATCGCGAGACTTGCCACCAAGTGTTGGGACTAGTGCAGAAACTCAGATTCAGCAAGATGACTCTGATGATTCACCATTGGAATGGAATGATAAGCTAATTGCTGTGGTTGATGAAGCTTGCAACCAATAAAGGAGAAGGACACAGAACAAGCCTCAGAACCATCATATCCCCACTTTTAACTTGTTTCAAGATGGTGAATTGGATGGACTAGGAGGAACATCCACAGCTATGCAATCCCCAAACAAAGGAGTTTACGATGTTAGCAGGGACTAGTGTATTTGAATGATGTGATTTGAATTTGTTATGGTGTGATTTGAATATTTGAATTAGTTGAACTGAAGTGATGAATGATTTTGAATGGTCAATTTGCTAGGTTGTTGGATTTGTTTTGTCATTGTTGGATTGAAACTTATAATTTTTTAAAGATGATTTCAGTATCAATTTACACCTGAAGTTTGTCTCTTTAGTTGCATTGTTTATAGATTTAGTTTTCTATTATAGTTTAACAATTTGTCTAGTAATAATATTTTGGATCTTGAAATTTTGCTTTGCCAAATTTGCTATCTTTTTCTGATTGTTACTTAATGTATTGTTTTGTTTATAGTCATGTGTCATTTAAGTATATTGTTCGGTTTTTTAGGTATATAGATCGGTTTAAAAATTAGATATTTTCTAACCATGTGTTGTTTACTTTTTGACCCTCATATTTTCATTTACTTTTTCTAACATTATTTCATGTATATTTTCATTTATCTCATTTATTAGAGTCATTAGTTTCAAACACAGTTTGCTTGGTTCAATATATTTTTATTTAATTAAATTGCACTCGTTAGTTCAGGTGTTTAAAGCATTTGAAGTGCAATTTAAATGATTTGTTCCTAAATTTAAGATAATTGTACAGAATAATAATATAAATACAATGTCAATTTGAGTCTCATAAGTCTAGACTTGTTGCTTTGGTGTCTTAATACCGAACTCCTTTGTCTTTGGTTTCTTTCTGTGCTTCCATCATTCAATTCTCTTGCTTCTTCCTTGTCTTTGTGGGAGATGGATCTTGGATTGTTGGCGGTTTAGTGATAGAAGATTCTGCTATGCTGCTTGAATTTTCATCTTTCTTTGTACTTTTTGAGACAAGAATTTCCTCTGCTTTTTCATTGTCTTTTTTAAAGCTTTCTTCAAGAATTTTCTGGGTTTCTATGCACCTTCACATTTTAGGAGCATATTGTAGTAGTTTCTTGCCATTTGGTGTTGCCATGGAACTGTCTTTGATTTTTCCCATTTGTTGATTTTCTTGTGTTGTTTTCAGTTTGTCCCATACTTTCATTTTAGTGCCCTGTCCATCGCTTCAGAATGTATTGTGATGGCATCTCACTGATTGAGTTGATGTGTAATATTCAGATATAGTGAAAGCATAGTATTCCTTGCATAAAAAGATAACCATGCACACACACACACACACACACATATAAGTTAATAAGATAAACATAAGAACTAAAGCTCTAAAGAATATAATGTCCTGTATTTTAAAGTTAAACATGAAAATGAAGAGCTAATGACACACACACACACACATATATAAGATGTAATATCATAAACTTGCTATGAAACTTCTTACAAAAAGATGAATGTGTGAACCAAGAGGTAATGATCTAAACAGAAGAACTAAAGATATTAACATAAGAGGTAACATGTACATTGTATTTCGTCAGTATATTCCTGTTTCTTCAAAAGTTTTGCTAGAGCAGTTTACTTCCATCATTCCACTTTGTTTAGTGAAGGTGAAAATTTCAACTTTTGTGTCATTTTCTTCTAGACTTACATCATACTTTGTTGTCGATCCTAGGGTGAAACTCTAGATGCTTTGGTTGCTTGTGCAATATTCTATTCTTTCTCGAATTTATAGTACATTGACAATGTGTACTCTTGAGCTGCATGTTTGAGTAGTTTTGATCCATGTATAGCTGACTTTGGCACTGATTTTGAGCATTGATTTTCCTTTGCTATTTCCTTTGATCTCCAGCGATCAGTAGTCTCATTGAAGATGGTTAAGAACCTGTTGAATGTGGTCATTTTGCTAGCATTGAATGACAAAGCTTTGTTTGTGCTCTCACTTCGTTGTGATGAAAGAGCTCTTGCGGAGAAAAAGTATTTGTTCATTGCAGGGCACCACTTATCTCTAATAGAATAAAGCCTCTTGAACTATTCCTTGTCTTGAACATGAAAATTTTTGATCATATTGTTCCATGTCATTTCAAATCCATCTTCTATTTTTACAGTATTTCAAACAATGCTCAAATGCTTCATTGAAGAGACCATCCTTTTTTAATTCACCAAAATGATGCATTCTGTGTAATGTGCCATAGGATCTAAAATTTCATGTTTGTGAAAACCTGTAAAATTTCATGGATAATTTTATTCAGAACAATTTCATATGTAAACATATGATCTAAAATAAATTAAACACGAACTAAAGACATAAACATTGGATGCAATTGTTCATGATTTTTTTTCCAATAATCAGGTATTTTTTAAAAAACAATTTACCGAATTATACATTAGATGTTCTGAACAAACACAAGAACTAATGAACTAAACACTAAAGGTAAGAACATAAGCATACCAACCCAAAATAGTCCAGATCAATCAATTTTAAGAATGGTCACCCTTTCAATTGCTTTGGACATGACTGGATCTTGGTCTGTAAATATTGTTACTGGCTCTTTGCCACCCATTAATTTTCTGGAAACATCAAGAAGTCATTCGAAAGTTGAAGCTTTCTCATCAGCATTGAAAGCACATCCAAACATAACTATATTGTCGTGGTTGTTCATTCCGGCTATTGGAGCACAAATCAAGTTGTATTTGTTGGTCTTGTATGTTGCCGAATCATTTAACAAAGTTAGATCATGTTACTTCATGTGTTAATGCAATTACACAATTTAATTAATATGTTACTTCGTACATTTCATCAAATTTAAAATACCTAAATTTTCTCAACAAAATACATATAGGTCAGTTTTAGACTTTGGTGAATTATGAAGCAGAATTATATCACGTTTATTCATGTTTTCATGTTATTACATCGTGTGTCTAATAACATTATACGTTAAAAGAAAATTTAAAGACAGCCAATTTTTCTCAAAAAAATGTAATATATTTTACTTCATCTGTTCATGAAGTTACATCGTGTGTATAACACACTACTTTGTGTGTTCATCTGTTACTTCATGCGTGTTAATGTATTTTACGAAATCCAAACCATACCTATATGTTTGTCAAATACCATTAGATCGGCGTAGAGGGAGTAGTCTTCCTTCATCATTGAGTCCCTCCAAAATAATGTTGTTAGCCTGTCATTATCATCCAATTTAACGTTGAAGAAGAAATCTTCCTCTTTGGGTATTCTTCTGTGAGAGTCTTTAAATTACTTGTTGAGCATCGCCTCCTTCAATCTCCTTCATGCCCAACTTGTTCACGTAGTTTAGATGATCCTTAATCGTGTGTCCTAGATTCTGAATACCACCAGCTTCAAAAGCCATAAGCTTGAATCCATGGCTGGGTTTTAATCCTGTGCCTTCCATTTCTTTGCAAATACTGCCATTCGACTCAAGTGAGAGGATGATTGTGAGATGTCACATGATACAATACGTCATGGGCTCCATCGATAAATTTAACCCAAATTCCAGCTTTGTATTCTGTTCTCGTAACCACATTTTCCCTTGTTTTTCTTCTTTTCTTCTTAGAGCCCTCTTTATTGATATTGTTGTTTGAAGGTGTGTCAGGTGTTTCATTCTTCACTTTTGTGTTTCCATGATTTAAGCAGACAAAATACTTCTCTGGGATGGTTCCGTCTTTTTTACCTCTTTGTGTTGAACATCACACCCCAAATCCCAATGCATTTGACTGTTTTCTGTATAATCATGAAACTCTGATAGTGTTTTTGCTCCCAAAGCTTTGAAGCAATCTGTGACATCAACTTTCGATAGGTCGCTTAAATTGGTGACATAATCTGGTCCTGCAAAATTGTATCCTTTTAGTAACTCATAATATCAACTATTATATTAATTTGTTTGTGTATTTTACAGTTTAGTTCGGCCTTCATAAACAATTGTTTAGTCACTAATAAATTTGTACAAAGAGTTACAATATCAAAAAATTTGATAGAAAATCCTACTAATTAAATTTCAGACATTAATCACAATAGATTATATATTTATTGTGTTACATCGTGTATTTAACATATTACTTGTTGCATAAAAATAGTCTTAACAAAATGCATGTAATTGAATTCTTGACGAATCATCTTACAAAGTTCAATGTTTTTACTACGTGTGTTCATGCAGTTACATCATTTATTTACGATGTTACTTCAAACATTTTAGAAAATTAAAAAACACCTACATTTTCTCAACAAATTGCATATAACCAAATTTCATACCTTGGGGAATTGTCTATCATTATACTATCACGTTACTTCATGTGTACATGCAGTTACATCTAGTGTTCATCATATTACCTCATATGTTTCTGAACATTAAAAAAACACCTACATTTTCTCAACAAATTGCATATAACCAAATTTCAAACCTTGGGGAATTGTCCATCAGAATATCATCACATTACTTCATGTGTTAATGCAGTTACATCCAGTGTTCATCATATTACCTCACATGTTTCAAAAATTAAAAAACACCTACATTTTCCCAAATTCATATAACCAAATTTTAGACTTTGGGGAATTGTCTATCAGAATATCATCGCGTTACTTCATGTGTTCATGCAGTTACATTAAGTGTTCATCATATTACCTAATATGTTTCAAAAAATTATAAAACACCAACATTTTTTTCACAGCACGCATATAACTGAATTCCAGATCTGACAAAAAAATTCACAATATAAAAATGTTACTTCACGTGTTCATGCAATTACTTCATGCGTTTAACTGTATATACAAAATCAAAACCAAACCGGAATGTAAACTTGTTAAATTTTCATATTGAACATATTCGTTGCTTTCTCCTTCATACAAAATAATTTCATTGCCTTGGATTGCTTCGTTTTCCATAGTTTATAATAGAAACACCTTAGATCGTAGATTTCAACCGTTAAAACTAAGATTTTTAAACTGTAAAACTAAGATCATTGATCGCAGATCATATAATTTAGATTTTAACCATCAAAGTAAGATTTTCACCTTCGCAGATTGTAGAAGCTTTCTTTGATATTTCCGTCGTAAAGTTCCGTGCATAATTCGATTCTAGCGCAAATCCGAAGCAAATCCGACACAATTCCATCACAAAATTGCAGAATCTCTGATCGGATTTTCAAAGCAAATCCGACGCAGATCTACAAACCCGAGCTTAATCCGTTGATTTTCATAGGATTGATCGGCGATTTGCAACGTTAAATTGGTTTGATCGGATTGAATTTCATAGCAATTCAGATTCCTTGACTTTGGGGGTTTTGTTTCCAAAATATGACAGTCGATTGTCATCAGTACCAAATTTTCTTACAACTCAAATTTCTTACCCATTTTCTTCGGCTCTCATTTTCTAATTATTTGTAATTTGGTCCCATTTTTTAATTCATCGCTTTTTTATTATAGTTTGGTTCCTGATCTCGCCATTTGCCCTGATTTGACTGTCACCCATGAGTTTTTCTCTTTCCAAAAAAAGAGTGTGTGGATTGATTAGAGCCCATCTTAAAGAACTAAGAGAGGGAGTATTTCGTTGCTTGTTGGAAATTTGGAATCTGATGGCTTTAACCTAAACTTAAATTTCCATTTACCCAAACCCCCACGTTGTCTTAATCTTCCTTGGTAAGATTTGAATTGTTTCTCAAAATAAATAGAAACCAAAGAATGCCAAACGTTCTTCCCCTTCCTCAGACCGTGCCAACGGTCACAACGCCTCCAAACTCGGTCCACGACTCATCCCCACCAGCATCATGGGCGACGACGAGTCCACGACCAGCACCCCTCCGCATTCTATATCTTTACCGCCGCAAGAAATCCCTATCGAAATCATCCCGGAAGAAGAAATGGCGCTCATCGAGGCCGCCTTCGCCGCCGCCAGCCGGTCCGTGTTCCCGCCTCTGCCCACCGCCGCAAGGTCCATACACTCCATCACTGCCTTCTCCAAGAAGAGGTTTTCCACCATTTCTGTAACCGGGTCCGGGTCGGACTCCGTCGGCGACATAGAAGACTCGCCTCGTCAGGTGAAGAAGAAGAGCAAAGCGTATGAATCACTGCTGCGACGGTTCCGCAACAAAAAGGGATTGTCTGTTACTGATATTACCGCCACGGTAAACAATTTCTACCTCCGTCCCAACTTAAATTCGCATCTCTGTTTTTCACTGCCTTTAACCAACATTTTTATGTAGCTAAAAATTATTAAAAAGCTCGACATATTGTAATATGCGTTGATGCTTACCCATATAATGATATTTTACAGTTAAAATTGATCAAATAGTGTTATAGGGTAGGTGAGCTTTAAAGGGACCAGAAAATTGCTTATTGAAATTTTTATGTCTGGTGAGATTTAAACTGGCGCCAGACTTCAACCCGTTGGGACAACATTTGACAGATATTTGATTATTATGTAAACTGTTGTGCCATTTTGAATTCAGGAATGGTGTGAGAAACAGATGGAGTTTGTACTAACCCTTGGCAAAGCTAAGCCTACGAAGGCTATGAAAGCTGGTTCTGCTAGGCATGCTGCACTTGAAGAAGAGGTGCCCTTTTGCTATTACAAACTTCTTTTTATTAAAAAAATGCTATTTTTAATATTATTAATACTATCTATATTTATCTATCAGGATAGTAGAAGAAAGGCTTAGTTGCTGCTGTTGCTTTTATAGACATGTTAAAAGTCATGTGAATATCTTATTGAAGTTTGATAAAAGCCCATAAATTTATGTAATATGTTTTATTGGGTTGAAGACATGAATGTTATCAGTGGTAGTATCATGTAAAAGTGGTTGTACTTTGATAGTATTGACTGAAAATAAAAGTCGTACCTGTTGGAAATCTGATTGTTTCTGAGGAATGGACGGAGGTTTTTTTTTGCATTAGTTTGCTTGTCCAGTAATACGAGTTTGAATTTATGTTAAACTCTTAATTGTCAGTTCTTTTCTCTTTCTTCATTGTCTCGGTAGAAACCGAGTATGAATAACAGTTCATTCATTCATTAGTTACTCTGCAGCCTATATTTCCTTGAAAGAACCTTCTGCTATTGCAATTACATAGATGGTCATCAGTTCGCGTTGTGTCTTCTCTTTTGAAATCTACTACAGTCTGCATGTGCTGTGTGCAGGTAGTCAAAAAGGTCGTTGTTGAAGTTACATCCAGAGAAGACAAATGGGCTCTTCAATTTACGAATTTTATTATTGGTGTAAATCAATTGTTGTTAGAAGGACTGACACGTGAATTGCCCATGTAAGTTTGATTTGTATCTTGGATTTCTGTTGGTCTTAGTTCTTTAAAATTTGTTTCGCATTATGTTGTTTGTATATGGCTGAAATCAGAGTGTTATCCCAGTATGTGCGTATGTAAACTGTTTTAGGCATTATCCATTTCATACTTTTTGTCGTTTTCAGATGGCTCTTGTGGCCTAATGATTTTTCTTGCATATTTCCAGAGTTAGCTTTGAGGAAGGTCTGTGGATGGTCGGTATAATAGATGAAATTCGAATGCCCACTGTAGAAACTGAAAGATATGCTACATTAGTTGATACTAAAACTCGTGTTCGACCACGGCCTCCTGCTGAACCACAACAGCGAAATGGAAGGTACAATCTGTCATGGTCTTTGATTAGCCTATCAGTAGAGATCATTCTTTGAATTATTGATTGATAATAGTTAACTGAAGATGCAACCATTTTTCTTTTTGACAGGCTTCAGCTGATGTGCTATAAGCGTCTATGGGACAACTTGGCAGCTGATAAATTTCCCCTGGGAAAATTCTTTGATTTCTTTGCTTTGAATCCTAATTATATTCTCTCCTCAGATATCAGGAACTGTACATCAAAATCAGGGTTTCCAGCAGAGGTAATTGCTTTACCATACCTGTATTGCAGTAGACATGCAAGCATGTTAAAACTTCTGATTTGATTAAGCATAGGAGTTTTTTTTAATTCTTGAAGGCCTTCTACTTGGTGAATTTGATTACCTTCTTATATTTCCTTAAATGCAGACACTCAATGATTTGGTGAACTTCTACCGGAATACTTGCTTCTTGCTGCCCCCGGCTCATGACGAACTCTTACTAAGGTTGGTTGAGAATTTTGAAGTGGCCCTTGTGCAGTCGGTTTATGCAGTTTTTATGATTTTTTTTATTTCCTTATGTAAATGTGTCCTCCTTCCTGTTTTTTATGAGCAAACTTTTTGCTGTTAACAATTTATGAAGTCTTTTTTACAAGACATTTAATTGTTTAACAAGACATTTAATTCTTTTGTACCTCATTGTCAAGTAGAAGTATATATTTTTACTTGTTCATTCATGGCACCTTATGTATGAAAGACTCCTAACTAAGGTAGACAAGTTTTGTGATAAATTTTGGCTTATATTTGCATCCTCGTTTGACTCAATGACGTTAATACTTTACGTGATAGGTATGAATTGCAAGAAGATCAATCTTTGCTTGGTGAGAATAGATTTGCTTTTGATGCCAATTGGCTTAATAGTCAACTCAAGTCTTCTCTTGAGTTCTGGCTGGGGGAACGAGAGGCCACCTACACCCCAGAGGAGGAGCGATGGAAATGCAGATATTGTAAATTTTCTTCCAAATGTCCAATACAAACTGACAATGGACAGCAAGCTTCACCTAGCTCAAGAACAGGAGAGTAGGACATATTACACAAAAGTTGTTGATTGTTGGACCTGATTATTTAGAAATGTGCAATGATGTTCTCAATCATACATCCATTCTTTGGATTTTGTACACTGTTAATGAAGAGATTGACAATCATTTCAATGTACATAGATCTGAATGTGTATTGTTTCAGAAGCACTAATGAAAAGGTATAAATTCTACGATAAATTGTTTGTTTCACGAGCACAACCATTTTGATGAAATCTGAATGGGACTTCCTCAGGTTGTTGAACAGCAGCAGCTGGAAGATCCTGGAGAGACTCACTTCAGGTGGACTTGAATGGGCAGCTGGTGAGGAACATCCCTCTCCCTGTCTATATCAGGGAAGAACTTTGGGGAAGCTGAAAGTGTGAGAAGACGGAAGATCTCAGATCAGGCAAAAAAATGGTCCGAAAGATTTGGAAGGCTACAGCTGGAAGTATAAAAGCTCCCGTATTATGTGTATGAGCAGAAAATCCAGGAGAAGAGCAGGTTTTCAGCTCGCATTATGTACTAGAATAGATCAGTTAACTATGTTTGTCGTCTTTCAACTCTATTAATCAGTCAGTCAGCCTCTGCAGTGGATCTTGAACTAGTAGATGTATCATTATCTTATCCTATTTGAGCACATTAGAGAGAACTGCAGATTACTTTGATTCTTCAAATAAAGTTGCAAGAAAACAGCTCTCTACATTACATGCAATGAGGAAATTATGTTGTTTTATCGAGGACAAAAAAAGGCTTGTGCTAAAATGACCAAATCCGCTCACCTAAATTAGCTAACCATAACACACCAAAATGAGTTTAAAGTAAACATATGAAGCCAAAACACGCTCTCCAAGAGCACCATGCATTATACTACTTAAATTTCATTAAGTAGTGCTGATAAAGGCCTTCAAAAGCTATTAAAAGTAAATGGAACTAGTTCAAGAAACAACTTTCTAAAGGAGTTACTCTAATCAACTGCAAGGACAGATAAATTTACTGTTTAGTTGCTGCAACAAAAATGCTAATAAAACTCCCACAAAATTTTATTCCATCACAGCAACACCCCCAGCAGCCTTGATCTTATCAATGATAGCAGTGGCCTCTTCTTTGGTCACACCTTGCTTAATTACTGCAGGCACTTTCATAACCAAGTCTTTTGCTTCCTTCAATCCCAAATTTGTGATTGCTCGAACCTCTTTGAGGACTTTAATTTTTGCAGCATCATCGAACTTCTCTAATTTAACGTCAAATGCTGTTTTCTCGACCCTCTTCTCTTTGGTATTTGCACCAGTACCAGGCCCTCCCTGAGGACCTACGTCCAAGCCCTCTGCAGAAATCCGTTGCAACTTGGGAAGCTTCAGCTTTTGGGTGAGTGTGGGGCCAATCATTTCGCGCTCCTCGGGAGGCAGGGCTGCAATTTGATCGGCAAGCTGTACGATCTTATCAGAAGGTGGAGGTCTTGGGCCATACGGATCATAGACAGCAGGATACTTGTATCTTATAGGCTTAGATTGGGGATCCCTGGGAACATAATCAGTCTGAATAGAACAAGACTGAAGAGGGCCAAAAATCCCACGAAGAGTTGTCTGAACTTGTAAGGATCTCAATACAGGACAGATGATCTGCAGATTCTTATAATGCCGAATCATTGATAGAGAAGTTGTTCCCCTTGTAGAACTGGAACTTGTGTTTCTATGTCAGGCTCTTGCTTGGAGAAAAAACAAAGAGAATGTAAGGCTGCATTGCACATTCAGTATTCAGGAACCATCATTCGCTATAATGTAAAAGAAACCTAATGATAAAGTCAGTAGGTTTGATATCTATGCATGTAAAATTATGGTCTAAACTGAAGCAAGTTTGACAGCAAACCAAGCCCAGCAAGTAACCTCTTCAGTTTCACAAGGGCAAATCACAAAAAAGATATCATGATCTCAAACTGAAAGAGCCGCACACATACAGTAAATGACCTAACTTGATGACCAATTTACCAATTTCAAATCCCAAATCTCACTAAGGTGAAATACAAACTAATCATCCAAAAATCTTCAGGGGACCCGCTTCATCATCATGTCCACTAATTATAAAGCACGAGAAGTTTCTGCTAATTAAAACGAAGGAATGGATGCTGAACACTAAGCAGAGACTCATCCTTAAATCCAAAGGAAGGCCTGTCAAGGATGGGGGGCGGGGGCTTCTGATGGAGAGGCTAGACAAATGGTCATCAAATGAGTGCCTAATATAAGGCCTCAAGTGGACAAATGGTCATCAAATGAGTGCCTAATGTAAGGTCTCAAGTGATCAAATGGACATGGTATAGCGTTTAATATTGAAGTGAAATTATAGAAAGAGAGGTGAGGCTTCGAATGCTGGAGGCGGAGGCTTCTCGCGGCGGAAGGAAAATCTATCACAAAAAACATCCAGATACATCTAGATACTACAGTTGCATAACCAAATTCTAAACAAAAGGGTACCGGAACATCCCCAGCCATCGTCAATTCAGATTCAATAATAAAGCGGCAGAGAAAATGCAGATAGAATCTTGGAACAAAGAGTTCGAGTCCATACCTGGAGCCGAGCCGGACTACAGCTGCCCAAATGAGTTCTGGGTTCCAAGGGATTTTGGTTGAGGAGAGTGCAGCCTAAAAGTCTACTGCCGGGGATCGCAAATGCTCCTTCAAGTTTATTGAAACTCATTCTCTTGCCCTCAAAAGTATTTACACGATATGTGCCTACTCTTTCTTTCTTCATTTTGGTGGGGTATAGTTTCGAAATTGATATGTAAGCACAATATATTAGGGTTTTCGAAAACATAAAAATTACCAACTAATCACGGCCCAACAAACATGCTGTTAGAAATAAAATAAAATACTAGTATTTTACAGTAATTTTAATAAATTTTCGTATCTTAATGTTCAATTTTAATTATTTGACATAAAAAGAAAATGGGCTTAAGTACTAAACTTTGAGACAAAGGGGGGATATTTGCAATTTTATTGCTTGAAGCCGGTTCAGCTCAAACGTTTCTGGGATGCAAGACGCTCCCCTGCCTTCTGTACAGCTTTTCTCTTCTACCAAAGGTTCGATCTCGCTCCCTCTGGGTTCCATTTCAACCAGTTCCCCGTGTTGATTTCGCATTATGCCTTTTTCGTCAGTACCCAGAAGTCATCTCCTTCGGATTTCTTCCAAGAACCTCCCGTTCTGCACCATCTCCTCCATTAAACCCTCACTGAACCCTCAACATCTCAGTTCTTCAATGTACTATAATGCTTTTCATCCTATTGGGTGCTGGTGGAATTCTCCACTTCTTTCAAATGCAAACCCCCAAACACTTATGCAGCTTTCTAGCTACTCTTCCGCCCCAATTCGGCGGTTGAGGGGGCCTCCTACGAGATCCCTGCGAAGGCGAATCAGCAGGAGAGCGAAAGCCGCTGCGAAACCAGTTCTGGATGAAGCGCTGTTTCAAAGGGCCATTTCCAAGCTCCTTCCCAGGTTCACCCCTGAGGAGCTCTGCAATGTCATCACAATGGAGGAGGACCCTCTCGTGTGCCTCGAGGTTTTTAACTGGGCGTCGCAGCAGCACAGGTTCAGACACACTGTCTCAACTTTCCATATCACCATCAAGAAGCTTGGCGCTGCGAAATGGTACGACGAAATGGATGTCATTGTTAATCAGGTTCTTGCTGATCGTACTGTTGGTTCCGAGGGTCTTTATAATACCATGATTTATTACTTTACTGAAGCTCGGAAATTGACCAGGGCAGTTAACATTTATAAGCACATGAAGAGTCTGAGGAATTTGGATTGTAAGCCGTCGATTACAACTTATAATATTCTTTTGACAGCATTCTTGGGTAGGGGGGCGAATTCGTATGTGCATTACATGTATATGGACACGATTAGGTTGCTGTTTAGACAAATGGTGAATGATGGGGTAGAGCCAGATATTTACTCTCTGAATTCGCTGATTAAGGGGTATGTGCTGTCGCTACATGTCAATGATGCCCTTAGGATATTTCATCAGTTGGAGGTGGTCTATGGTTGCCAGCCTAATTCATTTTCGTACAATTACTTGATCCATGGGCTTTGTGCACAAGGGCGGGCCAAGAATGCTATGGAGCTGTTTGCAGAAATGAAGGAGAAGGGGTTTGTCCCTAGTGTCAAATCTTACAACTCCATTGTGAATGCATTGGCGTTAGGGGACGAGATTGAAGAAGCTGTGAAGTGCTTGTGGGAAATGATTGAAACCCAAAGATCGGTTGACTTCATAACCTACAGGACTGTGCTTGATGAGATTTGCCGCCAAAAACGAGTGGAGGATGCTATGAGTTTATTGGAAAACTTGCGAGAGAAGCGTCTGCTAGGTGACATTACTTACAGGGAGCTTTTGCAAGGGATTGGGGGAAATTCTAGGAATTCACGATATGAGACACGATTCAGGTACCTCAGTGTTGCTTACTGTTATGGTCCTCTGCTGCATGCCACCTATATACTAACATCCGCTTATAAAGTCACAATTTTCTTCAGAATTAAGTGTATGCTTGATAGACAGTATTCTGGTGAATAGTTTGAGCTTTCTTTTTCATCATATTTTCATAGGTAGTCGTGGTATCAGCCTGCTCCTTTACTCACCTGCTTTAGTAAGTAAAATATCTGACTTCAAATCTGTCATGCAGAATCTTACTAAACCATGTCCAAATAACTATCCTTAAATAGTCTATGAATGTAGCAACACATGTATACTGCATTTAGATAGGATTCACTTTATATCTTTGCAGTGAAAATGTACTTAACCCAACAACTTGTCTTGCCAATCTTGCAGCTGAAGAGTAGAACCTGAACTTCTCTTCTCATTATTTCTGCAAAGCACTGATAGTGTTCATGATCCACAGAAGAATTTGAACGGATTCCTTGTCGGCTGCAAAAGGTTGAGTCTTCAGAACATTTTATGGTAACTTCCTTTTCTGGTCTTAGAAAGTTCTATTCAAAGACCTTCCTGTTGTTTCATAGCCAAGATGAGTTGTATTTTGTGTTATCTTATGAAAGAGCTGAAGTCTTTTAGGATACTTTCCACATCTAAGAGAACGCTTTTCAAAAAAGCTAGGTATGATGTTCCCAAAGGAAACTGTTACGGATTTCTCTTACAAGGCTTGTGATTGTGAAACATCTATTGATCTTGTGATATCTTGATTGGTTATGAAAAAGATGATATTGATCTATTTTAGTCCTCCATATCAGAGAACAGCACAAGAAGCTTCTATCAAGCATCTGCTAATAGATTGGCCTCCTAAGTTCAAAGCCTAGAATGTCAGCTACGCCCTTTTTAGTTTTTCAGTGTCGTTTGACTTATTCCTGGAAAATTAACACAACATTTGAATGAAAGCCATTATCTTTGATGGTCGTTGTGCAAATCTCTTGCTAAGAGTGCTGACTGCTGAGCATGGGTTTTGAAATCTATCAGATGTTATATGTATTGGATTAGCAAAAATATCCTGTGCTGTATTACTTTGGTATGTAGTGATAAAATATTATCGATCTTAGGTATCCTTTGAGCAGTTATTCATCTTTTGGTCATCTTTCAAGGACTGGACTGGCAGCCTGATATTTATATTTCTGCATTTCCGTATGCTAAAGAAGAGCGGTTGCAACGTCAGGGAAGAGGCAGCAGGAAAGGTTCGAGGCAGTGACCCGGCGTGGATGTGCAGTGATGGCGGCCGAGGTAGGGTGGCTGAGGAGAATTATGCTGAGCAAAGGAGGCCGAGCCTCCATCTTCGCCGGAATCTGAACCGCCATCACCATGGTTAGAATGATCCTTCTGAAGAAAAAGGGTCCAAGCAAGAAGGTCCTCTCCGGCCAAAAAAAATCACTATAGAGAAACTAGTGACATCTCCCAAAGGCAAGCAGTCAACGAGCAAGAATGCTGCGAACCTTCACCGGAGCTGCAGCGGGTTATATGTCAAAAATCTGCTGCTCAAGGTGCTGAGGTAACTCAGCGCAACAAGAAAACTCCAAAGCCCAAAGTGCCCCCTACTCCGGAACTAGAAGCAGGAAGTAAAAGTGAAGCTGAGGATCAAATTTCTCAGGGGCCAGAAAATTTAATGCCATAGTCTCCGTTCAACCTTTGCCTGAAGCTGAAAAGCGCAAAGGCAAAAATAGAACATTTGTGGGATGGATTGAATTTGATTGGCCGTGCATTACGTGCATTAGAAATTAATAAAGAGGTTGAGGATTTGTTTTCCAATATTGGTTGGCTTGCTTTATTGAGTATTCGTGAGCTTGTTTGTAAGAAATTATGCTTGGAATTGTGTGGCTCTTTTATAAGAAATTACATCTTACCCTCATTTTATCACTTTTGCTTAGTCTATTACTGATCTAGTTCTTCTTCTTGGGCTAGAGACTGAAGAGTTCACCAAATCTGTAGAGTATCATGAAGATCCTAATCCTACATTATGTCCAATATGTAAATGGGGAGTGGAGTACCTTTTCTTTTGGGGGATCAAGGAGTACCATTTCTATTTGAGCCTGACCATGTTAAAAATCTTTTAAAGAGTACTTCCATTAAAAATGGTGCTTTGAAAGTTTGTCATTGATTTTTTGCGCACAATCTGTTTAGTCAAATGGACAGCTCGAATGTGGTTACTCAAATTGAGGTATCTTTGTTTTCTAAGATGTGGAGTCAAAAGAAACTGAATTTTGGTTATTGGCGTGCCAAACAGTTCAAATATAATTGCAATCATATGAAAAAGAAAATGGCTTTAGAAACTTTGATAGCTAAACTTGTAGTTGGTTTTGGTGTTTTTAATGCATTTCTCAATAATTTATTATAGCGGGTCTAATGGGGTGGGGTGGGTATGTGACAGATGTGAACTAATATCCACCCGGCCTACTACTCATGGTGAGTATCATTTTCATATTCACACCTGCCCCGCCCCCCTCATCAAAACTAGCTTCATACTCACCCCATCGGGGGTGGATGCAAGGCGGACCTCCACCAAAATCCGTCCGACTACCAACCCTAATCCTTGAACTAATTCGACAAGAAGTTGATGTTGCACTTGAAACACTTTGTGTTGCTGTTAAAGTTCCTCAACTTCAATGAACAAATTCAATGACCATTAAGAAGCATTTTACTACTGCCCACCAATCATACACCGAATCTCAAGTAAGTGAAAGCGAGATATTTTGCTCCTGCCCACCAGTTGCAATTGTACAGACTAAACCTGAAGTACCTGAAATAGAGAATAGAGACATTTTGCTCCTGCCCACTTGAAATACTCGAAATAGAGACATTTTGCTCCAACCCACCAATCACAATGGTACAAACTGAACTTGAAACACCCACGGGTGTACCCCAATGGTTGGGAGATGGGTGGGGTAAGCCAATGATTTCAGGTTCGATACTCGGCAGCGGCAGTGTGGGGAGCTCTTGCTTTGCATGGCTCCCTTGTGCGCACCGAGTCCATACCAAGCCCATTGGTCCTGGTGCTGGGCTACCGTGTTTTACCTCTCATACGTTGGCTGGGGTGTCGGTTGGTATGGGCCGCTGAGGGCGAGCGGATCTTCGCCTTTAGCCAAACTGAACTTGAAGTACATAGAAGTTCTCTCAACTTATACCATCCAGAATTGGTATCATGATAAAACAATTTCATCCTTTCTAAAGTAGACATAGTAAATACGCAAATTATACCATGTCCTCGGGGTACGTTGTGAATGGTATCCCCATAGTTGTGCAGTACTTATTGTAGAATTTATACCACAAGATTTACTCTCTATGTTCTCTCCACTTCCTCCACCACTATCTAGTTTCTCGTTTATCCCTATCATAACAATTTTGGAAGATTAGTTTTTTATCACCAAGATTCTCCCATTCTTTCATTTTCACTTTCTGAATCAAAAAATGTTTGGACATTCTCGTTTTTTAATCTTTCTATGTCAATAATTTCACTTTTTAACCAGTTTTTTTGAAAGTATTCACCTAATACGGTAAAAGATAGAATCATGTGATGCATATATAAATGCATAAATATAATTACCAGATTATCGTCAATGTGATACTTTGTTTGAAAATGTCGATCTTAGTCGCACAATTGGTCCGACATCTGAATGTATCCACACGAATTTGCCTATAGGACAGTTAGTTAAAGTGCCAGCTTCATTCATCTAAAATATATATGTGTGTGTGTGTGAACTGCATTGTAGGCCTATTTATAGAAGCAATACCATGGAAAGTTAATGTCATATTTATATCAATATATGTAATGGTTTTTGATATTAACATTTCATTCATATCAATCATATTATTCATGTATTAATGTTGATTGATGGAATATTATGGTCAGCATTGATTGTCCAAATCAATATTGATTGTGAGGAATGTTAACCCTTACAATTTACAATACTTTGTCCATATTTATCTTGATTATCAAATAATCCATAAACATATAATTGCCAATTAGCCCTCGTGGATTTAATATCTCATTAATCGATTACGATCCCAATAATAAATTCTATTGTGTGCGACCTTTCAGGTTTCTAAACATTTAGCAATAAATATTTACTTAGAAATTCTATTGGCATTAGTCCAAAATCCAACATTTTCAAACTATAGTTTCTCATTTATCATAATTATCTGTAGGCCTACCAATAATAACAATTTTGGGAGGTTAGTTTTTTCTCTCCCACGTTCTCCCATTCTTTCATTTTACACATTATTAATCCAAAAATGCTAGGACGTTCTAATTTTTCTTCTGTTTTTACATTTGTGAATTGGACGTGATTTTTTCTCTCCCACGTTCTCCCATTCTTTCATTTTACACATTATTAATCCAAAAATGCTAGGACGTTCTCATTTTTCTTCTGTTTTTACATTTGTGAATTGGACGTGAATAATTTCACTTTCTTATCAGTTTTCAATGGAAACAACACCAATCAGTAATCATGGCATCATCGTACCTTTCAAGAAGGGTAGTCAAGAAGTTATGTTTATTATTTTCTGTAAACATCTTTGAAAAGTGAAAATGGAGTTCCGAATTTCTTCATGGTGAGGCATGTGGATTGGAGACGTGATTGACATGTTTATATATGTGGCTAATTTGGTTTAATTCTAATATCGTATGATAGATGTGCATCCTATATATGTAGAATGTACATTTGAATACTTATAATTGTGCATTATAATATTTTTATAATAATTAAAATTAAATTATAATAATATCATATAATATAAAATACACGAAATATGGTACTCCTAGAGAGTGCAATGTAAAATTTTCCCATCCTTAGTTCATGATTATTCTTTCATATGCAATGGCATATGAACTCTTTCAATTGTGAAGTCTATTTATGCTTTAAGTGCGTTGTAAAAAAAATGATGCAACATTTTGTCCCTATTTAGTCGATGCATTGTTTTTTAAATGCAGTGTGCATAATAAAACTTAAAATTGTCAAGTCCATTAATGCTAGAAGTGCATTGTTAAAGAACTGGTGAATATGTTACCTTAATGTGTTGATTACCACTATTTTCTATGCAGTGTGCATATTATCTCATTGAATTGTGCATTCCATTAATAGTGTACTTGCATTGAAAATTTTTACGATAGATTATTTTTCCATACTTAGTTTTTGAATATATCTTGGCTTATTCATAAAATAGATTATCAAGTTGATGCAAGTTATTCTTCTATATCTTTTGAGGAGGCTATCAGCTCATCAATTCTTGATTTGAAAGTGAAAAATGAAGAAGATGTGTACAAGTTGTATAATGGTTATGCATATACCATTGGTTTTAGAACTAGATATCATAACAAAAGGTTTGTTTATGGTACAAACCAACTGAAGGGAAGGGAATTTTTTTGTTTGAAGCAAGGACAAAAGAAAGTAAGAGTTGATATTGATAAGAAATACACAAAGTCGGATGTTCGAACAGGTTGCATGGCAAGAATTTTCTTTGAAATAGATGTGGATGGGAAATGGGTCATGCGGAGGCATGACATGATACATAACCATACTTTCAGTCCTCCAAATAAAATTCATCTCTCAAATGACACTGGAATATTAGCCAAACTCATCTTGATTTACTAAAGGAATTAGTTGACTCAAGAGTTCATGGATTGAACGCTATTAGATACATAAGATATGATACTGGAGGCCCTAAGGCACTTGGTTTTACTCATAGAAAGGCCTACAATGCACTTGCGATTGAAAATAGGAAAAAAAATATGGAGTGATGCACCAAGTCTTATTAACATATTCAAGCAGAGACAAGAAAATGAGCCTGATTTCTTCTATGATTTTAAGATTGATACAGATGAATGCAGTTTGATTAGTTTCTTCTAAAGAGACGGCCAGATGAAACAAGATTACATGAATTTTGGCGATTTGGTAATTCATGACATTACTTATCATACGAGCAAGTATGATATGATTCGTGCTCTGCTTGTAAGAGTTAATAACCACACATACAATTATGTTTGGATGTGGCTTTGTATTAAATGAAAAGTTGAGTCATTTGTTCGGTTGTTCGAGGCTTTTCTTAAGTCGATGGATGGCTTGCAACCTAAAACTTTAATGACTGATCAAGATCCAGCAATGTCTTCTACAATCAAGTTGCCTTTTCCAGAAAGTCGTCATAGACTTTGTTGTTGGCACATAGGTGAAAATTCAAAGAAATACATTCAACACTTGTGGAACAAAAAAGGATTCCTTAATTTATTTAATCATGTGCTAATGTATTGTGATACAGTTTAAGAGTTTGACAATTTCTTGATGAGGTATGTTACTTATTATAGACTCACATAGTTACATTTACATTGCACATTACTTTGTTTCAAATGCACATTATGTTGTCGACAATTGCACTTATGTTGAATTCTAAAATAATATCTTTGTATTTATAATTGTGGTTAATTCCATTTTACTCACTCGTCCATATATAGTCTAACATGAATTTTTTGTTTTAAATTGAAGGATGACAACGGATTATGATTGTACTGACAATCTATGGTTGAAAAGGCTTTACGAGAAAAAAAGAACAATGGTGTCCAGCATTCTCCAACGACCACTTTTCAGCAGGTGTTCTATCTTCGCAAATGAGTGAATCCAAAAACCATTATGTTTCAAGAAGACTGCATAAAAAAAACTCCTTAGTTGGTTCTACAACTATTTTTGTGAAGTAGTGTATGAGTGGCGGAGCAATGAATTTGCAGAAGATACTCTATGTCCTTGAATGGCAAAAGAAGCCATCATCTCTTATGACGTCCTTGCCCCATGCAAGTCGAGGGCAGGAACGGATGGGGCTAGTGGAGGTAATGAATATACTAGTCCCTGTGAGTAACCTGGAATGGAAGGTTGAGCCCTAGCTTGAAATGGCTCTCCATCATATGCATGATAAGGGTTGGCTATCGCAGGCTAAGAAGCCCATCCCATAGTTATACCTACAGATGAGGGTGGAAGTACCCCATGCGTGACTCTGTCATCCCTCGGAGGAGAGGTAACTCGATAGCCTACTGCAGCTAGGGCATGAGTTGCCCGCTCTACATCTC
The DNA here is from genome assembly GCA_037428765.1 of Rubia yunnanensis. Lineage (NCBI taxonomy): Eukaryota > Viridiplantae > Streptophyta > Magnoliopsida > Gentianales > Rubiaceae > Rubia > Rubia yunnanensis. The sequence goes on along the minus strand of CM075062.1, from coordinate 31,531,858 downwards.
GGTTTGGGGTTGCCCTCCTCGCATTCTGATTTCCTTACATGTGTTGGCCATAGGCTTCCATATAAGAATCCCCCAACACATCCGTAAACCTTCCGTCTCTTGGGTCAGCTGGCCCTTCGAGCAAGAGATCAGGGTTTATTTTTTCCTTCTCTCCCAGTACTTCCAATCGCCTCGAGAACCCCAACGCATCCTTCTGGATCGGTGCCATGGTATTTGTGATGAATGCTACTGATGTTTGCCCCCCCTTGTGGTTTATCATTATAACAGACTCTGGACGCGACTCAGTTCCTGACGTTTGAGGGTTAGCCATATCGGTATCCTCAACATGGGCTTCGTTTCCTGCTCTTGAATCTTTCGTTCTTAATCGTTGCGGAGACCCAGCCATGTACCTATTAACCTTAACCTTTCAATTCTTCGAATAATCATGGACATAAACCCCCAAACCCCTTGACCTGGCTTAGTCGTCCCCACAGTCGGCGCCACTTGATGCATCTCTAACGACCGACCAGTTCTTGGGATTGAGCTCCTCTCAAACCAACATGCAATAAAACTGTCCCTGAGGGGTTTCAAGGGTCAGCTCTCTGAGGCCTAAGGCAGTCCAAGAGTCCAATGCGATTAAGACAGAATGAATTATGAATAAATGTGTACCTTGTATTTATATATCGTGTCCTAAAGAACGACATCCTTAATTATTGCCCTTAATTACTCACAAATACGGTAATTATTCTAGGGTATTAAATAATACCCTAATTGGGCTGCTACATCTGTAGCCCAATGCCTTCTTGGGCTCAACCACTATCAGGCCATGAGTCAAAATGTGGTAGAAGATAGAAGGGTTGAAGAAGGAAGACAAAGAAGCGGATGAATTGTGATCCGGAAGTTTGAACTAAGTTCTTAGAATGATCCGAGAATAATCAGCCACCAAGGATGGTACCATTGGATATTTCTTCTCGAGCGCTATAAAACTGACGATAAGAACTCCCAAATTGGAACAATGGTTCACACGTAGCAGTGCATACAAATTGAGGAGGAGGTAGAAGTTGGGCAGAGAGCTTGTCACGGTCAGTGAAAAATGTGCACGGTCAGTAATAAATGTGCATGGTCCATGACAAAGGGCCCAGCAACCCATTTATGTTGCTTTTCTCCTTTAATTCTAGACTATAAATAGTCCCTTCTTCCCCATTTGATGTGAGCCCGAGTTGGGGGCCTCCAAACCCTAGTTTTCTTCATATTTTCTTAGTTTTTGCATCTCTTTCATGAATTCTAGTAGATTTGTTATGGGTTTTCATAATCTAGGCTAAATATACTATTGAGAGCAATTGGTAAGCATTTCTAGTATAAATTTGTGAGATTTGGTTTATCCTAATTTGTGCTTTGATTATCAAGTATGTTTGGTGCTTTCCTGTGAGATTGATGCATGATTTAGACTAGGATGATCAACTAGTTGATGATTGTACATTGATCAAAACTGGAAGACTTTAACTTTTTTGTCAATGTGATTGTTGTGGGTGCTAGGTTGTAATTAGGAGTGACAACCAATTATGATTGTTGATTGATGAAATTGCTTAGACTTAGGATGAATTTGGATGGGTTTTGACTAATTATCAATGTGGTCCACTAATAACGATTAGCATGAAGACCGATCCTCATAGTCGTTATTAGTAAATTTACTTGTGCTATCTATGTGTTTCTTGCTTGTAGGACATTGTGGTAGTTTTGTTGGGTCTCCATGTGTATTGCTATCCTTGGGGAAATCTATAACTCTGATCGTCTAGGGTGACCGTAGGATAAGGGTTATTGTGTGACGCCGATTGCCCACTCTAACTATAACCGAGGAGATGTGAGAAATATCAACACTCGAAAGGTGTTGATAAGTTCTCCACAATATGTGATTAATGCATAAAAATAGGATAATTAATCTATGATCAAAGGATGACTAGAATATAAACCAGTTGCACCCAAGACTCGTTCTCATACTAATGACATCTTTCGTGCTATTTGTGATTGTATTTACAGTGCTCTCTTTAATAGTTTGTTAATTTAGTTGTTAAAGTAGTCGTAGTGTTTTTCAAAACCAAAACCCCCCACTTGGTTACCACACACGTAGAGTGACTTCTTTGTGGGCTTTTAACTACACTTTAACACTCGATAAAATCCCCCTTTCCTCGTGGATGACCCCATCTTACCACTTTTTAGTAGTTAGCCACGATTTGGGCAAATAAATACTATCTTGAAGAGGCACGGCGACAGCCTCCAAATTAACAATTTAAACACTCAAAATTCATAATTCAAGAAAGTAGAGTTATTTGTTTTTACCAAATTAAATTTAAAGAACACGTGAAACACAGAGAAATGGAGAAGCAGCAATGCTGCGGTGGAGCACGCCTTGAAAATAAATTTCGGGATGGAGCGATGGAGAAAAATCGAGAAAGCAGAGCAGACGGCAGGCAATTGGCAATTACGGCGCTAGCGCAAAAGGGAAAGCAGAGAAAGGAGGTAACGAGAGAATTGATATGTAGCATTAAATTTTGATTTTGATTGGTTTAGATACGAGCCAACATAGGAAAGAATTGATACTTTAAAAGTGGCCCATCTGCCATACATTTTGATTAAAATGGCTCAAAAGGCAAGAAAAGGCCCTGAAAGTAACTAAAAGAAAAGGAATTATTTTTTGATTTTTTTTAAAATAAAAAGGTAAAAATTGACCTGTATATAAATAAAACGGATATGATCCAATTTTGTACAACCTTTAATAATAAATTTGTACAACCTCTAATAATAAAATAATTGGGCCTTCATCCATCAAAAAAAACTTTTACCCATATATAATAGGTAAAAATATTATTTTTGGGCTCTTTCGAATATTGGGCCCTGTACGATCGCCCTACCAACACTACATTCGGTCTGACCCTACTTATTATCATATTAGAGAAAGTCTTATAGTAGACCGACTAACGATTAGACCAATCATAATAACCTCGTTTCAATAACTTTTATGGTCAAAATATAACTATTTATACATTGCAATACATTTTACAAGTTTTTAAAAGTTACACGAATCTCATTGCAATAAATAAAAATAAGCATAATATCACCCCATTTGTTATATCAATTATAAAATGAGCTCATCTAACGTTTAATCAGTCTAAAACAGGACTTTGTGATCATATTAAAATAGATTTTAGATTTTTTTTGGAAATATGGATGGGGTGAGTACAATGAGTTTGAAGTGGGCATAGAGACCCAAGTGATGGGGCATGGTAAATTTTAATATTGTACTCGTCATGAGTGATTGGGTGAGTATTGATAATTGGGATTTTTACACTTAAGCTCTAACTTTAGGCTGAAAGTGTCAATATAACCCTATAAAATGAAAAAGTTAAAAATAACCCTAACTTTATGACAAACTGTGCAGTTATAACTTTTTGTGCTAATTCCGACGTTGATGGAAGAAATTAGGCGTTCATTGAACCTAAAAGTTCTAAAATACGTCGCCTATTAAGGTAAAATTTCCCCCATTTAACCTCCACCCATCACCACCCACCCACCCTCCCCCACATTCTCGCCAGCCACCACCACCGCACCGGATCCACGCATCTCTTTACCAAATTTACCACAAGCATCAAATAAGAAAAACATAGTTGGAATTATTGACGGAGTTGCTAGAGGAGGTGTCATGATACTCTTCATGATTATATTCATCATCTACAGCTGGTGAAGTGGAATAAATGACCTTGACCGGAAAAGCACCACGGGTGACGGTTCCGTTGTCCACTCAATCAAAGTTAAAACTAACTACCGCATCTAACAGCTCATCTTCCCTACCATCGGATCTCTGTCGGTGGTTCCTCCTTGAGGAAATCAAAATGGCAAGCTCTGACTTCCATACATCTTGGTGATCGAAATGGGAGGATACAGAAAAGTCTCTTGGGGGAAAATCAACAACAACTCACTGCCATCGCTATCAAGCGACTGGATGCCACTTCCCAGTAGGGGGGCCAAAAATTTCAGATGTCGGGAAGAGGAATAGAAGAAGAAGCCGCAGGAAGAATAAAAAAGAAGAAAAAGGGATGAAGAAGAGGGCATTTATGTCTTTTCTCCTTTTTCTTTTTTCTAATCCAGGGGTGAAATGGTACTGGCACTTTCATCTTAAAGTTAGAGTCATTTTAGCACTACTCTTGTAATTTTAGGTGAATATGGCTATGGGGGGATTACAATCCTCATCCGCTCTGCCCATTGCCATCCCCATGTACAATTGTTAAAAAAATCCTAAAACTAATATGAAGAGGTCTCTTGATAGGTGGCATGTCATTAAATAATGGATAGTCAACTATATTTGTTCACTTATATACTACATTTGTTAAATACACACTCAATTTCTTTTAAACTAAAAGTTAAATATTGTAGTTTTACTATTAATGATGGATTTATCTGTCTCAAGCCCAAATGTGTCTTGGGGCCAATTTCAGGCCCAATATGCATATTGGGTAAGAGGATATTCGGTTACCGTATTTAATGGGGGAATTAAGAGTTATAATTTCAAGGGAAATACAATTTTGAAGTACAATATAAATACCAAGTATGTTTTCATTATTGGATGTACACTTTTTATACACCTTCAAGTATTTGGATTGACTTAGGCATCAAAAAGTTTTCCCATGGGACCTCCAGATGCCTTTTGTTTTGCAGACTATGGCCAAAAGATTCAACGAAGTAGCTTGATTGGTTTCGAGACAAATCAATTGGCACGCCCAGTGGGATCGATTTAGTCAAATTTGGGTCTTTTGGTTTATGTCCGCTTCTACGAATATTCGAAGGAGTGAGAGGCTAAAGTCAAAGGGGATATGTGCTACTAATGAGATACAATCCACCTATCGAGGAAGAAGAAGAAGGATGGTTAACCCTCCAGCATCCCAAAACGTCGAGCAAGAAGTGGTGCATATCTCAACTGTTCAGCAGGAAGCAGTACAAGGCTCCATCGAACCTAGCCAGCGGATAGTCGAGGCCCCTCGAGACATAACTGGACCTTTGAGACCCATAGTGGATAAAATGGGTTGAGGTGTAAGGGTCACAAATCCTCTGCAGGATGTACCCAGTGGATCATACGATGAAAATGATGGTTGTTTCATGGAAGTTTCGAGGGATTCCCATGTAGAGGCATATGTGGGAGGCCATAGCCATGCCTCTCAAAGATAGTATTTATAAGCCCAAATTATGGATAACTACTAAATAGTAGCTAGTGGTAAGACGGGGTCGTGCACTAGGAAATGAGGGGTTCTATCGAGTGTTAATGTAGTTAAATGACACACAAAGAAGTCGCTCTAAGTGTGTGGTAACAAAAAGGGGGAGTTTGGATTTGGAAAACACTACAACTACTTTAAGAAACTAGATTAACAAACTATTAAAAAGAGCAATGTACATACGATCACAAATAGCACAAATAACGTAACTAAGATTATAACGAGTTTTGGGTGCAATTGGTTCATATTTCTAGTTATGCTTTGATCATCGATTTATTATCCTATTTTTATGCATTAACCGCATATTGTGGAGAACTTATCAACACCTTTCGAGTGTTGATATTTCTCACCTCTCCTCGATTATAGTTAGAGTGAGCGATCAGTGCCACACAATAACCCTTACCCTCGGGTTACTCTAGACGAACAGTGGCATAGACTTCCCCGAGGATAGCTATACAAATGGAGACCCAATACAACTACCAAAATGTCCTACAAGCGACAAACACATAGATAGCACAAGTATATCTACTAACAATGACTATGAGGATCGACCTTCATGCAAATCATTATTAGTGAGCCACACATTGATAATTAGTCAGACCCATTTAAATTCATCCTAAGCCTAAGCTATTTCATCAATCAACAATCATAACTAGTTGTCATTCCTAATCATTATCTAGCATTGACCAACAATAATAACTTTGACAAAAAGTAAAACTCTTCCGGGTTTGACCAAAAACATAGCACATAATCATCAATCCACAATCATCAACTAATTGATCATCCTAGTCAAAATCATGCATTAATCATACAAGAAAGCACCAAACATACTTGATAATCAAAGAACAAAATAGGATAAATAAAATCTCACAAATTCATACTGAAATGCTTACCAATTACTCCCAACAGTGTATTTAGCCTAGATTATGAAAACCCACAACAAATCTACAAGAATTCATGAAAAAGATGCAAAAACTAAGAAAAGATGAAAAAAAACTAGGGTTTTTGAAGGGGGGAAATTCGGGTAAGAGTTATGGGGAATAGAGGGAGTTTTGAGGCTGAAAAATGAAGTTAATAGCAGCCCAAACCCGTCGTCACGAGCCGCAACTGAGCCGCAATGTGGGTTGCGGTCGGCAATGGTGTTGTTGCCCTCTTCTTATTTCCATCGCTACGGGTGAACCGTTGCTCCCAATTTGGAGTTCTTGTAGTCGATTTTATAGTGCTCAACAAAATGAATCCAATGATGCCACTCTTGTAGGATGATTCTTCTCGGATCATTGTACGAACTTGGTCCAAACTTCCGGTTACAATTCATCCACTTCTTTGTCTTCCTTCTTCGACCCTTGTATCTTCTACCACGTTTTGGCCTGTGGCCTTCACTAAACCACTCCGAAGTGCTCACAAGAAATCTACAATTTAAGTTTGCAAAATGGAATCTAGATGCTCGTAAGGACTAAACATTGGTTACAAAATGAAGGATTTAGATATGAAAACCAAAAACTATCATCTAAAACCCTTATTATGTAAACCTATCTAAATCCAGCAGTCTTCCAACAAAAAGATACAAAAGATATGTTAAATACTTTGAAAAATACATGCATTTGATGTCTTATCAAACCTCCCCGCACTTAAACCTTTACTTGTCCTCGAGTAAACAAGAACAAACAAATATCTAAGCGCAAACTAGCATGCAAAAGTTTTCCCAAAACATCCCACATCATATTCCTAGACTACCCTAACCCCCAAGACATAAGAATCTCTCACACTCTCACATTCCAAAGTCTAAGATAATCTAAACAACCATCATACTGATCAAATGTGAGGTATAAAATACAAGTGTAAAACTAGCTTACTCTACCAAAGAAGCCACAAAATAGACAAATGAAGAGACGCGTAATTTTTTTTCAATTTCTCTCATTTTGCCTAGGAGCCCTCTTGGGTTTTCATCCTAGTTTCACACATTTTTTTTCAAGGCTCACCCTCACCTTTTTTCACACCATTTGGCCTCTCATTTTTTGCATAGGTCGCCCTTTTGGGTTTTCAACCTATCCGGGCCTCCCACTTTTGCCTACGTTGCCCTCTCGGGTTTTCAACTTAGCGGGAATTCTTTTTTAAAAAAAAAACAAATCAAAAAAAAGTAGAGCATATGCACACTACAATACAAAACAATAAGATATATTTCTCTTAACCTCCACACACTTGAAACACACATTGTCCTCAATGTGAACCAAATGACAAGATAAAGAAATAAGGGAGAAAGAAAAAAATACCCACACTGAGAAAATGCCCACACTGAGGACCTTGAAGGTCCTTCCCGGTGATGACAATGCTCACTTCTCAATGAATGTTCTTTCCTCCATGTTCTCAAACTCTGCCAAACATGCAACTTCAACCCATCCACTGCGATTTCACAACTATGCAAATCCTAATCAACACTCACAAAAGGCAGCAACTAGTAGTACTCCTAGATGATAGTTTTGGTGGTGAATTGTGGTGGTTTTGGGTAAGGCTTTGAGGACATGGTTGGGGATTTTTTTTTCAAGAAAAGAAAAATACTAGCCTAACTTAAAAGCTCGGGTTGCCTCCTGAGAAGCTCCATATTTTTAAGGTCGCCGGCATAACTCTAATGTTATCCATATAGAGAATGTTTGGACCCCTTCACCATGAGCATTCAAAACTAGAGAGGTGGGGATATAAAACTTTCAAAAGGAATGTTTTGTAGAGGTGGAGGTGGTTTCAAAGGATATGGGTGGTTTGGAAGCTTGGCATAATCATTTGGCTCCCCTATTGTCTCCTCCAAGAATTCCAAAAATGGTGGAGTTGGTTCAATTGGTGAAGGAATGGGTGATGATGTAAATGAATATAGGGTAATCACCTCTTCCACAACTTCTTTGTAGTCCTCAACCAACTCCTCATCCCCTTGGAACTAAAATTCATTTCTCAAGGTGACCTCACTCACCGTATCTTCGAGTTCAACTTAGATGGTATATCTTTGGAATATCGAGCTTCCAAACGGCTCATGAAAGATGCAAGTTGGCTAGTTTGGGTCTCCAAACTCTTGAATCTTGCGGAAGAGCGATCCTCTACTTTCACAATTCTAGTTGTGGTTCCAAGTTAGCAACCATGAGCTCCTGATACGAGCTTGAACATCTTCCTTGAGCATGGTTTCGGGGCATGTCATAAGTTGATGAAGGCCAATCATATTGCTCGTAGTGTTGGCTTTCCAGTGCATTCCCATACCACAAGTCTGGATTATCACTCCACTCCGGATTGTAAGAGTCATAATATGGATACTATTCTTGAGCTCCTTGACCTTGGAAACCAACAATTCCAACCTCTTCATAGCACTCATCATGATACCCTTGGTTTTGAAAATAAAGGGTTCTATTCGTAGTGCTCCTCTCTCAACCAATAACAAGACTCGATAGGATGATCGGAACAATAAATCCTACAAAAACTTGCTTGTTGAGTCTCTCTTCTCATCATGAGTTCCCTCAAGGTGAGATCTTCCTTTTAAAAAAAATCATAGTTTTTGGAATCGTAGTGTAAGGATTTTAGGTAGAAATACACCAAGAACTCAAGCAATACACATTCTAAACAAAAAATATATAAACAAAGAAGCACAAAACACTCGAGGTCGTAGTGCAAAGGTTCTTCGTTCTTGGAACGAGAACGTACCATAAACCAAGAACAAAAGCAATATGTCCTTCAGAAAAACAACATAAAAAAAACAAACACAAACTATGAACAAACAAGAGCACACAAAGAGAGAAAAAAAACACAAAGAACTACACTAACACTCAACAAAATACGCCTCTTCCTTAGCAGCGGCACCAAAATTAAGAGGTCATTGTCGTGCCTCTCAAAGATAGTATTTATAATCCCAAATTACGGCTAACTACTAAATAGTAGCTAGTGGTAATATGGGGTCGTCCACGAGGAAAATGAGATTTTATTGAGTATTAACGTAGTTAAATGGCACACGAAGAAGTCACTCAAAGTGTGTGGTAACAAGGGGGGGTTGGTTTTGGAAAACACTACAACTACTTTAAGAAACTAGATTAACAAACTATTAAAAAGAGCGATGTACATACGATCACAAATAGCACAAATAACGTAACTAAGATTATAACGAGTTTTGGGCACAATTAGTTCACATTTCTAGCCTTCCTTTGATCATCAATTTATTATCCTATTTTTATTCATTAACCACATATTATGGAGAACTTAGCAACACCTTTCGAGTGTTGATATTTCTCACCTCTCCTCGGTTATAGTTAGAGTGAGCGATTAGTGTCAAACAATAACCCTTACCCTCGGATCACTCTAGACGATCGGCGTCATAGATTTCTCCGAGGATAGCAATACACATGGAGACCCAATACAACTACCACAATGTCCTACAAGCGAGAAACACATCTGTAGCACAAGTATATCTACTAACGACTACGAGGACCGGCCTTCATGCTAATTGTTATTAGTGAGCCACATTGATAATTAGTCAACCTCATTCAAATTCATCCTAAGCCTAAGCTATTTCATCAATCAACAATCATAATTAGTTATCACTCCTAATCATAATCTAGCAATGACCAACAATAATCACATTGACAAAAAATCAAAGTCTTATGGGTATGACCAAAACCTTAGCACACAATCAACCCACAATCATAAACTAGTTGATCATCCTAGTCTAAATCATGCATTAATCATACAAGAAAGCGCCAAACATACTTGATAATCAAAGCACAAAATAGGATAAATCAAATCTCACAAATTCATACTAGAAATGTTTACCAATTGCTCCCAAGAGTATATTTAGCCTAGATTATGAAAACCCACAACAAATTTACAAGAATTCATGAAAGAGATGCAAAAACTAAGAAGAGATTAAGAAAAACAAGGATTTTTGAAGGGTGAAATTCGGGTAAGAGTTATGGGGAAGAGAATTTGTGAAATTTGGGTAAGAGTTATGGGTGAGCGTTATGGGTGAAATTTGGCCCAAACTCGTCGTTGCGGGCCGCCATGTGGGTTGCAGCCTGCAATGGTACTCCTGCCCTCTTCTTATTTCCGTCGCTACGGGTGAACCTTTGCTACCATTTTGGAGTTCTTGTAGTCTATTTTATAGTGCTCGAGAAGATGAATCCAATAATGTCACTCTTGTAGGCTGATTCTTCTCAGATCATTTTAAGAACTTGGTTCAAACTTCCGGTTACAATTCATCCACTTCTTTGTCTTCCTTCTTCAACCCTTCTATTTTCTTCCATATTTTAGCTCGTGACCTTCACTAAACCACTCTGAAGTGCTCACAAGAAATCTAAAATTTAAGCTCACAAAATGGAATCTAGATACTTGCAAGGACCAAAAATCCATTAGACTAAACATAGGTTACAAAATGAAGGATTCAGATATGAAAAGCAAAAACGGTCATCTAAACCTCTTATTATGTAAACCTATCTAAATCTAGCAATCTTCCAACAAAAAGATACAAAAGATATGTTAATTGCTTCAAAAAATACATGTATTTGACATCTTATCACTATGAACGAGTCATACAGGCGAATCAAGCAACGGGAGTAGTTGTCTCACAGTCAGACTTAGCAAGAGTAGCTCAGATTCTGGCGGAAGCCGGATATCAAGTTATGCCTCTCTCGATTCCCACAAGTATATCGAGGGATATAGCACCTTTGATGTCCATGGAGATGCTCGTGAGCAATGTTTTCCAACCTATGTTTGCGTTCCCCTCTTTGGATATGATCGAGAAGGATATCAGGCACGATCTCAACCTTCATTCCCCTAACATCCTCCAGGGGTGGTATAATTTGTACCCCTCTCCAATCCCCGTAGCTTTGATGGTCGCGCTCCACAGAACTGAGATAGGATATGGGTTTCAGGGATATGGAAGCACATGGATGCCCAGTTACCCTGATGGTTATAGATTTTATGACCCTTACAGGCAGCCCCACGCGAATTCAGGGGCAATGCAGGCTTGGATGAATCCTTGATATATAGCCCAGCAGGCCATGTGCCGAATTCCGTATGGAGATGCTAATAGGGGGGTTGAATGTACCTATAGATCGGGGACCAATGGGAGATACATGAGATGCACTAAGGAGGGAATTGGACAGACTGGTTGGGCCATTTGGCCAAGCAGCAGGATCCTCTTTTTCTTCATTAATAACTGGGGAACATTGGCCAGTGGATACGAAACCCCCGAAGGGGCTTCCTTCTATTAGTGAAGAATCTGATCCTAGAGAGTTTATTCAGACATTCCTCAGTCTGATGAACTCAATAGACTTTGATGAAAATTAACATGCAAGTTAGTAGGGAGCTATCTTTGAGGAACGCTCAAGAATGGTACAACAAGTTACCAAAGGGGTCTTTGCATTCCTACAGGGATTTTAGTGTGGCGTTAAAAGAAAAAAATTACTAAAACTCTGCTAGAACTGTATCAAACGAAACAAAATATGGGGGAGACGACAGAAGCCTTTTACCATAGTTATGTGGTGAAAGCTTAGGGGTGGTGGAGACCAGAGAGAGTGAACTAAAATGGATACTTGCTAGGGATATGAGTATAGATATGTATAAGAAACTGAGTACTAATGTTCCTCGAACACTACAAAAACTCCAAAAGATTGTCGAGCAATATTCAAAAGTTGAAGAAGCAACCAGGAGAAAGAAGGAAAGTATGGTTGATAGGTTGGGAAGAAGTAATGACCCTCGAAGGAAGAAAATGATGGAAGTAGAAAGACCTAACTTCGAGAGGTACACCCCTATGAACAGGTTGCCAGCAAAAATCTGTAGTATTTATCGAGGGGTACTCAGACAATCCCAACCACTGTCAAACACACCCGCAACAGTAGCAGGAATAAGAGCTACAATTTATTTTGTGACTTTCACAAGGACTACGGGCATGATACAAATGATTGTATCCATGTAAAAATGGAGATATAAAGATGTGAAAAAGAAGGAAGGTTTCAAGGTCCTGGACCTAGGCGAGGAAATTACCATAATAATGGGGGTAGAGGGGATAAAAGGCCTTAAGGTCAGGAACCTCAAGATAGAGAGCAGGGGAGAAGGGATGGAGCCCCGTGGGAACAACTGGTGGGAAATCAAGATAACAAGAATGGAGAAAACTCGCCAATCCATAGAGTGATCAACATGATAAGCGGTATTGTGGGTGAAAGATCTTCAAACTCAGTTATGAAGGTTGAGCCTCTCAAGGCCCCCAACGGAAGAGCCGAGGCATAAGAGATTTCAGTAAGATGAAACAATAACTTTTTCTGAGGCAGGCACGGTTCTGAATTAGATCCCGTATGTGGATCCTATGGTGGTCTCTACTATAATTGGAACTTCTTTAGTGAAAAGGGTCTTCATTGATAATGGGAGAAGAGTTGAAATAATGTTTGTTGAATGTTTGATCAGCTGGATATAGGAATTAACAATTTGAAAAAGTCAATTACCCCCCTCTCAGGGTTCACTGGAAACCCTATATTTCCCATATGAGAGAGTACTTTATCAATTTGGATATCATAAGGGGATAGAGGAGTGACGATAAACTGTAACTTTGCAGGCTTTGATGCTTATTCTCAATGCAATGTAATTCTCGGGAGGCCATGGATATGTCAAGCTTGAGAAGTATGGTCTTCATATCACTTGATGATGATGTTTCCAATAAGCAAGAGGATATCTTCTATTCGAGGGGACCATGCAGTAGTTAAAAGTTGTAACCTCACAGCAGTAAGGGAAGCAAGGACAATGAGGGATGTAGCTTTGGTACATGGAGGGGTTAACCTCACAGAAACTAAACAGGTGCCCATCCGAGACAAGGGAACTGTGGTTGTAAGAAAACTCATACCTGAGAACATAAAAGGGGAGTTGAGGACTTTAATGGGTGGATATGAAGATGTGTTTTAGCGGAATACCTCGAATCTCACAAGGGTCCCTTCGAAGTTAGCAGTTTATAAGTTGAAAATTGATTCAACAGTTAAACCTTTTAAGCAAAAAAGGAGAATATTTGCACCCCAGAGAGTAGAAGCCATCAAGGATGAAGTGGATAAATTGCTAAAGGCAGAGGTGATAGAGGAGGTATTTTATCCAGAATAGCTAGCTAACCCAGTGATGGTTTATCCTTTACCCCCCCCCCTCCCCCTCCCATTGACAAGTTAGTGGAAGTTATTACAGGGGTACCGGGTATTTCCTTTCTTTGATCCCACAAAGGCTACCACCAGATATTAATGGCAGAATAAAATAATAAAAAAACATCATTCATAACAAATGTAGGTACGTACTGTTACAAAAAAAATGCCGTTTGGTTTGAAAAATGCAGAGGTGACATACCAAAGGTTAGTGGATAAGTTGTTCAGAGAACATATTGGTAAGCATATGGAGATATATGTGAATGATATGGTGGTGAAGAGTAGAAGTTACAAAAATTTCTTGATAGATTTGAAAGAAACCTTCGAGAGGCTTAGATGTGCAAACCTAAAGCTAAACCCGACCAACTCTGTGATCAGAGTGGGAGCAGAAAAATTCCTTGGTTTTATGGTATCTGAGAGGGGAATTGACGACAATCCAGAGAAATTTGAGGCCCTGTTGAGGATGAAAAACCCACAATAAGTGAAGGATGTGCAGAAGCTTACGGGATGTTTGGCGGCCCTGAGTAGATTTCTCTCAAAGAGGGCTGAAAAACAATTGCCTTTTTTCAATGTACTAAAGCGAAGAAGTTTGAGTGGATTGACAGGTGTGAGCAGGCATTTCAACAGCTGAAGGAGCACATTTGAGTGTTTCCAACTCTAATGAAACCAGAAAAAGGAGAGGCGTTCTTCCTATATATTTCTGCCTCACCTTTGGCCATCAGTACGGTACTTGCAAAGGAGAATGACGGGTTACAACACCCCATATACTTTTTAAGTTGAGCCCTACGGGGACTCGAGACATGGTACATAGCCCTCGAGGGGTTAGTTTTAGCATTGGAACATGACGCACGAAGGTTGCGGCCTTACTTCCAGTGGCACACGAGCATCTTACTCATGAACTATCTCCTCAGAAAAGTTCTCTTAAAACCAGAAGCGCCAGGTGGGCAATGAAGTTAGGTGAGCATAACTTACAGTTTCAGCTCTAGGCTGCGATCAAAGGATAAGCCTTGAAGGACTTCATAGTGGAAACCACTGAACCTATTGAACTTGAGGGGGAGGTTAGAAAGAAGGAAGTTTGGAAGCTATATGTGTATGGTTCTTCACACTCACGGGGAGTGGAGCATGGTGTCCTCCTTTAAGAGTTTGACATCGTTATCAGATAGAGACGAAGTCCTCTTAGGCATAATAACCTCATTCACAAAGAGGTTACGCTCCACTCCCTCGGCTATGCCAAGAACATCAGCGAAAAGGTCGAAGAGCTCTTGACTTTGAAGGAGCTTATCCTTGAATGCCTCTAACAGAACTATTTGAGACTCTGGGTCTCAAGCTTGTCTGGCATTATCGATAACAACATTCTTCTCGAAGAGGAGGCACCTATTAGTAGCCTCAAGGTCACTAACCTTTTGTTTCGAAGCCTCGAGTTCCCTTTCCAAAGAGGCAATTTTGTTGTCATTTTCCTCCTGAAGTGATGAAAGGTTAGAACCCAGGTTCCGAAGGAAGGATGAGAGAGAGGAGGACACCAGATTCAGATCCTTAATAACCTGAAAGACAATATAAGAGTTAAGAAAGTGTAGTAAAGCAAGAATACGGGAAAAAAAGACTATCTTCTGACAAGGTAAACCAACTTGGGAGTTTTTCACATAAAGGCCGAGAACATTGGCCCCTACAGCCAAAAGGCTTGAGGGGGATGCCACGATGGTGGCCCTAGCTTGAAGATCCTGGAAATGGGGCTCTTGAAGAGCCTGGTCTTGAGAAATTTTTTGGCGACACTCCCTCGGGGAAGAGCCGCCCTCAGACTTCCGCTTTATCGGGGATTTAGCAAAATTATTGGTCTCGTAGGGGTAGGGGGTAGTAACCTTATTCGTGGGTGATGTTGTTGCTTCCCTTCTTGATCATGGCACTTCCTAAACTCCTGCCCACTGAAGAGGGCAAAATAGAAATTAAAAAAAGAAAAAAAATAGAATACAAGAAAGGAAACTAAAAATGTAGCGGTATAAGAGCAAGAAATAAAACATCAAAACACCTTCCAACTCAGAACATCCGACATATACCTTGAGAGGGGGTCTCAAGGGGCAGGGTCGAAGAAAAAGTGGGGTTTATTTCCCTCTTTTACAAGCCTTCTCCTCTTCCTGTTTAGCTTAGGCTCATCATCCAAAGCCAAATGTCACCGCCTCGACAGTTTCTTCTCTTTGGCTGGCTCTTAGATACATTTATGATAAATTTCACTTGGCCAAGCCTGCCCCCAATCAAATTATTCGGATTGGTATAGTCAGCATAAGATAGGGGAGAGGCTAGCAAGCGATCTCGACTGCCCTTGAGGCGTTTGGGATAAAAAACATTTAACTAGCAACTGGGTCTCAATGATAACGTCTAGGTTCCATCGGGGGACCTTATACGTAGTGCTATCAAAAGTGAGCCCTCTCTTAGAGTCTCTCCACTTGCCCAAATTAGAGGGAAGGGTAAAACACTTTTGCCTCGTCTGTCTAATGGAGACTGTGATAATGTTCTCGGAGGCTTTGCCACTAACTATGACACTATGCAGGGAGCCGAACAGTATATACTCTGGTTCTATACCTAAACTATGACATTGCGTCATAAAAAGCATGATGGTTATAACAGCATTGGGGTGAACTTGGGCAGGACTCACTCAGAAGTCCCTAAGGAGCCTCAAGAATATTGGTGGAAATGGAAAGCAATGTCTCGCTCGCAGGTGCCTCAGAAAGATGACCGACTTTCCCTCAGGAGGGTTTTCTGGAGATCTTGTTGCCCCCAACAACTGTAGATCGATGTCCGGGGTGACCCTCTGGCCAGAAGGCTAAAACTGCAAGAACCCTGATACCGACTAGGACTCATCGTGAATTGGGGGCTCCTGAACCTCATCTCCCATAGGGGGCTCTCGAGCATTCGTCCCTTGGAACTCAAGGATAGGAGACACTACCTTATGAACACCCCTATCACCTTCGTCTGAACCCTTATGTAGGGAACCGATGAATTCTATATCCCCGATACAGGATGACCTTTGAATATACCCTTTAAGCCTGAAGGCCAAACTCAATGGAACTCCCCTTGGGGAATATCAGTGATGGGCATGTAGTTGATATGACTAATCTCATCAACACTGGGGCAGGAATCTTGGGGAGAATGCCCGAAACCGCTAAGAGTGGCCTCAGAATCCCCCTTCTTAGGCGATCTCATCTCAAACTTCTTCGACCTAACCTCATCAAGACGTCCCCTCTCATCGGATTCCTCAACAGAAATGACCATAATGAAGGACGAATTAAAAGAAAATATGAAAGATGAAGATTAAAAGGACTTCCTGGTGGAAGAAGAAAAAAGGAAAGTGGAAGTAGAGAGTAGATAAGAGAGAAAGTGTTAATATGAAAATCTACTGAAAGTACCTGCACATAAAATGAAGAAAAGTGGGAGAAGTGGGTAGTTAAGCCTAAAATGGTGGCCAAAGTAACGATTATCTTGGGGAAGGCAAAAAATTGAAAAAGCGTGCAAAAGTTGTCATACCTTTTCAGAAACTGCAACGGGTCACGCGCTTTTTGGTGAAGCCATCCTACGCGTCTCCCCAAATTCTGCCAAAAAATAGAAAAATAAAGAAAATCAAATGGTGCCTTGAAGCTTGAGGTCTCTACTCAAGGGTATGGCGAGTTTACCAAAACTATCACCCTCGAGACCCCTCGAAGATGTATCTATCAATAATACCGAGGTTCAAGGTTAAGAATGTGACACTTCGAAGATCCTTAACCTCGAGGCCCCATTGATTTTTTCGGGGGCTCTTGATGAGGGATTAATCCGTCTCAGGCCCAAATGTGTCTTGGGGCCAATTTCAGGCCCAATATGCGTAATGGGTAAGAGGATATTTAGTTACTGTATTTAATGGGGGAATTAAGAGTTATAATTAAAGGCAAATACCATCTAGAAATACAGTATAAATACCAGGTCTATTTTCATTATTGGATATACACTTTTTATACACCATCAAGTATTTGGGCTGACTCAGGCATCGAAGAGTTTTCCCCTGAGACCTCCCGGGGCTTGTTGTTTTGCATATTACGGCCAAAAGATTCAATGGAGTAGATTGATCGGTTTCGAGACACATCAAATATTATAATTTTTTATTTTCACGTTCAAATATACATTATTATTTGTTTTAACTTATAAAATACAATTTATAATATTTTTAAAATGACAAAGTCTTGGGAAAGTTCATCTTTCCATAAGCTTATAGAAAGATGAAGTTTAATTAGAATAATATAAGGCAAAATGTCTTAATTGCAATATAAATTTTTTGTTATGCATCATGTAGTAGTTATAAAGTTTATAACCCGATTTATGCAATTCAAAAATTTTATTTTAATTTCTTATAATTTACACTTTAAACTTTAATATTTTCATAACTTATGGAAATACAAGAGATTTTGTCATAATGTAAATAGCGAAAATTTAATTTTTTATTTAACGAAATTAAATTGAAAGGAACATTATTGAAGCATATAGGATTCTAGTATATCGGAAAGAACGGTATGGAGTAAAATAGTCGTTGCGAACTGCGAAGCCAAAGGCCAGGGCCGCTAATGAAAAGCGCGGGAAAAAGATATTAGGTTCAACTGTCTCCGCCACTCTCCGCCGACCTCCCACCACAAAATGGAGCCCAACGAAACAGAAGAAGATGAGTTTGGGTTCTCCAGAAACTATTTCTTAGCTAAAGAATTGGGCAATTCCGGCAAAAAGTCCGCTCCTAAGCTGTCCGACATAGAAATCGTCGACGAACAGGTTTTCAATCTTCAAATCCTTTGTCTTTAATCAGAAACTATATAGTGATATTTAGAAGAAAAAAAATTCTTTATTTGTTTTACTTTGGGGAAATGGCAGGAGCTCAGAGACGCAGTAGCCAAAATCGAGCAAAAGCATGAAAAGGAAATCGATGATTTGAAGAGGAGTTATAAGGGATTGTATCAAGAATGGGTTCTTCAATTAAGGTTCATTTATTGATGATGGATTTTTTATTTGATTGATGTGAATTTGTCCCTTTTTTTTTTGAGATTTGGGTTCATTTGATGTGTTTGGTAGGTGTGGTTTTGGAGTCCTTATGTATGGTTATGGGTCCAAGAGGACATTGCTTGAGGATTTTGCTTCCACTGCACTAGAAGACTATTCTGTTGTTGTCATTAATGGGTATCTCCAGTCCATTAATTTGAAGCAGGTTTGTTCAATCTTTCATTATTTGTCATCCTTATTCAACTAATCTGCTTCAGGGTACTGGGAATATGTTTTCAGTGTTTAATGTCAGCGAGAATACACTGGCCATGGCTGCTATGAGCCTTCTAGGGTAGATAGAGATAGAGTTGGTAGAACACGTAATGAAGCTATTGGAAACAAAGTATGATACACCTAATAGATGAAAAGTGGAGAGAAACACTCCTAAGATATATGTATGTAGTGCCCTAACGTCCAGAAAATAGAGAAGATGGAAAAAGCCAAGTTCAACTTGACTACAAACAAAGTAGAGTACGTTATGAAACTGTGAGAAATAAAGTTGAGTACGTTATGAAACTGTGAGAAATAAAGTTGAGCAGACGTAATTGATGAAAAACGAGAGAATCGCGCCTAGGATGGTTGTGATGTGTAGGTAGGAGGCCCTAGCAAGACGTATAGAATATAGAGTTACTAAAACAAATCAATCTGTGAAAGAGAAAATCTAAACGATACAATGTATCTCAACCAAACACGACAGCGACATAGTGGGGTAAAGGCTTTCTTCTTGTTACTGGTTTGTGTGAGGGTAGATGCAAACTCGCTGGTATTATGTTCATCGTTAATGCCTGCATCAGTTATGGTCTTGAATACCTTTCAAGATGTTGAATCGGGGGAAAGACTACCTATAGTTTTTGGTGTTGCATGGCCTGGAGTAATAATTACATAGCAAGAGCTTATCATGTTGAATCGGGGGGAATTTGTGTCCTATTATTTCACTTTTATGCTGCCTGCAGCTGAGAAAATGATCTTTGATTTCAATGACATAATGTTCTTATTATTTCATAGCTTCTCATGTGCTTGGCTGAAACCTTGTGGGGTGCTCTTAAAACCCAACAAAATACTGTATCTGGAAGTTCACACAAACATCGGCAACCATTCAACACTCGGTCCATGGATGATTTGATGGCTTTTTTAGAAGGATCATCCCTGGAGGACAGTGATGATTTTATCTGTGTTCTAGTGCACAATATTGATGGGCCTGGCTTGCGTGATTCTGAGACTCAGCAATACCTTGCCAGAATTGCTACCTGTCCCAGCATCCGTATTATCGCTTCCATTGACCATGTGAATGCTCTACTTTGTAAGAGCTCTTTCTGTTGCTAATTTATTTGGTAGTACTTTTAGATAAGATTCGGAGAGGAAAAATATACACATTTTGAGATATCTGTCCTACTTTCAGAGCAGTTCAGATCATCTGCCCCCATGGCTTTGTTGCTACTCTAAGCCGTTGTTAGAATCCTGTAGTTTCACTTATTATTTGGCAGGAATTTAGTGATTGCTCCTCACAGGGCAGACGCATGCATGTACATATTTGTCTCTCAAAGTTTGAACTTTGCTTATTATATGGTATGGCAGTGTGGGATAAGAAGATGGTTCACAAACAATTCAACTGGTATTGGCATCATGTGCCTACCTTTGCACCATACAAGGTTGAAGGAACATTTCTACCTCTTATTCTTGCTCAAAGTGGCAGCTCCCAAAGTGTAAAGACAGCTTCGATAGTGTTGCAGAGCTTGACACCAAATGCTCAAAGCGTATTCAAAGTTCTCGCAGAACATCAGCTTGCTCACCCTGATGAAGAAGGTATGAAGCTTCTATAATTTCTCCTCTGCACTCTGCTACGTGGCTGTTATTGATGAAGTTTCTGACAATGATTGCTATGCAGGAATGCCGGTAAATAACCTGTATGGCGTGTGCCGTGAGCGGTTCCTGGTGAGTAGCCAAGTCACTCTGAATTCTCATTTGACAGAGTTTAAAGATCATGAGTTGGTCAAGACAAGGAAAGATTCTGATGGCCAGGAATGCTTGTACATTCCCATCCCAAGTGAATCACTTACAAAGATTATGCAAGAAATTAGTCAGTGATTATGTCGGAAGTAATTGAAATGGTAAGAAATGTACCGAATTTTATCGAAGTGATATCAGATATCAGATGAACTTTACCAGTATATACTTGCGACTTACACTGAGATCTATGTAGCTCTCAACTTTTAATTAAAATCAATCCTAATTTATTCAGTATTGAACTAGCTAGCATGATAAACACCAACATCAAGAAGTAGAGAGTAGTGTTGTACTTTTGCCTCGCCCGTGTTAAGCATGCAGCGTTTCAGATCAATCCCTAAACATATCACACTCCTCTACCTTGGCATTCAAATTAATCGAAATTGCACCTGCAGGATAAAGTTTTTGATTAGGCAATAGTTAGTATTCGGCAGTAGAGAAGCCATTGTACCTCATTCTCATCAAGTATTCAAGAAAAGACTAAAACCAGTACTGAGCATCACTGCCACAACGCCAAGCCTTCTCAATTCTATACCAAGTACATGCACCTGGAGTTTGCCTATTTCCTCATCAGTTATAATCATCCGGTTTAACCAGTGTTGTTGCAACAAAACTGTTTCAGGTCTATTTACATGGAACCAAACTGTTTCAGGTCTATTTACATGGAATTCACCTACATTCTGCAAGATGCCATTCTATACTAGGAAACGGCTGAAGAACATTTACTCAATAGAACTGTAGGACGCCAGTTATGGTGATAGGAGGATCGATCTCAATTCGAGTAGCCTTTCCTTCCGAAAATAGCTGTTGGAGCGTGTTTGCATCTTTGGCTGGAACTCCCTTGGCAGTCCATAATGTGACATGAGGCCACTGGTTTTTTGAAGTTACCTTCTCGCCATTGGCGGAGCCTGGATCTGCTTCTAATGCTGCCATCTTCTCAGTAAAAAGAAGTGCATTCATATCAACAGGAACCTTTGCATTAACAAGCGAGCCATAACTTGCAACAGTTGCAACACCATGGCTTCCCTTATGTGCAAGTGTAACATGAGCCTTTGCAAGGCTAGCCTTGATATTCTTTCCCTCAAAGAAAGTCTGGATCTTAGGATCTTTCTCAGCTAACTATTGAAGGGGAAAAGCACAACATTAAGTTAATATTCTTTATTGCTGATAATATGCAAGCTCACCGTAAGACGATTTTTTAAATAATAAAAATCAAAACTAGCTAGAACTCGAAGACCATTCTAATGCCACAATCCACATAGGAAAATAATCATTAGTCATAACTTTTTTCGACCTTAAAGGGAACGACCTATGAGTCAGTCTTGACAGCCCAGTGAATTAAGCTTGAATATAGAAGTTATAGATAACTACTCTGAAACTAGCAACTATATGCATGCCATGAATGAGAATATGAAGAGTGACATTTGCTACATTGAAAACATAACAATCACACTGAATTTAATGTTCAAAGTGGGAGAAAAGGAACGCATATTGCATACTTTATGGAGGAGTTCGTGAATATCTGCAACAGGCAAACTCACAGCAGCATATACAATGGTGCCAAGCCGTCTCCGCTCAATTACTGGTGCAACATACTCGCCTCTTGCAACAGTTTTTAGTTGTTCCAACACTTGCTGGACAGCATGTTCAAATGGAACCTGAAATAACGCAATAGTTGAGGAACTTATTTTCATGTCCAAGTAAGAAACCAATATACATAAGCAGATTTAAGCTCCCATTTATTCCATTGTCATTGCAACTGATTTTCCGTGGATTCTGTTAGAAAATATATCGGCAGAGGTGATCAAGCCAAATGGCTATGCTATATAAGATTGACCTGCATTGCTTTTAGATGCTCAGCATTTTTGGATATAGTCTCGCGCAATTGCTTCTCCCATTGTGTCCACTCTTTTGTATACGTTCCTTTGGTTGACTCACACCTATAAAATGAAGTTATATAAGCGAATCCACAGGGAGAAGTCTCCTCTAAAAATCATCCAAAATTACTTCTCCTTTGAACCACTAAAAAGTCCCAACACCCTGATGTATAAAAACATTAAAAAACAAAAGAACAAAAGTCCATTTTACGATTGCAAATTTTTTTTGCAATCTTCGTAACTCTACATGGTCATACAAACACCAGAATCAATTGATCTCTATACATAAAAAGAAAGGGAAGAGATACAAGAGAGATTATAGAACCAAGGAAATTTCTTATGATCCACCAAAGACAATTTTCTAATTACCAACCTTCCATGCCTGTTTGTGTGGAGCTTGTATAAGCTTATCCCCTCCTCCAGGATAGATTTCACAGAATCAGGTAAAGGAGACCTACAAGCACAAATTAAGCGAAGAGAAACTATTTCAGCGCGTAGGAAAACATAACAGTCAGGAACTAGCACACAGAGGATAGCTAAAACTACTTGAGTAAAAAAACTAAGGTAATGAGAAGTAGAAAAGAAACCAATGAATTATCAACTTAAAAAAAATATATTTAAATTTCTAATACTCCCTCTGGTTTTTTAACATTGGCTCCGTTTGACTGCAACATTTTTCAAGGCATGCTTGACCATCGATAACTTTAATTTCATACAATAATGGACTATAAAATTTTACTTTTTAGAAATTACGTGTTACGGAAAATCCAAAGGCACCTCACATGACGTCCGTTATTATATGAAATTAAAGTTATTGATGGTCAAACATGCCTTGAAAAAATTTCCAGTCAAACGGAGCCAAAGTTAGTGAACCGGAGGGAGTAAAATTTCAAGCAAAGGACCTAATTTAATTATAATAAAAGAGATTTTCAGGTTAAAACAAGTCACCTCTCAGCCTTCAGTAAAGGCATCTTCACAAGTGAGCCAAAACGTTCATTTAACTCAGCCTCGAATTCATTACGACTCTGAACAGTAGGCAATAAAATCAAGATGCTTCTTATATAAGTACTGTTAAAATAGTTAACAGGATAAATCTGCACCTTGCCCTCATAGAGGTGATAAAACATTAGCAACACATATCCAGCATTCGGAGAAGACTTGTCAAGATTCCCCTTCAAACAAAAAGAAAAAGAACTCTCACGAATAAGTTATTGAACTTCCTAGTAGAATGGTTCAAAAGCTACAAAGATCAAAAGTGAAAGTGAGGAATACCGGATGATTAACTCTCTGCAGTACTCGAAATATGAACACAGCAAGTGCATCAAGGGAAAATGGATTTGTTTCAGTTCCTGCATATTTCACCCACTTGCCCACTTGAAATTTAATATAAAAGCATAACCAAGTTTCAGATTGCATACAATTACTAACACTAAAGCCGTTATCACGGATCCGCACATGAAAAAAAAACAAGTAAGAACAGGGCACAATAATTACTGCTCATCTCTTGGAGTCACTTGATTAGCTAGTTGTATATACAAAACAAGAGAGGTCAACAGTCCAAAAAAAAAACAGAAAGAGGGGGAGGGGAGTATGTGGAAGCAAGAAACAATATTTTAATTGGTAAATAAGGAATATGTGAAAACTAAACGCACCAAATGCATCATCAGAACTGCTACATATTGTCAGCTGTAGTACTACTGAACTAAACAAGAATTTAACATATTTTTTCTATAAAAATTAGAGTAGGCAAGACAAGCAAGTTCAATGAGCATGATAAGATCAATGTGGGTTTGAGCTTGAGCTTGAGCTGATTGATGTTTATGTACAAGTGCACTTCAAATTTTAAGTCGGTTGCCTTACGCACATGCTATGGGTGTTAAAGTTCAAGGGATCTTTGGCTTTCATCTCAAAACCAATTAGTGATAAGTGAAGTGACCCAAGATCTTACATGCAGGTCATTTTACATTCAAGTGACCCAAGATCTTACATGCAGGTCATTTTTCATTCAAACTAGCGATGTGGGCAAATTAATCTCAACACACCCCCTCACATGCCAATGTGGAAATATCTCCACGACCCAATCTGGGCCCATTTAAATGGGATCCCAACATTTCCACAGCCAGCCCAGCCTGGTCATTGTTACCATGTGAAATTTCAAAGAATCTTGGGCTTGCCTCTTAAAACCAATTGGTGATAAGTAGAGTGACCCAAGATCTAGTATGCACATCATTTTCATCTAAACTGGCGATGTGGGACAAACTAATTTCAACCATATGCACATGGCCTCTTCTAGTACTAGTTGCTCATGCAAGAGGGCATTTGTTGATTATGACTATGCAGTAACAGAATGACACTTTCGTGTGGGCATGTCTAATTTCTACCAGCATAATGATAGTAATGAGTTGTGGGGAGGGTGAAAGAAATCTCAATCTAACAAATGTTTGTGATTGTTCGTAATGTTAAAAGGGGAAGTAATAATGTGAGAATTGTGTTTCACAAAGAAAACAATAGTTTTCATATGTGTGTATGTGTGTGTGTGTGTGTGAAAGAGAGAGAGAGAGAGAGAGAGAGAGAGAGAAGCGTAAACCTAAAGTAGGTTTTGACAAAGACGAGCACAAAAGGAAGAAAAGGACTAAAAAAAGCAACCACCAATTAAAGAAATAACATATTAGAGATTTAGAGTTAAACCTTCAGAGTCGGGTATAACTGGAACTGCAGATGCCTTGGTTCTTCGACACATGTCCTCTATCTGTAGAATCAAAACATATCAGCAACTCTAGGCAAGCAAATAATCAGTTGTCAGCTTGCTAACAAGCTCAAAGACATTGCAACTCTTTTTTTCTTGTTTTTCAAGGGAATATCAAGCATCTTGAGAAACAACTTTAACACTCTTAAAACAAGATTTTTAAAATTGCAAAAAAATTAACACATCGACTCAAGGTTAAAAAAAAAAACAGGGGCCCACAGCAGGAGATAACCAGACATCTAACTACTTTGACCACATGCATCATAACCACCAACAGTATGTATCAGAAAATAAACATTCACAAGGCCTTATTAATGAAGCACCGTGCATAGTGCATTAGGAGATTTAACTAACTACATGAAGACAGATAATCTAGTACATTTAGAGAAAAATCATTATTATACTGACAGATTTACATTCAAAGCTAGCTCAATGCTAGCGCTTCAAGTACTATGAAACCAACCCAGGAACTAAAGGTGGTTGGATAGGGAGAGGGAACCAACAAGCTACCTGTCTCCAAACCTCTTCATTTGGTGCATTCTTGTCTGCAAGCATTATCGAATATGGTTTTCTCCGACGTTCATCAGCAATCTTTTGCCAGTATCTACCTGCTCGCGTTTGATGCACTTTAGAGTGAATATAAGATGACAAAGTAGAAAAAATACAATTTAAACTTTGACTGCTGAGCGAATGGAACAAAAATTCATTTAAATTCTTTTGATATATCACCACTAGATTACTGAATGCAATATTTGTCAACAGCAGAAAAAATTTGACTCATTTAATCCATAACCTCGTTACCTTTGATAAGATCACCCATCAAACTGTGAACTGGTCGGTCATCTCCAAGACCCCCTTGGGCCTTTAAAATTTCCTTACAAAGAGCAGATTTGGCGCAGCCAGGTATTCCTGAAAAACAAAAATTAGTTGGTGTACAATAATTGAGTAGATGCTCATTGGGAATCAAAGAAAGGTTTCCTATTAATAAGCTAGGACATCTCAAGGACTGAATGCTTAGTAAAAACTTATTCAGCACATAATATCTCATATACTGCAGTGGGAAAAACCTGGAAAGAAGACAATGAGACCCTGATCTTTTGTTACACTGTCTTTGACCACTTTACTGGGGCTCACTACTCCTGCATCCCTATCTGGCGCAAGGTCTCCTTCTTCGTCTCTTCCTTCATCAACAATGGCTGAAAAGTCTTCTACTCTTACCAAGTTCCCAGCACATCCTATCAAAGCCTGATTCTGTGGACTACGCTTTGCATATTGCTCAAGAAAAGGCTCAGCCTCGCTGAGGTATACAGAAGAAGAAAGCATTTTGTGGCCACACTTCCTGCGTATGTATACTGCCCTGAAACAGAAGTCACAGTTTAAGATACAGACCATAAGAGAGTGCAAAACATAGTAAGAGTTAAATCTTCAAGCCAATTGAACATTACCATTCATCTAACATCTTGCTCATTTCCCTTCGCTTTGCAGGTGAAGTGTTCCATATCTCCATTTGTCTATAGAATTAGAGAACATGACAACGATTATAGACAAATACCTTGCATATATGTTTGAAGAAAAGGATTGTACAGAGTACATTATAAAATCATACAGAACAAAATCCTTCCGATCTTCATTGAGAAAACATTCTCTCAACCAACATGAACAAACTAAAGAGTGATAACTCTAAGCCCCATGAAAAAGAAGGAACACAAACCATCTCAAACCCATGAAATGTGTTAGGATTAACGGGGTCATATATTGAACAAAACTTAACCTTGTACTAAAAAGCATCCAACATTTTGCTTTAGATACTTTTGGCCAGTAGTCTTTTTTGTACTACTTCTACCATCCAACTCTTTTAAATGATAACTTGGTCCTTCTAAGAATTCCATCAGTAGGATGTATGGATATTGAAAACTATTGTTTTGATTTCACTGAAGGGCCAATGTTATCACGCAAACATGTTAAAATGGTAGAAGTGGTAAAAAGAGATGAGGGGCCAAAAGTATACAATGGAAAGAGATGAATGTTTTCCAAGGTCTTTCACCCTAAAAACAAGTACCCACATAAACGCATAACCAAGGTGAAAAGGTTAAATGTGAAATTGAAAAGCAGCCTCATCATTCTAGCTGAAGATGATCTTTCATTAGTACTTAGTCCTAAATAGAATGTAAGTTTCTCCCAATCCAGAAAACAAACTGGGATAATATTGATTTTTGAACTCCCAAAGTGTCACTAAAGACCAAAGAAAAAGGATGCAGACTTATAGGGCTTGCAAGTCAAACATGACTTGCAAGTCAAACATGATACACAGCAGAAAAGTAATTTCCATGGCAAAAGTCCACCTCTGTGCTTCATAAGTATATCACTGAAAATGTTTAATTGAACTAACCTTAAATAGTATGCCTTGTATGCAGATGGACCTTCTTTGAAAAGAATTGACAGGCCATTCCTAATCAAAAATGTTCGTAGCTGCACCATAAAAAGCAAGAATAACTGAAGTAGCCAGAAAAATTTCCTATGCACCCGAAGAGCAGTTGACCATAAGTATTATTTTCAAAGCAATTGAAACACCAAACAATATTTAAAGTTCATGTTCAGGTCGTAGGAGAGTACTCTGACAAAGAGGTGACTCAAACAGGGTCAATCAGATTTTACTAGTCAGATATTATAAAGTGCTTCACAGTACATGAGGTCCTAGTCAATATTAATGTTTCCAGATCTATCCCAAACCAGATAACCCTTCTTAAGTTCTTTGACTTTTATCCACTTTCACATTGTTCAAGCAACTTTAAAGAAATTGCACTAAATATCAAAAAGGAACGTTAAAAAAAAAAGTAAACAAAAGCACATGCTTTCCAGTTAATTCTCAATATATAGTTTGGTAAGGTGGTGTTCAAGGAAATGATGAGAAATGAAATTGTTTATATTTGAGGAAGCTTAATGGAAAAGAATTATGAAAATATGAAGGTGACATACTTACACCAAAAACTTGTATTGAAGGGCAAAAAACACCAGATACAAGTTGTACAACAGAGAGAGAGAGAGAGAGAGTTTAGAACATGCCGGTGCACACAATCACAGAGTCAATGAAAAATTTAGGACCACAAGTTGCCTCCAAGATGCACACAATCACACTATGTCTGAGCCCAAGAGTCCCCAATGAAGGGCTATGATATTGTTCAAAACCATGCAAACTAAGTAAAGCTCAGTTTCCTAATCTGTATTCCCTTAGAGAATTGTATGCAAAATTCAACACTACATTAAGGTGAGCACAAGATTGAAACTAAAAGTGATTTGGCCAAACTGTAACTGGAATATGACAAAAGCAACAAATTCAAATCAGAAAGAGAGGTCCAAACTAGTCAGAATATCACCTTATATGTGAGAAATTTTAACTTAACCATCAGATTCGCATCCTCATCAGCTAAACCATCTTTTACTAACATGCCATTGTCATTGTCAAAATTGTTTACATCCTGACCAGATTTAGAAATGTCAGAAGCTTTTTCCTTATCAGCCTTGAATAAGTTCAGGTCCACAAAAAAACCTGTAATAGGCAGCCTTAATCAGCTATCAACGCTAATAAAATTTTAAAACTAAGACTGAAATCTACAAGTAAGCCATTAAAAACAGTGGAAATGGAAATTAGTTGGACATGGGATATAGTAATTACAATGGAGAAGTTTCATGCTTTCAAATGAGTATCATTGTATAAATACCCTCCATTGCTCAAATAAACAATCTTCATGTTTCTAAAACAGATTCAAAATCAAATAATTAGCACCCTTGTCTATATCAATGAATAGACACTTTGTCTGATTTCTATCCCACCCCAACCAATAAAAGGAAAAAAATCTATGAGAAAGTAAGCATCTCATTTAGCTTGCCACTCAAAGATTACAGAAGGAATCTGTACATAAATTCAACCTCCTTCAGATCAACACTGAGTAGACAAAACATTCTACATTTCTCATCCGATGGGTAACACAGCCAGGAAAGGAAAAGCATTAGAGTCATCTCACCTCGATAAAGAGGCCACAGTTCTGGCTTGCACCTCATCTCTTTCTGATATCTACTAAAGGCAGAATCACTGTGTACATGGATAACCATTTTGAAATGAAGATTATCACTGGCAACAGCATTCATCTGTTGATAATTATAATAGCATTTGAAGGAAGCAGGGAAGCGTTTATCTCGCATCAATCGAATCATTTCCTGACACAGGGCAACATTCAATGATGCAGTAGTGAGGTTAGGAAAGGAAACAACCAAATGTCTCATGTAATTTGACCATAATTAGAAGAAAGCAGCCGTTAAACTAGAATTACGGAATTACCAATTAACACAAAAGGGAACACTTTGGAAAATTCTATCACAAGGCAATCTCTGGTCACTAAGCTCAAGAAGACATCATATGTTATTAAATTATACCTGCTGCTAACTAGAATGATTTAGCACCCAAGTTCACAAAAACTATCATCAAGAACCCTAGAAGGTTGTACAAAGCTCATTTACTTGCTTATAGGATAAAAGCTTCAGTTGTGAAGCATTATGGTACATTCTATGTTGGGGACATACGTATCATGAAAAAAAAAGGTACTTACTGCAGCCCAGGAATGAATAAAAACGAGACTGACCAACCTAACAGCAGAAAAAATGATAAAAGATTAAGACAAACCTGCAATTTTCTTGTCGAAAAATCAGCAGGATGTGCTTGCAAAAACTTTGAAACAACAGAACGGTCAGCATTTCTTGAATGTGGTTCGAACCCTTCAGACCCAAACCAATCTAGATAGTCTGGGCAGAATGAGGTACCAACACCATGTAGCAGTGCCTTTATTTGCTGTAAGTCATGCAACAGAAAATTAAAAAACGGATAGCATGTAGAGCATTAAATTTAGAACTAATGCGGCTTTATAAGTTAGAGAACCTTATTCATACATACCTGCTTCTCATCAGATCTGTTAGCAGCACAAATTTCCCGAAGGCTTGGTCCTAAATCCATGCCAGCTGACATCCGGTACATATTGTGAAAAATAGAACAAAAAACGAAAAAAATAATAGGCAGTTGTATTGCGACAAAAGAGAAGGCTAGTTGGCATATCAAGAGAATGAACGAGTTCAGTTTAAGAGAAGAACCAAGAAAAAATTAACTATTTCACCTATTATGCATACTTCTTATTCCTATCTCCTATGACTGAGCCTGATTTGATCATGGCTATTGCTTTCCTTTACAGAAAAAAATCCTTGAATGAAGCATAATTGCAGAATCAAAGGAAAAGATCAAAATGAATGGTCTTTTGACCAAGAATTGGTTACTCCACCCATCCTATATATAGAGAATCCAACATGTCACACTATAAAGAGCATTGGAAAGTAAACTCTGTTCATGTGACGAGAAAAAGTATTTAGATAGGAGCAAGGAAAACACATGACAAACCTCAAAATTCTGGATTGACGAAATGATATGAGAAATTAAACAAATTAGATTGCTTCTCGATTAACGGAAAGACTTGCTAAGTTTCTTAATAATCTGAAACTAAGTTAATATTCCTGGATTCTGTTGGCAGTTACTAAAGAATTTTTTTAAGTTCCATTTTCAAGCACCGGTATTCAAGTCACACAGGCCTTCAGAAATTAGCTTCACAAACATCTTAGTAAACTTGGAATACCTACACCTAAACACAACCAATGTTCCTCTCGAGAAATCTGGGGAACTTTTCATCTGTAAACAATAAGGGTCATTGCTGATAAACATCAACAGAAGTTTCACGATTTAATTTCTTAACAAACCTATTCACTTTGGCTCAAATATTACAAGTTACCGATCAATTAAATTTTGCTCAATCAAGACATCAAGAATATAATTAATTAACATTAAAAGGAGGAAAATTATTAACCTGCATCCACAGGAGGTAAAGGCAAATCCTGAAGAACTTGTTTAATCTGTTTTGTACTTTCATGGCTAACTACACGAGCAACAAGGCCCTCCAAAACTTCGCCTTGTACCTTAATGTGGTCCTTCAATCCTGCATCCAGTGAAAGTGGTTAAGTTTGAAAAGATGAACAAAGCAAACTGAAAATCCGGATTTCTATACAGATAAAAGCTGAAGTAAACAAATTTGGGTTCAACAAGGAAAGGCTGCAGAGGATCTGGAAAGCTTGACCAAGGATTACATGGGCATCACCAGACATTGTCCAACAGATTCCAAAAATATGATATCCAAACTTCCTCCATCCCAAATAAGATCTTTACATGCCTTATTATTCGGTAGCAGAGTAAATTTCTTGCTTTATTTCTCTTTTGAGTATGTGTATACTATTCAGAAAGACCGCTTTTTGAACATAAAACCTCCCATCAATCCCCCACCCACTTGTATTTATTTCCATTTTTTATTCCTTTTCTAAATCTTTAAGCAAATTTTCTCTCTGAATCTTACTCTAGGACAGCAGGAGTAATGATGAAGCAAACCAAGGCAATGCTTCAGCAGATAAGTTCGGACAGTCAAAAGTAATGCAGCACAGTTAGTACTAAACAAGAGAAGTTAGATGGCAAAACTGATGGCAGTCATTTCCAACACAAATAAGTTGACAAACCTTATTTCTTTATTAAATGGGATTATGGGAAATTTACACCAAGACTTGGTACTTGGTAGACAAAGAATACAAAATGTTGTAGAATTTATTATTTTCACCACATCATCCTAATAACTGGATTGATAACCAATACATAAATGTTTGTAGAATTTAATGTCACCTGGAACTGACACATCCGCAATATCATCAAGTGTCTGACAAACAGTAGTTGCTGTTCCTTCCTCACATAGTGCATCAAATGCAGCAAAGAAGGATGTTACTGATTTCCTGGATATGACAATATGAGCAACGACTTTCAACTTCAAATCTAAAGGTTTCGTGTTGAAAGGAAAATATGCAACCCTATGAACAAATAAAAGATCATAATCCCTTGCGGGCTCACACACACAAATACATGCAAAAATCAGGGTGTCAGTTGTAGATAATACTCTCTTTCATGAAGGCATAAATAGTAAGGGAAAAAAAAGTCTTCTAAAAATTATGAATTCACATTGAAAATCAATATAAATGAGTCAAAGTTGAACAAAAACATATTACTAGTAAACATTGTTGTATGCAACAAAAACCGTGAAGGAGACCCTACCGAGTAGAGAACAACCACACATGATTTGTTGGTAAACGCCACTTCCGGCAAAAAGCTATTATTTCGGGAGTTGAATAAAATTTTGGCTTTCCATTGCCAAGTTCTGTAACTGCAGTTACAACCACTGCAATAAAATATACAACCACAATATAAGGAGAAGGACTGAGAACAACACAAGCAACAATCTCCAAGAGGCAATGCATGAAATGACCATGTATTAGTTAGCAGAGAAAAAGTTAATTAAAAAATATCTTGCTAACGGTAGCTATCTCAAATATTTTCATTTTAAGGCCCTAATTTATTAAATTAATAAAAGGAGCAGAAACAATTAAACTTTGATGGCACATCATGGAAAAACTGTAACTAAGTAAATAAAAAGTTTAACCTATATGTTTGCATTAAATCAGCATGAATTCTATACATTTCAATAAAATTGTTAAGATAAAGTAGCATGCACCAAATTTTAATCATCAAGACATTAAATTATTTCTGCCATTTCATCAGGAAAAAACAGCCAAAGAAACTTCCGAAATTTCACATCAAAAATAACTTATTTCATCTACAATCACATAAAATAAAGAAAAAAAACTAGTATTCCTATCCTAGAATATACACATAGATGATAGTTATCTTATCAATTACCATAATCTTCAAGAGGGCGTTGTCCATGATCTCCTAATACGGCAGTTACCAGTTCCATTGATATGCAAATGTGGTTCCTCTGGAAAGAATAATACACAAACAAATAGCTTAATTATTATTCAGAAACTCTTCATCTGACAAAGCAATTAGGATCGGCGGATAATACAAACTCATGAATTGTGTTAGCTATGAAAATAATGTAGAACTAATAGACAATCAATGGAAAGTTAATACAATGAAAAACAAAAGAATTGACCCATAATTAACTGTTGGCAAAACTGTTGAACAAATACTGTATCACATGCTGCCCATTTAAAAGTCAATTTTGTCAAATAATCTGTGTGTCCTGCTGCTCAAGTCTTTACACTTATTCTAGACATTCTACGGAATGAGTTAAAACATAGGTTAATCTCATACAAGTAGTAGCAAAAATTTGCAGCTAAATGTAGACTTTCCAAGCCTTGTCCAAGTCTATTTCAAGAAGATATTCCCGTATGAAAGTCTCCTCACATACAAAAACAGTCATTCCACAAAACAACCCATATCCAAAAGTGTGTCAGTTCTGTCAGAAGGGCCCTTCCCATATCATCAATTTTATGACTAAGTCTTTATGTGAATATGTGGAGTTAGTTATGTAATCAAAATCTTTTCATTGTATTCCACCAGTACACATTTTCGAATTTTCATTTAGAATAGCATGTATCAAAGAGATATAACATACTTATATATAGAGAGAGAGGGTGGGGTGGGGTGGGGAGAGAGCCCAAACTCTCATAGCAGCATAACAACAAACAACTAAGAGAGGGTCTCCTGTGATAGCGCCCAGCGATTAGACCAATCATGAAAAAACTCGTTTCTATAACTTTTATGGTCAGATTATAATTATTTATATTCTAAAATATGTTTTAAAAGGTTTTTAAAATTATGATAACCTCATTGCAATAAATGAAAGTAGATAACAGTTAGGCGGTATAGAACAAGACTTTGTGGATAACTTAATGTAGGAAGTACCACAAGAAATTCATTGAACTCTGCTTGCTTCTTGGTTGCTTGAGCACCCCAGGCCTCTAAAAATGTCCTTCCAAGAACAAAAACGCCAACAGCTGTATAACTGCAATAAGATTCAAGAATGTTTTAAACTCAAATTAAGTACTCAAGTAGCACCAAAATGCTAAATACTAAGTGACGTAACCCATTTAAGGAACGCATTCACGATTACAAATATTTAAAGGATAAAAGACCATTTGTTATTGTAGGTAATTTAGAAGTAGTATGTATACACAGACATACTGAAAAAACAAAAGGTCAATAGGATGGATGAGATCTAATTTATCTGACAGTACTGATGCACCAGATAGAACTGACTATAGTCTATCCTCTGTAGAAGTTGATTTTTCCCAACTGATCAGATACAATACAGAACATAAAGTCATTACCGACATCCAGTTAAATATCTAAAGCTTCTAGCCTTTCTGGTTATTTCACTAAATAGTCCACTGTGGATCTATATAGTAACAAGCATTATACGTGTGAGAATGATAGGAATAAACCCAAGAAATTATGCTAAACAACATGCTAATACAGTCAAAAGATAAGATCATACTAAGAAGTAAGAACGCACATGTTACCAAAGCTGTTTTTGGCATAAGCTCCTCCTTTGTGTCCAGCGTACATAAAGAGAGATCCAGAATGCTTAAGTGATACCTATTGACGACAACAGAATGTGGAGTGAAACAAATATTATATACAATCATAAGTGCGTGAAAATGCAACACATCAAATTATATTTTGAGCTCCAATGAAG
Organism: Rubia yunnanensis; assembly: GCA_037428765.1. NCBI lineage: Eukaryota > Viridiplantae > Streptophyta > Magnoliopsida > Gentianales > Rubiaceae > Rubia > Rubia yunnanensis. Next base: position 31,497,181 of record CM075062.1, on the reverse strand, counting down.
CCATAAATGAAAGCTTGTAATGAAAGAAAAAAAGACTTGAAAAACAGAGACTTTTCTACCTCCATTGTAGCCAAGCCACTTGATACCATCTCTATCATCCTTGATCTAACCTGGATTGAAAAGGATTTTTTGTATATCAGAAGCATTTATTAACTACACCTCAACACTGGGCTATCCATACTATGTATCTATGACGCTTCATCAATAGTGCACTTGAAAAAATGAAGAACAAATGCAAGGAGAAGCACAATGGGTCCCTTAGATCCAACGTACGAAACCTTAGAATGATGCTCAAGCTGAATACACAACCCATGGAAATACCTGCCTATGTGTTTCAAGAAGATACCATGACCTTAATTTTTCATCATGCTTTCAAATTTATGTGTACCTTAAAGTCTTACAGTTATAGTCAACTAAAGGATAGAAAGACTCTAGAACGCAAGCTATAGATTTCGAGTTTTCTTTTCAGTGAACTCCGTGCACTTTGAAGTAGTGGCATAATATTGTTGTCTCTAGAACTTGCCATCCAATGTGCAAAACAATGACACAGTACACAAAAGACAGCACCAACCTTTGTTAGTCAAAATCTCAACTGCCGTTTAAAGAGAAGCATGATTAATACTTGTATTGTACTGCTTGCTCTTGATGCTTTTATTACCAGATTTAACCTTTTAAATTAAGATATTTAACATTATAACCTTTTAAACTAATATGCTTAACTTCTTTTTTTGACATGGGCCTTTTCTAAAAAGTCTGCAATCAACTAATCAACGGGTAAGTAAAATAATGGTGACATGAAGCTTAATTTGGGTTTTGCAGCTTCTTTTAAATGGACTCTTTTTATGAGATATTCAGGTATTCTGCTTTTGAATGCTACATTGGATAAAAGACTTAATACATTAATAAAAGTAGTCATCTTAGGAAATGGAAAGTCAAAATCACCTCATGATCAGATTTTTCATTATCAAATTTGGGGTAGAAGGTAGCTCTTATTTGTGCATGGGAGTAGGTAGATTTGTCAATACTGAAATTGTCCAATAAATCACCCCCAAGGAATTTTCTCAAGACAGCATCATTTACTTCACTCGATGTTGCATGGTCTTTATTCCCATCAACTTTACTTGCATTATCTGCCTCGGTTGTTGTTCGGTATGACCTGGGTTTCCAGGCTACAGTGTCACCAAGCGTGGGATTGCGGTGTTTTAATCTGGCACTACCAGCTTGTGGAACTGATGCAGAAACAATAGCAGCTCTACTTGTGTCAGCAATACTCACTGAGCTCAGCTTCTCAGAAAGAGCATCTTCTGCTACCGTAGAAGCCCCCTCCGCAGATGAAGAACTTGGCCTCTGAACCCACTGTTGTACTTTAGCAACAGCCTTTCTCTGCATTTCCACAATTTACAACATCAATAAGTAACTGCTTTTCATGGTGAACAACAACTACTACTGCTACTAAGCCTTCATACCAATATGTAAGATTGGTTAAGCAAATCATACCTTGCCAACGCGTTCCATCGAGGCTTATAGCATGGTTAAGGATTTTTTTTAAACAGCATTTATCACGTGCATATGAATGTCATAGTCATAATACTTCACCTAAGCATTACATCAAACACTATATGGACAGTAACCAAAACAACAGGAAGCACATACACACTGTTCGGTCAATCATCTTAAAACAAGCAAACACAAACAAAATTGATATAAATTAGACATACAAACACACGATGTCATCATTAATCGTTCAGTGAATAATTAAATGAGCCAGCATTTCTAGAAATTACATTCACGGAAAAAGGCATAATTACAATACAATCAAAACTTCCTGATCATGCGGTAAACGATCACGAACGAAAACTTTTAACATGAATTCGTGCGAAAATACAGTGAAGAGAAAGACGAGACCTGAGTGCGGGGCATGGTGAGGAAGGTGATGGAGCCGAAGCTCTTGAGAGCTGAGGAAGAATAGTTGCGATAATGGAAAAATGCGAAAAGCGTGGAGAAGGAAATCTTCGGCGATAGCAACATCCAGGCTTACAGTTACAGAGACTGGTTTGGTGTCTATAAATAGAAAGAACGAAAGAGAAATGATGTGAAGGAAGTCAGAGGTTTATGTGCAGAAAATATTGGCTCTCACACGCTGAAGGAGGAGTGTCACGTTTGGCCATGCTCACGAGGTGCTCATACACTTACTATTTTGAGGAAAAATGCATATATACGTGCAAATATAACACTATCTATTTAGGTTATGGGTAGATATAACATTTTTCGACAGTTGAAAGTCGGAGTACACTGAAAAGATTGTTTTGCCCCTATATAAAAAAAGAAAATAATAATAAAAAAATATTGCCCTGAATAAAATTATGACATCCAAAGTGTTGAACCTAATCGTGGAAAGTGTTGAACCTATGGCGGCGACCCTCAATATTAATTTAGGAATTACAATCCATTTTCATTCTCTGTTTTCGTTCTCCGTTTCCATCTTCATTCGTTTTCATCTTTGTTTACAATTTCTCCCTTTTCATTCTCCCAATTGGCGTTCTTCTCATCTTCTCAGTTTTATGGCCTCATTATTGATGATCTTTAGGGGTGGTGGGTCAATTTTTTGGCGTTTGGCTGAGCAGCGCCAAAAATGGTGACTGATGGTAGTGGAGGTGGGTTTGATGGCGGATGAGGGAAGAATGGTGGTGGGTTTGGTGGCGGAGGAGGGAAGAATTGTGGCGGGGTGGGTTTAAGTGGTGGAGGAGGGAAGAATGGTGGTGGCGGGGCTCATGTGGTGGTGGGTTTGGTGTTGGCGGGGCGGGGCGGGGCTGAATAGAGGTCAGGTGGTGGGGGGCTTTGGTAGTGGTGAGCTCATGCGGGTTTCGTTGCTTGGCCCGGCATCTCAATTTTTTGATAAGGCCAGGCTAATTACAGCGGAGGTGGCACGGCAGTGGAAGCACAGCGGTTAAACTTTGGGCGATTGGGGTTACTGTGGTGGGACTTAGACGTGGCATCATCCACGGGGCGGAACTAGGAGTCCTCGTCGGTGGCGAGAGTGGCGAAGAAGTCGCCGGAAAAGTCTAACCCATCTTCAGCAGATGCTTGGTCAATTTGATTGGCGTTCTTGTTCTTAATCCATCTTTCGACGTTCTTGTTCTTGATCGGTGTTCTTGTTCTTAATCCATCTTCAACATTCTTAATCGGAAGATGGGTTCTTAATTTAGCGTTCTTGTTCTTAATCTTCGCCGACTCAAATCTCCAGGATAGCGTTCTTGTTCTTAATCTTCAGTTTTAAATTCTTAATTCTGGGTTGGAAATGTTGGATGAAAATGGGCAATTTTGTCTTTTTTTTTATTTTAGTATTAAGCTCAAAGGGCATTTTGGTCATTTCATGTCGGTCAATGGACGGAAATGGCCAGTCAATGGACGGAATAATGCCTTTAGGGTTATATTTGCACATATGTATAATAGTTTGGGTTATATTTGCACTAAAAAAATAATTCGGGGCTATATCTGTACTTTATCCAACATATAGGATTATATTTGCATATTATCTTACTATTTTTAAAGAGGAAATGACACATCTTTATGCCACTATCTATAGAAAGTAAAAAAAGTATAACTAATTGATGAAATTGTAGAAACTTTTTCTGGAGAGCTCATCCCAATCACTATACAATAGAAATTCTTTGCTTCTTCAATCGGGGATATTGGAGTCATTTTGACTAACCGAAATCCATGAAATTGTTTAAAAATAACATACTAATATTTTAATATGTTACTAATTTTAATTCTTTATTATATATAATCAATCATAACCCGTTAACATACTAATATTATAATTTGTTACTGGTTTTAATTCTTTAAATATATATAATCAATCATAACTTATTAAAATATATAACCTCTAAAGATATATTCAATTGTATTCAGTGTTTATAGGTTCTAACTAAATTAATTATTTCACTTCATAACTCATGCAATTTTTCTTACATGACTAAACTTTAAAATTTTAAATAAAACTTAATCTCGATATATTAATTAATGATATTACGCAACGCACGATGATACCCCACTAGTCTCTTGAAAGATGATTAATTAGTTCATAAACTTATATCTATTTCTCGTTGCATAATAAATTTTAATATTGCAACAAAAATCTTTTACATTTCTATAATTTTAATTCAACCTGTGTTTCTATATGCATATGGAAAGGCGGTCTTACCAAAACTTTTCTTTTTCTAAAATAGAGAGTGTGCCAACCCAAAAGAAAAGTGTGACAAAGTGATGGAGATGCCAAGACAATTACCACCGTAAATGAAGACATTCCACGTCTTGATCAAACATTTAAGGGTTTTGTTCGGGATCCTTTAAGTGACATGGCAGAATCTATGACTAAGTCAAGGACTAACCTTAGGGATGCTGCTTTAAATGCTTTGATTGATCGCCTTTATGATGAATAATTGAAGAAGGAGTCATCATCGACATCTTGGATTTATTGTTCAAGACTGTCGAAGAACTGAAGACATCATGAAGAACACTATATTATTTTCCCTCTGGTTTTTTAATGAGGTAGTGTGATCACTGTAAAATATTGTAAAATTATTTCATTTTGGGTTTTTTAGACTGCAGAGCTTGGCCATGTGGGCTTTGAAGAGCTGATTTTCGGACCCGTCCATTATTTCAAAAATATTTAGTTTTATTTTAATTAGACTTAGATTTGGTAAGATTAGATAAGGTAATATTCTTCAAGGTTGCTTCTTGAAGAATTCGATCAGATTACCTTAGATTACCATTTATTTTAGGTATTTTAGTTAGATATGGTTTTAGCTTCTTAAAGCTGTCATAAGTCGATTCAGTTTCCATTTGTGATTAGGGTTTGGGGCGAGATTGTAACCCTATGTATAAGGAGGCCTTATGGACGAATTTAATACACTTTTATCAGTCAAATATACAACCTTTTGAGTTCATACTTTTTGCTTGCGTGCTATTCCATTGTTGCTTAACCCCGATGGCTAGTTAAGTATCAATAAACCTTGTAATCTGATCATGAGGGCTAGTTAGAGAGCAAGTCGAGATTAGGCGTACCCCGAGAGCTAGACACCTGAATTTCGTGCGAGATAGTGAGGGTTTGCAGATCCCTTTACTAGATCAAAGATATTAATTCCGTGATCTTGAGTTTTCGCAAAGAGATTCATATTACATAGTATATGAAGGAATAGAGAAAGTAATATGTAATCACATGTAAGCGAAGTTTATTCCATTTTCGTACTCATTATAAAATTATAAAAATGTTATCAATTAATTTCAATATTAGATAACCAAATTTATTAAAATTAATCAATTAATGAGGGGTTATCGAGGTAACAAAAAATTTAGTTATCAACTTTTTAGGTCAATCGAAGTTTCACAAATATTCTTCTTTGTAATTTGGCAGTGGTTAATCCACTCTAGAAAGGTTCAGGGTTCAAGCTACATCTTGTTTAAAATTGTAAATTTTAGAGCTATTTCTTGATATGGATTTCATGGCATTGTGGGATCATGTCTATTGTCACTCTATGGTTTCTCAACATGCCGGTGATCCCTGCTATGGTTTCTCAGCCTGTAGATAGTCCATGAAGGTCCGATCATGGTGGTTCTGGCTTCGATGGTGATGGTTTGTTGGTGGTGCAACAACTGGGCAATCTTCAGACGTCGTCCCCAATTCATTCAAATGGATGGAGTTTCAAACTTCATTGTTATCACTGAGTTTCAATAAATTCAAGTGGTGGTGTCTTCTACTTTAGTATTATCCCTAGAGTGGGTATGTAATTTGTTTTATGTAATTGATGTGTGCCGGACACTAATGCGATTGCAGAATCTTGCTGCTAACCGCCATACCTGCAAAATAAAGTCATTGGGGTTGTTTGGGAGGAGAAGCTCGGATGCCAAAGTCAGATCAAAAGTGTTTGCTTTGAATATTAGGAATTGAATAAATAGGATAAAGACATATCACGGTATATATAGGGGTTGATCCCTAGAGGTTCTCCTAATCACATTGGGGTAAATATGCATATTCCATGTAGGAATGAGCGTTTTATCATAATAGATTTACCATCTATTTAGTATACCTTAAATGTACCTGGAAAAGGATTTTGTTTCCGTACATATATTTGAGTTAGAAACACTCACTTTGCATTGAGATTCGCCCTGATTAAATATAGTCGCGTGACCTTTACCCAAATTGTGAGCCTTCGACTTGACCAATATCAATAGCCCCGAGAGAACGAAGGTCATGCTTCGGCACAAATCTTGGATTATCTCAATCACCAATTTTCAAAAGTCGTGCGATGGACCATTGCTTTTCTCCACCATTAGCAATTAATCTGATCACTAAATTTTTTCACCTACCCTACTTAAGGCACATTGCGGCATCTGGGACAGGTAAAAAGTACCTGCTTAATGACACACCTTTTTCTTGTTTTAAAAGCGACCATTAATTACTCCTGCTCCACATGAGTCTTTTGATCTCCTTTAGCTGCTATAAACTCATAATTTTTCTTTCTTTCTCTGCAATTTTTCACTTCTTCTTTTGTTATGAATCCCTAGAATAAATATTCTTGATTTTCCTCTTTTTTTAATTTGTCTTCCTAGAGATCCAATTCTTGCTCCTTGGCAAAATTCTTGATGAAAAAAAAATTTTCACTAGGAGAGGGAGAGTCTTTGGTGTTTCGGGTGAGATGCCCATTATTTATGAATTCTCAAATTCCCTCCCCCGAGTAGGTAAGAAATTCCTAGAATTCTTCTCTTTTTTACGATCCTGGTTTTCTGTTTACAAGACGCTTTTGACTGGTATTTTTCGAGCAAATATTTCCAACCAAATTGCTAAAGATAGGAATGAAACTTTTAGGCCTATTGTCACATAAGTTTGTCAGTAGCAATAAGGTGGCAATTTTTTGCAAATCCATGGCTCACTTATGACCCCATTTCACCTCAGTAGGGAGGAAAGGGCTCCCGAGTGTTCATGCTGATCCGAAGGGAGACACTTCGCTTCATCCAGGTAGTGCAGTATTGGCGTGATGGTGCAGTTGGAGAATACACAAGCATTTCCATTTCTTAATCTAGGAGCCAAGGAGGACTTTATTGATCAAAGGGTCTTGGTGGTGAGCGCATTGTTGAGTAAACGGAAGAGGTGGAGAAGGAAAAACTGAAGAAGCTGCTGAAGAAGAAACTAATAGAGTTTTATGAAGCTTTTGTCGAAGGGACTACTCAATACGTGAGAGCTATTTAGGTATAGCTTAAGTATTTAATTGATAGGATAGCTTGATTTTTAATCTTTAGTATTGTAAACTCGAGAATTTTTTGGATTAATATGGCTTTTTGTTCTCTATTTCGCTCGTTGTTTATTTTACTGCTCCTGTCACCCTTCTTCTCTCGAAAGACTCATTTTTCGGACATCCCTCATATTTTTTGAGGAGTTGGTCTTAACGTTAATTCAAAAAGATGGTGTACCTAGAGGAATTTTGATTTTCAAAATAAGATGGGGGGATCGTATGCTCATAAGGGGTTATTGACTCTCATTCATGTCTCTATCCGAGGAATATTAATTTGGTTGGGCTTTGGTTTAGCCAGGTGATCATTACCACTTAGGCCTTGGATCTTTCATTTGTCCCTTTGGGGTATCTTCCGATATGATATCTGGTGGATTGCCAATGGAGGTTATCCTCTGCCAGGGTATTTGGTCGATGAAGATTGTTGATGTAAGTTATCCTCTGATGGGATATTTTGTAAAATGGATATTACTGATGGTGGCTATCATCTAGTGGGATATTTCACTAATGGAGATTATTGATGGTGGCTATCCTATGATAAGATGTTTCGTCGATGGAGATTATCTTTCGATGGTATATTTGCTGATAGAGGTAATCCTTTGATGGGATATTTTCCGAACATGGATATCCTCTGATGGGATATTTTCTGAATATGGCCATCCTTTGATGAAATATTTTGCCGATGGAGATTATCACGTGCAATCTGCATATAAATTTTATAGGTGAAAAAAAATATGGCCCTATAGTTCCTCTTAGGGTGAACTACTCCCTAGGTATCAAATTGCAAAAATGGGAGTGTTTCCAACATATAGTTTTTGTTTGAGAGAAGTTACGCCTTGGTTGGAATATGGGATTATCGTGGTAGAGAGTCCATTGAAGAGCAGTTCACCGATAGTACCTTCATGATTGACGATATTCCATCTTCTAGGAACTTGATTCCCCATCATGTCTTCTAGCACTTAGATTCCTCTAGTATATGATTTCGTGACTTTGTATGAGCCTTCCTAGTTGGCTACTAGTTTTCCCTTTTTCTCTTGTTGGCTTTTCTCATTTCTTCTCATGACCAATTCTCCAGGAACAAATTAGGTGTTTCGAACCCTTCGGTTGTGGACGTTTTCTTGTTGGCCTTTGATGATGCTCAGTAAAATTTGGCACTTGTTTTCTCCTAGATGCTAGTAAGCTTGCTCCTACAAGCAAGAAGAAGGATAGTCACACCGGGCGACTATTCTCCATTACCCGCTCCGATGCCTAAGCCATTGGCTGAGGGAGATGTCAGTAGGTATTAAGTGATTGGGTTCTTGTAAGATTACCTTCTTCTATATATTAAGGTGTTTTACAAGCTGAGACATAGGTTGACTACCTGTGATTTGATAAAAACAATCCACCGTGGTCTTCTATGTGGAACTATGAGGTTTATAGGGTCAAACCCATATTAAGCGAGCCATGCATGTTATGGATTGGAAGGAGGCATAGTGTTGGCCGGAGCTCTCGTCTCGGAGTTTGGCATTTCACTATTCTAGAAGGAATAAAACCCTGGATTTCAAAAAGGTTCTGAGGGGCATACTATATTTGTAGATTGATAACGTGGCATCACATGTAACTAAAGTAATATTGTAACCCACTTCCCGTGTCTTTCTTATAGAATTCTCCTACCTTCTGCTTCAGGCTTGGTTCTACTTGTTGGGCTAGAAGCCCAAGCCATTGTTGTGAGCGTATTTTGGTCCAATACTCATCATCTTTCATCCTGACTTAATGAAGTCTGAATCTTACTCTCTTCTCATCTAACAAATATATGTTTGTACGGACTTGTTATTTGTTTCTTCTCTCATGTGGTATGGTTGTCCAAAGGCTGGGCAGTTTGATTTCAGCAGGAATTACGGTTTCCATTATGTAAACCAAGTTGAATTTTGTTTCCACTGTGGCAGTTCTCTCAGTTGTCCGATATGACTAGAGTACGCAGGGAAACTCATACACCTAATTACCTTCAGTCCCCACCAACTGAGCCTTTATGCCATTGATGATTGTTATATCGGTGACTTTGACATGGTCGTTGGCTTGGTGTGATACATTAAAGTGAGCTTCTGCTGGATATATAAGTTCTCACACCACTTCTTAAAATAATTATGGGCTAGTTGCCTACCATTATCAGTGATAATTTTCCCAGGGATATCGTACTTGAACAATATATTTTTTCAACAGAAGTCTATGCAAGTCTTACCTTTTAGGTTGATCAATGTGTTGGTCTCGAACCACTTAGTGTAGTTGCCCATGGCTACAATTACACACTTTACTCCTCCTTCTGCTTATGGAAATAGCCCCACTAGGTCAATTCCTCATTTTTTTGAACAGCTAAGACCCATGGATCATCATCCTCTCTTCATAGGAAACTATGGCTCCCGCTTGACCTCCACACACTCTCCAATGAACTTCTTCAATGAGATAAATTGCTTCCTATCGTTCTACATACCGTAAAAGGGGCATTAAGTACCCTTTTTATATGAAGTGTCGTCATGTATCATGTATTCGAGTGCTTTTACTTTGATTTTTTTGCTTCCGCCTTATCTCCAGGTAATGTACTACCTCTTATATATCCTGTGATCATTTTCATCCAATTCTCCATTTTGTCTATGGCCACTACACTTTCTTCCTCATAGCTTCAACACTTCAATGTCTTCGTTAGTATCTACTTTGGGGATTGTTTGCTTAAATAGATTGATGTTTGCTTTCTCAGGGCATTGGCTTTTTTATTTTTCTCCCCTGAAACTTGAGTTAAAGTATTTCTCATCATGAGAAATACTAGCTCCAAAAATTTCTGAAGATTTCTCGCCCTGGCCTCGTACTCCCATTGACCACTATATGATAATCATTGAAAATTTCCAAGTGCTCCACTGCTAAATCTTTGGCCAATCTCAGGTCTGTAATCAAAGCCTTGTATTATACTTATTATTAGTTGTTCAGAAGTCAAAATGTAAGGCATAGGGGGCACTAGTGGAGGGAGAGGTCATTAAAGGCAATTTTATCGAACCAAAGAAGGCACTTTCAAAGTGCCTTCTCTAGTCGCGCCTTTGATTGCCAATTAGAGGCGGTTCCAAGAACCGCCTTAAAAATGCCAATTAAAGGCGGTAATGAACCGCCTTTGAAAGGTTGTAATAACTTCCTTTAATGAGTTTCAAACTCGGAAAAAGGCTAAGTTTCGTTGGCCCTTGGGATGTTCCAAACTTGGAACTCCTAACAAATGCAGTTATTAACCGCCTTTAAATCCATGGTTGAACCGACTTTACCGGTTCCCGAGTTTGGAACCAATCAGATTCTTTGGGCTTATGCCGTAGTTTACGAGCTCAGAACCTAGGAAATTTCCAAGTTTGAAACAAAAATCGAGTCTATATTTGGCGGCATGAGGTTGGTAGTTCCTCGATCGGCCCTCCATTCCTATCCCAATCTGTAAATTTTTGGAAGGGCTTTATTTTTGTTAGAAATAACTTCTGAGTTCGAAAGCACATTCGGGTAAAAAATGGTAATAGGGCTGAATGGCGCTACGAATTCAGAACTGACAAAACTCACATTTTGGAAATTATAATTTCATTGAAATCCCCGACTCAAAATATGCCTCATTTGATGACAGAATTGTAACATAACACATGAATATATACTTGGTAACAAAAATATATAGAAAATGCTAACTAAGCAATATTCTATAGATAGGAATAGAAATGAACACAATTCTATTATGAAATATCACTACATTCTATCGTATCTAAATTGTGTTAATATACCAAGTTGGGGTTTCCAAGAGAGTGAGAGTGGTTGATAATGAGATGCCTCGCCAAACAATTCCTTGTGTTGTTGATTTCTTCTTTTGAATAGGGCCTCGTTGCCTTCAAAAGAACCTAAGAGATTCAAGATATTAGCAAATACGAATTGGACATTGAGAAACTATTAATGTTTAGGAGAAGCAAATGCACAATCACCTTGTCAATTTCAAGTAAATCATCATTCACATCTTGTATGCACTCTATTGCGTACAACATTACGTAATAGCCGCATTCCCACTTTTGGGCTTGTTTCTTGTACTGAGTAAAAACTACATTAAACTTGTAACGTGTAGAAATACCTAAATATATCACTTTGGAAAAAGCAAAGAAATTGTACTAATTTATACTTTGATTTCCACCACCTCAAATTTCATTCCATCCACTTCATAAGGGTCCTTCATAGCGGACTCCAAAATCTTGACAAATTCTTCCGATGGTTGGAAGTGCAATGGGTCCATCCAATACACCTGTTTCTTTTCCAAAACAATCATGATCAATCGCCAATGTTCTCTAATCAATTTTTTTTAAAATAAAAAAATGCTAATAAAATAGCTTAACTTAAGTTTTTGAACGTAAATTTAATTGTTAATCAACGACCAATTTCTTATTCCTCCTCCTAAGATTTTTGCGAATGTAGTCTATTCTCTATTACTTTGTACATCCAATTTCCCGAGTCATTACGGGGCACATGTGCCAGACCAATGCCTTCTTTTGCTCATAAATAACGACACATACTTACGTTTCATTGTCAACCATGACAGAAGATTGTAGATAACTAACACGACAGGCCAAGAACTGTGTGTATTACTCATATCATCAAATGGATTCATTCCAACGGTATATAGGCCAAACCTCAAATGCCGGGGTTCTTTTCCAAATTAGGGTGAAGAGCATCAATTTTTTTCCACTGCTCACCGCAGATGTATGTCTAATCACATCATTCACCGGTCAATCCCTCTCAGCATGCCATCGCAACAATTTTGCACCTTCCTTACATGAAAACTATATCTGAAATCTGGGAATGATTAGGAGATACCACATCATTTTTTGGTGTTTTTTTCTTTATTTGAGTTACCACTTCCACACCCACCGTAATTGCGCCCCTCTTTAATATGTACCGAGACTCACCACATACCCTACATGTCTCTAGATCTTCATCTTCTATCCCCCAATGCAACATACAATTAGTAAGGCAAGCATGTATTTTTTTTCCAATTACAATCCCATTGGGCAAAGAACTTTTTTTGTGGTGTACAACCTATCCGGCATCATGTTACCTTCCGGGAGCAACTCCCTAAGAAATTCTAGAGTTTTTGTCATTGACTTATCGGTCCACCCAAATTTAGCCCTCAAATTCATAATCCTCATAGTCGCACTAAGAACTGAATGTTTTGAACAAAGATACAATGTCGTATCTTTGTCACCAATCAAAGCTTGTAATGCCATGGAACTCTCTAGCAATATCTTCAACCATTTTGTCAAATTCCGCATTCCTATCTAATTCATCTTCCACATTTGTGTTACTCAAATAAATCGTCCGTGTTGATTTTCCAACTTCCCCGTGCCATACCCAACGAGTGTACAAAGTTTGAAACCCAATCATTATTAAATGTCCCTGCAACTTCTTCCTCGCTAAATACACATCGTTTCTACAATCTTTGCACGGACATCGGGCTCGCATAACACCATTTTAGAGGAATGATCAAATGCTACCATAAGAAATGTTTCAATCAACGACAAGTAATCGGGTGATTTCCTAAGATCATTACTAATGAGTTCATCCAATTCCATTATCCTGTAAGTTAATTAAAATGCAACACATTAGCATGATCACAACAATAATCAAAGCCCCTTAAAAACTAGTTAACCTAACTACAAACCCTAATTCATGATTATATATATATATATATCAAACCAATAATAATGGGAAAGTCTCAGGAAATGCGGCCTTTTCCATAAGTTTATGAACAGTCCTCAGGGGCATTTGCCTTAAATGTTGTAATTTTTTATAAAATTTAAATATTGCATTTTATAAGTTAAAACAAGTCATAATATGTATCTGAAGGTGAAAATAGAAAACTATATGATATAAAAAAATATTTTCAAAAATTTTAAATTTTATTTTCAAAAATTTTAAATTTTGTATGTAATTTAAGAAATGCAGTGTGTAAGGTAAGAAATAAGTGGCCTGTCCACAAGCTTATGGACAGGCCGTCTGTCAAGAGACTCACTCAATAATAATTATGTAAGATAAAATTTTAGGCAACTAACCTTGTCCAATGAATGCAATCATTTTCAATTATTGTTTGTGCTGAAATGAAGAAATGAACTCATTTTTTTTATCACACAGAGTGGGTTCCGAGTCTGGAACCCACATCAAAAATAATATTTAATTCCAAGAAATTTTTCCGAACCTGGAACATGTATCATAATGGACGTTACGAACTCGGAAGAGCTATGATCTCTTCAATGTTGATACTGACATGGGGTTCCGGACTTGGAACCAATTCGTCCCATAATTCCAAACTCATGAGAGACCTACATCAAAGGCAGTTAGACACAACCACCTTTAATTAGGGTTAATTAAAGGCAATTATACAATAACTCGCCTTTAATCAACCCTAATTAAAGGCGGTTATACAAAAACCACCTTTAAATGAACAAAAATGCCAATAAATCTAATTTGTTAGGGCGGATGAGAGGTTTTGAGTTTGAAACCTCTAGAATAAGGTGGTTCCGCGGCTTTTTTTAAAAATTGCCTTCTATTGCCGCCTTTAATAGGCTGGTCTCTACTAGTGGGGAAATCTTGACCATCTAGACTAGAAAGGTGGATTCCAGCTCCGCTCATGCCAACATGAGACAACTGTCAATGTAAATTTTCTATTTTTGATCATCTCTAATTGAGGGTTTGCCTTAGATATCCTCTGTCATTTACATTATGAAATTGGGTAGGCCTTAGCCCTTGATAGGCGTTCTTGGACTAAATTGAAGCTGTGTTCACCTAAATCAATAACCTACTTCCTGCTAGAAGATTGCGGTTTAAGGAGTATGTCCTGCCTCCACCCGGGGTTGTTAATTGTAGCTAGTTAACCCAGGCGGAGGGTTTATGGGTCAAAGATAAAGATTTATAATTCTGCACCCATTCTCACTGCTATGCTACCAAGGGGTAATAAGCAGCAAGCCTTGGGTTTGTCACAAGGATGCTAGGGCTCAAGTACTAGTTAGAAATACAACCTCTTGCAGGTCGTCAATCTGCACGAGTGAAAAGAACAACTATTAGTGTAGACATGCAATTTGGGGGAGGGGGTTTGGTATTTTCAACTAACAACTAGAAAGCATGAAATTAACAAACAAGTAAACTATTTATACGGGGCACTTGGGAATCATTTAGAAACATGGTAGTTCTAATGTTTCAATCCTAAATTCATTCACATATAGATATACAAAAGACCTATCAGTGTGCTCACAACACGTGGTGTGGCCGATGGCATACACTTCTCCAAACCTGTCACAGTGGGTGTGCTCGCAACCCTCAATCGGAACTGCCATCGTAATAAAGGGAGAACAACAAGGTCCGACTATTATTGTAGGTCTGTTTCTCCCCCCTTCTATTACGTCCTGGGCTTTCACCACGAATGCAACTACTCCTCCCGGGTACTATATACGCTAGGCCCGAGGATCGTAGGCACCTTATATGTGATACTAGGGTTTCAACATAACACCTAGCTTGCTACTATTAGCTATCTCTACTCGAAACCTCTTGGACAACAATTACGAAGTTAGCTAAGACTAGTGCAATGGCAAATAGGTCAGAGCATTCTCGAATCCCCCATACACACACCCACGCAGACGCGTTCTCCCCAATCCGTTCTAACATCTAGGTTTCTCTTCCCAATGGGGCATTAATAATGGCACCATACATGAATGTAGCCCAAAGTGTGTGTTTATATGTGGTGTAGAATTCATGCATTTATAACATTAAACAACAATCACAATAATATCATAAACACAAGGATAGGGTGAATCTAATTAATCTCAATAAGCATTTAGAAAATACCAAGTGCCAAAATGAATCCCAAGCTAAAAATATACTCTACAAAGGTTAGATCCATGGAAAATATTAAGTTAGATGCCATGGATCTAGAAAATAAGATGAAAAGAAAAAAAGATAAGAAAAAGAAGAAGGAAGGGGAACAAGAACTCTCTTCTTCCTTCTCTATAAACTTGGAGAATCTACTCTACATTATACCTAGTTTTATTCTACTTCCTAATAGTTTAGTAGAAAACTAAGAATCCTATACATTAGTAGGAGATTGGGCTTAAAGATAGGCCCAAAATAGGCCAAAAATAGCAAAACCCAAGGTCAGCCGCCAAGGCTTCACGAACTGGCACGGATGTCACGATCCGTGAAGCATTCAAGCACGGGGTGCCAGATCTAGCATGATCTGTGAAGCATTCATAGCTGCAGTTTGTGGGATCTGGCGCAGTCCATGAAGCTTCTCTCGTGCCACGGTCCGTGAAGATTGTCATAGACCGCACACGGTTTTTGCTCAGGGTTTAATCACGGTCCGTGGAGGTTTTCACGGATCACGAGTAGCTTGTGGTTTTGCTCAGAAATATTTTCACGGTCCATGAAGGTTTTCATGGACTGGCTCCATACTTAGCCAAATTCTTCAACTCTTCATCCCTTTGCTCCACAGTTCGAGGTCTTTGCCATGGTTCGGGGCCTTTGCTTCATAAAGGTCTTGTGCAGGTCTTCATGGAACCCCTGGAACTATTGTGTAGTGTAGGCTATGTGCTTTGTCACAGGCTGCTGGTGCTTTACCATGTGCGGTCCGTGAAGTGTCGCCGGTGCTTCATCGGCTGAACTTCATTTGCTTGCTACGGGTGAACTGTTAGTCCAAATAAGGAGTTCTACTAGTCAATTTTGTAGTACTAGAAAATAAAAATCCAATGGAACTAGCCTTGAACACTAATTATTCCTGGATTGTTCTCGGACTAAAGAAACACTCCTCGGACCATGATTCACCATTTCTCCTTTAGCCGCCTTGAACTCCGAAATCGCCTATCTTTGGCTTCAATCTCCTTCTACCATGCATTGATGTTCGTGACCTTCATCTTCTACCATTCTAATGTGAATGACCTTCGCCTCTTCTACCACCCTTGCAAATGGCCTTCAATGTTCTACCGTCCTTGCGAACGGCCTTCACATAGAATGTAACCAAAAAGTACCCATGGGCGACCTACTAAAGATGATCAAAAGGAAGATCAAGGAGCCTGTGGATGCAAGATGTTCACTAATACCAATTAAGTCCACAAAACGTGGGATTTAGACAAGAAAACAAAACATGGCCATTTAAACCCCTCGTCAGGTAAATTGAACAAATACTAGCAATCCACCAACTAAAAGTAACTAAAAACTATGTCAAATGCATTGGTTAAAGCATGTGTAATGGTTCAGATCAGAGTACCCGGAGAATCAAATGATTATTCTGCAATACAATAGTGTGAGCCTGAAAGTTGTGCTATAACCGTCAAACTGCATGAACTAATGCTTGAATGAATTATTCTAAAGTCGTATAATGCGTCTCTAGTCCCTGCAAAGCTCTGTTGACGAAGTAGATAGGGTATTAATTCTTGTCTTTTCCCTTGATTAGAACTGTACAGATTGCTTAAGGGATACATATATATACAAGTACAAAACTTCTCCTTTCTCGAGCTTCATAAGAGTTGGAAGCGCGTAGAGATATTGCTTAAGCTGCTGTAAAACCATCTTCACACCCTTCGGTCTACTCAAAATTATTTGCTTTCTTTTGTATCAGAAAGAAGTGGATATGTTTCTTAGCCCCACTTGATAAGAATTTGCTCAAGGCAGTTAATGAGCCTGTGAGGCGTTGGACTTCTTTGGACATCTTAGGAGATTGCATCAACCTTCTCCAGGTTAACATCTATCCCTATTTGACACTACAAAACCCAAGAATTTTCTAGCCCCCATATCGATGGTATATTTGATGGGTTGAGATTTAAATTTGTGCCTAGAGGTCGACCAAGAAATCCTCATAACTTTTGCTCTTTAAGACCACATCATCCACATGGATACTGACGTTCCTTCCAACATGCTCTTTGAATAATTTGTCCACCATCTGTTGGTAGGTCGCTGCGCATGTTTGAGTCTGAATGGTGTCTTCTTGTAGCAGAATGTTCATGCATCCATGATGAATGAAGTTTTCTACTTTTCTCCTTTCTCCAACAAGATCTAGTGTTATCCTTTGTATAATGTTGAAGAATGCTATTACTCCAGACCCCATAATGGCTTTGACGAGTTGATCGATTGAGGGAAGTGGGTAACTATCTTTGGGACAACACTTGTTTAAATCAGTGAAGTCAATGTACATTCTCCATCATCCGTCATGCTTCAGATAGAATACTTCCTCGATCATATCATCCTTGAATAGCTTTGAAACATCTTCTTTAATGGCTACTACTCTCTTAGGGTCAAAGACCCCTTCTTTCTATATGATTTTCTTAAGCGCGTGGTCACATTAAGGTCGTGTACCACCGAATTCGTTAGGACCCCTATCAAGTGAGAGACATGCCAAGAAAAGACATCTATATATTCACCAAGCAAGATTTGGAATTGTTGTTTCACAAGGACTAGCAAATCTTTACCTATTTCAACGGTTCCAAACGATCGAACAAGCATTTTTTCTACATCGGTGTGCGAGCATTGGTTATTTCTCTATAGATAGTATTGTTTGTCCTCATCTTGTTAAGATCTTTCCAAGCTGTTATCATACAACTTTGAGCCATTACTTGATATCTCTTTACCGAAGCAATGCCACTGCTGGTTAGGAGCTTAATCGTCAAATGGTAAGGGGACCATATTTTATTAGAAAATTTTACCTCAAAATATGGAAATATACTAGCCCATTCAAAATAATCTAAATCGGTATATAAACTTAAACTATAAATACAAAAAAAATATACATAAGAGTAAGTTAAAGGTCCATCCACTCCATACCGAAAAAATCTGATCTTGGACCGGACCAGACTGGAAATCAAAATCCTAAAAAATCTTGGACTGAACTCTGGACTGAAATTCTACAAATCTGATTCTAATCTTTATATTCTATCCAGTTTAATCCATTTTACCAATCCAAACCGATTCATGAACACCCCTACACTAGAGGAAAGCCCCAATCAGTTCACACACAATATTAATGATTGGTTAGAAGTGAGTTAGTTTGAAGTGAGTATCATATGACATTAAGATGACTTTCATATTTACTTCTCTTGTTCTCTATTAATCTACCTAAATTACTCTTCGCTCCGTCTGCTTTTATTTCTCTTCCATCGTCTCCTCTAAAGTTCACCTTTGCCGCTTGCAACATATTAACCCTTCGCTACCAGTGTACCACCACTTAAGACCACACAAAAACAATAGCCTTATACATCAACAACCCAATTATAAATACAATTCCCACTTCAGAAATCAAATCACTAACATGTTCGAACAATTTGACCCATCTATTTCACTTTAAGAAAACCACAACTGGAATGAATGCAAGCTTGTTCTATGTGTTGGAAAATGATGGTTAAAAGGTTGTAAAAGAATAATTGCAGAAAGTTTGTACTGCAGAAGGTTGCTTCTTCTCATTAACCATGACTTCTATATATACAAGGATTTGCTTAATCAGTATTCCTGATCTCTCTCTAACTTAATACAACAAAATCCCTAGTTAAAAGGGAACTGAATATTCTACGTACAACTACTAGAAATAAGTCAGAAACAGTAAATAGTAATTTACACTCTAATACCCTCCCGCAAGCTCATGTGCAGGAACGTACAAGAAGCTTGGATCGCAAGTCTCTGAACCTGGAAGTGCCAACCTCCTTTGTAACAATATCGACCACTTGATCATTGGTGTTACCATGACGGACAATGAGAGAGCCATCCTGCACTTGTTCTCGAACGAAGTGAAAGTTGAGCTTAATATGTTTGGACCGATGATGAAGAACAGGATTAGTAGTCAAGAAGGTGGCACTTAGATTGTCACAGAAGACAGTGGGAGGACCAAGATGAGCCAGGGTCATTTCTCGAAGCAACTGCTGAAGCCAGATGATTTCGGCGGATGCAAAAGCAATGGCACGGTATTCCACCTCAGTACTCGAGCGAGCCACTACCCCTTGTTTCTTTGACGACCAGCTGATTAGATTACCGCCAAAGTATATGCAAAAACCGTGCTGGGACCGGCAGTCATCTGGGTCTGAAATCCAGCTGGCATCAGTGTAACAGAGGAGCCGAGCATCCCGAGAAGGTCGAAAGTACAGACCAGCATCGATGGTGCCCTTGAGATAGCGAAGTATGCGCTTGACCGCGAGCCAGTGAGAGGTAGTCGGCTTGTGCATGAATTGACAAACGCGGTTAACCGCGTAAGAAATCTCCGGACGAGTGATCGTGGCATACTGAAGGGCCCCAACGATACTCCGATAAAGGTGCGGATCAGCAAGAGGTTCGCTGTCAACCAGAAGTCTCGAACCCGGAGTGACCGGTGAGGAGATGAGTTAGCGCCAGCCATACTGCTACGGTCCAGAAGATGCAAGACATACTTCCTTTGGGACAGAAGGAGGCCAGACGGAAGATGCTGAACTTCGATGCCCATAAAGTAATTAAGGCGGCCAAGATCTTTAAGCGAGAAAACTGAGTTCAGATACCGAACAAATTCATCAATGAACCTGGAATGAGAGCCAGTGATAATCAAATCGTCAACATAGACAAGGACATAGACAACATCTTGACCATGAGATTTGATGTAGAGAGAGGTATCCGATATACACTGACGGAAGCCATGCTAGAGAAGTGCCTGACTGAGTTTGTGAAACCATGCTCGCGGAGCTTGTTTAAGACCGTAGATAGCCTTTTTGAGTTTGCACACATAGGAAGAGTGTGAAGGGGAAACAAAGCCCGGCGGTTGCTGCATATACACAATTTCAGAGAGATCCCCATTAGGAAAGGCGTTGTTGATGTCAACCTGATGAAGGGGCCATTGTCACGTGACTGCAATACTCAGTACCAGTCGAATAGTAGTGGGCTTAATGACCGGACTGAACGTGTCAAAGTAGTCAACACATTTCTCTTGAGTGAAGCCTTTTTCCATAAGTCTAGCTTTGTAGCGTTCCACTGTGCCATCCGCATGCCTCTTGACCCTGAAAATCCACTTGCAGCCAACAACATTAGAAGTAGGGGGCTTTGGAACTAAGTCCCAAGTCCCATTAGTCAATAAAGCATTAAACTCTAGCTGCATTGCTTGTTGCCAATGAGGAATTTTAGTGGCTTGAGCAAAGGTTTTAGGTTCAGGAGTTGAGGAGTCACGAAGTATGGAATATTTGGTGGCAAGGAGGGCTTTTGGCTTCAAAGAATTGGTGGCGGCACGAGTCACTATTTGGTGAGTGGAGACGTCGGATGGTCGGAAGTAGGATGGGGCAGTGTGATAGGGAACTATGGTCAAGGACGAGGCTGTATTGGAGGACGAGGTAGACACCGGTGAGGCTGAAACAGCAGGGACTGAGACATTGGCCGAAGAGTCGAACCGAGGTTCAGACGAGGACATATCCAGGGATTGGTCGGAAGAAACAAGTGACCGAGAGAAGTACTGAGGAGACACGGACTGATCCAGAGAAAAGTGAGACACTGACTGGTCTTGGGCAGAGCCTGGAGGCGATGGAGACCGAGAAGGGGACACGGCTGGAGTTTCCTGATTGACTGAAGCTGGTTTGACCGAGTCCAACAGAGAAAGGTCATAAACTTGAGTTCCTGAGGATTAAGACTGTGAGATATGGGCAGGATATGGAAATTGAGACTCGTCAAACACAACATGGCGAGCTATGTATGTACGAGATGACGGAGCATTAAAAACATAAGTAGCCTTTGTGTTTTGCACTATAACCCAAAAATATGCATGCAACAGATCGAAACTCAAGTTTTCTATTGTTGTATGGTCGCAAATAGGGATAACATAAACACCCAAAAGATTTTAAAAAATGATAGTCAGGGTCTCTATGATAGAGGCAAGAGTAGGGTGATTTATTTTGAAGTGTGGGAGTGATAGTGCGATTATTGAGATAAATGGCCGTGTGAAAAGCCTGTTCCCAAAATTCGATAGGAAGATGGGAATGAGCTAATAAGGCCAAGCCCTTTTCAACAACAATTCGATTGCGTCTTTCGGATGCACCGTTTTGTTCTGGTGTGTGAGGGCAAGAAATTCTATGTAAAACACCTTGTTTGTGAAGGAAAGTGGAGATGTTTCGATATTCACCACCCCAATCTGATTGAAAAGCCCTGATTTTTTATGAAAATTGAGTTTCGACCATAGCCTTGAAAAGCATAAAAGCATTGAAAACTTGAGATTTTGTTTGTAGAAAATAAATCCAAGTGAATTTAGTGCAATAATCAATGAATAACACAAAGTAACGATTTTCATGCAACGAAGGAACATAAGCTGGACCCCAAACATCCGAATAAATTAAATCAAAAGGAGTAATAGAAACAACATGCGAAGAAGGTAAATGCAATCTGTGACTTTTGCCTAATTGACAAGCACTACAAAGAGGCAAAGTTTTATTTGCAGAAACAGGTAAATTGAAATCAGTTAACTGACGATGAAGAACAGACTCATGAGGGTGAGCGAAATGATGATGCCAGCAGGCAACTGAAGCACGTTCACCAATGAAGACTCTAGGACTAGAGGATGATGGGCGAGCGGGTAAGCGATACAACCCATTTTCAACTATGCCTTTGAGTATTCTCTGTCCCTGAGGATTCTTAACAAAACAGTGATAAAAAAATAATTTAACAAAAACATTGTTATCTCTGCACAACTTTGAAACACTGAGAAGATTCTTTGAAATTTGTGGAACAACAAGAACATTTTTTAAGGTAAGGTTCAGAGAGTTATTAGCAGCATGCGATGTAGATAATGATCGAATGCCAACATGAGTAATGGGCAGGGACTCACCATTGCCGACAACTAAGTTGTCGTTGCCAGTGTACGGGGACTGAAGATTGAGAGCACCAAGGTCCACTGTGACATGATGAGATGCACCAGAATCCATTACCCACGGGTCGGTCAGCGCAGATGGACTAGTATACGCCACATGAGCCGAAGGAGTTTTGCCGAGGTGTTGGCGCTGTTTCTCGGCTGCCCTAGGGTTTGTTGCTGGATAATCTGTCGTATTGAGACGTTGATGACAGTTGCGGCCAGAGTGGAACGGCTTCTCACAGATTTGGTATGGAGGACGAGAGCGATCACCAGTTGCAGAAAAGGATGAACTGCCACTGCCGGAACGAGGGAAACCACCTTTGCGATGAGCAAGATGGGCTGATGGCATGGAGTTGTCGATGTAGGAATCGAGGAGTCTCTGCTCTTCTTGAAGTAGAAGACCTAGCAATTCGTTGGAAGATACAGGCTCAGACCGCATGCTAAACGCAGTTTTGAAGGCACTGTACTCGTGCCCTAGGCCAAACAGCACGTAGGAAACAAAATCTTCATCTGAGACGGGCATAAGACACTCTGCCAGGGCATCCGAGTTTGTGCGTTTTCTCTTAACATATTCCATGATGGTCGACGAATCTTTGCTGAGAGTTTGGAGTTGCTGTTTGAGATGCATTTGTCTGGCCCGGGTTTGCGATTGGAACATCTGTTCCAACATGAGCCAGACCTCCGAGGTGGTGACTGCCCGAGCGACGTGGCCTAGCATGGGGTTCGTGAGGGTCGAACGCAGCCACAGCAGAACGAGTTTGTCCTTGCGTTTCCATGCGGTGAACTCCGGGTTCGTGGTGCGTTCGGTGGAGCCTGCTGCAGGTGCTCAGGTTGCTTCAGGAACATTGCCGGAGACGAGGAAATGTTCGAGTTTGTATGCTTCAAGTGCCGATCGGACAGTGCCGCGCCAAAGTGAATAATTGGTGCGATCAAGCTTTACCGCTAGCGCTGGAAATTGCAGATTTGCTGCTGCGCCACCGGAGGCCGTAAAGAGTATTTGCGATGCGGAAGAGGTAATTTGGTTGTTTTCAGAAGCCATGGTAAATTGACCGATTGAGGGCTCTGATACCATAAAAGAATAATTGCAGAAAGTTTGTACTGCAGAAGGTTGCTTCTTCTCATTAACCATGACTTCTATATATACAAGGATTTGCCTAATCAGTATTCCTGATCTCTCTCTAACTTAATACAACAAAATCCCTAGTTAAAAGGGAACTGAATATTCTACGTACAACTACTAGAAATAAGTCAGAAACAGTAAATAGTAATTTTCACTCTAATAGGTTGAAATTCATCAACTTTAGGGCATTGTTTTGAGTGGGATCCAAACGGATTTTGGGTTGGTGGATGTCATTTTTGGATTTTCCTCTGCGAGTGCTATAAAGTCGAATATTTAAACTCTCAAAATGGATCAAAATGGATCAAGAGTGAATGAGATATAGATGTTTGAAATGTCACTCTTGAAAGGAAAAAATTGGGTGGAAATTAGCCTAGATTAATTTTTCTATGGACTGCCTAAAATGCATATGAACCCTATGAAAGTCTCTGGAAGGCCCAACTGCATAGTATACATTGAATTTGTCACAAGCTCAATTAGAAAAATAGGATTGAAAGGTAAATGTTACAGTATTTGTAAATCGATGCTTCAAATTTGAGGTGAAAAAGAGAAGATGTTGGAGATGAGAAAATAGAGTTCCCGATCAGGTTCTTTACACCATAAAACCGATAGTGTTCTTCGCTTTCCTTTCCCAGCACTTATAGCTGCTTGAATTTAACCAACTTCAAGAACGGCTCTAACATAAAACTGAGGCAGATGGGAAGCTCTTCTTCTGCGTGGGAGCTGAACTTCTAGGTTGGTAGCTGATGTATTGATTAGTGAATTGACTTCCTTGTCCTTTGGATCATGACAATCTCTTCCCCTTAAATTGAGCTTGTCCTCAAGCTCGTCATTACTCAACTTAGTAAAGTTAACCCCAGGTACAAACTCATACATTTCCTGCCACAACTCTGAGGATCTGCGCGGTAATTAGAGCTCTTGCACCATTCACATGAATCGTCGTCCGGTTGAATTGATTGAGCATACGGGTAAGCAGGCTTCTGTTGAAAGCAAAGTCGATTCGAATCAGAAACAAAGCAGCAACACTCCTCAGGAGCTGGATAGTAGCAGCTGAATACTGAGCTAAAAACTTCTCTGTAGTTGTTCTTTTTCTTGAGTTTTTTGAATATGATGTAAGAGAAGACTTCTTATTTAGATCACCAAGAGAACTCTCTCCCTGATTCCACTGAAGTTGCAATTTTGTAATGAAAAAGTATCCCTGGCTATGCTTCTTCTCAGAAGAAATTCAAGAACTGCTTTCATGCAAACATACGTCTTCCTTTCCATTTCTTTCCATCAAATTTCCTTGCTCCCAATCTGATCATATTGTATGAATCACTAATTTCCCTGCCACCAATCTGGGCATAAGGCATAATAGATGGATCGCTAATATTCTTGCCACCAACCTGGACCAAAATGAAGCCTTGTTGCACTGCAACATTCTTTGAATTAATGCATTCACATGTGTTTTCAAGCACCTGAGCACATTCCCACCAAACTGAACCTTTTCTTTTCTTTATCTTCAAGGTAATATTGCACTTCCTGCACCCCACATCTTTGCAAACGCAAGTAAAGCTTCCAAAAATAAATCCCTTGTCCTTGTGAAGGCGCAAACAGTTCAACGTTGAGCTCATTTCCCCCACCATAAAGCCACGATTCATCATCGGATAGAAGTAGCTCCTGACCCTTAAAGTCGTCAACTGAGTTAGCAGCAAAAGAATCTCATCAATACGCCTGATTTGGAAATTTAACATCTCACTAGACTGTTCCAGCTTCAATTTTAGATATTTAGACAGAATATAATGCACCAATATGTTCTTCACATAAAAACCAAGTGGAGCAAGTGTTGCACCACATTGCAAGAAAGACATATCAGGCTCTACATCTTGCTCAGACCAGTGAGCCAAGCGATACCATACACAAGATAATAAGGCAGTATCCCCATTTAAGTGCCACCATCCAGCTCAGACATGTGCACAGATGACTCCAATTTGCAGAGGGAGATCCATAATAAAACTAGAGAACCCACAACTTTCTAATTCCTTCCTCAATTCCATTAATTCCCACCATTGAGATTCGTGATACTCATTCACAAACATCCTCAAAACGATTATGTCATCCGAAAATTCCAGTCTATCATAGCCATCACTAAACTTGATTCTTTCAGAGTTTATATTATTAACTAATTTTCCAAAATAAATCTCAACAATTCCAGGATCAAAACACATGACAGGTTTAACCAATTTGCAATTGTGATCCTTCTTTTCAATACTTTGAATTAGAGGCCATTGAATGTCTAAACATTTCCATGGTTTGAGTAATTCCTTTCCAGTTGCAGAATTATGTACATTCACAGTGCTCTTATCATTGTAAGGAGACGTTTCATTTTGTATGGAAACTAAACACATTCTGATATCCACTCCTTGCTTTCTCGTATCAATACCACATACATGAGCGCTCCAACCACACAAACATTATGAAGCAAAACTACTAACAAGAATTGAAGTTTACTGTCCAGACCTCCTAAAACAATCAACTGAACCCCAGAATTATTGAACTCCTTCCTAGTCAATTTTCCACATCTTTGATCAGGGATGAAACAATAACCATCAACTCTCTTTTCCATTTTAACTGCATCTAATCCTCTTAGAAGGTTCCCTGAGATGCTGGGATCATAACACCTTATAGTTTCAACCAATTTACTCTTGCAATCATATTAAAACCAGTCATTTCATTATTATAAAGGAAGAAGCAAAAATTTAGTATTCTACTAATGCCCACTGAAAGTTCATTGCAATGTAGCGGATCATCTTGTATCCAAAGTTTTCGCACAGAGCTCAAATGCATCCATATCTCCTTATTATCAATGACTTCCACACAACCAATTTCAGGAGAAACATTTTTAGACTCAACATTTATCTCAAACTCAACATGATTTTCAAGTTTATTTAAGGAGATGGGATGATTAACCAGGGATACTTCACCAAAAATTATCGTAGGAGAATTCTCAACGAAATATGAAGTTTCCTCGCTTTCTTCTTCCCGGATTTCTGAGGGTTCATCTTTGAAATCACTGTCTATTTGAGAAACATTGACTAGTTTTGATTCCTCTAATTCCTCTGCCTTTCTTTGCATAAAGAGCTCGTCGATTTCGTTTTCGGAACCAAATAGATAAATTGCCATATCTAATAACTCTTTCTATGTCACAGAGCCTTGATAAGATATGATTGAACTATACCATGAAACTGCCCTACCTTCCAAATAAGGATAGACTAAATCGAATCTTTGACTCACCGGAACCGAATTGAAGTCAAATAAAGCATTTATATCATCCACCCAATCCTTTGGATTCTCTCCGGAGAATAAAGGAAAATCCATCGTTTCATCCTTAGCTTCCATATGAAAATCATCAATCTCGTCAACCTGCTCGTTCTCTTCCTCCTGAAATTGGGGCAATTCTTCAATGTTGACCCACCATGGTGTCAAAGGACCCTGAGAGTCTGTTTCAAAAATGATTGCTCGGCCTCTAGTCATCGACCGCAACACTTCGATCATCACGTCCATCTTCTCCAACATATCCAACTGTGAAAATTCCGCCATTGTTAGCCAAGAATCGTCCGCCATTTTCCGAGAAACGTCTGCTCTAATACCACTTGTCACAAACTCAATTAGAAAAATAGGATTGAAAGGTAAATGTTACCAGGGGCGGAACCAGAAATTTTTTTCAGGGGAGGCTGAAAAATTTTCGGCGTCCGGCATGCAGAGGCGTCCGGCGTCCGGTTTATGTAAATTGATTTATTTTTCATCGATTCAAATTCAATTTAATAAAATATCCCTAATTGATAATTAACAAATGAAAATAAAAAGTTCATAAAATCATATTCATCTAAATTCAATTTAACAAATATCCCTAATTGATAATTCCATAAACCGATTATGACAAATTGACAATTTCATTGTCACATACAATTATACAAAATAAATCAAACAATTATAATTCAAACTAAATTCCAACTAAATTTCAACTAAATATGCAATTCAACTAAATCAATTTATGCAATTCAACTAAACTTCAACAATCATATATAATACAACCATATAAATTCAATTCAACATCCAATCTAAAAATCATGTTCACATTATACATATATTTAAGTTTTGAAGAAATAAATTAAAAAGACAAAAAATTATAAACCCTAAAATTAATAAATATTAGCAATTTAGCATATAAAGAGAAGAGAACTAGAGAAGACTTACCAGAGGCGGCGGGATGGCGGTGGTGGACGGCGGTGGCGCGGCGGCGGCGGCGTGGCTGAGCCGGAGCGAGTGAAGTGGCGCTGTGGCAGAATGAGGCAACGAGCTGCGGCTTGCTGTTCTTGTTCCCGCCTCCAGCTCAAGCATTTATATAGGATGATGGATGCTATTGGATTGGGCCGCTCAGTTTTTGGCCCAATCCATTTCCGATCTCTTTTTTTTTCATATTACTTAGTAAAACGACGTCGTTTCACTAACGTGAAACGATGTCGTTTTACTACTTAGGTTATAAAAAATGAAAGCCAAACGAAACGACGTCGTTTCACTAACGTGAAACGACGTCGTTTTAGTGCGTACGACTGCAAAAAAAAGAAGGCCGCAGCGCGGCCTTCTTCTCCGGCGAGAAGGAGCTGCGCTCAGCCGGAGACGCGCTCGGCCGCGCCGGAGACGCGCTCCCGCCTCCTCCTAGCTCCGGCCGGCGACCGAGGTAGGGCTGGAGCCCTACCTCGCGTATCAATAGATCCGCCACTGAATGTTACAATGTTTGGAAGCCGAAGCTTTAGATTTGAGGTGAGAAAGAGAAGAAGTTGGAGATGAGAAAAAAGAGTTCAGGTTCTTTACACCATAAAACCGATAGTGTTCCTCGCCATCCTTTCCCAACATATATAGCTACTTGAATTTAACCAATAACGGCTCCAACTCCAACTCCAAGAACGGCTCTAACAGAAAACTGAGGCAGTTGGGAAGCTCTTCTTCTGTGTGTGAACTTCTAGGTTTGTAGCTGATGTTTTGATTAGTGAATTTACTTCCTTACCCTTTAATAGTTAAAGTTATGATTTATTAGTTGTTTAAGTAGAAACTTATAATGTATCTCATAATTAATAGTTGTGATATTTTATTTTAATTTCATATATACTTTTTTAACATTTTATTGTCTATGCATGTCTCCTTATATTCCCTCTAATTTTGTTCTAGATTTCATCATTTATAGTTGAAAATATGTTAATTTAATGTTAATTAATATTTTTTTAATCTTAGTTACATGAATAATTTGTTAGTTCATTTGATAGTAATACGTTAGTTCATTAGTATGGTACTACTAGTTTGTTAATTAATGTGGTACTACTAATACGTTAGTTCATTTGATAGATGATTTATCTTAGTTAGATGATTTATCTTAGTTATAATTCGGTTCTACTAATTTTTTAAAAAGTTGGTACAGATAAAATAAAATTTGTATAACTAAGTCATAAGAATGTGAAGATGTCTTGTATTTTTTATTGTGGTTATAGATTTCATGACTAGTAGTGAGAATTATTATACTTTAAATATGTATAGGTATCTTTTATGCACTTATAAAAAAAGATTAAGTGTTATATTTTATTAGTTATTAGAATGATTTATGACATCATTGTGTTTGGTATTATATTTTAGTAAAACTAATTACTTGATATATATTGTTATTTAAGGATGGCAATGAGTCATATGGAGCGATTCCAGGGGGAATGGTTACTCAGCATTCACAACCCCAAATGTGTTTCCAAGTCATATCGAAGTTTATTCCTGCCTACAACGGACTTCTCGTCATGTAGGATTTGAACTTGTCATGGGGTCATACAAGAAAAATAAGAATGGTCCCCTTAGGATATATTGTATTTGCAATCGGGGTCGAAATGATAAGGTTGTCAATATGAGTGATTCAGATGTTGTCCGAAGAAGTAACACATCGACAAGAAGTTGTGATTGCCCTTTCATGATTGTCATGAGAGAGTAGCACATGGGAGGGTTGGAATGTAGTACCATGAAAGGGTTCTCGGCGAGGGATGCACAAACACCAATTTTCAGTGTACGCTGAAGGGCATAGACAGGGTAGCAGGCTCCTGGCAGAGGCGAAGCAAATGATAAGAGATTTGACGAATACTGAGATAGCTCCCATGCATATCAATGTGAGCCTCAATCGTTCATTTCCAGACATGTATCAAACCATTAGGCAGGTGTACAATGAGCGATCAGCCTATGGAAGAGAAAGGCGAGGCGGGCGCACCACAGCTGAGGGTTGTTTGCATCTTGCCGCCTCTAACAGATATGTTACTAGTCACCGCTCACTACTTGATGGTACTTTGACCCATTTATTCATGGCTCATCTCGAAGTTGTTGTGGCATTTCAGACTTATCGATGGATTGTCACCATCGATTCAACGTACAAGATGAATCGATACGACATGTCATTCATTGAGATGGTTGGTATGTCTCCTTGTAACACAAATTTCCTAATCATCTATGACATTGTCGTCGAAGACACGACAGACACTTATGAGTGGGTTCTTCACACACTTAGAAGCTTGCTTGTCGATGGACCGTTCCCTGAGGTTGTGGTAACCGATCGTGAGCTGGGATTGATTAGGCCGATTCAGGTAGTGTTTTCGGACTCGAAGCATTTGCTTTGTACTTGGCATATCAACAAGGATGTGGAGGCATGTGTTACTGTGTTAACAGGGAATAAGAGGAACGTGGTATCCTTCCCGAATGGTGCATAGTCACAGGTTTGCAATGCCTCTACCATTATTGCCTACGAAGCTGCATTGGTAAATCTGAGGGCTGGTTGGTCTTGGAGCGAAGCTGTTATTAGTTACGTTGAGACCACATGGCTCAACCCCCATAGGGAGATATTAGTTCGGGCATAGATGAATAAATTTCTTCATTTTGGGAACACAACTACATGTGGGGTAGAAAGTGCACACTCGTCATTGAAAGGGTGGTTACAAATATCAACTGGTTCCCTGGATATGATATGGGGGCGTGTCGACCTGCAGATAGCTGGGCAAATTACTATGATCAAGGACAACCTCGAGAAATCAAGAACGCTCATTGGTAGATTGCACTGTAGAGTCCTTTTCAACAACTTGTTCAATAATGTGTCAAAACATTGTCTAGATAAATTGACGTGTGAGCACAGGAGGATGGAAACACTTGGAGCACAGGTTTATACATATTGTGGTTGTGTACTGCGTTCGACGCACAGAATACCATGTGCTTGCGTTATGTGGATGACAATTGAACAAGGAATCCCCTTGTATTTGGATGACATTCATCCACTTTTTAAGACGCTGGTATCAGGTGATAACTTGCAGAACATGGAAAATATTTCTAGGGGTGATCAAGATCATGCATTGTTCAACAGTCAATTAGAGGAGCTGGCTTGCAGCGACCCATCAGTTCTCCATTTCAAGCTACATAAATGAGCATTTGCATCTAGAGGATAGCGGCATTGGAGAGCCGGACAATGTTACTAGTGCACGTAAAAGACCAAGCAAGCAGGTCCCCCGGACAAGATCAACTAGGCCATCATCGAGCTACCACAAGCACGTGAACAAGCTATCGACTCATTGGCCTGATTATGTTCCCATATATGGTTCGAGGGAGAACGTTGAATTGGCCAGAACCCATATACACCACACCAAAGGTCCATGTGGATGTGAACATTGGTTTGCGGTAGCTACAGATATGTTTCCTGTCGCCACCTACTGCAACACGGTTGTAGTTACATACTACATTCTAGAAAATGTGTCGGCAGAATATCGTTGTATAGTTCTGCCATTGAGAGCGGGCGTGAGCAAGGATGGAACAAGGAGGAAGCTACACATTGTATATGTTCGTAGTGCAATACATTTTGTAAGGATACATGTGAAGGAAAACTGCCTGTGGTTAACCTGTGGACCACATGGAGGAAGTCGGATATTGTTGGGTGGGAGTTACCCTTTCGTAGGAGGATGGTGGCTTAGAACAAATCATACATGCCGCCATAATTAATAGTTGTGTAGGACTATTATTCTTGCAAACTTGTTCGGTACTTTTTTATATCAAAGAATGTAGTGAATTGCATTGCATCATACACGGGTTATGGCATTGAACACAACAAAAGAGTTCGACGTACAAAAATGAACATAAATTAGCTGAGAGTTCGGGTTACATAAGTGAACAAAAATAAGCAAAAAGTTTGAAGTACATAAGTGAACCAAAATAAGCAAGGAATTCGAGGCACATTAATAAAAAAAATTAAAGCAAATAGTACATTCATACATAAATGAACCAGTCTCCTAGGGAATGGGTTAATAATCGTGGCGTCTGCGATACTCCTCGCGACGACGGATCTAAGTCACCAACAACTCCTTCATACATGGATTGACTATTTCATGAATGTTTGTAGAGTAAAACAGATCCAAGTCAGTCATCATATCATTTAGCAACCGATATACAGGAAACACATATTATCATAATGAATCAATTAGATTTAATATAATTAATTAAAGCAAACAATTAGAGAAAACTTACCAGTAAATCAAGATCGGTTGTATCTAGTCTGCATATGGTACCATCATGTACAATATTTGTGATCAATGGGTGAGAAGGAGTCATGAACCAATCCTCATACTCCAAGGTACAGTCAGAGGGACCAGTGGCAATAGGATACTTGGCTAGCTGACCACTGTGCCATGTGTGTGCCATGTCCTATAAAATCAACTACATCATTACTATGTAGATCACTGAATAGCCAGAAGGATCAGCGGGTCTGGCACAGGGTTCTGGCACAATCATAATGTTGCACGTATACCCTGTACGACACCAAACTGGCGCACCACACGGTTTGGCATGTACGCCACCATTACTTTTGGGTATTGAATCATGCCACGGTAATGAGTCCCACCCTTCGCATCCCTGAACATGTCAGGTCCATATGGCAATCAATTTACCTGTAGTTGTTTTAGAAAATTGTAACAGTCATATAGCATCCAATCTACCTACAATTCTCACAATAAATTTAAAACAAGATAATCATACCTAGTGAGCCTGTAAAGCATCCAGTTGATGCCTGATGGTCACCATACGCTGAGTATCCTTCCCCATTTTCTCCCCTAAGTGCCACCGGTTGGCGCATCCCGGAAGAGCTGGCAATGTACTCAGTCTCGGATAAAACATAGGAAAGTACTCGTAGATCCATGCTTGCAGCAGCGTGCAACATCTACATAGGCCCCGAGTCTTAGACCTGGAGGCAACTCCCAACTATAAATACAAATTGGCCAGGGCCGCCGAGCCCCAGGACAATTGCGAATCAGCTACATGGAGCAGGTTGGCTCTGACCTTAGTCCCAATCTTATCAACAAAGAGAGTTGATGAAAAAAGGGTCAATATGTAGCACATGAATTGGAAGTTATCGCTCTAACCCGCCGCTACACACCTTGCCATCAATGCTTGGCCATTAATATTACCCCTGTTCCAGTCTTTCCTGAGGAAGGACTCCACGTCTTTCCCAAACAGTTCAGCACTTGCTTCCTGAATGGCCTCCACCGAAATGGTACTAGCAACAGAGCCACCAACAATAGGAATTCTGAGAATCATCTCAACATCGTGCAATAGGACGGTCATCTCCCAGAAAGGCATGTGAAATGCATTCGTGTCCGGCTGCCACCTCACGATAAAAGAAGATATCAATGCCATATCAAGGTACTTGAACATAATCGTGGCAAGGTGCGACAACCAGTTCGCACGTATCCTGACCTAAACAACATCGTTGTAATCCGGGAGTGTGGTGATTAGCTTCTTGCAAAGAATTGCACGAGTGTGGCATTTCAGTACACCTCGCTCTATACCATTCCAAACATCAACTGCGACATGGCCTCCAAAGCTGGGTATAATAAGGTCATCTTGCGGGCCACCACTGATCGATCCGCACACAAGCCATGTTTCATCAGCTACATGTTTTCTCTTGTTCCTAACACCTCTTTCAGTCCTAGCCTCACCAACATTGCACGATCCACCTGAAGATTGGGCAAATCGGCCAGCTTTATTCATGTACGTATGTCTACCTTCTCCACCAACAGGTGCTGCAATTCCAACCTCCACCTGCAAAGTCGTCGTAGGTTGGCCACTGGGGGGAACAATGCATGTACACTGCCCGCCCTCGGCGTCGAGTGGTGGCTCTAGATACGGCTGCTTGACCTCCAAGATGTAATTCGAACAATGATTGCCAGTTTCCTTCGTCATGGATTGAATGCACTCTACCGTCAGTGAGAATGTTGATTTCCGGACCATCCCAGGTTAGCATGGGATCAAAAACATCATTGGGCCTTGGTGAAAGCTGCTCAACAGGTACCTCGTGATCTTGCGTAGTTTCCTGCAACTATTCCTGGACAATGACGCGACCTCTCGCATATCTGGCCGACGCAATAATCCCCCTTTGTCGTATAAAATGACCTTCATCAATGGGTCTACCATCAGTGCTCATCTGTAATACAAGAAATATAATTATTATCTTAAAAATTCATTAATTGTAGGAGAAAATAAAATAACATAAATAGAAATAAAATGTTAACTGATATGAAAAAAAAATACATAATTTCAAAGTACTTATGAAAAACAAATTGAACATAAAATACATTTTCAACTACTCATGTAATTTTTCATCTTATATATTATAATAATAAATTACATATTTACTAATGCATAGAAAAATGTAAATATACATAAAAGAACAAATTCTTAACAAAACATACAAGATTTCCTATACAAATAACTATTTATTTTTATGATTTACAAATTATATAATAATTTACTTTAAATTTTACTTTCAAATACTTATTTAACCATATCATCATAATTTACTTCACAATTATATTATATATTTTAAATGTGATTTTCATAATATTATTTTTAATTATATTATATAATATTATTTTACTTTTCAAATATTTTAAAAAAAATTTATTTTAGAATTTAAGTTAAGCTAAAAAATATTTTTTAATTATTCTACTTAATTTCAAAGTTTTTTCAATTTTCAATATTTAATTTTAAATTATTTACACGAATAAAATATTAATTTTTAATCAAATTATTTAAATATTAATTTTTAATTCCTTCTTCTTCTTTCCCGTCTTCTCCGCCGCCGTACCCTACCGCCGCCGTCCCTTCTCTCTCACCCGATGCCACCGCCGTCTCCCTCTTCTCTTGCCCGATGCCACCACCATCTCCCTCCTCCCCTGCCCGATGCCACCACCGTCTCCCTCCTCTCCCGTTCGACGCCATCACCGTCACACTCCTCTCCCGCCCACCGTCTCCCTCCTTTCCCTCACTTTAACCATTTGCCCGAAGCCATCACTGTACTCCAGCCTCTCTCGATTCTAACAATTCTAATAGATTCAAAGGTCGCCAGAAAACTCAAACCAATTCCAGATTCAGAATCCGGCCAGAAATACAGATTCAAGCGAGAAATATTTAAAAATTGGAAAACTTACTTTTCTGGCGAGATTCAGGCAATGTACGGTGGTCAGTGGTGGTCGGCGGCATTGGTCAATAGCAGTCAACGGTCGGTGGCTGGCGGTGGTCGGTGGTGGGCGGTGGGTTCAGGAGGAGAAGAGCCAAAATGGTGAAAGTGAGGGAGAGAGTTGATATTTTATCCAAAATTTACCCTAATTTTATTAGTAATAAATTTTAACCCACACTTTTAAATATAAATTTTCACACAATAAAAATCAAAAATAAAAATATTAATACATACATGTGTACATATTAGAGCGTAACTAGTAAAATACAGGGTGTGATATAATAATATAATACCGAGGGTTTCCGTACCATTTTGAAGACCACATATGTACACTTTCTTTATTTATTTCTTGCTTTTCCCCCAGTTTTACCTTTTTTATTTATTTTTCTTGTCTTACATTCTCTCTTTTCATGCGTTTTTTAAATTATTTGTTTTATTTTTGTTCTTCACTATTTTTACCTTATTTATAATTAAACTAAGAGTTGTAATCTAAGTACCAAGTTATTTTTATAATATATTCACAGTTATCAAATAAGCATCTACAAATCTACTAATTTAAGCACCAAGTTGTTAACGTAGTACGCACATGTTATCAAAGAAGCACCTACATCTTACATTTGAAGCACATACAAGTGATGATTGAAGCACCGACGAGATGTACTCTAAGCACCAAGTTGTTCACGTAACACATTTAAATTATAAAAGAATCACCTACATATTACATTTGAAGCACTTATAAATGATGGCTGAAGAACCTACAAGTTATACTCTAAGCACCAAGTTGTTTTCGTAGCACTGGTAAATTAAAAAGAAATACCTACTAGTAACATATGAAGCACTTACAAGCAACAATTGAAGCAACTACGAGGTATACTATAAGCACCAAGTTATTTTTGTAGCACACGTTAAGTTATAAAATTAAGAAGCACATATTAGTTACATTTGAAGCTACGAGTCATACTCTAAGCACCAAGTTATTTTCATAACACACCAGTTATAAAATAAGCACATACAACCTACATTTGAAGCACTTACAAGCATTAATTGAAGCACCTATGAGATGTACTCTAAGCACTAAGTTGTTTTATAGAACATACAAATTATAAAAGAAACACCTACTAGTTACATCTGAAGCACTTACAAGCAACAATTGAAGTGCCTACGAGGTACACTATAAGCACCAAGTTATTTTCTTAGCACACATAAGTTATAAAAGAAGAATATATAGTTACATTTGAAACACTTACAAGCGACCACTGAAACACCTGTAATCTAAGAACCAAGTTATTTTCATAACACACACAAGTTATAAAATAAGTACCTACAACCTACATTTGAAGCACTTACAAACGTTGATTGAAGTACCTATGAGATGAACCCTAAGCACCAAGTTATTTTTATAGCTTGGTCCTTCAAAGAATTTCTTTAAACTATTGATATTTCGCTTTCATTTTGCAATTGTCCACTGATATAATTTAACAACTCTAAAATTTTTAAAATCAAAATACATTAAATTGAACAATTTAACAAAAGTGCTAATTGATTTTTTTTAAGTGTAAATAAATTGAAAAGGGCAAAGTGTTGGAAAAGACCGTCTTTTCATAGACTTATGGAAAGACGGGGTTTAACTAGAATAATAAAAGGTAAAAGGTCTTAGTTGCAATATTAAAAATTTATTATGCAACGTGTAGTAGTTATAAAGTTTATAACCCGATTAGCGGGTTTTCTTTTTCTTTTTTGTTTTTTTTCTATTTTTTTTCTCATGTTTTTCCAATGAAAATTAGCAAAAAGCATTCCAAAACAAGCTAGCATGCATATGATTCCTCTAACCCCTCCCCACACTTAAAACATTACATTGCCCTCAATGTAAACATATAAGGCAAGAATAATAAAAATCAAGGTAAGGGGGTAGAATGACACCCGTGTCTCCGCAATTCGCCGGTGATATGGCGCAATCCAAGCACTTGTATGGTCCCGAAATAGGTGTCGGAACCGGACGGGTGAGCAAAGATGCCTTGGAAGAACTCACCCCTCGAGAAAAGCATTGTCTCCATGGCGCCGTTTGATCAAGACTAACACCACGAAGAACACATTAAACTCACAAGTACATAAGGATATGTAATACTAGGTTTAGCATCAAGAGTTAATAACCATAGTATTTTCAAAGAACAACCAAATCACACTCAACCAACACTATAAGAATAATCATGAAAAATATCCAACATATATTGACATGTATACAAGCATCATTATAGGATATGCACTTACGATCACAATGATGTAGTCGGCATACTACAATCAACAAATGTACTATAAAGATGCAAGAATGTTCATATGCCAATATATGTCGGATGGTTGAGAATGAGTGGAGATGTGG
Source organism: Rubia yunnanensis (assembly GCA_037428765.1). Lineage (NCBI taxonomy): Eukaryota > Viridiplantae > Streptophyta > Magnoliopsida > Gentianales > Rubiaceae > Rubia > Rubia yunnanensis. The sequence goes on along the minus strand of CM075062.1, from coordinate 31,459,993 downwards.
TGGTTCTTGGGAGTGTTAGGTGGAGAAGAAGGAAGAATCATGCAATGTTTAAGATCAAATGAAAACTTGGAATTTTCATCGCGACTCGCGACTGAAGTGGTCGCGACTCGCGACGGACTTCATCGCGACTCGCGACGGGTTCGTCGTGACTCGCAAAAAGTAGAGGCCGGGAGCATAATGTTTGGAAAAATTTTCTGATCACGTCGTGACTCGCAACCTCTTAGTCGCGACTCGCGATGGCCTATCGCGAGTCTGTCGCGACTCGCGGGAAGTTGGTTCCGAGAGCTCAAAAATTCTGAGCTCATCGCGACTCGCGATGAAGCTCATCGCGACTCGTGGAAAGTTGGTGTTGGGAGTGGATTTTTCTCCCCTGTTCGTCGCGACTCGCGACGAAGCTCATCGCGACTCGCGACGACAGGGTATCCCAGGCTTAAAATTTTTTTCGTTTTCTTACGAACTGTCCAAGCTTTCTTCCCTCGTTTATTGATCTCGTTCCTTCATCTCCTTCATTGCAATGCACTTCATGTTGCTACAAAATCACAGAAAAACATGCCATAAAAAGAACAAAACAAAACAACAACAAAAACAAACCAAGAAACACAAACTAAGAAACAAAAACTAAAAGAAATGCCGAATTTATTTAACGTCGTCGGCACGACGAAGCTCCGTATTTTTAAGGTCGTCGGCACGACCCTAATGTTATCCGTATGGTGAAGGCTTGAACCCCTTCACCATGAGCTTCCAAAAGTCGAGAGGTGGGGGTACAAAACTTTCAAGAGGAAAGTTTTGTGGAGGTGGAGATGGTTCAAAGGGAATTGAGTGGTTAGGGAGCTTGGGATAATCTTTCGGCTCCTCTCTCGTTTCCCTCAAAACTTCCAAAAATGGTGGAGTTGGTTCACTAGGTGGGAGAAGGGGTGACGATGCTAATGGATGTAGCACTATCACCTCTTCCTCCATTTTTCTATCCTCTACAACCAACTCCTCATCCCTTTCAAACTCAAAATCATTTTTATTGGTGACCTCACTCACCGAGTTATCGAGTTCAAGTTGGGATGGTGTATTTTTGGAATCACGAGCTTCCATGCGGGCCAATACCTCTAATATGTTCCTCGCATGCCCCTCAATGGCCTCAACACTAGAGGAGAGCTGGGTATCCGGCTCCTCACTAGTAAAGGAGTTCAACTTTGCTATGGTATTTAAGACATCCTCACGTGTCAAACTTGAACTTCCTTGTTGGGCTTGGTTTTGGGGTATGGTATAGGGTGGTGATGGCCAACTAGGTTGCTCGTAATGTTGGTTTTCCGGCTCATTCTCATACTACCAATCCAGACTACCACTCCATTCCGGATTGTTAGAGTTGTGGTATGGAAAACACTCTTGAACATTTTGCCCTTGAAAACCAACATCTCCAACCTCTTGATAGCACTCTTCATAGTACCCATGGTTTTGAAAACCAAGGGTTCTTTCTCGGTCATCGTGCTTTTCCCACAACAAAGGGCAAGATTCGGTAGGATGGTCGGAACGACACATCCTACAAAACCTTGCTTGTTGAGCCTCTCTTCTCATCATGAGTTCCCTCAAGGTGAGACGCTCCATTAAAATTTTTTTTTTCAAAAGTTCGGAATCATAGTGCAAGGATTCTCGATAAAATAAATTACCAAGAACTCAAGCAATACCTACTCCGAACAAAAACAAACACCAAGTAGTGGAAAATAAAAACAACTAGCCAATACACAACCAAATACACCTAAATACTTAAGAATAAACGCCTCTTCCCCGGCAACGGCGCCATTTTGACAGGCGGGCGGTTGTCGCGCCCTCCGTGCAAAAGAATATTTGTAAGCCCTTTTTGCTTACTTTCTACAACTAGGTAGATAGCGGCAAATCGGGGTCGTCCAAGGAGAAGAGGGATCTTCCTAAGCGCTTAAGCACAAATGGTTAATATTATGCTAGGATAAAATATATACACACACATAAAAGCAAGTAAAATGGGGGGGTTGGTTGGTTGGTTTTCCTAAGTTACGAAAGTAAAAAGACAAGATAACTAGCAAGGTCAAGTGACTATGCTAATCATCAAACAAAACTAAGAAAAGGGGTTTTAAAACTACAAAGATAAAACCTTGGGGGCAATGGATATCCACTTCCAAATCTAATGTAGGTCATTGAATCATTCACTCATTCTATCATATAGCATTACATGACTCAACATCAACATACCCATCTAGCAAGAATCACAACACATAAATCACAAGAAGTTCTAAGTTCATGCTCATAGATTTTCATGCAAAGGAGCTATGAAATTCGTCACGTTCCTAACACCTAACCAATTCAATCATACAAGCACTCCCTATGCTCAAACAACTCATGGCACAAGTGAAGTGAAACACACCATCAAGAATACACAAATGCTAAATAACAAATGCTTCAAGGATGAGTTAAAATCATCTATTCAATACTTCAACTACTTGTTATGGAGACTAAACTCCTATCCTTCTTAGTTCGTAGTTTGCAAGAGTGAGTTCGACATCTCTCGTCAAACCTCACCAATGACTCCCGTTGTCGCGACCACGACTCAAGGTATCATTGGTGGCATTTAATCACGAAGAACCAACAAGGTTGGCAATGCTTATGACCACTACACCGTGACTAAGCATTTAACCAATTCATGCAATTACACGAGATTGGATGAACGTGCAACGTACATTCATCCAAGAGCATATAACTCTCTCGTTTGCTACACAAACGAACATGACGAAGAGTTCAACATCAATCACATTCATCTAGCACATTATCAATCCATTAACACAATCAAAAGCTCTAAATCATAATCATACATTCCTAACAAGAAAAGGGGGGAAATTAACCCAAATCCCCCAAACCCTAGCTAGCAATTCATACAAGTATTTCATTCAAGCTTTCAACAACATCAATGGCATCAACAATTAACATTCAAGCACAATAAAAGCACAATAGCAAAAACACCAAATAGATAGATATAAATGCTCCTTGCTACATAGAAATGGAAGCTTCAATCCTTGCTCCCAAGTACAAAAACTACTCTAGAACAACAAAAGGCATAAAAACTAAGAAAACAAGAAGATAAAACCTAGGATTTTGGCCCAAAACAGGGGCCAAAAGCTGTGGAGAAGAAGAGGTGAAGAGATATTTATAGTGGAAGAAAAAAGGGGAGAAAAACGCTGCTGCAGAGCTGGATTCGCGCTGTCGTCGCGACTCGCGACCAGTTCCATCGCGAGTCGCGACCAGCAGTGAAATCCAGCCCTGTTTTGTTTTGCTTCCTCCGGGTGGACCGTTGATCCGTTTCGGGAGTTCTTGTAGTCGATTTTATAGTGCTCGAGAAGAGGAATCCAATGGTGCCACTCTTGAGGGCTGATTCTTCTCGGAAAATTCTGAGAACCCTGGATCATCATTCATCCGTTGCTTTGCTCTCCTTTCTTCATCTCTTCACTTCTTCAAATCTTCACAAAGCTCAAATGTAAAGGTCTTCAAATCTTCAAAGATAAATCTTCAAAGTCTTCAAATCTTCAAAGTCTTCAAACAAATCAACTTGTCACACAAAATCATCTAAAAAGTGATAAAAACGTCAAAGCCGCCTTTATCCCTCCTTAGATGATTTCAAGGCAAAATGCCACATGTAGAGCACAAAATTGCACAAAACCTAATCCTAAAAAGCCTAAAATAACCATCTAAAATGGACACATCACAGGGTAAGTCTGCCCCTAGCCAATCCTTGAGTGAATCTAAGTATGCCTCAGTTTGATGCGAGTATTGATCCCACATTGTTTACTGGCCTTGATGATATTGAGTCACAAATGAAGGGAAGTAAAGTTATCCCACCCCAATACCCTATCCTTGATACTGATTCATTTGATTGTTCGGATACCCCTGTGGTCACACATTTTAGCCCTATACCTGAAGCTGTCCTCTACCACTCAGATTCAGATCCTGATTCAGATAAAACATAGCCACCCAATCCACATGAATCACATCCCCCTGATTTTGATGAAATACAACCCCCTGATTCTGATGAAACACAACCCCTTGATTTTGAATCCTGGTGTGATCCACTTCCTTCAGTGTACTTCAAGGATACTGAATTCCCTAAGTATGGTGAGCCTGGTTTCTGGGAAACTGGGGCTTGTCTATATCCTGGTAACTGGACTGGATATGCTCGTCATAGTGATTATGATGCTGGAAAATAGTTTTATATCTCACAGGTTTGTAATCAATGATCCCTTTCAATTCTATTGTTCATTTGGAATTTAATATTATTGAGCATTTACTAACAATTTATCTCTTACTGCAGGTTTGCTTTATACTGCGACCACTTGGTGTTGTGTTTGTCTATGATATCTTGTGTGCTACTTGTCTGTGATAACCTGTGTGCTGTTTTTTTATGCTGGGTAGTTGAATCTGTGTGTTGTTCATGAATAAATGTGCAACCACTCAAATTTTGACTCAGATTCAGTTGAAACCAGGGTAGTTGTTCCCTATTTTTCATCTGAATCTGATGCAGAACCTGAGTCAGGAGGGCATGTTTCATATCAAGGGCAATAATGGAGCAGTAAAGTTATGCATGTGTCTCTGTTTGTGGTTCTTATATGCAACCATGCAGTGATGTTTCCAAAACTCCCTGACCATGGCTGGGCATATATTAACTGCATTTTATATGAGATATCATAGCTTCTGAAATTGTTTGTGATGGTCTATGTATGTGCTGGTTGAACCCTTGATTAATGATGTAGCTGTGATGAATGATTAAAAGATGCAGCCATGCCTATCAGTCTCGAAACTGATTTGATCTTGGCGGGGCATGATGTGATTAAACCTAGCTCTAAATTTTTTTGCCCATTTAATCCTGTATTAGTTGTTAGCCACCTATGATGATATTGTTATTTCGCTCTTAGGCAGCAACCGTGTTTGTCAAAAACACATGGATGTAAGCCTTGTAGTGTTTGTTTCCTCGAAATAACTGTGTATCAAGCCATCCGTTACATTCTGGTTAATGTTTGTTTGCCTCAGTTCTAAAACTTAAATTTTTAAAACACATGTTTTTCAAATTTCATGCATACGAATGGAGTTTAGCCCTCCCACCTTTTACAAGGTTGCCCTATAAACATACCTTTACCAAAACTAACTGGTATGTTTACCCTAGACCTGAATCTAGAAGCGCAACCCTACAAAAGTACATATCCCTTGCACATCTAAACCATCTCCATAGTGATCAGCAGGTCTTGAATATGCCTTGTTTTCCTAACAGCCACCATGTGTTCCAAACAACCCCTTACTAGGTCAGGGTTAACAATTAAATTGTGGGCCAGCATACCAAGCCTTCTTAGCTGTCTTTTCCCATATGTGGCTGTTGTAAACTTTGAATTCAGGCAGAAAACCCCAAATCCAAAATGTTTAGGCCGGGTGATTTTGATGGTTGGCACACTAACTGTATATTGAACCCATCTGAGGTGGCTGCAACTAGAAATTCAGGGTCATTTGCAAATATGTGACAATGGGCATTATCTTGTTGTATGAAAATATTTTTGCTAGCCCAAACTGGCTATTTTACCTTGATTGCTGGTATGAGCTTATGAACTAGCTTGTGTCTTATGATGTCTCTAGTTATGGATGATATGTGTGTGAGAATCATGGTTCCTCTAGGTTTATTTACAGTCATGTACTTGGCTGCTATATAATCCACGTATGGAAACACCCCAATTTTCCCATCAAACATTACATTACCCTCTAAGTCAAGTAATGGTCTACACACAGCACATAAAAATATGAGTTTTGGAATGTAATGCTTGCTTTGAGTGATTCTATATGGTTCAGGTTCATTGGGACCTAGAATATACCTTGTTGTTTCCTATGCCAAGTAGAGCCACTTTTCATCGATGTGTATGACATTTTCCATGGGCTAGAACTGCATGTTGCACTCCTGTTTACTTAGGCACCTTTCTAGCCTTGATTATTTGCATGTCAAAGTTAGTTGTGGATGCACTGCATTAGTGTGGCTTCTGATCTCCTTGCTTGCTATAGCCCTATGTATGGTGCTTTTTCCAACATGCAATTGTGCTGTTGTGCTTCGGCAGGTTCGCCGGTACCTTAGTGGCACTGCCATTAAGGCATCCAGGTCGATCGGTTTCTTGATTCTACCACACCGCCCATGTCTTTTTGAACGTGCATTCACAGCTTCTCCATTTTGAAGTTGCTGCTTCACACGCGCCCATATGGTAGAGATGGTCCGAACTAAACATGACCATCTCCGTGTTGCCTCGAGTCTCTGTTTCCGCTCAATCTGCCCATTTTTGAAGTGTTGAAACAAAAAATAGGCTATGTCCTGCCTCTGATCATCTGTCAGGCTTGCCCCAACCATCACAACCTTGCTCGATGATGAATTGAAACTGAAGGAGGGAATTTTTTTTTTGTATCTGGCCAGTTCTTGAAGAACTGGCCAAAAATTTTCCGAGAGCTGTACTTTGATTTTTGTTTGATTGGTTTGGGAGCCGTAATAAATACCCCTATTTATAGATGTTAGGGTTAAATTTTCAACTTCGTGAACAGTGGAGCCAAAAGTTAAAAAAAGTTAAAAAAAAAGGAGGGAATTGTTACTGTTTCCGTCAGGGATAAGTAACAATTAACCCATTTTTGTACAGTAAATTTTCAGTCCCATCACAGTACAAATTTTAATTTTTTGTACTGTAATCTACCCATTTTTTATTGTTTAATTTTACAACCAAATTTATCTCATCTATAATTTATTTTGGGATGGAGGGAGTATTATAGAGGCCCACCCCCATCGGCCCATCCCCGTCATTGTGGACTCTAGTTCCGTCTCTTCACTACGTCATGAATTGGACCTTGCATGTTAATGTAAATATCATGAATTGGACCTTGCATGTTAATTTAAGGATGCTTGTACATCATACATTCTTATATATCTAGAATTTCATCTACTATACTACTACAAATTCCATCTCATTTAAGACTCATCAAATACGGCATTTTCATAAACTCATGATATTTTCATAAATTACTACAAATGTTATATTTTTTTTATAAAATTTAAATATTATACTATTTTATAAGTTAAAATAAGTAATAATATTTATTTGAATGTGAAAATATAAAAATATATGATATAAAAAAATATTTTTAAAAATTCTAAATTTTGTATGTAACAAATGCAGTGTATAAGGTAAAAAATAAGTGGCATGTCCATAAGGTTATGGGCAGACCGCTTGTCAGGAGAACCACTCTGTCAAAATTATGAATGTAACTGAGCAAGGTTGAAATGGAAACGTTCGCCATTGACACTAGTGTAGAGGCTTCTACTAAATGCAATAATGGAAGGCAATTTTAAAAAATTCGCTTAAAACCACCTTTAATTGAGCTCAGAAGCTATTTTCGAGTTCGGAAATAGCTCTTAGGCCACTTTTTTCATTCTAAAGGCGCTTCTAATTAATAAAAGGTGGTTCCGCCTTTAAAACTTCATTTCCAAGTTCGGAAACTAGGTACGGAAGCATTTTCGAGTTCGGAATACTTTCTTAGGCCACATTTTAAAATTTTTTTTAAAGGCAGAACCACCTTTAGCTGAAACCCATAATATTTTGCCCAAACCCATATCTTATTTTCTCCCTTGCCAATACTTAGTCCCCAATTTCATTTCCCCGATTGAAACCTATTTTCATCTTCGCCGTTTCATTGCCGTCCCAGTACCTCCGTTGCCTTACCATCCCTACGCCGATCAGCCTCCGTCTCACGCTACCCTCCGCCTCACACCACCCCTCCGCTTGCCTAGGGTCTCTCTGCCACCGCTAGCCCAGCCGCACCATCGCTAGCCCCGCCTCCGACGCTCTCCTCAGGCTCTCTCCGTTGCCGCTAGCTAGAGACAATGGCGGAGATGCTAGCTTCAAGTTCTCTCTACCGTCTCAGGTTCTTCTTCACCGCTCTCCAGACGCTAGCCCCGCTCGCCCCAGGTTCTCTCCGTCGCCACTAGCCAGAGACGATTGGATCTGTCGTTCACAGTGAAACCAGAGACGGTGGAGATATATCCGGTGTGAAGCAAGAGCCGTTAAACCAGAGCCTTCCTCCGTTCTCCATTTGCCATTGCCGCTCACCGTTTTCCATGAAGCCAGAAGCCCTAATGTTTCTCCTACGTCACCAACGAAAGCTCCCACCATCGTTTGTATTTTTTTGTTGGCATTTCATGTATTGATGTTTTTAGTGATTTTATTGATGTTTTGTTCTTTGTTACTGTTTTGGAGTATTTTCTGAGATAGATCTGGCTGCAGGAAATTAATTGGTTTTCGGCAGCTATTTTTTGGAAGGTCGGAATGATTTTCCAAGTTTGGAAACTATATAAGGTGGTTTTATCGTGTTTTTAAAGGCAGTTTTTAAACTCCTTTATTTGCATTTTTTAAAGGCGGTTCTTGGAACCGCCTTCTATTAATGGACATTGGAAGGCAAGGCCAGAGAAGGCACAATAAAAGTGCCTTCTCTGATCCGATATAACCGCCTTTAGTAGAAGCCCTCTCCACTAGTGTGAAGTTAAATGGATGAAACCTTTTTTTACAATCATTAGCATTGCTTGTGAAACATTAGAACCTTTAAGAAGAAGTGTTGAGTATCCTCGCATTTTATTCCAGTCTTATGTTCAGTTTTTGGGATCCTTGAACAAGAATTCCACTTATAGGTTGGACTAATTATAGTTTAAATGTGCTTTAAATATAAGTTGATGGTGCTTCAAGTATAAGATGTAAGTGCTTCAAGTTTCAAGTATAATACGTAAGTTCTTCAAAGATAAGGTGCTTCTAGTATAAATTTTAGGTGCTTCAAGTATATAAGTGATTCAAGTAAAAGTATAAATGTAAGTTCTTTAAGTATAAGTTGAAGGTGCTTAAAGTATAAATTGTAGGTGCTTCAAGTATAAGATATAAGTGCTTCAAATTTTAAGTATTATATATGTAAGTGCTTCAAGTATAAGTTGGCGGTGTTCAAATATAAGTTGTAGGTGATTCAAGAGAATAAGATATAAGGGCTTCAAGAATAAATTGTAGGTGCTTCAAGTGTAATTTGTAACTGCTTCAAGAATAATTCATACAGTAGGTGCTTTAAGTATAAATTGTAGGTGTTTCAATAATTGAATATTGTACTTTAAGTTAATCTTGTAGGTGTTTCAAGTTATACTTGAATTAATAGTGTGTGTTTCAAGTTATAACTTGGAAGTGCTTCAATTTTAGCTTACAAGTTCTTTAAGTCAAACTTGTTCAAGTTATGTTATAGGTTTTCAAAAATATAACTCGAAAATGATTCAAGTTTAATTTTTAGGTTCTCCAAGTTGAACTTGTAGGTTTTTTTTAACTATAATTGTAGGTGCTTCACGAATAGCCTACTAAAATTCAATAGAAAAACTCCTGTGAGACCGTCTCACCATAGCGAATGGTGAGACTAGGGGCCAAGTTACAATAAATAGGAATGAAGCAAAAAAATGGGACCAAATTGCAAATACTAGAAAATAGGGCAAAATATGGGCCAAAATCGGATTATAACAAAAAAAGGGTCAAACCAGTTTTCTTTCTCCTCCCAAATAACTGTCAGATCTTTTCCTCCCAAAAACCAAGGAATTTTATTCCTCTTAAAACACAGCCTGAAATTCAAGCTCTGAGAAGTCGATCTATGCTCCGAAATTGCCAATCAATGCTCTGAAATCTTCGGTAGAAGCTCGCGATCAAGCTGCGAAACCAGATTTATTATTGATCGACAGATCTGCAATTGCGATGAAAATTAAATTTTTTGACGGAATTGCATTAGAATTGCTTCATATTTGGGCTGGAATCGGATTCAGCGACGGAACTTTGCGATGGAAACATTAAACAATCTTCTACATCTGTGAAGGTGAGATATGCGATCTAAGTTCTTAGTTTTATAGTTTAAAATCTTTTTTTAAGGGTTGAAATCTACGATCTAAGGTGTTTCTGTGATAAACTATGGAAGACGAAACAATTCAAGACAATGAAATTGTTTTGTATGAAGGAGAAAACAACGATTATGTTCAGTCTGAAAATTCAACTAGTTTACATCCAGGTTAGGTTTTGATTTTGTATATACAGTTAAACGCATGAAGTAGTTGCATGAACACATGAAGTAATGTTTATTTATTGTGAATTTTATTTTTGACAGATTAGGAATTCAGTTATATGCATGTTACGAAGAAAACATGGGTGTTTTACAATTTTCTGAAACATATTAGGTAATAAGATGGACATTGGATGTAATTGCATGAACACATGAAGTAACGCGATAATATTCTAATAGATAATTCCCCAAATGCTAAAATATGGTTATATGCAATTTGATGGGAAAATGTTGATTTTTTTAAAATTTTCTGAAATATATGAGGCAATATGATGAACAAATGATATAGCTACATAAACACAATAAGTAACGTGATGATATTCTGATTGACAATTTCCCAAGGTCTGAAATTTGGTTGGATGCAATTTGTTGAGAAAATGTAGGTGTTTTATAATTTTCTGAAACGTATGAGGTAATACGATGAACACTAGATGTAACTGCATGAACACATGAAGTAACGTGACAATTATCTGATTGACAAATCCCCAAGGTCTAAAATATGGTTATATGCAACTTATTGGGAAAATGTAGGTGTTTTTAAATTTTCTGAAATGTTTGAAGTAACATAGTAAATCAATGATGTGACTGTATGAACACATGAACTAAAATCAGTTACATTCATTTTGTTAAGACTATTTTTATATTTTCAAATTTACTTCATCACAACAAGTAATATGTTAAATACACGATATAACTTAGTAAAAACATAATTTGTTATCATTAATGTCTGGAATTTAATTAGTAGAATATCTTATAAAAATATTTAGAAATTGTACAAATTTATCAGTGACTAAACAACTGTTAATGAAGAACGAACTAAATTGTGAAATACACGAACAAACTAATGTAATAGTTGATGTAATGAGTTACTGAAAGGATAGATTCTGTCACCAATTTAAGCGACCCGTCGAAAGTTAATGTCACAGATTGCTTCAAAGGTTTGAGAGAAAAAACACTATCATAGTTCCATGATTTATACCGAAAACAGTCAAACACATTGGGATTTGGGGTGCGATGTTCAACCCAAAGAGGTAAAAAAGACGGAACCATCCTAGAGAAGTATTTTGTTTGCTCAAATTGGGGAAACACAAAATTGAATAATGAAATACCCGACACACCTTCCAAAACTGGATGCAAGGCTGGAATTCAAGTTAAATTTATCAATGGAGCCTATGAAGTTTTGCATCACGTGACATCTCACAATCATCCTTTTACTCGAGTCGAATGGAAGTATTTGCAAAGAAGTGAAAGGAGAATTACCGAAGAAAAAAGGAAAGCTATAGAAGGAATGGAAGGTGCATGATTAAATCCTAGTCATGGATTCAAGTTTATGGTTTTTGAAGCTGGTGGTATTCAGAATCTAGGACACACGATTAAGGATCATCTAAACTACGTGAGCATGTTGCGCATGAAGGAGATTGAAGGAGGCGATGCTCAACAAGTAATTGAAAGACTCTCACAGAAGAGTACCGAAGAGGAAGATTTCTTCTTTAGAGTTAAATTGGATGATAATGGTAGGCTGACAACATTATTTTGGAGGGACTCAATGATGAAGGAAGACTAATCCCTCTTTGGTGATCTAATGGTATTTGACACCACATACATGTATGGTTTTATATTTTGTAAAATACATTTAAACGCATGACGTAACGGCAGGAACACATTAAGTAGTATGTTATACACACGATGTAGATTCATAAACAAATGAAGTAAAAATAAGTTACATTTTTTGGTGAAAATTTGGCTGTTTTTAGATATGCTAAAATGTATTAAGTAATTTATTAGTAACACGATGTAACAGTATGAAAACATGAATAGAAGTGGTATAATTCAACTTGATAATTCACCAAAGTTTAAAATTGTCCTATATGTATTTTATTGAGAAAATTTAGGTATTTTAAAGTTTTTTGAAACGTACTAAGTAACATGCTAAATAAATAATGTAACTGCATTAACACATGAGTTAACATGATCTAACTTTGTTAAGTGACCCATCAACATACAGGACCAACAAATACAACTTGATTTGTGCTCCAATAGTCGGAATGAACAACCCCGACAATATAGTGATGTTTGGATGTGCTTTCATTGCCGACGAAAAAGCTTCAACTTTCAAATGACTTCTTGATGTTTTCAGAAAATAAATTGGTGGTAAAGAGCCGGTAACAATATTTACAGGCCAAGATCCGACCATGGCCAAAGCAATTGAAAAGGTGACCATTCTTTAATTTAATTGATCTGTAATATAATGGGTTGATATGTTTATGTACTCACCTTTTGTATTTAGTTTAATAGTTCTTGTGTTTGTTCACAACATCTAATGTAATTTCAGTATTCATTGTCAATATAAAAAAACCTGATTATTGGGAAAAAATCATGAACATTTACATTCCATGTTTATATCTTTAGTTCGTGTTTAATTGCTTTTAGATCATATGTTTATACATGAACTTGTTTTGAATAAAATTATTCATGAAATTTTACAGGTTTTCACAAACACAAGGCATAGATTGTGCCTGTGGTACATTACACAGAATGCCATAAGTCATTTTGGTGAATTAAAAAAAGGATGGTCCCTTCAAGGAAGCATTTGAGCATTGTTTGAAATACTGTAAAAAAGAAGAAGAATTTCAAATGGCATGGAACGATATGATCAAGAATTTTCAACTTGAAGACAAGGAATGGTTCAAAAGGCTATATTCTATTAGAGATAAGTGGTACCCTGCAATGAGCAAAGACTTTTTCTCCGCAGGAACTCTTTCATCACAACGAAGTGAGAGCACAAACAAAGCTTTGTCATTCAATGCCAGCAAAATGACAACACTCAATAGGTTCTTAACCATCTTCAATGAGACTATTGATCGCTGGAGAGCAAAGGAAATAGCGAAGGAAAATCAATGCTCAAAATTAGTGCCAAAGTCAGCTATAAATGGATCAAAACTACTTAAACATGCAGCTCAAGAGTACACATTATCAATGTACTATAAGTTTGAGAAGGAATACAAGATTGCACAAGCAACAAAAGCATGTAGAGTTTTCACCCTAGGATCGTAAATAAAGTATGAAGTAAGTCCAGAAGAAGGTGATACAAAAGTTGAAATTGTCACCTTCACACAACAAAGTGGAATTGTGGAAGTTAACTGCTCTTGCAAAATTTTTGAAGAAACATGTATGTAGTGATGAAATACAATTTACATGTTACCTCTTATGTTAATATCCTTAGTTCTTTAGTTTGGATCATTAAGTTTTGGTTAAATATTAAGGTTCATATTTTTGTAAGCAGGTTTCATAGCAATAATCTGATAATACATCGTATATATATGTCACTAGTTCTTCATTTGCATATTTAACTTTAAAATGTAGGACATTATATGTTTTAGAGCTTTAGTTTGGATGTTTATCTAATTAACTTGAATATATGAATGGTTATCTTTTTATGCAAGGAATGCTATGCTTTCATTGTATCCGTATATTTGCACATCAACTCAATCAATGAGATACCATCACAATACATTCTAAAGCGATGGACAAAACTTGCTAAAATTAAAGTATGGGACAAACTGAAAGCAGCACAAGAAAATCAAGAAGGAGACAAAACCAAAGACAAAGTTCCATGGTGACACCAAATGGCAAGAAACTACTACAATCTGGTACTAAATTGTGAATGTGACATAGAAACCCGGAAAATTCTTGAAGAAAGCTTAAAAAAAGACAATGAAAAGGTAGACCAAATTCTTGTCTCAAAAAGTACAAAAGAACATGAAAATTCAAGCGGCGTAGTAAAATCTTCTATCACTAAACCGCCAACAATCCAAGATCCATCTTCCACAAAGACAAAAGGAAGAAGCAAGAGAATTGAAGGATCGAAGCACAGAAAGACACCACAAACAAAGGAGTTTGGTACCAAGACACCAAAGCAAAATGTCTAGACCTATGAGTTCCAATTTGATATTTATTTATATTAATATTCTATACATGAACAAATCATTTAAATTGCCCTTCGAATGCTTTAAACACCTGAACTAACGAGTGCGGTTTAATTAAACAAAAATATATTCATCAAGTAAAATTAGTCTAAAACTAATGACTCTAACAAATGAGCTAAAGTGAAATATACATGAACTAATGTTAGAAAAAGTAAATAAAAATATGTGTCAAAAATTAAACAACATATAGTTGGAAAATATCTAATATTTAAACCGAACTATATACCTAAATAACCGAATAATTTACCCAAAGGACACATGGCTTTCAACATACAAAATATAATTACTAGACAAACTGTTAAATTATAATAGAAACTAAAGAGATAAACAATGCAACTAAATAGATAAGCATCGGAACTAAACTCATACTGGAATCATCATAAAAAAATTTAAAGTTTCAATCCATTCTAGAATCATCTAAAAAACATCATTCAGAATCATTTTAAAAACATAATTCAGAATCAATCAATCTAACAACCTAGCAAATAGACCATTCAGAATCATCCATAACATCATTTCAACAAATTCAAACATTCAAATCACTCCATAACAAATCCAAATCACATCATTCAAATCAAATCATTCAAATAACATCTTAAACTCCTTTCTTTGTGGAAGTTCCTCCCAGGCCATCCAAATCACCATCTTCAAACAAGTTAAAAGTTGGAAGAGGTTGGTTATGAGGCTGAAACTATTTCCTTCTCCTCCATTGGTTGCAGGCATCATCAACCATTGCAATTAACTTGTCATTCCTTTCGATTGGTGATTCTTCAATTGGTGCCGAGTCATTTTGTTGAATCTCAGGTTCTGCACTAATCCCAACAATAGGTGGAAAGTCTCGCAATGCTTCATCCACAACATCACTCTTCACCATCTCCAACCTCTGATACATATCAGCAGTAACAACTTCAAAGTTACGCTTCACGATCATCAAGGCCTCATCATAAGCCTACACAAGAAAAATATCAATAAATTTATACAAACCTAAAAAAACATATTAAATAGCCAATGAAAGCACAATCAACTAACCATAAACAATTCATATATAAACCGAACCAAACTATTAAACACCCAAACAAAAAGATTAAGCACATGAACTAACTATACTAAAAGTTAACAATATAAAATAATGAAACTAAAAACCTAAATTAGCACATAAAAATTTAAAGTAAATACTGAAACACGTAAGAAATCATGCTAACCACATAACAAAACAAAGCAAAGACATCAGGTAAAATTTTAAACACTTACATTCTTAGTAAGACTTTTAATCTTGGAGTTGGTCAAAACTCCGCGTGGGATTTTGAAATGCAGTACTTCATCACGTTCAGGAACAGAATCAACTTCAATCTCATGCTGAGCTCCAACATCACTCTTACCCATATGCCACTCTTTCACTTTTTTGGCACAGCTGATTGGATAACCCTTCACCATGATTGTCCTGTCATAGCCTCCCCCAATGTCCAACATCTTCACTCTCTCCCTCAACTTCGCATCAGTCTTATGCTGGACTAGAGGAAGGGATTTTGGCTCCAACACACCACGAACAGGAAATCAGTGCAAATATAGAATCAAAAGGATAAGGACACAAGCGCTACAGGTTTGGTATTCTACATTGTTCTTATACCTCCTAATCATTGAAGCCATTTTGTCTAACACGAAAGTACACCAGTCGAGATTCTTAATCTCATCAAGATTTTCAATAGCTTCAAGAATTTTCACATCTACCTTCCCAGTAGCAATAGGAGCTAAAAAGTATGAAGAACAATAGATCACAAAAAGTCTCTTAAACTCATCCCCTCCCTCCTTAAGTTCATTTATCCTATCTAAAATCAAGTGAAGGGGTATATCATGTTCATTCTCCCTACCAAACCTAGCCTTGTAACTATCCTTCAATTGCATACTAGAATTTCTCTTCTCCACAACTTTCCTACCAGGGTTTCGAGGCAAGCACAGAACATCATATACATCATCAGCAGTAACAAAATATCTATCTACCCCAACCAGCTGAACACATGTACCAGGGTTAAAATTACTCACCAACCAAGGTAAAATACCCGAGGGAAGTGCAATCCCCAATCTTAGCTTCAAAATGCCCCCGAAACCAATGGCTTCAACATCAGCCTTCTACTTAGCACTGATATCAGCGCACAGATCTGTGATCTTTACATGCTGGCTTCCAAGCATAAACTTCTTTAAAAATATGGAAAATAATATAATACAACAAGTTAGTAAATATAACAAAATATGCACACAAATACCCAAACTAAGAGATAAAACACATCAAGTAAACATACAGTAGTTTTTAAAACAAAGTTTAATTAATAAACATCCAAATCAATATAAAATTAATTAAAAATTAACTTATTGTTTAATAAAACTAAACAGATAAATACATAAATAAAATCAACAAGTACATAAACTATTTATAATGCAACTCTACATATAAACAATTAAAAGTATAGTGAAACAAAACACTGAAACACCAAATGTAAAGGACAACATACCTAAACTAATAAATTCTAAATCATTCAAGTTATTATGCAAAAATATTAAAACTGAAATATTCAAAGTATACGTACACACATAAAGTAAAATCACAAATACTTAAAGTAATAAAACATACCTAGAACCATCAGGAAGTTGAATTTTACAGACTTGTTTAATCTGGCGTGTCACTTCCGTGCCATCATTAGTGTTCCCCACTAAACGATGAGCAGAAACATTTCTCTTTCCAGTAGGTCCAGAAACACCATCTCCACCCCGCTTGCGCTTTCCCCCAATAGAAGAATTCTTTGACGGCCCACTCCCATCTCCATAAACATCCTCATTAATGTTCCCAGATGGCTTCTACTTAAAAGGCTTCTTCGCTGCAAACACCTTCGCTGCAGGCTTCATTGCAGCTGACTTGTTCGCTGCAGGCTCCATCGCAGCTGACTTGTTCGCTGCAGGCTTCAATGCGGGCTTCTTCACTGCAGGATTCTTCGCTGCGGGCTTCACAACCAGCTCCTTCACAACTGGCTCATTTGCAGCAAGCTCGTTCACAGTCAGCTCATTTGCAGTAGACTTCTTTGGAGCGGGCTTTTTTGCTGTGGGCTTCACAGCCAGGTCCTTCACAACTGGCTCCTTTGATGCAAGCTCGTTCACAGCCAACTCGTTTGGAGGCTTCTTCACTGCAGGCTTCTTCGCTGCGGACTTCACATCTGGGGTCTTCAAAACTGGATCCTTTGCAGGACTTCACAGCCGGCTCCTTTGAAGCAGGCTCGTTCACAGCCAGCTCGTTTGCAGCAGGCTTCTTTGGAGCCGCTTTCTTTGCAGCCGCCTTTTTCGCAACCGGCTCATTTCCTTTCCCTTCACTTACCTTTTGTTTACCCTCTTTATTTGCATCCACCACAGCAGGAGGCAGATCAATAAAATCATCATCTTCCATATAATCTTCATCACTAATAATTCGTTAAATTTTAACCTTCTTCCTAACACCTTTCTTTTGACAAATCTTCTAACCTACAACACACAAATGAAAAATAAAAAAATAAATACTAGATCAAAAACACAAATTAGAGCAGAGAAATCAATACATACCAGAATTGGTTTCACATCTCAAACCTTCAATAACAACATTTATCTAGGAACTTATAGGACTTCCAGCAACACAAGTAGAACCTACACATTTTAAAATTAATAGATTCTAAATAAAACATAAAGTAATTAAAGATACACAATAAAAAATATATTTAAACGTACCATCAACATTTCTTTTAGCAGAATCCTTATTTCTTTCAGCAGAATCCTTATTTCTTTCAACAGAAACATTTCCAGACTCTTATGCAAAACAATACAAAAACTAATGAGTTTAATAGCAAAACTAAACAACAATAAATATGAACTAATGATTCAAATACTAACCACTATTTTCAATATTAGTTGAAGCAGTAGGACAAATAATCATAGGCTTCTCCACAACTGCATAATAAAAAATGTTAATGTGGATTATAAAATGAAATATCCAATATTAACTAATGAGTGAAATAGCTTAACTACAATAACAAAAGAAATAGCTTAACTAATGAGTAAAATAGCATGCATTAACAAAATGTTAATGCATGCTGATTATATCACATGCATCTAAAATAACAAAACAAAAGGCATAAATACAAAAGGTAACGCACTAAACACATAAAAAAAACTAAACAGTCAAAGTAAAACAAAAAAAAAAGAATAGAATTCCAACCAACAACTCTATCTGGCTTATCCACATTAGATTTACTAGCACTTTTGCACAATCTCCTCACAATATCAGCTATTAAAAAAATTATCAGCAATACATAAAGCAATCAATTAAAAACCAACAAAAAATTCGAATAAAATTCAATCATATTTAAATACCTGTGGTAGTAGTTTTCTTCTGGTTTTTCCCCTTTATTCACAGGAGGTTTAGAACCTGACAATTTACACAACCAATTAAATAAAAAAACATAAAGATTAAAATAAAAAAAATTACAAACCAACAATATACATACCATCCAGCAATTTGGATTGCAATCTACTCGATTTCCTCAAGCAAATTCCATCACCAACATTTGAAAGGTAATCACATAAAAACTTAAATTTAAAACTGAAACACCTAAAGTACACAAACCAATATAACTGTGTATATACACATACAGAAAGGCAGTGCAAACAGAAAACACATTAACATGTGAACTAACACATAAATAGGCTAACTAAAAAACAGTGCAAACAAATAAAATGCAACATAAACAGATTCTAAACTAAACCACAACAGATCTACAACAAAGCCTTAAGTAAATACTAAATACATAAACAGTCTAACTAAACGCATGAACAACCTAAAATAGAGCAAGATCTAAAAAATCAGCAAAACAGAGCAACACAACACAAAAAAACAAAGTAGATTCAATAACAATGAACATCACATAAAATAAACAAATAATGAAACAGCAAAATCAAAGAAACCGAACAAAAAACCCTAACAATACAAAAATTAACAAAAAAATAGAAAAAACCTTGAGATTCAAGCACGAACAAGGCACGAACGACATAATCAACCTCCAGGTCATCTTTACTAGCAATTTCTTCGTTCGATTTCATCATATCTACAAAATGCAGAAAAAAAACTCAGAAACACACAATATAAGGTCAAAAAAACACATGCACAACCGGATTTACAGATATAAACGCCGGAATGATATAGAAATCATCGAAGAGGAAGAAGAAAAACAAAAAACCCTAAATACAAACCCCAAATCCAGCGAAAATAAGAAATTCTAACCTCTATAGAACCGGGTTGAAGAGGGCGATGTAATGCAACTGAGAAATTGCGAATTTGAAAGAATTTGAGCAATTGAATCGTGAATTTATGGCAGCGGTTTTGAGAGGTTTGAGAGAGGGCTAATGCGCGCGTGAGAGAGAGAGAGAGGGAGGGGTTGGTTGCAGCGGTTGAATTTAAAAACTGAAAATTGAAAATTAAATAAAATATCTATGTTATATAGCATTGCTTCCATGCCCCTAAAAATATTTAATTTATGGTGACACCCCTGGTCTCAGCATAAGGTTGGTTGAGACGGTCTCACCCAAGTCTTTGTAAAAAATCAGATGGCTACTAAAATTCAAAGCAAATTAAGTTGGAAGAATAGAAATTACACTAAAAACATGAACTCGCTAGAAGTAAAATGATACTGCATCAGAATATAGTGCATATTGCATATACCACACCCAAAGAATTTATAGGGCACTGTAAATACACCACACGAATTTCATACCATCAATAACAAATTCATCAGAGAGGGCTAAAAAATTATAATGAATCCACGAATTTCAGTTTACGACAATCCACAATCTCCATGTATGCATATATAGTGCATCCCGTGATATGGGCTAAAATGGTCGCAGAGAGAACAATTCCATATCTACAAACTGTAAGCCAACACAATGTAGCATACTGAATTGAATACTTCACAAGCTAGCTACTGCGGAGGGGAAGCCTGTAAAATGCCTTTCGGATTCTTCACGGCGCTATCGCAGTACACAAATCTCATGAACCAAAACTCGTGGTTGTCAACAGAGATGATCTTAATGTACTTTTATGCAGTTGCTCATGGAAGTGCTTACTGCTTTCACTCAAGATTCACAATTAGGCCCATCAAATGGGTTGATTGGATCAACCCATTATCCAAACCCAATTAACTCATTATTCAATGTGTCTTTATCCAATTGATCTATTTATTAATGAGTCATAATGGGTTGGGTCATAAATGAGTTGGGTCATTAAATGGATAACCCATTGGGTAACTCACGAGATAACTCATATGACCCAATGTGTTAGAATATATTATCTAATAAGTCATTATGCAATCAACCCAATAAGTTATCATTCAATATTTTCTTTCATTTGGGTTACAAGTTGTCATTATCCAATGGGATCGAGTATTAAATACTCATTAGTTTTTGGGATTGGGCGGGATGAGAATAATTAAATTTTAATCTCAACGTGTCCCATATTATGCTAACTCAATGGAACCTAACAAATACCAAATAAATATCCAAAATTACCCAATTAAATGCATGTGTAATATTAACATAAAAATTCACTATAATTCACAAATTATACAAATTATACACAAATTATTCGAGTTCAATCTCGTGCAGCATTCGAGCTCGTACAGTATTCGAGCTCGTACAGTATTCGAACTAATCTCGTACAACATTCGACTTCGTACAGTATTCTCGCTCAATCTAAGTTCGTACAGTATTCTCGCTCAATCTAAGTTCGTACAATATTCTAGCTCAATCTCGTACAGTATTCGAGTTCATACAGTATTCGTGCTCAATCTCGTACAGTTTCGAGTTCGTACAGTATTCGAGCTTAATCTCGTACAGTATTCGATCTCAATATCGTACAGTATTCGAGCTCGAGCTCGAACCCAACTAATATTGTTTGTTAATTTCGTCGAATTTATAAAGCCAACATATTATATATATTTTTACTTTTATTAAATATAATATAATATAATGTACACAATATAATAATTATTATATATTAGGGAAAAATTAAATCATTCGTAATCAAAATTGTGAAAATTTAGTTATCTTATGATATGAAATTATCCACGGGTCACCCATTACCCAACCCAACTCGACCCACCCAAAATTATCCAACGGGTGATCCATTATCCAGCCCAACTAAACCCAATAACTATAACTCAATTGTATCCATTAACCCAATGAGTCATTATCCAATACGCCTTATCCAATAAGTGAAAATAGTATATGGATAACGGTTATCCAACGGGTGACCTGACCCGTTTGACTTGCCTATTCACAATCTGATGTATCTTGGAGTACTCAATTTTGTCACCATGTGCACTCCCATATTAGAAAAATACTGAACAGATCTGCTGTTGATTCTCAAGTTCATCATGAACCAGGGAAACCTAGTATGTACATGTATATAAACCGGCATGAACAAAGGGTTTAGGCAATAATCACAGCATTGTGCTGGTGTTGCTGCCATTGGATGAGTCAAATGCAGCAGCAAGCCCTATGGCGACCGTACTCCAAGTGGTCAGAGATCCGTTAACCGGCCAATACACTACCGTTGTGCACCAACGAACCCCCCTCGTCCTTGTCAAACTCTCTGTCGATCTCACCGGTGAATCGTTCTGGATAGACTGCACCACCACCTTCGTTAGCTCCTCTCACCGGAGCGTCAGCTGTGGATCCGCACACTACGTGCTCGCACATCACCATGCTTGTGTTAACAAAATCTGCCTCATGTACCTGGCGAATCCCTTCAACCAGAGCTTGTACAGCTGTGGGGCAGCTTCCGAGGACGTCCTCCCCTCTGGTACACCGCCGAGATGGGGCGTTGTAGTGGCCTGGTTTGTGTTCAACTGTGCGCCGCACTGGTTTACCTCAAGGGTTGCCGGAGGAGTCACCGGAATCGTAGAGCTCAGAGCAAGCGGCGTTGCTCTACCGACTACGATGCTTATTTCATAGGGAACTATATAAAAGAAATCCTCCCAACCCCATGGTTGACACAAATGGTCGTCAGGGGTAGAGGGGTAATTTCATCGGCTACTGTAGACGCACATGGCTGCCTCTCTATGTGCGTCTACAGGTGCTGTCAAGTGGCTGCCCAAAACGACGTTATTTTGGGCATTCTTTTTAAAAAAAATGCCTGCCTAACCATGTGTGTCTACAGGTGTTGTCAAGTGGCTTCACAAAATGACATCGTTTTGGGCATTTAAAAAAACAATAATAATATACCATTGGACGGTTCGAGAGGTGAAGGTTCCAGTGGAGAGTTTGAGAGGTTTTGGGTTCGAGTGGAGTGTTCGAGTGGTACTGGATCGAGAGGTACCTCTCGAGAGGTGAAGGTTCTAGTGGAAGGTTCGAGGGTGAGAGTTCGAGTGGTACTAGTTCGAGAGGTACGGATTCAAGAGGTGAAGGTTCCAGTGGAGGTTTCGAGAGATTGTGGGTTCGAGTGGTACTGGTTCGAGAGGTACCTCTCGAGAGGTGAAGGTTCCATTGGAGGTTCGAGAGGCTAAGGTTCTAGTGGAGAGTTCAAGAGGTATTGGGTTCGAGTGGTATTGGTTCGAGACGTACCTCTCGAGAGGTGAAGGTTCCAGTGGAAGTTCGAGAGGTGAGAGTTCGAGTGGTACTGGTTTGAGAGGTACGGATTCAAGAGGTGAATGTTCCATTAAAGGTTCGAGAGGTGAAGGTTCTAATGGAGAGTTCGAGAGGTAGTGGGTTCGAGTGGTACTGGTTCGAGAGGTACCTCTCGAGAGGTGAAGGTTCCATTGGAGGTTCGAGAGGTGAAGGTTCGAGTGGAGGGTTCGAGAGGTAGTGGGTTCAAGTGGCACTGGTTTGAGAGGTATGGATTCGAGAGGTGAAGGTTCCATTGGAGGTTTGAGAGGTGAAGGTTCCAGTGAAGGGTTCGAGAGGTAGTGGGTTCGAGTGGTACTAGTTCGAGAGGTACGTCTTGAGAGGTGAAGGTTCGAGTGGAGGGTTCGAGAGGTGAGAGTTCGAGTGGAGGGTTCGAGTGGTACTAGTTCGAGAGGTACGAATTCGAGAGGTGAAGGTTCCATTGGAGGTTCGAAAGGTGTAGGTTCCAATGGAGGGTTTGAGAGGTAGTTGGTTATAGTGGTACGTATTCGAGAGGAGAAGGTTCCATTGGATGGTTTGAGAGGTGGAGGTTCGAGCGGTGAGAGTTCAAGTGGAGGGTTCTAGTGGTACTGTTATGAGAGATACAGATTCGAGAGGTGAAGGTTCCATTGGACGGATTCGAGAGGTCGTGGGTTTGAGAGGTACAGATTCGAGAGGTGAAGGTTCTATTAGAGGTTCGAGAGGTGAAGGTTCCAGTGGAGGTTTGAGAGGTAGTGGGTCGAGTGGTACTGGTTTGAGAATTGAAGGTTCCAGTGGAGGTTCGAGAGGTAGTGTGTTCGAGTGGTACTGGTTATAGAGGTACGACTTCAAGAATGAAGGTTCTATTGTAGGTTCGGGAGGTGAAGGTTCCAGTGGAGGGTTCGAGTGGTATGGATTTGAGAGGTTAAGGTTCCATTGGACCGTTCAAGAGGTGGAGGTTTGAGTGGTGAGAGTTAGAGTGGAGGTTTCGAGTGGTACTTTTTCGAGAGGTACGGATGAAGGTTCCAGTGGAGGGTTCGAGGGGTACTGGTTCGAGAGGTACGAATTCGATAGGTGAAGGTTCCATTGGACAGTTTGAGAGGTGAAGGTTCCATTGGAAGTTTGAGAGGTGAAGGTTCCATTGGAAGTTTGAGAGGTGAGAGTTTGAGTGTAGGGTTTGAGAGGTAGTGGGTTCGAGTGGTACTGGTTCGAGAGGTGAAGGTTCCATTGGATGGTTTGAGAGGTAGTGGGTTCAAGAGGTGAAGGTTCTATTAGATGTTCGAGAGGTGATGGTTCCAGTGGAGGTTCGAGAGGTAGTGGGTTCGAGTGGTACTGGTTCGAGAGGTACTAATTCGAGAGGTGAAGGTTCCAGTGGAGGTCCGAGAGGTAGTGTGCTCGAGAGGTGATGTGTTCGAGAGATGGTGTGTTCGAGTGGTACTGGTTCGAGAGGTATAGATTCGAGAGGTAAAGGTTCCAGTGGAGGTTCACTTGAACTAGTACCTCTCGAACCCCTCCACTGGTGAGAGTTCGAGATGTGAGAGTTCGACTGGAGGTTCGAGAGGTGAATGTTCCATGGGAGGGTTCAAGAGGTGAAGGTTTCATTGGACGGTTTGATAGGTGAAGGTTTGAGAGGCATTTTTTCGAGAGGTACAGATTCGAGAGGTGAATGTTCCATTGGCCGGTTCGACAAGTGAAGGTTCCAGTGCAGGTTCAAGCGGTGAGAGTTCTAGTGGAGGGTTCCTCTCCAGTGTAGGGTTCGAGAGGTAGTGGATTTGAGAGGTGAAGGTCCCAGTGGAGGGTTCGAGATGTGATAGTTCGGCTGGAGGTTCAAGAGGTACTGATTCGAGAGGTGAAGGTTCAGGTGCAAAAGTTCAAGTGGAGGGGTTCGAGAGGTACCGATTAGAGAGGTGAAGGATCAGGTGGAGAGGCTTCAAGTGGAAGGGTTCCAGTGAAGGGGTTCGAGAGGTACCAATTCGAGCGGTGAAAGTTCAGGTGGAGAGGTTTAGGTGGAGAGGCTCAGGTGAAGATTCAAGAGGTACCGATTCGAGAGGTGAAGGTTCAGGTGCACTTGAACCCTCTCCACCTGAACCTTCACCTCTCGAATCAGTACCTCTCGAACTCCTTAACTGGAACCTCTCCACTTGAACCTCTTCACCTGAACCTTCACCTCTCGAATCAGTACTTCTCGAACCCCTCCACTAGGACCCATCCACTTGAACCTCTGCACCTAAACCTTCACCTCTCGAATTAGTACCTCTCGAATCCCTCCACTGGAACCCCTCCACTTGAGCCCTCTCCACCTGAACTTTTACCGCTCGAATCGGTATCTCTCGAACCCCTCTACTGGAACCTTTCCACTTGAAGCCTTTCCACCTGAACCTTCACCTCTTGAATTGGTGCCTCTCGAACCCCTCTACTTGAACCCTCTCCACTTGAACCTCTGCACCCAAACCTTTACCTCTCGAATCAGTACCTCTCAAATCCCTCCACTGGAACCCCTCCACTTGAACCTTCACCACCTGAACTTTCACCGCTTGAATCGCTCCATTAGAACCCTTCCACTTAAAGCCTCTAAACTTGAACCTTCACCTCTCGAATTGGTACCTCTCAAACCCCTCCACTTGAACCCTCTCCACTTGAACCTTTTCACCTGAACCTTCACCTCTCAAATCAGTACCTCTCGAACCCCTCCACTGGAACCCCTCCACTTGAACCCTCTCCACTTGAACCTTTTCACCTGAACCTTCTCCTCTCAAATCAGTACCTCTCGAACCCCTCCACTGGAACCCCTCCACTTGAACCTCTACACCCGAACCTTCACCTCTTGAATCTGTACCTCTCGAAACTGATTCAAGAGGTGAAGGTTCCATTGGACAGTTCGAGAGGTAAAGGTTCCATTGAAGGATTCGAGAGGTGAGGGTTCGAATGGCAACATTCCTATAGTATTTCTAAAATTTATTATCAAGCTCACCGCGCATTATGCGGTGTTACCTAACTGGTAACTTGAACATGTAACCCACGAAATTTAATCTTTCCATCCTTTTATTTTCCCACGACAATCATCTAATTAAATAATCCAAT
This sequence comes from Rubia yunnanensis, assembly GCA_037428765.1. Taxonomy (NCBI): domain Eukaryota; kingdom Viridiplantae; phylum Streptophyta; class Magnoliopsida; order Gentianales; family Rubiaceae; genus Rubia; species Rubia yunnanensis. Next base: position 31,434,131 of record CM075062.1, on the reverse strand, counting down.
GGCTCACATTTTTTCTCACATAAAGGGATGATCTCATATTAAGGGGTGTTCTCACATGATCCCACCCATATATATATATATATGAGATATATGGGTGTGTATGTATATATAGAAGATACGAGATGTGTACATATATTTAATGATAAATGATTTTTTGTATGTACACACGGGTGAATCCGAGTGATTCCGAGTATACACAGTTGTATATCTCTATACATGGGAGAGAAACTTGGCGGCATAGAGGTATGGCAAGATTTATGGCTTGGTGGCATGAAAAAGTCAACAGAATTCTTTTCGTCAGAGCTATAACCATGGTTTTGCAAACTAATATATACAGTATGTATGTATGTTAAAATTACATGGCATGACGTGATTATGGAAATATGTTAATTTTGTAATATTCATGCTTATGAGATTAAATTAATGCTGATATAGTAATCATATTTGATTCTTTGCATGAAAGGGATTAAAATTAGAAAAAATTTCTATGAGTTTGGAATATTGAATCAAGCATTATTATTCATTTTAATTATGAAATTACATGAAAGCAGTGCATATGTTTTAAAATTTGGAGACATATTTAATTTCCTAAGCCCTCAAAATGCTATAGTATTTGCTTAAATACTTGATCAAATGTTGAAATACCTATTTTACATGGTATAATAATTTGGTTGTGTGGGCTGCTCGTGCTGGTTTCAAATTTCAAACCACATTTTGTGTGAGAATGTGCAACTAGTGATTCATGACTTTTATATGCTTGGTGTAGAATCTCGTGTGATAAGACGTTTAACTTTATTTGCACATAAATATGAAATCTTTCGATGAGAGTGTAATATATCCGTGCATGAATAAAGTATGTAACATTGGGTTATTTGATCCATGATGAACTCCCTTTGATTTAGGGGTTTGGTTTGACTACATATGCAAAAAAATTTAGATTTATGTGTGTCTAAAATTATGTTATGCTTTTATATGCTATGATTATATTGATTGTTTGGGAAAGTGCCCTTTTGATGCAATGAATGGTTTGACAAGGCTTGTCCTGATAATTGTCTATCTTTATTGATCACCTATGAGCATATGTCTCATGAGTGACAATTGTTAGATTGCATAGATAGAGTATATGGGCTCGAAGTTCGACATATTCTGGTTATTTTGTATGACCTGGAAAATATGAGCGTGAAGACATTATTTCATGATTATGTCTAGGGGATTGGTTCTTGTGAACCATTGTGTAAATCCTAAAGCATGAGTTATCATGACTATGCTGAAATTATGGGAAAATCTCAAGAATTTGGTTGAGAAACCTTAGAATTGCAAGATTGGGAATCGAAAGACTTTTGGTCGAATCTCTTGATTTATGGTTGAAAAATCTAAGAATCATGAGATTGGGAATCCCAAGACATTTGATCAAATCTCTAGATTTTTGTTGGAAAGCCTTAGAGTTCTAAGATGAGGAATCCTATGACATTTGGTCTAGGAACCCTAAGACACGAGATTTTGAGAAACTTAACACATGTGGGGATGTTTAATAAAACTTACCCAATGCGGGGGAAGGTGAAAACATTAAAAAAATGACGACTGTATGAATTTTGATAGGTACTCGAGAGGAAAAGTCATTACGAGAGACTTAAATCGAGTTGAGAATGCAAGGAACTCAAACTCTAGTCAAGAATTTGAGTCGGGAGGACTTTAATCGAATCAAGAGGGTAAACTCGTGATTGAGTCGAGCAATACACTTGAACTTGATTTGAGCAACCGGCTTGAATGCGTTTTGAGCAAAAAGGCACTCAAGTTTGATTTGACTAGTCTGAAAGTCAAGTGCAGTTGTACTGAAACTTGGCTTTAAAGTGGGCATGAAATTGTGTGGAGTTAGTAAACTCACACTGCGCCCCAATGAGAGTTAATCAAATTCTTCATTGTTTGATACTACATTGGTTGTGGTAGTGGTCACGCGAGTATGAACGATTAATTGGGACCAAGTTTAGTTATCTCTAATTCCAAGGGAGTTGAAGGAATAAGAGAGACTTCTGCGATAAAAGATTAATACATGAAGGTGTTTCAATTGTTGAAATTATCTATCCCAAAAAGAAATTTTATGGGTAAGAACCTAGTCTTTTTTTTTAAATGAAACCACCCGTGGGTGAGGGATATGTATTAAGGTTCCCCAGACCTTGTAACCAGATTAAAAACATTAGTACATCCCGAGTATTTGTTTCCCAAAAACCGTTGAGGCAACACGGTTACCTCAAAAAGTCCTAGCCTTATCTACAGCTATACAATCGTGACGTGATCTGTAATGAAGTTGCGACCCAAAGGAGAGAATCTCCACCCCTCGTGTTAATCCTCTCCTTTGGCCAGGTAACTTCAAAGATAGATAGTCATTGGTAAGCATGATAATTACAGCAACCAAAAGTAAGAATGGAAAGTTTGAGTTGCACAAGTTGGCAGCATCAGTTGGAAACCCATGCAGATTATATGTGCTGAACAACAAGATGAACAGCAACTTCACCGGTTACGAGTATCAGTATCAGTGCGAGTGTTCCGTGCGTAGCAAATTGATCACCAAGCGAGTAATTTCCAAGTCTCCTCCAGCCAAATGTATTGCTAGATCAGGAATGTAATAGTCTTTGAGCTGCCAGGAGCTCCCCGTAAATGCTTGTTAGTAGACATAAGTCCATATCCAGTCTGCAGCAAGAAAATGGATTAGCAGTATCAATCCTAAGGCAAAGTATGAGCTCTAATATGCGGAATCTGAAGCTTATCCAATGAGATCAATCCCTTGATATGCTGAGTGATATTTTGAAGACTCAGATTTTGAACAGAGCTAAAATGAGATTTAGCAATAGCATTTGCCACTGAATTACTTTCTCTAAATACATGATGTAGATGGGAAGATCCTAGTAAGTGTTTGACTCTATAAGTCAGATCAAAGAATTTCCAATTTGCCGCATATGGATCTTTGATCATTTGAACAGCTAGCTTACATTCAGTTTCAAAGATGTAACTATGATCAGGATCGTGAAACTTATTACAAGCTAGTAGCAGAGCCAAAATTTCAGCTTCTAGAGGTGAGTCAGCAGTAATAGTATCAGAAAAATAAGAATATCGGATCACCTAAATTATCCCTAGCAATCACACCAACTGAAGCCTTATCTGGATACCAAGATGCATCTGTGTTTATTTTAATTGTTCCTGATGTAGGCTTTTCCCACTTAGTAATGGATATATTTGGCTTTGGAGGTGGTCGAGTGAAAGGAATCCATTGACTTAGAGGAGAAGCCATAGCAGAATGAGAAAAATATGGCCTAGGTGAGGTAAACAAAGACAGTTTTATAAGCTCCTCTACTTCTTTAGTAATTGCCACTGGAGGGAAGGGCTTATTATAAAAAATGAACCTATTCCTAGCTTTCCAAAGTGACCAGCAGGTGAGAGAAGGCATAATTTTGCTGATAAACTGCTTCCAACCCGGTAAGTCATGGCAATCCCAGAAAAGAAAAAATCTTTCAGAAAGGGAGTGATCCTGATTAATATGAAAGTCTACTATGCATGCAATGTTACTCCAGACAGCCCTAGCAATGTGACATGATATAAAAAAATGTTGAATAGAGTCTATACTACAGCAGGCAGGACACTTAGATGCTAAACTGAAACCACATGTAATAAGAACCTCATCGAAGGGGAGAAAGGATTGTAACAGTTTCCAGGTGAAAATTGAAATCTTCTTCTGAATAGCATTGTTCCAAATAAATTTAGGAGCAAGAAAGTTACCTGATGACCGAGTTAGAGTTCTATAAGTAGACTTAGATGTAAAATTACCAGAGGGCTCAGGATTCCATATCAGTCTATCATCTCTGACCACTGTGAGTTGTGCATCCTGGAGAAAGGCCAGAGTATCATGTTCTAGAAGAGAACCAATTTGAGCTAAAATAGTAGCTTTACAATTAATGAAATCAGCCACAGACAAATATGGCCAATCAGATACTATATGCAGAGGGATAAAGTTAATGAGAGGACCAGATGGACACCAATTTGCCAGCCAGAAACTGCAGGTACCTTTACCATGAATAATATGAGAGTTTTGTTCTGCAAATGAATTAACTAACAGAATTCTTTTCCAAGTGACAGATTTCCTATAAGAAATAGGCAGAGACCATATCAACTTTGCCCAAAAAGTTATTCCTAGTTGGCTCTTCCACCAAAGTTTTGCAGAACAAGTATCAATAATGGCTTTAATAGATCTGAACCCAAGACCATTCAAATCAGTGGAAACTGAAATTGCAGACCATCTCCTCCAGATTTTATTGTTTTTCCCCTCAGATTCACCCCAAAAAAACCTTGCTAATCTCTTCTCAAAGGTTTTAATGATTGTTTTTGGGGGATTAGTAACAGCCCATAAATGCTGTGGCAAGGAATATAGGCAGTGTTTGATTAAAACCGTTTCCCCCCAACACTAAGCCACTTATTTTTCCAACTTTGAAGTTTAGTGTCAAGACTAGCCATCAATGGTTGGAAATATCTCTTTAAGGTTTTCCCCTGAAAAATGGGATAGCTTAGATATGTGAATGGGAAGGAGCCTTTTTTCATTTTCAGTATTGCCCTAACCTGATGAAACCTTAAATTCAAAGCTCTCTTACTTAGGTAAAATTCAGATTTTTCGAAATTAAACTTCTGTCCCGAAGTGGCTTCAAAAATATCTAAGAAAGCCTTGATTCTTATCAAATTAGATTTAGATGCTTGCAAAAAGATAATCGTGTCATCTGCATACATTAAATGTGAAACTGCAGGGATAGAAGCAGGTAATTGGAAACCTGTTAGACTATTATTGGAGAAAATGAATGATAAACTCCTAGGAAAAGCATTAGAGAAAATATTGAAAAGAAAAGGAGAAAGAGGATCACCTTGTTTAATACCTCTAGTAGCTTTGAAGAAACCAGCTGGATTCCCATTTACAAGGACAGAGAAGTAGGCCTGAGATAAATTACTCATAACCGCATTTAAAAATTTTCCATTAAAACCAAATTAATTAAAATTTTTCTAAGGAACTGCCAGTTAACCCTATCAAATGTTTTCATTAGGTCCAATTTCAGTATACAATTTGGAATCTTGTTTTTCTTATCAAGGAACCTGATCATTTCCTGAAGATACAAGATATTATCCGATATATCTCGTTTCTTCAAGAAAGAGGATTGATTAGGAGAGATCAACGACTCTATGTGAGGTTTCAATCTTTCCATCAAAACCTTAGAACAGATTTTGTTTATGACATTTGATAAGCTTATTGGTCTAAAATCCCCAAATGAACAGGGTGTTACTTTTTTAGGGATAAGGACTATCCAAGTGCTGGATATACCTTTAGGGATTTTAGACCCAGAAATAAAATCATTTACAGCATCCATTAAATCTTGTTTAATGAAAGACCAGCATTTTTTGTAAAATTTTGGTGTAAACCCATCTGGCCCTGGGCTGCTATTATTATCTAAACTCTTGACCACAACCTGTAGTTCAGTACCAGAAACTGAATCTCCCAAAGTTTGATTATCCCTGTCAGTCATAATTGTGGGAATTTGAGCAAGGAAATGAGAGCTGTAAGTATCAGTAGTGTTTTGGTTGGGTTCAGTTAACAAATCTGAGAAATGAAGAACAGCTTCTTTCTGAATTTCTGATTGTGTATTTAACCATTGGCCCCCTTGATTTTTAATTTTACTGATCTGCAGCTTACAGTTCTTTTCCTGTACCACCTTATGATAAAACTGAGTATCGTTATCCCCCAATTTATGCCATTTAAGCCTTGCCTTTTGTTTCCAAAATTTCTCCTTCTCCTTTAATGCCCTACGTAGCATTGCTTTTTTCTGGTTTAGAGTAACTCTTTCAGAAAGTGTTGGGTTCAGGTTAAAGTTGAGTTCCTGTACCCTTAAGGCTTCCTCAGCTAGGGTAACATTTGAGTCAATATTCCCAAAACATTCTCTGTTCCATATTTTTAGCATCTTTTTAAGCCTAATCAATTTTAGATAGAACCTGATCATGCCTTTATCCTGAATTGGCTTTTCCCAATTATCCTGAACTAAAGTTAAGAAATCTGTCCTTTGAAACCAAGCATTAATAAATCTAAAGGGCTTTGGGAATGAGAGAACTACATTAGACAGCTGTAGTAGGAGAGGAGAATGATCTGATGTTTGTCTATTAAGGATCTGGATTGATGAGGAAGGAAATTTAGAGTACCATGATAAAGTGCAGAGACCTCTGTCCAACCTCTTAGAAGTAGGATTCCTAAGCCTAGAGTTACACCAAGTAAAAAGGTTACCCACTGTATTAATCTCCTGAAGTCCATTAGAGTTAATCCATGTATTAAAATCTCTGATACTACCTAAGGCAGGATTAGAGGGACCTCTATATTCAGTCACAGAAGTTATTGTATTGAAGTCTCCTATAAAAATAGTGTCCCCCTTAGATAACTGCTGTAATTCCTTCCAAAGTTCCTTCCTACCCTCTCTTTTCCTTAATGCATAAACAAAAACAGCATCCACACAAAGATTAATAGAGAGATGGGAAATTTTCACATGCATAAATTGTTCATGAGAGGAAAGAAGTGACACTGATACAGGATTTGACCAGAGAAGCCAAATCTTCCCATTAGGAAGAATCAGGTTGTTGGAGAAGTTAAATGCACTCATGTAGTATTGGATTTTAGTATTATCATGCATAGGCTCAATTATACATAACAACAGAACTTTCTTAAGTTTGATTAGATTAAGCAGTCTAATCATTGATGTTTCCATACCACGCAGATTCCAAATCAGAAAATTAACATTGACCTTAATTGTCATATTTCACTTGATTGATTACCTTTAGTAGCTGATCTTAAAAGCATTTTATTCAACTGACTCAGGTAGGTAATTTTTTTATTTTTTGCCTTACCTTGGTGATCAAACTTACCAGGTTGCTCCGAAGTAGCATCAGCGTTTAAGTCTTGTTGATCAGAAGGATTCAACTCCAGAGCAGTATCCAAATCCACTGATCTTAGCTCATTGTTGTCATCATGATCCTGTGAGGAAGAGCCTCCATCCTGCAAAATAGAAAATCTGTTTGACATCTTTCCTTGTAAGGAAAGTGTAGGATTGTTAGTGGGATTTTTCAATGGCAACAGAAGTGAACCAATTTGAAGATCATCTTTAGCATATATTATCTAAGCAGGTTTGGCAGTTTCAGTTTCCTTAAGTAATCTGGAAATGGAGTTCTCTGGAGTGACATAGGAATTTCCTGTCAGCACAGGATTACCACTAACAGGAGTTTTAAGGACCTCTATTGGAGAATTAGTCTCGGAGTTCCTGACAGGCATATCAAAAGCAGAGGTAGAAGGATCAGTAATTGAGTCATTGATCCGAGGTGGAATGATAAATTTTTCCCAGTTGCCTGCCACAGTGGAGGAGGTTGGATCTGACCAAGATTAGCTTCCTCAGCTCTATCATTAGTAACTTGTGAGATTGCTCTACATTGGATCAGAGAGTGACCTAGTTTAGCACAATGGTTACAATAGAGAGGAATATCCTCATACTCAATTCTATACTTAGTGTTATTTGATACTGACCCTAGCCTAATGTGTTGACACAGAGGTCTTTGTAAATCAACTTCAACACAGAATTTGATTGCAGAGGGTCTAGTAAGCATTTCAGTAGCTAGGTCTTTTTTAATAAAACTCCCTATACTGTTGCCAATTGACTCAATGGAAGCAGAGTTATAATAATACAAAGGTACTTCCCTAATAGTACACCAAATAGGAACAATGGGGGATTCCTTATGAGTTGAGAATTCAGGAGTCCACTTAAGAATCTTAAGCAATATGCCATTAAAGTTCCAGATGCCCTTCATCCAGCATCTTTGGTAATCATTAACATTCTCAAATCTAATTAACACATGTTTATAATCCAGTGAACCTAACTTATACTTACCTTCGAACCTGATTGTCTTAAGAGCTGCCTCCATCTCTTCCATAGAGAGCCTACCTTTAGTAAACTTACCAACCGGGGCATTGGAGTAATGGGCCGAAAGCATTGCAATTTGGTCATCCGAGTACAAGCAAGTAGGATCACCAAGGTGGGTAGATTTTGGAATCAGTTCAGGGTTATTTGGAAGATGTTTAGAAAGAGGGGGAGATTTGGTCTGAAGAGCCACGGCGAAGGTTTTTGGGGGTGGAGGGTGATTGATAACATTATCGGCCATCTTGACCCGATGGCCGATGATGAGACCAGAGGCCGAGGCCAACTCAGGGTTCGATTCCGGCAGTTAACGGATAGAAAGACAGAAATATTAGACCGTTGGTGAGGAAGAGAAAGAGAACACACAGTATCGCACGCAATTTTGCACCTATGAACAGTAAATTTCGCACCTATGAACACACAGGAAGAGAGGTACTTTTGGGTAAGAACCTAGTCTTTGATTCATTATTGAACACATGAGAGTTTTAGTAAGAGGGGTTTGGAAAATAACGAACCCACTTACGTGATGTATAGAAACCATATGTGGTTATATGTGACCATGACGGTAAATACATAGAATATTTGAAACATTCGCAAGGTAATATGGTGGTTGAACAAAATCACTAGAAATGATCAAAGCGATGAGTGGGAGCCTCTACGTTGGCTAACGATCATTTAAAAAATACCCAAGAAGGAGGAAAGTAAAACTCCTCATAGAGCCATCCTACAAGTTCTTTTGAATGTGGGTGGGTTGGCGTATTGCGAAGGTAGTAAAAGGAATACTTAAATAGTAACTTTACTAGATATGCACAATGTTGAAGTGTTATCAATTTCTTTAAATTCACAAGAAATAATATATGTAAATTAGAAATACATCTTGATGGAAAGTGTATTTTGTGGAAGTTTCTGTTAGAGATCCTGATTTAACTTAAATGAACTTAAGAGTCAATAGATGAAATCGTTAAGGATCAGGGATAAACCAACCAAGGAAATGAGATTCCATGAAATGATGTTTGTGCAAAGTGGTGATCAATAGAGAGATTGATCTAACACATGAGTGCAAGTCACTAGAGTACTAGTAGATTTAAACAATTAGTAAGTATATTTGTGTACTTGGTGGGTGTTCTCTAGACGTGAGAATGAGTTCAAGGGTGATGGTACTTGCTATCAAGGCTTTGTGAAAGCTAGAAGTACATCTAGTGGACCTAAATGGTTATTTGGAGATTTAGATATTAAAATCTAAATAGAGCAAAAATTGAAAAGCTCAATGCTCCGAAACAACCCATCATGTGACCAAACTAATTGTTTTTTAGCCAATGATATTAAATCAATGAGTTCAATGAAGGCGAATACGCTTAGGGACACGAAAAATGACCATGTCATTTATGTCTTTGAATTGATGATTTTCTCATTGATAGTAAAATTGATATGATGATTGAGTCTCTTGGAGATATATCGTATTCAATGGAATGACTCTAAACATTGTGAGTTATCTTTTGTATAGGTAAGGTGTCTCGAAGAAGATAACTCAAGAGTCATTGATAGTGTGAAGTACTTATTAAAGTGCACATTAGACAATTCTTACAATGGATAGTAAGATGATACACGAGTAATCCAGAAATGATCACTGGAAACAAGCTGTGTGTGAGGCTGGTGGATATGGCTTGTGTTTTGTAGAGAAATGGTTCTCTTTGCTACATTCATAGAGGAATCTAAGTCCATTGTGTTGGACAAAATTGGGAAGGTATACCCTAGGATGACCAAAGCACGTTTATGCTTATTTGTGTAGTGTAAAGCCATATTGATGATGATGTGTCTTGAAAAATACACTATACCATTAGACAACTACTCTCTACAAGAATTATCGATGCTAACTACCTGAAGTCAATATGATGAGGGTTTTGATTCTTTGACAAAAAAAAAGATTGAATAAATTTCTTGACTAGAAAATTGAGTTGAGAGTTAGTTGATAACTCATCGAAAGGAATATGACAAAGTCCAATAAATGGTGGATTACGTACGCGGACACCTAACCCCAGTGACTGGAGATCCAAAGATCTAGGTTCAAAGGGACAACTAAACTGCAAAGACCCATCGCGATCACTGTGGGGGTTTCATACCTCTTGTCTTATTCCCATGATGAAGAAACAGTGACGTGGATGGAGGTTAAGCATTAAATTGCTTTTAATGATTCAAGGCATCGAGTGTATGTACTTGAAAGAGCGCATAGTTTGCAGAACTGCTCTTACGTGAAGAATCACCTATGTAAGCGAGAAGTGTGGCCGCTTCGAAAGAGAATTGTTGGGACTCAATTCTTTAGAAACCTTACAGAACTAGGCGTGTCCCATGGACTGGTTAATGGACACAATTGAGAAAAACACAAGGGTTAGGAAAGATGTCTGTGGGAAGTGCATTTTTGTTCACACAAGAGGTAGGGGAAGTTCAAGGACATCGCGTCTACTTCCTAACCAGTGGGTTTAGTGTACTCTCTCAAGGAAAAGTTCAAAGGGTGACACCTACTTATCCTATGCAACATCTATGCCATTGAAATGAATTTATCACCAAGTCAAACTCTTTGTCTGACGTGATTGTTATGATTCCTACATCAATATCTATTCATGTGGGAGATTGTTGGAAAATGATGGTTAAAAGGTTGAAATTCATCAACTTTTGGGCATTGTTTTGAGTGGGACGCAAACCAATTTTGGGTTAGTGGATGTCATTTTTGGGTTCTCCTTCGCTAGTACTATAAAATTAACTATTAAACTCTCAAAATGGATCAAGAGTGAATGAGATATGGATGTTTGAAATGTCACTCTTGAAAGGGAAAAAATGGCCAGAAATTAGCCCTGGTTAATTTTTCTCTGGACTGTCTAAAATGCATATGGACTACATGGAAGTCTCTAGAAGGCCCAACCGCATAGTATATAAGGAATTGCTAGTGTGTAATTCTTAAGAGATAAGAACTAAATACTTCCATGTTTTGTGAGATATCTTATCTTAAATTAATACGCGGTTTACCATGTTTAATACGGTGAAGAATATTGTGCAAATATTTCTTCCATTTCCAGCAGATTTAATTCGAGTATTCTTGGAATGCTCTCGGATTTGATGAGTTGGTGATTGAAGAATATTTTACCCTAATTATAGAAAATTTGAATATCACATTCTCATGATTATAGGGTCTTTTAGAGCAGTATAAATAGAGCCTCTAAGTCAGTCAGGAAATTTGCACTATTTCTCAAGTCCCTCCATATCCTAAACTTGAGTTTTTTTCCGTCTTTCTCAAAGTTTCCGTCTGTTTCTCTGTCAGTGATAGTCCTTCAGGCCTTGCATGAATCCCAGGCAAATCTTACGTGTTAATTGTTACATGCGATGGTTTTATTACCCTAGGGAACGATGTCCATGGCGGGACTCATTCGTTTCAAGGGCAGCAAGTTTACTCGTGACTCCATCACTTTGTTATTGCTTGAAATGTTTATTTATCGCATGTATGCTTTAATTACTTGTAATTTAAGCTTCCAATTGTATACCTGAACAATTAATAAAAGTTTATTATTCTTGCATATGTAAATTGCTCGTTCGATTTCCATTATTTAATTTTTGCATATAAAATCAATATATGTTCTACACTATGTCAACTGACATGGTGTATACACAATCCACACATCAGGTCTAACATTGTGTAAACCTTAGCAGACTAGCATAGTCCAAACATAGGCTTAGCTAAGCTACCATGCACGATCTCGGACCCTTGTGGACATCATAGATCACTTTTATAGCAATGTTGCTCAGTGATAACGTACATTCCTTATGGCCTAACATTGGGCTTCCCGGCCCAAAGTCATGAGAGAAGCCTAAGAGAGGTCCCAACAGATCCTAAAAGTGGCTAATGGGACCTGACATACGGAAGGAGTCCCATCAGGCACAAGAATGCATAAAATAAGGAGGGAGCACATTCACAGAAGGCAACTTACAATCTATTCACTATTCATCTAAGATATTCTCCCACATGATGTTCATGGCTGATCGGAGCGTCAGAGCAGGCACGACCCTGCACCTACCTGCCTGTCTCGTAGGTCCAGAAGCATACTGGGCACAAGGGAATCATCAGTAGGTGGATAGTAAATTTTGGCACTCACATTGGCGCCGTCTGTGCGGAATGTAGAACTTAATTAGCATCCACGCAGCTTTGATGACATGGAGGCACAACCAGTGGGAAATCTGCTCAACCAGGTGGTGGTGGAGGACATGACGCATCTGGAGGAGGACTCATCCCCGACGCTAATGCCAATGGGAGAGATGCACTAACGAAACTAGAAAAAAACTTGGAGGTGCTTTAGGCACTTCTAGCATATCAGAACGAGATGTTGAGGATGATGAAGAATATAGAGGACTGCCAGAATTGAGAGACAAGGAGGAGAGCCGCAAATATGCAGCCAATACAACTGTTTCCCGAACAGGAAACAGACAGCGAGGGACCCAACCGGAAGGAGAATGGTTCAAAGAATGCTCAAAGTAGGGCCCACTCAAGAAGGAAGGGGTCAACTGGAGAAGGAGAGACTGCAGAAGACCGAGAGTGGCAGGAAGGCTATTTGCCACCGCAAAGGGTGAAAGAACATGATAGAGAGAAGACCTCATCCAGGGAGCTAGAGTTAGAAACAAAGAAAGATAGCAGGGGCTGTCCCTTCACTAGGAGGATTCGAATGTTCCCGGATGACCTAAAGTTGAAGATACCGATAAACTTGAGGCAATATAACGGCGAGGCAGATCTGGAGAACCACCTGCACACATTCTGCACCAACATGGCTACCTTTACGATACCGCATGACATTTGGTGCAAAGTGTTTACAACCACCCTGAAAGCAGCAGCCAGGTTGTGGTTTAAGAACCTGGAGGATGAGACGTTTAACAGCTTCAGTCAGTTGGAACAAAAGTTCTTGGCACACTTCATAAAGATGAAGAAATTTCAAAAGATGCGCTTGGTGCTTTTGGCAATTAGGAAGAACCCAGCAGAGGCACTTTTTGTGTACTGAGAGCATTTCAATGATGAGGCTAATCAGGTAGAAGAAAGGAGTAGCCAATTCCTTATCGACATGTTCATAAATGGCTTGAGGCATGAACTGTTTCTGAGGGACTGCACCTTGGATCTACCAAGGATAATTGATTAGCTGATGAAAAGAGTAGGGAACTTTAATAGGGCGGACCTAGCTGACAGAAGGAGAAAGAAGACACAGGGCAGCCAGGGGTAACGATGGACTGAGACAGACTAGGAGGTCATCGGCGTACCTCTCAAAGTCATAATTTATAAGCCCTTTATGCTTACTAAATACAATTAAGTATATAGTGGCAAATCGGGGTCGTCCATGATGAAGATGGATTTTCTTAAGCGTTTAAACATATAAGGTTCATATTAGGCTAGAAGTAGATATATATATATATATAGATATATAAAAGCAAGTAAATGGGGGGGGGGGTTGGTTGGTTTTCCTAAGTTATGAAATTAAAAGACAAACTAACTAGCAAAGTTAAGCAACTATGCTAATCATGCGACAACCTAAGAAAAAGGGGTAAAAACTACAAAAGATAAAGCTTTGGGGGAAATTGATATCCACATCCAAACCTCATGTAGATCATTGAACAATTCACTCATTCTATCACATTTTTTACCAATGGGGAATGTTATCACTTCCCATTCGAAGATCAACATTCATTCCTTCTTAATAGTAATTTACAAAGACAAACAATGACCATTTGCAAACCTCGTTGACAATCACTCTAGGCAAACCACACCATAGAGGTATTTCATCAATGACATTTCACACGAAGGACCATAGATTTGATAACAACAAGCCTTCTACCAAAGACATAGCCATTTAATCGAACATAGCATTCATTAGGCTAAACCTAGAACAAACCACATTCAAGATTCAACCTTTCATTGCATCTATAGGATAAGTATGAGAACAATCCACATTAACATACTTATCTAGCAAGAATCCCAACACATTATGCACGAGAAGTTCTAAGTTCATGTTCTTGGATTTTCATGCCAAAGAGGTAAGGAATTTGTCACTTTCCTAACACCCTAACACTTTAATCATACAAACACTTCATATTCTCAAACACCCCATGTGTCACGGGTCTCCCCTTTAGGGTCAGGAGAACTGTGAGAAACTCAATGCTAGAATGCAAAGAGTCCACCTAGATTCCACGGACGTCGCACTTAGCGGGTGGCTGGATAGCACACCAGGCCTTTAGAGGGACGTGGAAGTCTAGATTCACCGAGAAAGGAGTAGCAACCATAAACACTCGAGTAGAATGTCCGCACCATCATACTTAGGATGCAATATAAGTAGAAATCAATAAATTGGTGGAGCGAAAGCTCAATCTAGCTTATATTGCAAAATGAGGTAACCGGGTGTGAAGTTCATTACTCCACATATATGAGGTACGGGCGTTATCACAAGTGCTAGGTACATAAGAAAAATAAGTTCAAAGGCTAAAACGACACGTAGGCCTGGACCTTGGGCAAAATAGCAACGCTATGCTAATAACTAAGCTATTACAAGCTATTACAAGTATTTACAAGAAACCGAGAAGACTTCTGTGACAAGGAGCTTGGGAACGGCTAGTCGTCTCAGCAGCACGTTGAGCGGGTCGGCCCGCAGTGTGGAGGAGGGATCTTGGGCCAAGGAGCTTGGACCAAGGCCACCCCGTAACATCCTCCCCCACCTATCTTGGCATTGTCCCCGGCACCGTAGAATCTTCAAAAGCATCTAGAAGCGGTTGAAACCCCCAAAGGTTCCTCGCCAACTCCCATGTGTTTTCTTCATCGTTGCATCCCTGCCACTTGACCAAGTATTCTTTCTGGTTCTTTTGTGCCCGATACACATCTCGAACTTGGAGAATGATTTCCGCCACTCTTTTCCCTCTAGCTGGGATGTTGAACTCCACCCTCTGCGGTTCACCCCTTCCAGGATGGTCCACGTCCTCATGATATGGCTTTAAGAGACTTACGTGAAGTACCGGATGTGTCTTCCACCAGTCGGGGGCATCCACCTTGTAAGCTACCTTGCCAACTCTCTGGACAATTGTCACAGGGCTGATGTACTTCCTCATCAGTCGAGGATCCCTGTTACGAACAGCTTTGCTCTGGTGCTGGCTAGGCACTTTCACCAACACACGGTCCCCAACTTGGAACTCCATGAAATGACGGTTTTTTTCTGCATGTTTCTTCATACGTGCAACCGCCTTCTCGAGGATGCTCTTGGCAATGTTTACATTTTATTTCCACTCTAGTGAAAAACTCTTGGCTTTGGGAACTTTGGATCGCACAACGAGATCCACCGTGTGGGGTAGTAAGGGTTGCTGCCTAGTGACAATTTAAAAAGGACTCTTATTGGTTGAAGAGCTCTTTTGGGAATTGAAGCAAAACTGGGCTACATCCAGTAATTTCACTCATTCCTTCTTCTTGACGGTCACAAAGTGCCAAAGATACTCCTCCAACATCCTATTGAACCGCTCGGTTTGTCCATCTGATTCTGGGTGTACTGTGCTGCTCATGTTCAGTTTTGACCCGAGGATCTTGAAAGGCTCGGTCCAAAAGTGGCCAGTGAAGTGAGAGTTGCAGTCACTGACAATATCCCGAGGTAGTTCCCAATATTTGACAATGTGCTTGAAGAAGAGCTGAGCCGTCTCTTCTGCCGAGATGTATTGGGGTGCAGGGATAAATGTGGCATATTTCGAGAACCGATCCACTATCACTAGGATTGTTGCAAGATCCTCGACTTTTGGTAACCCAGTAATGTAGTCCATGGAGACACTCTCCCATGGACTGGTGGGAACCGGTAGGGGCTCCAGTAATCCTCCTTTCTGCTGATGGTCCGGCTTATCCTGTTGGCAGATCAGGGAGGTCCGAACAAACTGGTTCACGTCCTCCATAGACGGCCAGTAGTATCCACGTCGTACCAAGGCCAAGGTTCACTCCATCCCCGAATGTCCCGCCCACACCGTGTCGTGACACTCCTTCAAAATGGTCATCCTCAACCCTCCACCCTTTGGCACGTACACTCGATTCTTCCTTGTGTACAAGAGCCCATCCTCAACCCAGAACTGCTTAGCTTTGCCTTCCTTAGCCAAGTTAATCAGCTGAACGGTGGCTCCGTCAGATGCTAGATTCTCCCGTATCCGATCCTTGATCCCGGTTGAAACCTCACTTCCCTGCCTTGCCGCCAAACAATGAACTGCTGCTAACTGGCCTTACCGACTCAGAGCATCAGCGACATGGTTTGTCCTTCCCGACTGATACTCTAAGGTGAAATCAAATTCAGCCAGTAGTTCCTGCCACCTGGCTTACCGACTATTTAGCTTGGGTTGAGTCAAGAAGTGACTAACCGTCGTGTTGTCCGTCTTCACAACGAATGATGCCCTTAACAAATAGTGCCTCCAAAGGCGTAAGCAATGAACAACCTCCAGTAACTCCTTTTCATGTGCCGAGTACCGCATCTCAGCGCCACTTAGCTTCCTTCTCTCTTATGCTACCGGGTGACCACCTTGCATCAACACCCCTCCAAGCGTAAAGTCTGAGGCATCCGTATGCACTTCAAACGGCTTAGACATGTCGGGCAACACCAACACTGGATCTGTGGACAGGGTTTCCTTCAACTTTTCAAATGCCTGCTGGCATGGATCATCCCATTTCTATGCCTTATCCTTCTTGAGTAGCTCCGTTAGCGGCATCGCTATCTTTGAATAATCCTTCACAAAGCGACGATAGTAATTGGCCAACCCAAGAAATGATCGAAGCTCCGAAACACAGCTCGGAGGGCTCCACCTCGTGATTGCCTTAGTCTGCTTGGGGTCTATCCTTATCTTGCCCGGCTCGATAATGTGACCCAAGAAGTCTATCCTTTTCTGTGCAAACAAGCATTTTGAGGGCTTGGCATACAACTGGTTCTCTCGCAACCTGACAAGTACCCGTCATAAGTGCCCAAGGTGTTCCTCAAATGTGTTGCTGTAGACCACTATATCATCCAGGTAGACCACCACAAATTGGTCTAAGAAATCCCTAAGCACCTGGTTCATGAGAGTACAAAACGTAGTTGGAGCGTTTGTTAGGCCGAACGACATCACCTTGAACTCGAAGGCCCCATAACGCGTCACCCAGGTGGTTTTGTGTTCATCTCCCTCCTTGACTCGAACCTACCAGTACCCCGACCGCAGGTCGATCTTGGTGTAGAAGTCCGCGTGGCATAACTGATGAAAACAATCAGCGATCAAGGGTATCGGGTAATGATTCTTGACCGTGATTTTGTTGAACGCCCTATAGTCCACGCAGAACTGCAACGACCCATCCTGTTTCTTCTGGAACAAAACTGGTGCTCCAAAAGAGGACCTTGCTGGCACAACAATCCCACCTTCCAACATCTCCGTGAACTATTTCCTCAACTTCGCAAGCCCTGGCTGAGTCATCCTGTACGGCGCACGAGCCAGGGGCCTCGCCCCTGGGATCAACTCAATCTCATGGTCCACTTCCCGCTTGGTCGGTAGTCTGTTGGGCAACTGATCTGGCATCACATCCTGAAACTCTCTCAGCAGCCGTTTCACCGGGAGATCTATCGGTCCTGACTATCTCTCAAGATCTTCCCAACACAGGTGTGCTAGAAAGCTCTCCTTATTCTGTCCCAGTCCCTTTTTGAACTACTTGGCCGAAATCCATTTTTCCTCAGACCTTTCAGGTAGCGCATGAATCATACATGGGTTATCGCCCATTATGATCAGCGTGTTCCCGTAAGGGTATATTACAATCCGCGCATCCCGCAAGAAATCCAAGCCCAAGATGAGCTTGAAGTCATCCATCTTCACGGCATGGAAACTTGTCTGTCCCACAAACTTGTCAGCCTTGACATTGCACGTTCGCGCCACCCCCATAATGGGCTGCGCTGGAGAATAGACCGCTTTCACTCTGCCGATTGACTTCTCCAACATGAGTCCTAGCCGTCCCACCTCGGACTCGGCCAAATAATTGTGCAAAGCTCCTATATCAATTATGGCCCTTATGGGTTTCCCATTCACCGCGAGATTCACATACATCAGGCCCTGATTCTTGTTCTTCATTGGCTGCACCATTTGTATCTCATCCCCGGTTAAGGAAACTGTCGGTCTTTCCACCATCTCGGTCACCCGTTGTTTCGCCTCCCATTTGGCCAAAGCCCGATCCAACCTTTCTTCGAATGACAGGGGAGCCATCGTTTGCATGCCCACCAATGAATTGCAATAGTAGCTCATGGCACCCACTGGTTCAAACTCTTCCCCCTCTTGGTCTCCCTGGCTATGCCCACCTGATGATCTGGCCTCTTGGGCAGAGTCTGATCCCTCTATCTGTAAAGCGTTAACAAATGCAGGTTTGTCCGGGCAGTCCCTCACCATGTGCGGTCCCTTGCACAAGTAGCATCCCATGAACTTTGATTGTCCACCTGAGTTGTTGCTCGAGCTCGAGCTCTGTCCTACGACTTTCCACCCAACCGTGGGGTTTTTCATCGTGTTGCCCCCTGCCCCAGGGTTACTCATGCTTCCTGCACTCTTTGTGACAACCGACGCGCCCTTGCCAACCTTGCCACCAACCTTTGCCGACCTTGATTCCTTTCGAGGACCCTCATGAAAATCCGTCAGGCCTTCTGTAAAGACCACCGCTTCATCATAACTCTGCACCCTGGCTCGTTGGAGTTCCAGTGTCGCCCATGCCTTGAGCCCGTGCTTAAAGTCATGCAGTTTGTAATCTTCCGGATGATCAGGGAAGTGCAGCATGAGGGCTCGGAAGTGTTGCACATACTCCCGAACGGTGCTCGTGTGCTGCAGAGCTTTGAGTTTCAAAAGGGCCTGTTCCTTCACATTGTGTGGATAGAAGTGGTGCTTCACTATCTCCTTCATTTGCTCCCACGACTCCAGAAGGACAGTTCCCTCAGCCATGCTTGCCTTCACCGAGAGCCACCAAAACTTCGCATCCCCATCTAGATACGCCGCCGTAGTAGACACCCAAATGGCATCTTCTTCAATGTTTGCCGCATCAAAGTATGCCTCCATATCAAAGATGTAGTTGTCCAGCAACTTAGCATCTTGTTCCCCCTCGTATACCTTCAGCTCCCGCACCTTGTGTCTCGCATGTGGCCTTCCTACCTGGGTAGCACCGCCCCCATCTGGTAAGTTAGCCAAGGCCCTTGAAAGTACCATCACCTGGATCTTCAAGTTCTCAATGGAGCCTCTCAGCACCATCCGTTCATCCCGAGCTAAGGCCTGTGTTACCTTCAACTCATCATTTTCCCCCATGATATTCTCCGTGGCTTCCTTTGGCAGTCGGATCTCCCGTTGAGCAATTTCCAGCTCCCTACTAATGTTCGTAACATCCCGCTCTGACAGATCGGCTCTTGCCTCCAAGGCCTCAAGCCGTTCTCTGTTTGTTCTCATGTTATTACTCGCGTCTCCCACATGTTCCGTCATCTTAGTCTTTCTTCAACCATTCTGAACAATCCTTCTTCGCCTCAAAGATCTTAAAGCTCTGATACCAACTGTCACGGGTCTCCCCTTTAGGGTCAAGAGAACCGTGAGAAACTCAATGCTAGAATGCAAAGAGTCCACCTAGATTCCACAGACGTTGCACTCAGCGGGTGGCTAGATAGCACACCAGGCCTTTAGAGGGACGTGGAAGTCTAGATTCACTGAGAAAGGAGCAACAAACACAAACACTCGAGTAGAGTGTCCGCACCATCGTACTTAGGATGTAATACAAGTAGAAACCGACAACTTGGTGGAGCGAAAGCTCAATCTAGCTTATATTGCAAAATGAGGTAACCGAGTGTGAAGTTCATTACTCCACATATATGCGGTACCGACATTATCACAAGTGCCAGGACATAGGCAAAATAAGGTCAAAGGCTAAAACGGCACGTAGGCCTGGACCTTGGGCAAAATAGCAACGCTATGCTAATAACTAAGCTATTACAAGCTATTACAAGTATTTACAAGCAATCGAGAAGACTTTTATGACAAGGAGCTTGGGAACGGCTAGTCGTCTCAGCAGCACGTTGAGCGGGTTGGCCCGCAGTGTGGAGGGGGGATCTTGGGCCAAGGAGCTTGGACCAAGGCCACCCCGTAACACCATGGCATAAATGAAGTAAAACATAGCATTAAGAACACATGAATGCTAAATAACAAAAGCTTCAAGAACGAGTGAACTAATTTGCTTTAACGAGTGAACGAGTGAACTATCCTTATTAGATAGTAGTTTGCAAGAGTGAATTTGACATCTCTTATCAAACCTCACCAATGACACCCTTAGTCGAAACACGACTAAACGTATCTCACTGATGGCAGTGAGCACAAAGAATCAACAAGCTTGGCAACACTTATAAACACTATACCATGTCTAAGCATTTAACCAATTCATGCATTTTCACAAGATTAGCCAAGAACGATCGACATTCATAGACTTATCTCATTTTGTACCTAAAACAAACATGACACCGAGTTCAACATCATCACATTCATATAGCAATTATCAACACATCAACATCATTTAGAAGCTCTAACTCATGCTCTTGGATTCAACATTAAAAGAGGGGAAAATTAGCTACTTTCTCCCAACCCTAAACAGCAATCATACAAGCAATTCATATACTCAAACTTCCAACAACATTAATGCCATTAACAATCCACATTCAAAGCTCAATAAATACACAATAGAGAAAGCAATAGATAGATAGAAATAGTTCTCAAAACATTAGCAAGGAAGTCTCAATCAGTTGCTCCTAAGTACAAAACTAATCTAGATAATCAAAACCCATAACATAGAACATAAATCTACAAAAAAACAAGAAGAAATGGAAGAAAAATGGTGAAAAACTAGGGTTTTGGAGCCCCCAAAGTCGGGCTTGGGAAAATGGGGAAGAAGAGGGGCTATTTATAGTCTAATTTGGTCAAGAAAAACCAAAAAATGCAGTAGGCTCACACCCGGGTGGAAATGGCGTCGCCCGGGCGGTGGAGGTTTCAGCCCAAAAATTCATAAATGACCTTTCCTGGGCTTCTTGTTTTGCTTCCCACGGGTGAAGCGTTGAACCATTTTGGGAGTTCTTGCAGTCGATTTTATAGTACTCGAGAAAACAAATCCAATGGTACCACAGTTGGTGGCTGATTCTTCTCGGAGAATTCTAAGAAACTCTGCTTCAAAACATAGATTATTCTTCACCCTTTGCTTTGCTCTCCTTTCTTCACTTTATCTTCTACCACTTTGTGAGTGGCCTTCCATCTTCTTCCATCCTTTTGAATGGATTTCACCAAACCACTCCTAAGTGCTCACGAGCAATCTACAAATTAAGCTACAAAATGGAATCTATATGCTCGTAAGGACCAAAAATCCATTAGACTAAACATAGGTTACAAAATGAAGGATTTAGATATAAAAAATGAAAATGGTCATCTAAAACCCTTATCATGTAAACCTACCTAAAGATAGCAATATTATAACAAAAATATGACAAAAGAGATGTTAAATGCTTTGGAAAATAAATGTATTTGACGTCTCATCAAATCTCCCCACAGTTAAACCTTACTCGTCCTCGAGTAAACAAGAACAAGCAAAGATCAAAGCGTAAACTTGCATGTAAAATTTTTCCCAAAACATCCAACATCATATTCCTAGACTACTCTAACCCCCAAGACATAAGAATATCTCACACTCTCACATCCCAAAGTCTAAGATAATTTAAAAAAACCAACAAACCATAACAAAAGTGAAGTATACATATAAGGCTAAGCTAACTTACTCCACCGAAAATGCCACACAATAGACAAATCAAGAGAAGCATACAATTTTTCAATTTCTCTTATTTTGCCTAGGAGCCCTCTCGGGTTTTCATCCTAGCTTCACACATTTTTCTTTTTCAATGCTCACCCTCACCTTTTTCCTCACCATTTGGACTCTCATTTTTGCACAGGTAGCCCTTTCAAGTTTTCAACCTATCCGGGCCTCCCAGTTTTGCCTAAGTTTCCCTCTCAGGTTTTTAACTTAGCGGGAATGTTTTTCCTTTTTTTTCAAACAAAACAAATCAAAGTGGAGCATATGCACACTACAGTACAATACAATGAGATATATTTCTCTTTACCTCCCAAACTTGAAACACACACTGTCCTCAATGTTAAAAGGACAAGATAAAGAAATAAGGGAGAGAAAAAAATACTCACAACTAGGACTTTGAAGGTCCTTCTCGGTGATGGAAATGCTTACTTCTCAATGAATATTCTCTCCTCCATATTCTCGAACTCCGCCCAACATGCAACTTTGATCCATCCATTATGAAGCCACAACTATGCAAATCCCGATCAACACTCACAAAAGAAAACAACTAGTAGTACTCCTAGATGGTGGTTTTGGTAGTGATTTTTGTTGGTGGGCTGTGATGGTATTCTTGTGGTTTTGGATAAGGGTTTGAGGACATGGTTGGGGATTGTTTTTTCAAGAAAAGAAAAACACTAGCCTAAGTTAAAAGCTCGGGTTGCCTCCCAAGAAGCTCCATATTTTTAAGGTCATCGGCACGACCCTAATGTTATCCATATGGTGAAGGTTTGAACCCCTTCACCATGAGTATCCGAAAATAGATAGGTAGGGGTACAAAATTTTCAAGAGGAAAGTTTGAGGAGGTGGAGATGGTTTAAAAGGAGTTAGGTGGTTAGGAGGCTTAGGATGGTCTTTTGGGATGGTGTATTTTTGAAATCACGAGCTTCCATTCAGGCCAACACTTCCAATATACTCCTCGCATGCCCCTCAATAGCCTTAACACTAGAGGAGAGCTGAGTGTCCAGTTCCTCACTAGTAAATTTTTTCAAGTTTTCTATTGCATTCATGACTTCCTCACTTGTCAAACTTGAACTTCCTTCTTGGACTTGGTTTTGGGGTATGGTATAAGATGGTGATGGCCAACTATTTTGCTCGTATTGTTGGTTTTCCGGCTCATTCTCATACCTCCAATATGGATTACCACTTTATTCCGAGTTGTAAGAATTATGGTATGGATACCATTCTTGGGTTTCTTGCCCTTGAAAACCAACATCTCCTACCTCTTGGTAGCACTCTTCATAATACTCTTAGTTTTGGAAACCAAGGGTTCTTTCCTCCATATAGTGCTCCTCTCTCAACATATAGCAAGACTCGGTAGGATGGTCGAAATGACACATCTTACAAAACCTTGCTTGTTGAGCCTCTCTTCTCATCATGAGTTCCATCAAGGTGAGACGTTCCATTTGTTTTTTTTCTTTTTTCAAAAGCCCGGAATCATATTGCAAGGATTCTCAATAAAAATTCACCAAGAACTCATGCAATACCTACCCTGGCCAAAAAAAACCACCAAGAAGTGGAAAATAAAAACAACTAGCTAATATACAACCAAATATGCCCAAACACTTAAAAACAAACGCCTCTTCCCTGGCAGCGGAGCCAAAATTTGGGAGCTCATCACCGTACCTCTCAAAGTTATGCTTACTAAGTAGATAGTGGCAAATTGGGGTCGTCCACGAAGAAGAGGGATTTTCTTAAGCATTTAAACATATAAGGTTCATATTAGGCTAGAAGTAGATAGATATAGATATATAAAAGCAAGTAAATGGGGGGGGGGGTTGGTTGGTTGGTTTTCCGAAGTTATGAAATTAAAAGACAAACTAACTAGCAAAGGTAAGTAACTATGCTAATCATGCAACAAACTAAGAAAAAGGGGTAAAAACTACAAAAGATAAAGCCTGGGGGGGCAATTGATATCCACATCCAAACCTCATGTAGATCATTGAACCATTCACTCATTCTATCACATTTGTTACCTATAGGGAATGTTATCACTTCCCATTCGAAGATAAACATTCATTTCTTCTTAATAATAATTTGCAAAGACTAACAACAACCATTTGCAAACCTCGTTGATAATCACTCTAGGCAAACCACACCATAGAGGTATTTCATTAACAACATTTCACACGAAGGACCATAGATTTGATAACAACAAGCCTTCTACCAAAGACATAGCCATTTAACCGAACATAGCATTCATTAGGCTAAACCTAGAACAAACCACACTCAAGATTCAACCTTTCATTGCATCTATAGGATAAATATGAGAACAATCTACATTAACATACTTATCTAGCAAGAATCACAACACATTATGCACGAGAAGTTCTAAGTCCATGTTCTTGGATTTTCATGCCAAAGAGCTAAGGAATTTATCACTTTCCTAACACCCTAACACTTTAATCATACAAACACTTCATATTCTCAAACACCCCATGGCATAAATGAAGTAAAATATAGCATTAAGAACACATGAATGCTAAATAACAAAAGCTTCAAGAACGAGTGAACTAATCTATTTATTGCTTTATCTACTTGACGTGAAGATAAATCTTCTATCCTTCTTAGATATTAGTTTGTAAGAGTGAAGTTGACATGTCTTATCAAACCTCACCAATGACACCCTTAGTTGAAACACGACTAAACGTATCCCATTGATGGTATTGAGCACAAAGAATCTACAAGCTTGGTAACACTTATAAACACTACATAGTGTCAAAGCATTTAACCAATTCATGCATTGACACAAGATTAGCCAACAACGATCGACATTCATAGACTTATCTCATTTGCTACCTAAAAAAAATGACAACGAGTTCAACATCGTCACATTCATCTAGCAATTATCAACACATCAACATCATTTAGAAGCTCTAACTCATACTCTTGGATTCAACATTAAAAGAGGGAAAATATAGCTACTTTCTCCCAACCCTAACAAGCAATCATACAAGCAATTCATTTACTCAAACTTCCAACAACATTAATGCCATTAACAATTCACATTCAAAGCTCAATAAATACACAATAGAGAAAGCAATAGATAGATAGAAATGGTTCTCAGGATATTAGAAAGGAAGTTTCAATCAATTGCTCCTAAGTACAAAACTAAGCTAGATAATCATAACCCATAACATTAGACATAAATCTAAAAAGAAAGAAGAAAAAATGGAAGAAAAATGGTGAAAAACTAGGGTTTTGGAGCCCCCAAGTCAGGCTTGGGCAAATGGGGAAGAAGGGGGGCTATTTATATTCTAATTTGGTCAAGAAAAACCAAAAAATGCAGCAGGCTCCCGCATGGGCAGAAATGGCATCGCCCGGGCGGCGGAGGTTTCAGCCCAAAAATTCAGAAATGGCCTCTACCGAGCTTCCTGCTTTGCTTCCCATGGGTGAACCGTTGATCTATTTTGAGAGTTCTTGTAGTCAATTTTATAGTACTCAAGAAGACAAATCCAATGGTACCACCCTTGGAGGCTGATTCTTCTCAAAAAATTCTAAGAACTCTGCTTCAAAACATAGATTATTCTTCACCCTTTACTTTGCTTTCCTTTCTTCACTTTATCTTCTACCACTTTGTGAGTGGCCTTCCATCTTCTTCCATCCTTTTGAATAGACTTCACTAAACCACTCCTAAGTGCTCACGAGTAATCTACAAATTAAGCATACAAAATGGAATCTAGATGCTCGTACGGACCAAAAATCCATTAGACTAAACATAGGTTAAAAAATGAAGGATTTAGATATAAAAAATGAAAATGGTCATCTAAAACCCTTATCATGTAAACCTACCCAAAGCTAGAAATCCTATAACAAAAATATGACAAAAGAGATGTTAAATGCTTTGGAAAATACATGTATTTGACGTCTCATCACAGAAGGAAAGGTAAAGAAAGCAGAGCACACCAAGATGAGTGCCCTGCTTTTGCCCAACAGGTTCAAGAATTAGGAAAGAGCCTTTACACTGCTTATCAAAACACCCAAAGAGATCTTTGCCCTGTACGCAGGGAAAGATATGATGGATGTGCCACCAAGGATGAAGAAAGATCCCGATAAGAGGAACAAATCCCAATTTTGTGATTACCATGATGATCATGGTCATGCCTTGAATGACTGCATCCATCCGAAGCACAATATTGAGGACTACGTCAAGAGCAGCGAGCTTGTGCATCTGGCAAAGAGCGTGAATGCCTATAATAAGGTTACATGGCAGGGAAAAAATAATTACGTAGGGTCCCGAAGGCAGGAGGGACACGACAGAGCTAGAAGCTCTGACAGGGAGCGCATGAGAGAGAGAGAAAAGGAGGTTGCCAGAGCTAAAACTAGGGATGAGTGGGGAAAAAAAGCAAAGGGAGAACTCCGCAATAGAGGACAACAGTCTAGCCATAGTAACAGACATATATATCATCATAGGATGGAGCACCAAAGGCAGAACATAATCCTAGCGAAAGGCTCACTATAGGCTGACACTGCAGCCAATGCAGGAAGATAGGAAGTTGGGGCTAAACAAAGCAATGACGTTTGATTCCAATGATCCCATAACCGACAGGACCGCAAAAGGAGATGATGTGGTGATAACGGTAAGGGTGATGGACAAGAGAATCTACCGGGCGTACGTAGATATCGCAATCTTGGAGGAAATCTTATATTGGAGTTATTTTGAGAAGTTGGATGAGAACACAAAGAGGAAATTGCAGCCAACAGAAATCCAGTTAGTGGATTTTGCAGACAGAATAATATGGCCTGAAGGGAGCATACTCCTCCCTGTAACGATGTGGGAAGGAGAGAAGAGCAAGACTGTGGACTTCGAGTTCATAGTTGTAAAAGAAAATAGCCCATATAACATGATATTGGGTAGGCCGGCCTTAGCCGTGCTGAAGGGGATTGTGTTAATCCTACACCTACTTTTGAAGTTCCCTACAAGGGGAGGGATATTAGTTGTTAAAGGTGATCAGCAAAAAGCTAGGGAATGTCATATAATTGCTCTCACTATGCAAGAGTGAGAGGATGATGGTGTAGTCCAGGGGAAGCATGGAAACCATCCTCGACCTGTCACGATATTCATGGGTTGAGGCGGTCCATTGAAATTGGGCGTAGAGGTAGAAGCAACAAAGATAAACAGAGACTAGACAGTGCAGGTAGGGGTAGCACTCCCCCCTGAAGTGAAAAGTGAGATGATAAAGATTCTAAAGGGAAAAAATAATGCCTTTGCCTGGAGACTGGAGGATATGACCGGAGTTCAAAAGGATATGGACTGCCACGAGCTGAAAGTGGACCCATCCCACAAGCCGATGAAGCAGAAGAGGATGATACTCTGTAGGGAAATAAACAAGGCAGTAAATAAGGAGGTGAGCCAGCTGTTTGCATCAGGGATCCTACAAGAAATCACCTACCCGGCCTAGCTGGCCAACCTGGTGCTGGTGAAAAAGGCGAATAGCAGCTGGACGATGTGCATGGACTACACATGCCTGAATAATACCTATCCCAAGGATTGCTACCCGCTGCCAGTTATAGACCAAAAGGTAGATGCCCTTACCAATTATCCAATTAAATGTTTTCTTGATGCATATAAGGGGTATCACCAAATCCCCATGCTAGAGAGCAATATAGAAAAAACTGCTTTCAATACTGAGTAGGGGGCCTTTGGCTATCAGATGATGTCATTTGGCCTAAGGAATGCTCGAGCCACATACCAGAGGGTGGTAGCCAAGATTTTTCCAAAACAAGTTGGAAGGAACTTGGAAGTGTATGTGGATGACATGGTCATAAAGAGCAGCCAATATGAGACCTTCTTTGATGATGTCAGGGAAACACTAGTGCGTTACAGGGAGATAGGGATGAGGCTGAACCCAACTAAATGTTAGTTTGGTGTAGGAGCAGGAAAGTTCCTGGGGCACATAGTATCAAACGAGAGGCTGAGAGCAAACCCAAAGAAGGTTAAAGAAATTATGGAAATTAAGTCACCTGGCACGGTGAAAGAGATACAGAGCCTGAACGGGAAGGTGGCAGCCATGAATCGTTTCATGTCCCAGGCAACAGAGAGAGCACTCCCTTTCTTCAAAACCTTGAAAGGATGTGTAGATAAAAAATGGGTGATAGAGTGGGGAGAACTTGAGGAAAAAGCGTTTGAAGAGCTTAAAACTTACCTAAAAGATCTTCCCACATTGACTAGTCCAAAGAAGGGGGAAACCCTGTATTTGTATGTGGTAGCCAGTGAGGAACCAATCAGCGGTGCGTTGGTAAAAGAGGAAAAAAATACGACTAGTGTATTTTGTGAGTAGGCCCTGCAGGGATTGGAGCGAGGGTATACAAACCAGGAGAAGTTAGCGCTAGCGGTGGTCCATGCCGAAAGGAGGCTCAGGCAGTACTTCTGGGCACACCAGGTGGTAGTACTGACCAATCAGCCATTGAAGGCAATACTAACGAAACCGAAGGCTTTGAGAAGATGGATGAAGTGGACAGTAGAGCTGGGAGAACATGCTATTGAATATGCCCCAAGAAGAGCAATGAAGGGGTAACTAATGGTAGACTTCTTAGTTGAAATACCCAGGGAAGAGAAAAATGAAAGCACTAGAAGAGGTGCAGAACCAGATCAAGGTGATGAACTCAGGCTGCCTGACAGGGCCAAGTGTGTGGAAGCTAAATATGGATGGAGCATCTGGGGTAGAAGGCTCAGGACCAGGCATAGTAATATTAGATTCAGAGGGCGTGGAGGAAACTTACGCCCTGGATTTTAAGTTCCCTGCATCAAATAATGAGGCTGAGTATGAGGCACAGATAGCCGGCATAGAGAAAAACAGGAATTTAGGAGCAAAGAAGTTGCAAGCCCATGAAGACTCCATGCTAGTGGCTAACCAATATAATGGGCAATACGCTGCCAGAGAACCAATGATGATGAAATACAGAGACAAGGTCAGGAGTCTGGAATATGAATTTAAGGAATTTGATATCACCAGGGTCCCAAGGTTCCAGAACACAAGGGCCGACACGCTTAGCAAGCTGGCGTCCTCAGCACACACCAACTTAACTAAGTCTGTGTTGGTTGAGGAGGTAACTAGTAGGTCAATGGAATCGAGCCTGGTGGTGATAATACAGGATGTGGTTCCCAATTGGAAGACCCCCCTCCATGGATACCTGAAATATGGGATATTTCTGGCAGATGATAAACAGGCGAGGATAATCAAGAGGAAATCATTGTAGTTCACATTGAAAAATGACTTGCTATACAAAAGAGGATACACTAAACCATGGATCAGATGTGCAGAGCCCGAGTTGGCAGACACAGTCCTCCGTGAAGTTTATGAGGGATGCTACAGAAGTCATCAAAGACCAAGGAAAGTTGCGCTACGGGATATGCAAGCAGGATATTACTGGCCAACCATGAGGGCAGATGCTAAGAATTTGGTCAAGGAATGTTATAGGTGCTAGAAGCATACCAGGGTACTGAGGCTCCCTGCAGAACAGATGGCCAGCATAAGGTCGCCCAGGCCCTTTTCCAAATGGGGGATTGATATCGCAGGGCCATTCCCAGGGGCGACAGGGAAGAAAAGGTTTTTAGTGGTGGCAATAGATTACTTCACAAAATAGGTGGAAACAGAGGCTGTGGTGAGAGCAATAGGAAAAACAATCATGATTTTTTCTTGTAGAAACATAGTGTGCATGTTCGGCATTCCACAAGTGATAGTAAGTGACAATGGAAAATTGTTCGTCAATGAGCCTTTCAGATCTTGGTGTGCGGGCCTAAACATAAGGCAGCAGCTCACGTCAGCGGCACATCCACAGGCAAATTGACAGACAGAGGGGACAAACAGAACGATAGTACAAGGCTTAAACAGAGGGATGGGACAGGAAATGGGAGAATAGAAGGAAGAACTAGCAAGTGTGCTATGTGCATACATGACCACGCCTGGAACAACCACGAGGGAATCCCCTTACAGGCTGTGCTTTGGGACTGAGGCCATTATCCTACCTGAAGTCACTATGCTTAGCAGAAGGGTAGTTGAGCAAATGAGCCAAGAAGAAAATATCCAAGCAATCAGGGAAAACCTAGAGGAGCTAGATGAACTAAGGGAGAAAGCATTGCTAAAGAAGGCCGCGTATAAGTCTTGGATGGAACAACATTATGACAGCAAGGTGAGACCCAAGTCTTTAAAAGTGGGAGGCTTGGCTCTAAGAAAAAAAATGAAGTGAGCAGTGTCCAGGGACAGAAAAATCTAGATGCAAAATGGGAAGGCCTGTATAAGGTGGTCGAAGTGTTGGGTAAAAGAGCTTACAATCTGGAGGCACTTCACGGTAAACCGATCCAATGCACTTGTAACATCATTCACCTTAGAAGGTACTATGCATAAGTAATTATGAAATATGATTATGTAATCGGCACCTGCAGACAGACATGATGATCTTTGCGGGAAAGCGAGGTGGTGATTCTTGAGAAGATCAAGCCTTTTGTATGCCTATAAGGGACATGATTTGAAGGGAATCCTAACCTGTGTCCTATCCTTTTTATTGTTCTTTTATTGACTTTGAATGCAGGGGAAGAAGTATCTGAAAGAGTGTGTAAAATGAGCCGAAAAGTGACAATCCTGGCTCTGACAGCTAGGAAAATTATCAGCCAAGGACAAATAGGCGAAAAGATTTGACTCCACCCATAGCTAGAGCCGTTGAAAAATTGGCCAACCCTGCTAAAAGTGGCAACCTTGGCTCCAACAGCCAGGAAAATTACTAGCCAGGGAAAACGAGCAATAGGATTTATCTTCGGCTATAGCCATAGCTGTCGAAAAATGGGCTGACCTTGGCCAAAACTAGCG
This sequence comes from Rubia yunnanensis, assembly GCA_037428765.1. Classification (NCBI taxonomy): domain Eukaryota; kingdom Viridiplantae; phylum Streptophyta; class Magnoliopsida; order Gentianales; family Rubiaceae; genus Rubia; species Rubia yunnanensis. The sequence continues at coordinate 31,403,460 of CM075062.1, read as the reverse complement.
ATGTTGGCTCCAAAAGCCAGGAAAATTGCTAGCCAGGGGCAAGCATGAAAATGATACATCTTTGGCCACAGTTAGAGCCGTCATAATATGGGCTAACCTTGGCTAAAGATGGCAATCCTAGCTCCAACAGCCAGGAAAATGGCTAGCCAGGGGAAAGCAAGCAATAGGATATATCTTGGGCCACAGTCAGAGCCATAAAAAAATGGGCCAACCCTAGCTAAAAGTGGCAATAATGCCCCCAACAGGCAGGAAAATTGCTAGCCAGGGGCAAGAAAATTGCTAGCCAGGGGCAAGCAAGCAGTAGGATTATTCTTTAACCAAAGCCATAGTCGTTGAAAAATGAACCGACCTTGGCTAAAAGCAGCAATCCCGGCCCCAACATCCATGATATTTGATATCTAGGGGGAAGTAGGCAAATAGATCTAACTCCGACTGCAGCGAAAACCATTGAGAAAAGCCTCAATCCTGGCCCCAACAGCCAGGAAAACTATGAATTAGGAGCAAGTAAGTAAAAGAGATATATTCCAGCAGGGCTAGTATGTTCTGGCAGCTGACGATCAATAAAAAGATAGGCTTGTTTCAAAATAGTAGCAAATAAACAAAAAGGTGTTGGCCACAACAACAACTAACGAACAAGAATCCCATCAATTATTGGATAAAAACAAGCCAAACACGAAGATAAGAAAGGCAATAAGGCATGATCAATGCAGAAAAAGAACAGAAGTAAACATGAAAGGAGTAGTCAAGTTTGGAACTTAAAAGGGGGGGAAATGATACCCAAACCCCACAAGTTCACCAGGGAATCCACACCCCAGAAAAAGAAAACAACATAAAAGCAGCATAGTTTCATCCCTCAGAGGGGGAAATAAAAACACCATCAAAAGTAATTTAAATTACAAAGCCCTAAGGGCTTAATAGCATCACCATCAGTCTTAGTCTGACCCCCTGTCACGGCCTGAGCTCCACCCTTCAAAGCTGCCTCAACATTTGCACCACTGCCAACCTAAGCCTCTTCCCCAGTGACCTTCCCAACATTGACAGCCTGGTGCAGACCGCTGGAACAATGCGCATCCAGCTCAGTAGAAGCATTGTTTGAGTCTTAGTTACCCAGCTCAGCCAGCGTCATGCCAGGGTCTAGCTTAGTGAAGTACTTTGAGAAACTATATTCGCAAAATGGAACAAAAATATCACCAAGCCTAGCCCGCAGTGCATCCTTGTCTACATCCTCATTCATGGAGTAGAACTGGAAGACCTTCATCAGGGCAGCGCTAAGCAGTTCAGAGGCCCTAGTACTCCGCACAATATGGGAGTAAAGGCTCAGGAAACCACGAGTGAAGGACCAGTGGCAGAAAGAAGCCAACTCTGCGATCTTAGCCTGAGCACAAGTCAGGGAAGTCTGCAGGGAGCCAGTAACTCCCATCTCCAGCTCGAGGTCCTGCTCCACCTCAGCGACACATTGGGCCTTGGCCTTCAGGAAGGCAAGCCCACGTTTAAACTTGTTGTTCTTTGCCTGCAGATTGAACAGCTCCTCTTACATGGCTCGAGCAACGCAAAAATGTTGAAAAAGCTAAGAAAAGTCACAAACTTAGCAAAACAAACTAACCAAAGAAAATAAAATTAGAACGACCAACAAAGAAGGGAAAAATGAAAAGAACATACCTCAAGAACAGCCGAAGCAGAGCGGTCAGCTAGAGAGTTGGTCTCTACCATATTTAGAGACCTCTCTTAGAGCCAAGCATTGAAGTGAGGGATAAGGAGAGTCTGGGAGACAAACTCAGCCCGAGCTGCAGCAGTACGTAGGGGATCCGACATAGAGTTAGCCCAAGAGGAAGAGCCGCGAGTGAACGGAGGAAAGAAGGGGACCTCCTGGATAGGTAGAGCCCCAAGGGTGATATCCTAGGGTTGAGCAGCAGTATGAGAGGCTAGGATCTCAGGGACTTCCTCAATAATTGCCTCAAAGCTGGTGCTGGGTCCCCCTTCTTAAACCTTCTCTCAGAAGGCCGTCGAGTTCTCTTCCGATGGAGCTCCTTGTTAGAAACCTCAGTGTCGGATACGTTGATGGTTGTCACTTTCTGATCCACAATGCCAGCAGACTCCTCACTGGCAAGCGGGAGTCGGAAGCTGAAAGCCCAGTGAGGAATCCTTGACAGATCACTCTAGAAGTTTGCAACAGACATCTCTGCAAAAGGAAGAAATGAAGTAAAAAAAAGAATGATGACGTAAAGCAAAAAAAGAAATAGAGAGATTGAGACAAGGAAAGAGAAAAATAGCCAGGTAAAGGAAACTACGAGCCTTTACCACTCAGATTAGAGAGCCCCTCGCTGGGGGCTATGCCATCTGGCAGATAGGGAAGTCCGACAACCGCATGGAAGAGTCCTGCAGGAGTCATTCACACTAAATTTTCATCGTCTCGAGATGGGAAATGAAGGGCTGAATGGCAGCCATCTCTGCGTCTCAAGAACAGGATCCACTCCTCTTCTTTGGGCCAAGTTTGAGGCCCGGTGGGGCACCCTCCAAATCTATGATCAAGGATTCATTAACGAAGACGAACCGCCACTTCCAGTCTATGCAGGTGGGGAAGTCAGTAAAAAATTTATGAGAATCCTACGTGAACCTAAGAAAGGTCCAGCTGGGGGCATACTAGCAGAAGATAAAAAAAGGGGGATACTGGTTTCGACATGAAGAAGGTGGCACATAATTTCAAATCCCAGGAAGAGCCAGACAGAGTTAGGAGGAAGGTCAGTCAGGCTCAGTCCATAATACGCCAACACAGCCTGGAAAAAATGAGAAAGGGAAAACCTAAGGAAGCAATGCTCTAGGGTTTCCATATAAATCGCGATCGAGCCCAAAGGTGTGTCCAATAAGGTCTGGTTGAAGTCTAGTAGTGTAACGTGATTGCCAATATCATGGAAGGTAATCTCATTGGCATTAAAGGCAGCCTCGATCACCCGACAGGCCGAGTAAAACTCGAGGTTAGTGGTGTCACAGTATGAATCCTCTTTGGGAAGTCCAACTGTTGAAACCATGATGGCAAGAATGAAAGGAGGAGAGAAAGAAAAGAGCGGGTACCTGAGAAGGATTGGAAAGCCTGTCAAAAGAATGAAAGTGCAGCAAGCAAAGAGAACGATGAAAGGAGAAAGAAGCTAAAGCAGTGGGAATTTGAAAAGAAAAGGGAGATTCCGACAGGACCAATAAATGTGTTGAAAGACAAAGCGGTCGAGGCATGATAGTAACCGTCTCGGGAAGAGATGAAAATTAAGGGCCTGTATGAGGAAATGGGAAAGAGAAGGACGCATGGCGTAAATCCAGACAGGTAGCGGAACCGCCAGAACCTGCCTTGAATGGAACAACTTCTGCACCATCAAGACGGTTCAAAATTGGAAAGCTGCCAACTTTCCCACCAAAAAAGGTAGCTCACAGGGAGCAGACAGGCAGCCTGCAGCCTGCCAGACCAGAGGACCTACGTCTCCATGGGCCCAATAAGAGGTTCAGCCCAACGCCTCAGACTTGGCCCTGCCAGCTGAGTCTCGGGCTGGGAGGACTTGATAACGTACAAGTCTTATAACCCAACTTTGGGCTTCCCAACCCAAAGTCATGAGAGAAGCCTAAGAGAGGCCCTAACGAATCTAACAAGCCTGATAAGACCTGACGTACGGAAGGAATCCTATCAGCCACCAAAATGCATAAAACAAGGAGGGAGCACGTTCATAGAATGTAACTTACAATCTATTCACTATTCATCTAAGATATTCTCCCACATGACGTTCATGGTTGACCAGAGCGTTGGAGCAGTCACGACCCTGCGCCTGGCTGCCTGACCTTAGTTTGCCTGTCTTGTAGGTCCGAAAGCATACTGGGCACAAGGGAATCATCAGTAGGTGGATAGAAAATTCTGGCATTAACACTGAGTGATAACGCCACCACGTTCCCATGATCTCCTTTTCATGTACTGATGATAGATTATGAGAAGTCAACTAATCAAAACTACTAGAGAAATAACATCAAGTACGAAATCTATCTTTGGTACTAAAACGATACACTATCGGAAGCTCACTAAATTGATCATTAGAGCCTTTTCACTGAACCTACTGTGGGAGTTCTTTGCAGCATAGAACCAACTCTAGGATCTCAAAGAAGAAACCATGCCATAGTCAATAGAAGGTATTCAACACACCATTTGCACTATGTGTGAGGAAGATTCTTAATCTAAAGCTATGAAAGTCACTATAAGTGGCAGAATTAAAGCCTAAGAACGACTGGCACCATCCAAGCATACACCAAATAAACCAAGGAGATTCAGAAATAATGAAATTCATGCAGAAGATTATTGTATTCATAATAGGGAATAAAATACAAAGTACCTTAAACTTGAATATCATAAATAGAAATGAGTTTTCACATCGTTTCTAGAAGCCAAGATGTAAAATATGAAAATTTGATTTTATTGATGATAAAGGGATACAATATATAGGTATCATGTATAAAATCAAAAATGGAAAAGGATTCTATGTAGGGTACAAGATATACACAAAATACAACAAAATATATCCTTAACACTTCTCCTCAAGTTGGAGCATGTAGATCATAAAGGCCCAACTTGCCAAGAAAAGTCTGAAATGCTAGTCGTCCAAGAGCTTTAGTAAACAAATACGCAGGTTGACTGGAAGTTTGAATGTGATAAGTAATGACTTCACCAGACTGTACCAAATCACGAATAAAATGACAGTCAATCTCAATGTGCTTCGTACATTCATGAAACATTGGATTGACTGCAATGTGAAGAGGTTCCCAACCATCACAGTATAAATGCATCAGAGAAGAGTGACCTACCCAAAGATCAAATAATTAACTTAAGTCAAATTAACTCACAACAAACAACAGCCATGACGTGATACTCAGCTTCAGCCAAAGACCAAGAAACAATCGATCATTTCTTTGTCTTCCAAACAATAAGGGATTCCCCAAGCATAACAAAATATCCAGTCAAATAAGGACAATTATATGGGCAAACTGCCCAATCAGAGTCACAAAGTGCAAAAAGTTGAAGTGAGCTCTTAGCATAAAGAAATAAACCTTCACCTAGATGGCTCTTCTAAAAATGCAACACACGTAGGGCGGCCTTCCAGTGTGTAACTCGCGGTTTCTATATGAACTACACTAAAGTGTGCAAAGAATAAATAAACTCTGGGTGAGTTATAATAAAATAAACCAGCTTCCCAACAAGTCTGTGATATTGTGCAGGATCCGTATAAGCTGGTCCCTCTGTGCGTGCCAAATTGTGCTGTTGTTCCATCGGGAAATCTGTAGGCTTTGTAGCTTACAATCCAGTCTCAGTCAAAATATCAAGGGCATATTTCCTTTGACACAGAAACATACTATCTGGTCTTCGAGCAATCTCAATCCCCAAAAAATATTTCAAAGCACCAAGATCCTTCATATGAATGCAAGAGTTGAGATACTTCTTGAACTTAGCCATCAGAGTTGGAGAAGATCCATCAATGATCAAACTATCAACATAAACCAAGACATGTAGAGAGATATCATCGTGTAAATAAGTGACCAAAGAGTAATCCGCTTTACTCTATACGAAACAAAAATGCGCAAGGCTGTAGCTAGCTTAGCAAACTAGCTTTTGGGTGCCTGACAAAGACCATAAGGAGATTTGTGAATCTTTCAAACCAAACCAGGTGCAGGAAGAGTATATTTAGGAGAGGGACGCATATGGACCTCCTCGTCTAGATCCCCACGCAGAAATACATTATGTACGTCTATCTGATGAAGATCTCATCCATGAATAACATCAACTGCCAAGAACAGACGAACTGAGCTCATCTTGGAAACAATAGAGAAGGTTTCGGTAAAATTGGTGATCTCAATCTGCCGATTTCCAAGAACAACTAACCTAGCCTTGTTACTCTCAATCAAACCACTCGACTTATACTTGGTTCTAAACACCAATTTACATCCAATAACATATTTATCAGGTGGCGGAGAAGACAGAACCTATGTATTGTTCCGCTCAAGTGCATCAATATCATTAGTCATTATTGCTCGCCATTGTGAGTGGAAGGAAGCCTTGGAATGTGTAATAGGGTCCGAGCCATCTATATATGCAGCTAAAAATCTAGAATGTGAAACCAAAAAATATTTACAAGAAAGATAATCAGCAATAGGGTAACGAGCACCTAAAGACATATTAGGCGTGGAAGAGAGAGTAGTAGAGGGGTGGTTTATGGCGCAAGTAGCAGTGCAGACATAATCTTTGAATTTAACTGGTGGACGACAGGAAGAGTGCTCAACGATCGAGTAGGAAGCGGCGACAGAGACTCGTTGTCATCAGAATCAGAAAGAAACTGCTGCTCAGGCCATGGATCAGGTAGAACCAATATCGAATCGAGTAGGGTGGTCCGCAGCTCAGGTGGAGTAGACCGAGGGACAGCAGAGCACGATAAAGGCATTGGCGGCAAAGGCTGCAACTGTACAGACGTTGTTGATAGCGTGATTGGAGTTGGCATCGGTCCAGGAGCTGGCGGTGGTATCGCAACAAGCGGTGCAACATTGTACGTGGCAGGCTGGGGCAAGGGCACCAAATTATCGGAAGAAGGCAAATCAGCGGCAGATGCAAATGGAAACCAATCTTCATAAAACATAACATCTCGGCTATCAAACACAGTACGAGACTCCAATTCATAAACACGAAAAGCCTTCTTGTTAAGGAGATAACCCAAAAAAACACATTTGCGACTTCAGGATGCAAACTTATCACGAGGCTTTGGGAGTTGAAATGCAAAGTACAAATAACCGAACGCACGGAGATAGTTGTAACCAGGTGCGCAACCATGAAGAAGTTGATGAGGCAATCCACCATTCAACACCGGTTGTGAAACCCCGAGCCTAATGAATTCAACATACATGTAATAGTTAAGTTTTAACCAGAACCATATCCTTTTATTTACCTTTTTCGACTACTTCCGACTATAAATTTAGACTCCACTCTACTAGAATTTTAACATAAAATAAAATAAAATAGATAGATGTAATATGATAGATAAATAATAATAAATAAGATAAATTGTTGGCTCTATTCTAGAATTCGTTCAAGAAAAAAAGTAATGAAATAAAATAATATGTAAGGAATTAGAAGGATGGGTAATAAATAGGAGGAAAGCGAGAAATGCAATTCACACATTTAAAAAAAATATAATAAGCAGGTAAGAAATGATAATTCGGGTGGTTAATAAAATATTTATATTATTATAGTTTTATAATAAAGTTTCGCAATATTGAAATTTCAATTAAAATCAAAATATTAACAATTAAGTCGACTGGTCAATTAAATATTTATATCAATATAATTATATAATAAAGTCTCGTAATATCAAAATTATCATTTTTTACCCATTTCAAATTATAAGTTATAATGTTACAATTTAACATAATTAATTTAAAAGAAAATAAATGAATAAAACAATGGAAATAGGCTACCTACCCCTAAAATTTGCAATTTGCAAGTGATCTTATCCATGAAGAAAGGGGTGCATCAGAACCATATGATGTCTTAATAAGACACTTGTGGCCCCGTGTCATTTATCCAATGCATCACCACGTGCATTTCTTCATATAAATAGCATGTTAAACCACACATGAATCCTTACCTAATTGTGTCGTGAAGGAAACCCTGAAATAACAATTGAATCATTTTGTTAGCCTCGGAATATTTAACCAAGCCATTCTCAAAAAATAAGATTTGGAAAAGATGGTCTCAAATTGCTAAACCAACAAAAATGGGAGGACTAGGGTTCAGATCTGTTCAAGCAATTGTAGCTTCTTGTTCGGCTAAACTGTGGTGGAAAAGCCAATTAGGGGTTTCAATGTGGGCTAAGCTATTATGGTCACTTCCTCCTTCCTATAGAAATTCTGCAACTTGGAAGAGAATATGTTACATTAATTCATTTGCAGAAAACAACTCGTATGTTATTTATGGAGCTGGGAAGTGTGACTTCTTAACTGCAAACTGGTGCCCTCAGGGACCTTTGATTGGTCAGCTACCTGAAATTACACATAATCTGTTAGCTGGTCTTTCTGTGGCTGATTTTATAGCCAACAAAGTAAATATTTTAAGCCAAATATCATCTTTTCTGGACAATGATACTGTACTATTTTTACAGGGTGCAGAGCTGAATCTTGAGAGGGAGGACAGGATGATTTGGAAGCCTGAAGCTTCGGGTAATTTTACGTTTAAGTCTGCATATAGGGCACTCGTTCAACTATCAGGTAATTACCCTGTAACTAAGTATCTATGGAACTCCCTCTTCCTCAAAAAGATTTCTATTTTTGTGTGGAAACTGCTACATGCCTTTCTTCCCTTTGATGATATACTGATTACATGTGGTTTCAGTTTAGCTTCCAAGTGTCCAGTTTGCTGTGATTTAGACTCTATCCAACATTATTTTATCACTTGTCCATTAGCTAAGAAAGTTTGGTCTCACTTGACTGCTTCCATTCAATTTAATCTTAATGACCAACACTCGATACCCCAAAGATTTTTTCTATTCTGGAGTTGTCAAGATTTACCTCAGTTTTATCAAGTTTACTGCATGATACTGCCATCCCTGACCTGCTGGTGCTTATGGAAAGCTAGAAACAGCTTTCTATATGATCATAAACCATTCTCTGTGGATAATATTTGTATGGAGGTTGATGAACTGATCAGATTGACACTGAGTGAGTGTCAGCCTAAGTTATTATCTACACACTCAATTCCTCCAGCCTTTAAGCACCTAATCCCTCTGTTGAGACCTCCCCCAAAGCCAAATATAATGAAAGTTTATTGGGATAAGCCTGAACCTGGTTGTACTAAAATAAATGTGGATGCCTCCTAGAGCTCTGGTAAAGCTTCGGTTGGTCTTATTGCCAGGAATAGCCTCGGTCAGCCTATTTGTATTAGCTCATCTTCAATTTCTGGTGTATCTCCTTTACACGCAGAAATCGAAGCAATACTGCATGCTTGCTACATCTTTACCCACCTTGATCATAACTTTATTATTGAATCAGACTCAAAACTGGCGGTAGAGATGATCAGTAATCCTTATGCTGCAAAATGGGAACTCTTTCAGTTGGTTTTTAAGGCTAAATCTTTGATTGGTTCAGCTGTACTAAAACATGTCTATAGGGAGGGTAATGTAGTGGCCCATGCTATCTCTAAACATCACTTTCTGAACAACCAAAGTCTCAATCTTACCAATGTTACTCCTGAGATCAGAGGGCTAATAATCATGGATAGAGATAATGTACCCCATCTCAGAAGCTCTAAAAATTTATAATTTAGGAACAGATACTGTCTAATTACTTGCTGTTTGTTTGTGCAGAACTGAAAGAAGAGAGGCACTATCTGGCATCCACTCTGAGTTTGCCATGTCTGGCTCTGAAGATCTTAACTTTCTTCACCTTCCAACTCTAGGAGATGGTTTGTTTGCCGAGGCAGCGCCATTTTGACATCGCATTGACGACACAAAAGGCCATATCCACATCTTAGGCACTTGGAAGATTGCATTTGTAGGATAGCTTTCAGCTAAATCGCTACTTTACTCATCTTTTGAGTTTGTCTGTTCCATTTACTTTCATGTAGAAGTTGCCTGGCCAAGGGAGAGAATTCACACGAGGGGTGGAGATTCTCTCCCTAGGATCGTAACTTCTACATACATTACACTACTTTGTTTACTGTTTTTAGGGGTTGATTAGCACTTTTGGAGGCAGTAATTTTTGTCTCATCTCTTCGGTTTTGGCCGGACTCATGTACAAACAGACTCTAGATTCTTTGATATAGGGCTTGGGGATCCCAATAAAGAACTCCCCCACCTTCGGGTGTTTCATTTAAAAAAAAACCAAGCCATTCTAGTGAGGAAATATCTGCAACGATCTTTAGAGTGAGTGTTTTAATCGCCCTAGCACGAATTGAATTTAAAGTTATTATCATATATTATTTTATGCATGTTAAATTTAAATGTGTTGGTTTAGAATTTTATATGTTACGTGAAATGTTTATAATATTAGGTTCTATTCATGCCTATTATTTGGTTTCATACTAATCAAGCACGGTGTGTACTCATCACACTAAGCTTAATTATTGTGAAACTGAGTGGATCAATTGCTCTGATAATTTATGTGGATGACCAGCTTGTACTTTATCTTGCCATGTCAAACTTGGATTATGTGCTACCTGATTGCTTGTCTGTGCTTTTTAGGGTTCCCGATGGGATTGTAGTTTGGTTGAAGTCAGCGGGGAACGCTGTAGACCAGACCATCTAATTAGACCTGATACACTTGAAATTTCTGGTATGATAGTATAACCATTTGGATATGATACAAGCTCGTAATTGAACATCTGGTTGGGTGTGGTTGTCGAGAATGAATCTTTAATCTTGATAGCCTTCGGGTACTACTGAAAAGGTTATGCCTTGTATGTTAGTCAGAGCTGCAACTTGGCATTAACCACCATATCCTTTTACCATGTGATAGGATTTATATGGCTCTTTGTTTTATGTGATCACTAAAAACTCAACTTGGTAAATACTTGCAATGAAACCTCACTAAGCAAGAAGCTTATCTTAGTCTTATGAACCCCATCAGGTGTAGCTGAGCAGAAAGAGTGAGAGCTTGTGCATAAAGCCTTTACTTCATTTGGGATGTGATCCTGGATGAGCTTTTGAACCTAGAAACCTATTTGGAACTTTTATTGTTAAACCATGTAAACACTTATTATAAAACTTTCACTCTAATAGTAAGTTAGATTTTGGATTTTCTAAATTTGCTTCCGCATAAACTGTACTTGCTTGTTGATTCATTTGAGTACTCCGACCCCGTTGGATTCTCTGTAGCACGCCCAGTCCAACCTGATACTTTCATTGAGAAAGTAAGTCATGGATCTGGGGTGTTACACCGGTGTTGGAGTGCAATTGATCAGGTAGGCAATGGCTAGGATTTATTCTCCCCAGAATTCAATATGTAATTAAGCTTGGAAACGGAGAGCACGTGCCACATTTAAGATGTGGCATGCTTCCGTTCTACTCGCTCATTCTGCTGTGGTGTGTAGACAATGGAAGTCTCATGCCAAATTCCTTTCTAAAAAAAGTAAGGTTTGAGAGGAAGAAACTCAATTCCATTGTCAGCTCGAACTCGTTGAACTGGACGACAAAACTGTGTCTGAACAAGAGCAAAGAACTTCTTCATCTTGGCAGATCTATCGGACTTAGAAACTAATAGATAAACCCAAAGAGCTTGGAAATAATCATCAACAATAGTTAAGAAAGAAAATGATCCTCTAGAAGATGGTGAGCCATCAGGCCCCCAAACATCATAATGTATAAGTTCAAATAAATGACTAGCCTTAGAATTACTTAAGGGAAAACTAGTTCTAGACTACTGTGCCCGATGAAAAATAGAACAAGGAATAGTTTTATTCAAATCACTATGCCTTAAAGCAATAAATGGGATAGAAGACAACAACGAAGAGGATAAATGCCCAAAAAATTTATGCCAGAAAGCAAAAAAAGACATGGTATTGGTAATGGAGAAGGACGACAGCAAAGACAGAGGTAGAGCTCCCAGTCTGTTCAACTGATAAACCCATCCATGATGATCACCCATGCCAATCACTATCCTCGCGCTGATATCCTGTAATATGCATAGTTTCTCGATAAGAAAAACCATACATTTTAAAAGAAATAGCTAATTTGGCAAATAACAAGAAGTTACAAAGTAATTCTGAAATAAACAAAACACGAGAAACAAGAACATCACCAAAGTATGGTTTCCCATGTTGAGTAGCAGTAGAGATAGATCCATCAGGTAGAATGGCATCAACATTTTCAGCAAGTTCAATATTATGCAGAAGATCCCTGGCTTTGGTCATATGATATGAAGCGCTGGTATGAAGAATCCAAGGTAAAGTAGGCTTACCTGACTTATTGTCAGTATTATTCATCTTAGAGAACATGTTAAGAACTGTACTCCATTGTTCCTTGGACAAGGTGGGACCGAAAGCTGTTCGATCAGCACTGGAAAGAACGATGCCGGTGTTGACCGCTGGTGGAATTGCAATGGCGATAAGGGCAGCTCCAACGAACGGTGTAGCTGTAGGGGTGCAGGTTTGCTAGTTCTGAGCTCTCCGACTGGATCCTGGAGGTCTATTTTCAACAAACCAATTGGGATAACCAATGATCTTGAAGCAAGTAGTGGCATTGTGGCCCTTACAGTTGCAATGAGCACACAAGAGGCTTTTTCGATCAATGACGACAACATGTGAATTTTCCAGGGCAACAGTGGTTGTTTTCGAAGGAGGGGATGGCACCGGGTGATGTGCGAAAAAATCCATGGTGTCTGAAGTGGATTCTTGAGCAATGACGACAGTCTTTTGATGCTCCTCTGAATTGCAAGCGAGTGAACACAACCAATAGAGGGCAAGGGATCTTCCACCAAGATATGTGATCTAAGCGTATGATAGCCATCATCGAGACCAATGAGAAATTGATGAACCATCTTATTCTCAGGTTCCATAATGGCTATAGCAGCAGCAGGATATACACATGTATGAGCAGGCAAGTAAGTAAACAACTCATCCCACAAGTTCTTGCACCTTCCGTAATAAATAGAAATAGACTGACCATTCAGACAATAAGTATTAATGGCCACAAGGATCTCACATGTACAAACCATTACCAAGAGAAATACACTACTTAAGGTCACCCCAAAGCTCCTTAGCGGATTCACAATAAGTATTACCAGAACGGATGGAACGATCAAGAGTCTGAACAATCCAACAAACAAGCATATAATTCACACTATTCCAGTCATTATAAAATGGTTCACTATGTAAAAGATTAATCATAGAACCATCAGGAAAATCATCCTTACATTTAGCAGAAAACGCATTAAGCAGAGTGGTACTCCACTCATTAGAATTATCACCCTTAAAGATCTCAGGATAAATTTTCAAACCTGGATGATCCAACGGATGAACATAGTAGGGATGAGTAGTTGGAAAAATATGAGAGGAGTTGCAGGTCTGGCAGATAACCTAAGCAGCAGCGACCACCGCTGCCTGTACGACGTCCTGAAAGAAGGTAGCATCGGTAACGAGCGAAATGGGAAAGTTTGGCACACCGGGAACCTCGAGCGGTGGTGGGAAGGCCTGGGCGGTGGCATAATCATCGGCGAGCAAGATGGGGGCGGAGAGTGGATCGGCTCCGATTTGAAGCTCTAGAGCGTCATCATCGATGGAAACAACAAGATCGGAGGCAACAATAAGATCTTTGACTTGAACTTGATTGTAGAGATCCATGGCATCAGGAAGAGGACGACATCAGTAGCTCTGACAGCTTCAAGGCATCAGTGGCGTGTGGGTTGGTGGAGGCAATTTTAAGGTTTTGGAAAATTTTAGGGTTTCAGGACTTCTAGCTCTGATACCATGTAAAATATGAATGGTTGATTTTATTGATGATACAAGGGTACAATATATAGGAATCATGTATAGAATCACAAATGAAAAATGATTCTATCAAGGGTAAAAGATATACACAAAATATAATAAAATATCTTCTTAACATAACATGGAGAAATTGTACGCTCAGTTCATTAGCACTATAAGAGAAAATAAATGCCTCGTTGATAGCCAGAGGCTAGGTTCTACTAGGAACAAGAGGTGAGATATCATTAGCCACCTAGAAATACAAGTGGACAGCAAGAGGATGGTCTAAACCTTGAAATTTTTCATTAAGTATAGGAGCTAAGGAACATGGTAGTTGACGACGATATTAATCACTCACCATTAGTGGAAAACTTGCAAAACTTCCCAATGCCGAAGGACTTCAAATTTTCTCACCATGTCAAAGTATAAGTTGGAACTTTGGACCTAGAGAATTTGTTACATTCTTATTGAAATACTATACGCTTTCACGACCGCCCATCCCACTTGTTAACATAGGATTAGATTGACACTCTTCTCCTTTATCAAAGTGAATTTATAAACCACAAACACCTACAATCTTTAGTAAAATAGCAAGAAAGTAAGAGTCCAACCAAGGGAATAAACGTTAGTTCACAACTAGTATATCATTTCGGCTAGGGTTTCTACAAAGTAACAAGGTATTTTTTAATCTTAGCTTATTTAAAGTTACTTTAAAAAGAATAATAAAGAAAATTAAATCAGAGAAATAATAGTTCATCTAAATATTTTTACACATTATCTTCATACAATGATCGTAGGTTCTTAGAGTTCATTCAACACTTAATTTTGTTCTCATTCCCATAGATATAATACACGAGCCATAAAAATACACCCATAATACACTTATTGATTAATAAAATCATGCAAACATTCAAGACTCAATTAATAATAACTTTGCGGCTAGTAATTATATGATATACATGCAATTATGATCATAAACATAAATCAATATCACATATGCCTGGATTCTCCATCAATCAGCACATAAAAGACCCTTAATCAATTATGGGATCATGACTCACTACACATAGCAGCAAGAAAAATATCAATAAACCTATATGATCATGGTAGATAAGTCAACATAATCCATTGAACTCAAAAGCAAGAATATTTAGTACAATATATAAGAATGAATAAAACCTGATTTATTCGAACCTCACATGCATTCAACAATGAGTTCAGTCCTCAGATGAAACTAAGAAGTCAGCTCTACGTAGATGTAAATCTCTAAAATATAAAAACAATATAGATGGTATTCTCAAGCGGTATTATTGAATTGGTTATGTATCCTTTCTCAAAAATCCCCATACTATTTATACTAATAGACAACTAACTAGAAAAGGTATAAAAGAGTTCACCTAATCTAAGTCTAATTATTATAAGAATATTAAAAGAAATCCAATGCGCCAATGCTGAAACTTTACATGGAATAGAAAGGAAACTAAGATTTTACTAATAATTTTACTAATAAGAAATTATAAACTAATAATTATCATGATTAGAAATTATAAACTAATGACTTTCCTAATTAGAAAAGAGAAATAGATTCCGAATAAAATTTGAATTCCTGCACAAAACCGTAAATAACAAAATACAATATGCATATTGGGAATTTTTGGCCGATCACTGCACCTTGATCTCCGTTGTCATGCACCACTTTACTCTAGCCTACGCACCATCGCGGTTATGACCAAACCCACCCGCAGTCGCAGATCATGGGTTTAAGGTTAGTCTCCAGGCCTTCAAAATTCCCGCAATTCTTGTAAATCATTGAATATCTTCAATTCTTCACAGCATCGAGATTATATAATTACACACTATGCGTGCACACAATCACTCTAAAATATGCTAATAATAACTAGATATGTTGTATAAAATATAGCTGATCACTTGTCTTCAAAGTGTTTCCTAGTTTTTTAATTGGAACAATAATCACTTGGTACGATTATGTACTGAGTGTAAGTATTCTTTTTAGGCCTAATTTTCACATCAGTTCATCGTTGCACACATGTTAGAGACCTCTTTACACAGTCACTTCAGCCTTACCAAAATAAAATTTATAAAATCTTGAAAATATAAAATAGTATTGTAGTTGACAATTAAGAGTCGAATCCAAGGGAATCGAATTCTTATTTCACAAATAAACACATTGCCCTAAAAATTTAGAAATATGCATGGGGAAGGGGGGGAGGGTTTGAAAATTTTGATTATTATAGAAAAATTTTAAACTAGAATAATAAAATCATGATTTGGTGAAGATTATAATAACAGTTCATTTAATAATATCCACGCATCATCATCACAGGTTGATCACAGATTTTCAATTTCGTCGAAGACCAATTATTGTTCTCATTCCAACTAATATAATTACCAGAAAAATAAACCATGATAATACTTATTCTAAATGAATTTCAACAAACAATATCAAGTCTTCATTAATAATATTAATAAAAATATGAATTGTATGAGATACACGCAATAGTAATCATAAGCATACATTAATATCTCATGCAATCGATTTTCTTTCACAATTCACATAAGTCATAAACATACACTCATACAATTATGAATTACTATTTTAACATATTTAATGTTCAAAGCACATACATCATATAAATATGAACAGTATCAACTATCCTAGATGATTAGACTAGATAAAACAACGCAATCCAAAATATTCAAGAACATAGTATGTGATCTCACAACTAGATCAACAATGGCTTCAATCGTCAGATGAAACTAAGAATTTAGTTTTCAGTAGAGAATCCAAAGAAAATATGAAATAATGTATTTGATGAATTATAATCTATGATAATTGATCAAGAGTTTTATGAAAAGTCTAGCTAGAAAAGGAATAAAAGAGTTCTCCTAATAAAAATCTAATTTTACTAAGAATAAGAAAATAAATATAATCCTATCAAGACAAGACTTCTACCTTGAATAGAAAATGAACTTAAATCTGAACATGAATGGAATTCTTGCATTAGCATGAAAAATTAATGAAATTTTGTAGCATTGAGAACCATGTTGATGTTGCCCCCGCAAAAAATTGGCAATAGTAATCCTCGAAATATGTGCTAACCGCAAATGCATCCTGGTCACAGACTATCCTCTAGCCTCCCGTTGGCTGCTGATCTTCTTACATTTACTTTAATCTTCACTATGAGGTCAATGGTAGGCTCTAGGATCTTCATCTTTTGCTCGTATCTTCATAATTCTTGTAAATATTTTAATTTCTTCACTTCTTCACTTCTTCACAACACTAGTGCAAGATAGGGCTATAAAAACGATGAAAGGAGTATTAGAACGGTGATCACCAATCAACGTCTCGGGCACCACCGTGGATCATGCCCCCTCTTTGCACGGTGATTCCACTACTGCCGTTGTAAATTATATGCATGGTGTTTTCCAATGACATTGTTTTAATTAATTAAGCCACCTTGTAATGTTTCTGATTTTGGAAACAATGGAAATTGTCATGCGTGAAACATACTTCCAGAGTCAAAAGTTTGTTACTAGAATGTGTAGGCAATCTCTTGTAACCAAAATACAGATTGGCCGATTCAACTTCCAATATCGGAATATAATGTCGGTTCTAGTCTCTCTATTGTGTTAGGATATGTTGCCATTTCATAACTTAGGTCGGAAATCAGAAAGGCTGCGAGATCAAGAATGGTTTTTGATGTGTGTTAATAGAGTTCCTTGAACATATGACATTTTGGAATAGTTGTTCTCTATGAAATGGAGAAATGTTTGAGTTCCAAAATTGGAATAACGATTGACTCTAGTAATGCTTCCATTGCTAGTTAACCTCCGTAATCAGAAGAATTGTCGTAAACTATGTTTATCAGAATTAGAAATATATTCATAAATGCACTTCATATTTGCATTTAGCAGACCAACATATGTAGTAGTTTCTGAATGAAACATATAGATCGTAAGACAAAGTTAATTGTAAGACAAAATGAGAAATACATAGTGAGGTTTTAATGTATTAAGGTAGACAAAGCAAATGTAACTAAGCTTAATACTTGGCAAGGCTTAATGTATTAAGGTAGACAAAGTAAATATAGCTAAATGTGGAATGACTTTGGGGATTTGGATACAATAATGTTACTTAAGGTTGTTATGATGTACCTTAACTTCAACTAGTTTGAAATATTTTATTTAGTTGAATCTAATGAACCTAAACTAGTAGATAGTTACTCGTCAATGCATTGATAGGTGAGAGGTGTGTCTACCTAAAGCAATAGATGGTTATTTTTTAGGAAAATAATAATTCCACCAATACTCCACGCCATTGGGCGGAGAACCTTGTACGTACTAGAAGGAACCATTGGAGAAAAACATCTCAAACAACTTCATGCCTGCGAAGAAAGCCACAAAGTTATCCATAACAACTCGCAACATGGTGAGTGATAGAAAATATATTAACAAAATGAAGAAATTACCTATTTGAGGCAATTTCCCTAATCACCACATCATCTGGATGAATTCTTTTGGATTGTTAAGGGTTGAGTTTTCTACCTTGACCACTGTTTTCAGACAACGGTGATTCAAAATCAGCCGAATGTCTACAGCCGAATCTTGAAAAACCAATATGTGATTATGACTTATCTTTGTGTTGTATATCATATTTAATGAAATAACTACTGTCGTTGTACAACGATTCCACTACTGCCGTTGTAAATTATATGCATGGCATTTTCAAATGACATTTTTTTTGTTAATTAAGCCACCTTGTAATGTTTTTGATTTTGGAAACAACGGAAATCGTCATGCGTGAAACATACTTCCAGAGTCAGAAGTTTGTTTCTAGAATGTGTAGGCGATCTCCTGTAACCAAAATACAGATCGGATGGTTCATGTTCCAAGATCAAAATATAATGTTGGTTCTAGCATCTCTATTTTGTTAGGATACGTTGCAATTTTAGAACTTAGGTCGGATATCAGAAAGGCTGCCAGATCAGGAAAAGATTTTGATGTGTGTTTTCTGAGCTCCTTGAACAAATGACGTTTTAGAATAGTTGTTGTTCTTTATGAAATGGAGAAATGTTTATGTTCCAAAATTGGAATAACGATTGACTCTTGTAATGCTTCCATTGCTAGTTAACCTCTGTAATCAGAAGCATTTTTGTAAATCATGTTTATAAAAATTAGAAATTTATTCATAAATGCACTTCATATTCGCATTCAGTAGACCAACATATGTAGTAGTTTTTGAATGAAACATACAGATTGGAAGACAAATTTAATTGTAAGACAAAATGAGAAATACATAGTAAGGTTTTAATGGAAACAAGTAGACAAAAATGTAACTAAACTTGAATACATAGCAAGGATTAATGTATTAAGGTAGACAAAGTAAATGTAATTAAACTTGGAATGACTTTGGGGATTTGGGTACACTAATGTTACTTAAGGTTGTTATGATGTACCTTAACTTCAACAAGTTTGAAATGTTTTATTTAGTTGAATATAATGAACCTAAACTAGTAGATAGTTACTCGTCAAATGTATTGATGGTGGGAGGTATGTCTACCTAAAGCAATAGATGGTTATTTTTTAGGAAAACAATAATCCCTCCAATACTCCACGCCATTGGGTGGAGAACCTTGTATGTACTAGAAGGAACCATAGGAGAAAGATATCTCAAACAACTTCATGCATGCGAAGGAAACCACAAAGCTATCCATAACAGCTCACAATATGGTGAATGATAGAAAATATATTAAGAAAATGAAGAAATTACCTATTTGAGAAAGTCTCCATAATCACCACATCATGTGGATGAATTCTTTTGGATTTTCAAGGGTTGAGTTTTCTACCTTGACCGATATTTTAAGACAACGGTGAATCAAAATCAACCGAATGTCTACAGCTGAATCTTGAAAAACCAATATGTGATTATGACTTATCTCTGTATTATATATCATATTTAATGAAATAACAAACACACACTATTAGTAATCAATAATCCATAACTACACATAATAAATCGACAAAGTCCATCCGGACCCACTTCAAATTGACAAAGTCCATCCTGACCCACTTTCAAATCGATAAAGTCCATCCTGACCCATGCTCTTCCAACAACCTTTAGTTTCCCTTTCCATGGCTCGTACACCTGGAACCTGCCGCTCCAGACAATGAGTCAATCACAAAGGGATATGTTGGAGAATGGGTAGCAGGCAGATTCGATGACGACGGTGGAGATGAGACTGGGATGTGTGGTGGAGATGAGGTGGATGTGGTGGAGTGAGGGTTTCAAATAGGTTGAGGTTTTTGGTCTTGGAGTCGTGCACAAGAAAAAAAAGAGGCAGGTGATGGATGTTACCATCTTATATTGCTGATGAATCCTCATAACGAATCTGTGAGGGTGGATGAGGAAATATGAAAATCGTTTGGAGATTGATAGTATGTAAGAAAACAAGTGTTTTGAACCTTTATTAAAGAAGGAGGTTTTATTATGTTGATGATGAATCCTCATAACGAATCTGTGAGGGTGGATGAGGAAATATGAAGATCGTTTGGAGATTGATAGTATGCAAGGAAACAAGGGTTTTGAACCTTTATTAAAGAAGGAGGTTTTATGAAAGAAGGCAGTTAATTGCCTTCTAACCTCAATTAAAGAGATATTAAATAAATGTTCCGAAAAAAAATCATTGAACTCTGTTTTAAACTCTGTTAGACACATTAAAGATACCAATTAGAGAGTCATAATTAGAAATAGTCAGGGAAAATAACCTCATTTTCATTTCGACCATAATTCAGGAATCAAAATATACTGTGGTGGATTTCACACTGTCTCCTGGCAACGCCCTTGATTTTTGAATGCTCTAGTATAAAATGTTTGATCCTTCCAAGTCCCGGAACAATACCCTAAAATACCATCGCTCTAATTGTCCTTTTATCATTCACACTACATATTTTCATGAGTTCATAATCATTAAGAATGGGTAAAGCAAGGGGAAAAGCGAGCCAACTAATCCTTCACCATCTAGATTCAATGGTCTAGATTAAACAGTCAATCTGCCAAGGGAGGAACCAGAGAAAATTGCTGAAAGGATGAGATGGGTTATTAGTCTATTACGCGGTACACCAATAGAGAAAGGGGCCACGAGAGATTTTCGAAGCCCATAACCAGCCAGGAATTCTTCAATAAGGAAGCAGGGGAGCGTCATGTTCAATGGGTACGCTAGATATGCATTGTAACAATGGTGTTGAACTCCAATTCCGTACTTGAATTACGTTTTGGATACATATTGGACTATTTCAGCACCCATTATTTTTCTTAACCTAATTACGATGAATATTCCAAACCACCCAAACGAAGTAATACAATTTTATGCAAACATGGGAAATTTCCATGATAGTGATATGCTAACCAAGGTTAGTGGAATTACCGTGACTGTTACTAAATTCACGATCAATGTTGTATTGCAGTGTCCCTAAATAACGTCTCACTTCCCAGATGGCCTTTAAGACAAGCTCCCAACCATTGTGGCATGTAGAAATGAGGAGTGAGTATTTTAGGATACAAGGTGATATGGCTGGGCGACCTGACAAATATGATTTGTCAGTGTTGACCTTGGAGCATTTTTGAGTGGGTTTCCATGAATCTTCATCCATCGGGGGGGGGGGGAGGGGGGCATGTGTACGAGCCCACCATTGGAAGCCTTATGATATTCTATTACATTATTGAGAATAAACAGTTGAATCCCGAGTTCATAAAATTTTTCTACATAAACAAAGCCGCTGGTACAGTGAAGAAGGAATTCCCTTATGGGTGTTTGGTCACTAGGATGATCAAAGAGCACAATGTTATACCCATAGGCCGCACATTGCGCATTGAATACTATGATAAGAAATTGCTTGACCTGATGCTATTAGAATTATATAAAAATACAAACAAATACAAGGTGAAGTTGGTTATGGGAGTAGGGCAATAGATGCAAAAAGGGCTAGAGCGCTTTGAAGCCAGGTGCATCATCATGAGCAGGTATTGAATCCTACACCATTCCATATTAACCATGGTTTTTATCTTTAGAATGTTGAATTTTATCGTGTTTGTGTGTAGGAATTGAGAAAGGATTTTTGTGGAAATGGAAGAAGATGTTTGCTTGCTTTAATTGTCAAATGGAAGCCCTACAGACGGAGGTGAAGGAATTGAAGGCTGAGCAAAAAACATACCTTTGGGAGAAAGGGTTTGAGATTGCTTTAAGCGAAGACGAAGAGGAGCCGAATTTCAGACATGTCTCTTCATCTAGACGAGATAATGAGGATGAATATGTGGAACATGTCACTTTTTCCCTCTGTGCTCCCTAAAGATGTCTCTGTTACATACCCAAGAATTTGTGAAAATGTAAACCAATTTTATTCCATTCGAAATTGATGATGAGATTGTAATGTCACATTTACACATTGTGGTGATGTTACAGTACGTGGTCAATAAAAGTAAAAAATGGATTCCAATAGCCAAGGTAATAAGTTTATGATTGTTGTAATGAAATTGTAAAATTGAAACATGACCGAGATGTAATTTTTTCCTCAATGTTCTGATTTTGGATCATTCACGTGTTCCGAATCTGATGTCCGTTTCGAAACAAGCACTAACCATGGATTTATGACTTTGAAAAACCTGTTCGATCATAGGAACCATTTTTTAAAAAAATATTAAGATATCTAATTCTAAAAAAACCAAATAAATATTGTTATGCTAAAGAAATTACCACTGCAACGCCGCTTAATTTTAGTACGCAGTGCATTTTCGCTCTCTAAACTGCAATCGGATGGAGGGCATAATCAGCACTAAAACAGAGCTACAAATTTGAATCAATATTCAGTGATATTTCGATATCGGAACAATGTGTCATATCACAGTGGTTTCTCAAAACCATAGCAGATTGCTTCATATAACGTCGGTTAGATTAAAACCATTGTTGTTACCATACATACACGATGGTTTAATTCTAACCGTGATTGAATTGTTGCATGTAGCCGTCCATATACCTTTCTTCAGTGCGCCAAATTTTCACGGTATCAGAGTATATAATGAAAGTTGGTGTCGAGTTGGTTTAAAAAAAATGTCGCCCATTCGCATCATTAATGGCCCTTTTTGTACTAGCGCAATAACTCAGGACTACAAAATTACATCAAGTGTATGTCTAGAATAACTTTAAGTTATGCTAATGATTATTGGTTATGCTATAGAAAATATAGAACACCAACACGCACGACCACAAAGGAAGGACCAAGGCCTTATAAAGGAGGGATTATGTGCAAAGTCTTAGCCTCAAAAGGGTCATGGCCTCGTCTCACGAGCTGGACTGTGAAAGGCAGTGCCAAGAATTTGCAAAGGCATGCCTGGCTGCAAAGGCTTTGACATGGAAGGCAGGGCCATGTCCTCGGTGACATGCTTGGCCAAAAATGGCAAGGTCAAAACCAAACAGTGTGTATCAGGCCGTTAAGGCCCGACCATGTTAAGGCCCGACCATGACAAGTTAGTCCTTTGTGAAAACAAAAAAATCACATGTTTATGCGAGGATGTTATGAATCTTCCTTCTCAAAGTGTGTTATGTATGCAGTTTTTATTATTTGTATTTTTTATTGTTATTACTTAATTAATTAAATTACAATGTTTCTATTGTAATTTTAAGTAGGAGTGATGATTTACATCTCTCAGTTGATGTTTTTCATTTCCTCTGGTTTTATTATTTACAGTTTTGATTTGCCGATATAAGTATTCCATTTGACTTTACTATTCATGTACATATGTTGCTTTGTACTGTGTGGTTCCATGTGTGATGATGGTGGCAGTTTTCACTTGTATGTATTAATTATTTCTATATGATATTGTATGTTTGCTGGTTTTATTTTTTTGTATGCCCACATTTTTTATCATTTTTTTAGAGTGATATTGTTAGATTTCTTATGGATGTTTTACATTTCTTTAATGATCATCTGTTTTGTTTTAAACTTGCTTTCTAATTGATGTTTCTGAATTTTTGTCTATATATATGTGTGTGTGTGTGTGTGTGCGCTCGCGCGCATGTGTGTGTGCGTGCTTGTGTGTGATATTGTTATTTATGCTATAAATTATGTTTCCCTTTTTTAGATTGTGGTCCTGTATCTGAAAGGATTCGTGGATTGACAACTCCCACATTTACTGCAAGTATTTTCTTTTTCTCTATAATTTTGTTGTTTGTTTTTTTGGCAAAGTCTTGGGAAGACGTGGTTTAATTAGAATAATAAAAGGTAAAAGGTCTTATTTGCAATATTAAAAATTTATTGTGCAACATGTTATAGTTATAAAGTTCATAACCCGATTCATGTAACCCAAAAATTTTATCTTCATTTATTATAATTTGCACTTTAAACCTTGGTCTTTCCATGACTTATGGAAAGTCCATCCTTCAAGAGACGACTCTTGTTTTTTATTTTTATTAATGTTTTTTTTTCTTTCAGCCCCGAGCCCAAGAAAAGTAAAAAAGAAGAAGGTGACTAAGGTGTCAGTTCCAGGATCTTCAGAAGAAAGTGTAAAACAAGATCCCGATGCTTCTATTCCAGTATCTTCAGGAACTGATGCTTCTGTCCCTAAAGAAAGTATCTGAAAGACGCGTGTAAAAAAAGTTGTTGTTAAACGAGTCAAACAAATGAGCTTTAAGGCTAAAACCCTTGCTGAGTGTGAGAGCAATTTTGAGGGCAAACGTATTATTCAAATTTTAATATTGTGTCTTATTATCTGGTTGTTTATTAATTTGATACTACCCATTTTAAATAATTCTTGATGTTTCATGTTTTTTAGAGGAGTGTGCCAGTAAGGTTCATTCCAGCCAAGTCGCATCTTCTTCAGTTGAGAATGCAACAGTAATATTTATATTTTTGATTTATTTTTCAGTTGATGTTTTATGAATTAGTCCTTACCTTTTACTAATATGGTTTAATGTTTCATGTAATTCCAGGTAAGGGTGTCAGTCAAGTTTCTACTAAGCCTGATAAAAAACCCGCTAAAAAGGGTAAAATTAGTTTTCCTTTTTAATTCTTCTTTTTCTGATTTTTGATGTTTTACTAATTACTCTTTACCTTTTACCACTATTTTTTGATGTTTCATGTAATCTGGGTGATGATGTAAATCAAGTTTCTGCTCAGCCTGTACCATCTACTAAAAAGGGGAAAATAGTTTTCCTTTTTAATACTTCTTTTTCTGACGTTTGATGTTTTACTAATTACTCTTTACCTTTTACCACTATGGTGGGATGTTTCATATAATTTAGATGATGATGTAAGTCAAGTTTCTGCTCAGCATGTAAAATCTGCTAAAAAGGGTAAATATAGTTTTCCCTTTTAATACTTTTTTTATTTTTGATGTTTTATTTTTTGCTTCTTTTTGTTTAGTAATCGGATCTTGATGTTTTATTTAATTCAAATAAGTTTGTTAGCCCAGTTCCAGTTGTACAGATTGGAAAATTTGCCAAAAAAGGTAACAATAATTTTTTAATTTTGGAATACTTAGTTTTGTGATTTGATGTCTTATTTTTTTTGACTCATGCTTACTAATATGCTATGATGTTTCTTTAAATATAGCTGATGATGTTAAAAAAGTTGTTGTTCAAATTGAGAAATCTTCTTAATCAGGTTGCATTTCCCCCTTTTTGATACATTATTCTTTTGATTTGATATTACTTGTTTTCTAATCTTATTGTTTTTCTTTTTTGGTTTTTATAAATCAAAGATTCTCCAGTCAAAAATTCGTTTCAAAGATATATTGACTGATGCTAAAGTCACTGATCTTTTATCTGGGTATCCTTTTTTAACCCTCTTGTCTTAAATTACTACTTTTCTTTCTATTTTTGTGTTACATTTGTATTTAACTGTGTATTTTTTGTTTGCAGATGATATCTTCAGTACTGCCCCTTCTCAATCTCAAACACTTGATGCTCCAACTGATGAAACTGGTCATGATGATCAGACTGGTGAGGATGATGATAAAAAGGAGACAAGGGATGAGGGGTCAGAAGATGAAGATGACTCTGAATTTAATGACAGTTCGGACAGTGAAGGTGAAGAGAAAGGCTAAGAAAATTCTGATGAAGGTGAAGAATCTGAGAAGGAGGAGGATTCAGAAAAGGTTGTTAGTGTTTCACAAAAAGTTGGTGTTTCACAAAAAGTTGGTGATGTCATTGGTAGTAAGTCTGAGAGTGAGGAGAATTCCAATAAAGATGGTGAGAATAAATCTATGAGTGGGGAGAAGCATGATGATACTGATGAGAAGGGGGATGATGAAGAAGATAGGTATGATGAGAAGGATAGTGATGTTGAAGTTAGGTCTGGTGAGAAGGAGGATGAATCTTGTGGTTCTGGTGAAAAGGTTGATGATGCTGGTGGAGAGTGTGATGATTTAGATGAGGAAGGTGGCAAAGCTGTTGGTGCAAGTAAAACAACTTCTGTTGTTAAAGGTCAATCCGTTGCAAGTAAGAGGGCTAGAGAGGATGGTGGAGGAGTTGTGCAGTCAAACGTTCCGAAGGTTGTCAATGATGCATCAAGGTATGTATCAATGACTTATAGTGTTAAAATATGTTTCATCTTTTTACTATTGCTTATTTATTTTTTTGCAGCTCGAAGATGGGCTACTCTACGAAGTGTAGCCCTAGTAACATTGTGCAACTTGTGGAATCATTGACTGATGTGCAAAAGAGGTCAGTTATTAAGATAAGGTTTGAAGGATTATTGAAGATTTATTTTTGTGTCTGCCCAAAAATGTGATTCACTATCAAGTTTTGAACTTCAACCCCATTAGTCGCTTGTAGTGAATATGTAATGACAAGATTTTATATATATATATTTTTTTTTTTTTAAAAAAAACCATCCAAAGATGGAGGAGAGTTATATTAGGCTTCCCAAACCTGTAATAAAGAAGCCGAAGCTTAGTTTGTTTACAAAAAGAGAGCATATAGCTCTTGAAGCAACACCATGTTGCCTCCAAAATAGTTAAGAATGAACCATAAGTAAAACTGAACCTAGAGGATTACAAAATA
Source organism: Rubia yunnanensis (assembly GCA_037428765.1). Classification (NCBI taxonomy): domain Eukaryota; kingdom Viridiplantae; phylum Streptophyta; class Magnoliopsida; order Gentianales; family Rubiaceae; genus Rubia; species Rubia yunnanensis. Next base: position 31,376,919 of record CM075062.1, on the reverse strand, counting down.
CTAATGGCTTGGTAGATGACGCTCGAACTTGTTAGTGAATCCGAAGAGACACAATTCAGTCAGAGACGACCTAAACCGAACCCAAAAGCCTATCCTCTAAATCTTCTTGAAAGCTTTACCAGAGCTATACAGTCGCAACTTTAAATCTTTGATGTCCATACTCTACCTGAGCATGCTGTCCATACTCTTCCTAAAACTTTAGCCAAAGTCTGAGTGAAGTCCTGCCATTTGCTAGTAATGTTCATGATGAATTCTTGCCTTTTGCCATTCTTCCTATGGTCATGCGCTGGATATCCTCCTCGTACTTTAATCTGCAATGAAACAAACAAGAAGGAAGCAGTATCTTGCCCTGTGTTCAACATGTGCTGAATATAACATATTTGCATAGATTATGTTCCACTTGCTGTTCCTGTTCTGACACCATAAACACCATTTTTATCTAGCCAAATCAGACCTTTAAGAAAAGGAGGAGTGTTGCTTGCATCTAGATCACAGGTTAAAAAATTCTCTCTAGCATATTTTGCCAAAAAATCAGCCACTGTGTTTGCTTCCCTAGAGACATATTGGATTTGGTTTTCTGTGTGCATCTCATGCAGATGATAGTGAAGAGAGAAAAGTCTCCATGAAGCAGAGTAAGGATCATGTATAGCTCTTACAGCTTGCTGACAATCTGACTCTAATACACTTCCTCTAATTTCCTTTTCTAAGCAGATTTGATATGCAAATAAAATTCCTTCCAGTTCTGCATGGAGAGGGGATTCTGATTTAAAGATTTTAACTCTCATTAGTTTCACATCTCCCCTCCAGTCTCTTATTATTACAGCACAAGAAGAATCACCCCCCTTTATCCATGAAGCATCAATGTTCAACTTAAGACCATTTTTTGGTTTTTCCCATTTAACTGCTGAGATTGAGATTCCTTTATTACTTTTTAGAGTTATGCTAGGAATAATTCCTGCCTGAATTAGCTTCTTGTGTTTATCAGGGTTCCCTTTGAAGGGATGAGCAGTAAAAATTATGAGCAGCAGGTCCTTTATGTTCTGAAAACATGCTTGTACTGAAAAAGCCTGGTTTTCAAAAAGTAGTTTATTTCTGTGTGTCCAAAGAGACCATGTTGTTGTAATAAGAGCAGCTATGTATACATTATGCAGACTGTTAGTCCCTATCTGAATGGAGAGGTAATGATCAACCAAATGACAGAAACTCCTAAATGCAGGTGGATGTAAATTCAGAATGCAGTTAACTTTATTCCACACTGCAGTTGTCTGGGGACACGAGTTAAAAAAATGGTTGATTGAATCCGAGTGGTTAAAGCAAAGGGGGCATTTAGAAGCAAGTGAGAAGCCAAGCTTACATAGAACATTATCAAAAGGCAATATACCATTCAAAGCTCTCCACATTAAGATAGACATTTTAACTGGAATGAAATTTAACCATACCTTATGTAAACTTCTGATGCCTGTACCCCTCTGCCTCAGTATGTTGTAAGCTGAGCTGACTGAAAAGTTCCCATCCTTAGAAGGCTCCCAGATCAGTCTATCCTCATGAGAATTCTTGATTGCTACCTCCTGCAGTATTAAGGCTATATTGGTAGCCAAATGTGGCTCCAGGGAAATCATATTAGAGTCTTTGTTCTGGATGAAGGTGCTTAAGGTGATATCAGGGAAGGGAAGTTCCACATCCACAGGCCATTTATAAAATAATGCACCTTCACCAGACCAATTTGCATTCCAAAAGGAACAGCCCCCTTTTCCATGAATTACTCTTGTCAAACTGTTTGTTTTTTCAGTAATGGAACAAATTCTTTTCCATACCTGAGATGTCTTGTAGGAGTCAGGAATGGACCACAGATGGTGAGACCATTGAGTGGTGTTCATTTGGAGTTTCCACCATAACTTGCAGGAGAATGAATCAACTGTTGCTTGGAGGTCTCTAAAACCTATCCCATTCTCTTGTATAGGCAAACTCATTTTACTCCAAGCTCTCCATTTTTTTCTAGACTCTGAACTTGCAGTTGCACCCCAGAACAGACCTAATGCCATCCTTTCCATCTTCCTCAAAATTACCTTTGGAGGTTTTAGTACAGCAAACAAGTGGGTTGGGATTGAAAGCAAGCAGTGATTTATTAAAATGATCTTCCCTCCAGTGCTAAGCCACCTATTTTTCCAGTTTTTGATGCTTTTTTCTAGTCTCTCCAGTATAGGATAGTAATATCTCTGAGTGTTCCTTCCTGTGAATATAGGAATACCTAGGTATGTAAAAGGAAACTCTCCCATTGTCATTCCTAAAGATCTTCTTATGATCTGAATTCTATCTGCTGGGGTGGCATGATCAACATAGAAGTTGGATTTAGAGAAATTGACTTTCTGACCTGTTGTTTGCTCATATGCATTTAGAAATCTTTTAAATCTGTTAAGGTTTTTCTTTTTTCCACTGAGAAATACAGCTGTATCATCTGCATACATTAGGTGAGTTATTTGTGGGCATCTGTTAGGTAAATCAAAATTTTCCAGAAAGCCAATTTTGAACAGTTTTTTAATTCCTCTGGAAAAGGCCTCGGATAATATGTTATACAAAAATGGAGAGAGGGGATCTCCCTGTTTTATTCCTCTATTAGATGCAAAGTATCCTGAGGCTACACCATTAATAATCACTGAAAAATGGGCTGAGGCTATATTCTGCAGTATCCGGTTCACAAAAACTCCATGGAAACCAAATTTAAGGAGAATTGAATTAAGAAAAGACCAAGAAACCCTATCAAAAGCTTTCTGCATATCTAATTTGATGATTAGGTTCTGATTCCTTGATTTCCTTTTTAACATTCTGGTCATTTCTTGCATCAATATTATATTATCTGTGATATCCCTCCCTTTCATGAAAGCACTTTGCTCAATAGATATTAGTTGAGACATGAAAGGCTTAATCCTTTCCATCATCATCTTGGAAAAAACCTTATTCACAAAATTTGAAAGGCTTATAGGTCTGAAATCTGAGAATGTGACAGGAACTGTTCTTTTAGGGATTAAAGCTAGCCATGTACTAGAAATAGCATTAGGAATTTTACCATGCAAAAGGAAATCATTAGCAGCCTCAAGTAAATCTGTTTGAACACAGTCCCAAAAAGTTGTATAGAAAAAACCAGGGTATCCATCAGGACCAGGTGAGCTGTGTTTATTGAGATCAAAGACTGCAAACTTTAGCTCATGGATTAGAAAAGGAGATAACAGTTTATCATTATCTTGTTCATTAATTATTCCAGGTATTTCAGCAAGAAAATGATTCATATAAGTTCCTTGTTTCTGTGGAACTTCTTCATTAAATAAAGCTCTATAAAATCCCACTGCTTCCTCTTTTATCTTTGTTGGATCAGTTATCCAAATTCCATTTTCATCTCTAATTTTACTGATTCTAACTTTTGTTCTTCTTTCCCTAATTGAGTGATGAAAATAACTAGTGTTGGCATCACCATATTTAAACCAATTCAGTCTAGCCTTTTGCCTAAGGTAGATTACTTTCTCCTTTTGAGCCCTCATCAGCAACTGTTTTGTGTTATTCAGGTCTGTCAGAATGGATTCAGTTGGTGTTTGTTGAAAAGAAATTTCCAAATCATTAACCTTATTCTCATATTGCATCAGATTCTGATCTACATTGCCAAAGTGTGTAATATTCCACTGCTTTATTTCCTTTTTAAGCCTTTTTAATTTGTAAACCATCCTAAACATTCCTCTGTAAGGGGTGTCCAGGTTCCAATTCGATTTCACTAGATTAGTAAAATCCTGTCTACTTATCCACATCTCCTGAAATCTAAATGGTCTTGGGGCTTGTTCCTCAGATGATTGTATAGATAATAAAAGAGGAGCATGATCTGATGAGAGTCTATTTAAAACCTGTATAGAGCTGTTAGGAAAGATATCGAACCAGTCTAATGAGCAAAGCCCCCTATCTAGCCTTTGGAATATTAACTCTTTACCTCTTTCCTTAAACCTGTTATTGCACCATGTAAAGGAGTTACCTACAGTGGGAATATCATGCAAATCCAGATCTCTTAGAAGATTATTAAATTGTTTCATGCTTTTTTTAGGGGTTGACTTCCTTCCTCTATATTCTGATACTGAGGCAACTGTGTTAAAATCACCAATGAAAATAGAATGAGAAATATTGGTTGCTTTTAGGTCCTGCCATAAGGATTCCCTGAGAGATCTATGTACACTTGCATAAATAAATACACAATTCCAGCTCAAAGAAGATGATGAATCAATTATATTAGCTTGTACATACTGATCTGTCTCACTTAAAACTGAGATACTATAAGACTGGTTCCAAAATAACCAGATTTTAGATCTCTGAGCAGGGTAAGCATTCTGATATCCTATGTCATATTTAAACTTTGTGATCTTATGATTTTCTTGCCATGGTTCAATTAGACACATTATGTCTAACTTATGTTTTTGTTTCAAAAACTTAAGTCTCTCTACTGAAGTACCAACTCCCCTTACATTCCAAACTAACACATTACTAATGATGATGTTTATGGTGCCATATGTCTACCTATAAGAGACATTGAGGTTGTAGAGATTAGTAATTCTGGTAAGGGGCATAATAGGGATATGGAGTTGAGGCATAAATGGAGGATGAATCTAGGGGCTGATAAACATGATAATATTCCATGTGGTAGGTTGCTGGGTGAGATATCTTTGTTAACTAGAGAGAGGTGATGTTTTTAAGAAGTACTTTTTTATGTATGTCCTGTGTAATTTCCTTACTCTTACATCTAGAAGAACTGTGGATTTTAAGCTTTTGAGGGTTGTGGAGAATGTTAATGAAATCGGGAATATGGATTGGTGTGGTTTTGTGCTGGAAATTTTTGTGAAATTGTTGAGAGGTATAACAACGAGCTATTTGATGCTGTAAATGGCTGTGTTTTTCTTACTTTGATGTGCTATCTTTATAGCGTTTCATTTCAAGGAATTCCATTGCCCACTTCCCTCCCCTCAATGCAACACTTTGATGATAACAAGGTTAAGGTTATGTGTAGTCCATTGGTAGTTCCGGTTTTGATGTTTCCTTAATGGGCGGAAATGGTTTTCCTTTGACTTTGATGGGAAAATTAAAGTCTGTAGGTTTGGAACCAGGCCATGGCACTGCACACAGTACCTCTTATTATGTAGTGTTGGAGATCCCTGGTGATTTACCCTCTGACGAGAAGATTCTCGTTAAATCTCCTTCTGTAAGTTTTTTTTATATTATGTTTGTTGTTTTTGGTATGATATTTCAATTTATGAGTTATAATGTTGTGTTTTTTGTAGGATGTTTCCGAGTGCTCAATGAGGTTTGCCAGGAACATTGAGATCGTTACCAGATCCTATGTTGCTGAAATGATGAAGCTTGGTAAATAACGTTCCTCTTGATAAAGATGACATTTCTCCAGTTCATATTCCTGTTTTTTCACTGGATTATTTTTCTGATGGCTTGTGTGATCAGATCAATGAAATTATCAAGAAATCATCGAAGAAGTACACTCCCAAAGTTCTAATATTGAAGACTGGACCTAAACCTTCGTTTAGTATTGGCATTGAGAGTTTGGATGCCACAGGAGTTGCAGTTCTTGTGCCACTGCATCTGAAAAGAAGGGGTCTAAAGTTATTGAGAAGAAGGGTGCACAAGCGGCACAATAATTAAAGGGATCGAAGAAGAACTAGTAGTTAATGTATGATGTGATGAAATTGTGTTTGTGGATGATGTTTTAAGTATTGTTGGTTGATATTTTGGTAGTGTTGGTTTTGGATGTTTTCTGGATGTTTTGGGTTTGGATAAGTATTTGATATCTTAGTTTAGGTGATTCTCAGAATTGAGGTTAGAATTTGACATTTGGTATTTGGATTCTGGTATGAAGTTGACCTTTTAAAGTAATGCGCTGCTATTCAAGGGCATGTTTTGATGTTTTAGGCTATTGACAATAATGTTTCCTTTTTATACTACTCTCATTAGTCTATTTCTAGCAGTTGTTTAGTGTATCAGTAAAAAATGTCACATTTTGTAGTTGTAATATTTGGCATACTGAACGTGAAGTCCCAGTAAACTTTATAAGATCATTACATATTTGTAAGCCATCACACTTTTAAGTTAAAAGATCACATTCATGCAAATTAAATTTCAATACTCAAAACAAGAAACTTTTAGAAACCAGTAAGCTTTAAAATGATTCCAATAATAAACCTTCTGTATTACCCTAAGTTGAGCAATAACATTTACTTCGAAATCCACAGTTCTTAAAAATGTAACATCAAATAACAGTAATGAAACATAACAAATAGTACTGAAACATCATATTTGTTCTGCAAGTTAAGAACTCAGCCTTCATCAACTTTGGTCCTCCTCTAATTCATATGATTTGAGCTTTTGGAGTCTTAGACCCAAACTCCTACTTCTATGGCTTCTTATCTTCAAGCTTTGTTCAAGCGTGTTTGAAACTGATTCCCCTTGGCGCGAGCATGTTTGGTACAGAAAATCGAAGTGAAGTCGCATGTGCACGGTATAATGTTTCAAGTTCTTCCCATGTGGTTGCTTGCACTCCTTGAAGGGATTCTGTTTGATCTATTTCTAACAATTTTGGTAGAGCAATAATTGAAAACTCCCAATAAATAATAATAATAATAAATGCTATGCATAATGTTGCAGGCTTAGAACATCATGTTTTATATTTGAAACATCAAGCATTATATGAGAAACATCACACCATGTTTTCTACATTATATGTTTCTCATATAATTATTCTAATTATGTCTTGTTAGCATGTAACATCGTGTCATATATTTAAAACATCATGCCATATTGTATGAGTTGTGGAGAAGTTCATAATATTCTACGATAACACGTGAACATGTTTGAGCTACTGAAATCTTTGATGGCCATGAACATTAACAAAGAGCACCCAAAACTCTAAGCAAGAGGGCTTTATTCCTATAGAAAGTATCCTAACCCAATATACATCAATCAAACACAAATTTCAAATGCATAATAGAATAACAAAGTACAACTAAGTTCAAGATTTGAATTATTAATTATTGGTACAAAATAACAAAGTAGGTGGAACTCTAATTCATCATAGGATACAATAAAATGGATAAAAACTAATAGAATATTGTTGCAGAGTTAGAACATCATGTTGCAGACTTAGAACATCATGTTTTATATTTGAAACACCAAGGAGTACATGAGGAACATCACATTATGTTTTCTGCAAATTGTTATTCGGATTATTTTCTATTAACATGTAACATCATGTCATATATTTAAAACATCATGCCATATTTCATGAACATCGTCTGCAAAAAATCAGTTCATTGTCCACCAATTTGTCATTTTGCAAAATTTGAACAAATCCTATTCAAAATAAGTTCTTATAACGTGACCTCTAGTGGTGCCTTACTTTTGATGAGGGAGATCATCGTTGGGGAATTCTTACAACTAATTTGTCAGAGAGTTACAACAATTTTTAAGGCGTGGACGATATCTCCCGATAACAGCATGTGTCAAAGCCACTTTTGAATAAACAGTTAAAAAGTTTGCATGAAGGCTAATGGACGCCACAAATTAGAGGTACTTTCATGATACATTATATTTAATTATGTGTTTGTGGACTAGTTTATGTATTCTAAATTGATGTAGAATTGTGTAGGTCTGAGTTCCCATGCAGGATTTTGAAAAAGTTTCAAAAGCAAGACACTTTGGGACATGAACATACTGTCACCGTGTATGGTCAGGCATCGCAGACTTATAAGGCTGTGAAAATGACAATTGATGGCAGCATTGGTGAGATCCAATACACTATGAAATACTGAATAAAGGAGTGCAGTTGTCGCGAATGGAAAATTTTCTATTTCCCTTGTTGCCATGCATTGGCTGTCTGTAGGTATAGGCATGACGATCCATCTACTCTATGTGACAATATATATCACACGACCACCTATGTACAATAATATGGTGAGGCTTTTGTGCCTCTACAAGATCCATTACTATGAAAACATGCCAATTGGAGGTTGATTCCCGATATTGAATAGTTTTGTAATAGGAGGCGTGGTCAGTTTGCAGAGAGAAGGATAAGGATCCAAATGGATGAGAGACTTCTGGGTGATTGCAGAGGCATCAGTGGGCGAGGGCGTGCTTATGGTCGTGTTTGTAATATGGAGTTTCTAGAGATCCTTATGTTTTGTTTAGACTAATATGTATTACATCATATTATGTAGCCATGCAGCTTGTTATGCTAAATTCTCTCATTTTTTAATGTAATTGATTGTGTGGATTTGTATTATGTGCATTTGTTTAAATTGAAGCTAATGTTCGATTTGGGTTGAATATGTATTACATGTAATAGTATTCAATTTTTTTGGAAATATGGACTGATCATTTCTCCAAGGGATTCTGATTTTCACCAGGGATATGCCATATATCATCCAAGACCTATTGATGAGGATTTTCTTTATCTTCATTGGGAGCATCGTGCATGTGCTCTGTACAACGGTAATTTGGAGGATGAAGCATTGCAGGTGAGGCTGTGTTATGGGGTTTGTTACATTGGTGGGATCCCTAATCGAGTGATGCACCATTTGCGTGACACTGGATTCCAGGGACATTTGGATTCCGCACCAATTCACTCAACCATTCGCTTATCACTACGTTAGTCGAGTGTTGGAAACTACAGATGCACACATTTCACCTGCCGACGAGGGAGGCTACCATCACTTTACATTATGTGGGCATCCTATGGGGTCTACCGATTGATGGCTTGGCAATCACTAGTATAGACACAAGCAAGCGCACAGATGACTTGCCGAGATTGTGCACTGACGACCTGGGGGCTACACCAGATGCGAGTGTTATCAGAGGGGGTTGTATAAGGGCTAGCTACTTGGGAAACTTGTTACGCAGTCCATTGCCTCTTGATGAATCTAGGGTAAATTGTGAATAACGGGCAAGGGTTTTCATTCTACTACTGGTTGGAGGATTGCTCATGTCAGACACATCCGGGCACCTGATCTCTCTGCTCTATTTGTCAGTACTTATGGACTTAGGTGTAGCATATCAGTACAGTTGGGGGAGTGTGATTCTAGCACCCTTGTACAAGAGCTTATGTGATGCTGCAATTCCACAAGTCAAATCCATATCAGGGCCACTAGTCCTACTACAGGTAACATTGTTGGTTAACTTTTTGGTTGGACACGTGTCCAAAATGACATCTTACATTATATTATGTTTTTTTAATAAATTTATAGTCAGTTGTGGGAATGGGAGCAAATACCAACCATCCGTCCTGTTGGACAACTTCCAGTGACCGTCACCATGAGTGCTCTTGGGTCCAGGTTTGTATTCAATTAGTACGGACACAATTTTTAAACCTTTTAATTACTAGGAATAGCTAATATTATTCATTCTCTTCCTCACAGGTGGAGACCCCCGGTACAATTTATCACAATCACCCATGCATGTACTGAAAGTGTACCGCGATCAGCTGATATCTCTCAATGACAGTTAGGTACAATGTAATTTGGATTTCCTTTTTTAGGTACTAATTGAAAAAGGTGTTTCTTTCCTAAACACAACACTTGTTTGTTATGTCAGTTTATTTGGCAGCTATACGCTAAGGATGTCATGTAACAGCTCCCACAATACTGTATAGCTGGTAGCAACAACTGGCTACTGTGTGTTGACCTCATTTGTTGGCACGCCGTGGAGTATCATCATATTCATCGTGTTCTCAGGCAATTTGGCCTAATCTAGACAATACCCACGCAGTTGGTCACCAAGGATGAACACAAACTGCTTCATTATAGAAACTGTCGGGGGAGGTCAGGCATGGATTGGCGTGTTGAACTAAGAAGATATCTTGATGCATGGAAACATCGAGCAGAGCAACAAATTAATGCACTTGGGGTAAGTGGATCCATATACACCCGGTTGAGAATACTCGGGGTGATATTTTTCCAGGACAGTAACCCTAATTGATCAGCCAGGATGGCGCCAAACGGTTACAGAGGGTTTTCATGGAGACGGATCAACTATGGAGTATATGGTATTTACTAAATTTCTAATAGTATCAACAAATAATACTTCAGATTCCAACATTTTTTAATATCTAACATATTTATCTCATTTATGTAGTTGCAGGCAATGTCTAAGATGCGCCTTATGTTAGATATTAATTTGGATGAATGTCCCCAATGTTTCACGGACATTATTAGGGGGGTACATGGCATTGCCACACGTACTCTAGAATATGCACATGAGCTCTCCAGAGTGTAATATTATCAGCCACATGCGCACACCGACCCCCCCGGTGTGAGATACAATGAAATCAGAAGCCACCGTCCAGCTCCTCCTGGTCGATAGGGTGGTCGGCGACTGCGTGCTCGAGGCCCTACTGCACACACTAGTTCATCTCAAGCCGGTCACATGCGAGTCTAACCAACGACGGCCATCACATGGTGAACCCTCACACTACGACACTACTCCACTTGATTCTACTACATACATTACTCTCACTGCTAGTCATGCGTATATGTCGCCTACTGCTCCATTTGAAACAGGTAGTGTTCCCCATGTCCAGTATGATTTGAATGAGGATGCAGGAGACAATATGGAGGAGGATTTTACGGAGTGATTTCCGCATGACGACGTACATGTTTCTATTTAGATGCTTGTTCCACGATGCATATCCCCCACCACACGTCCGCCCCCATGTGGAACAGGTGGAAAACTTTGCAGAGGGCATCATTAGTACATTACATGTCGTTGGCTATTCCATGACACTTGTTCTTCAAATATTGTATCTCTTAATCAATTCATGTTTATTTGGTTTTCATTATCATCTCTAATTTCATAAACATTAAATGCATCTACTCTTATACTCCCTCCGTTTTTTTTTCATTGGCACACTTACTAAAAGTGGTGTTTTTTTTAATTGGCACTTGCTATTTTGGGCAAGTTTAAGGTTTTTACATCCACTCATTTTACTTTCTCTTCTTTCAATTCAATTTCATCCACTCATTTAGCATCTCCTCAATTCTAACACCAAAAGAGAGGTGCCAATGAAAAAAAAACGGAGGGAGTATTTTTGTTTTTTACATTAGTTAATAGTGGAAAAAGTGGATTTTTTTTTAAAAAATGTATATTTTTGTTTATTTATATGTCGAATTCATTTAAACTAGAAAAAAAAAATGAAATTTTACAATTACAATTCAAATACTGTAGTAACTTCCAATTTTTTTTATAATTCATTCGTTTTCTATATTTCGAAATATTTAAAAATTTAAAATACCCACGATCAAATTTTTCCATTATCTTTAACCAGGTAAGTAGGATGTTCAAGTTTCATTATCATAAATTTCAAAGCTGACTTTCAAATTCTTCCGATGCATTTATCATTATGGAAATTGTAAAAAAATATAAAACAATTACATGTCTGCTGGGTTAAAAGACTAATTAAAATAAATAAATTTAAATTGAGGGTGCATTCTACATGCATTCGACAAAAAAAATATATTACATAGGGGACACATTAAGAGAATGTGTCATATTCATGCATTCGACAAAAAAACAGAATCAAAAATAAAAATTTAAATAATTGAGGATGTGTTCTCTAAATGCGTCTTCTACATTCATTAAAAAAAACACACAACTGAGGACACTGTCAGAGAATGCGTCCTCATCAACCAACTAAAAACAAAATAATACACATAGAATTTTCTGAATGCGTCCTCATCAACCAGCTAAAAATAATTATACACATAGAGGACCATATGTGTCCAAATTTTCAAACTCAGCATGCTTGCATCCGGATTTGTGAAAAATAGCTCACTCAAAGAAACTTACCAGAGAAGTGGTGTAGAGCCCGATCTTCTCCAATGTCACCCTCGACATCACCCACCGGAGTTGAACAAAAACCCACCGGCTGATGTGAGGTTTTGTTTCCTCCGGCTACATGCAAGCATGTACGGGGCTTGTGAACTACAGAGTACTCGTCGGAGACACCTAGGTTGACCAAATTTGACCAGGAATGTCCGTAAGTTTCAACCGGCGTCACTGACTCGTCGTAAATGTGCCAGCCCTCAGTGTTGAGGTTGCATCATCCGCCAAAATGTTAGGGACGAACTCCAACTTATTGTAACTGTCGAAGACGTAGCAGAAGGAGCACCTCTGGAAAGTTTCACCAGTGAAAGTGTTGGATGAGGCCATGAATTGAGCAATAAGGTTTGGATTTATGACTATCACACAGGAGAAAATGCCAATCAGACGGAAATTGTAGTATGAACAAGGAGAATTTTTTCAAAAAAACAAAGAGGCACAACCGTTCTCCTTAGTTGTAAGATCGTTACATATTTGCGTCAGGTTTATGTTGCACGATCCCTAAATATCAACTATAATTAATCTACTAAAAATTTTTAAACACCTTATTTGGCTCACACAATGTGGGATGAGCCTCCCACAAATGAACCTATCACTATGTTCATGTGTCGTAAAGGAAATTTGTCGCTCGACTCGCACCTCCAATTTTTGTCTTCATCGGTTGCGACAACTCTGTAGTTTGAAGAGGCTGCATGTAAACTTCCCCAATCAGCGAAGAGAAGTGTCTGTTGAAAGAGTTTCAAGAACAAGTATGTTTTAGTTGAAGTGGGTCGGTACTTCATGCTTCCATGTTTATTCAATGTTGGCAAGATTTAACCACACCGGGATACCACAACTCTGTAGTTCTAATATAGAGAACCTTTTTGGAGGTTGTCGCTGAATTTCTCCAATCAGCGTGGCGGGAAGTCATCGAAATCTCGTCGGAGTCGCGAGAGCACCAACAACATACCTAGAAATGAAAAACATGAAAACAACTAAAACAAGTTAACCCATATCTTCATCCAGGGGAGTCATGCTACAACTCAAATCTTCTATAACCAAGAAGTATGTATCGCCTAGGTGTAAAATTTTCCTATTTTTCAGTGGGCCAGACCATGTAACATCCATAGGGATGACCTATTTTGATTGTTGCGTGCAACCCATCACCACTAGTAAAAATACATGTTTTCTTGTTGACTCTCCACCGCAGCCATCAAAGGGCTACCGTGGCTAAAACCGATTGCAGTAGATTTTTGTTAAGCAGCAAGATACACACGTGGCATGGGGGCAGGTTTTAGGGATGAAAAATAGAAGAAATTACGTAGGATGTGCTTTAGGTCTGAATTTTCAATAGGGCCAAGGTGGGAGAAGCCCGTTGTTTTGCCGTTGAACGCCTCCACCGGCCATTGACCGTCGGGTGACCGTTGACCGATCATGGTTGTTGACCGGGCCAGAGACCGCATTGACCTCGCCGTTGGGACACCTTTGTCCTCGTCGTATCTCGCCGGAACGCATTCAGAGCGTCGCTGGTCTCGGCGAAAAGCCGCTGACCTCGCCAGATCACTTTTTAGAAATGTGCAGGCATCGCCAAAAGGCCGCAGACCGCATCAGGATGCCGTTTGCCTGGGTGGAGCACCGCTGGTGTCAGAGAAATTTTAATTGTGTAAACAGTAGAATTTGCTAGAAATGAGACAGAAAAAAAGAAAGAAAATGAAGGAGAGAAAAATAATCCACATTGATTATGGACTCCTTCTTTAAGTTTTAGAATACTTTAAAAATAACATCATATTAAATACACAAAACTAGTTGGAAAAGCTAGACTATTCGCAAACCAGTTGAAAAGGCTGGATTATTCTAATAAAGAGATTTACATCAAATGAGTAAATTCAGGAAGGGATATGTATCCGTTAATGCATTTTAAGTCTTTTAGAATTTCAATCTGGCATAATTACTGCTTTGTAAAGAGATGAATTAAATTTAGAAATAATTTTTTTAGCTAACCGATATGTCAAGTTTAGGAAATGCCACTTGTCAAAATTATGAAACCTTATGTGGATAGCTCATGTGTCTGGGAGTGTCATTTGTCAAAAGAGTTGCCCTTTTAGTATATAGTACTAGTTAATACCTGTGCTGGTATATGGATTTATAAACAAAAATGAAAAATATAGCATAATCTATAACTCTAGTAAGTAATAAATTTTTGTTACATGTACATGACAATTAAATGTGATGCATATTATATTTCTGTAAAATAATATATTTATTAATATTATAATATATTGATAAACGAAAATTGGCTAGATCCTTATTGACATAAATGTATTTATGTAAAAAAAAAGAAAAGGCAACTGTTATATAAAAATAGTCCGTCTCTTGAAAGACGATCTTTCCATAAATTATGAAAAATCAAGGTTTAAACTGCATTTAGAATAAACAAAGATAAAACTTTCAGGTTGCATTCATAGGATCATAGACTTAAAATTACCGCACGCTGCTGAATAAATTTTAAATACTGCAACTAAAATTTTTTACCTTTCTATTATTCTAATTAAGCTCCATTTTTCCATAAACCAATGAAAAGACGGTCTTTCCCAAGACTTATCACTATTTATAAAAGATATAGTGAACAAAAAAATACCACTTATTAGAATAATTGATAATTATTTAATTAAATTTACAAAATTATGTATATTTTAAAAGGAAGTACAAAAAGTATTCTTAGTTATAAATAACATCTATCAGTTTAAGAGATTAAATAACTTTAAAATTTTAGTGTACGATTTAAATATAGTAACCATAAGTAAAAAATCTGGTGGAATATTTATAACCTAATCTGAGGTCATATGTCATTATCGGAGAAGATTTATTATAAATCTATAAACTATTTAAATTATATTATTTATTTAATTTATTAAAATACACAATTATTTGCTAACTAAGTAGTATTTATGAATTTAAAATATTTATTATATTACTAATCAACATAATAACTCTGTTAGTTTAATTTATTTTTATTATATTATATTACAAAATTTTATAATATTACTAATCATCAACATTTTAATTGTGTTAGTTCATTTAATGGAAACAAAGTTTACATAATACTCCCTCCGTTTCACTAGTAGTGGCACCATAGATTTAGGTGTTTGGATTTAGGTGGAGAAAATGAGTGGATGAAATTGAATGTAGAAACTAAAAAGTAGAATGAGTGGATGGAATTGAAGGAATCTTGCCAAAAATGGAAAATGTGCTAATATAAAATAAACAATCCAAAAAGAAAAGTGTGCCAATATTAAAGAAACAGGGAGTACTATAATTTGAAAAATGAAAACATACAAAATGACAGAAAATGCAAAGGGAATAAACACTTCGTCAGTTTTGAAAGTAAAAAGAAGTATGTCAGACGTTTTAGTGTCAGAACGGAACAGGAAATGTCTGTCAATGTATATCCTTTCCCCAGCTTGCACAAAATTACGTTCCTTCCTCCCCAGACTTCGATCATTTCATTCTCCAAACCGTTCTTGATATCGCCACTGAATCGAACAAAATCCGTGCGATGCACATTCAAAATAGGTAACCATATTTGTTTCTGTTTTATTTGTATTGGGAAAAATCATCTTTTCATAATTTTATAGAAAGATGAGATTTAATTATAATAATAAAAGGTATAATGTTTAAGGTCTAAGTTGCAATATTAAAAATTTATTATGCAATGTGTAGTAGTAATAAATTTTATAACCCGATTCATGCAATCCAAAAATTTTATCTTCATTTCTTCTAATTTACACTTTAAACCTTGGTCTTTTCATGACTTTGGAAAGCCCGTCTTTCAAGAGATGGACTATATTTTATTTATGAATAAAAATTAAAATATTATTTAATGCAATATTTGTTGATAAATAAGAAAATATTTTGAGTCCGTCTCTTGAAAGACGGCCTTTCCATAAGCTATAGAAAGACCAGGGACTACATAGAAATTTCAGGACAATTGGCAAGAAAATATTCCCGGGTCACAATATGGCATAATCGGGTCGAATTCGGGTCATAACAATCAACGCGCCTATATTAGCTAAAACTCATCCTTCCATTATTCCCCAAATCCTTGCTCTGTTCTGCTCGCGATTTTCCCCCAAACCCCAGCTATTTGACAAATTTTCCCCAAATCGAGATCCAATTCTGCTGATCTCAGATTCTACCTTTCAAATCTTAAAACGTTGCAGATTTCACCGGAAAACGTTGCTGATTTGCCTCATAGAACGCCGATTTGCCTCATGAATTCAGGCAATTTGCCAATTCTAAAAACGTTGCCGATTTGCCTCATGAATTCAGGCGAGGTAATTGTACAAATTTTTATGATAAGAATTGTATGATATTTGTTTGGATTTAAATTTTGAAGTGCAATATAATCGTAATGTTTTATTAATTAGATTGAATCATATTCTTTAGATAATCTAAACAAAAGAAGAAATCGAAGAACATCTTGTTGTTGCTGCTATTATGCCTACTGAGTGTATGTCTCCCTTTTAATCCATACAGAATTAGATTCATTAAAAACTAATGTTGCACATACACAATGATACCTTTTTAAATCATAAGTAGTATGCTTTAACAAATATGAAGTTCTTCTGTTCATGAAATCGAAGAACATTTTGTTGTTGAGGCTAACATATTGTTGTTAGCTGAATCCCAATTTCATTATTGTTTTAAGACTTAAAGTCCAAGTTCAATATAAAGGTTTAGTGTTTATACTGAACATATTTAAGAGTCTTAGATCAGAGAAGAAAAACAAAAAAACAAAAGTTAACTGAAATTACGAATGAGTAATTCTATATTTTTAATATAAAAAATCTATATGATTTAAATTATATATCAAGTGTTTCAGCCTGAAACTCTAATGTTTTATTTAAAATTACTGCAGTGTATGACCATCTGCCAAACTTAGCTGAAATTGACATGACTGAAGGCTTTGATGGGCTTCAAGCAAGAACGCTGCAAGAATTGGAGGACCTCTACGAACGGCATGCTAACAAATTAGGATTCAACTACAAAACAACCACTCAAAGGAAGAACAATGTAGGAGTCATTACTGAAAAGTACTTTTCATGCTCATGTCAAGGGAAAACTCAAGAGAAAAAAGAAACATCAACCCCAACAATGCCAATCTGTGATGGATCAAGCGAACTAACCTCGAAAAGGAGAAAGACAAAGGAATTTTCTGTAACTAGAATAGGTTGTAAGGCTGAAATACGAATCAAGTTGGTGGACAATCTTTATAAAGTGATGCACCATATCTTGCAGCACAACCATGACTTTACAAAACCAGCTTGGCAATATCTACAATGTAGTGAGAGAAAAATCACAGCAGAGAAGGCCAAGATCATAGAGGGGATGGAAGCCGCTGGATTAAAGCCATCGATTGGTTTCAATTACTTGGTCCATGAAACTGGAGGTGAAGAGAATTTAGGGCATACCATGAGGGACTATATAAACTACATTGGAAGGCTGATAATGAAGGCGATTGAATGTGGGGATGCACAAACTGTTACAGAGCAGCTTCAACAAAAGAATGAAGAAGATGCAGATTTTTTTCTTTCGAGTGAAAATGGATGATGAAAGCATATTATCAGCCTTATTTTGGAGGGACTCGATGGTGAAGGAAGATTACACATTGTTTGGAGATGTATTGGTGTTCGACACAACCTTTAGAACAAACAAATACAACCTAATATGTGCACCATTTGTGGGCATCAACAACCATTGGAAGAATGCCATGTTTGCTTGTGCTTTCATATCTGATGAAAAGGCACCAGCGTTTGAATGGTTGCTTGAAACCTTCACAAAATGCATGGGAGGGAAAAATCCATAACCATATTCACTGATCAAGACCAAGCAATGGTGACGGCAATAGAAAAGGTATTGTTTACCTTACAAATCCTGATCTTTTCATAAACAATTGAGATTTCTTTATAAACAATTACTATTTTAATATATGACTCATGTGTTTCAACATTACATACTGGAACATGTTTTACCAATAACAAGACACCGACTATGTACATAGCACCTTCAGCAAAATTCGTGTATGCACTATGGAGAATTGAAGAAATAAGGTCCATTAAAAAAGGCATTTGATTGTTGCTTAACACGGTGTGTTAATCATGAAGAATTTGAAAACAGTTGGTAGGCCATGATCATGACATAGGCTTAGAAGACCACACTTGGTTTCAACGTTTATATAATATCCGCGATAAATGGTGCCCAACTTTGAACTAGGATTTTTCTCAGCCGGAATTCTAGCATCACAAAGGAGTGAGAGTCCCAACAGTTCCATCATGTTCAATGCTAGTAAAACAACATCTCTCACTTAATTCTTGAAGATATTTGAGAAAACTGTCAAGAAATAAAGAAGCATAGAAAGCACAGCCGAACACAACTGTGCTCGATCCATCCCAAAATCAGCACATGATAGTCATGTTGGGTTTCTAAAATATGTAGGCGAGGTCGACACTTTGAAACTATATAATGACTTCAAGAAGGAATTCGACATCACAATGGCAACAATAATAGTGGAAAGGTACAATGGTGGCAATTTCAAATTGTTTGAAGTAAGTTGGAAGAAGCACCCAACAATAATAGAATCAATAATGTTCAATAAAACACAAGAATCAGTTGAGCTCAATTGTTCTTGCAAGGTTTGAAGAAACAGGTATGTAGCTGATCAACCATTCTTCTTATAAACAGTTACAGTTTTAGTATAAACAATTACTTATTTAACATAAATTGTGCACCCTTCACCGCTTGAAACATGTATGTTGTGCTTTGATTGCATTAGATGTTTTCACCTCCATTCCATCTCCAGAATACCCCCACAGTACATTTCTACAAGATGGACAAAGAATATGAAGAAATAGGTCTGGATAAATGCCTCAAGTAAGACATAGACCCGATAACAAAGAAATTGAAGGACACCATTCCGTGGCGTCATGAAATGGCAAGGAAATTCTACAACCTGATCGTGAAGAGTGAAGACAATGTAAATGCTAGAGGAGTTCTCGAAGATGCACTACGTAAACAAACAATCGAAATTCAAAAAATCTTGTCTACAGAATCAAGCCCTACAGAACAAAATGAGGCTATCAACACATCAAGTTCAGTCACAACAAAATCATACTTGATCCAAAGTATGCAAAGACAAAAGGAAGGC
This sequence comes from Rubia yunnanensis, assembly GCA_037428765.1. Lineage (NCBI taxonomy): Eukaryota > Viridiplantae > Streptophyta > Magnoliopsida > Gentianales > Rubiaceae > Rubia > Rubia yunnanensis. The sequence continues at coordinate 31,357,835 of CM075062.1, read as the reverse complement.
GTGCAAGAATCAAGTCGGCATTAGAGAAAGGCAAATGATCTACAAATGAGTTTGGTACCGAAACACCAAAACAACATATCATTTAAAGCACTTCAGCAACTTATTTCAAGTGTAATTCAGAACCGAATGTTCCTCTTAAGTGACATTATAGACCATTCATTACAAAGTTTATTATAAAGTATTAATGTTTTTTTTATAAAGCTTTCATTACAATCGCATAATTGACATTATAGACTGCATTCATTACAAGAAGTAATCTTTCAAAAATCAGAACTAAAATTGTAAATTTATGAATTATGCATTTCATAATGAGCATCTATCACTATAAAGTCTCAATGTTTTAACCTGAATATCAAATCTGCCAAAATTAAAATCAGGTTGATAGCATGCTAAACTTTTTACTAATGCAACTTATAGTGAATATGTATCACTACAAACATGCAATGTTTTAACCTAAAATCCAACATGGCAGACAAATAAGCACATAACTTCGAAATTTTAAGAGAAATCACTAAACAAAATAAACTTCTGAAATGAACATTTTAAAGTGAGCATGTATGACAACAAACCGTCACTATTTTAACATAAAACATCCACCCTGTTATGCTTAAAGTCAGAGAACCTTTCATAACTAAAGTTCAAATTTGTTTTCATCCAAAAGATTCGATTTCTGGCCCCATCTAAATCCACCACAGCCTATTACAAAATATTTTCAAAACAATGTGAAGGTCAATCATCAATGTGAAGGTAAAAACTAGGAATGGAATCAACAACTTTCTTCTTGAAACCATTGCACAAATCATCAATCTACTTCAATATTGTAGGATCTTTAAAATAATCTTGAGAGCCAAGCTGCTGGTCAGAATCAGTATCGGGATCATCCCTAGGGGCCACTGGTTGTGCTGCTTTCAACAAACACCCTGATAATTTGGCACTAACCACTTCTATGTCCCTCTGAAACAAGGAAAATGCCTCACTAGCAGCCTGTAAAACAACAAATAATTAAACTAAAATACAAATAAACCAACATAAAACAAAAAAACAAATGAAACACCATACTCACATTCATTTTAAGGGATGCAATATCTAAATCTGTTAGAACCCCAAGAGGAATATCAAAATACATAATCCAACTATCAGAAGTAGGAACATTACGAGACCCACTCGTACTACCTTTCGACCCACCAGCTCTCAATCTACCACACTCAGTCAAAGGATACACTTCCTTCAGTACCACAACTCGCTCATACCTACATTTCTTCAGCCACTAACACCTTTTTTTCATCTTTTCCTCAGTCAATGCTAAAGAAGGGGTATAGACAAAGAATCCTTCATACCGTGATAAGGTACACACTGCAAAAACTGAATTAAGATAAAGCACAAATAGCCACTCACAACCTTATATGAAGGAACCTTCTTAAATCTCTCCACACCGTCACACAATTTCTTAAGAACATATCCACACCAATCCAGCTTCATAATTCTACTGACATCTTCAACAGCTCTTAAGAGCTTCATATCAAAGTGCCCAACACAATACAAGATAAAACAACGCTGAAAGTCCGTGCTTCCTTCCTTCAACCCAATCGTATAATAAAAACCCAGCTCTAAAGGAATCTCATCCTTCTCTCCAATCTTAAACATTTCCTTCTATCGTCCCTCAATTCTAAATCTCGCTTTTCACCCTTGCCCGCATAACTAATCTCAACAACTTCCTCATCAGAAATAGGAAATCCAAGCACATCAAAAACATCATCCGAACACAGGGTATACTTATCGTCACCAATATATTGCACAAAAAAACCCGGATCAAAATTGTGTACTAGAAAATGAACAATTTTTAGGGGAACCTTACAGATACTAATCTCCAGCAAACTACCAAAACCAAGAGAGAGGATATCAGCCACTTGAAACTTAGACAATAAGCCATTCAACTCCTTAATCAAGTCCGATCTACAAGAACACTTGAAAACCTTCTCAACTCTACAATTGCAAATAACAACACATCAATAAAATGATATATTATAACTAAAAAGTTAACCTTATTTTTAAAAAAGGTACAATGCTTTATAGAATAATAACTTCACTCACTAAAAGAAACTGATAATCACATCATGAATAAACAACAATTACTATAATAGTAAAACCTTTAAACGAAACTATGACACGTATTTATAAAACAAAACATAAACGGTTCAAGACAAAAATCACATGTTTCACCATAAAAACATCATGTTGAAAAATAAATATAGGTTAGGTTCTTAAATGCTATGACACATATTTATTAAACTAAAACATAAACTGTTCAAGACTAAAATCACATGTTTCACCATAAAAACATCATGTTGAAAAATACAAATAGGTTAGGTTCTTAAATGCTATGACACATATTTATAAAACTAAAACAGAGACTGTTCAAGACAAAAATCACATGTTTCAACATAAAAATATCATGTTGAAAAATACATATAGGTTAGGTTCTTAAATGCTATGACACGTATATATAAAACTAAAACGCTAACTGTTCAAGACAAAAATCACATGTTTCACCATAAAAACATCATGTTGAAAATGAAAAACTTACTTTGCTCCATCGCTGCCCACCAGCATCACAACTTGCTGAACCTCCCGATCTCTCTTCTTGACTCCTGCATCACCATTAGCCTTCTTTTTTGTTGTCTTCTCAACATCCGCCTTCTTCGCATCACCATCATCCTTCTTCTTTGTTGTCTTCTCAACAACCTTCTTCTTCGCATCACAATCATCCCTGTCTTTCTCGGCTTGAAGAGCCTTCTTCTTCTCAGCTTCAATTGCTGCCTTCTTCTCAGCTTCAATTGCCGCCTTCTTCGCATCACAATCAGCCTTGTCTTTCTTAGCTTGAAGAGCCTTCTTCTTCTCAGCTTCAGTTGCTTTCTTCTTCTCAGTTGCTAGTGCTAACTATTCACTACCAACTCTTTTCCTCACACCAAACTTGACCTTCTTAGGTTGTGGTGTGTCCATTTTATATGCATAATTTAGTACTATTTTGGGTCACTTTTGTGCTCTTTTATTATCGAGAGCTTGTATTTTACCTTGAAATTCTCTTAGGAGGGGTAAGAGAAACTTTACTCTCTTTTACCTCTTCTAAGTGGATTTTACGTGACAAGGGAAGAACACAGAGGCAATGAAGACCGGAGGCCATTGAAGATCACATTTTGAAGACTTGCTTCGAAGACCGGAGGCCATTGAAGACCATTTTTGGAGACATTGAAGACTTGAAAAATGAGAGGACTTACTATGAAAGTGATTGTATACCACAAGAAGAAGAAAAGGAAACAAAGCAAAATCCTGGCACCCATCGCGAGTCGCGATGGCCTCATCACGAGTCGCGACCAATGGGTGGCCAGAATTTCACCTTATCGTCTTTGCACTATAAATAACACCATCTTTCCTCTCATTCTCATTCTGCATCTCTGCATTTTTGGTACTGTTTTTAACCCTAGTTTATTCCATTTTCATCTTTGAATTCTCTTGTATTATGTTTGGTTGTTTAGCATTGATTAGTATGAACTCTCGTAGCTAATCTAATTCTTGGGAGCAATTAATTGAAGCTTCCAAGCTTATGTAGCAAGATTCTATGTTTGCTCATTTATGAACATTTATTGGAGAGCATTTATTATGCCATTAATGTTATGTTTTATCTCATTTATACCATGGGTTGTTTGAGTATATGAAATGTTTGTAAGATTGAAATGTTAGGGTGTTAGGAAAGTTGAAAATTTCTTAACTCATTTGATGTGGAAATCCAAGAGCATGGATTTAGAACTTCTTGTGTATAATGTGTGGTAATCCTTGCTAGATGAGTATGTTAATATGGTTTGTTCTCATATTTGTCATATGGATGCAAAGAAAAGTTGAACCTTGAATGTTGTTTATTCTTAGTTTAATCTAATGAATGCTTTGTTTGGTTCAATGACTATGTCTTTGGTAGAAGGCTTGTTATTATCAAACCTATGGTCCTTTGGGTGAAATGCCATTGATGAAACATCTCTATGATGTTGTTTGTCTAGGGTGATCATCAATGAGGTTTGAAAATGGTCATTGTTTGTCTTTGCAAACTACTCTTAAGGAGGAACGAATGTTGATCTTTGAATGAGAAATGATACATTCCCCATAGAAAATAAATGTAATTGAATGAGCGAATGAATCAATGAGCTATATAAAGTTTGGAAGTGGAAATTGATTGCCCCCAAGGCTCCGTTAATTATCATTTACATCGTATCCTTAGTTGTATTGCATGATTACCATAGTTCTCTTGCTTTGCTAGTTGTTGTATTTCAATTTCATAATTTAGGATCAAACCAACCATACCCCTCCTTGTTTACATGTATGTAAATGTCTAGTATGTCTTCTCCTATATATGTTTAAACACTTGAAAAGATCCCTCTTCTTGTGGATGACCCCGACTTGCCACTATCTACTTTATTGTAGATAGGAAGCATTTAGGGCTTAAAATTATTAACTTTGAGAGGTACGGCGATGACCTCCCAAATTTTTGGCGCCATTGCTGGTGAAGAGGCATTTATTTTTAAGTGTTTGGGCATATTATGTGTGATTATATGCTATATGTAAATATTTGTTAGTTTGGTTTTTATTTTGATTTCTTAGTTGATTTGCCATTTTCACTTGGCTTGGAGACGTATTGTTTGAGTTCTTGGTGTATGGTTCGTACGTGATCCTCTTCACAAGAACCCCTACACTACGACCCCAAGTTGGAGTTGAATTTGAGATGGGCTAGGAGACTTTCTTTCGAAAGTGTGAATAACACCCCTCCTAGTGACCATTTTATGGATACATCTTCATTAATAGAACATCGAATCAAGCACGGAGATGAGCACCCGAGAGGGGAACCTCACCATCCCCCTCTCCAAGGGCGAGCCCCTCCTCTCCACCAAAGAGAAATCCCCTTGGGGCAACCTTTGTTGAGAGACATCATGGCCCCCAACCTCGATCAATAATCGATATGCATCGAGTATCCCATGGTTGGACTGACGGGCATTTTGAGCTAAAGACCGAGTTCATCAACATGCTACCCATCTTCCTTGGTAGGTAAGGGGAGAATGCCAACAAACACCTCACCGATTTTCACTTCTTGTGTGGTGGTACGGTCCCCCATAGAGTGGATGAAGAGTTCTATAAGTTGAAGGCATTCCCATTCACACTAAGGGATGTCGCAAGGGATTGGCTCCACTACCTACTGCCCAAGAGCATTAAGAGTTGGCTTGATATGAAAATGAAGTTCCTATCCAAGTAATTCCCAGCCTCGAGGTCCGCCCCCTTGAAGAAGGACATAAGAAACATCCTCCAATGGCATGAAGAATCTCTCTTCGATTATTGGGAGAGGTTCAAGAAGCTTCTTGCAAGTTGCCCTTATCACGGTTATTCGGAGGGGGATTTGGTTTATTACTTCTACAATGGCCTTCTTGACGAAGATCAAAGGTTGGTGAGAAGTTCTTGTGGTGGAACCCTTGGGAACAAAACATCCTTCGAGGCTATGCAATTGTATAAAGAGCTAGCGGAAGAGTCGAGAAACTTTAGCTCAAGGGCCGATTGGAGAAGGAGGAATCCAATGCCCGCAAGTGACTCTTCCAATAGTGAGAAGCTAGAGGATTAAGTCTTGGCTCTTGCATCCATGGTGAAATCTTTGATGATATCGCCTGGAAATGCGCCACATGTTAAATCATGTGAAATTTGTTACTTGGCGCACCCTACAGACACTTGCCCTACTTTGCAAGAGGATTATGTTGAAGAGGTAAGTGTCATGGGCTATCAAGGCTACCAAGGCAACCAAGGATATCAAGGTGAGCAGGGCTACCAAGGTAACCAAGGCTACCAAGGTTATCAAGGGTACCAAAACCGGGCATATAATCGGGAAATCATGATAACCTAAACCTCCGGTATGGAAACCCTCAAGGAAGCCAAAACCCTCAACCATATTGGCCTCCTCAACAACAATTCCAAAGGCTCCAAGACAAACCCCGAGACCAAGGGGAAAGCTCGGGGCTAACAAAGGATGAGGTGATGCAAGCCATTCACCGGTTAGGCATGTGTGCGGAGAAAAGTGAGAAATTCCAAGATGAAGCCAAAGAAAGCATCAAGAACTTGGAAACCTAAGTGAGCCAAATAGCTCAAGGGGTGAATTGGATGGAGGCCCGAGAAAAAGGCAAACTTCCCTCCCAACCGGAAATTAATCCTCGACAAAATGTGAGTGCAATCTCATTAAGAAGTGGAAGGGAAGTAAAGGAGCCCCAAGCAAGGGTTGTTGAGTGGAAGGTTGAGAACAAAGAAGATCATGAGAAGAAGGGAGAGGAGTTGGCCACGGAGAACCAAGGAGAAGAAACAGAGGTGGAGACATTTGTGCCAAGACCGGGATCAAACCCCAAAACCTATCCCAACCTCATAAGAAATCAAGAGGGGCGGAGATCCCTATCTATGTGCCAGAAACACCATTTTCGAAGGCACTAAAGGATAAGAGGACCAAGCAGGACACCAAGGACATCTACGAAGTCTTTCGTAGATGCGAGGTAAATATCCCACCCTTAACTACTCTAAATCAAGCTCCTAGGTATGCTAAATTTCTTAAATAATTGTGTACCGTCAATAGGAAACAACAATTGAAGAGTAAGAAAAAGAGTGTGCAGAGTGAATATGTCTCCACCGTGTTTGACAATGAGATACCCCCCAAATGTGATGATCCAGGAATGTTTGCAATCCCTTGTGAGATAGGAGGCAAATGTGTTAACAAGGCCATGTTAGACTTAGGTGCTTCAATCAATGTGATCCCATGTTCCTTGTATGAAAGTCTAAACCTAGACACTTTGCACAAAACAAGGGTTGTTATCCAACTAGCCGATCACTCTAGCATATACCCAAAAGGTATTGTGAAGGATGTGTTGGTGAAAGTGGATTCTTTAACATTCCCCGCTGACTTTTATGTTCTTGAGATGGGAGGTGACAGTAGCTCTAAACCTACCCTTTTGGGAAGGCCATTTCTAAAGACTTCAAGAACCATAATTGATGTGTATAAAGGAACATTGACCATGGAATTTAAGGGGTGGAGGGTAGAATTTGACACTAATATTTCTATTGATCACCCTAGTAGATATCATTCTTGCCAAACTGTTCATGTTATTGATGACGAAGGGTAAGATGAAATTGAGCCCAGAAATGGTAGTTCCTTAAATGTTTCCATAGATGATGTTGTGAGTGATAATTTGATTTCAAATGTTGTTAGTACTAACTTGAAGGAAAGCAACAACGAATGCACTCTTGGGGACGCAGCATCTAACCCTTTTTGTGTATCCGTGGGTAAGCCAGTAAGGGTGTTTTCCCCCTTCTCTTGAGAAGACTTCGGTGGAAGAGTGCAAACCACCCTTGAAAGCTCTCAAATGTTCATCCCTTGGAGAAGGAGAGCTACCCCTGAATGCTTACGTGCTTGAGATCACCATGGAACAAAAAGGTAAGTTGTTGGAGATGTTAAGGGAACATGAAGAAACCCTAAGCTACTTGAAGGAGGTTTTTTTAGGGGGCAATGCGAATCCCGATTGTTTTGACCCTGACCGAGGAAAAGGGACCGATAATCTCGATTCATTTTGTGAGTAAGCTCCAAGAAGGGGAGTAAGTCGTGCCGACGACGTTGAATAAACTTGGTTTTGATCATCCAGATCATCATTCGTGACTTTCTGTTGATGTTGTTTGGTTTTGAATTTTTATCATTAAGCTTCATTGTTTTGCTTTATGCTTTTCATGGATTGTTTTCTCCATGATTTTGTAGCAATTTTGAAGCCAAGGCATTGAACTTTTGAAGGAGGAAATACTTGGAGTCAAGAAGGAAATACTTGGACAAAAGAAGGAATCAGAAAATTTTATCTAAGTACCAGGTTAGTACCCGTCGCGAGTTGCGACCACATCGTCGCAAGTCGCGACGGGCTCAGTAAGGTTGGGTGAGATTTCAGCCCTTGGATGCCACTTTCCGCGAGTCGCGATGACCTTGCGAGGCCTCTTCGCAAGGCCTCGTCGCGAGTCGCGACCACATTAATGTTGTGTTTTATCTCATTTATACCATGGGTTGTTTGAGTATATGAAATGTTAGGGTGTTAGGAAAGTTGCAAATTTCTTAACTCATTTGATATGGAAATCCAAGAGCATGGATTTATAATTTCTTGTGTATAATGTGTGGTAATCCTTGCTAGATGAGTATATTAATGTGGTTTGTTCTCATATTTGTCATATAGATGCAAAGAAAAGTTGAACCTTGAACGTTGTTTGTTCTTAGTTTAATCTAATGAATGCTTTGTTTGGTTCAATGACTATGTCTTTGGTAGAAGGCTTGTTATTATCAAACCTATGGTCCTTTGGGTGAAATGCCATTGATGAAACATCCCTATTATGTTGTTTTTCTAGGGTGATCATCAATGAGGTTTGCAAATGGTCGTTGTTTGTCTTTGCAAACTACTCTTAAGGAGGAACGAATGTTGATCTTTGAATGAGAAATGATACATTCCCCCACAGACAATAAATGTAATTGAATGAGCGAATGAATCAATAAGCTATATGAAGTTTGGAAGTGGAAATCGATTGCCCCCAAGGCTCCGTTAATTATCATTTACATCGTATCCTTAGTTGTATTGCATGATTAGCATAGTTATCTTGCTTTGCTAGTTGTTGTATTTCAATTTCATAATTTAGGATCAAACCAACCATACCCCCCCCATTGTTTACATGTATGTAAATGTCTAGTATGTCTTCTCCTATATATGTTTAAACACTTGAAAAGATCCCTCTTCTTGTGGATGACCCCGACTTGCCACTATCTACTTTATTGTAGATAGGAAGTATTTAGGGCTTAAAATTATTAACTTTGAGAGGTATGGCGAAGACTTCCCAGGTCGCTCATTAGGACAACATCCTCAACAAAATCAGAATCATTAGCACCAGCACCAGTAAAGTCAGCACCCCTAACATCCACAACCTCAGTTATAACCGTGCGCCTTTTTGTAACCTTCTTAAAAATGCAGAGAGGAGCAGTTTCTACTTCCTCGATGACCACATTAATAGAATTCTTCCCCTTATTGTGAAGATCCAATAGAAAAGTCGATAAATTCCTAATGCGCGATGATTTGCCCAATCCTATTTGTACAAAACCAAACTGATCAGTAAAAATAATAAAACAATAATATTACAGATATAATAATGAACCTTATAAAATAAACTGTTAAAGTAACAAACTAATGTAACACCCTTTTAAAATACAAAAACCCAAGCCTCATATGAATTTAAACAAAAAAATAGAAACCTAAGTCAGTTCTTAGCCTCAAAAGCACACGAATGCAAATAATGAATCAACTCCAAAAGATTCCAATGAAAACCAGGGACTAGATTGCATCATCAACCTTTACAAAAATAATGTAAACACCAAAACAAGTATCTAACACTAAAGGAAGATAGTAACATTCTTGAAAAGAGAAACAACAGAGAAGCCAAGAGTACATTATACAAGCCAAATGACTTGAAAGGCATGCAATGCAGTCAACCAACAAGGACTTTAAATGTAAAACTCTGCTCAATAAGAGCAAATAGTTTTTATACAGTAGAACTTCACAGCTGAAAGTTGAAACATTCATTATGCATTTTTATACTTTCAGACTTTCAGTCATTATGTACATTGTGCACTATCAGTGAGGAAGGAATTCATTTAGTAGCAGAAAATTCATATTCTTAGAATTTACTTATCACTCCTGAAGGGGGAAAAAAGAAGGGAAAAGAAACAGCAACAAGGTGTTTTGAAATCATGAAAATGGACTTAAATTATTTTTGAGGTGTTTCGGAAGAGGAAATCACAGAACATAAATCCCCATACTCTAGTAAAAAAAACTTAAGAAAATCAAATATAGAGAATTCTCTGGAAAAACTGCCCAAAACCAAGAAGTATGCACAAAGCAAGAAGACAACCTCAAATGTATACAGTGCAAATGTATACTCTGAGTATATACATCGATTGATCTAGTGACCATTAGCTAGGTAACAAAACAAGTTTCCATGCTTCATAAGATCTAGCCAAAATTGCAAGATGCTGCTTCTATTTAAAATAGAAATTTACTTGAATCACTTCCTTGGGAAAGCCAGAATGCCGAGGAAGGCAACAATACGAGTAGCTAAGCCAGTGAGAATGAGAATAATTATGCAAAGCATAGCATCATGCAGACAATGAAGGGATACTTTTCAACAAAATTGCAGTAACCTTTACAAATTCATGTAAACACCAAAGCTATAAACACAAAATCTTCATGTAAAAACCAAAGCTATTAACAAATTTTCTAAACCCTAAACCTAGTAAATTGGGGGAAACATTAAAAAAAACACTAAAATCATCTCACAAATATAATAAAAAACTGGTTAAAAGGCAAAATAAAGCAAAACATTCAACATTTGACAACAAAAACATACAATAAGAGAAAAAATAAAAAAAATTAACACCACCTTCTTCATTATGAACACTATCGATGGAAACTTCCTTCCTCTTCACCATTCTACTGCAATAACACACAAAAAATATCAGATCTGGAACAAAAATACGAACTTAAAAACCTGAAACAAAACAAAAAAATCAGCTCAAAAGTAGAATATAACCTAAGGCGAACACAAAGGAACACCGATTCGGCAAAATACATGGTGAAATTTCGGTGGAAATCGCGATCGGAAAACCCTAACGGAGAGAAGAATATGGACGAAGAAGAAGAGAGAGAATTTCTGGGATTTAAAATGAAAATTAAACGAAATGAAAAAAATATCCTTATATATACAGCGCGTGAAGTGCAGTTTCCTCAAATTTGCTACTTAATCCCTAACTTTCTATATTTCTAATTAGACCCCATCTTTCTATAAGCCTATGGAAAGGCGGTCTTTCCAAAGACTTTGTCAATTTTTTTAAGGTTTATATAGAAAAAAAGTATTGTTTTAAATCGAATAACTATTAAAAGGGATTATCTTAATTTTAACGTACAAGGTCTAATTATTTTAGGCAGAATCATTTATACTCCCTCCGTACCATCTCTATTTGCACTTTAATCATTATTACGTTGTTCAAGAAATATATTTGACCGTTAATATGTTTAATTACGTATAATAACATCAAAATAAAAAGTTGATATTTAAAATAATTTATTACAACGAATTCAACAATATCATATACAATAATATTGTTGTTCATATAACTGTTCAAATATGTAGTTAAACTTTGATAGAGAGTAATGTTAAAAAAGTAAGAGTCTAAATAAATTTGGGACATAGGGAGTAGTTATTTTCATAGGCGCTAACATTTGATCCTGACGAAAGATAACACAGATTCTGTTAAACAATACCTTCTTTTGTTTGATTATATGGAAAGCAAGAATTATTTACATTGAAATTGAAGCTTTGGTAGATTAAATGAGGTTGTAGGATGTAAATAACGGAGATCGATTATCTATCCAAGTGAACATGAAAAACTTAGATTGAGGAGATCAATACTCTAGCCAGGTGAACATGAAAATAATATCATTTGGGTTTAAGTGATTCCCAATAGATTGAAGCCATAAAGCCTGCAACTGCTACACCAACGAACTATCTCTTTTCTTATCAGTAACTATTTCTCCCAAAATATTACTTCAACAAAAGAAAATCATGCATAACTGACTCCATAATGCAAGCTCAGAGTGAAAAATATTTGCATGTCTAAACAAACAAAAGAGAACAATCTCATTGACTGTTGCATAGTGAAATCGTTCCATTTCTTCTAAAATGATGGGTTTTTTTTTAATGAGAACACCCGAAGGTGGGGGTTGGTATATTTGGTACCCCAAGCCAAAAAGATAGAGTACTGAAATAGCATTACAGTAGATTATACAAAGGGCAACATCATTGCCTTCAAAAGAATGGTTAGTGTCTAATAACTACGGATCAACCTAATTGACCATGATTCAATGGTTAGAGATGAAGAGAAACTTATGTTGGTAGTTGCGTATCTAAAGTAAAAAATCTCCACCCCTTGTGTTAATTTGTTACTTTGGCCAGGCAACTACCATTCCATCATAGCAATAAAAAAAACAGAAGAAGGGGATGTACAAAGGAGTTTCCCATGTTCTTGAGATGTTGGTGTGAGTACATAGCCGAGGAAAATAGCAGACAGTGATAAGGCAGCCAGAGGTAAGCAGAGTGGGGTGAAAGACATCTCCAAACCAGAGAAAAATATCATCCAAACCTGAGGCAAGTAAAAAGGAGAATTAGCAGTATCAATCATCTTTGGAAGCATATCTATGAATCCGAATATAGGGAGTTTGTATACTATCCATATAGATGAGGTCTTTTATGTGAACAGGGATGTTGGACAAATCTAGAGAGGCTTCCATAGGATAGGATGATTGGTATTTAGCAATAGCATCAGCCACTGAGTTGCTTTCTCTGTAAGTATGCTGAAGGATGGCATCAGTTAGAAGAGTGTGTACTTGGAAAACTAATGGATACAAAGACCATTTGGAACAGGTTGGATCATTTATCATATTAACTGCCTGCAATGAGTCAGATTCCAAGATGAGGTTAGGAAACCTAGGGATACAAGTCTGACAGGCCAATAAAACAGCTTTTATTTCAGCTTCTAGAGCTGATGTAGCAGTTGTGATTGCCGACCTGATTAGGATAGGAAAACCATTACTATCTCTGGCAATAAAACCAATTGATGCAGTGTTAGAAGACCATGAGGCATCCACATTAACTTTGATGAGGTTAGGACCTGGAGATTCCCAGAATACAGTGGATATGGTAGGTTTTGGTGGTGGTCTGGGGAGGGGAATGAGTGAGGGAAAAGGAAGGTGTGTGTTGAGGAGAAAGCTTGGAGTACAGGGAGAAGCTGAAATGGATAGGTGAAGGAGATCCCTAACTTCTTTACCTATAAGGATAGAAGAAAAAGATTTGTTATCAAAATAGTAAGCATTCCTAGCTTTCCATAGGGACCAATAGATTAGAGAGGGCAACAATCTACATATCATTCTTTGCAGACCTGGAAGGTCATTACAGTTCCAGAAGGTAAAGAAGATATCCACTACATTATGCAAATTTTGTAGGTTAAAGTTAACAAATATAGCACTCTCAGTCCAAATAGATTTAGCCAGATGACAATTGATAAAAAAAATGATCCAGAGAATCAGTATGGTTACAAGCAGGACATTTTGAGGCCAAACTAAAACCACATTTTTTAAGGACATCGTCAAATGGTAAAAAAGAGTTCAGCAATTTCCATGTGAAGATAGAAATCTTGCTTGGCAATCGAGTGTTCCATATCAATTTTGTAATTGGGAAGGTACCTGATAAGAATGTGAGAGCTTTATAAGCTGATTTAAAGGTAAACCTGCCAGTCTCTTCAGGTTTCCAGACCAGTTTATCCTCCCTTTCATAAGTAATTTCTGCATCCTGCAAAAAAAATTAGAGTATCATTTTCCAGAAAAGGAGAGATCTGAGATAAAATAGAGCATTTGTTATTAATGAAGTCAGCTACTGAGCAGGGGGAGAGTGCAGCAATGATGTGGTGTGGAACACAGTTGAGCAGTGGACCATTTGGACACCAGTTTGCAGACCAAAAGTCACAGTTGCCCTGGCCATGGATGATTAGAGAATTTATTTCCGCAAATGCATTTATACTACAAATTCTCTTCCAGGTTTTGGAATTTTTATGAGTCTGAGGTAATAACCATAGCAGTTGGGACCACAAGGTGCTTCCCAGTTGGCATTTCCACCACAATTTAAGTGAGCATGAATCAATAATAGCCTGAATAGATCTAAAACCTACTCCATAGTGTGTTTTAGGGATGGCAATATCAGACCAATTTTTCCATACCTTATTTCTCTTATCATCTGTTTCCCCCCAAAAAAATCTTGACATTTTTCTTTCAAAGGATTTAACAATTGATTTAGGGGGCTTGAGGACAGTCCATATATGTTGTGGGAGAGAATATATACACAATTGGATCAGAATCATTTTCCCTCCTGAACTTAGCCACTTATTCTTCCAATTTTTCAATTTTTTGTCCATGCTTTCCAGCAAAGGATGGAAATATCTAGTTAGAGATCTGCCTTTGAAAATAGGACAACCTAGGTATTTAAAGGGGAGAGTGCCTTTCTTCATCCCTAGGATAGTTCTAATATGGTGAATCTTAGCAGCTGTAGCTCTCTTGCTAATGTAGAAATCTGATTTCTCATAATTAATTTTCTGGCTTGATGTTAATTAAAAAATTTGCAGAAAGGCTTTAATCTTAATCAAGGTAGGTTTTGAAGCTTGCATAAAAATTATGGTGTCATCTGCATAGCTTAAGTGAGTAGCTGGTGTAATGGCAGAGGGCAAGGAGAATAATTTCAAGTTGTTATTCTGAAAAATGAAAGAGAGACTCCTAAAGAAAGCTTTAGAGAAGATATTAAACAGGAAGGGGGATAGGGGGTCACCTTGTTTGATACCTCTAGAGGCTTTAAAAAAAACCTACCGGATTACCATTGATAAGAACAGAGAAGTAGGCTTGGGAAAGGTTGTTCATCATAGCACTGAGGAATTGACCTGAAAAACCAAATCTGCACAGTATACAATTTAAGAATTTCCGGCTAACCCTGTCAAAAGCTTTTTTAAGGTCAAGTTTAAGTATACAATCTGGGACCCTATTTTTTCTGTCTAAGAACCTTATCATCTCCTGAAGGTATAGAATGTTATCAGAGATATCTCTGTTCTTCATAAAAGCAGATTGGTTTTGTGAAATCAGTTTCCCCATATAGGGTTTCAGTCTTTCCATTAGGACCTTAGAGCAAATTTTATTAGCAACATTAGAGAGGCTAATAGGTCTGAAATCATCAAATGAAGAGGGTGTAGGTTTTTTAGGAATTAGAGTTATCCAAGTACTGGTGATACCTCTTGGTATGTTAGAGCCTGAGAGGAAATCATTGACATCAGCTCTTAAGACATCCTTTATAAAATCCCAACATTTGGTGTAAAATTTACAAGAGAAACCATCAGGCCCTGGGCTACTATTTTTATTTAGACTGAAGACCACTGGTTTCAATTCTGCTTCAGAGACTGGCTTAGCTAAGTTAGAATTGTCCCGATCTGTAATAATGTGAGGAATTTTGCTAAGAAAATGAGGGTAGTAGTTGGAGTCAACAATATGGGTAGGCTCAGTCAACAGATCAGAGAAATATTCAACTGCTTCCTTTTGGATGTCTGAGAGGTTATCAAGCCATTGTCTACGGCAATTTTTAATTTTGGAGATGTGCAATCTGCAGTTTTTCTCTTGAACTATTTTATGAAAAAATTGGGTATTATTATCACCACACTTGAACCAGTTCAGTCTTGACTTATGTTTCCAGTATTTTTCCTTCTCCTTTAAAGCTCTAATTAACAAGGCATTTTTCTTATTAAGGTTGATGAGGTCAGAATCTGAGTGAGATTGGTCATAAATTGCTTCCTGGATTTTCAGGTTATCCTCGGCAGTGGTGACATTAGAGTCAATATTACCAAAACTCTCTTTGTTCCATATCTTTATCACTTTCTTAAGTCTAATCAGTTTGAGGTAAAGGCCCATCATTCCTGATGGAGGAACAGGGATGGACCAGTCATTTCTAATTAGATCAAGGAATTCAGGCCTACTAAACCAGCAGTTGAGGAACCTAAAGGGTTTTGGTTGGGAAGGGACCTGGGATGATATTTGAAAGAGAAGGGGTGAATGGTCTGAGGATTGCCTGTTGAGGACTTGAATAGAGGAAGCTGGAAATTTATTACTCCACTGAATTGTACATAACCCTCTATCTAGTCTCTTAGAAGTAGGGTTTCTAAGTCTAGAGTTAGTCTATGTAAAAATGTCACCCATAGTATTAATTTTCTGTAAGCCTTTGGTGTTAATCCAATTATGAAAGTCCCTAATACTACCAAGATTAGGAGAACTAGGGCCTTTATATTCCGAAGGTGTGGTGATTGTGTTGAAATCCCCAATGATAACAGTTTCATTAGAAAGGAGGAGGTTAAGGTAATGCCATAGAGCTTTCCTACCCTCTCTGGTTCTAAGCGCATAAACAAAGACCATTTCCATGTCTGAATTAGAGCCTATATGGGTGATTTTAACATTTAGGAACTGATTATGATGGCAGATTAGATTAATAGTTATTGAGTCATTCCACATTAGCCAGATTTTTCCGTTATGGAGAGGAATGTTATGGGAGTAGTTAAGCTTCTCCATATAGGATTGGCATTGAGCATTATCATGCATAGGTTCTATAACGCATAAAAGTTGAATTTTCTTCTGGGAGATCAAGTGTTTTAATCTAAGCATAGAGGTTTCAATTCCCTGCACCTGGACCGAAAGACCCTATGAAGCTTCACTGTTCCCTGGGATTGGCTGCGCTTTGAGTTATCGAAGCGTTGTAGTAGCGCCGAATCTCTATGTGCTGCTATAAATGCTGAGCCAAGGGCACTCCGCCAGATTAAGAAATTAAACTTAAAGGTTTGTATCATTGTTCACCTGATTTGTGACTTTTAGTGGCTGACCTTAGCATCATTTTGCTTAGTTGAGTAAGGTAGTTTTTTTTTGTGTTTGGACTTACCTTGGCCATCATTCTTACCTGGTGGTTTAGTTATTCCAACCAGTGAGTCAGGCTGAGAGAGGGGGTCAACTGAGTGATCTTTTCCAACCTCTATATGGTCCTGGAGATCCTAATCAGCACATTCATCAGTGATAGACAAGTTATCCATTTCCTGCAAAACAAAAAATATATTTTCCATCTTTCCTTGGTGTGAAAGTGGGGGGTTAGTGGGAGAGAGATGGACAAAAGTTAATTTATGGGATCCAATCTGAATGTCATCCTTTGCATAGGTTTTGTAGGACTTGACTGGAGGAGTAATACCAGTTTGGTTTAATAAATTACTAAGAGATGATTGGAATTCATCAGAGGATTGTTTAGCAGGGGACTGGTTTAGAGAAGGAGGTTGAGGTAACTGGGGGTGATGATCTTTGGAACAGTTACTGAAACCAGGGGGGCATAGGATGATGGATAAGAGGTAGGGTTAGTTTTGGCTAACTGGTGAGTAACATTAACTAAGTTGGGGGCATTATAAGGAGGCTGATTATCAGTAAACTTAGCTAGAGCTTTGTCAAATTTGTTCCCAGTAGCATGCCATTGAGGCAGTATATAGTTTTGGGAAATAGCTCTACATTGGCTAAGCGAATGCCCAAGTTTGGCACAGTGATCACAATACAGTGGAATATCTTCATACTAAATAGTGTACTTCCTATTGTTATTTATTGAACCTAGTCTGATGAAGGTGTTTAGTGGCTTCTGTAAGTCAATCTCAACACACAATTTGATAGCAGAGGGTCTGGTTAGCATTTCAGTGGCTAGATCCTTTTTGATAAAATTGCCAATACTATTACCAATGGCCTCTATTGATGAAGTATTATAGTAGTAGCGAGGGATTTCCCTGATTGTACACCAGATAGGAACAATTGGGGATTCCTTGTGTGTTGAGAAGTCTGGTGACCACTTTAGAACCATCATCTGCACACCATTGAAGCTCCAACTTCCTTTGATCCAGCATCTCTGGTAGTCATTCACTTGGTCAAATTTGATGAGGACGTGTTTGAAGTCCAGCGATCCCAATTGGTATTTCCCAGCGAACCCAACCGTCTTGAAAGATGACCCAATTGTTCCATTGAGAGTCTTCCTTTAGTGAATTTGCCGACCAGAGCATTAGCGTAGTGAGCTGAGAGTTTTGAAATCTCTTCATCGGAGTATAGGCATGCTGGTTCTCCGAGGTGTTTCGATTTAGGGGTCAACTCAGGGTTGTTCGGAAGTGATTGGCAGAGGGGAGGTGATTTGGATTGTAGGGCGGAGATGAAGGATTTTTGGTTGTTAAGGGTGTTGTTATTCTCAGCCATATTGGTGCAGGGGGAGCAACGTTACCAGTGGAATTGTTAACGGCGAGATAGAGTCGTTAGCGGTGGTAAGGAGCCGTTACCGGCGAGAAATAGTGGTGATGAAAGATGGGGATTCAGAGTAACAGTCAAATCGCTTCAGAGAGAGAATGCTAATTGCACAAGATTCTAAAATGATGGTCAGCGTAACGATCTACCTTTGGATATTGAAATTTGGTTGAGCCGAATTTTCTTAATTATATCTAGTATGTTCCAACATAATCTATCTAACCAAGTTTGGAATAAAGTAAAGCATTAAAGGTACGAGACTTGGTTACGCAGTACGGTGAAATCCACCTACATCTACGGAGCTTGGTCTAGTTCAGAATGAATCCACTAATCAGAAAGATACAGTACAAAATACACCATACAAAATACTTATCTTTACTAATCAAGTGTGTGAATTATGCTAGCTCCCCTAACTACCGATCCGCCTTGATCAGACTCCCTCTGACCTTGAAAATGCTAGATCTCCTCCTTCTGAGGAATTAAGGCAGGTCACGTATGTTGGAACATATAGATTTGGCTCTTTGCAACACTCTCGGAAGATTGAAAAACTGTGTGCATATTTTCTCTATTAAATTTGTGAGTTTAATGCAGTTGTGGTGTCCCCTTTTAAAGCCATGAGTAGATCGGAACTCTCCATGATTATCTCCATAACATTCATATTCCTTATCTGCTTTTGAAGCATATCCAAATCCCATAAATAAAGGGATTTTTCTTATCACAATATCTCTCATATATTCGATAATATCAATACCATATTTGTAGGGATTTTCCATAAACCAACTATGTTCTACCACCGCCTAGAATATTGCAGAATATTCACATTTTCATAAATCACAAAAATCATAATATTCTGTCTTTCTTCCATTCGAATCTGTAGGCGTAACTGTGGCTATCCGCATGTTCCAACATGGAAAATTTTTTCATTTCCAAATATGTTCACAAATTGCCAATTAAAATATTTAATGAACACCACTTGAGTATACAATCTCCCCTTTGGCATTTTGTGGATCCAACCATTTTGGACATTAAGAACACAACAAAAAAATATTCCAATCAAACACATAAATCCACCTTTGTTGGAACATATGCATACTACTGAATCTGATCATAAAAAAACCATCTGAAAATCAAAATTCCAGAATATAAAAAAAATATTCTGATTACAGTCACCCAAAATAATAATATCCAAAAATCACCAAATATTCTCCCCTTTGGGATATGAATATGCCAGGGTGAGAGAAACGCTCTCTGGAGAAAAGAAAGGGTGTTGCCCTTCTACTGTCCATCGTAGTCCCTTTTCTTAAAGTTTATCCTCTATGATGCTGAGTTTTGATGTATGATTTGTTCTTGAATTTGAAGATTTGATTTTTGGATCTTGGATTTTTGGATGAAGATCCGCCTTTTAGATCTTGTCAGGCATCACCGTTGATTTGCGCGCACCATGGAGAAGGACGGATTCATGTTCAGACTCGAAGTATGGTTGAATATTTCGATCTTTAATCTTGTTTGTTGGTGGAGTGGATTAAATGAAGATCTATCATTGTTCCAAGTAAGTTTTAATCTTTCGTTGATAGATCTAATCTAGATGATGGATGATGGGTTTATTTATGATGAATCTGTGTGGATTTGTATGGAAGATTATTTGTTTATGGTGGATATTTTATGTGATGTTTATGTTGGATTGGGAGTAGAGATGAATTTGAGGCATAAAAGAAATTTAGTATTCGGAAAAGTTCATGATGGATTCGACGAGAGGGCCATCATGTGATTAGATCCCGGTATCCGCCCGGCCATGGTTGTGTGTTTTAATTGGAATTTTAGACCAAATTGCTAATTTTTATGCCAAGAATTCAAATTTATTTTCTTGTCTGATGAACACTCATGTGGAATTCAAGATTTTGGGTGTTTGAATGTTATTGTTAGACGGGGTTGATGTTTTGGAATTATTTGGATTCAAGACAGATGCTTGGAGATAATTGGTTTAATTGGAATCATCAACGACGATTTACCCAAGGTATTTTCCTCATTGTTTCAATCTCATGATAATGCCCAGATCTAGATGAATAGAGCAGCAGATTTTTCATAAAGGATGGATTATTTGGAGGATGAGGGTTAGAATTTTCCTACCGGGTTCGCCGGAAAAACATTTTTCCGGTGAGTTATAATGTTTATTATGCCTCGAAGGATTTGGATTTCTTTTTTTATGCATTATCCGATCAGAAAAGTAATTGGGAAATTTTGCATTTACATTTAATTTGGATGTTGTAGTTTTGAATTTTCCGACTATAGGTTTGCCGGAAAATCGCTATTCCGGCTTGGGTAATGCATGTATTAGCCTCGATTCTCTATCCCTAGACTCAGATTCATAGTTCTTCGTGCTTGAGGTGCATCCCATGGATGGAAAATGGAATAAAGGAATGTTGATATGGTGGGTTTTGCTCGTCGGAAAAACATGAATCCGACAAGGAGAATGGCATTTTTTTGGCCGGAGCATACATGCTTGGATTTGGAGGAATGAAATTCCTCATTTTAGGTGCTAAATCCGGTTGAAAATGCACAAGGGAAGAATACCCAGATTTAAGAGAAAATATTTTTGGGAAATTTTTGCATATTCCGGCGTATTTTCCCAGATTTCGGTGGTTCATTAGTGCTGGAAAGCCGCGAATCCGGCGAAGACCCATTTTTGTGCGCCGTCGGGTCACTGTACCCGAGTAGGAAAATGGGTCAGAGCCTACCTAGGGTTCCGATCCAGTCCATGGTGGCACAGATCATATGACCCGCTACAGGAGGCGACCGGGTCAAGGTTTAAACCCTAGCGGTTAGGGTCCTGGGCCGAGCTGTTGGGCTGAAAGAAATAGAGCTACTGGGCCGAAAAGGAAAAAGCAAGCTGAATAAATAAAAGAGGAAACGGGTCCTCTTATAACCCGGTTTATACCCTATTTGGACCCATTTTTGTACTAATCAGGTGGGCTGAATACAAGGAGTTTTAGGCCTAATTAAATAGAGTAATTTTTAGCCTACATGGATGCTTTTGTGACCCGGATTTGACCTGATTTTGCCCCTACTTGACACGCATTTTTGGAGAATAAATGGGCTGAAAAGGTGCTTCTGGCCCAATAAATTAAAGGGACACTTTCCCTTAGTTTTGGGCCGAATTTGCTTCATTTTTTGGGCTCTAGTTTGTGGATTTTTTTTTGAGTTTTGGCCTTCTGTTCGGGCTGAAACTGTATTAGACAGATGTATGAGTTTTTTCATGCTTTAATTGCACATTTCCCCCTTGGAAATACTTGTGCACTATGGCCGATGAGGGGGGAGAGCAGCCTTTCTTCATTTGGTTGCACAGCCATAGGAGTTGGGTAGTGGGTTAATTAATTAGCGTACGTGAAATTAATTCACCCACTGCTAGTCGTTAATTGGACTTGATGGTTATCACGCGCTCTATGCTCACACTACACTTTGTGTTAAATTAGCATATAGCTGTCCATTTGCTTAAAATAGAGTGGGCAATTACAAAATCACCAGGCTTAACGCACGCCATATAAGTTGTGGCTATTCTCTCCATCACTAGGGGGCTATTTTTGGAGGGATCCACAAGAGTTATTGGCACCGCCTACGAACACTCTTGCCCTCTAAAATAGCCTCGATTCACACCACGAGAACGTTTGAAGTCCAATAACACCACTCTTTCTTCACCTTAGGGGTGTATATGGTAGAAGCTGCTCCTCCATTGGCGGTCCTAGCTTCACTTGGATTCAGCACCACCAGCACACCATGGCAACCATTCAAGACCCAAGTACACCACACTTGGCTGCGCTTTTTTGTCTACCACTGGTGGCTTCTTCATCATCCTTTCTTCAAGACCCGAGACCCAAGTCTCGGCTGCGATGAGGATATCATATGAAGAGCCAGTACCCATTTCTGGTTGCTATGTATAAGTCCAGATTCACACATACATCTGGACTTGTATTTATTTCCCTAGGCTTAGCAATATCTAACTTAGGGTTAGCATTTTATATAGGGGGGTGCCCATTAGGGTATCCCCCCCCACATCACAGTTTTCCCTAGGTTTCACCTTTTAGCCTAGGGTTTGCACTACTTTTTATTTGGTAGGGTCGCCAGTACCTTTATGGGGCTCTACCGTGGACGTTTCACCACATTTTCTATTTACCATATTTACAGCCAAAGGCAATAAACCATAGAAATAAAGTTTGAAATAAATTGAAAACCAGATCCCCCTGAACATAACATGGGATCTATGTTGGAACATAGATATTACAGGAAAATGATTCCACTTTAGGAGCATCATCCTGTGCCTCCGGCTGAGCCTTCTCCCCCTTCAAGCCTGGCCTTCTCCGCTTCTAGTGATGCAATTTGGATGGCTATAGCCCCCAACCTTGCATTGAGCACCACTATCTTGGCCTTCTCAGCATCTGCAGGAGTAGAAGCTTCAGGGTTCCATGGAAGATCATGAACGTGCCGCATGCCAACAGTCTTCTTGTTAGGCCGGAGAAACCCTGTATCGATGATCACATCCTTTGCTTTTCCCTTCACCTTGGCACACTTAGCCAATGCAGATATCAGACATGGATACACCAGAGCATGTTTCGCCTTTGGAGCAGTAACTTGCCTAACTAAACTCTACTGAATAAACAACCCTATGTTGACTGGATTCTGTGTTCCAACACAGTACAACAATTTCGCCATTTCTCTTGTCAAAACAGTAGTATTGGAGAATGGCATCCAGCAGTTCACAGCTACCTGATATAAACCAAAAAACCTAGAAGACAGGCAGGAAGCATGTGAGTATCCAGTCTTAGGCCATTCTGTCTTGTACCCTCCTGAGATGACCTCCGGAATATTGACACATTTAAGCTGTCTGGAAAAACCCCTTCAAAGTCTGAGTTTTCAGCCCTGAAATTCTATTTATCCTAGCAGCAGAAAAATCAATGATCTTCCCCCTAACATAGATCATCTCAAACCATAGGGAACCAGCCTCTAAGTTCCCAACCATCATATTGGAATATACTTCATTAACCGCCTGCTTATTGTACTGTAGCAGCCCTCTTCATCCCAATTGCTTCCAAAAAATTAGAAAAAATGCTAGCTCTATATGCCTCTAGATCTAGTGGTCTCTTAGTAATTATTTTCCTCTCAGTAAACACATCTCTCATTTCCTCACAATTTATATCGAAGTAAGAAAAGGACAGTGCGTCACTTACAGGAGGAGGTGGCAGCACTTTCATCTTGGGAGCAGCATGGGTTTTCTTGGATTTCTTGGGTGGCGGGGAGTCTTCAGTAGCAGGCATCTTCCTCTTGCCTCTAGCATATTGAAAAAATTCATCTAGCACCTCATCACTGGAGTAGATCAACTCAGGCTCCTGTGTTGGAACATACTTAGAATCTCCAATATCTTCTTATTCAGCCGTTTCTACCATGCCATGTGTTTCAACATGCTGATCCTTAACTAATTGATCTTGCCTCAAATCAAATCCTCCAATTTCTCCTCCGTCTGAATGCTCCTATTCGTCATGTGCATTATCAGTGACATCACACTGATCTAGACCTCACATGTCTTTATCATCAATTTCCATATCTTCAGCCCCTACTGAATTTGCTCTGTGTACTGGAACATACCTAACACTGTTTCCATCTTCACTATCTGTAATCTCAACGATCACAGGTTTTCCAAAGTCTTCAATCCTGTGAGCAGCCTTAACATCATAGAATCCTACAGGCATTCTATTTGTAGATTTAACCACTTCCAGCCCCTCAACCTCATCATCACCTATCTCCTTGATCTTAACATGGCTAGGGCCAGGAATAGATGAGTAAACATGAAATCTATCCTTCCCTCTATAAACACCATATTTCCCCCTCAAACATTTGACTTCATAATTTTCAATATCCTCTATATTGCCAATATCACCAGACAAAAGTTCCTTAACATTAACATTAAAAAATTCTCTCTCTATACTCTTAAGTTTAGTCAAATCCACCATACTTCTATTGGCTTCAAGTTACTCAAAAATATCATCAATGGTTTTAAATTCCATTCCAAGAACCTTGAGAGTAGGAGGATCAGGACCTGTTACCTTTTGATAGGGACCTTTCCTTTTGCCTCTGAATTCTTCACTTTGTCCGTCATCACAAGTCGAGTCAGCCTCCATATTTTCTTCCCTTTGCTCAACATTGTCCTTTTATGGAGTTTGAGAGGTTTCTTGAATCTCATTCTCAATAGTGGGAGATTTAGGGTTTGAAGGAATTTTTTCGGCAGAGGTTTGTTATGAGGAGAAAAATCTTGGCAGAAAATTTTGGCAACAAGAATCTGCAGAACACCACGAATAGTGGAAGAGCGGCCGAAAAGAGAGGGATATGGAAAGATTGAAACAATTTTGAACAAATACAAACTCTTCACTTCTTTCCCTTGTTTGCCGCAAAAACCTTTTACCTTTCCAAGAAGAGCAATGATTCTACTTTTCTCTCTTGTCAACTCAAGACACACCTACTTCCAACATACCATAACTCCAATTTCTTTTTCTTCCAACATACCATACCTCCATAGCTTCTATTTTTGTAACATTTTCTTCTTTCTATTTTTTTGTTTTTCTATTTTTCTGAACCAGAATAAGGAAAAAATATTTACAGCTAAATAAAGGTAAGAATTACCTCAAATCTGACAAACACCTAAGTGTTGTTTGAGAATTTCAAATGTGGCGGTGTCGAATGGTTTTGTAAAAATATCAGCAAATTGCTCAGATGTTGGAACATAGACTACCACATCTTCCTTCATTTCAACAAGTTCTTTAATAAAATGATGTCTGATGTCAATGTGCTTGGATCGAGAGTGCTAGATTGGATTTTTATGAAATATCAATAGCACTTGTGTTGTCACATAAATCTTCAAAAGCCCTTGTGAATTCCATAGTCGTTTATCATTTGCTTCATCCATAACAATTGTGCACAACAACTTCCAGCAGTAAGATATTCAGCTTCCGCAGTAGACAAAGAGATCAAATTTTATTTCTTACTAAACCAAGAAACTAGGTTCGTACTAATAAAAAAACATCCACCTGTAGTGCTCTTTCGATCATCAACATTACCAGCCCAATCAGAATCGATGTACCCAATTAGATCAGAATCTTGATTCTTAGAATACCAGACACCATACTAAGAAGTCCCACTTACATATCGAATAACTCTTTTGACTGCAGTGAGATGAGATTCCTTTGGATCAGCCTGAAATCTTGCACATATTCCTATGCCAAAACATATATCTGGTCTACTTGCTGTCAAATACAATAGACTTCCAATCATGCCCCTGCCTAACTTCTGATATACTGCAACTCTTTTCTCATCCTATACCAGTTTGTCAGAAACCCCCAAAGGTGTTTGAACTGCTCTGGCATTGGTTAAACTAAATCTTTTTACCAAATTCAGGCCATACTTGCGCTGATTTATGAATAGGACATTTTTTCCTTGCTTAACTTGCTGTCCTAGAAAATATGTGAGTTCTCCAACCATTCTCATCTCAAATTCATCCTGTATAATAGTGAGGAAATCATGTACCATAGATGGTGAAGTAGAGCTGAAAACTATATCATCAACATATATTTGGGCAATCAGAATTTTTGATGCATTTTCAAGCACAAACAAGGTGCGATCTACTCCCCCTCGACGATAACCTTTCTTAAGAAGAAAGTTAGTAAGTCGACCATACCATTCCCTTGGTGCTTGCTTTAAGACATATAACGCCTAATTGAGGTGATACGCATGATCAGGGTAATGGGGATCCTCAAATCCTTTAGGTTGTTCCACATATACGTCTTCATTTACCACACCATTTAGGAAAGACTCTTAACATCCATTTGATACAGAGCAAAGTTCATAGAGAAGGCAATAACAAGCAAAATTTGAATTGACTCTAACCTGGCAACTGGTGCGAATGTCACATCAAAGTCGACTCCTTCAACTTGTGTATATCCTTGAGCTACCACTCTGGCTTTGTTTCGAGTAATATGTCCTTCCGCATCAGATTTATTCTTGAAGATCCATTTTGTACCGATAACATTTACACCTTTAGGGAAAGGAGTGAGATACCATACATCATTTCTTGCCAACTGTCCTAGTTCTTCTTGCATTGCAGCAATCCAGTATTTTTACTAGTAATGCCTCCGTCTAGTTCCTCCGTCTAGTTCTTGGGTTCAATGAGAAATAGGAAGCATTGTAATCCTGCAAACTTTCTATAATCAACCTGAGGAACTGATCGAGTACTCCATGTCATTGATTCAGGTTGATATTGTGTTGGAACATATGATAAGGTAGTGAGGGTTGATGTTCCAACATGCCCAGTTTCATCTAGTTCAGCAGGGTAATCAGTCTGCTCATATGTTCCAACATGCGATGGGTCTGGCTTTTTAGGTTGACTCGGCTGTGTTGGAACATGGGTTTTATTGAGTTCATCTTCTACAACATCTGAACCTTGTCCTTCATTAGAATAATCCACAATAACATTTATGGATTCCATGAGAGTGTTTGTCCGAAGGTTGTAAACACAATATGCCCGGCTGTTCACAGAATACCCAAGAAAGATTCCAAAATCACTGGGATTGTAAAATTTTTCCAATTGCTCTCTATCTCTGAGAATGTAAAACTTGCTTCCAAACACATGAAAGTATAAGACATTTAGTTTCCTGTCCTTCCAGATCTCGTAAGACGTTTTGCTTGTGAATGGACGCATATACACTCGATTGATTGTATAGCAAGCTATGTTAATGGCTTCTACCCGCCATTTTTTGTGAATTTCTTTCTCGGCTTACATAACTCGAGCCATCTCTTGCAGAGTTCTATTTTTCCATTCTACAACACCTCACTTCATGTTCCAGCAGATAGCAATTATCTGATGATCGAATGCCTGAAAGGACTTTGGCTTCTCCATGTTTCGCTATACATTTTTCTTTCTAAAATTCCACAGTCATATTGTCGTCACACAGTTGACTTATGCTTAGTAGATTGGCCTTTAAGTCTTTAACAAACAAAACACTGGTGAATAATGGGAATCCTTCAATTTGCAGTTCACCTTTTCCAACTACTCTACTCTTCTTTCTATCGGTGAAAGTGACAAAACCACTGTCGTAAGGTGTGATATTTGTGAGGAATTCCAGGGTTCCAGTCATGTGGCGAGAACATCAACTTTCTGACCATCTTTAATTTCTGGGCATCATCTATATTAGAACATACCGAGAGTTGACGTCTTGCCATGATGTCTCCAAGTGGTTTTTGGCATTGTTCCTCTATGTGCCCTTGGTATGAGCAGTAACTGCATATGAGAGGTTTTTGTTGATGAGGCTTGCCGAAATTTCTCTTTATCTCTCGAATCTTTGACTTGAGCATTATTGTGCTCTTCGGTATCTCTCGAGTGTCGGACTTGAGTGTAACTGTGTTCTTTAGTGGGTTATCATACCCAATTCCGTGTCGATCTCCAAAGCTCTTTCCCATTACCAGAATTTCATCAATTTTTTCTTTTCTAGAGTTCAGTTTAGTAATAGCTGCTTCAGACGTCTCAGCTCTCTTAGTTGCTGAAATTAGCTTCACATTCAACTCGTCAATCTCCTTTTTGAGTTCAGCAACTTCCATATGTAAATCCTTTTCTATCTCCGTCAGATGTGTTTTTTCTTCCTTAAGTACTTTATTTGTATCAAATACTTGGATCTACATAGCATACATCTTTTCATATGGGATGTAGGTTTATTCATCACTTACAACAAGTCTATCATCATCACTAGACTCCTCATATAAATCTACATTGGAACATACAACTTTAACTCTATCTAATGTGTTGGAACATCCATCTTCCAATGCATCATGAGTTTTTGCTCCAAATGCCACATAGATACTTGTAAGTTCCTCTTCGTCTTTCTCGTCCTCTTCATCTTCACTCCAAGATGTGACATAGGATTTTCCCTATTTCTTTCGGGTGTTTGCACACTCAGCCTGAATATGACCATATCCTTCACATTCTCTGCATTGAATTCGTCCAGGCTGTTTTTCATTTTGATTTCTAGAGAACTGTTGATTTCCTTGTTCAAATATCGTCCCACGATTAATTTCAAATTCTTGTGGCCTTGGTCTATTTCCACCATACATTTCCTGAGATTTCTTCTTTACTACTTTCTTCAGCATTCTTGAGGAGTTTTTCGTGATAAGTGCAAGTTTTTCAAACTCGTCATCACTGTCAGATTTGTGATTATCCTTCGATGACAATGTTTTGAATGCAAAATCCATTTGAACCCTTTTTGTAGCCTGTTGGAATGTCATCTCATACGTTTGCAATGATCCCATCAATTCATCTAAGCTCATGGTGGCTACATCTCTTGCTTCCTCTAATTTTGCAACCTTCATTGCAAATCTTTTAGGAAGTGATCTCAAGGTCTTTTTCACCAATTCCGCTTCTTTGTGAACTTTTCTAAGTTGATATGCCATATTGGAGATATCCTTGAGTTTTTCGTTGAATACATCAATAGTGTCATCTTCTTCCATCTTGAGTTCCTCAAACTTTGTAGCCAATATATGTATTTTAGATTCTCGAACTTGACTAGTTCCTTCATGAACAGTTTACAGAATATCCCTAGCTTTCTTGGCTTGATGACATATAGAGATGAGTTTGAACTGATTTTCATCAACTGCCGTGATGATAGCATTTAATGTTTTTGAGTTTGCCAGTGAGGCCTTGAGTTCATCAGGAGTCCAAGTAGATTTGTCTTTGAGTTTCTGCTCCCCTTGATTTGACTCTCCTTCTTTCGCCTTAGAGCTTGTATCAGCATTCTCAATAGGATGGTTCCACTCATTTTCAACATAGTGTAAAGCAAGTTCATCTAGTGAGTTGATGAAAAATCTCATGCGTGCATTCCAATAATTGTAGTTGTTGCCTTCCAGTAGAGGTGGCCGAGACACCGAAGCTCCTCTTTGGTCGCCATGGTAAAATTGGATCACACTTTCCTTGACGCAACCAAGGGAAAAATAAGTGACCAAGCTCTGATACCAATTGAAATTTGGTTTTACCGAATTTTCTTAATTATAGCAATTATGTTCCAATATAACCTATCTAACCAAGTTCGCAATAAAGTAAACTATTAAAGACACGAGACTTGGTTACACAGTTTGATGAAATCCACTTACATCTGCGGGGCCTAGCCCAGTTCAGAATGAATCCACTAATGAGAAAGATACAGTAAAAAGTGAACCATACAAAATACTTATCTTTACTAATCAAACGTGTGAATTCAGCTAGCTCCCCTAGCTACCGATCCACCTTGATCAGACTCCCTTTGACCTCAAAACTTGTTGATGCTGGATCTCCTCCTCCCGAGGAATTAAGACATACGATTCTGAACTTTGAACGGCAGGTCACGTTTGTTGGATCATATAGATCTGGCTCTTTGCAAGACTCTCGGAAAATTTAACATCTGTGTGCAGATTTTCTCTATTAAATTCGTTAGTTTAATGCAGCTGTGGTGTCCCCTTTTAAAGCCATGAGCATATCAGAACTCTACATGATTATCTCTATAACATTCCTATTCCTTATATTCTTCTGAAGCATATCCAAATCCCATAAATAAAGAGATTTTCCTTATCACAATATCTCGCATATATTCGATAATATCAATACCATATTTGTAGGGATCCATAAACCAATTATGCTTCTACCACCGCCGAATATTGCATAATATTTAGATTTCCATAAATCACAAATACTATAATATTCTATCTTTCTTCCGCTCGAATCTGTAGGCATAACTGTGGCTGTCCACATGTTCCAACATGGAAAGTTTTTTCGTTTCCAAATATGTTCACAAATTGCCAATTAAAATATTCAATGAACACCACTTAACTTTACAGATATAAATTTGGATTCGGGCCATTTGGATTGCTTGTGATTTTATCCGGTTCTGCTTGCAGTTTACGAAGGAATTCATTGGTCAAGTAGTTGGACTCCATTTCTACCAGTCTTGTGACAGTCATATGAGCTTGTTAGAACAAGTCAAGATTATAATTAGATTAGATTATGGATTACGTTGTTCATTAGACTAGAGTTATACTAGTATTACCTTTTTGTATTAAATTTATTCAATTCAGTAATACTAGAATCATTATGGAAAATCACTCTTTCATGGTATCAAAGCAAGTATAATCATGGACCTAATTGTTTCCCCCACATTTTTTTTCTTTCTTCCTTTCTTTTTTCCCATCACTCGGCCCACTCCAGTCAACTTCCAGCATAATTCTGGCCAAGTTTTGGCTTTATTCCAGCCATTTATGTGTTCTTCTTCGTAAATTTATGACGTACTTCCATCGGCATCCTTAGCGGTGGCTTACTCTCCGGTCTATTCCCTCAGCATCTACTCAGCGGGCTTTCATTGGCATCTTTTGGACATCACTTGGCGTCACCGTTCGGTAACTAGTATTGGGTGGAAGCATCAATGGACGACAATCTCCAGCAGTCTCCCGACAGGTCTTTGGCTGCTTTCTCATCGTTGGCCATAATTCTTCGGCGTTCGGTTCTCCAAACGGTTCAGCGAGCATATTAGCATTTTCCATCTCTGCTACTCTCAAGTTCCAGCAGTGATTCAGACCAGGGCATCAGATTCACGCACAACCCATTCGCTAGCACCAGCTTTTCAGCGCATCTATTTCACGCGCCCAGATTCATTAGCGTGTAGCTCCACTCGTGCGCAGCATCATTCGCTCTTCAGTCCTCACGAGAGCACTGCTTTGTTTTCAGCTTCACCGAGCTGTCCACTATACCTCATTTGTAAATTGGTCTTCATACTTTGCATTATGGCCCTTTTCGCAGGTAATAAGCATCATGGCCCCCGTGGTTTGTAGATTCTAGCACCAAAAAACACATGGAACTATCTCCTGGTGATGTTGATCATGTGACACCTTACGATGGTTTTAATCACGTCTATGTTGGTAATGGTTATCACTAAAAATTTGCTTTCGAATAGCAAATTAACTCTAGATTTAAATGTTATTGTCTAATTTGATGATCGATCATTTATTATTCGGAAAAAAATAACTAGTGAAACTTTGGGTCACGGTTATAGTGAAAATGAGTTTTATGTTTTAGACTATGGGTTTTTTGAAATCTGGCATGCTAGACTTCATCATGTTCCACATTCCATTATTTCTGGTTTGCGAGCATCTGGATATTTATCTGTCTCATCAGTTTTTACCGAACCTTCTCTTTGTGATGCATGTGAAAAGGCTAAAGGGAAGCATTTATCTTTTTATACAAATGATAAACGGGCTTCTAGGGTACTTGATCTAGTTCATTGTAACTTATGGGGGCCTCTCCTATTTTATCTGCTGATAGTTTCTCCTATTATGCTATTTTCCTTGATGATAATTCTCAACTCTCGTGGTTTTACCCACTGTGGCGCAAATCTAATTTTTGGGATATTTATTGCCGGTTTGAGGCTTTTGTGAAGAACCACTTCTCTTTCACCATTAAGGTGTTTTAGAGTGTTGGAGGGACTGAGTTCATAAATGGTCGTTTACGCTCTCACTTTCAGACAAAGGACATTCATCATCAGATTTCTTGCCCATATACTCCTGACCAAAACGGTCGGGCTGAGTGCAATCACTGCCACATTGCTGAGATGGGCTTGTCTATGTTATACCACTCTCATGTTTCTCTCTCCCACTGGCCTGATGCTTTTGCTACACCCACTTATACCAAAAATTGGTTGCCCACTCATGTTCTTGGGGGACGATCACCATATGAAATTATCAATAGTTGAGTTAATGTTTTTGGTCATTGGGTCTTCCCCTTTGTTTGCCCCTTTGCCGATCACAAGTTGTCTTCCCACAATATTCCTTGTGTCTTTATTAGCTACAGTTTACAGTATAAAGGTTTCTGGTGCCTTGACCGTACTACTGGTATAATCTATGTCACTCGAAATGCACATTTTGACAAAACATGCTTTCCATTTGCCCCTACCATTTCTTCAGTGACCAGTTCTCCACCATTAGTGCTAGATGTTTCTGCCTTTCTTGATCCTGATTCTGATTTGGAAACTCATTTGCCTACAGTTTCTTTTGTGCTGACTATATCTCCTTTGACCTCTTGCTCCATTTATGTTACTGATCTGCCACTAGCACCTCGCCAGACGCCTCCTGCCTCTCCACTGGTTAGTCCACCCAGCTCGGCTGCTTCTTCACCAGCCTCCTCGGTCGGTTCTACTCCTCTGGCCTCTCCTCCTCGGTCTCGCACTCATCGCATGGCCACTCAATCGACGACTGGAGCTATTCAATGCAAATATTATTCGGATATTATCGCTCATGGACTTATTGCTGCCTTGCTTGCTCAGTCTGAGCCCACTGATTATCGTACTGCTCTTCAGGATTCGGGTTGGATTTCCACCATGGATGACGAGATGGCAGCTCTTCATGGTCAGCGCACTTGGGATTTGGTTCCTCGCCCTTCGGACGCTAACATTATTGGCTCTAAATGGGTTTATCGACTGAAGTATCGACCAGATGGAACTACTGAACGTCATAAAGCTAGACTTGTGGCCCAGGATTTCTCATAGATTCTGGGTTTTGACTTTGACCACACTTCCAATCCTGTGGTCAAAGCCTCCACTGTTCGGACCACTACAAGAAACAGAACTTATTACTTTGCCCCTTTTCCTTGGTTTTTGGTTAAGTGCAAACAGCCGAGATAACCTCAGTCATTATTTTTTCAAAGTAAAAAATATTTTTTAGCTCAGTTTAAAAACTGAGGTAAAATGGACTTTTTAAACCGAAGTAAAATGCCTGTCATCAATATTGCACGTATATCTGGCTTACCGACGTTAGTTGTTTTTGAGACCAAAGTAGAACGTCACTCTCGCAGACATAGATGGCCGATGTCGCACGCATGTCTAACTTACTAACGTTGGTTGTTTTTGAGACCTACGTTGCATGTACCACTTGCAGACTTAAAATGACTAATGTCGTACGCTTGCCTGGCTTACCGATATCGATTATTATTGTGACCAACGTTGCATGTACCTCTCGCAAATATGAAATGACCGACGTCGCACGTATGTCTGGCCTACCGACATCACACGTACCTCTCGCATACACCCTTGTG
The DNA here is from genome assembly GCA_037428765.1 of Rubia yunnanensis. Taxonomy (NCBI): domain Eukaryota; kingdom Viridiplantae; phylum Streptophyta; class Magnoliopsida; order Gentianales; family Rubiaceae; genus Rubia; species Rubia yunnanensis. Next base: position 31,324,676 of record CM075062.1, on the reverse strand, counting down.
ATGCACGATTTAAAATGTAATGTTAATAATATAATTATAATAGTGTCATTTTTTATTAAAAAATTAAAAAATTCTATGCAACCCCATTTCTTTTTAATTTTGAAAGAATTTATAATTATACTTTTAACTATGACTTTATGTTTATATTTTTAAATAAAATAAATTAAATATAGAGTTTGAGTAACACATGATCGAGATTTTAATAATAAAATCTAATGTTTAACAAAACTAAAATATAATTTTGTAATTTTTTTATACTACTCCATTTCTTTTAAACTTTTTATAGATTTTATAACTATACTTTTAACTATGACTTTATGTTTATATTTTTTTAAATGAAATAAATTAAACTTTTAATAATATTTAAATGAAATAAATTAAATGTAAACTTGTAATATATTTTATGTACTAGTGTTTTCTAACATTTCATCAAAAATATTTTATTTAATATTTCTATATTTAGGCAAGACTAACAAAAATCATGTTGACTTTCGAGGCTCTTCCGTTCATCCATAAATGGCCAAATTAAATATTCACAATCATATACTATTGAATTTCATTTTGGCGTAGCAAATATTTTTATTCGAACTTTCTTGGAGGGACCTAAGTGATAAAAGTAAAAACTTTACTCATAACTCCAAACTGAAATCCGCTCGAATGTGATGCTACCATATACACCATCATTGGATTTTCCAAGTCTGTATCGGAATATATATCAACAATTAGGCATAAGGACGTATCCGTAATCCTTTCCAATTTTTGTTTCTTACTTCTAAGTATTCAACTCTAAGTTACTCTAGAACATGTACTAGCGTTTTCCAACATTTCACAAAGAAACATTATTTTATATTTCTATATTTAGGCAAGAATATTAAAAATCATATATTTTGGAGCAATGGATAATGAGGTAACACAATTTTTGGGCCATAGTATAATTTTCTAAGACTGTGTAGAAGTAATCAATGTTGACTTTTGATACCCTTCCGTTCACCCATACATGCCCAAATTTCAAATTCACAAACTTATATTATTGAATTTAACTTTGGTGTCGCCAATTTCGTGATTCGACAATTCCAACTTTCTTGGAGGGACCTAATTGCAAAAACTAAAAACTTTACTCATAACTCAAAATTAAAATTTGCTCGAACGTGATGCTACCATATACACCCTCATTGTATTTTCCAAGTCTGAAATGGAATATATATATATATATATTAACAATCATGCAAAAGAACATATTTGTAATCATTTCTGATTTTTCTTTCTTACTTCTAAGTATTCATTTCGAAGTTACTCTAGAACATATACGGGCTCTTTCCAACATTTCACCAAAAAACATTTATTTTATATTTCTATATTTAGGCAAGAATAACAAAAATCATGTATTTTGGAGCAATGGATAATGGGGTAACATGATTTTGGGCCATAGTGTAATTTTCCAAAATAATGTAGAATTAATCAATGTTGACTTTTGAGACTTTTCCGTTCACCCATACATGCCCAAATTGCAAATTCACAATCTTATATTATTGAATTTCATTTTGGTGTTGCCAATTTCGTGATTCGACAAATCAAAATAACCTAAAATGATTAAATGTGCCAATTATGTGACACTAACGTAATGAAATATATAATTGTTTTATTCTATAACAATAAAAAGTTGACTTAACATAAATATCTAATTTAGAATGACATTATGAATTTCAAAAATAGATTAAATTCATTAATTAAACTAATGAACACAATAATAATATAGTCTAATGTTAATTATACTATTGAACAAATTAAATGAAAATCTTGATTTTAACCCTTTTATTTTAGCACATTCTAAATCAAGTCGAAAATATGACCCAAACCCTAATTAGTCTTCCATTATTTTCTAGAAAACCTCTCTCTCCTCTCTTCCCTTCCCTCTCCTCTCTTCCTTTCAGATCCGCCTAGCGGCCACTATCCTCCGCCCAACCTCCGCTATCCACCGTCCATCCGCCGCCCAGCCTTCAACGTCGTCCCACTATCTTTGCCCGAGGCCAGCTCCGTCGACCTCCGCCAACCGAGCTCAAACTGCCACAGAGCTCAGACCAGCGCGCTCCAAATCTCGTAGAGCTCTCCCGGTCTGACATGGACCTCCGATCCAGACTCACTGTCAAGCTTTGCTCCTGATCCGGCATTAACCTCAGCTCCCGATCAAGCGTCGACCTCAGCTTTCAATCCGCTGTAAACCTCTTCTCCCGATCCGCTGTCGACCTCCACTCCGCTCGCAGTCGAGCTCAGACCATCGCCATGCCAAGCCACCGACCTAACACCATCACTGAGGTCAGATCTACTTTTTAGAATTTTAGGCTTTTAAAACTATTTTAGGGTTTTAGGGTTTTTTTAACTATTTAATTAAATATCATTATTGTGTTATCTGGTTGTTGAATCTGGTTAATGAAATCTAATATTAAATTATATTAGATTATGATATTAACTATCAAAAGCAAGACCGGCATCAGTTCTGCTTTTGGTATTTTTTTAAAAAAAATTCATAATAATACGTGCGACGTCACACCGTTCTCAGTAGCGATGTCACACCGTTCTCGGTAGCAATTTTGGTAAGACCAATAGCGAGTGTCGGTAGCGGTTTGGTAAGCCTAATAGGGGTGCGATGTTACATGAAATTAAGGTAAAATATATCCATATTTACTTTGGTTTTTAGGGAAAAAATTGAGGTGAATAGGCCTGAAAAACCATTGTAATAGATGTTGTTTGTAGTAGTGGACAGTTCTCACCATTGCCACGATGTGTTCATGGCCGCTACATCAGCTGGATGTAAAGAACGCCTTCCCTAATAGCGACCTCGATGATCCATTTTATATGAAGCAACCCATTAGATACAAGGACCATGTTCATCCGGATTATGTTCGTCACTTACGGAAGGCCATTTATTGACTTAAGCAAGCTCCTCGGGCATGATTTTAGCACTTCAACACTTAGTTTTTAGTGCTGCACAGCCGACACCTCTATGTTCGTTCCTTCGCGAGGATCATCATTACTGTATATCATGGTGTATGTTGATGATGTCATTCTTACAGGGAACGATTCAACTCTTCTTCAGCAATTCACTAATCGGACACGTCGGGAGTTACGATTAAGGGCCTAGGTTCTCTTCACTACTTTCTTGGCCTGGAAGTTTCACCTACTTTATCAGGTTTACTTCTTGGTCGAGCAAAGTATGCTTGGGACATTCTCACCTGATGCTGCACTAGTATCAACACCATTTGTGTCAGGTTCTCAGTTGCACAGTTCGACCAGTCCACCATTTTGGAATCTGACTTTGTATCGTTCACTAGTTGGGGCTCTTCAGTACCTGACCATCACTCATCACGATTTGGCCTTCTTGGTTAACATTGTCAGCCAGTATCTTCAATATCTTAGAGATAATCATTGTGCTATTGTAACTCGGATTCTGTGGTATGTTTGGGGCACTCTACACTTTAGTCTTACTTTTTGGTCTGCCAGTTCTCCAGAGGTGTTGGTGTACTCTGATGCTGATTAGGCTCACTGTTTAGAGACTCGCCGATCCACTTATGGATATGTTGTTTTCTTGGTGGGAACCTTGTTTCTTGGAATGCCAAGAAACAACCCACAATTTCTCATTCCAGCACTGAATTTGAATATCGTGCTCTTGCCAACAGTGCTTCTGAGGTTATTTGGCTTACTCATTTGCTCTGAGATCTCATAGTCCCTTGTATGGTCCTCCGGTGTTGTTATGTGACAATAACAGTGCCATCTTCTTGGCTGAGAACCACTTTCTCACAAGTGAGTAAAGCACATCGACATCGACTATCACTTTGTTTGAGAGTTGATTGCTTCCAGAAAGCTGCGAGTTACTCATGTTTCTACTTCTCTTTAGATTGTGGATATCTTCACCAAAGGGCTCTCTCGTCTGCTGCTCGAGTTCTACAGATCCAAGCTCTCTGTCGGTGAGCATTTGATGCTTTGCTTAAGGGGGGTCTTAGAATAAGTCAAGATGATGATTAGATTAGATTTGATTATGAATTAGGTTGTTGACTAGACTAGAGTTATACTAGTACTAGTTTACCTTTTGTATTATATTTATTCCATTCAGTAACACTAGAATCATTATGGGAAATCATTGTTTCAGACCTTCATCACAAAACTTTTCCAGTGCATCGTTTGCAACATTTGCAATATCAGATTGTAGTGAGAAAAATTGTTTCAACTCATGTACATATTAACTTAGATTGTTAATTATGTGAGCAACTTTCATCATGCTTGATAAACTGAAACACGGGAAAACTTAGATATTTTGGGAATGATTATCTGTGTGATATTGACATAATGATGGGTTATTTATACCCAAATGTACAAGATATAACTAAGGGAACAAGTAACCTATTACAACACAAACTCTATTACACTATTACTCCCCTCAAGTTGACACATGAAGATCAAGAATGCCTAACTTGGAACTGATATGTAGGAAAGACGTTCGTCCTAGTGCCTTGGTAAACATGTCTGTTGGCTGCTCTGAAGTGGCTATGTGATAAGTAGAAATGGTACAGGAAGACACTAGTTCACAAACAAGATGACAGTCAATCCCGATATGCTTAGTTCGCTCTTGAAACACCGGATTAGCCACAATGTGAAGAACAGCCTGACTATCACAATATAAGTGAAACGGATCCTAATGCTAAATTCTGAGCGAGTGGAGAAGCGAGCGAAGCTACAACAAGCGTTTGCCATAGCTCTGTACTCAGCCTCGGCAGACGGGCGCAATACAGTGTGCTACATTTTGGTCTTCCAAGAGATCGAAAACACACCTAGATTGACAAAGTAACCAGTAACAGAGTGACGAGTGATAGGATAGGTTGCCCAATCAGTGTCACAATAAGCAGTCAGAGCTAAACTGCTATCTTGAGAAACAAATAGACCTTGACCCGGGCTACCTTTCATGTAATGAAGAACATGAAGTGCAACGGTTTAATGCTAAAACTTTGGATTCTACATGAACTGAGATAAAGTATGAACTGTGAAGCTGAGTTTAGGCCGAGTGATAGACAGATAGATTAACTAGCCAATCAAATGACGATATTGGCTGGATGATAATAATCCGGACCAGTAGCATTTGAGAGATTATGTGTTGGGTTCATAGGCGAAGAGACTGGCTTTGCACCTAGAAGACCAGCCTCGGCGACCATTTCTAGGGCATACTTGTGCTGAGAAACAAAAATACCAGAGGGCCTTCGCAACTTTGAGGGCCAAATTATTTTTGAGAATACCGAAGTCCTTCAAGTGAAAGCACAAAGACAAGTACTGTTTGAAAGTAGAGATGGCAGTAGGGCTATTACCTGCAATAATCAAGTCCTTAACGTACACCAAGAAATGAAAAGTGTGACCAGCTTGGCAGAGGCTGAACAAAGAATAACCTGCATAGCTTTTCTGAAAACCATACTGACGAAGGGCCTTTGTGAGCTTGGAAAACCAATTTTGAGGAACTTGGCGGAGACCATAAAGAGACTTGTTGAGACGACAGACTTGACCAGTCAATGATTTAGAGTACCCTAGTGGTGGAGACATGAAAACTAACTCATCTAGATCATCGTGAAGAAATGCATTGTGAACGTCCATTTGATGGATTTCCCAACCACGAACTGCAGCCACTAATAAGATCGTACGAATAGTGACCATCTTGGCGACTGGAGCAAAAGTTTCATTTAAATCAATGCTTTCTATCATTCTATGTCTTCGTTCGACTTATACTTGATATAGTAGACCAACTTATACCCAATAGGTTTCTTTCCAGGAGGAAGAGATGTGAGAGACCACGTGTTATTTCTCTCAGGAGCTTCAAGCTCTACTTAAATGGCATGTCACCAACATGGATGTTGTAAAGCCTCAGAAAAATGAGTGGGTTTGTGCCCAGAAGTGACAACCACAAGAAAGTGGGAGTGAGAAGGAGCGAACCTATGAGAAGAAACAAAACGACTGATAGGATATGGAGTTGACGAAGTGGCCGAGCTGGATTGGGGAACTCCTGTGAAAGTGGAGCTACATATGAAATCCTTGAGAAAAATGCTCGGCCTACGATTGCGGGTGCTTCGTCGATCCTCTGGATGAGGTGCCTCAGAAATTTCCCCAGGCAAACCCTGACAGCGGGCGGTCGTCGCACCCCTATTCAAAAGATAATTTGTAAGCCCTTTTTGCTTACTTTCTACAACTAGGTAGATAGCGGCAAATCGGGGTCGTCCAAGGAGAAGAGGGATCTTCCTAAGCGCTTAAGCACAAATGGTTGATATTATGCTAGGAGTAGATATATATACACACACATAAAAGCAAGTAAAATTGGGGGGGGGGGGTTGGTTGGTTGGTTGTTCCTAAGTTACGAAAGTAAAAAGACAAGATAACTAGCAAGGTCAAGTGACTATGCTAATCATCAAACAAAACTAAGAAAAGGGGTTTTAAAACTACAAAGATAAAAAGCCTTGGGGGCAAGGGATATCCACTTCCAAATCTAATGTAGGCCATTGAATCATTCACTCATTCTATCATATAGCATTACATGACTCAACATCAACATACCCATCTAGCAAGAATCACAACACGTTATGCACAAGAAGTTCTAAGTTCACGCTCATAGATTTTCATGCAAAGGAGCTACGGAATTCGTCACGTTCCTAACACCTAACCAATTCAATCATACAAGCACTCCCTATGCTCAAGCAACTCATGGCACAAATGAAGTGAAACACACCATCAAGAATACATAAATGCTAAATAACAAATGCTTCAAGGATGAATTAAAACCATCTATTCAATACTTCAACTACTTGTTGTGGAGACTAAACTCATATCCTTCTTAGTTCGTAGTTTGCAAGAGTGAGTTCGACATCTCTCGTCAAACCTCACCAATGACTCCCGTTGTCGCGACCACGACTCAAGGTATCCCATTGGTGGCATTTAATCACGAAGAACCAACAAGCTTGGCAATGCTTATAACCACTACACCGTGACTAAGCATTTAACCAATTCATGCAATTACACGAGATTGGATGAACGTGCAACGCACATTCATCCAAGAGCATATAACTCTCTCGTTTGCTATACAAACAAACATGACGAAGAGTTCAACATCAATCACATTCATCTAGCACATTATCAATCCATCAACACAATCAAAAGCTCTAAATCATACTCATACATTCCTAACAAGAAAAGGGGGGAAATCAACCCAAATCCCCCAAACCCTAGCTAGCAATTCATACAAGTATTTCATATCCTCAAGCTTCCAACAACATCAATGAAATCAACAATTAACATTCAAAGCACAATAAGAGCACAATAGCAAAAACACCAAATAGATAGATAAAAATGGTTCTTGCTACATAGATGTGGAAGCTTCAATCCTTTGCTCCCAAGTACAAAAACTACTCTAGAACAACAAAAGACATAGAAACTAAGAAAACAAGAAGATAAAACCTAGGGTTTTGGCCCAAAACAGGGGCCAAAAGCTGTGGAGAAGAAGGGGTGAAGAGGTATTTATAGTGGGAGAAAACGGGGAGAAAAATGCTGCTGCAGAGCTGGATTCGCGCTGTCGTCGCAACTCGCGACCAGTTCCATCGCGACTCGCGACCAGTAGTGAAATCCAGCCCTCTTTTGTTTTGCTTCCTCCGGGTGAACCGTTGATCCATTTCGGGAGTTCTTGTAGTCGATTTTATAGTGCTCAAGAAGAGGAATCCAATGGTGCCACTCTTGAGGGATGATTCTTCTCGGAAAATTCTGAGAACCCTGGATCATCATTCATCCATTGCTTTGCTCTCCTTTCTTCATCTCTTCACTTCTTCAAATCTTCACAAAGCTCAAATGTAAAGGTCTTCAAATCTTCAAATCTTCAAAGATAAATCTTCAAAGTCTTCAAATCTTCAAAGTCTTCAAACAAATCACCTTGTCACACAAAATCATCTAAAAAGTGATAAAAACGTCAAAGCCGCCTTTATCCCTCCTTAGATGATTTCAAGGCAAAATGCCACATGTAGAGCACAAAATTGCACAAAACCTAATCCTAAAAAGCCTAAAATAACCATCTAAAATGGACACATCAAACCTCCCCACACTTAAACCTTACTCGCCCTCGAGTAAGAAAAGATTCAAGCACACGGCGGAAATGACATATCCACATCCTAAAAACCCTAAAATAACTGCATAAAATGGCCTCATCAAACCTCCCCACACTTAAACCTTACTCGCCCTCGAGTAAGAAAAGATCCAAGCACACGGAGGAATTCATATGGCCATATCCTAAACTAATCCCCCAAACAAAGCCTCACAAAAACTCTCAATATCATAAATCCCAAAATAAAAGCTCACATGAGAATTTTTCACACACACATCCCCAATCCTAAATCTAACCAAACCTACCACTTATCAATTCACTACCCATAAAAATATTTCAAAGCCCAGAATTGATATTCCCAAAGTCCAATGACACAAGATGAAGTTAAAACCGTTTAAGAGGTTTAAGCACATACTTCACCTAATGCCAATATATCCACCAAAATCCAATGACATAAAATGAAGCTAAAGCCATATAAGAGGTTCAAACACATGCTTCACTAAATGCCAATATATCAACCAAAAACGAAGTAGAAAAAGATAAGGAATTTCATAACCACACTTCGTTTCCTAACCCACTAAGCTACCCAATCCCAAGAGGTCTATAGATGTTGAACTACCCAATCCATCCATGTGACAACCGCAACCTTATGACTCCAACGCCGGCAAATGAGTGAAATCTTAGAATTTTTCTTTTTCTCTCGTTTTCTCTCATTTTGCCTAGGAGCTCTTTCGAGTTTTCATCCTAGCTACACATCATGTTTCTTTAACTCACATCTCACCTTTTTCTGCACATTTTAGCCTCTCATTTTTGCCTAGGCCAGCCTTTTGGATTTTCGACCTATCCGGGCCCCCAATGTTGCCTAAGTTGCCCTCTCGGGTTTTCAACTTAACAGGTTTTCTTTTTTTTTTCTTTTTCTTTTTTTTTCTTTTTTTCTATTATTTTTTTCTCATGTTTTTCCAATGAAAAGTAGCAAAAAGCATTCCAAAACTATCTAGCATGCATGTGAATCCTCTAACCCCTCCCCACACTTAAAACATTACATTGCCCTCAATGTAAACATATAAGGCAAGAACAATAACAATCAAGGTAAGGGGGTAGAGTGACACCCGTTTCTCCGCAAAGTCGCCGGTGATGTGGCGCAATCCAATGTAATTGTATGGTCCCGAAATTGGTTTCGGAACCGGAAGGGGGAACAAAGATACCGTAGAAGAACTCACCCCTCGAGAAAAGCATTGTATCCGTGGCGCCATTTGATCAAGACTAACACCACAAAGAACAACATTAAACTCACAAGTACATAAGGATTTGTAATACTAGGCTTAGCATCAATAGTTAATAACCATAGTATTTTCAAAGAACAACCAATCCACTCTCAACCACCACTATAAGATTATTCATTAAAAATATCCAACATATATTGACATGTATACAAGCATCATTATAAGATATGCACTTACGGTCACAATATGTAGTCGGCATACTACAATCAACAAATGTACTATAAAGATGCAAGAATGTTCATATGCTAATATATGTAGGATGGTGGAGGAATGAGAGGTATGTGATGGTTCTTAGGAGTGTTGGGTGGAGAAGAAGGAAGAATCATGCAATGTTTAAGATCAAATGAAAACATGGAATTTTCATCGCGACTCGCGACTGAAGCGATCGCGACTCGCGACGGACTTCATCGCGACTCGCGACGGGTTCGTCGCGACTCGCGAAAAGTAGAGGCCAGGAGCATACTTTTTGGAAACATTTTCTGATCACGTCGCGACTCGCGACCTCTTAGTCGTGACTCGCGATGGCCCATCGCGAGTCTGTCGCGACTCGCGGAAAGTTGGTTCCGAGAGCTCAAAAATCCTGAGCTCGTCGCGACTCGCGATGAAGCTCATCGCGACTCGCGACGAGCATCGCGAGGTCATCGCGACTCACGGAAAGTTGGTGCTGGGAGTGGATTTTTCTCCCCTGTTCGTCGCGACTCGCGACGAAGCTCATCGCGACTCGCGACGACAGGGTATCCCAAGCTTAAAATTTTTTTGTTTTCTTACCAACTGTCCAAGCTTTCTTCCCTCGTTCATTGATCTCGTTCCTTCATCTCCTTCATTGCAATGCACTTCATGTTGCTACAAAATCACAGAAAAACATGCCATAAAAAGAACAAAACAAAACAAAAACAAAAACAAACTAAGAAACACAAACTAAGAAACAAAAACTAAAAGAAATGCCGAATTTATTTAACGTCGTCGGCACAACAAAGCTCCGTATTTTTAAGGTCGTCGGCACGACCCTAATGTTATCCGTATGGTGAAGGCTTGAACCCCTTCACCATGAGCTTCCAAAAGTCGAGAGGTGGGGGTACAAAACTTTCAAGAGGAAAGTTTTGTGGAGGTGGAGATGGTTCAAAGGGAATTGAGTGGTTAGGGGGCTTGGGATAATCTTTCGGCTCCTCTCTCGTTTCCCTCAAAACTTCCAAAAATGGTGGAGTTGGTTCACTAGGTGGGAGAAGGGGTGACGATGCTAATGGATGTAGCACTATCACCTCTTCCTCCATTTTTCTATCCTCTACAACCAACTCCTCATCCCTTTCAAACTCAAAATCATTTTTATTGGTGACCTCACTCACCGAGTCATCGAGTTCAAGTTGGGATGGTGTATTTTCGGAATCACGAGCTTCCATGCGGGCCAATACCTCTAATATGTTCCTCGCATGCCCCTCAATGGCCTCAACACTAGAGGAGAGCTGGGTATCCGGCTCCTCACTAGTAAAGGAGTTCAAGTTTGCTATGGTATTTAAGACATCCTCACGTGTCAAACTTGAACTTCCTTGTTGGGCTTGGTTTTGGGGTATGGTATAGGGTGGTGATAGCCAACTAGGTTGCTCGTAATGTTGGTTTTCCGGCTCATTCTCATACCACCAATCCAGACTACCACTCCATTCCGGATTGTTAGAGTTGTGGTATGGAAAACACTCTTGAACATTTTGCCCTTGAAAACCAACATCTCCAACCTCTTGATAGCACTCTTCATAGTACCCATGGTTTTGAAAACCAAGGGTTCTTTCTCGGTCATCGTGCTTTTCCCACAACAAAGGGCAAGATTCAGTAGGATGGTCGGAGTGACACATCCTACAAAACCTTGCTTGTTGAGCCTCTCTTCTCATCATGAGTTCCCTCAAGGTGAGACGCTCCATTAAATTTTTATTTATTTTTCTTCAAAAGTTTGGAATCATAGTGCAAGGATTCTCGATAAAATAAATTACCAAGAACTCAAGCAATACCTACTCCGAACAAAAACAACCACCAAGTAGTGGAAAATAAAAACAACTAGCCAATACACAACCAAATACACCTAAATACTTAAAAATAAATGCCTCTTCCCCGGCAACGGCGCCATTTTGACAGCGGGCGGTCGTCGCACCCCTATTCAAAAGATAATTTGTAAGCCCTTTTTGCTTACTTTCTACAACTAGGTAGATAGCGGCAAATCGGGGTCGTCCAAGGAGAAGAGGGATCTTCCTAAGCGCTTAAGCACAAATGGTTGATATTATGCTAGGAGTAGATATATATACACACACATAAAAGCAAGTAAAATGGGGGGGGTTGGTTGGTTGGTTGTTCCTAAGTTACGAAAGTAAAAAGACAAGATAACTAGCAAGGTCAAGTGACTATGCTAATCATCAAACAAAACTAAGAAAAGGGGTTTTAAAACTACAAAGATAAAAAGCCTTGGGGGCAAGGGATATCCACTTCCAAATCTAATGTAGGTCATTGAATCATTCACTCATTCTATCATATAGCATTACATGACTCAACATCAACATACCCATCTAGCAAGAATCACAACACGTTATGCACAAGAAGTTCTAAGTTCACGCTCATAGATTTTCATGCAAAGGAGCTACGGAATTCGTCACGTTCCTAACACCTAACCAATTCAATCATACAAGCACTCCCTATGCTCAAGCAACTCACGGCACAAATGAAGTGAAACACACCATCAAGAATACATAAATGCTAAATAACAAATGCTTCAAGGATGAATTAAAACCATCTATTCAATACTTCAACTACTTGTTGTGGAGACTAAACTCATATCCTTCTTAGTTCGTAGTTTGCAAGAGTGAGTTCGACATCTCTCGTCAAACCTCACCAATGACTCCCGTTGTCGCGACCACGACTCAAGGTATCCCATTGGTGGCATTTAATCACGAAGAACCAACAAGCTTGGCAATGCTTATGACCACTACACCGTGACTAAGCATTTAACCAATTCATGCAATTACACGAGATTGGATGAACGTGCAACGCACATTCATCCAAGAGCATATAACTCTCTCGTTTGCTACACAAACGAACATGACGAAGAGTTCAACATCAATCACATTCATCTAGCACATTATCAATCCATCAACACAATCAAAAGCTCTAAATCATACTCATACATTCCTAACAAGAAAAGGGGGGAAATCAACCCAAATCCCCCAAACCCTAGCTAGCAATTCATACAAGTATTTCATATCCTCAAGCTTCCAACAACATCAATGAAATCAACAATTAACATTCAAAGCACAATAAGAGCACAATAGCAAAAACACCAAATAGATAGATAAAAATGGTTCTTGCTACATAGATGTGGAAGCTTCAATCCTTTGCTCCCAAGTACAAAAACTACTCTAGAACAACAAAAGACATAGAAACTAAGAAAACAAGAAGATAAAACCTAGGGTTTTGGCCCAAAACAGGGGCCAAAAGCTGTGGAGAAGAAGGGGTGAAGAGGTATTTATAGTGGGAGAAAAAGGGGAGAAAAATGCTGCTGCAGAGCTGGATTCGCGCTGTCGTCGCGACTCGCGACCAGTTCCATCGCGAGTCGCGACCAGCAGTGAAATCCAGCCCTCTTTTGTTTTGCTTCCTCCGGGTGAACCGTTGATCCGTTTCGGGAGTTCTTGTAGTCGATTTTATAGTGCTCGAGAAGAGGAAACCAATGGTGCCACTCTTGAGGGCTGATTCTTCTCGGAAAATTCTGAGAACCCTGGATCATCATTCATCCGTTGCTTTGCTCTCCTTTCTTCATCTCTTCACTTCTTCAAATCTTCACAAAGCTCAAATGTAAAGGTCTTCAAATCTTCAAATATTCAAAGATAAATCTTCAAAGTCTTCAAACAAATCACCTTGTCACACAAAATCATCTAAAAAGTGATAAAAACGTCAAAGCCGCCTTATCCCTCCTTAGATGATTTCAAGGCAAAATGCCACATGTAGAGCACAAAATTGCACAAAACCTAATCCTAAAAATCCTAAAATAACCATCTAAAATGGACACATCAGAACCGCTGACTCTAGAAGGGAGACAACATCGGAAGCCACAGTTTGCTGTTGGGCCGAGAGGGCGATGCTGCCACCCCAAGCTCCACAACCGCAAACGGCCTCATTCTCAGCCGAGCGGTAGACAAAGCCTTCAAGGAAACCATGGATCTTTCAGTAGCGAGAAACATCATGGTCGAGCTTCCCTCAGTGAGTGCTAGAGGGGAGGTTGATGGGGACTTTTCCTGCACCGATGGAGCTAACTGGCACTGCAAAAAAATAGGCCTAGCCTAAGCAGCGAATGACATACCATGAATCTTGGTGTCGTGTTTGTGCATCAGGGTCTTGTGGCATTCCTCTTGAATAATAAGAGCATAAACCCTGTAAAGAGAAGGCATTGGTTCCTGCGCCATAATGCTGGAACGGAGAGTCTCGAATGTGTCATCAAGTCCAACAAGAAACTGATGAAGGCGCTCGACATCACGGTCAGTGTGAAGCTTGGTAATGATATTGCAAGAACAATTACTGTAGAGACATGTTTGAAGGGGGACATATGTTGTGACATCGTCCCTAATCTTCTTAAGAGCACCATAATACGAAGCAATAGATTTTCCACCCTGGCAATAGTTCACCAAATCTCGCGAAGCTAGAGAAGATGGGGGCCATTGTTGACAGAGAAGCAATGGCACAATTCTTCCTAGAGCCCAAAAACAGTTTTGGGATAGGTTATAAAAGATCATAGTGAAGGGTCAATGGATTAAATTACCCATCTGATCAACATTTAGTTAACACGATACTAGTCATCCAAATCAATAGAGGTAATATCAACCTGAGAAATTTGACCATCAATAAAGCCCAACTTACACTTAGCCTTGACTGTGTTCTTCATCAAGATGGTCCATTCCTAATAGTTGTTGCCCTTAAGAACAACCGGACAGGGAGACAAGCCCGGATGGTCTGAAGGATGAATGTAGAATGGAGATGAGTGATCAAGAGGATGCAAAAGCAGCTGAGGGCCGAGAGCGTCATTGACCGACGGTGGAGGAGGCAGCACCGTTGGTGTGATGTTTCCGATGAGAGTCTGACGGGGAGATGGGTTGAGTTTCCTTTCTGTGTCGCTCATGGTGAGTTGGTGGAGGCGGAAGTACACTACGGGTAGGTTAGGGTTTGGAAAATTTTTGGTTTCAGAGAGTAGGCTCAAATACCATGAAACAAGGGAAAACTAAGATATTTTGGGAATGATTATCTGTGTGATATTGTCAAAATGATGGGTTATTATACCCAAATGTACAAGCTATGACTAAGGTAACTAGTAACCTATTAAAACACAAACTCTATTACACTATTATAAACATATACATGCAGTGTTCAATTTCCTAAGAGCGAGCTTATTGAGAAGATCAATTACACATCAAGCAATAACTAAATGAAATGGAGATCTAGGAAAATAATTAGCTATAATCTCTATAAGAAGAACACAAACTTTATCAAGGGTTTTTCTAACGAGTGCCCATGGGAACTCGTTAACATTATTAGATTACCATAGATAGTTGTGTAGTTAGTTAGCATGGGCACTCGTTAAAATTATTAATTAGATTCCCATAGAAAGTTGTGTAGTTAGTTAGCATGTGATGAACAACAATAAATAATACTACCCAGATAATATACAAAACTACTTCTCCCTCATTAAATTTGATTTCTTTATTAATTAGTGTTTCACATGCTTCCAACTTCCCTCCAAAAATTGATATGCATTTTCCCTCTGATTTGATTTTTTCTTCTTCTTCAATTCACATGTAACGGGACTAATGTCTTATCCAAACTAATATTTTCAATGTAAATATGAAATAAAATAATATTATCTCCAACGAAAATATGAATTAATATTTTAACTCATAAATATACAATTTCACTATTTTTAAAAAACATATATATATATATTAAAAATTATTAAAACTACTATGTAATTTTTTATACAAATCACTAAATGTGTACAATTCAATACTACATTTGTGGAAATACGTCACACTGAATTTGTGGGAATACATCACACTGAATCCATATAATAATTTTTACACATGATAAGGATTAATACAGGATTGGAGATTAGGAGATAAAACATACAAAATTTAAAAAAAATCAAATATGCAATGTCTAAAATTTGAGATGAAAAACATGATTCAATTTTTCAACAATTGAATCATTTGGCTTCCCCTAGTGAGATTAATTGGCGCCTCCAATATCTTTTTCCTGAGGAAAAGTGGTGTAATTATGCCCATTTGTTTGGTATTCAATTCTTTCCCACCTCTTTGACGCTTCATTTTTTAATGACCCTTGGTTTTTTACTTCGAAGGACATCCAACTTCCAAAACACGAACATCATCATTGTCATTATGGCCTGGATCTTGAAACGATGAGGTTTCTTCAGGAATATTTTGACACCAACAAAATGGAAGGAAACGTACCTCCTCATGAGAAAGTAACCCGTGATTGTGCTCTGCTACAAATTCAATGACATGCCATTATTCGGGAAAGATATCAAAGCTTTTTTGAACACACGCCTCATATGTGCTTTACATTCACATTTTGTAAATATCATGTTCCTTTGATTTTTTGATGGGTCAAAAATCTGTAACAATGGTCGTCCGGCACAATGGCATAAGAAATCCCATCTCTTCATTTCTCCAGATTCTTCTTATCAAATCGGGATTTTTGAATTGATAATCCATGTTGTTTTCCATACTTTTTGAAAAACACAAACCATTTTCTTCACTTAAAAAACATGGATCAATAAACGGTTCAAAAAATATTTCATCCAGGTTTTCTCCTCCTTCTTAAGGTAAATTTAAATCAAACAAATTCATGTTGTTTTGATCAATATGTAATAAGTACAAAATAAATGAAATAAATAAAAATCTTGTGAATTCAAAATGTATAGATATGATAAATTAAATACTTAGTTATGTTGTGTTGCCAACACAATTGAGATGTAGATTATAAAGTGATACATGCAATTATTTTAGCTTTTCTCTTATGCGGGCGATTCCACCTTTTAGTATGTGTTTTCCAACGATACTTTCTCCCCTTCTGATCTAGTGTTGTGATAGATTGGCCGCTCTGATGGGTAGATCGGGAAATAGGAATTGTTGGAAATCACGGAAAGCAACAACGTCCTAGAGTTGGGATGTTCATATGGAAACCGAGGAAGAAATGAGGAGATTGTGAAGGAGGAAGAGGAATTAGGGCAGAAGGGTTTGACAGCAGAGGAAATCAAAGAGGTGGGAAAAGAGCTTGTAACACCAAATACTATTATCAGAACGAGTGAAACGGATGAGAATTCAACTGTGGAAGTCATGGAGCAGAGACAAAAATTTTCTTGGGGAGAAGAAGTGGAGTAGGAATTTGAGAAACCCAAAACACATAAACTATAGAGCGAGATTGTTGGAGATGGTGAACTAAAATATTACAAACCAATCAAGGTGGAAGGATTGTTGATGGGGGAAATTTCAGAGGACATTAAAGAGAGCATCAAGCAATGGGACGGCACTGTTGTGTGCAGAATTCTTAGAAGCAACCCTCCATTTTTGGTGATGGAAGGCTATTTCTTCAGGATCTGGGGCAAGAAAATAGCAAAGGTATGGCAACTAAAACCTGGGATTTTTATGGTGAAATGTTCAAGTATCTGTATTAGAGATGAAATACTTATTGTTGGAGTTTTGTTTTTTGATAGTAAGCATGTGATCCTATCTGCCTGGGGAATAAACTGTGAAATGGAAGAGCCAATTACACTCCACATATGGATCCAGCTCCCAAAATTGCCCCTAGTGAATTGACAGCCTACATTCATAAGCAAAATTGTAAGCCCGTTAGGTAAGCCAATTTGCTTGGATAGAATGACCAGAGATAAGGAGATATTAGCATTTCCTCATGTTAAAATAGAGATGAAAATCAGTGATAACAATCCTGAAAAATTGCAGTTCATAAATGAGAGAAAGGTAATAGTTAATCAGGAGGTTAAATATTAATGGAGGCCAGTTAAATGTGGGAAATGCAACATGTATGGCCATCGGGAAAAAGAGTGTAGAAAACAGGAAATGGAGAGGCCAAAAACTCAGTTATATATCCCACTGAAGCAAAAAAACAAGTGAGGAGAAACCAAAGAATATTAGAAAGGATTCTGTAGGTCATAGTCAAAGCAGTACAGCAAATGAACCTACTGGGGGTGGCAGTCAGGTAGATAAAACTTGGAGACAAGGTGTAGGGCTGGAAATTTGGGGGATAAAGGAAAAGAGAAAGCATGGGATGGCAATCAGGGATGGAGAGGAAAGGACCAGGTGAGGAGAAATGATGGAGTTTCAAATCAGAGCTCAGGTTTTGGTCATAAGCTTACTGATCCACCAGATAAACATGAATGATAGGGTTGTTTGCTGGAACATAAGAGGATTAAATATGTGTGTCAAACGCCGGAGAATTAACATATTTTTTATGGAAAATAGGTTGGATGTTTGGGGTTACTGGAAACAGAGATTAAGGAGGAAAATCAACAAAAAAATATGGAATAATATTGGCCTAGGCTGGGAGATGATAACAAACAGAAGTATGGCACAAGGAGGGAGGATACGGTTATGTTGGAGAAAGGGTTATATGGAGATAATAGTATTAAACATGGGGGCACAATGGATAGATGTTGTATTGAACATAAAGGGGAGAAACCAGCTTATCTATCTCACCACTGTTTATGGTTATAACACTAGGGAAAGGAGGAAGCCAATGTGGAAGTTTATCAAGAGCCTGGGGGACTAGAAGGGATAAACTCTGGGTTATTTTAGGGGTTTTTAATTCCCCTTTGGCAATGATGGACATGAGGTAAAGCAATGGAGAAAGATGGAGTAGTGGACTTTCAGGAGGTGATGGGGAAATGTCAGGTGACTGAAATGAAAACATTGGGGCATGTATATACATGGAGTAACAGGAGAATGGAAGGGGAGAGAATACAAAGTAGGATTGACAAGAGTATTGTAAATCAATTTTGGCTGGAAAATTTTAGTTCATTTTGTGAAGTAAAGACATACCTGCTCTTAGATCACTTCCCCTTGATATTACACTAGCAGGAGGGAAATAGAAAGAACAAGAGGGGGTTCAAATATTTTAACATGTGGAAGTAATCACCTGATTTTGAAGATATTGTGAGGAATGTATGGCAATGGAGACTAGTGGAAACCTTAAAAAATCTATTTGAAAGACTAAAAACATTGGAAGGGCCTCTCCTGAAACTGAATAGTAGATAATTTCCAACATAACTCAGAAGGTGACAATGACTTAGGAGAGCTGGGAAAAAGCACAGAAAATTTTGAATGAATTGCCAGGACATATGGTCAGACAGAAAGTGAAGGCATATGCTAGAAAATAAGTAGAAAGGCTTGAAGAGGCAGAATACTGGTTCCTTCAACAAAAAGCCAAAATCCAATGGCTTAAAGAGGGTGACATGCCAACTAAGATGTTTTATGCAGCTATGAAAAGTAGACAGTACATGAACATCATTGTAAACATGAGGGTGGATGGATAATTAATCACAAACCAGGAAGAGATTGGGAGATATCTGGTGGAGTATTTCAAGCAGCACCTAGGGATCAGTGGCAAATCCAGCACTATTGATGCCTCAGTGGTAGAAATGGGAGACACCTTATCAGTAAAACAACAAGCATTCATGATTACTCTAGTTTCTAGTTCAGAAATTGAAAAGGCCTTGAGGGGAATCAGTGGTACTAAAAGTCCAAGAGTTGATGGCTTTTCTAGCAAATTCTTTAAAAGCACCTAGAAAATCACTAGGAAAGGGTTGGTGAAGGCTGTGAAGAGCTTCTTTGAATGATAAGAGATCCCAGGTATTCTAAACAAGGTTGTTCTAGCCCTCGTTCCTAATGCCCCTAATCCTAGTATTGCATATGAGTACAGACCTATATCCAGATGTTCTTAGTGTATAAGATTATTACTAAAGTGCTTTGTGCTAGAATTAGTGAGATATTACCTGTCCTGATTAGCAGTAATCAGAGTGCTTTTGTGAAGTAGGGGCATATATCCCATAATATACTGCTAACACGGGAATCACTGCACAAGTACAATTTGGAAAGTATGAAGCCTAGTTGTGTGGTGAAGGTTAACATAAGTAAGGATTTTGAATGTGTTAACTGGGAGTTCTTAATTAACTGGTTGAGACTTTTAAAATTCCTTGATCATATGGTGGAATGGATTAGGAGGAGCACAATGAACTCACGGTTATGTTTGACACTAAATGGTTGTTTGTTTGAAACCTTCAAGGGTAGCAGAGGAGTTAAACAAGGGGACCTCTTTCCCCCTTATTGTTTATCCTTAGTATGGAGTTTTTTTCTAGACTTATGGCATTACAGTTGAGGAGAAAAACCAGTGACTGTCACCAGAGATGTAGCAGGGCAGCTATTCATACACTCTTGTTTGCTGATGACTTGCTAATGTTTTGTGGAGAAAATAAAATTCTAATGAAAGGGGTGAAAGGAAGTCTAGCTGAATTTATGAAGGTGAGTGGGCTTGCTATAAGTGAGCAAAAGTCTAACATTTAGTTCTCAAAGATGACAGATGAGGAAAAATAATTTCTAGCAGAGATCTTGAAGATTAAGCAAGAGAAATTTCCTTTACACTACCTGGGCTCACCCCTATCACAAACCAAATGAAATGCAGGTAAATGTGAAAAGTTGATTGATAGTATAAGGAAAAGATTGAAGTGCTGGATTTCTGACAAGCTATCCTATGAAGGGAAGTTCAGTTAATTAATACTGTACTACTCAACATAGCTAGCTGCTGGGCTAGTATCTTTATCATCTCTGAGAGTGTGCATGAAAGGATTGTTAAAATTTGTAGGTGCTTCTTATGGGGTAGAGAGGAAGGGAAGCTTCCTGGATTTCTTTGTGCAACAGCAAGAAAACAAGGGGAATGAGGATTAAAGATCCCTCGGACTGGAACAAGACAGCTATATATACACATGTATGAGATTTACAAGCCAAGAAAGATATATTGTGGGTGAAGTGGATCCAGGCATATTATCTGAAGTCGGTGAAATATGAAGATTACAAGTATGCAGTGAGTAGTAGCTGGGCTAGGAAGAACATTTGTAGGCTTAAAGATAAGTACTTGCAGAACATGGAGGCATGTTGTGATAAAGGGGGTAAACTGAAAATGATTTTAGTTTACAATGTCATGAAAGGAAATGCAACTGACTATAGCTACTATAAGGTAATTTGGTACAAAAAAGTCCTTCCTAAACACAGGTTCTTCATGTGGATGCTACTGAGAGGATGCCTTCCTACAGTGGATCGGTTACATGCTCATGGTATGATAAAAAAAGAAGCAGAAATGTGTATTGTGTGAGCAGGGGGATGAGTCTTCAATACATATATTCATTAGATGCTATTATGAAATGGAGTTATGGAGCTGGCTGAGAGTCACATGAGTGGAAAATATAAGGAAATTTAGAAAGCATCTTCTAATTGCAGCGAGGAGGAGGCCAAACAAGAAGATGATAATTTTGACCTCTAGTTTGTATCGAGTATGGAGTGAAAGATTCAAAAGGATATTTCATAATGAAAAGTTGAAAGTTGAGACTCTTGTTGCACAAATTAAAAGTGAGTTGACATGGAGATCAAGCTTGGAGTGGAGGAAAACCAAAGAAGAAGAAGCTTGTAGCAGGATTCCAGAAGAAGAAGCTGGGATAGCTATTTTTTGTTGATTTTGTAAATGGTAGCTAGTTTGTCTCTTTTGGTGGGCCAAACTTGGGCTGAAATGAGGATGTAAAGAGGATGAGTTTAAGGCCTAAAACCATTCTTTTGGTTGATCTTAATGTATATCGTTCATAAAAAAAAGTGATATATGAAAAATCCTAGAAAAAAAGTTGAATCATAAGTTTGTACAAAGAAAGAATAGTAGTTATATAAGAGATGGAGGGAATGTTGTAAGTCAATTATTGGAGGAAAACATAAAACATGTCAACTATGAGTGGAGGGAAAAATCTGTGAAAAGAAAGAATCCAAGTTAATAACTCCAATACTATGGCATTTTACATATGATAATCGCTGTCATGGGTAAAAATTATGATATGGATTCAGTGTGACGTATTTCTACAAATGTAGTATTGAATTGCACACGTTTAGTGATTTGTATAAAAATTTACCTAGTAATTATAATAATTTTACAAATATATATATATGTGTGTGTGTGTGTGTATTTTTTAAAAAAAACAGTGAAATTGTATGTATATGATTTAAAATATTTTCATATTTTCATTGGAGATAATATTATTTTAATTCACATTTACATTGAAAATATTAGTTTGGATAAGGCATTAGAAAATATGAGTTGAAGAAAAAAGAAGAAATTCTAATTAGAGGGAAAATGTATGTCAATTTTTGGAGGGAAGTTGAAAGCATGTGAAACACTAATTAATTAAAAAACCAAATTCAATAAGGGAGAAGTAGTTTTGTATATTATCTAGGTAGTTTTATTTATTGTTGTTCATCACATGCTAACAAACTACACAACTTTTTATCAGAATCTAATAATGTTAACTAGTGTCCATAGGCAATCGTTAGAAAAACTCCTTATCAAACAGTATCAGCATCATAACAGAGGAGCCAATCATTAAAATCAATAATTTAGTAGCATTTAACTCATTGACAACCAATCAGGTCTTAGCATTGGACTCATAAACAAACCATAATTACATAAAATAAGCAATTAGAACACTTGGCAGCTCAGTAAAGAATTAGCAACTGGTCAGAAAAAGCCTAAGTGATCAGTTCTTAGCATTGAAATCAAAGTATAGCAACATCCAAAACTCAGTACAAAGGAGGCAATCATAACATTAATAAGCAATCAGTACACTTAGCAGCTCAGCAAATTGTAAGGTCAAGTGGTATTCATTGAATATTTTAATTGGCAATTTTGTAAACATATTTGGAAACGAAAGTCTTTCCATGTTGGAACATGCGGATTAGCATAAATACACCGATCAGATTTTTGCAAGAAAGAAAACAGAATATTATGGTATTTGTGATTTATGAAAATCTGAATATTCTGTTATATATCAGGCAGGTAAAAGCATAGTTGGTTTATGAAAAATCCCTACAAATATGGTGTTGATATTATCGAATAAATGGGAGATATTGTGATAAAGAAAATCCCTTTATTTATGGGATTTGGATATGCTTCAAGAGGCAGATAAGGAATAGGAATACTATGGATATCTTCATGGAGAGTTCCGATCTGCTCATGTCTTCAAAAGGGGACACCATGGCTGCATTCAATACATGAATTAAATAGAGAAAATCTGCACACGGATTTTCAATCTTTCGAGAGAATTGCAAAGAGCCAGAATTCTATGTTCCAACATACATGACCTGCCGTTCAAAGTTTATAATCATATGTCTTAATTCCTCGGGAGGAGGAGATCCAGGGTCAACGAGTTTCGAGGTCAGATGGAGTTTGATCAAGGAGGATCGGTAGCTAGGGGAGCTAGCAGAATTCACACGTTTAAATAGTAAAGATAAGTATTTTGTATGGTGTACTTTGTACTGTATCTTTCTGATTAGTGGATTCATTCTGAACTGGGCCAGGCCCCGCATATGTAGGTGGATTTCACCGAACTGCGTAACCAAGTCTTGTGTCTTTAATGCTTTACTTTATTGCATACTTGGTTAGATAGGTTTTGTTGGAACATACTAGTAATAATTAGAAAATTTTGGTAAAACCAAATTTCATTTGGTATCAGAGCTTGGTCACTTATTTTTCCCTTGGTTATGTCAAGGAAAGTGTGATCCGGTTTTACCATGGCAACCAAAGAAGGAGCTTCGGTGTCTCGGCCACCTCTGCTGGAAGGCAACAACTACAATTATTGGAAGGCACGCATGAGAGTTTTCATCAACTCACTGGATGAACTTGTGTGGTACTCTGTTGAAAATGAGTGGAATTTCCCTATTGAAGAGGCTGATACAACCTCTAAGGCGTAAGAAGGAGAGTCAAGTCAAAGGGAGCAGAAACTCAAACACAAATCCCGATGACCTCAAGGCATCTCTAGAAAATTCAAAGGTACTAAACGCTATCTTCACTGCGGTTGATGAAAACCAGTTCAAACTTATCTCTACATGTCATTAGGCCAAGAAAGCATGGGATATTCTGCAAATTGTTCATGAAGGAACTAGTCGTGTTCGAGAATCTAAACTACAGATGTTGGCTACTAAGTTTGAGGAACTCAAGATTGAGGAAGATGACACTATTGCTATATTCAACGGAAAACTCAGGGACATCTCCAATATGGCATATCAGCTTGGAAAGTTCTACAAAGAGGATAAGTTGGTGAAAAAGACCTTGAGATCACTTCTTAAAAGGTTTGCAATGAAGGTTGCGGCAATAGAAGAAGCAAGAGATGTAGCCACCATGAGCTTAGATGAACTAATGAGATCATTACAGATGTATGAGATGACGTTTCAACAAGCTACAAAAAGGGTCCAAAAGGAGTTGGCATTCAAAACATCCTCATCAAATGACAATCACGAATCTGACAGTGATGATGAATTTGAAAAACTTGCACTTGTCATGAACAATTTCTCATGAATGCTGAAGAAAGTATTAAACAAGAAATCTCATGAGAGGTTTAGAGATAATAGACCAAGGCCACAGGATTCTGGAAATAATCGTGGAACAAAATTTGAGCAAGGAAATTAGTAGTTCTCCTGAAATCAAAGTAGTGAACCAAAACGGCCTAGACGAATTCAATGCAGGGAATGTGAAGGATATGGTCATATTCAGGCTAAATGTGCAAATACTCGGAAGAAACAGGAAAAATCTTATGTCACCTCATGGAGTGAAGATGAAGAAGAAGATAAAGACAAAGAAGAACTTATAAGCAACTATGTGGCATTTGGAGCAA
Source organism: Rubia yunnanensis (assembly GCA_037428765.1). NCBI lineage: Eukaryota > Viridiplantae > Streptophyta > Magnoliopsida > Gentianales > Rubiaceae > Rubia > Rubia yunnanensis. Next base: position 31,300,309 of record CM075062.1, on the reverse strand, counting down.
AAATTCATGATGCATTGGAGGATGGATGTTCCAACACACTGGATAAAGTTGAAGCTGTATGTTCCAACATAGATCTGTATGAAGCATCCAGTGATAAAGATGATGGACTTGCTATAAGTGATGAAGAAATCTACAGTACTTATGAAAAGATGTATGTTATGTGCCTTCAAGTGGTTGACACAAACAAAGAGCTGAAGGAAGAAAAATACAATTGATCGAAATAGAAAGAGAATTGCATGTGAAAGTTTCTGAACTTAGAAAGAAGAATGAAGAATTAAATGAAAAGCTAAAATTCCACACTCAAGCCTGAGTAACACGAGTTACTCAAGAGTCCATTAAATCTCAGGACAAAGATTCGAGAGGTAAAGAGAAAGTTCGGCAAGCCCTATCAAAGGAAACCTCTCATCTGTAGCTACTGTTCATATCAAGGTCACTCAGATGATCAATACCAGAAACTACTCAGAGATCAAATGGTTGGATGTCAACTCTTGGTATGTTCCAACATAGGCAAAGTCTAGAAAACCAGAATGGTCAGAAAGGTTTGGGCTGTCAAAAGATCTGGTACATGCTTTGTTGCAAATACTTTGCTTATATCATATTCCAGAGATTTGTGGTACTTTGATAGTGGCTGCTCTTGCCATATGACTGGTACTTAAGAATTCCTTACAAATATCACACCATACGATGGTGGTTATGTTACATTTGGTGATGGAAAAAAGAGTAGAGTGGTTGGAAAAGGTGAACTACAGATTGAAGGATTTCCAATATTCACTAATGTGCTCTTTGTGGAAGACCTGAAGGCCAATCTGTAGAGCATAAGTCAATTGTGTGATGACAATATGACTGTGGAATTTCAGAAAGATAGATGCATAGTGAAACATGGAGAAGCAAAGGTTCTTTCAGGCATACGATCATCAGATAATTTCTATCGTCTGGAACAAGAAGTACGATGTATGATCTCGAAACGGGATGAAGGATTTTTGTGTCACATGATGCTCGGTCACATCAATTACAAATGCAAAAGTTGTACAAGGTATACCTACCTTCACAAGCAAGGATGGAATTGAGTGTGGACCATGTCAACAAGGTAAACAAATTCGATCTCCCCACTCGTCAGTTCAATATATAACCACCTCAAGATATCTGGAATTATTGCATATGGATTTGATGGGTCCAGTCAATACACCTAGTATAGGTGGAAAGAAATATATCTTTGTATGTGTTGATGATTTCTCCAGACATACATGGGTAGCTTTTCTTAAACAAAAATCTGATATGGTGGAAGTATTTAGAATTTTGGTGATAAAGTTACAAACTGAAAAAGGAAGTCCAGTTGGAAGGATTTTCGAATTCGTAGTGATCATGGTAGAGAATTTGAAAATTCTCAATTTAGTTACTTCTGCGATGAGCTCGGGATTCAACACGAGGTTTCTGCACCAATCACTCCTCAGCAGAATGGTTTTGTAGAATGGAAAAACAAAACCTTCTAGGAGATGGCTCGAGTTATGTTAGCCGAGAAAGAAATTCACAAAAAATGGTGGGCAGAAGCTATTAACACAGCTTGCTATACGATTAATTGGGTATATCTGTGTCCATTCACCAGCAAAACATCTTACAAGATTTGGAAGGGTAGGAAACCAAATGTTTCATACTTTCATGTGTTCGGAAGCAAGTGCTACATTCTCAGAGACAGAGAGCAATTGGAAAATTTGATAATCGCAGTGATACTGGAATTTTTCTTGGGTATTCTATCAACAGTTGTGTTTATTGTGTTTATAACCATCGGACCAACACACATATAGAGTCTATAAATGTTATTGTGGATGATTCTGAAGAAGGACAAAGGTCAGATGTCGTAGAAAAAGAACCTAGTAACACTCATGTTCCAACACAGCCTCATCAACCTGACAAGGTAGATCAATCAAATGTTGGAACATCTGAGCAGATTCATGTTGAACCAATTGACACTGAGCATGTTGGAACATTATTCCCCACTGTCGTATCCAATGTTCTAACACAGGATCAGCCTGAATCAATGCCACGGAGTACTCGACCAGTTCCTCGGGTGGATTACAGGAAGCTGGCAGGATTACAATGCTTCATCTCTCTCGTTGAACCCAAGAACTACAAGGAGGAATTACTGGACGAGTACTAGATTGCTGCAATACATGAAGAACTAGGCCAGTTTGCAAGGAATGATGTATGGTATCTCACTCCTCGCCCTAAATGTGTAAATGTCATCGGTACAAAATGGATTTTCAAGAATAAATTTGATGCAGATTGACATATCACTCGAAACAAAGCCAGACTGGTAGCTCATGGATATACACAAGTTGAAGGAGTCGACTTTGATGAGACATTCGCACCAGTTGCCAGGTTAGAGTCAATTTGAATTTTACTTGCTATTGCTTGTTCTATGAACTTTACTATGTATCAAATGGATGTCAAAAGTGCATTTTTAAATGGTGTGGTAAATGAAGAAGTTTATGTGGAACAACCTAAAGGATTTGAGGATCCTCATTACCCTCATCATGTGTATCACCTCAAGAAGGATTTGTATGGTTTAAACTAAGCACCCAGGGCATGGTATGAATGACTTACTAACTTTCATCTTAAGAAAGGTTATCGTCGAGGGGGAGTAGATCGCACTTTATTTTTGCTTGATACGTCATCAAAAATTTTGATTGCTCAAATTTATGTTAATTATATAGTATTCGGTTCTACTTCACCATCTATGGTACAAGATTTTGTAACCATTGTGCAAGCTAAATTTGAGATGAGCATGGTTGAAGCGCTCACATATTTTCTAGGACTGCAAGTTAAGCAAGGAAGAAATGGTATGTTCATAAATCAGAGTAAGTATGCCTTGAATTTAGTAAAGAGATTCGATTTAAGCAATGCCCGAGCAGTTCGAACACCTATGGGGGTCTTTGACAAACTCTTAAAATATGACAAAGGAGTCTCAGTTGATCAGAAGTTATACAGGGGCATGATTGGGAGTCTACTGTATTTAACAGCAAGTAGACCAGATATATGTTTCAGCGCAGGAATATGTGCAAGATTTCAGACTGATCCAAAGGAATCGAATCTCACTACAGTCAAAAGAGTTATTTGATATGTAAGTGGGACTTCTGAGTATGGTGTCTGGTATTCTAATAATCAAGATTCTAATCAATTGGATACAATGATTCTGACTGGGCTAGTAATGTTGATGATCAAAAGAGCACTGCGGGTGGATGTTTCTTTATTGGCACGAATCTGGTTTCTTGGTATAGTAAGAAATAGAATTTGATCTCTTTTTCTATTGCCAAAGCTTAATATCTCGTTGCTGGAAGCTGTTGTGCTCAATTGTTATGGATGAAGCAAATGATGAACGACTATGAAATTCATCAAGGCCCTCTGAAGATCTTATGTGACAATACAAGTGCTATTGATATTTCAAAAAGTCTAGTCCAGCACTCTCGAACTAAGCATATTGACATAAGGCATCATTTAATTAGAGATCTTGTTGAAAGGAAGGAAGTTGTGGTAGTTTATGTTCCAACACACGAGCAATTTGCTGATATCTTTACAAAGCCATTGGACACCGCCACTTTTGAAAGTCTCAGACAACACTTAGGTGTTTGTCAAATTTGAGGTAATTCTTGCCTTTATTTAGCTGTAAATACTTTATTTTTTTCTATTGAGAAATTCATAAAAATAAAAAAAAAATAGAAAGAAGAAATTTTTTACAAAAATAGAAGTTGAATAGTTATGGTATGTTGGAAGTTGGTATTCTTTGAGTTTATGCCTTCAGTTGACAAAAGAGAAAAGAAATATCATTGCTCATCTCAAAAAGGGAAAATGTGTTTCGCGGCAACCAAGTAAGTTAAGTGAAGAGTTTGGGTTTGTTTCAAAGTTGTCTAAATCCCCCCAAATCCCTCTCTTTTCGGCCACTCTCCTACTTATCTTGGCTTCTTTCAAACTCTTGCCAAACTCCTCCCCACTTCTTTCTCTACGTAACAAATGCCGAAAGATGTCCTCGAAGAACAAATGCAAGAAACAATTCAATCCCCATAGGATGGCTATGTTGAACAAAGAGAAAAGAATGTAGAAGTCGGTGGTTCAAGCTACAGTGGTGAATGTCAGGATGAGCACACCAGAGACAAAGGAAAGGGTTCATATCAGAAGGTAACAGATCATGATCCTCCAACTCTTAAAATTCATGGAATGGAATTCAATATTGTAGACGAGATATTTGAATGGCTGGAAGCAAATAGAACTACATTAGATTTTACCAAGATTAAGAGTATAGAGGGGGAATTCTTTAATGTTAAGGCCAAAGAATTCGTGTCTGATGATATTGGAAATCTATGGAATATTGAAAACTATAAAGTTAAATTTCTAAGGTGGAGGTATGGTGTGTAGAGAGGGAAGGACAAGTTTCACGTTTATTCATCTATACCGTGTCCGAGTTATGTTTTTATTAGAGAGATTATGAGGCAGCAGGACGGGATGTGATCAAGTCTACATACAGGTTGCCTGTTGGATTCTTTGATTTGAAGGTAGCTCAGAGATTGGAAGAACTAAGAAACCCAGTGAAAATTGAAGTCTCTGACAACGAAAAAGAAGACAATGTTGGCTATGTTCCAACACAGAAGGCAGAGGCTGAAAATATTGTCGAGATGGAGGTTGATGATGAAGATATGGGGGTGAAGAATGGGTTGAGGTAGCGAGTGATGCTGATGCTGATGGAGAGAAACCTGGAGAGCCTATTTCTAGACAAAGTGAACCAGACCAAGACCAGCATGTTGGAACACAGACTGCTAAAGAAGATGGAGCTGAGGATACTGAGTATGTTCCAACACAGGAACATCCTAAGAGGAACTACTCAAGTGATGAGGTGCTAGATGAGTTCTTATAGACGGCCAAGGGCAAGAGAAAGGTGGATGATATAGAAGATTCCCCACCAACTAAAAAGGCCAAGAAAAATCAGGATGCTTTCAAGAAGAAAGTGATACCACATCTACCTGTAAGTGATGCACTGTCATTTTCATACTTTGATGTAAAATGTGAAGAGATTGGAGAGGTATTTGCAGAGAGAAAGGTGATCTCTGAGAGACCCGTAGGCCTGGAGGCATACAAGGCTAGTGGGATTTCTGATTTTTTGGAATTAATTGGAATGAAGAGGGCTGCCACTGTACAGCTTCAGTACAATAGACAGGTGGTCATTGAGGTGTACGCCAATTTGATGGCTGGAAATTTAGAAGTTAACTCTCCTTGGTTTGAAAGGGTGTATTTATGGGGGAAGATTGTTGACTTCTCAGCTGCCAGGATAAACAAGATTTTAGGGCTGCAAACTCCAAAATTTGAGGGGGTGTTTCCAGTTGATCTAGAAGTTTCAGATGATCAAATTCTGGAGACAATCTAAGAATGATACAAGATAAGTGGCCTGAAACTGGTTATTCACAAGCTTTTTATGTGTCATCAAGATTCTTTGGTCTGTATCAGGTAGCAGTAAACTGTTGGATGCCATCCTCAAACACTACGTCCTTGACTAGAGAAATGGCTAAGCTATTTTTCTATGTTGGAACACTGAAACCAGTCAGCCATGGATTGTTCATACAGCATAATCTAGTGAGACAAGCTACAGCTCCTAAGGAAAGACATGAGATTGTGTATCCCTGCTTGATTTTGGCGTTGGCTAAGAGTGCCAAGGTGAAGGGGAAGGCAAAAGATGTGATCATAGATATGGAATTCCTATGGCCTAACAAGAAGATATTTGGCATGAGGCATGTCCATGATCTACCTTGGAATCCTTCAGGCTCTACTTCTTCAACTGCTGAAAAGAAGGCTAAATTGGTGGTACTGAATGCCAGATTGGGAACTATAGCAATTCAAATGGTAGCACTCGAAGCAGAAAATGCTAAATTAGAGGTGAAGAAAGCGCAACTAGAGGCCTGCTCTCGAACGGGTTTTTTTCCCCCTCTATGTTCCAACATAGATCGAGTGTCACATTCAGGGGGGCCTTCTTTCAGTTTGTGTTAATTTTTTCCTTTGGCATCTTCATGTCCCCAAGGGGAGAATATTTATTTTGGTGATTGGTATTATTTTGATGGTAGATGGTATTCTGGAATTCGGGTATTCAATTCAATTGGTATTCTTTTATATCAGATTCAATATTTTGATTATGTTCCAACATAGGTGAAGTTGGTGAAGACCTATGTGTTCGTAGTGATATTAATGACCAAAATGGTTGGGTCCACAAAAAGGGAAAAGCGGGGGATTGTAAAGTCAAGTGGTATTCATTGAATATTTTAATTGGAAATTTTGTGAACATATTTGGAAATGAAAGTCTTTCCATGTTGGAACATGCATATTAACATAAATACGCCGATCAGATTTTGCGAGAAAGAAAATAGAATACTATGGTATTTGTGATTTATGGAAATCTGAATATTCTGTTATATATCAGGTGTGTAGAAGCATAGTTGGTTTATGGAAAATTCCTAAAAATATGGTGTTTACATTATCGAATATATGGGAGATATTGTGATAAGGAAAATCATTTTATTTATGAGATTTGGATATGCTTCAAGAGGCAGATAAGGAATAGGAATACTATGGATATGCTTCATGGAGAGTTCCGATCTGCTCATGTCTTCAAAAGGGGACACCATGGCTGCATTCAATACATGAATTAAATAGAGAAAATATGCACACGGATTTTCAATCTTTCGAGAGAATTGCAAAGAACCAGAATTCTATGTTCCAACATACGTGACCTGCCGTTCAAAGTTCATAATCATATGCCTTAATTCCTCTGGAGAAGGAGATCCAGCGTCAACGAGTTTCGAGGTCAGATGGAGTTTGATCAAGGAGGATCGGTAGCTAGGGGAGCTAGCAGAATTCACACGTTTAAATAGTAAAGATAAGTATTTTGTATGGTGTACTTTGTACTGTATCTTTCTGATTAGTGGATTAATTCTGAACTGGGTCAGGCACCGTAGATGTAGGTGGATTTCACCGAACTATGTAACCAAGTCTCGTATCTTTAATGTTTTACTATATTGCATACTTGGTTAGATAGATTATATTGAAACATACTTGTAATAGTTAGAAAAATTCGGTAAAACCAAATTTCACAAATAATCAATAATTGATAAAAAAACCGTACAATTAAGTGATCAGTTCTTAGCATTGAACTCAAAGTACAGCAACAACCAAGACATATGAGTATCATGGTTAATGAAAAGAAAAAACCTGAGAGGTGAGATACTCATTGAATTCTCAAATTTGGGATATATTTCATGTCCATTAAAATGATCCCTTCTAACTTCAGATATTCTTCATTTCTATTTGGAATCTTCAAAGCTAATTCTTTACCATAGATATCAAACAATATTGATCAAATTTAATCTATGAATCTCAACATATGCAATAATTCACCCATGGCTGAGCAATTGCATATCCATGAACTTAACTCCAAGGCAAATCATAAATAAAGAACATTGCTACCTAGCAGGTTACAATCAAACTGTCCATGGGGTTCCAGGGGTCAGTACTTCGATGCTTAAGTTAGTCCAAGGGTCCAAATATGATTAAGACATAATGAATCATAAGTAAATGTGTAACTTGTATTTATACTCCATGTCCTAAATAACATTCTCCTTAATTATCGCCCTTAATTACCCACGAATGCGGTAATTAAGTTAGAGTATTAAATATTCCCCTAACTGGGATGCCATACCTTCGGCCGAATGGCTATCTTGGGCTTAACCTCTATCAAGAGCCCCCAGATAGCAGGCTCTCGACCTTAGAAGGCTGGAACATCACAAAGGTGTTCGAGGTCTCAAATGCATGGGACAAATCGAGGATTTTGAAGACTTAAAATGAACCTTGCACTTCGCTACTCCTACCTTCAAGGGTGGGAACCTGGTTTTCTAATCAACTCCATCGTTTAGGATTCCAAAAGGGCGCGCGCGTGCTGTACAACCACACGTGTCACTGCTCCCCAAACAGCGCGTTGTCAGAAGCCAAAAAAGCGATGATGTCTTTCCATAACTTATATTTCCAAAGTAGTAATAATTACCCATCACTTCAACCTCCATAATTACCTTCCATCCGCTCTTTCCTTATTCACTATTCTCGTTTACATGCATCTTCTTACAAGCATTCTTCGTGTTTCTCTCTCGAGCGTTTCAATTCCCCTCACCTTTCCCAGAAAATCAGTAAGTTCTTTCATCCATATTCTCATTCTAATATTTTTGTTTCCTCCCCTTACAACCACAACCCACTCTGATGAGGGTTCCGCTGCCGAGAAATTTTTGGCCGAGTTTAGAGTTAGCGGGACATGGATTAACACACCGGAGAAGGTCGTTAGCAATCCGAAATGCACTCATTTTGAAGAACTCCGGTACGGCTCAGATGCCGGAGAGAACGCATCTGATCGTGTTGGTAATAGTCGTGGGGAAGAGATGGTTTTTCCCATAATTGACATGCCTCCTCAAGGTGCCGTTGAAAACTGGCCTCCAGGCATGGGTAAGCCCTACATAAGGAGGTTCCCTACAAGCGGAAAAATTGGTTTCTACACTTCTCCGAATCCAGAACCTGAGCCGGAAAGGGCATCAAGTACATCTTTGACCTGCCGGGAGGCTCCTCTATAAGCCAGAAAAGAGGAGGAGAGGGCAGTCCTCTAGGGGGAGGAAGCACCCTCGAGAGCGCATCAGGTATCTCTTTTAACTAATCCCTCTAAAAATAAGAAAACTGGGGGTTTATCGAAGATTGAGGCTAAAGTGCTCAGAGAATGAGCCCCCAGTTCCAGTAGTGGGAACCGCTATTTCCAATATTTTGGACTCGATCCCTCCCAGCCAATGAGTAGCTCCGGATGCCAATTTTCAACCCTTTCGAAAGGGAGATACCCCCAACAACCTCTCCGAAGAAAGATCGTCTATTTCCCTCAGACATCTTCATTGCGGGCTCACATTTCCTTTTCCGCCCCTTTTCTCCAAGCTTCTTAGAAAATTCCAGGTAAGCCCTGCCCAACTCCACCCCAATGTCTTGGTAATCATTATGATGTTCTTGAACAGATGTGACGAGTTTGATATTAGGCCTAGTTATAAGTTGTTTCGTTTGCTATACTTTATGTCCTATAGTGGGCTGTATACCAATATGATTGTCACATTTGTCAGCCGAGAGGCACGCCATAAGGTTTTTGGGGTTTCTGGAAATTCTGGAGAATATGTATATAAAACACTCTGGAAAAGATGGAAAAAAGTATTTCATTTGATAGCAGGAGGTATCGAGTCCCTCCATGGGATTGGGCCATGCGAGTTAAATCTCCCAAACCTAGGGAATATATCTGCCCAGATGCCCTTGGGAGGGATAGATAAAAAACTATTGTCCAACTCCCTCGATTACAGCCTCTTCAACAATCCCAACCCCCGAATTGGCAATTTTGCATTCTCGCCTAGAATCTGCAAAGAATATGTATATAAAACACTCTGAAGGGATACAAAGAAAAGGAGAAGGGGACTCGGGGGTCCCAGAGATGGCCCTCCTCTCGAGACCATCGTTAGTGATGTTAGGTATTCGGGAGCCTCAAAAGATGTCTTAATAGAGCAATAATTCTCCTATTTATTGTGTAATTGAGTTTATTGTTACTAACTTTCTTGTTCCTTTTCAGTGGGTCTAGCTAAGGGCTTAAAGAAGTAGAAGCCCTTGAATGGGATAGGATTATTGAGTCCTCAAATCAAGCTTCCAATCCCCCAAATTTGGCGTTTCTCCCCTCGAATCTGGTTTCCCCTCTTACAGTAAGCCGCGAAAGGCCTTCCTCAACTATTGGTGATGAGCAGCCACCTCACGCCAGGATCGTTCACCACAAAACAAGGGCAAACCGAAACACTATTGATTCCTCCTCACCAAGGCCATTGATAGGAACACATGGTGGTGAGGATGTTTATCAACAATTTTCTCCTCCTTCGAATGATGCAGCTTCCATACCCGGGATCGAGCATCACCTCTCAAACCTGGCCTCCGACCCTAAGGTTTTCTTCCACTCTTCTCTTCTTTCTTTTTTTTGTTGTTTTTTTAGAGGGGGATACTCCCCTTCCCCCCCCCCCCCACCCACGTTTTTATATCATCAATCTTAGCTGATTTGTTTTATCAGGCCTCTCAAATGTATCACGATGTCACCGAGAGAATAGTGGCCTTCTATTTCCATAGTTACTCTGGCCGGGGTAACTTCCGCGATGAGCTCAGTAAGCTGGATGCTGAGATTTAGCAACTAAGGAAGTCTCTCGAGGATCACCACTGGGCTCTCGAGGTGAAAGATAGGGTCCTCGAGGAGAAGCATAGAGCACTCGAGGAAAAATATAAAGTCCTCAAGGAGAAGGATAGGGTGATCGAGGAGAAAGAGAAGGTCTCCGAGGAGAAAGATAAGGCGCTCGAGGAGAAAGATAGGGCGCTTGAGGAAAAAAAACTTTTAGAAGGGGAGAGGCAAGGTGTTGATGTTGAGAGGCGTCAATGGACATTAGAGAAAGATACCCTCCCGAAGAGGGTTCAAGCTGCGAAGGATCTGTCCGCGCAAGATCAACTGCTCGGGGCCTTCATACACAAGCTGTTGAGCAGCCCTGAGCTACTTCAACTTTTCCTGGATCTTCTAGGTGTGGCCAAGAAAATTGGTTATAGTGAATTAGCCAGGGACTTTTTAAAGCCACAAGTGTCCGCCTCTCTATCTAAAGATCTGGCCAAGCAGGTGGACGAGCTAGTTAATCTAGAGCTTGATACCACTCTTGACGCAAAATGGGATGGGGTCATCAAGAACGACGGTCTTCGTTTTGCCTTTTTGGATTTCATCAAGTCCAAAGGGCAGTTCATCACTTCTGAGGGGATTCGAGCGATCCTCATTCCAGAGGCTTCAGATGCCTCTCTAGAGAGGTATTCCACTGCCGGCCCAGTGGAAGAAATGATAGCTTCCACATCAAAGGAAGATAATTCTAGGGTTGGTCCCTGATTGTATTTTTTTTACTTAGGGCCCCTTACTTGTAAACCCTTTTTTTTACTTAGAGTATTAATGAAAATACATTTTTTGCCGAGACTTATGATTTTGCCTTTCTTTTTGTAGTATAATTTGTTGAAAATAGTGTTAGAAGGCACTTGTGAGGAGCTTTCGAGTGCTCAAAAAGAGCTGAATGAGACACATAAACAGCTACCGACTTCCCTTCTAGATCTTTCTAAGTGTAATCAAGAGAAAGACTTCTTGAAGGACAAGTGCCACCAACTCGAGGCTAAGATAAAGTTGTGGCAATCCAAAGATCATCCCACTTTTAAAGGGTTTGTTAAGGATTTCCTTAGCAAAGAATTTAATGGTACTTATCCCTTAGAAGTGGTCAATGGTCACGATCCCGCTGATGAAGAACTAATGCATCAAATTTATTTGAATTTTGGTTCTTTGAAATCCTGCCTTGCCGATGTGACTAGGCTTCCAGTAGTGGAAGGGTGCCTAATTGGTTGCTTAGGCAAAAATTGCAAGTTGGTAGCCCAGAGGGAATTACTTTCCGAACAACATTTATTAACTCAACGCAGAGTGGCTAGCTTGAAGAGGACTTGCTTGCTTGGAAGATAGCCAGCGAGGATCCCCCTTCTTTAAGTGAACCTCCTTAGGCCCCTCGAGATAGCCCCTCACGGGAAGATAGCTCTTTGGTGGAATCTCTTTTATCTGAGAATGCAAAAATTTTCGGGGAGATCGAGGCTTGGAAGATACAAGCCACGAAAATGGAGCATTGTTTTGCTGATTAAAAGAAAATTGCCGCACAAGAAGTGAGCTTTCGTGCCCACATGATTTCCCACGACATTTCTTCCTCCTATTTAATCAGAAATGATTGTCTTCCAAATTTTCTACTTAAAGCTACTCAGTACTGATTGAAAGAAGTTAACGTTCATAAGACTGGGACTCCTCAGCAGAAAAAGGCTTTTGGTTTCATTCTCGATTGGCTGGCAGAGCTGAAGGTAAAAGGATTCACCCCCTCGAGCTTTTGCTCTGCCCCTCGGTCACATAAGTCTGCCACTAAGGAGGCTGAACGGCATCTTGTCCCTTTGAGAAAATTTACCCAATGATCTTTCTCAGAACGTCACAAAAGCACTGGGTCATCTTCGAAGAATCCATTTGAATCTTCCACGAAGAAGCGATGTAAGACCATCGTCATTCTTGATCCCTCAGAATATCCTGTAGAGGAACAAATGAAGAATATCCAAAGGGCATCCGGTATAAAACTTGAAGAACTCGAAGAAATATAGGCCAATGTGAAGGAGCTAGGGAAACCTATCTCCACTGAAGAATTGTTTCAGGTGGAATTTCCTCCCGCTAAGTAAATATGTTTAAATGAACAAACTTATATAGTTGCTAGTATCAATAATGTATTCCTAATATATTTGCTGAGGTTTAAATAAATTACCAATATCTCTTATAGTTTACCCCTCGAATATGAGCGCCATGTTCAATTATCTTAGGTGGAGCAAAATACAAATATGTTCGGTAAGTAGGAATTAAGTAATGTAGAGACACAAGCATTTTACCCATGTTCAGTGTTTACACACCTACATCCTGCTAATCTCGCCTACTAGTTTATGATTTCAAGATTACAAGATAGCCCTCAAGTGCCACTTTAGAGCAAACCACTTCGAACATCAGCCATAGATGGAAATATCATCTAGAGCGCCGCTTTAAAGTAACCTGCTCGAACATCAACAACATTGCCACTTTAGAGCAAACAACTCGAACATCAGCCGTAGCTGGAAATATCCTATCTAGAGCATTGCTTTAGAGCAACCTGCTTGAACATTAACCAGAGTGCCACTCTAGAGCAAACCACTCGAACATCAGTTGTAGCTGGAAATATCATCTAGAGTGCCGCTTTAAAGCAACCCACTCGAACACTAACCGGAGTGCCACTTTAGAGCAAACCACTCGAACATCAGCCGTAGCTGGAAATATCATCTAGAGCAATGCTATAAAGCAACCCGCTCGATCATAAACCAGAGTGCCACTTTAGAGCAAACCACTTGAACATCACAGCTGGTAGTATTTTCTCAAGTTGGTAATGTTCCACCCTCTTGGCACTCGAACCCCGTTCATCTGCTCGAGAACATAACTCCCTCCCGGGTGCAATTTGATCACTCCATAAGGTCCTTCCCAATTTGCAGCTAACTTCCCCTCGGGTTCCTTTATGCTTTTCTCATTTTTTTCTCATTACCAAGTCTCCCAGGCGAAACAACACCTTTTTTACCCTGCTATCATGGTATCTTCTGACTCGTTCCTTGACTTTAGCCTCATGTAGAGAAGCTAGCTCTCCTTTTTCCTCTTCCATATCTAAATCTAGACATTAATTTTGTTGATTGATTTTCTCATCTGCAACAGCCATCATCCTTGGGCTAGGAACTCCTATTTCCGCAGGAATTACTACTTCCGAGCCATATACGAGACTATAAGGCATTCCCAGTAGTTAAAGACTCAGTTATCCGATATGCCCATAATACATTAGGTAATTCCCATATCTAATTATCTTCTGCCCCCTCGAGGCGTGCTCGTATTCCATTCATTATTGTCATGTTGGTCACTTCCATTGGCATGTTAGCTTGGGGTGGTAAACAGGTGTCATCTTTTGCTTAATCTAATACTCCTCGCACCACTCCTTGAAGGGAGCCTGAGAAAATTGTGTTCCATTGTCCAGAATGATCATTCTTGGGATTCCAAAATGGCACACAATGTTCTTCCAGCAAAAGGAGATGTTGTCTTCCTCTTATGTTTGTCAAGGGCTCAGCCTCTACCCACTTTGTGAAATAATCCACAGCTACTATTAGGTATCTGAATTTCCCTAGCACTTCCGGGAAAGGACCCACCAAATCAATCCCTCATTTGTCAAATGGCTATGAGCTATAGATGCTTCTTATTTCTTCCCATGGAACATGTATTATAGGTGCATGTCTCTATGACGTGTCCATTTTATATGCATTATTTAGTAGTATTTAGGATCCCTTTTGTGCTCTTTTATTATCGAGAACTCGTGTTTTACCTTGAAATTCTCTTAGGAGAGGTAAGAGCAACTTTATGCTCTTTTACCTCTTCTAAGTGGACTTTGTGTGACGAGGGAAGAACACGGAAGCAACGAAGACCGGAGGACATTGAAGACTACACTTTCGGAGACTTTTGAATACTCACTTCGAAGACATGAAGACCGGAGGCCATTGAAGACCATTTTTGGAGCCGTTGAAGACTTGAAGATTGATAGGGATGACTATGAAGAAGAAGAAGACAACATGCAAAATTATGGCACCCATTGCGAGTTGCGACGAACCCGTCGCGAGTCTCGAGTCGCGACGAACCCGTCACGAGTCGCGAGTCACGACGAACCCGTAGCGAGTCGCGACGAGTTTCGTCACGACTCGCGACCAACGGGCGGCCAGAAATCCACTTTATCTTCTTTGCACTATAAATACCACTCTCTTTCCTCCTCTTCTTCAGCTTTTGCCCAGCCCATTTTTCTCTGGTTTTAGGGCTTGAAAACCCTTGGTTTTCTTCTCTTTCTTTTCTTAGTTTTTGTAGTTTAATTATGTCTTGTAGTTCTATAGCTTAGTTCTATCTTGGGAGCAAGGGATTGAAGCTTCCATTTCTATGTAGTAAGGACCATTTATATCTATCTATTTGGTGTTTTTGCTATTGTGCATTTATTGTGCTTTTAATGTGTTTGTTGATTCATTAATGTTGTTGAAAGATTGAGCATATGAAATACTTGTAGTAATTGCTTGCTAGGGTTTGGGGGATTTGGGTTAATTTCCCCCCTGTTCTTGTTAGGAATGTATGAGTATGATTTAGAGCTTTTGATTGTGTTGGTGTGTTGATAATTGCTAGATGAATGTGATGATGTTGAACTCTTCGTTATGTTTATGTTGGGTAGCAAACGAGAGAGGTCTATGAGTGGTCGCTCTTGACTAATCCCGTGTAAATGCATGAACCGGTTAAATGCTTAGTCACGGTGTAGTGGTCATAAGTGTTGCCGAGCTTGTTGATCCTTCGTGCTAAATGCCATCAATGGGATACCTTGAGTCGTGGTCTCGACAACGGGAGTCATTGGTGAGGTTTGACAAGAGATGTCGAATTCACTCTTGCAAACTACTACCTAAGAAGGATAGAAGTTTAGTCTTCACAACAAGTAGTTGAAGTAGTGAATAGATGGTTTTATTTATCCTTGAAGCATTTGTTATTTAGCATTTGTGTATTCTTGATGGTGTGTTTCCCTTCATTTATGCCATGAGTTGTTTGAGAATAGGGAGTGTTTGTATGATTGAATTGGTTAGGTGTTAGGAACGTGACGAATTCCATAGCTCCTTTGCATGAAAATCTATGAATGTGAACTTAGAACTTCTTGTGCATAATGTGTTGTGATTCTTGCTAGAGAGGTATGTTAATGTTAAGCCAAGTAACGAATGCGATAGGATGAGTGAATGGTTCAATGATCTACATTAGGTTTGGAAGTGGATATCCATTGCCCCCAAGGCTTTATCTTTGTAGTTTTAAAACCCCTTTTCTTTAGTTTTGTTTGATGATTAGCATAGTCACTTGACCTTGCTAGTTATCGTGTCTTTTTACTTTCATAACTTAGGACAACCAACCAACTAAACCCCCCCCCCCCTATTTACTCGCTTTTATGTGTGTGTACATATGTCTAGTACTAGCCTAATAACAACCATTTGTGCTTAAACGCTTAGGAAGATCCCCTTTCTTCGTGGACGATCCCGACTTGCCGCTATCTACTTAGTTGTAGATAGTAAGCATTTAGGGCTTATAAATAGTAACTTTGAGAGGTACGGCGACGGCCTCCCAAATTTTTGCGCCGCTGCCGGGGAAAAGGCGTTTATTCTTAAGTATTTAGGTGTATTTTGTTGCATATTAGCTAGTTGTTTTTATTTTCCACTACTTGGTGGTTGTTTTTGTTCGGAGCAGGTATTTCTTGAGTTCTTGGTAATTTATTTTATCGAGAATCCTTGCACTATGATTTCAAACTTTTGAAAAAAAAATTTAATGGAGTGTCTCACCTTGAGGGAACTCATGATGAGAAGAGAGGCTCAACAAGCAAGGTTTTGTAGGATGTGTCATTCTGATCATCCTACCGAATCTTGCCCCTTGTTGTGGGAAGAGCACTATGACCGAGAAAGAACCCTTGGTTTTCAAAACCATAGGTACTATGAAGAGTGCTACCAAGAGGTAGGAGATGGTTCTCAAGGGCAAGAAGCTCATGAATGCTATCCATACCACAACTCTTACAATTCGGAATGGAGTGGTAATCCGGATTGGTGGTATGAGAATGAGCCGGAAAACCAACCATACGAGCAACCTAGTTGGCCATCACCACCCTATACCATACCCTAAAACCAAGCCCAACAAGGAAGTTCAAGTTTGACACGTGAGGATGTCTTCAATACCATAGCAAACTTGAACTCCTTTACTAGTGAAGAGCCAGATACCCAGCTCTCCTCTAGTGTTGAGGCCATTGAGGGGCATGTGAGGAGTATAAAGGAAGCGTTGGCCCGGATGGAAGCTCGTGATTCTGAAAACACACCATCCCAACTTGAACTCGATGACTCGGTGAGTGAGGTCACCAATAAAAATGATTTTGAGTTCAAAGGGGATGATGAGTTGGTTGTAGAGGATAGCAAAATGGAGGAAGAGGTGATAGTACTACATTCATTAGCATCGTCACCTATTCTCCCGCTTAGTGAACCAACTCCACCATTTTCGGAAGTTGTGAGGGAGATAAGAGAGGAGCCAAAAGACTATCTTAAGCCTCCTAACCACTCAACTTTGCTCCAACCATCTACACCTCAACAAAACTTTCCTCTTGAAAGTTTTGTACCCCCACCTCTCTTATTTTGGAAGCTCATGGTGAAGGGGTTCAAGCCTTCACCATACGGATAACATTAGGGTCGTGCCGACGACCTTAAAAATATGGAGCTTCGTCGTGCCGATGACGTGAAATAAATTCGGCATTTCTTTTAGTTTTTGTTTCTTAGTTTTTGTCTCTTAATTTTTTGTTGTTTTGTTTTGTTCTTTTTATGGCGTGTTTTTCTGTGATTTTGTAGCAAAGTGAAGTGCATTGCAATGGAAGAGATGAAGAAACGAGATCAACGAACAAGGGAAGAAAGCTTGGATAGTTGGTAAGAAAACGAAAAATATTTATGCCTGGGATACCCTGCCGTCGCGATGAGCTCGTCGCGAGTCGCGACGAACAGGGGAGAAAAATCCACTCCCAGCACCAACTTTCTGCGAGTCACGATGAACTCGTCGCGAGTCACGACGAGCTCAGAAATTTTTGGGCTTTCGGAACCAACTTTCCGCGAGTTGCGACAACCTCGCGATGGGCCATCGCGAGTCGCGACATAGAGGTCGCGAGTCGCGACAAGATCAGCAAATTTTTGCTAAAGATCAGCTCCCGGCCTCAACTTTTCGCGAGTCGCGACGAACTCATAGCGAGTCGCGACCAGTTCAATCGCGAGTCGCGATGAAAAATCCAAGTTTCCAACTGATCTTAAACATTGCATGATCCGTCCTTCTTCTCCACCCAACACTCCCAAGAACCACCACATACCCACGCATTCCTCCACCATCCTATATATATTGACATATGAACATTCTTGCATCTTTATAGTACCTTTGTTGATTGTAGTATGCCGACTACATCATTGTGACCGTGAGTGCATATCCTATAATGATGCTTGTATATATGTCAATATATGTTGGATATTTTTAATGCATAATCTTATAGTAATGGTTGTGGGTGGATTGGTTGTTCTTTGAAAATACTATGGTTATTAACTCTTGATGCTAAACCTAGTATTACAAATCCTTATGTACTTGTGAGTTTAATGTTGTTCTTTGTGGTGTTAGTCTTGATCAAACGGCGCCACGGAGACAATGCTTTTCTCGAGGGGTAAGTTCTTCTACGGCATCTTTGCTCCCCCTTCCGGTTTCGAAACCAATTTCGGGACCATACAATTACATTGGATTGCACCATATCACCGGTGACTATGCGGAGAAACGGGTGTCACTCTACCCCCTTGCCTTGATTTTTATTGTTCTTGCCTTACATGTTTACATTGAGGGCAATGTAATGTTTTAAGTGTGGGGAGGGGTTAGAGGAATCACATGCATGCTAGATTGTTTTGGAATGCTTTTTGCTACTTTTCATTGGAAAAACATGAGAAAAAGAAAAAAAATATAATAAAAAAAAGAAGAAAAAAATAAAAAGAGAAAAGAAAACCCGCTAAGTTGAAAACCCGAGAGGGCAACTTAGGCAACATTGGGGGCCCGGATAGGTCGAAAAACCGAAAGGGCAGCCTAGGAAAAAATGAGAGGCTAAAATGTGCAGAAAAAGGTGAGATGTGAGCCAAAGAAACATGATGTGTGGCTAGGATGAAAACTCGAAAGAGCTCCTAGGCAAAATGAGAGAGAAAGAGAGAAAAAGAAAAATGCTATAATTTCACTCATTTGTCGGCGTTGGAGCCATAAGGTTGCGGTTATCACATGGATGGATCGGGTAGCTCAACATCTAAAGACCTCTTGGGATTGGGTAACTTAGTGGGTTAAGAAACGAAGTATGGTTATGAAATTATTGATCTCTTTCTACTTCATTTTTGGTTGATATATTGGCATTAGGTGAAGCATGTGTTTAAACTTCCTCTATGGTTTTAGCTTCATTTTGTGTCATTGGACTTTGGTAATATCAATTTGGGGCTTTGAAATATTTTTATTGGTAGTAAATTGATAAGTGGTAGGTTTGGTTAGATTTAGGATCGGGGATGTGTGTGTGAAAAATTCTCATGTGAGCTTTTATTTTGGGATTTATGATATTGAGAGTTTTTGTGAGGCTTTGATTGGGGGATTAGTAGTTAGGATATGGATATATCATTTCCTTCATGTGCTTGGATCTTTCTTACTCGAGGGCGAGTAAGGTTTAAGTGTGGGGAGGTTTGATGTGTCCATTTTATATGCATTATTTAGTAGTATTTAGGATCACTTTAGTGCTCTTTTATTATCGAGAGCTTGTGTTTTACCTTGAAATTCTCTTAGGAGAGGTAAGAGCAACTTTATGCTCTTTTACCTCTTCTAAGTGGACTTTGTGTGACGAGGGAAGAACACGGAAGCAACGAAGACCGGAGGACATTGAAGACTACACTTTCAAAGACTTTTGAGTACTCACTTCGAAGACATGAAGACCGGAGGCCGTTGAAGACCATTTTTGGAGCCGTTGAAGACTTGAAGATTGAGAGGGATGACTATGAAGAAGAAGAAGACAACATACAAAATTCTGGCACCCGTCGCGACACCGTAGCGAGTTGCGACGAGTTTCGTCGCGACTCGCGACCAACGGGCGGCCAGAAATCCACTTTATCTTCTTTGCACTATAAATACCACTCTCTTTCCTCCTCTTCTTCAGCTTTTGCCCAGCCCATTTTTCTCTGGTTTTAGGGCTTGAAAACCCTTGGTTTTCTTCTCTTTCTTTTCTTAGTTTTTGTAGTTTAATTATGTCTTGTAGTTCTATAGCTTAGTTCTATCTTGGGAGCAAGGGATTGAAGCTTCCATTTCTATGTAGTAAGGACCATTTATATCTATCTATTTGGTGTTTTTGCTATTGTGCATTTATTGTGCTTTTAATGTGTTTGTTGATTCATTAATGTTGTTGAAAGCTTGAGCATATGAAATACTTTTATTAATTGCTTGCTAGGGTTTGGGGGATTTGGGTTAATTTCCCCCCTGTTCTTGTTAGGAATGTATGAGTATGATTTAGAGCTTTTGATTGTGTTAGTGTGTTGATAATTGCTAGATGAATGTGATGATGTCGAACTCTTCATCATGTTTATGTTGGGTAGTAAACGAGAGAGGTCTATGAGTGGTCGCTCTTGACTAATCCCGTGTAAATGCATGAATCAGCTAAATGCTTAGTCACGGTGTAGTGGTCATAAGTGTTGCCGAGCTTGTTGATCCTTCGTGCTAAATGCCATCAATGGGATACCTTGAGTCGTGGTCTCGACAATGGGAGTCATTGGTGAGGTTTGGCAAGGGATGTCGAATTCACTCTTGCAAACTACTACCTAAGAAGGATAGAAGTTTAGTCTTCACAACAAGTAGTTGAAATAGTGAATAGATGGTTTTATTCATCCTTGAAGCATTTGTTATTTAGTATTTGTGTATTCTTGATGGTGTGTTTCCCTTCATTTATGCTATGAGTTGTTTGAGAATAGGGAGTGTTTGTATGATTGAATTGGTTAGGTGTTAGGAATGTGACGAATTCCGTAGCTCCTTTGCATGAAAATCTATGATTGTGAACTTAGAACTTCTTGTGCATAATGTGTTGTGATTCTTGCTAGATAGGTATGTTAATGTTAAGCCAAGTAACGAATGCGATAGGATGAGTGAATGGTTCAATGATCTACATTAGGTTTGGAAGTGGATATCCATTGCCCCCAAGGCTTTATCTTTGTAGTTTTAAAACCCCTTTTCTTTAGTTTTGCTTGATGATTAGCATAGTAACTTGACCTTGCTAGTTATCGTGTATTTTTACTTTCATAACTTAGGACAACCAACCAACCAAACCCCCCCCCATTTACTCGCTTTTATGTGTGTGTACATATGTCCAGTACTAGCCTAATAACAACCATTTGTGCTTAAACGCTTAGGAAGATCCCCCTTCTTCGTGGACGATCCCGACTTGCCGCTATCTACTTAGTTGTAGATAGTAAGCATTTAGGGCTTATAAATAGTAACTTTGAGAGGTACGGCGATGGCCTCCCACTCTAACATTGATGGCAAACCTGAATATATAGGTTCGTGTCCACGAACATTGTTGGCCAGTAAAATCCCGCTAGATTGAGCCTCCTCGCCACGGATCTGTCTCCCTGGTGGCTACCGCATACCTCTTCGTGAACCTCTCTTATGAGGTAGTCAGCCTCATGAGGGTTAACGTATCAAAGTAATGGCTGCAAATGACCCATTCTATACAACCCTCCATCTTGCAACACATACATTAGAGCCTTCAACCTTATTTTCCTGGCATCCACTCCATTTTTTGGCAGGATACCCTCTCAAAGATATTCTACAAATGGTGTCATCCAGGAGTCTTCCGCTTCCATCTCCATCACTACAGGTTCTTCAAAACTTCACCTGCTCAAAGTTTCCATGAGAAGTTGCTGCTGAGATTGGGTTCCCAAATCCAAAGAAGTAAACTTACTTAGAGCATCCGCTTTATGATTGCTTTCCCTTGGAACCTGCATCAAAGTATAAGATTTGAAAATTTTTAACAGGTTCTTCACTACCTCGAGGTACCTCTGCAGGTTACGCTCCCTGGCCTTATACTCTCCATTCACCTGTTGAACCACAGTTTGAGAGTCACTGAAAACCTCCAGTTCCTCTATCTGCAACTCCTTTGTGAAGCGCAATCGAGTGATCAGTGCCTCACACTCAGCTTCATTGTTGGTTGCTTTAAATGCAAAGTTCAATGCATAAGGATAATCTCTACCATTGGGGCTAGTTAGTAGGACCACGGCTCCACTTCCTCCTAAATGTGAGGAACCATCCACATACAACTTCCATATCTGTCTTTTCCTTGTTTCCTCATTCTGAATGGATTCCAAACACACCTCAAGGGATTCTGTAGTTTCCACTATAAACTCTGTCAGTGCCTGCCCTTTGATCGCAGCTCGAGGTTGATACTGGATATCATGCTCTACCAATTCTACTGCCCACTTCATCATTCTTCCTGAAATCTCTGGCCTTAGCAGGATCTTTCAAATGGGGTGGTTCATGAGCACCACTATCTTATGTCCCTGGAAAAAGGGTCTCAACCTTCAGGCTGCATCTACGAAGGCTAGAATTAACCTTTCAAGAACCGTATAACTTGTCTCCAACCGTTGCAAGGCACAACTATCAAAGTAAATCGGATTTTGAACCTTTTCTTTTTCCTTTACCGGAGTCACACTGATTGCCAGCGGTGACGCAGAAATATACAAGTACAGCGTCTCATCCTTGTCTGGTTTCTTCAAGGTAGGAAATGTCCCCAGGTGTTCTTTCAACTGCTTGAATGCCTCTTTGCACTTTCCATTCCCCTCGAATTTCTTTACCCTTCGAAGCACATCAAAGAAGGGTAAGTGTTTCTCCGCCCCCTTCGATAAGAACATGCTTAATGCTGCTAGAGACCCTATAAGCTTCTGCACATCCTTTTATCGATTGTGGGGTTTTCATTTTCCTCAGAGCTTCAAACTTTTTTGGATTTACATCGATCCCCCTCTCTGAGACCATAAATCTGAGAAACTTCCCTGCCCTTCGCCACTAACACGCTTAGACAGGCTCAACTTCAAATTAGCTTCTCGAAGCCTACCAAATGTTTCTTCCAGATATTTTAAGAATTATTCATAACTCTTGCTTTTGACCACCATGTAATCCACATATATTTCCATATTCTTCCCTATATGTCCCCTGAACAGTCAATCCACCAGCCTCTGGTAAGTAGCTCCAGCATTCATTAATCCAAAGGGCATCTTCTTATAGCAATACGTGCCCACGACTGTAATGAATGAGGTCTTTTCCTTGTCTTCCTCTACCATGAGGATTTGGTGATACTCCTTATGTGCGTCAAAGAATGCCAACATTCGATATCCAGTGATAGCTTCCACCAGCTTATCGATTGGTGGCAACGGATAACTATCTTTGGGGCAGCACTTATTTAAATTAGTAAAGTCTATACAAATCCTCCATGCTCCATCATGCTTTGGAACCATGACTGGGTTAGCAATCCAATCAGGATAGAATACCTCCTCGATTACGTCCACCCTTAATAACTTCTCCACCTCTTCTTTAATTGCCTCAGTTATTTCAAGAGTGAGCACTCTTCTCTTCTACTTCACTGGCTTAATCGAAGGGTTAATGTTCAGTCTATGTAGCGTAAGACTCAAAGGAACCCCCATCAGGTCAAATGTATCCCATGAGAGCACGTCTCCTTAATTTCCTAATAAGTCTTTCAATTTTCCTTTCACATCTTCAGGGATTAGTTTCCCAACAGCTACTGACCCTTTTTCCCGAATAGGCCTCTGTATTGTATCAGCTAATCCTGCCTCTGCGTGTACTGCCACTACATCCCTTTGTTTCCTCTCTTCACGCACTGAGGTTACATTTTTAGGCCACGGTCTGATCCCCTCGAATAGATGCCACCCCATTTTAAGTTGGGAACTTTATCATCTGGTGATAGAGAGACCAGACCACCCGAGCCTGGCACATCCATGGCCTTCCTAGAATCACATTATAAGGGGAAGGTGCATCCACGAGAGCAAAATTACACCTGATGGTCACTCACTTGTCATCATCCGCTACTTGAACGGGCAATGTTATATATCATACAGGGAATATCAGGTTTCCCATGAATCCTGATAAAGGAGAAGCATATTTTTTCTAGTTTTCACGCCCTATATCTAACTGGTGAAAACACTCACCAAACATCGCTTCTACCCCACTTCCATCATCAACGAACACCCTTCTAATCAAGGATGTTCTAATAATGGCTGAAATAACCATAGGATCCGCATGGGGCATTTGGTCTGGTACAGCACCCACTTCCAAGAAAGTGACTGTTTCATCCGGTCGAAACCTCTAATGACTAGGCTCTTCTGCGGGAACCCTCTGAGCCTTAGCTCTTATAATAGCATTCAAAGATCTCTCACCCACCATGTCATTGATAACATTAATTACCCTTCGGATGGGCGGATTTTCTATGTTTTAATTTCCCCCATGTTGCTCTTGGGGTCTATCATGCCTTCCTTCTGGTCCCCTATTTTGAATCACCTATTTCGAATCACCTATTCTCAAGGCCTTCTATCTACTCCGCCCCCCATTGTTTTGATTGTTTCCCGTATAAAGCTGCCACTAGTTTATCCGGGGCCTCGAGCGGGTAGCCTGGCTCCTAAGACCCTGTCCTCGAAAGCATCCTTCCCTTTCACACATGTCAATCTTCATCCTTAACTGCATGCAATCGTTTGTGTCATGGTCGTAATCCCTGTGATGAACACAGTACCAATTTGTTGCTCTCCGAGCTACAACCGAATTGTGCGAACTTTGCAAGAGTAACAACCCCATGTGTATGCTTAAAATATGTGCGGGGGTTCTTCTTCCAAACGTTGGAGGCAATGGATTATACCTTTCGAATGGCATTCTTATGAGTTCGACTGGCCTTTTCCCTCTGTGCTTTACATTTCCTCCTGCTTTCTGTGCAAGGCTATCTCTTTTCTTTCTAGCTACCTTCTCTAGCCTCGAATACTATTCTACAACCTCCTAAAGTTTTTTTCAAAGTCTTAGGGGTTGATGAGACGTCAAATGCATGTATTTTACAAAGCCTTTAACACTTTTTTATCATAATTTTGTTGTATGATTACTAGATTTAGGTAGGTTTCCATGATAAGGGGTTTAGATGACCATTTTTAGTTTTTTATATCTATATCCTAATTTTGTAACCTATGTTTAGTCTAGTGAGTTTTTGGTCCTTATGAGCATCTAGATTCCTTTTTGTAAGCTTAATTTGTACATTTTTTGTGAGTACTTATGAGTGGTTTAGTGAAAGCCATTCGAAAGGATGGTAGAAGATGGAAGGCCACTCACAAAGTGGTAGAAAATAAAGTTAAGAAAGGAGAGCAAAGCAAAGGGTGAAAATGATCTATGTTTTGAAGCAGAGTTTTGAGAATGTTCCGAGAAGAATCAGCCTCCAAGAATGGTACCATTGGATTCCTCTTCTCGATTACTATAAAATCGACTACAAGAACTCCCAAAATAGATCAACGGTTCACCCCGGGGGAAGCAAAACAAAATGGGACTTTTTTCCGTCGCGGCTAGCAAAATGTTGACTTGAGAGCTCACAATTTCCTGATCCTAAGGAGGTATCACAACTTGCGACGGAGGTGTCATGACTCGCAATAATTTCCCTGCAACTTGCATTTTACTCCTTTTTTTTCTTGTACTATAAATAGCTTTTAACCCCCTTCTTCCCCAACTCTCTAAGTCCGACTTGGGGACTCCAAAACCCTTGTTTTTCTTCCCCTTTTTCTTCTTTATTTGAAGATCTTTGTTCTATGTTATGGGTTTTGATTATCTAGCTTATTTTTGTACTTGGGATCAATTGATTGAAGCTTCCACACCTATGTAGTAAGAACATATACTTCACTCTTTCTTGAAGCATTTGTTATTTAGCATTCATGTGTTTAAATGTGATGGTTTACTTCATTTATGCTATGTGTTGTTTGAGTATATGAAGTGTTTGTATGATTTAAGTGTTAGGGTGTTATGAAAGTTGCAAATTTCTTAGCTCTTTGATATGAGAATCCAAGAACATGGAATTAGAATTTCTTGTGCATAATGTGTTATGATTCTTGCTAGATAAATATGTTACTGTGGATTGTTCTCATGTTTATCCTATAGATGCAATGCAAGGTTGAATCTTGAATGTGGTTTGTTTTAGGTTTAGTCTAATGAATGCTATGTTTGGTTAAATGGCTATGTCTTTGGTAGAAGGCTTGTTGTTATCAAATATATGGTCCTTCGTGTATAATGCCGTTGATGAAATACCTTTATTGTGTGGTTTTCCTAGAGTGATTATCAATGAGGTTTGCAAATGGTCGTTGTTTGTCTTTGCAAATTACTATTAAGAAGGAATAATGTTAATCTTCGAATGGGAAGTTTTAGCATTCCCCATAGGCAACGAATGTGATAGAATGAGTGAACAGTTCATTGATCTACATTAGGTTTGGATGTGGATATTAATTTCTCCCAAGGCTTTATCTTTTGTAGTTTTTACCCATTTTTCTTAGTTTGTTTGATGATTAGCATAGTTACTTAACTTTGCTAGTTAGTTTGTCTTTTAGTTTCATAACTTAGGACCACAACCAACCAAAACCCCCCTTTTTACTTGCTTATATATATATATATATATATATATATGTATATGTATATCTTCTTCTAGCCTAATATCAACCTTTTATGTTTGAACGCTTAAGAAAATTCCTCTTCTTCGTGGACGACCCCGATTTGCCACTATCTACTTAATTGTATTTAGTAAGCATAAAAGGCTTATAAATTATAACTTTGAGAGGTACGGCGACGACCTCCCAAATTTTAGAGCCGCTGTCGGGGAAGAGGCATTTATTTCTAAGTGTTTAGGCATATTTGGTTGCATATTAGCTAGTTGTTTTTATTTTTCACTTCTTTTTGGTTGTTTTTGTTCGGAGTAGGTATTGCTTGAGTTCTTGGTGAATTTTTATCGAGAATCCTTGCAATATGATTCCAGAATTTTGAAAAAGAGAAAAAAATTAAAAAATGGAACGTCTCACCTTGAGGGAACTCATGATGAGAAGAGAGGTTCAACAAGCAAGATTTTGTAGGATGTGTAATTCTGACCATCCTACCAAAGTCTTGATATATGTTGAGAGAGGAGCACTATGAGGAGGAAAGAACCCTTGGTTTCCAAAGCCAATGGTATTATGAAGAGTGCTACCAAGAGGTAGGAGATGTTGGTTTTCAAGGGCAAGAAACCCAAGAATGGTATCCATGCCATAATTCTTACAACCCAGAATAGAGTGGCAATCCGGATTGGTGGTATGAGAATGAGCCGAAAAACTAACAATAAGAGCAAAATAGTTGGCCATCACCATCTTATACCATACCCTAAAACCAAGCCCAACAAGGAAGTTCAAGTTTGACACGTGAGGAAGTCATGAATGCAATAGAAAACTTGAACTTTACTAGTGAGGAACTGGACACTCGGCTCTCCTCTAGCGTTGAGGCTATTGAGGGGTATGCGAGGAGTATATTGGAAGCGTTGGCCCAAATGGAAACTCCTCATTCCAAAAATACACCATCCCAAGTCGAACTCAAGGATTCGGTGAGCGAGGTCCCCGTGGGAAATGAGTTTGAGTTCGATGGGGATGAGGTGTTTGTTGAGGATGAAAAAATGGAGGAAGAGATTATTATGCTACATTCATTAGCATCATCACCCCTACCCCCACCTAGTGAACTAACTCCACCATTTTTGAAAGTTTTGAGGGAGATAATAGAGGAGCCAAAAGACATCCCAAGCCACCTAACTACCTAACTCCTTTTAAACCATCTCCACCTCTACAAAAATTTCCTCTTGAAAGTTTTGTACCCCCACCTCTCCATTTTTGGATGTTCATGGTGAAGGGGTTCAAACCTTCACCATATGGATCACATTAGGGTCGTGCCGATGGCCTTAAAAATACGGAGCTTCTCGGGAGGCAACCCGAGATTCTAAGTTAGATTAGTATTTTTCTTTTCTTGAAAAAATAAATTCCTCAACCATGTCCTCAAACCCTTACCCAAAACCACAAGAATACCACCACAATCCACCACCAAAAAAACCACTACCAAAACCACCATCTAGGAGTAATTCTAGTTGTTGTCTTTTATGAGTGTTGATCGGGATTTGCATAGTTGTCTTTTGTGCGTACTGGCTCAACAATGCTCCACTGAAGTCCCGATACAATCGAAGTGAGCCCCTTGGCAACTTATTAAACCACTCATGTTCCTTTCCCTGCAAGTAGCTACCTACCAGCTTGCATGTTAACTTCTCATCAAAGTTCCTCTAACTCATCAAGCCCAAGAACGTCTATATGAACTCTCGAGGGTCAGTTTCACCAATGTACGTGGGAAGTCCATCAGGGGGCTTCACTTCTGTTGGCCATCGAACCCCCGTGATTACCGAGCTGAAATGAGACCCCGCAGCTGGCCCAAAGGACCGATCAACCTATCCAACTTATCTTAACGATTAACTTGCATCCGAGGGGGGTTCATGCTGCCCCCCAGGCAGGTTCAGCCCCCTATCGTTACCACCCAACTGTGGCATATATAGGATGGGTTCTTCCGTATCCCGGGTTTATCCAATGCTGTCCAAGACTCGGGTATGCTGGCGGTAGGGGTGGTTGGATATAAGGATTGTACAACCCCTCGCTAATTCCCATACTCCCGTATCCTTGCATGCCAAAAGAGGCCATTATTCCATATGTTTTCCTGGACCGTCCAGGTCAAGGTCAGGAGCAGATGGAGGAGGTAGCACATAAATGGGACCTTGGGAGTAACCAGGAATAGAAGGCATGGGTCTAACCTATAGCGGTTCTCCAGCATACCCTTGCTAAGGGTAGGCTATTGGGGGTTGGGAAGCCCACCCCGTAGTCATTCCCAAAAGTGAGGGTGGTAGTGCCCTCATCAAGACCCTATCATCTCTCGGAGGAGGGATGATTCGGTACCCGGCTACAGCCAGGACCTGCGCTACTCGTTCCACATCTTGATTCGGGGTCACTCTCCCCACGGGTCACCTTCCCCACGTTCTGATTTCCTTGACTGGGTTGACCATAAGCTTCCATATACGAGTCTTCCAAAACATCTGTAAACCTTCCATCCCTCGAAACAGTCACCCTTTCAAGCAAGGAATCGGTGTTTCCTTGTCTTTGCTCTCCCATCGCTTCCAGCGTACTCAAGGGCCCAGCATATCGTTCTGGACGGGCGCCAGGGGATTTGCGCCAACCGCTACTGAGGTTCCCCCCCCCCCCCCCGTGGGCTATGCCTATATTAGGCTCTGCTCGCAACTCCGTAGTTTGAATGTTAGCCATCTCTCTATCCTCAATGTGGGTGTCATTTTCTCTTCCTGGATTCTCCGATGTTAACCTTGGTAGAGATCCACCCCCCGTACCTATTGACCTCAACCTTTCACTCCTTTGAACTACCGTGGACATAAACTCTCAAACCCTTGATCCGGCTTAGTCGTCCCCACAGACGATGCCACTTGATGCATCTTCGACCGCGGACCGGTTCTTAGACCTGGGTTCTTCTCGAACTAACCTGCAATCAAACTATCTCTAGGGTTTCAGGGGTCAGCACTCTGATGCTTAAGTTAGTCCAAGCGTCCAAATATGATTAAGACCGAATAAATCATAAGTAAATGTGTATCTTGTATTTATACTCCATGTCCTAAATAATATTCTCCTTAATCATTGCCCTTAATTACCCACGAATGCGGTAATTAAGTTAGAGTATTAAATATTCTCCTAACTGAGCTGTCATACCTTGGGCCCAATAGCTATCTTGGGCTTAATCTCTATCAGTCAGAAATACACTCTTGAGTGTCACCTTTCTTCAAACCCATTCCTAATTAGAGGGCACATATATTCACATACTTAACTGGCAAAAATAAAACAAAATAACATCAAAATTAGTTCTCAAATACACTTAACTCATCAAACCTAAACCTATCTCTGTGGATTTCGAGCTGAACCAAGCACAAGTTCATAATCTAACTTAGAACAAACCAACAATATTTAGTGAAATTAATCACATTCACTATTGAATCATGGCATTTAGGT
Organism: Rubia yunnanensis; assembly: GCA_037428765.1. Classification (NCBI taxonomy): domain Eukaryota; kingdom Viridiplantae; phylum Streptophyta; class Magnoliopsida; order Gentianales; family Rubiaceae; genus Rubia; species Rubia yunnanensis. The sequence goes on along the minus strand of CM075062.1, from coordinate 31,270,870 downwards.
CCACATTAAGGTATGACATGTCAAAGACGTTTCAAGTCGCAAATATTTCAACTATAACAACCACTCAAAGGGCACTCACAGTTGGTCTCCAAGTCTTCTCCTTTATCGTATACTAACAACACTCTTTGGGGAACCCTGCAACAGCACAAAATGATAAAGAAGCAGCAAACAGAACTCTCAATTCAATGGTAACACAACACAAAACCTTTGAAGAAATGGCGAACCCTGAAAAAATTAAAAATATGAGACATGAAAAGAACATCGGGCCACAAAAGAAAATTTTCAAAACACCACAGTAACAACCTACGCATTAGCCTACTGAGGGTGATTGATTTCCACGATAGAAAAAAATATATTACATGCCTAGAACTTCCACCCTTAACATGTCCCAAGACATCGGCAATCGAAGATTCACATTCAGCATTTTTCACATAAATTTTTTTATTGACATAAGAGAAATACAGAAGGAAATACAGTAAAAAAGAATTGAAACATGATTACCTATTAAACAATCTTCATTAAACCTCTTCGGCACAACAAGAAACCCTTGAAGAAATGTTGAACCCGGAAAAAATTCAAAACATGATACACAAAAACAACATCACGACATAACTGAAAATTTTCAAACCACCAAAGCATCAACTTGTGCAATAGCCTGTTGAGGGTGATCGATTTCCATGCCAGAAAAAAAAATGTTACATTCCTAGAACTTCCACCCTTAACATGTCCCAAGACATCTGCAATCGAAGATTTACATTCATCATTTTTTATATAAAATTTTTTATCGGCATCAAAGAAATACCAAAGGAAAAGTAAAAAAGAATTGAAACATGATTACCTAATAAACGGTCTTCCTCCAGCCTCTTCGACACAAAATGAAACCCTTGAAGAAATGTCGAACCCTGAAAAAATTCAAAACATAAGACACGAAAATAACATCATGCCATAAGAGAAAATTTTCAAAATACCAGAGTGTCAACCTGCACATTAGCCTACTAAGGGTGATCGATTTCCATGCCAAAAAAAAAAACATTACATGCCAAGAACTTCCACTCTTAACATGTCCCAAGATATTTTGCAATCGAAGATTAACATTCAGCATTTTTTACATAAATTGTTTTAGACTAAATTATTTTTTTTGGTCCCCAACATATTATGCTATACCATATTATGGTCACACAGGCCAATAACGCATTTGTTCAGCAACTAACATGCTGAAATTGATTTATTTGGTCCCCATAGGTGGTTTTCAGGTAAACCGGAATTGTTTTCCGATATAGTCAAGGGTATTTTCATAATTTTACTAATTAAAAACATTTTCAATTAAATTATGGGGCTAATACATAAACATTCTATATTTGGGATCATTTTCAAAGACCATACAGAAGGTGAGGGGCTTAATTGCAAATAAACTAAAAATAAGAAAACTTCTCCGGCGGTGGATCCTTCGTCTTCTCCGGCGATGGATCATTCGCCTTCTCCGCCGAATGTGCAACCTCCGTCTTCTCTGGTAGGGCTGCAATTCATCTTCTCCGCCTGACACTGTCGCCACTCTAGCCCTCTGCCCCACTCCACCCCTCCATCGGACCTCAATTTTCCCTTCACTGCCCTCTGTCCCACTCGATTTGCCCTTCACCTCCAACCCCCAGCCTCACTCGATTTGCCCTCCACCATCGCAGTTCCCATCACCGTCGCCACTCCATCCCCCCGCCCAACTCCACCCCTCAACCGGGTCTCAATTTCCCCTCCACCGAGCCTTATCGCCATCAATCATTCTGTAACTTTTAGTCCGCTGTTCAGAGAAGGTCACGAGCCCCAGCGCCAACGGGCTGAGCTTGAAGTTCTTGAGGCTTTTCCACCGCTCGTACAACTTTTTAGTTGTAGCACTCTTGATCGGTGGGATGGAGTGGAAGTAGGGCTTCAATGTCATGGGTTCGGGTCAGGCAGATCCAGATTCGGACCCGGACACGAAGGATCCGGTCTTCGGAAGACCAGCGGGGAAGAGGGTTCCGGGACCGTGGAGGTCGACGTTTGTTCACCGTGAAGATTATCGACGGGGAAGTGGAGATCTAGGATAGACTGTTCCATCTCATCGCCGGCGGGTGGTGATAAGTGGAGGTCCGTGGAGAAGAGGGTTCAGTAAGGAAGAAAAGAGTCTTTTCTTTTTTTTATTTTTTAAACTCAAGGTATAATGGTAATTTTACATATTTTAACCAATTTTACCGTTGACTTTACCTAAAAACCACCCTTGGGGACCAAACAAATTATTTTGCATTCCCTACGTCCCACTCTAAATTGCATATTTGCCTTTTCACGGTCTTCAATGAGCATGTTTGACTATAGATATATCTAGTTACATATTATAACGGCGCATAAAAAATTGATATTTAAAAAATAGATGTTAAGGAAAATCTAACAATATCTCACATGATACATTTATTATTTATATATTAATTTATATTTAGGGTCAAAGTTTACAAGCTTTGACTCTCAAAAAGTAAATAAGGAATTTAGAGTGGGACGGAGGGAGTATTTGTTAGTTGTTGAACAAACGCAATATTGGCCTTGGGGACCAAAATATGCTATTGCATCATATGTTCGGGACCAAGAAATAAATTAGTCATTTTTTTAATGGCATCAGAGAAATGCAAAAGGAAATACAGTAAAAAATTGATACATGATTACCTATTAAACAGGCCCCATCCAGCCTCTTCCGACACAATAGCTTCAAATGGTACGAAATGGAACTCGTATGAGGGCATTGCAACACCATCGGTGTTTTTAAATGCACCGAAAGATAAATCCGATATGCCTTTAGTGAGTTATTTGAGAACACCTGAATGTCCATAAAAAGAGCTGTCTTCAACAACTGCCTTTTGCTTTGAAGGAAAGCTCAACTCGGTTCCCCTTGCAAGACGTGAAAATGCAGCCTTGGTAGAGTTTCCATCTTGAGAGCCAGGTGGTGTTAGTTGCGGAATTTTCAAACCCTAGCCCCAGGCTATGGATGATGAAGCCATCTTAAGGAATGCCTCCTGCATGGAATATCACATTGAGCGACATCGATCTTAAGAGGCTCAGCATCAGAGCCCATTTGAGAATTAGCACTTCCTGAAATGCCTGAGGCAGGATCTATCCTGCAAGGCAACAAAAATGGCACTTCTTAGCAATATAGGAAGGAGAGTCTCTCCTCATCACAATTTACAGGGTAGAAATGAGTGTAACACTGAGCTTATATTTCAATCTTTGTAGTAAACATGTACAATTTAGAGAGAAAAATCCAATTTTATCTGTTCCTGAGTACATGTAAAAACATACATTAATCCTATGAACAATGTAGAACCAAATTAGTACCTACCTTTTTCTAAATTGAACCAAAGCTATACAATTAAGATCGTTGATCTAACACACCATACCAGTCAATTATGCATAAAAATTCAATGTTCATCCGGAAATTCAACATGCATAGATGATTATTTTGAGTCCTAATAACGTTGTAAATCGAATCAGTCGACAAACTTTAACTGCATCCAGCACTAATGTTATAGGCTAATCAAGCACAAATCATTGTGTTGAATTCATTGAGCAAAGATCTGGCAAGCAGATTCTTAAAGGCTAAAGCATCCATCCATTGAAAGGCTAAAGCATCCATATCAATGTTCTTGTGAGTTATCATCACAACATCAAAACAAACAGACATGAAAACTGAGGGAATAATTACTGTAAAGTCAAGTGATTTTCATTGACTATTTAATTGGCAATTTGTGAACTAATTTGGAAATGAAAAACGTTCCATGTTGGAACATACGGACAACAGCCACCTAAAAGGATTTTACGGAATAATAGAATATTGCGATTATGTTGATTTATGGAAGTCTGAATATTCTGCAATATATTAGACGGTGTTAGAAGTATATTAGGTTTATGAAAAATCCCTACAAATATGGAATTGGATTTATGGAATACTGTGGGATATTTGAGATAAGGAAAATCTCTTTATTTATGAGATTTGGATATGCTTCAGAAGCAAATAAGGAATAGGAATATTATGGAGATAATCATGGAGATTTTTTATCTGCTCATGGACTTTAAAAGGGGACATCATGGCTGCATTATACTCACGAACTTAATTGCAAAAATCTGCACACAGATTTTCTATCTTTTCGAGAATCTTGAGAGAGCCAGCATTTATATGTTCCAACATACGTGACCTGTCATTCAAAGTTCATAATCATATACCTTAATTCCTCGGAGGGAGGAGATCCAGCATCGATGAGTTTTGAGGTCAGAGGGAGTCTGATCAAGGTGGATCGATAGTTAAGTGACCTAGCAGAATTCACACGTTTAATTAGTAAAGATAAGTATTTTGTATGGTGTACTCTGTACTGTATCTTTCTGATTAGTGGATTCATTCTGAACTGGGTCAGGCCTCACAGATGTAGGTGGATTTCACCGAACTGCGTAACCAAGTCTCGTGTCTTTATGCTTTACTTTATTGCATACTTGGTTAGATAGGTTATGTTGGAACATTGTAGTAATAATTAAGATAGTTCGGTAAAACCAAAATTTCATTTGGTATCAGAGCTTGGTAACTTATTTTTCCCTTGGTTGTGTCAAGGGAAGTATGATCTGATTTTACCATGGCTACCAAAGAAAGAGCTTTGGTGTCTCGGCCACCTCTAATGGAAGGCAACAACTATAATTACCGGAAGGCATGCATGATAGTCTTCATCAACTCACTGAATGAACTTGCATTGCACTTTGTTGAAAATGAGTGGAATTGCCGTACTGAATATGTTGAAACAAGCTCTAAGGCAAAAGAAAGAGAGTTAAGTCAGAGGGAGCAGAAACTCAAAGACAAAACTACTTGGTCTCCTGATGAACTCAGGGCCTCATTGGCAAATTCAAAAGCATTGAACAATATCTTCACAATAGTTGATGAAAATCAGTTCAAACACATCTCAACATGCCATCAAGCCAGGAAAGCTTGGGATATTCTCCAAACTGCTCATAAAAGAACTAGTTGAGTTTGAGAATCTAAACTACAGATGTTGGCTATAAAGTTTGAGGAACTAAAGATGGAGGAGGATGACACTATTGTTGTATCTAATGGGAAACTCAAATACATCTCCAATATGGCATATCAACTTGGAAAAGTTTACAAAGAGGCTAAATTTGTGAAGAAGACCTTGAGATCGCTTCCTTAAAGGTGTGCTATGAAATTTGCAGCAATAAAAGAAGCAAGAAACGTAGCCACTATGAACTTAGATGAATTAATGGGATTGTTACAGATTTATGTGATGACATTCCAACAGATTACAAAAAGGGTTCAAAAGGAGTTAGCGTTTAGAACGTATTCATCAAAGGACAAACACAAATCTGGCAGTGATGATGAACTTCAAAAACATGCACTTATCAAGAAAACATTCTCAAGGATGCTGAAGAAAGTAGTAAACAAGAATCTATAAATAACTGTAGGATACGGTTTGAACAAGGAAATCAGTAGTTCCCTAGAAATCAAAGTGATGAATCCAAATGGCCTGGATGAATTCAATGAATAGAATGTGAAGGATATGGTCATATTCAGGCTGAATACGCAAATACCCGAAAGAAATAGGGAAAATCATGTAACCTGATAGAGTGAAGATGAAAAATATGAGAAAGACGAAGAGAAACTTATGAGCAACTATGTGGCATTTGGAGCAAAAATTCATGGTGGAACATAGATTCTGATGATATGTCTAGTGATAATGACGGACTGGTTGTGAGTGATGAAGAAATCTACAGTACATACGAGAAGATGTATGCCATGTGGCTTCAAGTTGTTGATACAAACAAAGTACTGGAGTAAGAGAAAAACCATCTGGTTTAGATATAAAAGAAGTTGCGAGTGTTAGTTGGTGAGCTCAGAAAAGAGAATAATGAGTTAAATTTAAAGCTAATTTCATCTTCCAAGAGAGTTGAGACGTCTAACGCAGCTATTACCAAGTTGAACACTGGAAATGTGAAACTTGATGATATTTTGATCATCGGAAATAACTTTGGAGATCGACATGGAATTGGGTATGACAACCCACCTAGGAGAACAGGCACGCTCAAGTCGAAGATCCAAGATGTAAAGAAAAAGTTCAGCAAACCTCATCATAGGAAACCCCTCATTTGTAGCTATTGCACGTAGTAGGGTTACACAAGGAACAATGCAAGAAATTTCTTAGATATATCATGACAGGACGAAAAATCTCTATATGTTCCAACAAAGATGAGGTCCAGAGATCAAATATGATAAAAAAGGTATGGGTTGTTAAAAGCTCTAGTACTTTCCTTGTTGCACATACTTCTCTTATAGCAAATTATAGAGATTCGTGGTACTTTGATAGTGGTTGTTCTTGCCACATGACTGGAGCCTGGGAATTTCTCACAAACATCACACCATATATGATGGTGGTTTTGTTACTTTTGGCGATGGAAAGAAGAGTAGAGTAGTTGGAAAAGAAGTACTTCAAATTTAAGGATTTCTAGTATTCACTAGTGTTTTGTTCGTTGAAGACTTAAAGGCAAATCTGCTAAGCACCAGCCAACTGTGTGATAACAATATGACAGTAGAATTTCAGAAAGATAAATGTATAGTGAAACACGGTGAAGCCAAAGTCCTCTCAGGCGTTTGATCATCGGGTAATTGCTATTTGCTGGAACAGGAAGTGAAGCATATGAGCTCAAAACAAGATGAAGGATTTCTATGGCACAGAAAGCTCGGTCACATCAACTACAAAACCCTAGTGAAAATTGCAAATGCAAAGGCAGTACGAGGTATGTCTACATTGACAAGCAAAAGTGAAATTGTCTGTGGACCGTGTCAACAAGGTAAACAAATTAGATCTCCCCACTCTTCAGTTCAGTATATAACTACCTCAAGAAATATGGAATTACGGCATATGATTTTGATGGGTCCAGTCAATACATCTAGTATAAGCGGCAAGAAATATATCTTTGTATGTGTTGAGGATTTCTCTAGACTTACCTGGGTAGCTTTTCTAAAAGAAAAATCGAATACCGTGGAAGTGTTTATAAGTCTTGTGATAAAATTACAGATAGAAAAGGGAAGTCCAGCTGGGAAGATTGTTAGAATTCGTAGTGATCATGGCAAGGAATTTGAAAACTCTCAATTCAGCGACTTCTATGATGAACTTGGAATTTAACATGAGTTCTCTGCACCAATCACTCCTCTGCAGAATGGCGTTGTGGAAAGAAATAACATGACTCTTCAGGATGGCTCGAGTCATGTTAGCCGAGAAAGAAATTTACAAAAAAATGGTGGGCAAAAGCCGTTAATACATCTTGTTTTACAATTAACTGAGTGTATCTACGTCCATTCACAAGCAAAACATCCTATAAGATTTGGAAGGGGAGGAGGCCAAATGTCTCATACTTTCATGTGTTTGGAAGTAAGTGCTACATTCTTAGAGATAGAGAGCAATTGGCAATATTCGACAATCGTAGTGATATTGGGATTTTTCTTGGTTATTCTGTGAACAACCGAGCTTATCTTGTTTACAACCTTCGGACAAACACTCTCATGGAATCCATAAATGTAATTGTGGATGATTCTGACGAAAGACAAACATCAGGTGATGAAGAAGATGAACCAGATAAAGACCACGTTCCAACACAGCATAGTCAACCTGACGAGCCATACAATTTTGGAACATTTGAGCAGACTGATTATCTTGCTGAACCTAAAGATATCGAGTATGCTGTAACATCATTCCCCACTGATCCACCGCATGTTCCAACACAGGTGCAACCAGAACCAATGACAAGGAGTACTCGTTCGATTCCTTGGGTTGATTATAGGAAACTAGTAGGATTACAATGTTTCATCTCTCTCATTGAACCCAAGAACTACATAAAGGCTTTACTTAATGAATACTGGATTGCGGCAATGCAAGAAGAACTTGGTTAGTTCGCACGAAATGATGTATGGTATCTCACTCCTCTTCCTAACTATATGAATGTCATTGGCACAAAGTGGATCTTTAAGAATAAATCAGATGCTAATGGACAAATCACTCAAAACAAAGCCAGATTGGTAGCTCAAGGATATACTCAGGTTGAAGGAGTAGATTTTGATGAAACATTAGCACCAGTTCCCAAGTTAGAGTCGATTCAGATTTTACTTACTATTGCATGCTCTATGAACTTTATATCAAATGGATGTCAAAAGTGCTTTTCTAAATGGTGTGGTAAATGAAGAAGTGTAGGTTGAACAGCCTAAAGGATTTAAGGATCCTCATTACCCTCACTATGTGTTTTGACTCAAGAAGGCGTTATATGGTCTGAAACAAGCACCGAGGACATGATATGAACGACTTACTAACTTTCTAATTCAGAAAGGTTATCATTCATTTCAGCACTCTCGAACCAAGCATATTGACATCAGGTATCCCTTTATTCTAGATCTTGTTGAAAGGAAGGAAGTGGTGGTGGTCTATGTTCCAACATTTGAGCAATGTGTAGATATCTTCACAAAACTGTTGGATACTGCCACGTTTGAGCTTCTCAGACAACACTTAGGTATTTTTCAGATTTGAGGTATTTCTTTATATAGCTTTTATTTAGCTGTAAATATTTTTCCCGCTTTATTTTTGTGTATAGAAAATCAGAAAAACACAAAAAAAATAGAAAGAAGAAAAATGCTACAAAAATAGAAGTTGAGAAGACATTGTATGTTGGAAGTGCAAGGAAGTGTGACATGAGGTGACAAGTGGAAAAAGTGAAATCATTACCTCTCTTGGAAAGGCAAAAATTTATTGCACAGTAAAAGAGGTAAAAAGAGGGAGAGTTTAATTTTGGTTCAAAATTTGTCTCCATCTCTCCATCTCCCTCTATTTTTGACCTTCACTCTCACATTCCTTGGATTTTTTCAGATTTCTTGTGATATTTTGTTGCCAAAATTTTTGGGATTTCATCTTGAAGATTTTGAGTTGAGTTTAAACACTTTCTCTACACAAGTAAACCCTTTGCCGAAAAACTCTTCTAACTCAAAAATCACCATGGCCGAAAAAAAGACCCAACAAAATTCTCACCTTCCAGAGAATACCAATGGCGAGAATGAACAGAGGAAAGAAACCATGACTAGAATACAAATGGTGGCAGTGAACAGAAGAACGAATCCAAGGATAAGGGTAAATCTCCCTACCAAAAGGTAACTGGTCTGGATCCTCCAGCCTTTAATCTACATGGCATGGAGTTTAACTCGATGGATAAATTATTTTTTTTTGAGTGGGTTTAAGCAAATAGGATCACTGTAGACCTGTCTAAGTTTTAAAACTTGAAAGGGGAAGTCCTTAATGTGAAGGTCAAAGAATTGTTTACTGGGTATATAGGAGACCTTGACGATATTGAGAATCAGAATCCTATATTGTTGAAAGGAAAATATGGTGTATACAATGGGAATGATAGGTTTCATGTTTATTCATATGCTCCTGGCCCTAGTAATGTTAGGATTGAGGAGATCAATGATGATGAGGCTGGGGGATTAGAAGTGGTTAAATCTACTGATAGGATGCCATAAGGGTTCTATGATGTTGATGCTACCAGGAGGATTGAAGAACTTATAAGGCATGTGATCATTGAGGTTACAGCCAGTGAAAGAGAAGAAAGTGTTGGGTATGTTCCAACACAGAGGGAAGAGCCAGAGACTGCTGAATACATGGATGTTGATGATGCTGATATGGGAGGTTAAGACCAGTTTGATTTTACTGGGATTGCGTATAATGATCTGGAATATTCGGAAGGAGGAAAGACAGGGGGATTTAACCTGATGCATGAGAAGTCGGGCAATGAGCATCATGTTGAAACACGGGGTGAAGCGGATACTGAGCAAGATGAAGAGGTTGAACATGCTAAGTATGTTCCAACACATGAGTAAAATTTGAACTACTCCAGTGATGAGGTTTTGGATGAGTTCATTCAAACTGTAAGGGCTAAGAGGAAGATGTATGCTGCTGACAATTCTCCACCAGCTAAGAGATCCAAAAAGAAAACCCAAGATGCTTCAAAGAAGAAGAAGAATTTACTGCCACCTCCTCTTGTAAGTGATGCTTTATCTGTTTCTTACTTTGATAATAATTGTGAGGAGATGGGAGGATTTTTTTAGGAGAGAAAGATAATTAATGAAAGGCCAGTGGACCTAGAGGCTTAAAAACCTAGTGGCTTTACAAATTTTTTGGAGTTGATTGGGATGAAGAAGGCTGCCACTATGCAACTTCAATATAACAAGCAGGTTGTTACTGAAATTTACTCAAATTTGATGGCTGGAAACTTGGAGGATAACTCCCCGTGGTGTGGTAGAGTCTATGTAAGAAAATGGTGATTGATTTCTTTGCTACTAGGATGAACAAGATATTAGGGCTGAACTCCAACCTTTGAAGGTGTCTTTTCTGATGAGTTGAATGTGACAGATGAAAGAATCCTAGAAGTGATCTCTGGTGGGTACAAGACTGAATGGCCAGACACAGGATATTCACATGCATCCTGCCTATCATCCAGATTTTTTTTCTTTATCAGGTGGCAGTAAATTGCTGGATGCCATCTTCCAAGACCACAGCTCTGACAAGAGAGATGGTAAAGTTGTTGCATTATGTTGGAACACAGAAACCAGTCAACCTGGGGTTATTCATTTAGCATAATATTGTTAGGCGGCCTATTTCTCCATGCATTGGTTTATCCTTGTTTGATTTATGCATTGGTTTATCCTTGTTTGATTTATGCATTGGTTTATCCTTGTTTGATTTATGCATTGGTTTATCCTTGTTTGATTTATGCATTGGTTAGGAGTGCAAAGGTGAAGGATAAAGCAAATGATGTAATTATTGATATTGAGTTCCTTCGGCCAAATAAGAAGACCTTTGGGATGAGACAAGCGCACGATCTTCCTTGGAGTCCGGAGGCTTCTCTACAAATGCTGATATCAAGGCCAAGTTGGTGATTCTGAATGCGAGGTTGGGGGCCATAGCCATTCAAATAGCTGCTCTTGAAGCTGAAAATGCAAAGATTGAGGGGGAGAAGGCTCTATTGGAAGCACGGGATGCTGCTCGTAAACAGGATTGATGGGATAGAACTGACTATGTTCCAACATAGGTCAGGTGCTGAATTCAGGAGGGTTGATTTTATTTATATTTTGTTTCTTTATGTGTTTTTGTGTGCCTTTAGCTGTTCATGGCCCCAGGGGAGATATTTTGGAGTATTTTAGATATTATTTTGATTTGATTTGGTGTTGTAATCTGAATTGCTTTGTTATGGATTTCTGGTATTCTTGGTATTCTTATATAATCAGATTCAGTACTTATATCTATGTTCCAACATAAGTGGATTTTTGGGAGACTTATGTTGTGAGTGGAAGTTTTTCGTTGAGTTCTCATTTCCAAAATGATTCCACAAATGCCAAAGGGGGAGATTGTAAAGTCAAGTGATTTTCATTGATTATTTAATTGGCAATTTATGAACTAATTTGGAAACAAAAAATATTCCATGTTGGAACATACGTACAGCAGCCGCCTAAAAGGATTTTACGGAAGAACAGAATATTGCAATTATGTTGATTTATGGAAGTCTGAATATTCAGCAATATATTAGGCGGTGGTAGAAGCATATTGGGTTTATGAAAAATCCCTACAAATATGGAATTGAATTTATGGAATATTGTGGGATATTTGAGATAAGAAAAATCTCTTTATTTATGAGATTTGGATATGCTTCAGAAGCAGATAAGGAATAGGAATATTATAAAGATAATCATGTAGAGATTCGATATGCTCATGGACTCTAAAAGGGGACATCACGGCTGCATTATACTCACGAACTTAATTGCAAAAATCTGCACACAGATTTTCTATCTTTCCAAAAGTCTTGAGAAAGCCAGCATTTATATGTTCCAACATACATGACCTGTCGTTCAAAGTTTATAATCGTATACCTTAATTCCTCGGAGGAGGAGATCCATCGTCGATGAGTTTCAAGGTCAGAGGGAGTCTGATCAAGGCGGATCGATAGCTAGAGGAGTTAGCATAATTCACACGTTTAATTAGTAAAGATAAGTATTTTGTATGGTGTACTATGTATTGTACCTTTCTGATTAGTGGATTCATTTTGAACTGGGTCAGGCCCCGCAGATGTAGGTGAATTTCACCGAACTGCGTAACCAAGTCTCGTGTCTTTATTCTTTACTTTATTGCATACTTGGTTAGATAGGTTATATTGGAACATAGTACTAATAATTAAGATAGTTCGGTAAAACTAAAATTTCAATTACCTTCCCATTGAACTCTTGAATGGCGCGCTATTCACTTCATCTTCTTATGCATAAGTTACAAACCCAAAACCCTTTGATTTACCCATCACTCCGTCCATTGGATTTTAGCTGCAATAATCAGTATTGTTAAACCAAATATTATCAAAAGGGTGGAATTGAATTCGAGGAGAAAAATGAAATTACTTTTCCTCAGTTTCTCCCTCACCGGCCTCACGTACTCAACAAGAGAATTTGTAAGAGGTAGAATTCTCTGGAGAGGGGCGAGGAGAGAGAAGCAACCCAAATCATTGATCGTAGACTCTTCTCTTCGATTTAGAATATTTTGGAAACAGTAACATTAAATGCAACAACTTTTTATCCATTAAACACAATAAACTAAATGTATAAATTAAGAGTAATGATACTCTCAATGAAAATTTATAGTGATAATTCATAAATCAATTCTTTATAATAGTTTTTTTTTTGAAATGCTGATCTAGCAAGCATGGGGTTGCCACTTGTCAAAAAGGCTACTCTTTTAGTTATATATATAGATAGATTCCAAGTTTTCGAATTACCAAAACATTAGAAAAAATTTTATGTTAAGAAAATGTGTATGATGGGATAATGACCCAGTGCCTTTTAACATGTATTAAGTGGGTGGGGCCAAAAGTTAATTTTATGTATCTTTCCTTTATTTTATTCACTCACTTAACACATACTCCCTCTGGTCCACTAATCATGGCTCTCTTTCCATAAATGAATAATTTTTTTATTTTGCCTTCTTCCCTTTTTAGCAAAATATTCACCCATTTTACTTTTTACGCTTTGAATTAAACCTCTACCACTCTTTTCTCTTTTCAAAAAACTAAATGCCCATTTAAAGAGGCCATATATAGTGGACCAGAGGGAGTATTAAAATTTTATTGGCTCATCATTCCATCATACACATTTCCCCATAAAAAAATTTCTGCCGGAACATGAGGTTCGAAATATGATTCTCCATTCCACTCTTTACCATGTGAGTGAGATTTATTCTACATATTTGCTTGATTCCCCAGGTGATATAAACTAGTCAAAAGTCTATCTCAAGAAGTCGGAGGAAACATCAGAGTACATCTGTATACATTAGTCTATATATTCCCAACTGTCATCCTGTTCATTGTGCCTTCAGCAGCTTGTTTGGTTAAAAGTCATTAAGCAGCTCTCGGGCAAGTAATTCTGTAATTTTTACCTTTTCACTGTTGTATCTCATATTTGCTGCGGCACTTTCTGTAATTATGTACGCTGATGGTTACTCTCTAAGCCACAAGACTTCTGTAAATTGCAGGTACTGTATAAATCCCAATGCTTCAAAATCAGAATAGCCAGCTCATTCAAGGGACACACTCAGTCTACTGGCTTCGGTCCTTCTTCAGGTATTTCTATATTTTCAGTGCCTGCCTCTTCAGCAATGCCTATATTGGTGATAGTATCCACCACTGGAGGTGGGGTTGGGGTTGGGGATGCTAGCGGGCCTTGAGGGGTGCCAAAAACAGAGCTAAAAATATTCCTGTGGCATTCACCGCAGAAATAAAAATAAGTAAAGTGCCCCTCACGAAAGAGCTTGTGCACCATTGCATCTGGTAGGACTCGTTGCACAAAATCACACATTGACGGCGGGATAACCTTATCATCCATTCCCTGTGTAATATTTGCAAATTCAATATGCAGTAGAAGAAATAAGCCAACAACTAATCTTGCTCATGGTAACTTTAAACACTACAACTCACAGCAGATAGAACAAAAATTCCTTATGACACTTTTCAATTGTTTTTTTAGGAGACACTTTCCAATTGATCACAAAGATAGCTTCAATTTCAAGCCAGGTGGGATAACAGGTATAACAAGCACGTCATAAATGATTTTTTATGCAAAATGGTAATGGTCAGCAAGTTATGGCTCAGCACACTAAGTTCATCACAAAGAAGTATCTTATCCTTGCTTCTCAATGTTATCATCGGGGACACAAAAAGTATTGACAACAGTTACTGTCTAGAAAATATTCCAAGCTTATTCTTAGGAGAAATTGACTAAAATCTACACATACTAGAGCATAACATTAGTGCACTAACCTGCCACACATGAATTGGCCCAAGAAACCCATTCAAGATTTCTTCTTCTTGACCATATAAGGATTTGAGCCAGCCAAAAATGCCCTTACCCTTGATTTTCTTTCTAACTTTGAGTTCAGCAAGTTTGAAACCCCAATTTGAGACCTGTAAGACAGCTTCTTGTACAAATGGATAGGCATTTCCTTGTCGGACTGATTCTTCCACATCCCTTTGCCAGAACTCTTCAAACAGTGGGTGCTCTATCGAAGCTCTATCCTATAATTTTTTCATAATCACATAAGGAAATATCTTAATACATAGCAAGGAATAGGCTAATCATCGAAAAAATAACCTGTGAACAGACTAGATAGTAATCCTCCAAACAACAAACTTACTAAAGAAATGCTTTTAGCCAATATTCAAGTAACTAATTGCGGCAACTGTAAATCAAAATTGCTCACCCTATTTCCAAGTGACAAGTAAAGCCACTTGTCAATCTGACCATGTTTTCCAGACAGGAAGCTTCTACGGTAGAAGTAAGGGAGGAAGCTAGGGAACTTTCTTGCCAGCATGTACATTAACTTCTTCTTTGTTTTCCATTTTGCCCATGTTCTGCGTTGCTCTTCCTTTGTCATACTAGGTTCATAAGGATTGACCATCGGAGCAATTAAGATGGCACCTGCAAAGTATTGTGTGTATCTTTACAAAACTGAACTGAGATACTATCAA
Organism: Rubia yunnanensis; assembly: GCA_037428765.1. Lineage (NCBI taxonomy): Eukaryota > Viridiplantae > Streptophyta > Magnoliopsida > Gentianales > Rubiaceae > Rubia > Rubia yunnanensis. Next base: position 31,255,762 of record CM075062.1, on the reverse strand, counting down.
CAAATTAAGATGGCCTTAAGTTTAAATACCTTCTTCATAATGACCATACAAAGTCAGAAAATCCAAGTTGAAGTTAGGCAGTAAAAACTAAGCAGATGGTGGACACAAAACACCAGTACAACAAACAACCCAAAATGCTAAACACTGTATAAAACGAGAAGTGGTGAGTATAACGTAACTTCAATGTACTCGACACTCCATTTCACGAGGAGGTTATACAGTCAAATATTTGACATGCAGGGGTACAATTCTTTAAGTTTTCTTTCCGAGAACTTATATATTCCTTGAAAGGAAAATTTCAGGCTCAAAATCTAAAATATATAAAGATCCTGAAACCAGGAAAATGGCAATAGGAGAAAAAGACAAGATACAAAAAAATTTACCAGTTGCTTTTATCCTTCAAGAAGTTATACATGGCCTCACTCTATGCAACTTATGTCTTATGCTACAAGCAGGTACTACATGAGCTTAAGCAACCATTTCATCACAGATTCACAGATGATCCGTCACACTTTATAAACAACATGGTAATCGAATGGACCAAGATACCTGCAATTCTGTCAGGAATGTATCGAAGGGCAGCCCAAGCGTGCATGCTTCCACCAGAAAATCCCAACACCCAGAATTTCCCAGTGATATTCAGGGAGTACGACAAGTGTAACATATCCATAGCTGACGATTCAAGGTTCCTTCCAGGGTGGGGATCACTTTCGCCAAATCCTGGAAGATCATATGTGACAAGACGAATACCATATTCTTGAAGTGTCGAAGCTTTGATTCCAGGAATTCCTGTAATAGGTTATATATCAAGAGTTAAGTCAGTTTAACTCTCTATTACATTATCATGCTCCTAATCCAGTATTATGTCTTCTTACGATAGCGCCATAGCGGCATACCTGCCAATCTAGATGAAAGAAAAGAGTGTGGAGCAATGATGGAGAACCTAGCTCGGTCAGCTGAAACACCTTGCTCCTTATAAGCCAAGTGTCTGACATCTGGAAGTAATATACGAGTTGCACTTGGAGGATGTATGCCGACATTCTTCACCAGTGTAGTAGTATTCTCACTGTCAGTATTTACAATCAATACTGCAAATTCAAAAACTACGGTCAGCATATATCAATCAAAAAATAAAACAATGAAAATTATTAGGACTTAGGAATCCTTGAGAAAAATACCCCTCTGTTATAAATGGCATACTACTACTTGAACATAATTTTTTTTCCCAAGTGAGATTGTGTGGATGGAATTGAGTGGAAAAATGAAAATATTAATCGTAATGGTGATTTTCTCTTTTTACCATAAAAGAACCGTGACATTTCTAGGAAAAGTGACTAATTTATGTGACGGTATTAATAGAGGGAGTACGTCAGATCATCCTATTTTAACCTTCATTAATTACATTTTGATTGCCACATACACAATGAGATGAGATGCCAAAAATATTTGGAAAGTTTATGCATCATCAATTAGTGCTAAGTACACGGTAACACGGCCCAATCGAAAATCAATTAACATACATGTGGCATGATTATGTGATCAGCATCTGATGCTGCCTAAATTAGGATGATCCTGGGAATTAGAACTAAGCTTTAGGATTTTAACAGTCTTGATTAAATTCAACACCCGAGCGAAGGATTACAGAAAGCTATACATCTTAGCACTCCTTCTAATAGTCGAGATTACATGTTCGAGAGATATGATTAAAGAAACAAAACTTAAAAAACCAGAAAAACTTTGCGAGAGTAATAATAACTATACCAGTAAATGCCACGAATAGAACAAGAAGAATGGCGGTCCAGGAAGACACAGGATCACGATCCTCAGGCAAGTACTCGTTTAGGAACCTCAACTTCTTACATATCACACCGCAAGGCCCCCTCAATTTCTTCACAATCACAGAATCCTCCCAAACAATACTCTGCTTCACCACATCCCGAACTCCCTTCCCGAACTCCACGCTCATCTCCCCGAATCCCTTCGCGAACTCCAACGCGTGAAACTTCCAGTCCTCCTCCTCCTCCTTCCCCGCCGCGGAATTGTATGATCGCGGCGGTACTGCGCCCCCGCCGCCCGTCAACCACTCGTTGACCTCCGCCATTGAAAACTCCGCCGTTAAAAAAAAGTAACTCAGCTCCGCTGAAAAGCGTGAATCTCAAGCTTGAAAACTCTTGCTTCTTTCATCTATACTCAAGTGTTGTGTGTGTATTGCCGCTGGTAAGTGAGGAAATGTAGTTATATTATAGATACGGAGGTGTGTACGTATTATATTGTTTTGGTTGGGGAGTAAACTCTCTTTTCCGCTTACGTAAGCCATTTGAAGGATGGGGTAATTTGTAAGTGGGGGCCGGAAAATGACTGTTGGTGTTTTCGTGGGGGTTGATGTGGAATGTATGCAAATGTGGGGGTTGTTTTGAAATTGATGATTGAGGGTGTGGATGTGACCACGTAAGCAGTGTTGACGATTTGTGATAGCGGTGGTTGGTAGTGGTGGGGTGGGGACGCCGAGTCGGCGACATCCGGGGATTTAACCCATTCTTTTTTCTTTCTATTTTCTAAGATCGTGCTCTTTAATTTTACACATAAAATTTTTTTCGATCAAATTTTACACATAATTTGAGTGATATGGGTGAAAATATTGAATTAAAAAATCATAAAAAGTCAGTCAAATACAATGATCAAACTCGAACTCGAACGGTGAATTGGGTCTGGTTTAGTGGTAAGTCGCATTCTCTATAGCTGAGAATTAGGTCTAGGGTTCAAAACGTACCCCCATCAAGAATTGTGAATATTATAGAAGTTTTTTTATGGAGATTACCCAACGTCATGGGCGATGATGATGAGATCATGATGATTCTGATTTCTGTGGCGATGGTTCGTAGGTGGTGCAGTTGTTTGGGTGTTCTCAGAAGAGCGTCCCTAACAGGTGGTTGATGATGGGGAGATCATGATAGTTCCGGTTTTGGTGACGGCGGTCCGTTGGTGGTGCAGCATTTGGGTGTTCTCAGGATGGCGTCTTTAGTTATTCAAATGGATGGAGTTTCAGGCTCCACTAAACTTCAACAGATATATTATATCGGTGGTACACGATGTGGTTTCTCAACCTACAGTAGTTCCAAATTCGGTGGCGGCGGTTTGTTAGTGGTGCAGCGTTTGGTTGCTCTCAGGAGTGTGTCTCTATCTACTCTTATTCAAATGGATGGAGTTTCAGACTTCACTAACCTTCAACAAATTTAATGGTGGTGTCTCCTAATTAGATCGTAAATTATGATGTTAATATGTAATTTGGTTGATTGTATGTAATCTTTCAACCCCACCCTTCCAACCAAAAAAAATCAAACTCGAATCAAATTAATTTTAGTCAACCTCAACTAAACTCAAGCTGATCTCAAGGTTGAGATATTTTAAATGAGCCAAAATTAAATTAGGGATTGTTCAATTTCATCTCAACTCATTTACGGAGTACATAGCTATTCAAATGAATGAAATTTAGTACCATAACTTATGTCTAACATTGCATATGCATGGTTCTCAGTCATAATAAATGGAGTATCTTATGGTTTCTTCAAGCCATCAAGAGGACTCAAACAGGGTGACCCCCTGTCACCATTTTTGTTTAACATCTTGACTGAACTCATGTCTAGGAATCTTCATACATTATTCCAGTCTGGTACTTTAGCTAGGTTTCATCTGCCACAGTACACTACCCCACTTACACACCTGATTTATGCTGATGACACATGTATTTTTCTTAAAGCAACTGACAAGTCTCTCAAAAATTTTGCTGCATTTATTACTTCCTTTGAAATGGCAACTGGGCAGAAGGTAAACATGCAGAAATCCAGTTTTTACACAGGTGACAAAAGCAGTAGAGCACAAAAAAGAAAAATTAAGAGCATCCTAGGAATGCAGGAGGGTAGTTTCCCCTTTAAGTATTTAGGCTGCACTATCTACAAGGGTAGAAAGCTAAATGCACATTTCCATGGCCTCCTAGAAGCTATAAGTGCTAGAATTCATACATGGAACTCAAAATGGTTATCCAGAGGTGGAAGGATAATACTAATCAAGTATGTTCTTTCCTCCATACCTCAACATGTATTTGCTGTGATGCAGCCAACTAATTTCATTCTCAGAAAAATTGAAATGCTATGCTCAGACTTTCTATGGGGGGAAACAGAAAGAAGGAAGCATAAGCATTGGAGATCCTGGGAAAGAATGGCTTTCCCAGTAGAAGAAAATGGGATTGGTTTAAAAAATTTAGACTCCACTATAGATGCATACTCCCTCAAGTTATGGTGGAAAATGCAGCAGGGCACAGCACCCTGGACCAAGTTTCTTTGGTCCCTCCCAAGCCATAGAAGAACTTCTGATGCATGGAAGAGAGTGAAGTCAGTTTCTGACTTTGCAGAAAACCATACCAGAATAGTTCTAGGAAGAGATACCTGCAGCTTTTGGGGTTCCAATTGGCTAGGTTATGGAATTCTGATTGACAAGTTGGGTAGTAGGGGCCCCTTGCATCCTGATCTGACAGTTAGAGATTTCTATACTAACAAGGCACCAATACTATCTTTTCTGGCACCATACATCTCTGCTGATATTTTACAGGAGCTGCAAAAGGAGCAAATTTTTACTGAAGATGAGGATATCATGGTCTGGACACCAAGTCCACAAGGTAAGTTTTCGGTTAAAAGTGCTTATAGAAGCCTGAGACACAGGCATAGAGAATCTACATCATTGAAGAAGGTACAGTCTCTAAACCTACCAGTGAAGATCTCATTTCTTACTTGGAGAATTCTTAACAACTTGATGCCTATGGATGATATGCTTACTGATTTTGGGATTGTTAATGTATCCAAGTGTCCTTTCTGTGAGCATGAGGACACTTTGCAACATTTTTTTAACACATGCCCCTATGCTTCTTTCATATGGAAACAAATGCATGCTATTTTAGAACTACCACAGGTTCATTTTGTTAATCTATGGGATAGATTAACAACTTACTGGAATATTACACATCTGTCAAAATTGCATGGTTTTCTGTGCTGCTCTCTGCCTTGTTTAATTCTGTGGGAACTGTGGAAAGCAAGGGGTCAGGCATTATACCAGGGTGTTAAGATAACCCCTCTACATACCTGGAACCAGGTTAAGGCAAACTGTAGACTTATCTCTATAGCTAGACCACTTACTTCTGGCCATCTCTCTGATAGCATATGGGTTCAAAGAGGGTTAATTTCTTTTCTGAATCCACCCCCACCTACAAAACTAATCCCTATCAAGTGGGAGCCCCCTGATAGTGGTTTCAAATTGAATGTAGATGCATCTTTTAAACAAAACTCCTCATCAGTAGGGGGGCTCATAAGAGACACAGGGGGTAGATTCAGATTTGCATTTTACAAACTAACACAGGGTGTTTCCCCTTTGCAGGTGGAGCTTCAAGCAGCCCTACAGGGCATTCAATTGGCAGTGGAAAATGGTTTCAATAATGTCTCATTGGAGATGGATAGCCAACTTGCAGTGAGCATCATCAATGGTAAATTAGAGCCTCCATGGAATTGTCTTCAACTGGCCAAACAAGTGGCTGACTTAATGAGGCAGAACAGTTTTCGAGCTTCCCATATCTACAGAGAAATCAATGGACCTGCAGACTTCTTAGCAAAGTTTGGACAACAGAGGAGGGAATCACAGCATTTCACTGATCTCAGAAGCATCCCACAACTGAGAGAAAAGCTCTGGAAGGATAACCTACACTCTTGGAGAAGAATCAGGGCATAAAACAGGACATGCTAGGCTGGAGTGTAATTCGACACTAGAGGTTGTGGAGTCTTACACAAACAGAAGGGCTACTCCTTTTTTCTCTCTGATTTGCATATATGTTTAGAGAAACAACTCTTCTTTCTTTTGTACAGGCTTTCTTTTGTTAATGGCATATGCCTATGCCTGTTCGAATTGGTACAACTAGTGTCCAAATCGCCCATGTATCTAGCTATCTGACTAACTCTATGGGAATTAAATCCCAAGTTGGAGGCTTGGGGAGCCATAAAAAATCCCCCCACCTTATGGTGGTTTTAATTAAAAAAAAAATAGTACCATAACTGATATAACCTTTCATCCTACTAAGATTATGTAGTTTCGTTATACTCCCTCTACTCTCTGAATATTGGTCATACCAAATGACACATTTTATTTCAAAAGTAAAATGAGTAGAGGAAAATGTACTGGAAGAATGAAAAATAAACTAAATGGGAAAAAATAATCTTAATTTTGCCAAGAAAAGGAAAGGGACAATATTAAAAGATCAAACAAAAATGGAATAAGTGCCAATATTAAAAAATTGGAAACTATATTATTTCTCCATTTATCATGAATTTATGATTACAACATAATGAATTATACATTTATAAATTTATTTTTAAAATGTGAAATTGAAGCATATGATAATCTTAATAAATTGAAAGAATATTTAATAGACGAAAACAGTCGTAATCAAGTTTTAATTCAAGTCCATATGACATAATATAATTCTTCTGTAACGTCCTCTTTTTTTATAAATATTAATTAAAAATTTTAACGTTTTGTAGCTAGTTACGATTTCATTAATTTGCATAACTTTAATCATTTAGGGGTGAGTGCATGAAAAGGTTAATGCGTAATGGAAGTAACTTCATATGAGATTTGGTTTTATCGAATTTTTAAAATTATTACTAGTATGTTCCAACATAACCTATCTAACCAAGTATGCAATAAATTAAAGCATAAAAAATATAAGACTTGGTTACGCAGTTCGGTGAAATTCACCTACATCTGCGGGGTCTGGCCCCGTTCAAAATAAATCCACTATTCAGAAAGATACAGTACAAAGTACTCCATACAAAATACTTATCCTTACTAATCAAACGTGTGAATTCTGCTAGCTACCGATCTGCCTTGATCAGACTCCCTCTGACCTCGAAGCTCGTCGACGCTGGATCTCCTCCTTCCGAGGAATTAAGGCATACAATTCTGAACTTTAAACAACAGGTCATGTATGTTGGAACATATAGATCTGGCTCTTTGCAAAACTCTCAGAAAGATAAAAACTTGTGTGCAGATTTTCTCAATTAAAATCGTAAGTTTAATGCAGCCGATGTCCCCTTTTAAAGACATGTGCAGATCGGAACTCTCCATGATTATCTCCATAATATTCCTATTTTTTATTTGCTTCTGAAGCATATCCAAATCTCATAAATAAAGGAATTTTTCTTATCACAATATCTCACATATATTCAATAACCTCAATACCATAGTTGTAGGGATTTTCCATAAACCAAATATGCTTCTACCACCGCCTAACATATTGCAGATTATTCAGATTTCTATAAATCACAAAAACCATAATATTCTGATCTTCTTCCGTTCGACTCTGTAGGCGTAACTGTGGCTTGTTCGCATGTTCTAACATGAAAAGTTTTCCGTTTCCAAATATGTTCACAAATTGTCAATTATAATATTCAATGAAACAACTTGACTTTACAATCTCCTCATTTGGCATTTTGCGGACCCAGCCATTTTGGACACTAAGAACACAACGAAAAAACTTCCAATCACACACATAAAGCTTCCAGAAATCCACCTATGTTGGAACATATGCAAACTACTGAATCTGGTCATAAAAGAATACCATTAAAAAATCAAAATTCCATAATACTGAAACATAATATACAGATTACAGTCATCCAAACATTAATATCCAAAATCACCAAAAATTCTCCCCCTGGGGCCATGAATATGCCAAAGGCAAGAAACTACAAAATTATAGTTTTGAAAAAAAATATATAACCAGTTCCTCTTGAACATAACATGGGATCTATGTTTGAACATAGATACTGCAGAATCATCAATCATGTTCAGGAGCAGCATTAATCCTGTTCAGGAGCAACATCAATCCTGTTCATCAATCCTGTGCCTCCAGCTTCGCCTTCTCCCCCTGAAGTCTGACCTTCTCTTCTTTAAGAGCCACAATTTGGAGGGTTATAGCCCCCAGCCTTACATTGAGTACCACTAACTTGGCCTTCTTTTCAGCATCTGTAGAAGTAGTAGCTTGAGGGTTCCATGGCAGATTGTGAACTTGGCGCATGCCAAAAGTCTTCTTCTTAGGCCGTAGAAATTTTGTGTCGATAATCACATGTTTTGCTTTGCCCTTCACCTTAGCACTCTTAGCCAATGCAGATATCAGACAGGGATACACCAGAGCATGCTTAGCCTTTGGAGCAGTGACTTGCCCAACTAGACTCTGTGGAATAAATAATCCCAGGTTAACTGGTTTCTGTGTTCCAACACAGTACAGCAACTTTGTCATTTCTCTTGTCAATGTTGTAGTATTGGAAGATGTCATCCAGCAGTTCACAACTACCTGATATAGACCAAAAAAACCTAGAGGATAGGCAGGAAACATGTGAGTATTTTGTCTCACGTCATTCTGTCGTGTACCGTCCTGGGACTACCTCCAGAATCTTGTCATTAAACACTTCTAAGTTGTCTAGAAAAACTCCCTCAAAGTATGGGTTTTTCAGCCCCAAAATTGTGTTCATCCGGACAGTAGAAAAATCAATAATCTTCCCCCTAACATAGACCCTCTCAAACCATGGGGAATCAACCTCCAAGTTCCTAGCCATCAAGTTGGATTATACTTCAGTGACCACCTGCTTGTTGTACTAAAGTTGTACCAGAGCAGCCCTTTTCATCCCAATTACTTCTAGAAAATCAGAAAAGCCACTAGCCCTATGTGCATCTAGATTTACTGATCTCTCAGAGGTTATCTTCCTCTCAGCAAACACCTATCCCATCTCCTCACAATTTATATCAAAGTAAGAAAAAGACAGTTCTTCACTTACAGGAGGAGGTGGTATCACCTTCTTCTTGGGAGCAGCTTGGATTTTCTTGGATTTCTTGGTTGGTGGGGAGTTCTCAGTAGCAGGCATCTTCCTCTTACCCTTTGTAGCTTGGAAGAATTCATCCAATACTTCATCGCTGGAGTACTTCAACTCAGGTTCTTGTGTTGGAACATACTCAGATTTTCGCTGAGCAGTCTCTGCCTTACCCTGTGTTGCAACATTTTTTCTTTGTCTGAATCTTCTTATCTTAAATCAAACCCTCCAGTTTGACCTCCGTCTGAATACTCTAAATCATCATATGCATTACCAGTGACATCAAACTGGTCTTGACCTCCCCTGTCCATATCATCAATATCCATGTCTCCAGCCTTTTCTGAATCTGCTCCCTGTGTTAGAACATACCCAACATTGTTTCCTTCTTTACTGTCAGTTATCTCTATTATCTTAGGTTTTATCAATTCATCTATCCTCTTAGCAGCCTTAGCATCATAAAATCCTACGGGCATCCTATCAGTGGACTTAACCACCTCCAGTCTCTTAGCCTCATCATCACCCATTTCTTCAATCTTAACACAACTAGGGGCATGAATAGAAAAGTGTACATGAAACCTATTCTTCCCGTTGTAAACTCCATGGTTCCCCCTCAATAATTTGACCTTATAATTTTCAACATCCTCCTGATCACCAATATCACCAGACAACAGTTCCTTGACATTAACATTCATGAATTCTCCCTCTAAATTCTTAAGTTTAGTCAAATCTATCGCACTTTAATTGGCTTCAATCCACTAAAAAAATCATCAACCATTTTAAATTCCATTCCATGCAACTTGAGAGTATGAGGGCTCGGTCCTATTACCTTTTGATAGGGACCTTTCCCTTTGCTTCTAGGTTTTTCACTCTGGCCACCGTCACAGTCCGGGTCTGCCTCCATTTTTTCTTCCCTCTGCTCAACATTGTTATTCTCTGGGGGTTGGGCAGTTTCTTGAGATTCTTTCTCGGCCATGAAACTTTTAGGGCTTGAAGACATATTCTCGGCAGGATTTGTTGTGAAAGAGATGATCTTGGAAAATTTTTGGCAACAAGAATCCGAAAAACACAAAGGAAGGTGGGAGAGAATGCCGAAAAGAGAGGGATATGGAGAGATGGAGATTTTTTAACAAACACAAACTCTCCACTTTTTACCTCTTTTACCACAAAAAACTTTTTGCATTTCCAAGAAAAGTAATAACTTTAATTTTCTCTCTTGTCAACTCAAGACAAGCCTTCTTGAACTTCCAACATACTATAACTTCAATTTTGGTAGTTTTTTTAACATACCATAACTCCAATTTTGGTAGCTTTTTCTTCCTCTTTTTTTTTTAAAAACTCTCGATTTTCCAAAAATAACGCTGAACAAAATATTTACAGACAAATAAAGGTAAAGAGTACCTTAAATCTGACAAACACCTAAGTGTTTTCTGAGAGTTTCAAATGTGGCAGTGTCCAATGGTTTTGTAAAAATATCTACAAATTTCTCAGATGTTGGAATATAGGCTACCACAACTTCCTTCCTTTCCACAAGATCTCTAATAAAATGATGCATGATATCTATATGCTTAGTTCGAGAGTGCTGGACAGGATTTTTAAAAATATCAATAGCACTTGTGTTGTCACATAAAATCTTCAAAGGGCCTTGATGAATTCCATAGTCATTCATCATTTGTTTCATCTACAATAGTTGAGCACAACAACTTCAAACAGCAAGATATTCAGCTTTCGCGGTGGACAAAGAGATAGAATTTTGTCTCTTGATATACCAAGAAACTATATTCGTGCAAATGAAAAAATATCCATCTGTAGTGCTTTTACGAACATCAGCATTACCAACCCAGTCAGAATCATTGTACCCAATTAGGTCAGAATCTTGATTCTTAGAATACCAGACACCATACTCAGAAGTCCAACTTACATATCGAATAACTCTTTTGACTGCAGTCATATGAGATTCCTTTGGATCAGCCTGAAATATTGCACATATTTCTAGACTGAAACATATATCTGGTCTACTTGCTGTCAAATACAATAGACTCCTAATCATGCCCATGTATAACTTCTAATCAACTACAACTCCTTTCTCATCCCTCACCAATTTATCAGAAACTCCCACAGGTGTTCGAATTGCTCGAGCATTGCTTAGACCGAATCTCTTTACTAAACTCAGGGCATACTTACTTTGATTTATAAACAGGTCATTTTTTCCTTATTTAACCTACAGTCCTAGAAAATATGTAAGCTCTCCAACCATGCTCATCTCAAATTCAGCCTGCATAATAGTGACGAATACTATAGATGGTGAAGTAGATGGTGACGAATAATATGACGAAATCATGTACCATAGATGGTGAAGTAGAGTCGAATACTATATCATCAATATAAATCTAAGCAATCAGAATTTGTTATGACTTTTTGAGCACAAATAAAGTGCAATCTACTCCCCCTCGACAATAACCTTTCTTAAGAAGAAAGTTAGTAAGTCGTTCATACCATGCCCTGGTGCTTGTTTTAAGCCATATAAAGTCTTCTTGAGGCGATACACATGATGAGGGTAATGAGGATCCTCAAATCTTTTAGGTTGTTCTACATATACTTCTTCATTTACCACACCATTTAGAAATATATGGCATCCATTCGATACAGAGTAAGGTTTATAGAGCTGGAAATAGCAAGTAAAATTTGAATTAACTCTAACCTGGCAATTGGTACGAATGTCTCATCAAAGTCGACTCCTTCAACTTGTGTATATCCTTGAGCTACCAGCTTGGCTTTGTTTCGAGTAATTTGTCTATCAACGTCAAATTTGTTCTTAAAGATCCATTTTATGCTGATAACGTTTACACCTTTAGGGCGAGGAGTGAGATACCATACATCATTTCTTACAAACTAACCAAGTTCTTCTTACATTTCCGCAATCCAGTATTCGTGCTGTAATGCCTCCTTGTAGTTCTTGGGTTCAATAAGAGAGATGAAGCATTATAATCCTGCTAACTTTCTGTAATCAACCCAAGGAACTAATCGTGTACTCCGTGTCATTGGTTCAGGTTGATCCTGTGTGGGAACATAGGATAAGGCAGTGGTGGATGGTGTTCCAACATGCTCAGTATCATCTAGTTCAGCAGGGTAATCAGTCTGCTCAGGTGTTCCAACATGCGATGGGTATGGCTTGTTAGGTTGACTCGGTTATGTTGAAACATGGTCTTTATCGGGTTCATCTTCTACAGCATCTTAACCTTGTCCTTCTTCAGAATCATCCACAATAACATTTATGGATTCCATGAGAGTGTTTGTCCGAAGATTGTAAACACGATATATCTGGATGTTCACAGAATAACCAAGAAAGATTCAAATATCACTGCAATTGTCGAATTTTTCTAATTGCTCTCTATCTCTGAGGATGTAGCACTTGCTTCCAAACAAATGAAAGTATGAGACATTTGGTTTCGTGCCCTTCCAAATCTCGTAAGACGTTTTGCTTGTGAATGGACGCAGATACACTCGATTGATTTTATAGCAAGCTGTGTTAATGGCTTCTGCCCACCATTTTTTGTGAATTTCTTTCTCGAATAACTTAACTCGAGCCATCTCTTGCAGAGTTCTATTTTTCCGTTGTATAACACCATTCTGCTGAGGGGTGATTGGTGTAGAAAACTCATGTTGAATTCCGAGCTCATTATAGAAGTCACTAAATTGAGAATTTTCAAATTCTCTACCATGATCACAATGAATTCGAACAATCTCCCCGACTAGACTTCCTTTTTCAGTCAGTAATTTTATCATAGGACTTCTAAACACGTCCACAATATCTGATTTTTCTTTTTGAAACGCTACCCACGTAAATCTAAAGAAATCATCAACACATACAAAGATATATTTTTGCCACCTATGCTAGGTGTATTGACTGGACCCATTAGATCCATGTGTAATAATTCTAAATTTCTTGAGGTGGTTATATATTGAACTGAAGAGTGGGGAGATCGAATTTGTTTACCTTGTTGACATGGTCCACAGACAATTCCGTCCTTGCTTGTTAATGTAGGCATACCTCATACTGCCTTTGCATTTGCAATTTTCTCCAAGGTTTTGTAATTGATATGACCGAGCTTCATGTGCCACAGAAATCCTTCATCTTGTTTAGATATCATACACCTCAGTTCCTGTTCCAGCAGATAGCAATTATCTGATGATCGAATGCCTGAAAGGACTTTGTTTTCTCTATATTTCACTATACAGTTGTCCTTCTGAAATTCCAAAGTCATATTATAGTCACATAGTTGACTTATGCTCAGCAGATTGGCCTTTAAGTCTTCAACAAACAAAACACTGGTGAATACTGGGAATCCTTCAATTTGTAGTTCACTTTTTCCAACTACTCTACTATTCTTTCCATCGCCGAAGGTGACAAAACCACCATCATAAGGTGTGATATTCGTGAGGAATTCCCGGGTACCAGTCATGTGGTGAGAACAACCACTATTAATGTACCACGAATCTCTGGAATGTGCTATAAGAGAAGTATGTGCAACAAGGTACATACTAGAGCTTTTGACAACCCAAACCTTTCTAACCATTTTTTTATTTTTGGGCTTTGTCTATGTTGAACATACCGAGAGTTGACGTCCTACCATGATGTCTCTAAGTAGTTTCTGGCATTGTTCCTCTGTGTACCCTTGGTATGAGTAGTAGCTGCATATGAGAGGTTTCATTGATGAGGCTTTCCGAACTTTCTCTTTATCTTTCGGATCTTTGACTTAAGTGTTACTGTGCTCTTAGGTATCTCTCAAGTCTTAGACTTGAGCGTGACTGTATGCTTTGGTGGGTTATCATACCCAATTCTGTGTCGATCTCCAAAGCGCTTTCCCATTACCAGAATATTATCGAGTTTTTCTTTTCCAGAGTTCAGCTTAGTAATAGCTATTTCAGACGTCTCAGCTCTCTTGGTTGCTGAAATTAACTTCACATTCAACTCATCATTCTCCTTTCTAAGTTCAGCAACTTCCATACGCAACTCCTTTTCCATACAAACAAAGTACTATGTGGCTTCAGTACTTTGTTGGTATCAACTACTTGGAGCCACATAGCATACATATTATTGTATGTACTTTAGATTTCTTCATCACTTACATCAAGTCCATCATCATCACTAGACTTCTCATAGGAATCTATGTTGGAACATACAACTTTGACTCTATCTGATGTGTTGGAACATTCATTTTCCGATGCATCATGAACTTTTGCTCCAAACGCTACATAGTTACTTGTAAGTTCCTCTTCGTCTTTCTCGTCATCTTCATCTTCACTCCAAGAGGTGACATATGATTTTTCCTGTTTCTTCCGAGTATTTGCACACTCAGCCTGAATATAACCATATCTTTCAAATTCTCTGCATTGAATTCCTCCAGCCTGTTTGGTTCAGCACTTTGATTTCTGGAAACTGTTGATTTCCTTGTTCAAATATTGTCCCACGATTACTTCCAAATTCTTATGGCCTTGGTCTATTTCCACCAAACCTTTCCTGAGATTTCTTTTACTACTTTCTTCAGCATTCTTGAGAAATTTTTCGTGATAAGTGCAAGTTTTTCAAATTCGTCATCACTGTCAGATTCGTGATTGTCCTTTGATGACGATGTTTTGAACGCCAACTCCTTTTGGACCCTTTTTGTAGTGTGTTTGAATGTCATCTCATAAGTCTATAATGATCTCATTAATTCATCTAAGCTCATGGTGGCTACATCTCTTGCTTCTTCTATTGATGCAACCTTTATTGCAAACCTTTTAGAAAGTGATCTTAAGGTTTTGTTTCACCAATTTCGCCTCCTTGTAGACTTTTCCAAGTTGATATGCCATATTTGAGATGTCTCTGAGTTTTCCGTTGAATACAACAATAGTGTCATCTTCCTCCATCTTGAGTTCCTCAAACTTTGTAGCCAACATCTGTAACTTAGATTCTTGAACTTGACTAGTTCCTTCATGAACAGTTTGTAGAATATCTCATGCTTTCTTGGCTTGATGACATGTAGAGATGAGTTTGAACTGAATTTTCATCAACTGTCGTGAAGATAGCATTCAATGCTTTTGAATTTACTAGCGAGGTTTCATCAGAAGTACAAGTAGATTTGTCTTTGAGTTTCTGCTCCCTTTGACTTGACTCTCATTTTTTCACTCAGTAGGGTGGTTCTACTCATTTTCAACACAGTGCAGAGCAAGTTCATCCAGGGATTTGATGAGAACTCCTATGTGTGTCTTTCAATAATTGTAGTTGTTGCCTTCCAGTGGAGGTGGCCGAGACACCGAAGCTCCTTCTTTGGTCGTCATGGTAAAATCGGATCACACTTTCCTTGACACAACCAAGGAAAAAATAAGTGACCAAGCTCTGATACCAAATTAGATTTGGTTTTACCGAATTTTCTTAATTATTACTAGTATGTTCCAACATAACCTATCTAACAAGTATGCAATAAAGTAAAGCATAAAAAACACAAGACTTGGTTACACAGTTCGGTGAAATCCACCTACATCTGCGGGGCCTGGCCCAGTTCAGAATGAATCCACTAATCAGAAAGATACAGTACAAAGTACTCCATACAAAATACTTATCTTTACTAATCAAACGTGTGAATTCTGCTAGCTATTGATCCGCCTTGATCAGACTCCCTCTGACCTTGAAACTCGTCGACACTGGATCTCCTCCTCCCGAGGAATTAAGGCATACAATTCTAAACTTTGAACGACAGGTTATGTATGTTGGAACATATAGATCTGGCTCTTTGCAAGACTATCAGAAAAATAAAAATCCGTGTGCAGATTTTCTCAATTAAAATTGTAATTTTAATGTAGCTGTGATGTCTCCTTTTAAAGACATGTGCATATCAGAACTCTCCACAATTATATCCATAATATTCCTATTCCTGATCTGCTTCTGAACCTTATCCAAATCCCATAAATAAAGGGATTTTCCTTATCACAATATCTCTCATATATTCGATAACCTCAATACTATATTTGTAGGGATATTCCATAAACCAAATATGCTTCTACCACCGCCTAACATATTGCATATTATTCAGATTTCCATAAATTACAAATAACATAATATTTTGACATTCTTCCGTTCGACTCTGTAGGCATAAATGTGACTTGTTTGCATGTTTCGACATGAAAAGTTTTTCATTTCCAAATATGTTCAGAAATTGCCAATTAAAATATTCAATGAAAACCACTTGACTTTACAATATTTCTATAACTCCAAATCACATGCCTCGTGTTGGGGTAGATGCTGTAATAATACATTCCAATGGAATGACAAAATCACGTTTGGATGATTGTGGTAAAACTTTTCATGGATATCAATGTGAGTTGTGTTACGTACGCTTTCCTTAAAGAGTAATTCAACCTTATTACAGCCTTGGATTACACGAATTCCCTTCGAGGATAAAACAATCAAGAATCCCTCTTGTTCTAGGCTTGAATCGGGAGAATATTTTTTGAGCACCCATGTTTTTTGTTGCTATGTATATCTGGGAAAATCTTGTCTTTTTCCCTGGTCATGTTTGTATTTTCTTGTTTGTCTATATATCTCTACCATGCATAAGTACCACACATGTATATATAGAGAATAAGTGTCATTAAAGGATGCAATAGTTCATGCGTAGTTATCATAACTGTACCGATGTATCTTGCCACATCCCAGGATAATGCGGTAAACTCGTTTACCTGCAAGATGAGTTAGGCATGCTACCAACACTGTATCCTGTAGATAATCCTTAATCTATCTTCATCCTTTCAGTTAAGGAATTAAACACTACACACCACCACCGTCATAATTATGAAAAACCTCTGAAGTGATACATCTTTCCACACTCCAGGACAAGCTTTGTTAGTTATCACCAACACAATTAATCCTTATCATTTTAACTGTAAACTCGTAGATAGTTTAAATCCAGGAATTCAGGCCTATTGAACCAGCAGTTGAGGAACCTAAAAGGTTTTGGGTGAGAGGGGATTTGGGATGAAATTTGTAAGAGAAGGGGTGAATGGTCTGATGATTGCCTATTGAGGACCTGAATAGAGGAAGCTGGGAATTTATTGCTCCACTAAAGTGTACATAAACCTCTATCTAGTCTCTTCGAAGTAGGATTTCTAAGTCTAGAGTTAGTCCATGTAAAAATGTTCCCTACAGTATTAATTTCCTGTAAACCTTTGGTGTTAATCCAGTTATGAAAGTCCCTAATACTACCCAGGTTAGGAGAGCTAGGGCCTTTATATTCAGAAGGTGTGATGATTGTGTTAAAGTCACCTATAAAAATAGTTTCATTAGATAGGAGGAGGTTTAGGTCATGCCATAGTGCCTTTCTGCCCTCTCTATTTCTAAGAGCATAAACAAAAGCCATTTCCATGTCTGACTTAGAGCCTTTGTGGATGATTTTAACATTTAGGAACTGATTGTGGTGGCTTATAAGATTAACATATATCGAGTCATTCCACATTAGCCAGATTTTGCCATTATGGCTTCTCCATATAGTCTTGGCATTGGGAGTTATCATGCATGGGTTCTATTATACACATGAGCTGAATTTTCTTGTGGAAAATCAAATGTTTTAATCTAAGCATAGAGGTTTCAATTCCTCTCAGGTTCCAAATTAAGAAATTAAATTTGAAGATGTGCATCATTGTTCACCTGATTTATGGCTTTTAGTGGCAGACCTTAGCATCATCTTGTTCAGTTGACTAAGGTAGTTTTTTTTGTATTTAGCCTTACCTTGGCCATCATTCTTACCTGATAGTTTAGTTGTATCTGTCAGAGGGTCAGATTGAGGGTGGTGGTCCTCTGAATGATCTTTTCCATCCTTCATAGAGTCCAGAGGATCCTGATCAGCACATTCATCAGTGATAGAGTGGTTATCCATGTCATGCAAAGCAAAAAATCTATTTCCCATCTTTTCTTAGTGTGAAAGTGGAGGGTTAGTGGGGGAGAGCTGGAAAAGAGTAAGATGTTGGGATCCAATCTGGATGTCATCTTTTGCATAGGTTTTGGAGGACTTAAAAGGGGGAATGATACCTGTTTGGTTTAAAATATTTCTGAGAGATGTTTGGGATCCATCAGGGGATTGATTTGGAAAGGGTAGTTGAGGTAGCTGGGGTGTGATGATCTGAGGGACAACTACTGATACCTCAGGTGCATATGATAATGGATCAGAGGCAAGGTTAGTCTTGGCTAACTGGTGAGTAATGTTTCCGGAGTTGGGTGTGTTAGAAGGAGACTGATTGTTAGTAAATCTAGCTGGAGCTCTGTCAAATTTGTTTCCTGAGGCATTACCATTTAGGCATTGGTTCAACATAGTTTTGGGAGATAGCTCTAAATTGGCTGAGCGAGTGTCCTAATTTGGCATAGTGATCACAATGCAGTGGAATATCTTCATACTCAATATTATACTTCCTATTGTTATTTATTGAACCTAATCTGATGAAGGTGTTAAGTGGCTTCTGTAAATCAATTTCAACACACAATTTGATAACTGAAGGTCTGGTTAGCATTTCAGTGGCTAGGTCTTTTTTGATGAAATTACCAATACTGTTACCAATAGCCTCAATTGATGAAGTATTATAGTAGTACAAAGGAACTTCCCTAATTGTACACCAGATAGGGACAATTGGGGATTCCTTGTGTGTTGAGAAGTCTGGCGACCACTTTAGGACCTTCATCTGAACACCATTGAAACTCCAACTCCCTTTGATCCAGCATCTCTGGTAGTCGTTCACCTGGTCGAATCTGATGAGGACGTGTTTGAAGTCCAGTGATCCCGATTGGTATTTTCCGGCGAACCTGACCGTTTTGAAGGATGACTCCAGTTGTTCCATTGTGAGTCTTCCTTTGGTGAATTTACCGACCAGAGCGTTAGCGTAGTGAGCTGAGAGTTTTGAAATCTCTTCATCGGAGTATAGACATGCTGGTTATCTGAGGTGTTCCGATTTTGGGATTAGCTCAGGGTTATTCGGAAGTGATTGGCAGGGGGGGTGATTTGGATTATAGGGCGGGGAGGAAGGATTTTTGGGTATTATTGGTGTTGTTATTCTATGCCGTAATGGTCGGCCATGGGAGAGTCGTAGCCAGCGGCGTCGCCGACGGCAAGATAGAGCCGTTAGCGGTGTATGGAACCGTTACCGGCGAGGAAAAACGTTGGGGATTCAGAGTAACAGACAGAAGAGAGAGAGAAGTAGTTATATATGAATTGTCCTTGTAGATGAAAAAAAATGTGCTGGTACATTTATTAACAGAATTATACTTTAATCTATTTACTAGATAAAACCCGTGCTTTGACATGAATTTGAATATTATTATAAATATATATGTATATATATACATATAATTTTAAGTTAATTTAATTGGTTGATAAAAATGTTAATAAATACCACTTCAGCAAAATAACATTATCGTTATCAACATTGCATGCATACAGATTCCATAGAATATGAAAAATGATCAATGTTTTGAAGATTTGATTGTAATATTGTGTCATTGCATGGTTTATGATAAACAAAATATTTATTATTATCAAAATTTTTTTTACAAAATCTATATATATATATATATATATATAGATATAATTATTGGAAGAAGAAGAAAATGGACCTCTATAACTCAATTGCACAAAGTTTAATTAGTAAAAACTATCCTCTAATTTAAATATTTGAAAATTATTGTTATAAGTTTATGACTCGATTACTTATAAATATTTGATAAAAACACTGGAAATATACAGTAGTTATAAGTTTATGACTCGATTAATGCAATCCAAACTTTTTATCCTGATTTCTTCTAATTTCCAATTTAAACCTTAGTTTTTAAATAACTTATGGAAAGACCGTCTTCAAGAGACGGATTCTAAGAAACATTGCAAATAAAATTTACAATTTGTTAAATAAACCATTGAAAGTATTTACAAATAAAATCTTTTGGTACTATACTATATTTAATTCCAAACACCCTATAATAGATATTATTTGCTTTCTGTCTGTCAATCAGGGGTATTTGAGTCATTTTAACTATCCTAAGCCCAAAAAATTGTGTAAAAATAACATATATACCAATATTATACTATGTTACTTGTTTTAATTATTTACTATGTATAATCAATTATAACTTATTAACATGCAAATATTAGAATATGTTACCAATTTTAATTCTTTACTATATATAATCAATCAATAACTTGTTAAAATATAAAACCTCTAAAGATATTTTTAAAACCATAAATATCTCATTAATATATATAGAAGAAAATCCAAAGAAACACATCATCTGAAATAACAAAATGTTCAGTTTTTTTATACAATGATAGAGTACTTTTGATATAAATATGTATACATATTTATTTATTTATTTATATACAAAAAGGTCTTATTTTAGACTAACTGACTGTTAAATGACTACATTTTATAATTAATAAGACTAATAAGGTCATTTAATATTTATTTTTATTCATTGCAATGAGATATATACACATAATTATGATAACCTTTTGAAAATGAATGTCAACATATAAATAATTACTTTTAAATCATTTGAATGAAATATTATAAATTAATCAATTTTTAATGTATTCAATATTTAATATTTTCCAACTAAATTAATTATTTAACTTACTGACTCATATAATTTTCCTTAAATGACTAAACATTAAAATTTTAAATAAAACTTAATTTCAATATTTTAATTAATGATTTCGCACAACGCGCGATGGTACTCCACTAGTATTTATATAAAGCATTTTATACTGATATTGTCTCGAAACTAAAATTTATTAGAAACACTTATATATAGAATAAGTAGATGAAAATAATTCACTTATTATCATGAAATGAAGTTTGACATTATTAAAAAGATAAACCAAAATGAAAAGTGTATAAAATTTTAAATATATATTATAAAAATAAGTATTATGAAAAAATTTCCCTAACAAATGGAGATTGAGAATACAAAAGAAATATGCATCTTTATAAATAGGGTATGATTAATTACTCATTAATTGAAAATCATTGAAGTATGGAAAGAACATTGAAATGGGGGAGGGATTCCCATTGTAAATTGGGGATTTACTTTATAAAATATTTCATTTTCAATTAATTTTAGAAAGTGACGTAAAATTATGTGTGAATAACATGTGGCAAAAATTATATATGAATGTCATGTGGCAAAAAATACCTCATTTAATATATACGGGACAATACCCACACTGATGCACGAAATTATGAACGAAAATAATAAAATGATATAATTTTAATTTTAATAACTAATAAGATTTTGTTATATTAAAATGAGAATTATACATGATGTAATATTTAGAAAAAAATTATATATTTATTTTATTAAAAAATTAAGTCAATCTTTCTTGATACATAATAATTATTTTCTTTTTTTTAATGAAATAGCACCCGAAGGTGGGGGTTGATATATATGGTACCCCAAGCCAAAAGAAACCAGAGTAGAGTATAGTAATAATTTACAGAATGCAACATCATTGTCTGCAAAATGAGATGTCCATCCTAAAACAGTGTTAAGTTAGTTGCGATTCCAAATCTACGAATCTCCACACCCCGTGTTAATTAGTATTTTGGCCAGGCAACTAACCTAAAATAGATCCAAGTGAGGGGAGAAACGGTAAAATGGTGTCCATGAGGACCGAGTCTTCTTCCGAGCCGATAAAAACTTTCCATTTGGTGCAGTGAAGGCCGAGAGTTCCTTCGCGTAGATAAAATCTGAGTGTACCTTCCTGGAGATAATGGATTGGTCCATAGAAGTACCCTACAAGAGGAGAAAGAATCATTAGCAGTATCAATTCTAACCGGAGTTAATTCTAATCTGAGGTAACTGATGCATGTCTAGCTCGATAAGTCCTTTGATATGCACCGGGAGGTTAAGTAGATTTAAAGACTGGTTATGTGCATAATGGTATTTGGCTATTGCATCAGCAACCATATTCCCTTCCCGGGGTACAAAGTCAAGATTAGCATCTCCCAGAATTTGATTCACTCGAAAAGCCACATTAAAAACATTCCAGTGTGCTGAGTATGGGTCATTAATCATCTTTACTGCCAATTGAGAATCAGATTCAATAGTAACAGATTTGTCCAAATAGCAACAATTTTTACATGCAAGTTCCACTGCTAGTATTTCAGCCAGCAAAGGGGAGTTAGCTGAGATTGAGTCAGACTTAACAAATAGTGGAGTGCCAGTGTTATTCCTTATGATTATCCTTACAGTTGCCTAATTAGGATTCCATGAAGCATCTGAATTAATCTTAATACACTCATTTCTTGGTTTCTCCCAATAGATTAGCTTTATTATCGGTTTTGGAGGGGGTCTTGGATGAGGAAGTAGGCTCTGAATAGGATGAGGTAGTCCTGTGTAAGATTTCAGATAAGTGGGATTAGCCAGCAGTGTTAGCCTAATGAGTTCAAGGGCCTCTTTACAGATGTAATCTGTAGCGAAGGGGATTTGTTGAAAAAGAAATCGATTCCTTGCCTTCCAAAGGGACCAGCAAATAATAGGAGGAAGGATATTGCAAATCAGCTGGTGACTATGAGGAAGGTCTCCACAGTTCCAAAATGTGAGAAAAATTTGAATTAGGGACTGGGGATCAGTAATGTTAAAAAGTACCAGAGAGGACACATGTTTCCATACTGATTTAGCCAATGAGCATGAAGTGAAAAAATTATCAATTGAATCAACATGACAGCATGCAGGACATTTTGATGCAATGGAAAAACCATATGAAATCAGTATATCATCAAATGGAAGCAAGGAATTCAGCATCTTCCAAGTAAAAATTGAAACCTTTTTCTGTAGGGCAGTATTCCATAACAGTTTAGATACAGGAGAATTACCTGCTACTGTGGTCAGTGCTCGATAGGCCAATTTGGAAGTAAACTTACCTGAAAGATCAGGTTTCCAGATGATCCTGTCATCTCTAGCCTGGATTAGCTCAGCTCCCTGTAAAAATAACACAGTATCATGTTCAAGGAAAGGAGAGACCTGGTCTAGAATTTCTGCTTTATTCCTAACAAACTCAGCCACTGTGCAGAATTTAAAGGATTCAACTATATGGTCAGGAACAGAGTTTATTAATGGTCCAGACATACACCAATTTGCAGTCAAAAAATTACATGAACCTTTCCCATGAATTATGAATAAATTTTGCTCAGCCAAAAGGTTCACAGAACAGATTCTTCTCCATGTTATAGATTTTCTATTAGACTCAGCCAGAGACCATAGCAGATTAGCCCAAAGTGTTTTCCCCATTTGACACTTCCACCACAGCTTAAGTGAACAAACATCTAGAATAGCGTTGATAGATCTAAACCCTAGACCACCCTGGGAAATTGGAGTAGCCAAATTTGCCCATTTTCTCCAAATTTTGTTCCTTTTCCCTTCAGTCTCTCCCCAGAAAAATCTAGCCATTTTTTTCTCTAGGGTTTTTACTATTGCTTTTGGTGGTTTTGTTACTGACCATAGATGCTGAGGCAAGGTGTACAGACAGGACTGGATCAGAATGAGTTTACCCCCAGAACTCAGCCAAAGGTTTTTCCAGTTTTGCAGTATCCTATCAACTTTTTCCATAAGTGGTTGGAAATACCTCAGAAGAGTTCTTCCTTTAAAAATTGGACAACCTAAGTATAGGAAAGGAAGGGAACCCTGTTTCATATTAAGTATTGTCCTTATCTGATTAATTTTCCCATTTGAAGCCCTTTTACTAGTGTAAAAATCAGATTTGTTAAAGTTGAACTTTTGTCCAGAAGTATATTCAAATACATCTAAAAAAGCCTTAATCCTAATGAGATTGGATTTAGAAGCTTGCATAAAAATTATGGTATCATCCGCATACATAAGATGTGTAGCTGGTGGATAGCAGATGGAATTTGATAATATGAAAGCTTATTGTTTTGAAAGATGAATGAAAGACTTCTAGAGAATGCTTCAGAAAAAATATTAAAGAGAAAGGGAGAGAGTGGATCACCTTGCTTTATACCTCTAGAGGCCTTGAAGAAACCCACTGGGTTACCATTAATAAGAATGGAGAAGTATGCATTTGAAAGATTAGACATGACAGCATTAAGAAATTTACCACTGAAACCAAATTTCATCATAATGCCATTGAGAAAGTGCCAATTTACTCTATCAAAAGCTTTCATTAAGTCCAGTTTCAGGATACAATTAGGATTTCTAGCCTTTTTATCAATAAACCTAAACAGTTCCTGAAGATAAATTATGTTATCCGAAATATCCCTTTTTTGCATAAAGGCAGATTGATTAACTGAGATAAGTTTTTCCATATATGGTTTTAGCCTTTCCATTAACACCTTGGAACAAATTTTATTAAGTACATTGGAAAGGCTAATGGGTCTAAAATCATCAAAAGAGCTAGGGGTGGGTTTTTTTGGAATTAAGGTAATCCAAGTACTAGATATACCTCTAGGAAGAGCAGAACCATCAATGAAATCATTAACTGCCACAATAAGGTCAGATTTTATTATAGTCCAACATTTAAGGTAGAATTTAGGGGTGAAACCATCCGGCCCGGGACTACTGTTTTTACTCAGACCTTTAACAACTGTTTCCAGCTCAGTTTCAGTAACAGGTTTAGATAATTCCCAGTTGTCAGTCTCAGAAATTACATTAGGAATCTGGCTGAGAAAGTGGGGATAGTAAAAATCATTAGGCTCCAGATTAGGTTCCTTTAGCAGATTACTATAATATGCAATGGCTTCATTATTAATGTCTGATTGAGAGCTAAGCTATTGACCTGCTTTATTTTTAATCTTGGAAATACTAAGTCTGATGTTTTTCTCTTGGACCACTTTATGAAAAAACTGAGTGTTGTTATCCCCTAGCCTATGCCATTTTAATTTTGATTTTTGTTTCCAAAATTTCTCCTTTTCCTTATGAGCTCTCAGCAGTAGAGCCCTTTTCTCATTAAGTTTTATAAGCTCATCAGGTAGGGGATTAAGATCAAAAACATATTCCTGAATCCTAAGGCATTCCTCAGCATGTGAAATGTTTAAATCAATATTCCCAAAGCATTCTTTATTCCAAATTTTTATTTCTTTTTTCAGCCTGATTAGTTTCAGAAAAAAACCAAGTAGACCTGATTGTCTCATTTCCTTATCCCAGCTTGACTTAATTAAAGGGATAAAATCCTGTCTATTGAACCATACATTAAGAAACCTAAAAGGTTTAGGATTGTGATTAATCAAGTTTGAGATCTGTAACAGCATGGGGGAATGGTCTGAAGTATGTCTGTTCAGGATTTGTATGGAGGATGAGGGAAACAGATTGTTCCAAGATATAGTACACAATCCTCTATCCAGTCTTTTAGATGTAGGGTTTCTAAGTCTAGAGTTACTCCATGTGAACAAATTCCCTGCTGTGTTTATTTCCTGGACTCCTAAACAGTTTATCCAAGTATTAAAGTCCCTAATGCTACCTAATGAGGGAGAACTAGGGCCCTTATATTCTGTGAGGGATGTAATAGTATTAAAGTCACCTATAAACATGGTGTCTCCTAAGGTAATAGGTTCCAGATCTTTCCACAGATTCTTTCTACCTTCCCTATTCCTAAGGGCATACACAAAAACTGCATCCATTTCAAGATTAGTAATCTGATGCTTTATATAAACACGTAAAAATTGCTCATTTGCATTCAGCAGATTGACTACCATTAGATCTGTCCACATAAGCCATATTTTACTATTAAACAGTGCTAGGCCACTAGAAAAGTGCAGTTTGTCTTTATATGAGTCTAATTTGGAGATATCATGCATAGGTTCAATTAGGCACAGCAACTGAATCTTATTGAGTTTAATTAGATTAGTTAGTCTCAACATAGATGATTCCATACCCCTAATATTCCAAACTAAGAAATTATTTGTAGGAAAACCATTCATTGTTCACCAGACTTATTACTTTTAGTAGATGACCTAAGCATCATTTTATTGATCTGGCTGAAATAATTGGTTTTCTTACCTTTAATCTTACCTTGTTGGGGGTCATCTAGACTGGTAGAGGAGTTGAGGTCAGCCTGATGTGAAGGATTAACCACTTGATCCAGCATAGGTTCTTGATGAGCAGTATGTTCAACCATCTCATCCTGCAAAATAGCAAACCTGTTTCCCATATGTCCTTGTGAGGACAGATTAGTAATTTTATGTCTATCCACATTAACAGTAAGAGTTCCAACATGAATATCATCAATAGCATATGGTCTTGGAGTAAAACTTGTGAATGCAGTATCATGTAAGAGTTTGGATATGGAGTTTTCACTACTATAAGGTTGGTTAAACCTAATAGGGTTAACAGGTGTGGAATCTTTGTCATTGATTGGGTCTCTAATCGTTTGGATTGGGGGGCTGGATTGAAAGTTGTTAGAGGAGGAGGGCTTTTCCATCTGACTGACTTCTTTCCCATTATCCAAGCTGATAGATTCTGTCAAATCTTTGGTTGAAATCAAGGGAGGAGTATCAAACTTTTTCCCGGTTGCCTGCCACAGAGGTTAGTTAGTAATTAAATTTTGTTCAGGCTGGGTGGCACTTTGGTTTGGGCAAACAGCTCGACATTGATTAACTGAATGGCCTAATTTTGCACAGTGGTTACAGTATAAAGGGATGTCTTCATATTCAATGGCAAATTTTTTGTTATTAGTTATTGACCCCAATCTGATATGTTTGCACAAAGGTTTCTGGAGGTCAATTTCCACACAAAGTTTAATGGCTGAGGGTCTGGTAAGCATATCCGTGGCTAGGTCAGTTTTGATGAAGGATCCTATGCTATTACCTATTGACTCAATGGATGCTGTATTGTAGTAATACAGAGGAACTTCCCTAATAATACACCACACAGGGACTATAGGTGACTCTTTGTGAATTGAAAACTCAGGTGTCCATTTTAGCATTTTGAGTAAAATACCACTAAAATTCCATACACCTTTCATCCAACAGCGCTGATAGTCATTAAGAAGTTCAAAACGAATAAGAACGTGCTTGTAATCTAATAAGCCAAGCTGGTACTTACATGAGAAACCTACCGTTTTGAAGTGTTATTCCAACTGGTCCATGGTGCATCTCCCTTTGGTAAATTTACCTACCAGAGCATTGGTGTAATGGGATGACAGTTTGGCAATTTGTTCTTCGGAATATAAACAGGCCACGTCGCCCAGGTGATTGACTTTGGGGATTAGCTCGGGATTATTAGGTAGAACTTTAGCTAGTGGGAGAGATTTGGTTTTTAGGGCAGCAGCAAAGGATAGCGGTTGGGGAGGAGGGGGAAGGGGATTAGGGTTAGGGATTTCGGGGACATTTTGGGGTTGGGGATTTGCCATGGATGTAACCGTTAACGGCAAAAAGCCGTTACTGGCGGCCTCTCTTGATCAGCGGCTAACCTGCAAAGGAGATCGGAAAAAACAAACAAGAAGAAGAGGAAGAGATTGAGTGAAAGATGAGAATGGAGGTATATCGCACCGAAATCGCACCACAGTCGCACCAAGAAAACCGTTAGTACAATGAAACCGTTTATAATAATTATTTTCTTATAATTAAACAAAACTAATATATATATATATATATATATATATATTATAGAAAAATATTAAATGTGTACAAAAATACTTTACGTTATATAAATATAGTGATAAAAATATGAAATATATGTTGATAATGAATCAATAATTATTAAATTAAAGTTATTAAATTATATGTATTTTATAAGTACATAGGAAAAATACTTTTAGTTATAAATAAAGGTATAGGATAACATAAAACATATAAAAGAAATACTAAATCTAATTTTATAAATATGTTAAATAATTGAAAAGGTTTATAAGTAATAAAACTTATAAGTAAAATAAAAGGATAAAATTTTAAAATATTTTTTGAACGATTTATTGAAAAAGGATAAATAGTTATTAGCATTCAGTGTTAAAAGACAATTATGACAATGATAATATTTTTAATATTTTTATTTTACATTGTCATTCAAGATGATAGTTACTTTATAATATTTTTTTAATAAATTTATTGAAAAATTCATTTATAATGTAGATTATAAAATGAAAAAATTTAGAAAGACAACTTAATAGAAAAAAAGAATGAAGTTTATTTTTTAAAAGGAAAAGTTAAAATAGAGTAAACGGTATTCTAAACTAAAATTCTTCTTCATCATTAGTAACTAAAACGAAATAAACATTTCAAGAGAAAAATATTCACAAATTTTATTTCTGATTCAATTCCAACAATCAATTGTCCGCCTTTTCAATAAAGAATGGATACGGTTTAATTGATACAGAGATATACATCAGACACTTTAATTAACGAATGAATACAGTTTTATTGATACACTTTTAAGTGTAAAGAGATATACATCAGACAGTACAATTAAGGAATGAATACGTTGGAATTCCGCCAATTCATTACAGAAAATGTATTAAATAAAGTGTTTTTTGATAGCAGCTAATGTGACAATTTTTGGTGATGTCAGGTGTTGAAATTCTGTGAAGGGTGACGTGGCTAATTGTTAGGGTTCCAATTAAGCAAGTGATTGCTCTTTTAATATATAGTGTAGATAATATTCTTAGTTATAAATAGAGGTATAAGAAAACATATAACATATAAAATAAATACAAATCTAATTTAAAAATATTTTAAATAACTGAAAGTTTGTTAGTAATACAACTCATAAGTAAAATAAAAAATATTTATTTTGCTTATATATTTATTTTATTAAAAAATTAAGTCAATCTTTCCTGATAGATATTATTTATTTTCTTATATTTAAACAAAAATATGGTGTATATATATACATGTATACATATATTACAGAAAAATATTAAATATTGTATAAAAATACTTTACGTTATGAAAATTATAGTGATAAAAATAGGAAATATATTTTTGTTAATGAATCAATAATTATTAAATTAAAGTTATTAAAATAAGGGTATTTTAAAAGTAAATAGCAAAAATACTCTTAGTTACAAATAAAGGTATAAGATAACATAAAACATATAAAAGAAATAATAAATATAATTTTTGAAATGTGTTAATAAATGTAAAAGTTTATAAGTAATGCAACTTATAAGTAAAATAAATGGATAAATTGTTAAAATAAATTTTTGAACGATTCATTGAAAAATGATAAATAGTTATTAGCATTCAGTGTTAAAAGGCAATTATGACAATAATAATAATTTGAATATTTTCCTTTTACACTATCAATCAAGATGATAATTACTTAATAATATTTTTTTAGTAAATTTATTGAAAGTTCATTTATAATGTAGATTATAAAATGAAAAAGTTTAGAAAGACAACTTAATAGAGAAAAGAAGGAAGTTTTTTATTATAAAAATAGGAAAAGTTAAAATAGAGTAAACGGTGTTCTAATCTATAATTCATCATCATCATTAGTAACTGAAACAAAATGAACATTTCAAGAGTAAAAACATTCACAAAATTCATTTCTAATTCAATTCCAATAATCAATTGTCCGACCTTTCAATAAGGAATGGATACGGTTTAATCGATATAGAGATATAGATCAGACACTTTAATTACGAAATGGATACAATTTAATTGATACATTTTTAAGTGTAAAGAGATATAAATCAGACACTACAATTAAGGAATGGATACGTTGGAACTGCGCCAATTCATTACGAAAAATGTATTAACTAAAGTATTTTTTTATAGTATCTGATATGGCAATATTTGGCGATGTCAGGTGTTAAAATTTTGTGAAGGGTGATGTGACTAAGTGTTGGGGTGTCATTTAATCAATTGGTTGCTCTTTTAACCTATAGTATATACTATAGATTTGATTTTTCAAAAATTAATTTAACTTTCTCAATCGTTTTTTCATAGATCTCATTCGTTTTTCATTCATCAACTCTCATGCCCAAAGTAAGTGCGCTACAAATATTTAAATGGAAAAAATAGTAAATATATTATCTCTTCCTCTAACATTATCCCATTTAGTTTTTGCACTAAAATTTATGCAAGTTTATATTTGATCAAAATAAAATGAATAGATTCAAAAGCAAAATGATGGAATAAAATAACTTTTCTTATTTAAAGGGAAAGTCTCAGGAAAGGCGGCATTTCCATAAGTTTATGGACAGTCCTCAGGGGCATTTGACTTAAATGTTATAATTTTTTATAAAATTTAAATATTGCATTTTATAAGTTAATACAAGCAATAATATGTATTTAAATGTGAAAATATAAAAATATATGATATATAAAAATATTTTCAAAATTTTTTAATTTTGTATGTAATTTAAGAAATGCAGTATATAAGCTAAGAGATAAGTAGCCTGTCCATAAGCTTATGGACAGGCCGTCTGTCAGGAGACCCACTCTTATTTAAATACGTTATTTAAGTTAAACAAACTAAAACATGATATTGTTTGTGAAAATCTACCAACTTTAGTTATAATTTCATATTGAATATAATTATATTAATATTATAAAATATGTCTTTTAGGTTTTTTAAAAAACTAGATGATACACATGGGATGCACGGATTTATTAACAAAAATAATTAATAGAACATAATTATAATTTTAAAAAATAATAAAATATTATGATATTTATATGAAGAGTTCATCTCTTGAAAGACGGTCTTTTCATAAGTTATGGAAAGACCAAGGTTTAAAGTGTAAATTAGAAGAAATGATGATAAAATTTTTGGATTGCATAAACTGTGTTATAAATTATATAACTACTACACGTTGCATACTAAAATTTTAATATTGCAACTAAGATATTTTACCTTTTATTATTCTAATCAAACTCCGTCTTTCCATAAGCTTATGGAAAGACCGTCTTTCCCAAGACTTTGGTATATTGTGGAGTTTTTAGAATAAATTATATATTTATTATTATCATAATATATATTTTTATTTTAAAAAATTATCACAGTCTTTGTTGATATTTAATAATTAAATATTTATTTTTAAAATAATATATGTGAATTTTATATAGAATAATATTATTATTTTTGTATAGAATATGAAATATATATATATATTCTTATAATTAAAAGAGCAAGCATTTTGACAAGTGACATCATCAATACTTGCCACATCAGCTTAAAAGGTAAAAACTTCAAAAATAATATTCCCTTATTTAATAATCCTCCTTTGTAATTTCATTCAATGCATCATTCATTTATAGATAATTTCAACCCAACTCAATTAATACACATCTCTTCCTTTTTCTTTTTGAAAAATGCATATCTTATCCTTGATGATTACTTGTATATTGGCACCTTTTCAACTCCATACGTCTCTAGAGATTTATGCTTCCATATGTGCCATTAAAGAGAAAAATAAATCAGAATGATTTATTGGCAGTAAAAAATAATTCGTTGGTTGGACAACTTTTGGTTACAGTTTAATGGTTTCAGTACTAGATACGGACTCTCATTTCTGACTATTTATGCTTCGATATAAAAATTGTAACTAACAACTGTATTTTTTTAAAAGGTACATAATTTTATTAATTTAATTAAATCTGTTATTGATTCATAATCAAACATATTTTTCCTATTCTTATTATTATATTTTTTATAACATAAAGTATTTTTATACAAGGCAAAGTCTTGGGAAAGATCATCTTTCCATAGGCTTATGGAAAGACGAAGTTTAATTAGAATAATGAAAGGTAAAAGGTCTTAGTTGCAATGATAAAAATTTATTATGCAACATGTAGTAGTTATAAATTTATAACCAATTCATGCAACCCAAAAATTTTATCTTCATTTCTTCTTATTTACACTTTAAACCTTGGTCTTTCCATGCCTTTGGAAAGACCGTCTTTCAAGATACGGACTCTTTATACAATTGTTAATACTTTCCTACGTTATACATTATTTTCACTTAAATACTATAATTAATTATTATATATCAACGCATAAGTATTATGCTAATTAATTATAAAGGTTTAGTGTACTCCCTCCGTTCCATTTATATTGGCACCTCCATGGAAGCTCTTGGATTTTTGCAACCTCTGACATTGTACATAAAGCTGATTGGGGTCCTTATTCTTGGTGGAAATAGTACTAAATTACTGTAGCAGTTACATGACTAGGATTGTGAATCATTAGCATAATTTTTGCCCCCAAATTGTACTTTACAAACCCACTTGCGTAAGGCTGAAAGGAGGGAAATAAATGCACTTTAATTCAAATTCCCACCTTAACAGCAGCCATTACAAGGCAGTGAAACTATTCACCACTTAGCCTAGATTAAAAAAGAGACCAGCAAGTGTGAAGACCTCAAAAACTTCTCATTCTCTTCTTCTTAACCTCTGGAATTTGTCTTACTCTCGGGTTTTCCTTAGCCACCACTGAATGCCGGATCGGCAACGGTTGAATGATTCTCAGCGGTGTCAAATTGGAGAGTTCATCCTCCAAAATTTGAGCGAAGGCAAGCTTGTGACCCATCGCCGTAAGGAGGCAGCCCGACGATGGAACACTTCAGTTCGCACTATAAGCCGCATGGCGAACCTGCACAAAAGAGAACATCAGCTGAGGTTATGTACAGATTGGAGCAACAAGGCCAAAGGAAAAGAAGGAAGGAAAAAAGGTTGAAATAAACAAGGAGTTAGCTATGGCAGCTCCCCTCCAATTACGCACATCACAAAGGGGATTTGCAGCTGCAATTGGAGTAAGAACTACGACTATGCATCGCTGGATCAAGAAGGGTCAAGTTCAGAGACATTCAAATGCAATAAAACCACTGATTTCAGCCACAAACCAGCTGCACAGGTTACACTACTCCATATCTCACTTGCAACATGATACAAGTCTAGGAAAAACAACATTCATGGACATGCATCACATTATACACATAGACGAGAAATGGTTTTACATCACTAGAGTTGCAGAAAAGTACTACCTTCTTCCGGATGAGGAAGAGCCTCACCGCATGGTTCAAAACAAGAGGTTCATAAAGAAAATAATGTTCCTATGTGCCGTATGTCGGCCAATCATCAATAATGAGGGGGAGGTCTTGTTTGATGGGAAAATAGGGATATGGCCATTCTCACATGCAGAAGCTGCGAAAAATACAAGCAAAAGTAGACCAGCCGGCACTTTGGAAACTAAACCAATACCATCAATTGACCGTGAAGTTACCAAAGAGTTCATGTTGACGAAGTTGGTCCCAGCTATCAAAAGGAAATGGCCATTACTAGCTAGCACAAACATAACAATTCGGCAAGACAATGCTAGACCCCACATATGTGATGATGATCCTGAATTTAGAATGGCAGCTAGTTCGGATGGCTTCAACATCAGATTAGGTTTTCATCCCCCAAACAACCCTGACTTAAATGTTCTAGATTTGGGCTTTTTTAACTCGATACAAAGTTTGCAGCACCGGTCAACGACATGCACATTGGATGAACTAAGCCACAGAAACAGCATTCGAACAGTTGCAGCCAGAAAAACTGAACAAAGTGTTTCTAACGCTACAGTGTGTCATGGTGGAGATTATGAAATGCAAAGGGTCAAACCGTTACAAGCTACCACATATGGGGAAAGATGCGCTCCAACTACAAGGATTATTACCAAGTGACGTAGAGGTGGACACTGAATTGGTTAGAGAGGGCTTACAACACTTGATAGCAGCTAACAAAGCAATGGGGCTTGAATATATTGTGCATCAATTAATAGGTTAGCTAGTAGGTTTGAAATACCCACAGGTTTTTTTTGTGGTTGGATTGGGCTAGGCATGCCTACAGGTTGCAAACACAATGCTAGGTTTTGTTAGTGTGTTTGCAATCCAACCATGTATGTGTTAAAAACCAATGGTAGTTTACTATTTTCATAATGAAACCAATGGTAGTTTACTATGTGTTAAAAACCAATGCCTACAGGTTTACTATTTGCAGCCACATACACAGTTAGAAGCACATGCCACATACACAGACAAACATCAAATAGACAGCGACAAACACACAGACACTGCAGCCACAAACACGAAGCCACGACAGCCACAGAACACAACCGCGAGAGCCACATGCACAACCACATATGTAGCCTAACAGAACACGATAGCCACAACCACACCGCCAAGACAGCCACATACACAGCCACAAACATAGTCTAAAAAATTCATACCCAGCCACACAGAATAATACAAAGTTACAGCATGTGAAATCTCAAATATTGTTATTCAATACGCACAGTGAATAACTACAATCGTACCTACACATGGAAGATGACCTTCCACATTTCCATTAATGCTCGGGGGCAGTTTTCCATGTTCGTCGCTCCGATATTAACTCAACAATAACTTGTGCACGGAAGGATGTACCTGAAAATAGTTGACAGCCAGTCGTTCAATGTTTACAAAGAATGGCACGTATATGTGAAGGAATCATGCTTCATAGTTCCAGCTTACAAACTAACAGCAAGTATTGACCACGCATTGAACACGTAATGACCACGATCCAGCCTACAGACTAACAGCAAGTATTGACCACGCATTGAACACGTAATGACCACGATCCAGCCTACACACTAACAGCAAGTATTGACCACGCATTGAACACGTAATGACCACGATCCAGCCTACAGACTAACCACACATTCACTAACACAGAGTATTGACCACACATTCAATTAGTACAACATGGAGCTCCATGGAAGGTTTACCTCGGAAAAATTGATTGGTACCCCATTCAGCTCGTACACGAACAATGCTGAAGCTGATGTTGTCGCCTGAATCTCCCCACTCGGCTGTGGAGTTGAATACGTTGCATCATCCTCCAATATATGAACCCCGTCCTCCTCGTCAGATTCGTACGTATCGGTGACGCCCGGTGACCCCTGAGCATCCACGAACTTCCGACAGCCTGACCTGACCCGCCTCAGTGCCAGAGATCTTGTCCTCCGGTGTTGAATTCGTGGGCAGCTGCTCCAGGACGAAGGTATTGACACCATGTCTGCCAGTGATACGGACTTCTTGGTTGCGGTCGCCGTGAAACTTTGCGTCTCGTTGACGAAGGTATCGCCTGGCTGGGACTCGTATGGGAAAAGGGGTTCGGAATCGCCGGGAAGGGGCAGGTGATTGTCGGACATGGACCGATCTGGGGTTCCGACAGAGGCTGTCGTGGTAAATCGACGGATGTCGGACATCGGTCGTCATGGCAGATCGGCGGACTCGGGCTGAGATACGGTGGCCCGGAGGGACGGTGGAATTCAGCTCGGCGGGATGTAGGCGTTGCTGCTCGAGCGGCGGCGGGATGTAGCCGAGCTTCGTACGGCGGAGGGATTTGGGCTTCGGTTCGTACGGCGGGATGGAAGCGAGCGTCGTCGGCGGCGGGATGGAAGCAAGCATCGGCGGCGGCGGGATGGAAGCGAGCGTCGGCGGCGGGATTCGTCGGCCAGCTTCGTCGGCGAGCCTCTGATACCGGAGGAAGTGACTTACTCTGCTAGGGTTTTCAGTTCGTAGGGAAGAGGAGGCGGACAGAGACAAATGTGGATTGAATAGATGAAATCTGATTTTTTAGCCTTATCCCATTTCTACCAAATAGTTGACCCAGCAAGTCAAAAATTCAAAATTGGGTCAGACTTTGGGCTCAACCCAATTCGTACTGAGGAGGGAAAGGTTTAACCTGCTGGCTTAGTGATTGGGTTTATGTCCATAAACTGGATGCTTAACTGAGGAAGCAGGAGTAAATTATGAAAATAAATGAGGGCAACATGGGAAAACATATAAGTTGTCCCCCCTTATTTGGCAAAAATTCAGAGGTGCCACAAAAAAAGAAACATCCATTTTAGGCAGGTGTGCCAATATAAATGGAACGGAGGGAGTATAAGTATTTCAACGCATAAGTAAAATAAATGAATAAATAGTTAAAATATTGTTTTTGAACAATTCACTGAAAAATGATAAATAGTTGTTAGCATTAGGTGTTAAAAAACAGCTACATAGTGTTAAAAATAGTTGTTGTGACAATAATAATGACTATATAGCTAAGAAGTTGAATGATATTAGCAACATTAGATGTAAAGATTAAGGAATTGATATGGTCAGATGCTGAAGGAATATGGTTGGATGTTGAAGGAATTGATAGGATTTAATTGATTCATTTTTTATGTGTAAAGAGATATACATTAGACACAACAATTAAGGAATGAATATTTTTTAATTGTTGCACACAAGTGTAAATTTCATTTGACTGCAGTTTAATTGATTCAGACTACATAAATATGAGTTAGCTGATACAGGCCATATAATTTCCTTTGATTACAACTTTTGAATTTCGCCAAAATTAATGTGAGTTATAATATTTCTTTGATTTCATCTTTTGAATTTCGACAAAATTAATATGAGTTAAAGTGTTTTTTTTACCAAGTGATGTGGCAAGTTTGGTAATTTTATATAAAAATGCTATTAACAAAAAATAATATATTGATAAAAATATAAAATTATAAATATTTTCAAAAAATAATTAATAAATATGTTATAAATTTCAGTAAAGTTATTTTTTAAAGGAAATAGTACAAATATTGTTAATTACAATTTGAATGAAAATAACTGTATTTTTCTTTACGTGACTACATAGCCAAGAAGTTGAATGATATTAGCAACATTAATCACTACGACTAAGGAATTGAATAGGTCGGATGTTGAAGGAATTGATATGATTCAATTGATTCATTTTTTTATGTGTAAAGAGATATATATCAGACACTATAATTAAGGAATTAGTATTGTTTAATTGTTGCACATAAGTGTAAATTTCCTTTGGTTGTGGTTTAGTTGATTCAGGCTACATAAATATGAGTTAATTGATACAAGACATATAATTTCCTTTGCTTGTAGTTTTTGAATTCCTCCAAAATTGATGTGAGTTAAAGTATTTTTTTTATTCCAGCTTTTGAATTCCGCCAAAAGTAATGTAAGTTAATGTTTTTTAAAGCAAATGATGTGACAATGTTTGGTATTGCCAGATGTCAAAAATTTGTGAAGCGTGATGTGATGGGGTGACACTTTTAGCAAGTTGATGTGACTAACTATATAAGTGACATTTGACAAAGTTAATTTGGTTAAGCGTGGGGGTGACACTTGGTCAAACAGTTGCTCTTTTAGTATAAATTATTGATGAATACCCAATTTTCAATTGGAAAAGACTGTTACATAATATAAATGAAAAAAATTGATTTTTTAAGAGAGAAAACTAAAATCTAGATAAGGAAATATAGATTGAAATTAGATATTCTCTTTGTTCCTCTATATATAGCATATTTTTTGAATTATTTCTTTTATATTAATACATTTTTTTATCGTTCAATTTCTATAAGTTATTTTATTTTTACCTTTTAAATTTAATTTTATCTAGTTATATCAATCACCTAAACTCAATCGTCTAAACCTATTGGATCATCTACCTGCGATGATATTTGCAATTTTGTGGTGATATATGATAAGAGCATCTCCAATGCAAAGAGTTTCATTCATAAATATAGGAGGCACATGTCGAATTATTATTGGGCTTCTGTGTGACGTATATAAAAAAACATTGATAACAAAAATTGATGAAACTTTGGTCTCCAATGCAGGCATAGTAAACAAAACTTCAATATGGTGTGTCGCAATATATTTATCATCAAATAATAAAATAACATTGTATTTATTTTTTCATTAACTTTCTATCAAAACATATTGGAATAATACATAATATGAAAATTATTTTTATCTAATACAAGACCAATAGTAATATAATTATATATGTATATAATTAAAAATAATAACATGTATATATAATTATATGCATGCTATTATAAACAAAAATATAATTTTTGTTATATAATTACTACACAGTATGTCAAGGGCTTTGCCCATGGGTAAATCAGGAAACAAGGAAACAAGATAGGGAGAAGGAAGCAGGCTATTCAGTTGGTGAGCGAAGAAACAAAGGAAAATGAGAAGCAACAAGTACAAGGAAAATGGGATCTAGAAAAAAAATGGATCGAGCAAGAACATGGGGACTGTAATAGAAGATAAGGGAAAAGTGAAGGTAATAGAGAGCAACCCGGGGGTGAAAGGGAAAGTAGGATCGGATTCTGGGGGCTCAATTTTCATTAGGAATAAAACCCTACTGGGGACTGAAGAACCCAAATTGAGCAAAAATGTGATCACAGAAGGAAAGAGGCTCTCATGGGGAGAACAAATGGAGGCAGTGGAAGCGGTCAAATGGTCATCACTATTTGAAGACAATCAGAAGGAGGTACGTCGTTAAAATACTGTTAACATTTAAGGCATGGATTTGGGGGCGATAACAGAAGAAGACATTGAAGGAGTGAAACTATGGGAGAACTGCATGGTGTGCAAAACAATGGGGTGTAACCCCCCATTCAAGGTGATGGAGGGATTTCTGCTAAGGCTATGGGGGGGAATCGAGAAGGTATGTTAAGTAAATCGTGGTTCCTATATGATAAAATTGATATCCAATCTGTTCTGTGATGAAATTGTAGAGAAAGGGTTATTAATCTTTGATGGAAATTGTGAAGAAATGGGATAAAGATTTAGATTTAAATGAGCCGGATTCAGTTCATGTATGGGTTCGATTGCCTGGATTGCCACTGGCATATTGGAAACCAAAAACAATTTGTAAAATTTCTAGTCCTCTGGGTAGGCCTATATGTTTAGATAGAGATATTAGGAATGGTTATCCTATGCTAGGCTACGAATAGAGGTAAAAATTGGGGAAAGTGTGCTAGATTATGTTCAATTTGGGAATGAGAAGTAGGTTATTGTAAAGCAGAAAGTAGAGTTTGAAGGGAGCCCTGTAATGTGTACATGCTGCAAAATGTACGGTCATCAGTTGGAAGAATGTAGAAATAGGAACGACAAGGGAAAAAATATTATGGACTCACAGGTATATGTGCCAGTGAGGAGGACATAAGGTGATCAAACTGAAAAAGCAGAAAGGACAGTAAAAATGGATGAATCTGGTAGCAGTAATAGTTGGGAAGTGAAAGAACAGCGAGAAATGAGAAAGGAGATGACTGACAAAAAGGAAAAGCCACCAGATGATGCATAACATTGCTACATGAAATATCAGGGGCCTGAATAAGAGAGCTAAAACACAGTGAGATAAGAAGAGTTTGTCTGAAATATCATTGGGTTAGTTAGCTTGCTGGAAATGAAAAGCAAAAAACAAAAAAGAGGATGAGACATGGAGGAGAGTTAGTTTGGGCTGGAACTTGATAACTAATGGTGATGAAGAGAAAATGGGGAGAATATGGGTAGTATGGAGGCCTGACATATATGAGGTGAAACTGATCAACCTAGAAGAACGATGGGTGGATCTGTTATGCAAGAACAAGGGAGATGGAAGGGAATTTTACTGTACAGTGGCTTATGGTTATAATACAGAAAAAAGAGAAAAACCATGGGAGTTCTTGAAGGGGTAGGTATGAGGGATAAGCCCTGGATTTTGATGGGGGAGTTCAACACTCCCACACAACCCGATGATAGAATTGGGAGGAACCAGGTATAGAAGAAAGAAATGAAAATTTCAAGAAAGTGGTGGACATGCTAGATCTGGAGATCATGAAAACTGTGGCAGCAGAATACACATGGAGCAACATGATAAAGTGGGAAGAAAGAATCCTGAGCAAGATAGATAGATGCCTGAATAATGAAAAATGGATCAGGGAGTTCCAGGAATCATTTTTGAAGTAAAAATGGAGATGATTTCAGACCACTTTCCTCTGGTGGTAAGATTCAGTAAAAAAATGGACGCAAGAAAGAAGGCCTTTCAAGATCTTTAACATGTGGGGGGAAATCCCAAGTGTTCAAAGGAATGGTGGACATGATTTGGAAGATGAAACCAGCCAGAACTTTAAAGGAGGTGGCAAATGCTCTAAAGAGGCTGGAGAAACCCTTGAAAATCCTGAATGAAAGGGAATTTCACAATATTTGCTAGTAGACAGATGAAGCAATGATGAATTGGGAGAAAACAAAGGAAAAGAAAATGAATTGCCAAGCTCAAGAAATCTGCAGGAAAGGGAGAATGAAGCTAGGCAGGAAGCAAAAAGACTTAAGGAAGCAGAGTTTATCTTTTTGCAACAAAAAGCTAAAGTGCAATGGGTATTAGAAAGAGACGGTCCAACAAAAGTTTTCTTTGACTCAATGAAGAAGAGACAGTATCATAGCAGATGCCTAGCACTCAAAATAGAGGGAGAGATGGAAACGGATCAGGAGAACATTGGGAGCAGTTTGATCAAGCACTTTAAAAATCACATGGGAATTGAAATGAAGGTTCAAGGCATTGAAACAGAAGTTGTGCAGCAAGGGAATGTGCTAAGTTTAAAACACTAAGCAGGGTTGATTAAGAGGGTGAGCAGAGCAGAGATAGAGAAAGCTTTAAAGGGGATAAGCAAAGATAAGAGCCTAGGTAAGAATGGCTACTCAAGCCTATTCTTTTGGGAAACTTGGGACACAATTAGAGATGATGTAGTAAATGCAGTCCGTGGCTTCTTTGGAGGAGATCAGATCCCAGGAGTGATAAAAAATGTTGTTCTAACACTGATACCAAAGAAAGATAATCCTCAGGTACCTACTGATTTTCGTCGAATAGTATGTTGTTGAGTATTGTATAAGGTTATAACTAAAATACTGAGTGCTAGAATTGGAGAAGTACTGCCAGAGCTAATTAGTGATAACCAAAGCGCATTTGTGAATGGGAGATACATTGCGCATAACATGTTGTTGGCTCAAGAACTTCTGAACAGGTACAATGTAGAATCAATGAGATCAAGCGGTGTAGTCCAAGTCGATATAAGATAGTATAAACTAGAGGTTCATGGTAGACTGGCCAAGGCTTTTGAAGTTTCCTGATGTAATGGTGGACTGGGTACAAAGGAGTACTATGAATTCAGAAATTTTCCTATCCTTTAATGGAAGGTACACTGAATCATTCATAGCTAGGAAGGGTGTGAAGCAAGGAAATCCAATTTCGCCTTTGCTATTTATAATAATCATGGAGTATTTCACTAGAATCATGAAGATGAAACTGGAGAAGGAAAATATAGACTGTCATCAGAAGTGTAAGAGAGCTGGAGTTCATACACTGCTATTTGCTGACGATCTTCTCTTGTTTTGCGATGCAAATAGAAAGTCTCTTGAAGGAGTGAAGGATTTCCTGAACAGATTCAAAAGGGTGACATGCTTTGACATCAATGCAGATAAATCAAAGATCTTCTTTTCGAAGATGGATGAAGCATTAAAGGATGAGCTAGTCTCAGTCCTGAATATAGGTAAGGGATCTTTCCCCATGACATATTTAGGTCCGCCTCTGTCTTCAGTCAAATGGAGAAAAGAGGACAAATTATGATTGAAAAGATAAGGAGTAGGATAATGGGATGGAACACAAAACATCTGTCTTATGCATGGAGGATCCAATTGATAAACAGTGTTTTAATGAGTTTGACTGAATACTGGGGTGAGGTATTAAGTTTGCCAGAGAGTGTTCATAAACTAATCACTCGGATCTATACTAGCTATCTTTGGGGCAGAGAAGAGGGGAAACGAGGCTCCATAGCAGTAACATGGTCTTCACTGTGCAAAAGCAAGAAAAGAGGTGGAATGGGGATAAGGGACTCTGGGATATGGAACAAAGCAGTGTTGTGTAAACATCTTTAGGATATCATTCAAAAGAAGGAAGTGTTATGGGTGAAGTGGTGCATGAATACTTTATGAAGCAGAAGACTTTGGAGGACTCTGAATATTCTATTTCTCATAGCTGGCCATGGAGACTATTAATGAAACTAAAAGAAGAAGTATTTTCATAACTAAAGCATTGCATCAACATGGAAGGTAAGATGAAAATTTCCAGGATGTATGTC
The DNA here is from genome assembly GCA_037428765.1 of Rubia yunnanensis. NCBI lineage: Eukaryota > Viridiplantae > Streptophyta > Magnoliopsida > Gentianales > Rubiaceae > Rubia > Rubia yunnanensis. The sequence continues at coordinate 31,213,942 of CM075062.1, read as the reverse complement.
AGATTAAAAGGAGAAGTTGAAGAAAGACACAAAGGGAAAGTGATCTGGCACAAAACTATACAACTGAAGCACAGATTCTTTTTGTGGTTACTGCTCAACGGGAAACTAGCAACAAAAGATAGGTTGGGGGAGTTTGGGATTCTAAAGGATCAACTTGAATGTGGTTTTTGTGATCAGAAGGAAAGCATGAAGCATCTGTTTGTTGAATGTGAATATGGGAAAGATCTGCTTCAAATCTTGGAGATGTGGGAGATAACAAATTTAAGGAGGCTGAAGAAACATATGCTGATGATGTCGAGGAAAAAGAAGTGCAGAAGGTTGCTGATGTTTTATGGAAAAAAATTGACGGTGGCCACTTTAGTGCAACAAATCAAGGCAGAATTTGATGCCCGAGAAGAATCTGTGAAGCTTGAAGAATAGATTGGTGTACAACAGATGGAGGGTTAAAGAGTAGCTGTAAGGGAAACATAGTTTGTAATTGGCTTAGAGAGAGCTAAAAATATTGTTCAGTTTTGCGCAATTTTGATTGATGAAAATGCTTTACCAAAAACTTTTATTACATATATATTTGAACTTAAATATGCACAATAATTTTGATTGTTTTTAAATTATATATATATTTGAAAAACTATTACTCCCCCCATTCAAGGGAATTTGCACAAAATATTTTTCACAGTTTCCAAGAAACTCGTTTGACTGTAAATATATGCAATTACGTATATAATAGCACATAAAAAGATAATATTTGGACATTACATGTTACAACGAATCTAACAATATCACACATGATAATATTATTGTTCATGTATCTATTCAAATATTTGGTTAAACTTTGACAATTTTAACTGTCAAGTAGTAAGTATGTAGATTCGGTTGGGACGGAGGGAGTACAAATAAATTATTTTTAGAACCGTGGGAGTATATCTTTAGTTAGTATAACATAAAATATAATATAACTAATTAATATATAAAATAATTAAATGTATAAAATAATTTACAATTTGACTATTTATTTAATAAAATTAAAGCTATGTAAATTTTGCACAATTAAATTTCGATAAGTACATTTAAATTGATTTATTTTTGGCAAATATGCTGACTATGCATATTGACGGCCATCAATATGATTCTCCAATATTAGAAGGTCTATTTGAATGGGTTACTTTAAATTTTAGCCACATCAGATTGAAGCTAGAAAGAGACCCTTGCATTGGAGATGAATTTTCACTCTTAGGGTCTATTATAATGACGTAGCTAGTGACTGTTATCAATGTGATGCTTGTTCTATACAATTAATATATTTTGAATTAGAGTCTGTCTCTTGAAAAATGGTCTTTCCATAAGACATGGAAATACCAACATTTAAAGTGTAAATTAAAAGAAATGAAGATAAAATTTTGAGTTGCATGAATCGGATTATAAACATTAAAATTACTACCTATTGCATAATAAATTTTTAATATTGCAACAAAAATATTTTACCTTTCACTATTAAACTTAAACATTGTCTTTCCATAAATTTATGAAAAAAAATTATTTTCTAAAATTTTATATTTAAATTATTGTACTCCAAATTGAAGTGTCAATAGCAAAGGACTAATATATTCTCGCCAAACCGGTATGCACATGCAGCAGACAGCGGGTTCTGGGTAACGGTTGTAACTATACATGCAGACGTAAGTAATAGCCGTGGTTGCTGGGTGAATCATCTTGGGCATTACTATATCTCGCCCTGTATTTTACTATTCTCGCCCTAATACGTATAAATACACGTATTTTGAATTAAAATAAAATAATTTTTAATTTAAAGAAAACACAAAAAAGAAATAAAAAATATAAAAAACCCTAAAAAAATCTATAAATACCCCTCCCCCCTCCCTCTCTCCTTCCCTCTCCCACTTCCCTCTCCCCCTTCCCTCTCCCACTTCCCTCTCCCCCTTCCCTTCCATTTCCGCCTCCAGCCCCTGCCCGGCGCCGCCGCCCGCCGCCGCCGCCCGCCGCCGGAATCTCGCCGGAATTTCGCCGGAATCCCGCCGGAATCTCGCCGGAAAATGTAAGTTTTTGAGAAATTTTTTTTTTTTTCGTGGGAATCGTTGCCCGATCTATTCGAATTTTGTTGAACTTGTCGGAATTGTTAGAATTTTGTTGAGCTTGTCGGAATTAATGACATAATTGGACATGATGACATAATTGGAAGCTTATTGTATTTTTTAGTAATTATTTAGTTTAAATTTGGCCATAATATTTTAGAAATTGTATTTTTTAGAAGTTGGATTTTTTAGAAATTATGTAGTTATATGACATAATAGAAATTACTTAGGAATTATTTGTTTAGAATTTGTGATGTTCTAAATTATTTAGGTATGTGACATAGTTGGAATTAAAACGAAGAAATTGTGTTCTGTGTAAATTACTTAGTTTAAATTTGGACATAATATTTTAGGAATTGTTTATTTTAGAAATTGGGTTATTTAGAAATTATTTAGTTATGTGACCTAATAGAATTTATTTAGAAATTGTATTTTTTAGATATTGGGTTATTTAGAAATTATTTAGTTATGTGACATAATCGGAATTAAAACGAAGAAATTGTGTTTTGTAGAAATTACTTAGTTTAAATTCGGACATAATATTTCAGAAATTGTATTTTTTAGATATTGGGTTATTTAGAAATTATTTAGTTATGTGATGTAATTGGAATTTAAACGAAGAAATTGTGTTTTGTAGAAATTACTTAGTTTCAATGTGGACATAATGGTTTAGAAATTGTATTTTGTAGAAATTGGCCAATTTAGAAATTATTTAGGTATGTGGCGTAATTGGAATTAAAACGAAGAAATTGTGTTTCGTAGAAATTACTTAGTTTAAATTTGGACATATTGTTTTAGAAATTGTATTTTTTAGAAATTGGGTAATTTAGTAATTACCTAGTTATGTGTCGTAATAGAAATTATTCAGAAATTATTGATTAGGAATTGTGTTTTTTGGAAATTATTTAGTTATGTGACATAATAGAATATAGTTCTATGTAAACAAACTTTAGTAATCCGATGTAAACAATTGTGTAGTAAACTGTTACGATATGTTTTAACTATTGTTTCCTTGAATGTTAATAATAGTGGTAAGAAAATAAGATTATTTAGTTATGTAATCTCCAATTTGTAACTAGAAAAAATGTTCCAGTTCGTTGATGCACTGTTCGAAAAATCAGTTCACACGTTGTTGAAATGTATGTTAATTTATCTTATCATATCAGTTTGATTCACTTGTTGTTATACTAATTACATATCTTGTGTCGTAGATGAGCACTGGTGGTCAACCTGACGGTCACGGTCGTTCCATACGACGAAGATGTGTTAGTGCCTCGGCGAGACAGGCTAGAGGCCGCGTGGTCGAGGATGAACCGTCGCCTCGCCCGCGGGAGTTTGATGTGGGAGCGGAGCAGCCTTCTCCACCGAGCGTTCATGCATTCGATCCCATGCCGACATGGGACGGTCCGGAGATTAACATCCTCGCGCCCGGTGGTATCCGTCATGAAAGTGATTGGCAGATGAATTATGACCTGCCCGCAGATGTCCCCCCGGTGGGCCAACCTGGTTCGAGTGTTCCATTGGATGCCGGGATCGAACGTTATGCTGAAGCTGGAGCCAGGCACACCGTGAGGAACAGAGCTGGTCAATTCGCACAGTCTTCTGGTGGATCGTGCAATGCCGGTGAGCCTAGCACCGGAATGGCACCGAGGAATAGGAGGAAGCGACCCGCCGCCGATGAGACGTGGCTAGTGCGGGGACCAGTGGCTGGTGGCCCGCAGGATGACCTCGTCATACCAAGCTTCGGAGGACACGTCGCGCTTGACGTTTGGAATGGTATAGAGCGAGGTGTGTTGAGATGCCATGCTCGGTCGCCGCTATGCAAGCAGCTAGTCGACACGCTCCCCGAACTGAGCGATGTTGCACAGGCCCGGATACATGCGACCGGGTTGGGCCACCTGCCTGCGATTATGTTCCAGTTCCTTGACATGGCACTGATATCCGCTTTTGTCGAGAGGTGGCAGCCGGACACGAACACGTTTCACATGCCGTTTGGGGAGATGACCATCTTGATGCATGACGTTGAGATGATTCTTGGCATTCCCATCGATGGTGGCGCTGTTGCGAGTACCATTTCGGCGGAGACTATTGAGGAAGCGTGCGCCGAACTGTTTGGGAAAGACGTGGAGTCCTTTCTCGCGGAAGACTGGAACGGGGGTAACATAGATGCCCAATCTTTGATGGCGAGGTGTGTAGCGGCGGGGCAGAGCCAGAACTTCCAATTCATGTGCTACATGCTGACCCTGTTTTCATCCACGCTTTTTGTGGATAAAACTGGGAATAAGGTTAGAGCCAACCTTCTACCCCTGCTTGATTCGCAGTTGTCGCAGTTGTCGTGGGGCTCGGCGACGTTGGCCAATTTGTATCTGCAGTTGGGAATTGCGTCCCGGTCCAAGGCGCGCGGCCTATGCGGATGTTGCACGCTGCTCCAAGCATGGATATACGAGTACTTTCCGATGTTTCGGCCGGGACCGAGTACGTTGCCAGCTCTTCCGGGTCGCGCCAGTCGGTGGCACACAGGGGTTAGATCGGGGAGGGGTACGGGGAGGCTCGGTGCCATCAGGCGACAGTTGGATGCCTTACAGCCCGACCAGGTATGAATTCCATGCTTTTACTCTTATTCTGACAGTAGTAGATAGATCGGATTCCATAGAAACGTAACATGTCTGTGAAACTTTTTGCAGGTGGATTGGTTGCCATATGGAGTGGACGTGGTCAGGGCTGCGGGGGGGAGGACTCACTACCGCGGCGTGATCCGATACCTCGACGCAATGGAGGCGTACATGCCAGATCGCGTTGTGCGGCAGTTCGGTCTCCTACAGGGTATACCGCGGGGTCTTGCTATTGCGCCGGAGCCTTGTTCCCGCCCGGCTGATCCAGCCGGCTATTCAGTGACCTACCCAGGGAGGCTGCAGTTGACCCTATGGGAGATGGCACACACTTGGCACAAGGAACGACTTGCGGCGTTCCCGGTAGCCACGCCCCAATCAGAGTGTACCATGGATTACGAGGACTGGTACGCGACTCATTCGCACCCAGTGATCGCAAATCCTGAACATGCTGCCGCGAGTGGCCCGGACAGGACACATCATCAGTTATCGGTAAGTTTTCACTAACTGTTTGCTTCGAGTAATTATATTACATTTTATTGTCTCGTTATTGTAAACTCCGTTTCCTGTGTAACAGATGCTGAGTGACGTGATGAGCGCACTGGATCCGTTTGGCTCGGCGACCGCTGATGGACTCGGCGACCCCAGCATGAGGGAGTTGATGACGACTCTGCTTGGTCATCGCGATGAGTATCGGAGGCTCGGTTATGGACCCATTCCTTAGTCGAATGTTTGTTTATGTGTGAGCTCACAGTTGTGCCATATTCTGCTCATTTATGTAATCGGCTATGTTTTTGCATATCACATTTATGCGTCATTCATTTTTGCATCGACAACGCTTTCAAAATTAATTACGCGACGCGTAGGCAATAACTGTAACGGTTGCGTACATGCCGAGCTAATAACAACAGTTAATTACTCTGGGAGTATGCTCTTCTCCAAGCGCTTAGCCTCCTACGAAAGGGTAACTCCCAACCTACGACATCAGGCTTCCTTAGCGTGGTCCACAGATTAACCACGGGGGGCATGGGACAGTTTTCCCTCATGTTTACCCGGACGAAATGGCTTGCACTGCGAACGTATACAATGTGCAGCTCCCTACTTGTTCCAGCCTCGCCCCCACCTGCCCTCAGTGGAAGGACTGTACAGCAATGGTCCGCCGACCCGTTCTCTGAAATGTAATATAAAACCACGACCGTGTTGTAGTAGGTGGCGACGGGAAACATGTCCGCAATGACCGTGAACCAATGCTCTGGACCACATGGACCGCTGGTGTGGTGTATACGGGCTCTGGCGAGTTCAACGTCATTTTGCGAACCGTAGATGGGAACGTAGTCAGGCCAATGAGTTGATATCTCGTTAAATACTGCCCGACGCGCTGTGGACCATTCACCTTCACCGTCTACGTGGAACGCATCAGCAACGCATCTGAAGCCACAGTTACCATCACTCACGACATCGTTCCAGCCTCCGATGTAACGCCTGACAATGTGGGGGACACTTTCCAGGAACGGGAATGTCGCTGCAGGACAACACATTAACATAAATATCTTGTGCAGGCGGCGATATACATTTAGATAAACAATAAGATAAACATGTTGTACTTACCGTGGCGGCGACCGCTCCCTGAAGCACGCCCCGGGGACCTTGAACTACTCCCGTATCGCCTGTTCACGTGCTCGTGGTAGCTCGGTGAACGTCGGGTTGATCTTGATCGGGGGACCTGCTCGCTTGGTCTCCCACGTGCACTGGTACAGATGTCCGGCTCGCCAATGCCGCTCTCCTCCGGATGCAACTGCGCATCTACGTAGGATGCAACTCGTCGTCGGACCGAAGGGTCGCTGCGTGCCAACTCCTCCAGCAGAGTGTCGAACCGCGACTGATCCTGTTCGGCCCTCGAGCTGTTCTCCGTGCTCTGCGAGTGATCACCCAATGCCAGGCTCTTAAACAGCGGATGAATGTCGTCCAAGTACAAGGGGATTCCTTCAGCAACTGCCGCGGCCATGACGCATGCACACGGTATTCCGTATGTCGAGCGCAGCACACAGCCGCAGTAAGCATATACCTGTGCTCCCAGTGCATCAATCCTGCGGTACTCGACCCTCAATTTATCCAGGCAGAATTTGGACAAATTGTTGATCAAGTTGCTGAAAACGGCCATGCGGTGCAATCTTCCGATACACGTTCTTGACTTCTCGAGGCCGGTCTTGATCATAGTAATCTGCTGGGCTATCTGCAGGTCGACACGCCTCCATACCGTGTCCAGTGAACCAGTCGACGTTTGTAACCACCCTTTCAGTGACGAGTGTGCACTCTCGACCCTGCACGTAGTTGTGTTCCCGAAATGCAGAAATCTGTTCGTCCATGCCCTCACAAATTTCTCCTTATGGGGTGTGAGCCACGTCGTCTCAGCGTAGCTAATAACAGCCTCGCTCCAAGACCATGCAGCCCTCATATCAACCAAGGCGGTTTCGTACTCTGTAACGGTGGACGCATTGCAAATCCGGAACCATGCACCGTTCTTGAACCCTGACCCGTTCCTCTTACTCCCCGTCAGCACGGTGACACGTGCCTCCACATCCTTGTTGATATGCCAGGTGCAGAGCAGATGTTTCGATTCTGGAAACACAGTCCGAAGTGGCCTAATCAGTCCCATCTCCCGATCGGTGACCACAACCTCAGGGAACGGTCCATCCACAAGCAAGTTCTTCAGAGCGTTCAGCACCCACTCATAGGTGTCTGCCGTTTCGTCAACAACAATTGCGTAGGCGATCAAGAAGTTTGTGTTGCAAGGGGACATCCCAACCATCTCAATGAATGGCATGCCGTACCGATTGGTCTTGTATGTTGAGTCGATGGCCACAACCCACGGAAACGTGCGAAATGCCACAACAGCATCGGGATTGGCCATGAATAAATGAGTCAGAGTGCCATCACCTGCTGAGCGGTGACTAACTACATACCCTTTCGCGGTGGCCAGATGCAAACAATTCTCCGCCGTGTTGCGCCCGCCTCGCCTTTCCGTTACATATGCCGATCTCTCATTGTACACCTGCCTAATGTTCTGATGCAGGTCCGGAAACGAATTACTGAGGCTGGCATTGATATGCCTTGGAGCTGTTTCTGAATCTGTCAAATCTCTGATCATCTGCTTCGCGTCCGCATGGAGCTTGGAGCTCTGTCTGTGACCCTCGGGGTACACTGAGAAAGAGTGGTTGTGCGTCCCTCGTCTAGGATCCTTACACGGCACTACATTCCAACCATTCCCCGTGATTCCCTGTTTCAAGACAATCGCGAATGGGCATTCACAACTTCTGGTCGAGCTGCTACTCCGTCGGACTACATCAGATTCGCTCGTATCTACAGCCTTATCCTTCCGGCCCCGATTGCAAATGCAATATAACCTCAGCGGACCATTCCTGTTCTGTTTGTAGGACCCCGTCACAAGTTCAAATCCCACCTGCAGAGCAATCCGCTGCAGGTACGAATAAGCCTCGTCAACATCTGGGAACACAGCTGAGGTGGCAAATGGAGAGTATCCATTCCGCCCTGCAGTAGCTTCACATGACTGACTGTCATCCTGAAACAGCAATAAACATCAGGTAATTAGTAGGACAACAAAATCAACGCTACAGTAATTCATCGGACATAAATTATTGTACACAAATTCAAAACAGCATTACGTAGTTAAATTAACATAGTATTTTCCATCCAATCAGAATTACAAAGGAACAACCAAAATTAACGTTACAACAATTAATAGGGCATAAATTATTGTAGATAAATTCAAAACAGCACTACGCAGCTAAATTAACAACAAAATTAACGTTACTGCAACTAGTAGGAGATAAATTCATAGGAGATAAATGCGCAATAATTTCTACATAACAGTTAACAAATTAAAACACAAAGAGTAGCACAAATTTCTACGGCAATAATTAACAATTTTAACAGAATAACAAAAGCAACGCTACAATAATTAATAGGACATAAATTACTGTACATAAATTCAAAACTGCATTACGTAGCTCAATTAAGAACAAAATTAACGGTACTGCAATTAATGGGAGATAAACTCGTAGGAGATAAATGTGCAATAATTTCTACGTAACAGTTAACAAATTAAAACACAAACACGGGCATGAATTCCTACAGCAATGCTTAAGAATTTTAACGGAACAACAAAATTAACATTACAGTAATTTATGTACAGTAAATTTCTACAGCAATGCTTAAGAATTTTAACGGAACAACAAAATTAACATTACAATAATTCAAAACAGCATTATGTAGCTAAATTAACAACAAAATTAACGTTACTGCAACTGATAGGAGCTAAATTCAAAGGAGATAAATGTGCAATAATTTCTACGTAACTGTTAACAAATTAAAACACAAAGACGAGCACAAATTTCTACAGCAAAAATTATTAAATTTCACAACTACTTACGGACAGAAAACTAATTAGTAAAATTACCTCCGAAGACATGGAATTTGTAACACCCTTTTTGGAGTTTTTTTTCCTCGTCTCGGACTGCAAAAAAATTCAAGTGCCATTGGAAAGAATGGAATCCGAGCACATTTATAGAAGTCATAATTTTGAAAAAAAAAAAAAAAAAAAAAGCCACCGGTCGGCTCGCGCCCAAGCCACGGCGAGCCGAGCCGCGTCCGGCTCGCACCCACGGCCTGGCGAGCGGCGCCGGTCCGGCTCGCGGCGATGGAACGGCGAGCGGTGGCTCGCGCGCTGGCGAAGGCGAGCGGCGCCGGTCCGGCTCGCGCCCGGACCGTGGCGAGCCGTCCGCCGGCGGCACGCGGCCTGTCCGTGGCGAGCCGACCGGCGGCGGCGCGTCGTCCCGCGGTGGCGACCGGACCGCCGGCGGCACGCGGCCATGCCGCGGCGACCGGACCGCCGGTGACTCTCCGCCACGGCTCGCGCCCAAGCCGTGGCGAGCCGACCGGTGGCGCCTCGCGCCCAGCCGGTGGCGAACCGGGTCCGGCGGCGGCGCCCGGTGGTCCGGCGGCGGCGCCCGGTGGTCCGGCGGCGGCGCCCGGTGGTCCGGCGGCGGCGCCCGGTGGTCCGGCGGCGGCGCCCGGTGGTCCGGCGGCGGCGCCAAAATTTTTTATTTTACCTTTTTTAAAAATTTAATTTTTCAAAACTATAATATACTTTAATTTAGTTATTCAAATTAAATTAAAAATATATACTGTATACGTATTAGGGCGAGGATAGTAAAATACAGGGCGAGATATAGTGATCCACATCATCTTTGCTGTTTTAGGTGGTAGTTGGCGTGACATTTAGATAAGGGCCCACTAGGATGACGATAAGAGCATCTTTAATGGAGGGTTATTCTTATTTAATGGATATAAATGGTAAAATCTTATTGGAATATTGATTCACCTTCAGTCTGATGTAATGTTAAATGTTTCGACCATGGGTTTCGTTTGAAATCATTCTCCCATCCAAACTTCAAATGAATAATTATTATGTAACGTGAATATGCTACAAACTCCCAATTATTATGTGACGTGTATATATATAATATTGAAATTGTATTTTAATATTATATTTGATCTCAACAAATATTATATTCATACAATTAATTATGTTTTGGATGCATCTAATTATTTAACAAGAGTAATGATGGAGAATAAATAATTATGTTGGTTCAATAAAATAGTTTTTATGAACTCGAATATAACATTAATCGGCACTAACTTATTTTTAGTTCATGTTTAAAATAAAATTGATTCTATTCTAGAAATTAATTTGTTATTCTAATTAAATTAACTAATTATTAAATAGACAATGAGTTAAGAAACTTCCTAATTTATGTCTCAATTTTATTTTTATGGAGAAAGAGTAAAAAATAAAAATTAATTGAAATTAATTTTTATTTTTGTCAATCTATAATATATGCATCATTATTTTTTATATATTATTAAATATAAATGAATATATTTAGCACTTAACATGTGGATTTTTTATTATTATTAAAATACATCATTCAATTATTTTATAACCTATAAATTCATAGTTACTTTTTAGAATTTGGAAAAAAAAATTGAATTCTAATGTTAATAGACTAATACTTATAATTTTTTGAGTATAAATTTATATATATATATATATATATATATATATATATATATATATTACCACATATATTGAAAATATTTTTAAATCTCTTTAAATTATTATTTTATTTTATATATAAAAATAAATCAACGTTTAAAATTAATTTTGCCATTTCATTTTCCAATGTAGTTTGGTTTATTTTTAGTGGTGTACAAAATTATGGTAAACGTGAATTTGAGAATTTTTCCAAACAAAACTACATCAAAACACCAAACTATCTACCCGAATAAAAAAAATTAAATAAGACGCTTTTGTTTTTTTTGTGGCTGATTTGGCAAAGCGCGGCCTTCGATATCATCCTCGGAAAATAGAAGTCCATTTGGACGGGTCACTTATATTTTTAGCCACGTAATATCGACGTTCACCCCATACTCCTAAATTGAAGATTAAATTTAATAATAGGCGTTAATAAATATTACGTGGACATTAAAGTTTACTATAACGAAACCCGCATTGGAGATGCTATGCCAAATGTTGAACCTTCTAGTTAGGTGCCTAATTATTTTCCTCCATTACTCGAGTGAGCTAGCAAATCCTAAAACAAATCAATGTCAAAAACATATTTATGCTTTGATTCCTATCTTTATAATTTGAGTTGTTTTCAAACAACTAAGCCAATTACCAAAATCTAATTTTTAACAAGTCATGTTATAATACCAACCAATTTTTTGTAATTTGAGTTGTTTTTAAACAACTACTTTAATGACCAAAGTCTAGTTTTATAACAAGTAATGCAATAGTACCTAAATGTTTAATTACATTTCGCACGAAGATTTATAAATGTTGACGTGTGATTGCACTCTCTCACAAAAGTCATTTCTCTCCTCCTTCTCACTAGAAAGAAGAAACCCTAGTTTCAACTAGCGTTATTTAGAGATTTGGCTCCAGATCTGGCGAATGAAGATGCTACTGTCCTCGTTGCGCTCCAGATCCGGCAAGTGGCATTGAGGAGCCGGCCAAGCGGATATGCTACTTAGGCGTGTTCATGAAAACCTGGCTCGTAATGCATGACCCGTCCATCTATTGACCTGGCATAAATTAAGTGGGTTTTTGGGTGGGGTACCCAACCCGTAAATTTTTCATTTTACCGGGTCCGGGTACGGGCCGTAAAAATCTTATTTTTGGGTACCCAGAATGCCGGTATAATTTAGCTTTTTAATTATAATAATATTAAATGGCCGACAAGCATGTGAGATTCAATATATGACCCAACTTTGTTGTTTTAGTCTTTCAGATGAAATTAGTTGAACAATGTATGAATGGTAATCTGCAAATGTCTTAAACTTTTAGGAAAGATAATGCTTGTGAATTTGTTGTGCAAGGACAGATGAGGACATATGCTGACATCTTTGACATTTAAATGGTTATAGCTTTATAGGACATGTGTGAAACTAAAGGGAGTTAATGAATTATGCTCACTACTAAATTGTTCAAAGCTGAAGTTGTCGATTTCAGACTCTTTGGGGGGTAGCCGAGTACCATATTACCCGGCCCAAAAAAATCTGGGTACCAAGATCTTTCGGGCTGGGGCACGGTTCACATTTTCAAGTACCTGCACATACGGGTACCCGGATGTGCGGGTACCCGCATTTGAAGACCCCTAATGCTACTGGCCTGCTCTACTCCGATTTTCTTTGGTGGCGGTGCTCCATGCGACGGTGGGTCACTAGTGGTCGTCATGCCAAAGAGGGTTAGTCTGCTCTGGTGGTCTCCACGCAGCTGCGGTTCAATCTGCTCTGATGGTCTCCATGCGACGGTGGTTCACTCTCACGACGGAGGTGTCTCAAAGCAGAGCTGCTATAGGCTGGTGTTTCTAGTGGTATTCCAAGCGGCGACAGCGCTGCATATGTCCAACATTTTTTCAAGCGATGATGCTCCTGTCCACCTTCTGCCTCAGCTGTTAACCGTTCCAGATCCAACGTTATCATATAACCATCTTTTTATGTCCCTGCAGTAAGTGACCAGGCCGGTGAATTTTCGAGTATTCTTAGATCTGAGTTGGCCAACTCAGATCCAGTAGCGGTCAACTTGGTATGACTCAGGATATGATCAACTCAACTTAGTGACAATTAAAAAATGGGCGACTCAGTAAGAACGTTTCAACTCGAGTTAACAGAGCAAGTTTAGCTCCATATATATCAAGGTTACGAGGGGTACTTCTTCGCTTTTATTTTTGATTTTCTACTTTTATTTTTTATTTTCATGGGTGGTAGGCTTTTAATTAATTTCAGTATTTTTTTTCTTCCAGTTTTTTATTTTTTCTCATCATTAATGGGGTAGTTCTTTTAAAAAACCAGGTTTTCTGGCTAGAATATTTAGTCGCGCTGGTTTGTGCCAATTATAAGTTTTTCTGACGGCTCCTTTTGCTTAGTTAAACTAGTTGGCTTCTAATATGGTCTATATGTCGGTATAGGAGAAATTTGAGTCAAGGTAGTTACAACAACTAACCTTTGGCGACTCCGTTCATAATTTACTGTCTAGATTTGTAGACCAAGCAAGGTGAAAAATCATTGATTGATCACCTTATGTCGTATTAGAGATTTATAACCAAAATAATTATTTATAATTTTGAAATAAAAAAATGTATTTCAATAAGTGTGTATTCAAATGCAAAAGATTTTATAAATTTCTTTTAGAAAGATAGGAATTGAATGTGGGGAATAAAGAAGGTCCGACAAGTGCTACATGGGCAGCAACAGATGTCAATAAGAGGAGGCTCTCAAAGAGTTTAAATTCGGCCCTGAATGTGGGCAATCAAGTAATTGAAGAAGCTGGAAACAAGTTGAATCTAGGAATAGTGCAACCAATTTTGGAGATGGGGCACAAGAACCCCAATCACAAGATAAACTTGGATGATGACACAGATGAAGAAACTTTCTTGATCACGAAGAAAACTAGAAACGAAGATTGAGGAGAAGAAGTGCTTCGTACTCTGGCAGGTCCGAGGTTGGAACTATCGGGGTCTCAGTAGGGCTCGGGCAGTTATGGAACTGCATACTATCGTACATATAAAAGTGCCTTTACCTTTAGTTTTGTGAGTGAAACAAAGTGTTATTTTGAAGCATTAGAAGTCTAAGAGAATCAGTTTAATTTTTTGGGTGTAACAATCATCGCAAGGTCATTCTGGTGGCCTTGCCCTTTTGAGGAATACAAATATTGTAGTAGATTTGAAGTAGTCATGGTGTCACATAGATGTTTATGTAACAATTATTGGTAGCATTTTTCATTTTACAAGAGTATATGGAGAACTGGTAGTTGTGCGAAAGCGCTGGGGTAGCAACAATTCAAGCAGCTCGCACGGGAGCCTCAAACCCCTTGGCTTTGTGTAGGTGATTTCAATGAAGTATCATCGCAAGATGAATTTCAAGGATTGGTGCCTTGAATGGAGTGGAAAATAGATACCTTTAGTGAGGCATTGGAATTATGTGAGTTTTTCGACATGGGCTACTCAGGACCGAAATTCATGTAGAATATGCTGGCAAACCAACCAGATACAAAGAGAGCTTGACTAGATCGGGAAGTCTACAATCAAGGTACGCCCGAGAGGTATCCCCATACTTTTGTAATTTTGATTCCTTTGTTTTCTTTTGGATCGTATATATGTACATATTCAACTTCAAACTAGAGATCCTAGTGTCCGAAACATGCAAAATAAAAAAAAAGATATTTAGATTTGAGGCACATGGGATAAAATTGAAGGAATGTGAAAACGTAGTATAGGAGAATTGGATTGGGGGAGCGATGTCTCTAAATGTAAACATGGTGAAATGTTCGATAAGGCTAATGAGGTGGGGTAAAAAGGCTTTCCCAATCATATCGAAGCACTTGGAGAAAAAATTTGGAAGACATTGGCACGATTGGGGCAGGGAGTATCGATGATGATGTTAAGAAAATAATCATTAAGCTAAAAAGCAAGAATGAAATACTACATGAAGGAAAAAACATTCATTGGGAACAAATGGCGAAGCAACACTGGTACAAGGAGGGTGATAATAAATCTAAATTATTTCATCGCCACATAGCAAGCTTGCGGAATGTAAATCAAGAATTGGATTTAGATAAGGGTAGCATGGAGAAGATCATCATAGATTATTTCGGTGGTCTGTTCTCCTCTTCCAAACCGGCAATGGAAATCATCTAGAATGTCGTTAGCAGAATACAATCGCAAGAAATGGTGGAGAAGCTGGAGTGGAAATATCATGCAGACAAAGTGGAGCAAGCTGTATAGCAAATGCATCCCTACAAATCATAGGGTCCTGATGGCATGAGCCTTGTCTTTTTTTTGCCCAAAAAATTTGGCACATAGTAAAGCATGATGTTACGCTTTTCATGTTAAACTTCCTAAATCATGGCATATTTGAGCCAAATGTGAATTATATGCATATACTCCCCCTATCCCATAAATATTAGACTATTTAATTTTGGCATAATATTTTAGGAGAGTTGATGTGGAAGATAATAATTGTGGAAGAGTAGTGATAATTTGGGAAAATAGTGGGTCCAGCCTCAAAGTTGTTAAAGTTAAAGATGACATTATAGGAATTTAACAACATATTCTTATCCATCATATTTTCAACATATGCCATTAATTATGAGACAAACAAAAATAGAAAATAGGCCAATATTTATGGGACGAAGGGAATAGTACTACAGCTTAAGGTAGACCAGCCTGAGCTCATTACACAGTTTAGACCTACAAGTCCGTGTAACATGGTCTACCGTATAGCTTCGGAGGTGATAACGAATAGGTTAAGAGTCATCATCCCAAATATTATCTCGAAATCACAATCAACTTCCATACCCAACAGGCTCATCATAGACAACAAGTTGGTGGCTCATGAACTTCATTAGACTATGAAAAACAATAAACATATGAGTGTCATGCTAAACATGAGCACGGCCTTTGACCGCATTGAGTGGATATTTGTGACTAGTACATTGACTCAAATGGGATTTCTCCTGAAGTTTGTTCAACTCATTCGTTAATGTCACTAATCGGTGTCATTCCCATTCATCATAAACAGAGGGAAACTAGGTCTCTTGCAACCAAAGAGGGCCATCCATCAAGGTGACCCACTATCTCCTTACTTGTTTATAATCTGCTCTGGAGTTTTTTCTTTCTTGCTGACTATTATTGATTGACTTAATGAGTGTGAGGTGGTTATAATATTTAAATTTATAATAGTTATTTCATACATTATAAAAATGGTGATTTACAAGACTAAACTCATTAGAGAGTGTCTCATACCATACCTTCTAATAATTAGACCAATCATTGCAAATCTTGTTTTCATAACTTTTATCGTCGAACTATATTTATTTATATTTTAAAATGTATTTTATTTTATTTTTTTAAAAAAATCTCATTACAATAAATAAAAATAAATATCAAATCATTCCATTTGTTAGTCTTACATAAAAAAAGAGTATTGTTATATTACGCCATGTATTTTACTAGTTCACACCCTAATATGTATCTGTATACGTATAATATTGATTTAAAATTATTTAAAATGAAAAATAAACCTACTCAGTGGGTCAGAGCCACCGCCGCCGCCGCCACCCTACCTTCTCGTAACTCCAACTTGTCGAAATCCTTCCTCCCTAACCCAATCTCGTCTCTGGTAAACCTCCATCGCCGAAACCCAAACTCGCCGCAAATCCTTCCTCCCCAACCCAACCCCATCTCTGGTAATTTTTCCTTCCCGCGACTCCCAACTTGCCGGAATCCTTCCTCCCTAACGCATCCCGTCTCTGGTAATCCTTCCTCTCTAGCCTCATCTCCTCCCCATCGCTCCATCTTCCTCACTTGCGACCTCCAACTCCAGCTCTTCTCCTTCCCATCTCCAGCCCTTCTCGTTGTTGCCAACGTTGATGGTTCTTATCCGAGCCTCGCCTCTCTTGGTTCTTCATTGAGTTGTTAATGATGTTGATTCTTGTTAAGGAAATAGATACTCTTTCCTTGTAGGAAATGTTATAGATGGCAGGCACCTTATAGAATTAGTTTCCCTATAGAGTTAGTTATAGATGATAGTTTCCTCATAGATTTAGAATCCTATTCCTGCTAAACTTTGGTTTGTTGTAGCCCTATATATTGTAATCTTCATCATTGATGACATGTGTCATTAATTAATATTAGTGAACCATAATAAAGTCCTTAATATTTTAACATATTATCATAGCTTAGGTTGGGTTTATTGGGCCGATGTGTGTATCCCCTTTAATTTGGTTCGATGTGGGTCGTGGAGTGTTTCCACATTGGCACGTGAGGGGGTGTGTTGAAAGATATATCCCACATTGGTTTATTAAGAACTAAATGACTTATATATAAGGTCTTGGGTCACCTTCACTTAGTACCATTTGGTTTTAAGATGGAAACCCAAAATGCCTTGAAATTTAATATGGTGTCAAAACCAGGTATTAAACCTGGGCCCGAGTTGGGTTTACTGGGCCGATGTGTGGATTCCCTTTAATTTTACCTAATATGGGTTGTGGAGTATTTCACATTGGCACGTGAACGACATGTTGAAAGATATATCTCACGTCAGTTTCTCAAAGACTAAATGACTTACATATAAGGTCTTAGGTCACATCCACTTAGTACCAATTGGTTTTAAGATGGAAATCCAAAATAGCTTAAAATTTAACATGGTATCAGAGCCTAAAATCCTTAAAAAAAAGTTTCGCTGACTTTCTGAGACACCACCACCGTCAAGCTGCACGTCGATCCACGTGCTGCCACACAGCTGCCGCCGCCTGCTCTATTTCGCCACTCGCAGATCGACATTGCCACCGTCTGGCTGTGGTAATCTATGCGCCGCCTCTCCTGATCTTATCGGTCAGTGCGTTAAGCCACACATGCCAATCTCAAAGCTCACGCGCTACCGCATTCCTATCATGCACCACCGTGTTCCCATCACGCACTGCCGCAGATCCGATCCGCCACCGATTGCTACACCTGCTGCTGATCCATACCTGATTTTGCACTATGTCTGCCTCCGGAAGTAATCCCAATGGATAGACCCGTACTGATGCTGGTTTTGAGACTACTGAGCTTCAGAACATGAATGGATATGAGGTAATTGCAGCTTCACTAAAATAGTTGCAGTTGCAATCTGGCCCTAAGATACCTGTACCTGTTGGTCATTTGTCGACTGACCCCTATTTCATTGGCTCTTCTGACGAACCTGGTTTGGTTATTGAATTCACTATCCTGAAGGGCCAGGATAATTAGCTTGAATGGTCTCCAACAAATACTGCTCTTAATGAGTTTGAATACCACTCTACCAGTTGCTACTGTTACTGTTGTTTATGCTACTTGTACCCCTACTGAGATTTTTAATTTTTTTTAATGATTAGCAATTTCATAATATTCTTCACAAGTTTTCCATTATTGTCATCATCCTCCAACTTGAGAGATGGTGTTAAGGAAATAGAAAGCCTTCATTGTAGGAAAGGTTATATATTGTAGTTACCTTATAGAATTAGTTATAGATGACAGTTTCCTTATAGATTTAGAATCCTATTCCTGTTAGACTTTAGTTTGTTGTAGCCCTATACATTGTAATCCTCATCATTGATGAGATGTGTCATTGATTAATATCATTGCACCATAATGAAGTCCTTAATATTTTAACAATTCTTGTTTGAACCTTGCCGCTAGTGGTCCTCGTTTGAGTCATTGTGGCTGTGGTTTTTGTTTGAGCCTCGTCGCTTCTAGCTCTTATTTGAACTGTTGCCGCTGGTGGTTTTCGCTCGATCTCGCCGCCACTAGTTTTCTCTTGACCTCACTGCTATTGGATCTCACTGATTACTCGCTAGCATCCCTGATGGCTCACTTATAGTACGCTCACATCACAGATAGTTAAGGTTTGCATCGGTGACGATGGCTCTCAAGCACTGGTTTGCATCATCCGGTGGTTCCTGTCGTCGACGCTGGTTCTCAAGCTCTGGCTTGCGACGACGAGAGAAAGGGTTTCCAAGTGACAAGAGGTGGTGACAGATCAGGTTCGGGATGAGGGGGAAAACTGCTTGACTTTTCCAGTGAAAACGCTGAAAAATTTGATGTTGGTGTCATCGGGATTTGGCCGGAATGTCACCGGGGATTTAGTCAAAATGTCGCCAAAATTGACTAGGATTTGACTGGGCATCACTAGCTTAATTAAGGTTTTAATTGTTTTAAATTAGATTTTCAATAAACACCGCATTAGAAACAGTAAAATACTGGATGTAATATATTAAAATACATAATTTGAAATGGGCGTTGCTATATTACGCCATGTATTTTACTTACATATGCCCTAATACATATATACATGTATAATAATTAATTAATTTTAAAAAAATAAAAATCAATACTCCTAACTTGCCTAGAGCTTCTTCCTCGCTTCAATCGTCGGTCACCGCCGCCATTGGCAAACTTCACCGGAAAGCTAACGCACAACCTTTCCTACCCGTCCCCAGCCCAATTCTTCCCTCTCCTGTCAGCGGCCACCGCCAGCAGATCCAACTTGCCAGAAACCCAGATTCACCACCGGTAGAAAACTAATTTGCCACTGCCATTCCATCTCATCCACTGTTATCACCAGAAAACCCAAATATTTCGGTGTTGCTATATCTCGGTCAAGCCCTTCCCCATCGAGAACTGTCCATCGCAACCACCCCACCCCCATCGCAAACCACGCTAGTCGATCGGTTTTCAAGTGAACCAGAAACCCGGGTGGATATCTCGCGAACCATATCTCCTGGTTCTCACTGATGACTCTCGTTCATGGGGAAATGAGAATGGGTCTTGGTAGGGAAAATGAGAACGGGACATGGTTGTGCAACGAGGAGCATGGCAAGGTTGTGGAAACGAAAATGGGATTGGGTTAGGGAAACGAGAATTGAGCTTCAGTTGTGAAGTGAGAATCGGCGATGGGTTGGGGTTGAGAGGGGAAACAAGAGTGGTAATGGGGTGGGGGAAACGAGAACCAGGGTGGGGACATCATTGGGCGGGGTGAATGGAACTCTGATGACGCGAATGGTGGAGCTCCGACGATGCAGCAATAGGAGTCCAGGCAGCGGTACTCTGCTTGAAAGAAACTGGGCTAGTTTGCTGATCCACCGCCTTCAAGACCGACCGGAAAAGCTTAAATTTTGGCCGGTTAATTGGCCTGAAATTGGTCGGGAAGTGGCCTGAACGTCGCCAAGAAACTAATGTCAACTTGATCCGAATATTTTGGATAATTTATTATTATTTGATTACTTTTTAAAAGAATTATTAAATTAAATTAAAAATACACAAAGTATTCTAACAGTACAAATATATGGCATGGACTAGTAAAATACATGGCATAATATAACCGATGAAAGGAAAACCCGCAGCTGGACCAAGAGGAGCTTTGGGCCGAGAGTACCTTGGGTATGCGCAACCCAGTAAATCTCATTGGATAGAAAATATTTAATCAACACCAATCAGGGTATACATCAAGGCGTATAATCCAGATATACGCTATTCCCCGATGTAGTATAAATAGGCAAGTACGTACTTACTATTGACGACTTTTGAACGCTTACTAAAAACACTTACTAACTTAAGTATCAAAGGATTTACCCATGGGACCTCCCTGGGCTTTTTGTCTGCAGATTATCATCGAGGGACTCGACGGTACGGCTCAATCAGTTTCTAGACGCATAAATTGGCACGCCCAGTGGGATCGATTTAGTCACGATTAAGTTCTTTGGTTTATGTCCACCTCCACAAATACTCGGAGGAGCGAGAGGTTAAGTTGAAAAGAACTGGTGCTACCGAGGAAGTACAATCTCCTTATCGAGGAAGAAGAAGAAAAATAATGGTTAAACCTCCAGTATCCCAGGAAGTAAAATGGGTATTAGTCAAAGAGCAGGGGGGAATGCAAGGCTCTGTTGAACAGATTCCAGTGATATCTGAGGGCCATCGAGATACGGCTGGACCCTCAAGGCCTGGTGTGAGTGATGCAAGCCAAGGAGCAGGGGCTGCAAACTCTACAGAGAATGTATACATCAGATCATACGATGAAAGAGATGGTCGTTCCACAGAGGTTTTTGGTGATTCACAAATGGAAGCTTACGAACAAGCCTTGCGAGAAAATCGAGCAACATGTGTGAATACCTCACAATTTGACTTAGCCAAGGCAGTTCAGATATTGGCGAATGCGAGATATCAGGTCACGCCTGCCTCAACCCTGATAGTCCCTTCGACGGTCATGGAAGTCCTGGCAAGCAACACTGCTTAACCCATGATAGAATTTCCTTACCTTGGGTATCCTCGAGAGGGGTATTATGCGCAACCTCAACCTTAATTCCATGAACCCCTGGGGCTAGCACATTCCGGACCCCCTGTAGTTCCGACAACCTTGATAGGAGGATATCCCAGAGCAGAGATGGGATATGGGTCTCAGGATATGGAAACATAGGGATGATAGGCCAATTAGCTGGTTATGGTTTGTGTGATCCTTATGGGTTGTATAATGGAAGTTGAGGGGTCATGACGGCCTGGAAAATCCTGGGCAGACATTCCAACCTCCTTGGTATCAGATGACTTGCAGAGACCCCCATATGGGATTACCGGTGCCTGGGGAACAGAGAGGAGATACTGTAGATGCCCTTAAGAGAGAGAGTTACATAGGCTGATCAGGCTACTTGGTTAGGTGGCAGGATCCCCATTTTTGTCTCTAATAACCGTATAGCGATGACCCGTAGATACTAAACCCTCGGAGGGGATCCCAACATATGGTGGAGAGTTAGATCCTCGGTATTTCATTCAGACATTCCTTAGTCTCATAAACTCTAGGGATTTCGACGAAAAGCTAACATGCAAGCTGGTGGGGAGTTATCTCCGAGAAAAGGCTCAAGAGTAGTACAACAAGTTACTTAAAGGGTCCTTCCATTCTTACGGAGATTTCAGTGCGGCATCGTTAATTCAATATTCCCAAAAGAAGAAGTTTACCAAAACTTTATTAGAGTTATACCAAACGATATAAAACCCTGGGGAATTGACAGAGGCCTTCTACCATTTCTATGTAGATGAAAGCTTAGGGGTGGTGGAGACCACGAAAAATGAAGTGATCCAAGGATACTTGCTTGGGATGAGAGACATAGAGCCATACAAGAAATTAAGTAACAATGTTCCTCGAACCCTACAGAAGCTCCAAGAGATTGTTGAGCAGCACTTGAAAGTGGAAGAGGCCACCAGGAGAAAGAAAGAGAGTATGGTGGGTAGGCCGGGAAGAAGCCATGATCATCAAGGGAAAAAAGCCAGTGGAGGCACCAATGCCTAACTTCGAGAGGTATACTCCCGCTATTAGGCTTCCGACATAGATCCTAAGTATTTATAGAAGGGTATTTAGACAGCCACAACCCTTATTAAATGCGCCTGCAACAGTAGCAGGGAGAAGGACCAAGGACTTATTCTGTGACTTTAACAAGGATTATGGTCATGATACAAATGATTGCATCCATTTGAAAAGAGAGATAGAAAGGAACGAAAGATAGGGGCGACTTCAGGGTCCCAGACCTAGATGAAGAAATCAACAAGAACCTCATCGGTCCTGAGGGGATCACCCACCACATAGGAGATATCCTCAGAATAACGTGGGTAGAGAAAATAGAAGGCATCAGGGATAAGAACCTCGAGGCAGAGATCAGGTGAGGAGAGATGAGGGTCCACGAGAACAACTAGAGGGAAATCAGGATAACAGAAATGAGGAAATCTGCCTAACTGGAGAGTGATCAACATGATAAGTGGGATAATAGGGGAAAGGTCTTCAAACTTGGTCATGAAGGCTGATTCTCGAAGGGCACCTACAGAAGAGCCGAGTCACAAGAGATTCCGGATGGATGAAATAATCACCTTCGCAGAAGCAGATGTCCCTAACTAAACCCCACATGCAGATCTGATGGTGATAACGGCAGTGATTGGAATGACCTTAGTGAAAAGGGTCTTTATTGATGACAGAAGTGGGGTCTAGATAATGTTTGTTGAATGTTTTGATCAGTTAGATATTGCAAGGAACAATCTGAAGAAATCAGCCACCCTCATCTCAAGATTTACTGGAAACCCGATATATCCCATAGGAGAAATCACCCTACCAGTATAGATATCCTAGGGGCATAAGTGGGTAATGATTGAGTGCACCTTTGTAGTGGTTGATGCTTATTCTCTATACAATGTGACTTTGGGAAGACCTTAGATATACCAGGCTCGAGTAGTGTGGTTTTCGTATCACCTAATGATGAAGTTTCCAACCAGTAGAGGGATAACTTCCATCTGAGGAGATCAAGCCATGGCTAAAAGTTGTAATCTCACAACGGTAAGAGAAGTGAGGAAAATTAGGGATGTAGCTTTGGTTCATGGAGGAGGTAGCTTTTCCAAAACTGAACATATATCAATCGTAGATAAGGGGACAATACGCGTAGGTAAGCTTACCCCCGGGGATATAAACGAAGAGCTGAAGAAGTTGATGGGTGAATATGAGGATTTATTTTTATAGGATACCTCAGATCTTACAGGGATTCCCAAGGAGTTAGCAGTCCACAGGTTGAACATTGATTCGGGAGTCAAACCCATTAAGTAAAAGAAGAGAGTATTCGCGCCAGAAAGGGCAGAAGTAATCAAAGTCAAGGTAGACAAACTATTAAATGCTGACGTGATTGAGGAAGTGTTATACCCATAATGGCTAGCTAACCCCGTGATGGTCCCAAAGCATGGTGGTACTTAGCAAATGTGTATAGACTTTACAGACTTAAACAAGTGCTGCCCAAAGGATAGTTATCCCTTACCCCCCCCCCTCCCCAATCGATAAGTTGGTAGAGGCAATTGCAGGGTATCAAGTATTGGCTTTCTTTGATGCCCACAAGGGTTATCACCAGATACTAATGGCTGATGAAGACAAGGAGAAGATTTCGTTCATCACAGATGTGGGTACGTACTGTTACAAGAAGATGCCTTTTGGCTTAAAAAAGTAGGGGCGACATACCAGAGGTTAGTGGACAAGCTATTCAGAAAGCATATTGGTAGGACTGTGGAGATATATGTGGACGATATGGTGGTAAAATTAGGGGTTATTAGGAGTTCTTGATGGACCTAAAAGAGATTTTCGAGAGGCTCGGGAGTGCACATTTAAAGATGAATCTAGTTAAATGCGTCATAGGGGTGGGGGCAGGAAAATTTCTGGGATTTATGGTATCGAAAAGGGGGATCAGCATTAACCTAGAGAAGATCGAGGCCTTATTAAGGATGAAGATCCCTAAGAGCATGAAAGATGTGCAGAAGCTTCCTGGATGCCTAGTGGCTTTGAGCAGATTTCTATCAAAAGGGGCCGAAAAACATTTGCCTTTCTTCGACGTGCTTTGAAAGGAAAAAAGTTTGAGTGGACCGATAGGTGTGAACAAGCTTTTCAGTAACTCAAGGAACATCTTCGAAGGCTACCGATGCTCATGAAACTCGAGAAAGAGAAGTTCATGTTTCTGTACATTTCTACTTCGCCACTGGCCATCAGTGCAGTACTTATGAAAGAAAAAGGTAAGATGTAACATCATATATACTTTGTAAGTCGAGCCCTACAGGGACCTGAGACAAGATATACTACCCTTGAGAGACTCATACTAGCTCTGATACATGCGGCACAAAGGTTATGACCTTATTTTCAAGGGCACGCGATCATCTTGCTCACTAACTATCCTCTCAGGCAAGTCCTCCTTAAACCTAAAACATCAGGGAGGATGATGAAATGGGCAATAGAGTTAGTGATAAGATGTATTTGGCGTAAATAATATTGTATTGCTCACAGGAATATATAGAGTACAATAAGGTAACAGAATATGAGTAGAACTCTAGCTTAGTCAACATGACGTATCTAGAATTAATTATAATCTAATCAGAATCATGATTTACTCTAACACCCCCCCCCAAGCAAAGCTTCGGATGCCCAGCGATGTAAAGCTTGGACCGGAAGAACTCAAAAAGGGGATGAGAAAGTCCTTTGGTGAAGATGTCAGCAATTTGAAAACCAGTGGAGACATGGGCAACACGCAGCTTGCCAGATACCACCAACTCACAAACAAAATGATAGTCAATATCAATATGCTTGGCCCGCTTGTGAGCAACCGGATTTTGAGCCAAGAAAATGGCACTACTGTTGTCACATAACAGCAATGGGGAGCTCAAAAGTGGAAGATGAAGGTCGCAAAGCAAATGAGTCAACCAGACCATCTCCGAGGCAGTGTTGGCAAGAGCTCGATACTCGGACTCAGTGTTGGATCGAGAGATGGTAGGTTGCTTCTTGGCACTCCAAGAAACAAGATTTCCACCAAGAAAGACTGTATATCCATACATAGATCAGCGAGTCTCAAGACAACGAGCCCAGTCAGTATCTGAATACTCCAAGACCTCAGGAATACTGGCCGAGCAAAAAGTAAGGCCGAAATGGAGAGTGCCTCTGACGTAGTAAAGAATCCGAGTGACTGCGGCATAATGGTCAATAGGAGGATCCTGAAGAAATTGACAGATGGTGTTGGCCACAAATGCCAGATCAGGATGAGTAATCTTCAGATACTGGAGGGCACCAATAAGGGATCGATACAACGTCAGATTATGAAATGGCGGACAGATGGAGCTGTGTAGTTGCGAACTAGAAACAAAAGGGGTAGAGATCGGGATTGCATCGAACATACCTGCACGAGTGAGAATATCCCGAGCATACTTAGCTTGACCGAGAAGCAGGCCCGAGGAAATGAGTGATACTTCTAAGCCAAGAAAGTAAGGAAGAGCACCCAAATCCTTAATAGCAAACTCCCGATGTGTCCGATCAATAAAATTTTGAAGAAGCTCAGAGTCATTGCCTGTGAGAATAATATCATCAACATAGACCATGGGATAGAGCAAAGACGAGCCTCAAGAGAGAACAAAAAGGAATGTGTCGACAGAACTGCACCGAAACCCGAGTTGAGATAAATAGATGCTGAACCGCTGGAACCATGATCGAGGTGCTTGCTTAAGACCGTAAATGGCCTTGCGCAAGCGGTAGACATAATCAGGATGAAGAGAGTCCTTGTAACCAGCCGGTTGTGCCATATAGACCAGAGTATCAAGAATACCATTCAAGAAGGCATTCTTGACATCCAACTGATGAAGAGGCTAGGACTGCATAGTGGCAATGGCAAGAACGGTCCGGACAACGGAGGCCTTGACAACCAGACTAAAAGTATTATCAAAATTAAAGCCCAGAATCTGAGAGAACCCCTACGCAACAAGGCGAGCTTTGTGATGATTAACCGTACCGTCAGGATGATACTTTAGCCGGTAAACCCATTTGGAGCCAACAACGTTGACACCAGAAGGACGTGGAATAAGATCCCAAGTATGCTGTCCCCGTAAGGCATCAATCTTCTCATTCATCGCAGTAACCCAAGACGGGTCCTTCAATGCCGAACAATAATCTATGGGCTCCGTCTGGCTGAGAAGGGCAGCAAGTAGGCCATGAGCCACAAGACCAGAATAGTCTCGACGCGGAACAGCCCCAGGGGAAGATCGAGTGGCTATGCGATGAGTACGACGCTACGAAGAAGAAGTCGGGGGAGAAGGAACCGGAAAGAGCACCAGGAACTGAATATCAGAGGTGGCCGAAGATGATGCCGTAGAGGGAGGAGAGCTGGCCACCGGTGACTGGGATGGGGTGGACAGGTCAACAGTCGGCAGAATAGAATCCGATGAGCAAATAGAGCCGGGCATAGGAGACGGTTGATCAGAATTGAGAGGGGCAGACTAGAGCTTCCATCAGCATCTAGAAAAATATAAATGTTCAAATTTGAGAGAGCAAAGCCAGTGGCCGAGGTCGAAGATGAGGCAAAAGGAAACAACCTTCATCGAAGCGTGCATGACGAGTGATAAAAATCTTTCCAGTGGCAGGATAAAGGCAGTGAAAGCCCTTATAATGACAATTGTAACCAATTAAAACACAAGGAATGCTCCATAGAGATAACTTGTAAGGGGCCATAGGATGAACATAAGGAAATACTCGACAACCAAAGGGATGGAAGTTTGATTAGGTCAGATCACGATGATAAAGAAGTCCATACAGAGAAGTCCCTTGTAACACCGGAGTGGGAAGCTAATTAATGGTGTAAACCACAGTAGCAAAGACATCATCCCATCTCGACAGGGGTAGATGGGAATGAAAGAGCATAGTAAGTCCCATTTCGGCAACATGTCTGTGCTTACGCTCGGCCCGACCATTTTGCTGCGGGGTGTAAGGGCACGAAACTTGATGATGAATGCCTTTGGAGGCAAAATGATAGTGTAAGCGCGTATTTAAGAACTCAGTGCCACCGTCACTTTGAAAAACCTTTATTGTGGACATAAATTGATTCTCAACTAAGGCCTCGAACTGCAAGTAAGTGTCGACAAACTCAGATTTTCGACGCAAGGGAAAAAACCAGGTAAAGTGAGAATAATCATCCACAAACAAGGCATAATAAGAAAAACCATTTGAAGACAAAACCGGGGAAGGCCCCCACAAATCACAATGAATCAAATCCAGGACGTGCGCAGCATGCTTATTATTCTTAACAAAAGCTAACCGCTGCCTCTTTGCCATAACACATGGAGCGCAAGTATGCGGCTTGGGTAATAAAGAAGAAACTGACAGGAGACCAGACTTCTATAAACTAGAGATGATAGAGGCTGGCACATACCCCAGCGAGCATGCCAAAGCTCAAAAGATGCCCATCTAGTATTTTGCTGCAAAAAGGAAACGAGTGTTGCGCCACCCTTGTCCAATACGTACACGCCGCCTTCACTGTGGCCCTTGCCCACGACTTCCTTAGAAACTTTTTTCTGAATCACAAAGTTTTGATCATCAAAAGTAACAAAGACATTTAAATCCCTGGACAGTTTACTAATGGACAGTAAATTCTTAGTGATGGCAGGTACAACCAGAACATCAGATAATGTCAAAGTATCAAAAATCCGAGAATCACCAATGTGAGAAATTGGAACAGAAGCACCATTACCAACAGAAACATAGGAATTACCAGAGTAAGGTGCGACACTATCAAGTCCAGATACTGAAGATGCCATATGACTGGTGGCACCAGAATCAACGTACCAGTCGAGTGCACAAGAGTGTGGCTCTATCTGTAGTGAAGCCTAAAAACTATCAGCCAAGTGCGTCGAATCAGAACGACGAGTCTGTGCTAACATCTTGTAACAGGTAGCCGCATAATGGCTTGGGCGACCACACCAGGTACAATGGAGACGGTCGCGTCCAAAACTGGCCCCAGCCATAAACTGACCAGGACCAGAGCCAAAATGACCGCCTCTATGACCACCAGAACGGCCACGTCGAGTGGCACATGTACCCCATGTGCCGCCTCGAGCGCATGACATACAGTTTCAGCCTAGAGCAACAATTAAAGGTCAGCCCTTGGTAGATTTCATAGTCGAAACTACTAAGCCTATCGAGCCTATTGAGATAGAGGAGAGGTCTCGAAGGAAATAAGTCTAGAGGCTATATATTAATGGGTCTTACTCACCAGTCCCAATGGAAAAGACTACTCGTACGCATTACACTTTGCTTTCAAAGCAACGAATAATGAGGTCAAATATAAAGCCCTGATCACTGGCTTGCGGTTAGCGGCAGAATTGAATGTAGAAAATATAGAAATCTATAGTGACTCCCAGATAGTGGTACAGCAAGTAAAAGGGGAATACGAGGCCATGGAGACCAATTTGCAAAAGTATTTGGAGTTTGTAAAGCCCAAGCTCAAGAAGTTTAAAAGCTATACCTTGGAGCAAGTACCAAGAGAAGATAATTATAAGGCCAATGCCTTGAGCAAGTTGGCTTCGTCAAATTTGGGAGCGAATTATTAAGGGCAGTTGCTCATGGAAACCTTTAACAATCAAAAATTTTTAGGAGCAAATGGTAACAACCGTGGAGGAAGAAATCTGCTAAATGACACCCATTGTTAAATATCTTTGAGATGGAGCACTCTCAGATAGCCTTGTTGAAGCCATGAAGGTCCGGTCTGAAGCATCAAGATATGTGTTACAAGGGGGAATTCTGTATAAAAGGGGACACCTGAAACCATTGCTCAGATGTGTAAGCCCCATCAAAGCCGATTATTTAATAAAGGAAGTCTATGAGGGTATATGCGAAAGTCATTAAGGAGCCAGGTCAGTATCAAGGGAGCTTATTCGAGCAGGGCATTATTGGCCAATGATGTTTGAGGATGCAAACCAGCATATACAGGCTTGCCACTAGTGTTAAAAGCATGCACCGTTGAAGCACATACCCTAGGAGAAGATGATGAATATTCACAGTTCATGGCCATTTGAAAAGTGGGGTATCAATTTAGTCGGGCTATTTCGTGAGGCCCCGAGGAAGTTTAAATACTTGATTGTGACAGTGGATTATTTCACGAAATGGGTAGAGGCTGAGCCTTTGACTAATGTAGCAGGCAAGTCGGTCATTGCATTTTGTTGGAAGAATATCGTATGCAGATTTGGGATTCCAAGAACTATCATAACAGACAATGGAAGGAAGTTCGCCAATGACCTCTTTAAGAAGTGGTGCGAGGAATATAAGATCCAGCATAAATTAATGGTTGTTTATCACCCACGGGAAAATGGCCAAGTAGAAGTCACCAACCGCACCATTGTTAACGGAATCAGAGCCAGGCTCGAGGGGGCACTAGGAATTTGGATATGGAAACTGCCTAGTGTTTTGTGGGCATACAGAACTGTGGAGTCTTCTGCCACGAGGGAAACACCTTATAGCATGGTTCATGGTTCCGAGGCTGTAATCCCTATAGAACTTGGACTGCCAAACCCAAAAATGGTGGTGATACATGATGAGAGTGTCAACAACGAGAATCGATGTTTAGATCTCGATATGGTCGAGGGGGCACAAGAATTAGCTTCGATCTGGGAAGCCCAAGTGAAGAAAAGGGTGAAGAGTTATTATGATCGAAGGGTAAGGAAAGTGCAATTTACCCCCGGAGATTTAGTCATGAGAAAGAATGAAAAAAAGAGAGTTGGAGGGAAAGCTAGCTGCTAACTGGGAAGGACCGTACATAGTGGTAGAAGCATTTGCTGGAGAAAGCTATACTCTCAAGACCATGGGAGGAACTCAAATCCCGAGGAGATGGAATATTACAAATCTCCGGAGCCCCAGAGGTACCCCCATTTATGATAACACCGATGAATCTTATGCTAAACGCTAAGATCATGTACAACATTCCAGCTAAGGGTGAAGGCTTGAGCTAAAAGCTCCTGCACAATATTTCAGCTAAGACTTAAGGCTCAAGCTAAAAGCTCATGTACAATATTCTAGCTAACACTAAAGGCTCGAGCTAAAAGCTCCTGCATAATATTCCAGCTTAGACTGAAGGCTCGAGGTAAAATCTCTTGTACAATATCTCAGCTAAGGATGTAGACTAGAGTTACGAGCTCCTGAATTGTATCCCAGGTAAGGTTGTAGACTAGACCTACAAGCTCCTAAATTTTATTCCAGATAAGGTTGTAGACTAGAGCTACAAGCTCCTAAATTGTATTCCAGCTAAGTCTATAGGCCAGAGCCACGAGCTCTTAAGGCTGAAGGAAAGAGGGGAATGTATAAGTAACATCCCCGCAATGCCTCTGTCGACTTTAGCTTTTGATTGACGATCTAGTGGAAAAATCGTTACAGGATGTAGGTGGAAAACACCGAACCAAGGTAAAATCATTGTTGTTTTTATACTTTCCAGTCGTTAATAGCATCTAAATGCATGTACTTGTAGAAAGCTTGGCATATCATAATCTAAGGTGTTAAGGCTCAGAAGGTTACGATCATAAAGGAAAACATATGAGAGAAATATGCACAAAGGAAAAAGAGTAGTAAAAAGTGTCAGTGGTATATAGAACATAGTTATAATATTCAGGGAATCAAGACGATAGTTTCTTTAACTCCTTTTCTACTCTTGCTACTTCTTCTTGTATCCTTGTTATTTCTTCCACCTTGATACTAGTGGCACGTTGAAAGTCCTTTTGTTGTTCCTATTTGGGATAATTATCAGAATTTATTGCCGAAGTGGATCGAGGATCCCGGTGGTGGGATCGCTTCCTCACAGACCTTCTAAAGAGGTGATTCAAAGAACTACCGCCCCTAGTTGCTTCCTTTGCTTCTAACCTCAATGACTCTCGATTCTTATGAGGAGGGATGACTAATTTCTTTATTCATTTGAGGATAGCAGTGTAATCTTCCTTCTGCTTAAAAGGCTCGCGCCAGAAGAAACTTGGGTAAAAACCTGTCCGAGATAAGTTTGGGATTAGCAACACCATGAAATAAGCTATGAACTTGAAGGCTCTGATAGTAAAGATGGGCTTTCTTGTCCAACTTGACGTTTTCCTTCCACAGTGTCTGGTTCTCTGAGAGCAACCTTGAATTTTTGCCTAAAAGAGACTCCACTATTAAAGGTTCATCACCGGTAGAATCAGTGGACCTTGAAAGCACCTTCTTTAGCCTCAAGATCTCATTTTGTGCGATCTCATAGCGTGGTGCTATATCACCCAGCTGAGGCATAAGCCCATAAACCTTACCCCGAGCGACTATAAGATGACCCTCGAGTAGGTACATCCTCTCAGTATCTGAAAGACACCTTTTGAGGGAACCAAATATGTTGATTATGCGGTGAATGTCCTCTTCACAGTCAGCCTCGGGAAGGTTGATATCGTTGACAACCTTGAGAGGGACGACACCCTTGAATTTTTTATGGTGTGGTCCTTCAAGCGCGCCACAAAAACTGGGTGTTTTTCACTTTCCCAAGCTTTCAAATCCGTCATAGCAAGATCAAGCTCCTTTTGGAAGTTCAAGCCGGAGATAACATCTTGAAGGCCAACTATAAAGGGGTGGGTCTTATTACGCCACGACTCTAATTCTTCGGAGCTTTTCTCCAAGGCCGTCACAACATGGGCTAAGTCTCCCCTAGCAGTTTCAAGCTCAGCCTTGACCTTAAGGAAAACTTCACGGGCGGGTTGAAGTTCTCGTTGCAGTGTATTGAACTACGAGAATGAAAATTTTAAAAAACACATCAATAAGGGAAATAAAATGTTCATATAAAAAGATCAAAATCAATTAAATAGGGGCCTAAAGGGGAAAAGTTATACAACAGTCCCTACTACATTATCCCCCACTTGGTCCTCCTGAGTCGATGCGACCTTTGCCTCTGTATCCATGTTTTCTTCATCCGGATTAGGCAATACACAGATATCGTCTGGGGTAATGTATTTTCTTGAACCCTTCAAAAGACCCATCATGGATAAGCTCATGCGACCCTCGTTCATAGCACCCTCCCACTTTTTATTTATCATCTCAAGCCTCTTGGACTTAGCCTCTTCCTTTAACGTCTTGATGTTGTCCTCGGATAAGGATGATCTCATCTTAGGAAGGATCATTTCATCCACTAAGCTAAAGCACCCAACGCCCTGGGCAACACTCAGGAGGTCCACTAAGAGGTTGAACAGCTCCGGACTCTGAAGGAATTTATCTTTGAATGCCTTAAACATGGCCATTTGAGCCTCAGGGTCTTGGGCTTGTTTGGCATCCTTGGCAGCAGAATTCTTTTCAAAGATAAGGCGCTCCTAAGCGCTCTGAAGTTCAGCAACGTTTTCGTTGGGAGGCTTTGAGCTCCAACTGTAACGAGGCAATCTCTCTATTCTTTTCCTCATAGGTTCATAGGTGGAGGATAATTCAAAACCTAAGTTTTGAATGAAGAAGGATAGGGAAGAGGTCAGGGTGGTAGCAATGGTGGACCTCACACTATCCAACTCCTTGAAAATATGAAAAAATGACGGCATGGATAAGAGAACAAACAACACGCATAGTCACTTTCAAATTAATTTTGAGAAAATAACTGACCTCAGATTTCTTCATAAAAGGGCCAAGTGAAGTGGTCCCTAAAGTCGAGAGGCTCAAAGAAGACGCCATGCCATAGGCAGCGAAATCGAGCTCCTTATTAGAAGTCTCAGGAGCAGACTGCTCGTGAGAGAACTTTTGACGGCCCTCCTTAGCAGAAAAATTATCCCCAGGCTTTCGCTTCAAATATGTGTCTGGGGGAGCAACTGTCTAAAGGGGGTAGTGGGGGTAACCTTCTCCTTTGAGGAGATGGTGTTTGCTCCCTTCTTGGTCATAGCACCCGCTAGACTCTGGCCCAATGAGGAAAGAAAGAAGATGTTAGACAAGGTACAAATATATATATATATATATATACATATATATAACAAAGCACAAAATACATGTATGGCACCTTCAAAATCAGGACAGAAAATTCTTGTGAGGGGGCTCTCGGATTACCAAGTCCTGAGAAGGCCATAGCTTATATCCCTTAACTAGTTTCCTTCTCTTCGGGTCTTCTTGAGGCTCATCTAAAGGAGCCAAGCAAGGTTGTCTCAACAGTTTTCTTTTTCTAGCAGGTTCGTAGACATACATTTCGTAAATCTCGGAGGGTCAGGCTTGACCCCCAACCAAGTTATTGGGATTGGTATAAGAGACATTGGAAAGGGGTGGGGATTGCACATGTTCTCGAGCACTCTTGAGGCGAGGTGGGTAAACAAGCTTGTCAGGAAGTTAGGATTCAACCTTGATGTTCGGACCCATCGAGGAACCTTATATCTAAGGCAGTTAAACATGAGAACCCTCTTGGCATCCTTCCACTTTTCCACGTTCCCGGGAAAGGTAAAGACCTTACGTCTTCTCTAGCAGGGAGAAAAAGTGATAATCATCTCAGAGGAATTACCGCTTAAGGCCACAGTAAAAAGGGAGCGGAACAAATTATACTCGGGCTTGATGTTAAGGTTGTAACATTAAAAGAGAAATATCATGAGTGGTTATGGCGTTAGGATGAAGTTGAGCAGGGCTTACTTGAAAGTCTCTGAGCAGCCTCGAGAATATTGGAGGAAGGGGAAAGTACAACCCTCACCGGATTTGCTTTAAAAAATACGATTGACCTCCCATCAGGAGGATCCTCGTAAGACTCTGCTGCCCCTAACCACTCTAATTCCACATCAGCGGGAATCCTCTGACCTAGGGGTAGCAATTGTAATACCCTCAATATATTCCAAGACTTATCTAGGGCTGGGGGATCGAACGTTTCTTCCTCTGCAGGGGAATCTAGGGTTGGGGGCTCAACAGTGGAGGATATTTTGGGGTAGAACTACCCGTCATCTTCCTCGAACACCCTCAAGGGGCCTCCCTCCTTAGGAGAAGGAGGGCCAGACTCAATGTCTCCAAGGCGTGAAAACCTCTGAACATACCCTTTCCCCCGGCCGGGAGGCCAACCTCGGGGAAAACCCACCTCAGGGAAATCAGAAAGAGGTACCAATCTTTTCATCGCTAGGGTTGGAACCCTGGGAAAAATTCCCCGGATTGTTAAGCGTACCTTTGGAATCTCCCCTTCTGGGCGATTCCCCCTCAAATCCCTCAAGCCCAATTCCGTCAAAATGCCCCCTCTCGTTGGATTTCTCACAAGAATCAGCAATAAGCACAAAGGATAAAGGAAAAAAAGTGAGAAAGATGAAGGTTAGGAGAACTTAGTGATGCAAGCGGGGAACGGATGAAGAGGAGAGCACTGAGAAAACCTTGTGAAGCCACCTGCAGCTAAAATGAAGAGAACGTGGGGAAAATGGAGAGTTAAGAAGCCTAAAAAAGGTGGCTAGAGTAATGATTAACTTGGGTGAAGTGAAAATTTGAAAAGGTGTGAAAAGTTGGCTTGCCTTTTCATAAGTTATTCCCTCTCACGTGCTTCCTTGCACAACCAACACATGCGTGTGCGCCCCCTTGAATTCTGTTAAAAGAAAAATAATAATAAATGCTAGTCAGAAAGAAAATTAGACGGCGCCTTGAGTTTAAGGATCTCTTCTTCCGAAAGAACACAAGCGGGGATCCTCGACACCCTCCACGAGAACACATGAACACGTGGGCTTAGTAACGAAGGATAAAATCAAGACTTCTCGAAGATCTTAACCCCGAGGCTACCATCCAATTTTTGGGGGCTCTTGATGATAGGTAAACTCGCAGCTGAACCAAGAGGAGCTTTGGGCCGAGAGTACCTTGGGCCTACGCTAGCCCAATAAATCTCCTTGGATAAAAAATATTTAATCAACACCAATTAAGGCTTACATCAAGGCGTGTAATCCAATTATACGTTATTCCCCAATACAATATAAATAGGCAGGTATGAACTTACTATTAACGACTTTTGAACGCTTACCAAAAACACCCATTGACTTAAGTATCAGAGAATGTATCACTTGGACCTCCCAAAACTTTTTATCTGCAAATTATCTTTGAGGGAGTCAACGGTACTTCTCGATCGATTTCTGGACGCATCAATAGCAATCCACTTTGAAATAGCAATCCATGTAAAAAACGATGCATCTACTATCAAACGACATAAAACAAAAACCTTTATAAACCCCTTATGATTGAACTTGAAAAACCCCCTAAAGAAAAGGAAAGAAAAAAATTGGGAGGGGGTGTAAAAAATTAATTGCACGTGACATTGCAACTTCCGGCCCATGTTTATGGTTATGGAGTTGTGGTCCATCTTCAAGTCCTGAACCACCACCACCCAAATCATACAATCCACACGCTGGAAGCTTCCCCCACCATAATTACCATTCACCATATTATTATTTTTTTTAAAGCAAAGAGTCATTCTCATTCCCATTAAGTGTAAGATCGATACATATTTATACTAGATCAGGTCACACGATCCTTATCTAACAATTATAACTAATATGTTAAAACATTCTAAACTCTCTGGGCTCATACACTGTGGGGTGAGCCTCCCACAAATGGGCCTATCATTAGGTTTATGTGTCAGATTGGCAATCTGCTACTCGGATCGCACCTTCAATCTGTCTTCATCGGGTTGCGATAGCTCTGTAGTTTGAAGAGGCTACAACTGTATTTCTCCCATCATCGATGAGTGTGTTGAAGGAGTGTCGAGGGTAGGTACATTTTTTAAGCAGCCCGGTACTGCATGCCTCCATCTTTATCCAGTGTTGGCCAGAGTTTATCCACACTGGGTTGCCACAACTCTGTAGTTCTTATTCGTGAACCTTTTTGGAGGTTGTCGCTAAATTTTTCCATTCAGTGCGGTGGGATGTCATCCACGTCTCACCGAAGTCGCGAGAGAACCAACAGTACACCTAGAAAAAAGACATGAAAACAAACTAAAACAGAATAACCTAAACCCTAGCGTCATTTTGGAAAGTCATGCTACAACACATATCTACTCTAGCCCATAAGTAATTACCACCTTAAGAAAGTTGTCCTCCAAACTCGTCGCATGTGTGGTGCTACAGCCAGTGTGAACTCCATTGTGCGCCAGTGTGAACTCACATTCACCATATGACAATTGACACACCATTCA
Source organism: Rubia yunnanensis (assembly GCA_037428765.1). NCBI lineage: Eukaryota > Viridiplantae > Streptophyta > Magnoliopsida > Gentianales > Rubiaceae > Rubia > Rubia yunnanensis. Next base: position 31,177,673 of record CM075062.1, on the reverse strand, counting down.
CAAATCAGCCACTTAGTTAGACAGTGGCGTAACAAGATCTATAATTTAGGGGGGCTTAATAAAAATATAGAAAATCTTTTAAAATTTGAGATGATCTTCTGTGACACCGTCTAAACTTTACCTTTTTGTAAAATTAACGCAAAATTTTATATTTCTCAAATTTATTTGAGTTTTAAAAAGAATCTCATCCCAATCAAAATATTTAATAATTGCATAATAATTTCTGCCTAAACTTTAACCTGCCTAAAATAATACTTTGTGTTAAATGTTTGAGTCAATTTTTTTATTAGGCTAATCAAAGGATGAAAATTTACTATTACTAACTATTTTCTAAAATTATTTATTAAACATAAAAAAAATTAAAAGGCAAAGTCTTGGGAAAGACCATCTTTCCATAGGTTTATAGAAAGAATGGGTTTAATTTGAATAGTAAAAGGTAAAATATTTTTGTTGCAATATTAAAAATTTATTGTGCAACGTTCCGTAGTTATAAAGTTTATGACCTGATTAATGCAACTCGAAAATTTTATCTTCATATATTCAAATTTACAGTTTATACTTTGATTTTTCTATGGCTTATGGAAATAACGTCTTTCGAGAGACAGAGCTCTTTTAAAATATTGAAATTATTATTATTATCTCAGCAAGTTTGCAATACAAACAATTCATATTCATGTAACATATAACATTAAAATCTAATTTCAAATCACAATAAAAATATAATTTATTAATTTAGATATTACCATTTGTTTATGGCAAAGTCTTGGGAAAGACCGTTTTTCCATACGCTTATGGAAAGATGAGGTTTGATTAGAATAATAAAATGTAAAAGGTCTTAGTTGCAATATTAAAAATTTATTATGCAACATGTGATAGTTATAAAGTTCATAATTCGATTCGTGCAACCCAATAATTTTATTTTTATTTCTTCTAATTTGCATTTTAAATATTGTCTTTCCATGACTTATGGAAAAACCGGACTCTTTGTTTATTGAATTAAATAGAGTAGCACTAAAATGCATATCAATTTTAAATATGTATGTCTCTATTTTGCTAGTATTTTTAAAATAAAGAAAATGGCAATCTTTTAAGACAATATCTAGCAATTAGTAAATTAAGCACGAAGAAGATTTTTTGCACAAATTTTACAAACAAAGTAAGGGAGAGTTTTAAGAAAGACCGTCTTTTCATAAATATAGAAAGACGAGATTTAATTAGAATAATTAAATTTTAAAGGTTTTAGTTCTAATATTAAAATTTTATTATGCAATATGTAATAGTTATAAAGTTTATGGCCCAATTAATGTAACCCGAAAATTTTATCTTCATTTCTTCTCATTTATGGTTTAAACCTTCATCTTTCCATAGGTACTTATGAAAAGAGAATACGGACGCACAAAGTAAATGCTAGATAATAATGTAAGATTGTTAAAAAGCTCTTAAATTTAATTTTGTTTAAAATTCAACCTCTTCCTCCGTTGATTTAGTTTAAAAGCATCTCATAATAACGTAAGTAAATGCTAGATATCAATTGCAATTCATTTCCGTTGATTATGGCCATTGAAATTGATACCCACAAGTAGGGTACTTAAAAAAAGGAAAAGTGTTAGGAAAGACGGTATTTCTATAAGATTATGAACAGTCATCAGGGGCATTTGCCTTAAATATTGCAATTTTTTATAAAATTTAAATATTATATTTTATAAGTTAAAACTAATAATAATATGTATTTAAAGGTGAAAATATAAAAATATATGATATAAAAAAATATTTTTAAATTTTTAAATTTTGTATGTAATTTAAGAAATGCAGTGTATAAGGTAAGAAATAAGTGGTATGTTCATAAGCTTATGGACAGGCCGCCTGTCAGGAGACCCACTCTTTTTAAAATACAAGGCATGTAATACTCGACCAGACTATCCACCTGTCCAATATAAAATAATTGAGTACTTTTTCATTTTTCAGGGTCGAGTATCCGACCTAAGAATTTTACATATTAATAGACCAGGGTCAGGGTCGTAAAAATGCAATTTCAGGGTACTTGGAATATCCCGTAAAATTAAAATATATTTAATTAATTTAAATTTTAAACAATAATTTTCTACACATCTACTCTCAATTCTCTTTTTTTTTTTTTAATTAAACCATCCGGAGATGGAGGAAAGTTGTATTAGGCTTCCCAAACCATTAAAAAATAAGAAAGAAGCCGAAGCTTAGTTTATTTACAATGTGAGAGCATATTGCTCTTGAAGCAACACCTTGTTGCTTCCAAAATGGTTGAGATAGAGTCCTTGAGTAAACTAGAGGATTACAAATACTAATGGCTAGGTAATTGGTGCTCGAACTTGTTAGTGAATCGAATGACGAGACACAAGTCAGTCAGAGACAACCTTAACCTAAGCCATAAGCCTATCTTCTAAGTCTTTGTGAAACCATTGCCAATGCTGTGTGATAGCTTTTACTTTGGAAAATCCATTGAGAGTAGCCAACCACTTAGCTTCCTGAGTTGTTCTCCATTTTGTCCGATCATTGCCTGCAAAATATGCAGTAAAAACAAGTTAGTAGCATCTGGTCAGTGGGCAGTTCTTAGGGAAGGAAAACCTTCCTTATCTAACTTAACCAGCCCTGAAAATTTTGGAGGTAGCATATGTAAACTACTAAAGATGGAAGTAGTCCTAGCAGATAGGCATTCCTTAGCCAATGCATCGGCAACCAAATTTGCCTCACGGTGGATGTGCAGTATATTTATTTCCCCCAGAGTCTGATGAATTTCATCAGCAAGTTCAAACACATTCCAAATAGCTTTTAGAGGATATTGAACAGAGAGAATAGCCCCTAAGCAGTCAGATTCTATAATGATAGGTATCAAAATACTCTGACTAATATGTACTGCAAACAAAATAGCCTTTAGCTCAGCTTCTAAGGGAGAAATCTACTCTCAATTCTCAATTGTCCATATCTATGTAATATTAATTATTAAGTTTACATAATATTCAAGTGCTAAATTTTTAAGCATTATCTTTCAACTATGAATTCTCAATCATTCTTTCTAAGTTTCAGCCCTTCCCTTTAAGGCTCGAATTTTTAATTATAACCCTGGTCACTACCATATTCTAGTAGTAGCCAGTAGGTTAAGTTGATAAAAAATATATTTGATTTTCCATCACAAATTTCTTATCAAATTTTAATAAGGTCTCCACTAAATAAAATTTATTAACCCAATAATATTATTCTCGTCATTTCAACATATTTTGTTATGTTCATCTAAACTAGAGAATGATATTGATGATTAAGAACTTGTTGCTCTTAATGATCATTATATGCTGAATTATTTTAATGATAAATTGTGATAATCATTTGTACAAAAAATGTCACAGGAGTTCAACTGTCAAATTAAATTACTATTATTGTAAAGACATTTTTCAATACAAATTTATGTTACATAAAGAAATAATAATTATATCAAAAATATAAATTTCAAACAGGCCAACGAGTACCCTATTATCCATCTTCCATTCAGCATTCTCCGAACTACAGCCAGCTGCGCTCCCAAACCGGTAAGATGGCTATTCCTCTGCTTACCAAGAAGATTGTGAAGAAGCGCACCAAGCACTTCAAGAGGCCCCAGAGTGACAGGAAGATCTGTGTCAAGGAAAGCTGGCATAGACCAAAGGGTATTGACTCCCATGTTAGGAGAAAGTTCAAGGGATGTGTTCTAATGCCCAACATTGGTTATGGTACTGACAAGAAAACTCACCACTCTCTACCCAATGGATTCAAGAAGTTCGTTGTGCACAACGTCCAAGATTTGGAACTCTTGATGATGCACAACAGGACCTACTCTACCAAGAAACGCAAGGACATTGTGGAGCGTGCTGCTCAACTTGATGTTGTTGTCACCAACAAGTTGGCTAGGCTTCGTAGCCAAGAGGACGAGTAAGGTGTTGCAACACTTATCATCTGATTGTGTTGTAATAGGATATTTACTTCTAGCTATTTCAGAAGCAAGCTTGAGTGAAAGACTTCTTAGGATTTCTTTTGGTATTTGTTTCTTTCAACTTTCAGGTGTTGCTATTCTGAGTATTTGAAATTTTGACTATCGATGTTACGTTTAAGATTTATTTAAAAAAAAGAGTACCCTATTATCCAACCCAAACAATCCAAGTACCCACATTATGGGTATCTTATTCTTCCAAGGCCAAGCTGATCCACGGGCTGTATTTTCAACTACCCGTACATACAGGTATGCGAATATTGGATACCCGAAAGTGCAGGTACACGAATTGGTGAATTAACCATAACAAGACAAAAGGGGACAAGAGGTATAGCAGATTAGCAGGCCCAACATGTTATGGTCTGTTTCCTCTCAATTAATTAAATAATATCGCACCAGTAATCAAAACGAAGCCTTTTTAGCACTTGGTGAAACAAAAAAATCAGAACCGGTCATCTTCTCCGGCTAGAGGGGGCAGAAACTGTACAGACAGAGAAAAATTCTATTTGGATCCTATCCATATTTTTTTTTGAATGAAAGCACCCAAGGGTGGGGGTTGATATATTGGTGCCCCAAACTAGTAAGAACAAGCCATATAAATAGTGACAGTAGTTTTTACAAAAGGCAACATCGTTGCCTCCAAAAGCGATGTCTAGTACTAAGGTTGTAATCTATACAGGATTGATAGGAATGCCTAAAAGAAGTAGTTGCGATTCCAAAGTCAACAAATCTCCACACCCCGTGTTAATTCGTACTTTGGCCAGGCAACTACTGTGATTAAATCTGTCAGTAAGCAGGCAGTTAGAAGTAGTAGTTAGTGAACCAAGGATGGCATACTTCAGGCAATACTTCCTGAAATCTTCCTATTTTTGTCGTTGCGATTCATCATAATCCAGCTTATACCTGCATGTAAAAATTTCCATCAGCAGTATCAACCCCTATCAAAGCCATGTTTTTGCAATCTAATGTGAGGAAATTGCTTCTTATCTAAGGCAATGAGACCTTTTATATGAACTGGCACATTAGAAAGGTTAAGTGACTGATTATGGACGAATGATATTTTGCAATTGCGTTAGCCACTGAGTTACATTCCCTGTAAACATATTTAAGCACAGCTCCACATAATAAGCCATTAACTTTATAAGCCGAATTGAAAAGTTTCTAGTTAGCAGAGTATGGATCATTAATCATATTAACAGCTAACATAGAATCGGATTCAATGATTAAAGAATCATCCAGATGTTGGAATGTTAGACAAGCAGATTGTATGGCAAGTATTTCAGCATGAAGAGGAGATTCAGCCGTGATTGTGGTTGAGTTAATGAAGAGTGGATTGCCAGAGCTATCCCTCACAATAACCCCAACTGCTGCCGTATGAGAAAACCATGAGGCATCTGTGTTAATTTTAATAGAGTTCAGACCAGGCTTTTCCCAGCAAACAGTCTGTATAATTGGCTTAGGAGGTGGCCTAAGGTGAGGGATTAAATGCTTAAGTGGTTGTGGAAAACCAGTAGGAGAGCTCAGTTGTGTAGGGTTGGAATAAAAGGATAGTTTGATCAGGTCAAGTACCTCCCTACAAATAAGTTCAGCTGAAAATGGAATCTGATCAAAGATGTATCTATTCCGAGCTTTCCAAAGACACCAACAGATGAGGGAAGGGAGTATGTTGCATATTAATTGATGACATTTAGATAGGTCAAACAGTTCCAGAAGAGATAAAATCTTTGAGAAATGGAATGATGTTCAAGGAGGTTAAAATGAACCAGAGATGCCATATTATTCCATATCGATTTAGCCAATGTACAAGATATAAAGAAGTGATCAATTGAATCCGAGTGACAACAAACTGGACATTTCGAAGCCAGACTATATCCACAGGTAATAAGTATATCATCAAAAGGAAGAAAGGAATGAAGCATTTTCCATGTAAAAATAGATATCTTTTTCTGCAGTAATACATTCCACGGATGCTTTCAAGCGGGGAAATTACCTGATGAGCCTGTGAGAGTCCGATATGCAGATTTGAATGAGAAGGTGCCAGATGCATCCGGTTTCCATATAATCCTATCTTCTCTGTCCACCACAACCTCAACATTCTGCAAAAACAACAAAGTATCATTTTCCAGGAAAGGAGAAATCTGAACTAATGTATCCGATTTATCTCTGATGAAATCTGATACAGAGCAGTGCTGTAATGCATCATAGATATGACTGGGAATATTATTAATCAATGGGCCATTGGGACACCAATTAGCAGTCCAAAAATTACAGCTACCTTTACCATGGATAATCATAGAATTATTTTCTGCTATAGGATTAACAGAACAAATTCTTTTCCATGTAACAGATTTCCTATGAGAGTGAGGCAGAGACCACAGTAGTTTTGCCCATAAGGAGAAACCTAACTGACTTTTCCACCACAGCTTAAGGGAGCATGCATCTACTATAGCTTTGATGGATCTAAACCCCAAGCCATTTTGAGAAGTTGGTTTTGCTAAATCTGCCCATTTTTTCCATATCCTATTTCTTTTCCCTTCTGACTCACCCCAAAAGAATCTAGCCAGTTTTTTCTCAAAAGTTTTGATTATATATTTTGGGGGTTTAGTTACAGACCATAAATGCTGTGGCATTGAGTATAAGCAGCTTTTAATCAGAATTAATTTACCCCCTGTGCTTAGCCACTTATTTTTCCAATTTTGCAACTTCTTAACTAGCTTTTCCATCAGAGGTTGGTAATATCTATTCAAAGTTCTACCCTTGAAAATAGGGCAGCTTAGGTATTGAAATGGAAAGGATCCCTGTTTCATTTTTAATATCAACCGCATCTGATTTACTTTGATAGTTGATGCCCTTTTACTAATGTAGAAATCAGATTTATGGAAATTAAACTTTTGGCCCGAAGTGAATTCAAATATGTCAAGAAAAGCCTTAATCCTGATCAGGTTAGATTTTGAAGCTTGCATAAGGATAATAGTATCATCAGCATACATAAGGTGAGAGGTTGCTGAAATTGAAGATGGCAACTGATAGTATGAGAGTTTACTATTATGGAAAATGAATGATAAACTCCTTGAAAAAGCTTCCGAAAAAATGTTAAAGAGAAAGGGAGAGAGGGGATCACCTTGTTTAATTCCTCTTGTGGCTTTGAAAAAGCCCACTGGGTTACTATTAATAAGTATAGAAAAATAAGCTTGTGAGAGATTTGACATTACAGCATTTAAAAATTGTCCATCAAAACCAAACTTCATAAGAATATTTTTGAGAAAATCCCAATTTACTCTATCAAATGCTTTTTGTAAATCTAGCTTTAGAATACAGTTAGGAACTCTAACCTTTTTGTCAAGAAATCTAACCATTTCCTGAAGATAGAGAATATTATCCGAAATATCCCTATTTTTCATGAAAGCTGATTGATTTTGGGAGATCAATTTCTCCATATAGGGTCTTAATATTTCCATTAAAACTTTAGAACAGATTTTATTGAGAGCATTGGATAGGCTAATCGGCCTAAAATCATCGAATGAACATGGAGTAGTTTTTTTTGGTATTAAGGTTATCCATGTGCTGGATATGCCTTTAGGCAAGGCTGAACCCCTAATAAAATCATTAACTGCATCAACTAGATCATATTTTATAATGGGCCAGCACTTAGAATAAAATTTACTGGTAAAGTCATCTGGACCCGGGCTACTATTCTTACTTAATCCTTTAATTAGCGCCTCAACCTCAGATTCTGAGGCTGGTTTTGCTAATTCTAGGTTATCCTGAGCAGTAATAATGTTAGGAATTTGACTTAAAAATGTGAATAGTAAGTATCATTAGGTCCTTGATTTGGTTCAGTTAACAGGTCTGAGTAATAAGAGATGGCTTCCTTCTGGATATCAGTTTGAGAACTGAGCCATTGACCATCTCTATTTTTAATTTTGGATATCTGCAACCTGCAATTTTTCTCTTGTACCACCTTATGAAAGAATTGTGTATTATTATCACCTAACCTATGCCATTTCAATTTAGCCTTTTGTTTCCAAAACTTTTCCTTTTCTTTTTGAGCTCTCAGTAATAATGCTTTTTTCTCATTTAATTTAATGAGTTCAGGGTCCGAAGGATTTAAATCATAAACCGACTCCTGGATTCTTAGGGATTCTTCAGCATTAATAACATTAGTGTCAATATTCCCAAAGCATTCTCTATTCCAAACTTTTATCTCCTTCTTTACTCTGATCAATTTTAGGAAAAATCCAAGTAAACCAGTCTCTACCATTTGTTTTTCCCAGTTCATCTTAATTAGAGAGGTGAAATCAGGGCGATTGAACCATATATTTAGGAATCTAAATGGTCCAGGGTTAAGAGTAGTCAAATTAGAAATATGGAGGAGAAGAGGAGAGTGATCTGAAGTCTGTCTATTCAAAATTTGGATAGAAGAGGAAGGATATTTATAATTACAAGAGATGGTGCAGAGTCCTCTATCTAGCCTTTTTGAGGTCGGATGCCTAAGTCTGGAGTTACACCAGGTGAAAAGGTTACCAACTGTACTGATTTCCTGAATTCCCGAGGTGCTTATCCATGTGTTAAAGTCTCTAATGCTACCTAAAGAGGGAGAGCTAGGGCCTCCATATTCAGTAAGGGAGGTTATAGTATTAAAATCTCCTATGAAAATAGTGTCACCCGGGTTAATAGCTGACAATTCTTTCCATAATGCCTTTCTACCTTCCCTATTTCTAAGTGCATATATGAAAACAGCATCCATGTGTAAAATAATAGATCTATGAGATATATGAACATGCAGAAACTGCTCATGAGATGAGAGAAGGGTAACTATAACCAAATTAGACCACATAAGCCAAATTTTACCATTATACAAAGTCAGGCCATTGGAGTAGTTAAGTGTATCCATATAAGATTGAAATTTAGAGTTATCATGCATTGGTTCAATAATGCACAACAGTTGGATTTTTTTTAACCTAACTAAGTTTATTAGCCTCAGCATTGAAGATTCCATGCCCCTAATGTTCCATACTAAGAAATTTACTGAGAGAGAACCTATCATTGTTCACTAGACTTATGATTTTTAGTTGATGGTCTAAGCATCATTTTATTTATTTGGCTAAAGTAGTTAGATTTTTTACCTTTGGCCTTACCTTGCAGAAGGTTCTGCCCCTGGGTTGGTGATGAGCTCGAACTAGCCTGGAGATTTGAAGTTGCCTCCTGATCTGGAACAGATTCTTCTGGTTCATCCTGCAAAACAGAGAATCTGTTCCCCATTCTATCTTGTACAGAGGGAGTTACATTATTGTTTCTATTCAGGCATGAGAGGATTGTCCCAACCTGGATATCATCTGTGGCATATGCTGCTGGAGTAAAAATTTTTAAAGTTGTTTCCTTTAGCAGCTTGGAAATAGAATTATCTATTGTGAAGTGTGTTTTAGGACTAGAACGAATGTCTAGGGGATTAGCATTAACAATTGCAGGGGCTTCAGTAGTCCCTAAGGAAGTACTAGAGTGCAAGTTTGGGAAGGGAGTTGGTATAGTTCTAGGATTGGGCTCCATATCTTTCTCAGGAGCTGTTGAGTCAATCTGATTAGTTGAGGTAATCAACGGGGGTATATCAAACTTTTTCCCAGTAGCCTGCCACTGGGGCTGGCCATGAATTGTAATGTTATCAATAGTTTTGACATTAAGATTGGGGGGAAGACTCTACATTGAGTTTTAGAATGCCCTAATTTGGCACAATGATCACAGTAAAGGGGAATATCTTCATATTCTACTTGATATTTCCTGTTGTTAGTTACTGATCCCAGTCTAATATGATTACATAGAGGCTTTTGGAGATCAATCTCTACACATAATTTAATAGCTGAAGGTCTTGTGAGCATGTCAGTAGCTAGGTCATTTTTAATAAAGCTACCTATGCTATTACCAATGGATTTGATTGAAGCTGAGTTATAGTAGTATAGCGGAACTTCTCTAATTGTATACCAAACTAGGACAATAGGTGATTCTTTGTGAATTGAGAACTCTGGAGTCCATTTTAACATCTTGAGGAGTATCCCATTAAAATTCCAGACTCCTTTCATCCATCCTCGTTGATAGTCATTAAGTAATTCAAACCTAATAAGAACATGTTTATAATCCAGAGAACCAAGTTGATACTTACCTGTGAAGCCCACTGTTTTGAAGAATTTTTCCAGTTGCTCCATTGAACATCTACCCTTGGTGAATTTGCCAACTAAGGCATTTGCATAGTGCGAGAATAGCTTAGCTATTTGTTCATCTGAGTATAAGCAAGTCGCATCACCTAGGTGTTGTGATTTGGGGATAAGTTCAGGATTGCTAGGTAATAGCTTTGATAATGGTGGAGATTTGTTTTGTAGGATAGCTGCGAAGGAAACAAGAGGAGGAGGTTGGGTAGCCTTGTTGGTTTCCTGAACGGCCGGAATTGTTGATGCCGACATCGTTAAGAACCGTTAACGGCCAAAATAGCCGTTATCGGCTTAGGTTATCCGGCACCGACGATTCGTACAGAGACTAATCAGATGAGGGAAGAAGAATTGGGGTTAAGAGAGAAAAACAGTGAATCGCACACAAAATCGCACTCCAATCGCACACACAAACAGTGATAATCGCACACGAAAGAGTCGCAATCAAGTTTGAGCTTTTGGATCCTATCCATATGTTATTTTCTTTAAACATTCTATTTGGATCCTAAAGCTGCGTGATTGATTGGGTGATAACTTATGGGAAAGAAAATATCATTGTCAGTAGAAAACAATAAGGGAAATCCACAAGTTTAAACCTTTTTTTGAAAAAAAATGTAGGGAGTATAATACTAAACCTGATTTGTTAATTAGTTTGACATATTTTTCATTTTTATACTCTCTCTTTTTAGTTGTGTATGACATATTTTTTATTTCCATATTCTCTGTTTTGTTGTGTATGAAATATTTTTCATTTTCATACTCTCTATTTTGTTGTGTATTGTAAAGTCAAGTGATATGTATAGAATATTTAATTGACAGTTTTTGTGAACATATTAGGAAATGAAAAATTTTCCATGGTGGAACATGTAGATTATCATAAATATGCCGATTGGATTTCGCAAAGAAGGAAGTTAGAATATTATGATATTTGTGAGATATGAAAATCTGAATATTCTCCTATATATCAGACGTATTGAAGTATAATTTATTTATAAAAAATCCCTACAAATATAGTGTTGATATTATCGAATATATATGAGATATTGTGATATGAAAAATCCCTTTAATTATGGGATTTGGATATGTTTCAAGAAGCAGATAAGGAATAGGAATATTATGGAGATAATCATGGAGAGTTCCGATCTGCTCATGGCTATAAAGGGGACAACCACGGCTGCATTCAACGGTTTTAATCAGAGAAAATATACACACAGATTTTCAATCCTTTGAGAGAATTGCAAAGAGCCAGAATTCTATGTTCCAACATACGTGACCTGATGTTCAAAGTTCATAATCATATGCCTTAATTCCTCGGGAGGAGGAAATCCAGATCGACGAGTTTCGAGGTTAGAGGGAGTCTGATCAAGGCGGATCGGTAGCTAGGGGAGCTAGCAGAATTCACACGTTATAGTTAGTAAAGATAAGTATTTTTATGATGTACTTTATACTATATCTTTCTAATTAGTGGATTCATTCTGAACTGGGTCAGGCCCCACAGATGTAGGTGGATTTCACCGAACTGCGTAACCAAGTCTTGTGTCGTTAATGCTTTAATTTATTGCATACTTGGTTAGATAGGTTATGTTGAAACATACTACTAAGAATTAGAAAAATTCGGTAAAACCAAATTTCATTTGGTATCAGAGCTTGGTCACTTATTTTTCCCTTGGTTGTGTCAAGGAAAGTGTGATCTGGTTTCACCATGGCAACTAAAGAAGGATCTTCGGTGTTTCGGCCACCTCTGCTAGAAATCAACAACTACAATTATTGGAAGGCACGCATGAGAGTTTTCATCAACTTATTAGATGAACTTGCATGGTTCTATTTTGAGAATGAGTGGAATCACCCTACTGAAGATGCTGATACAAGCTCTAAGGCGAAAGAAGGAGAGTCAGGTCAAAGGGAGCAGAAACTCAAAGACAAAGCTAGTTGGACTCCTGATGACCTCAAGGCATCTCTGACAAATTCAAAGGCACTAAATGCAATCTTCACTTTGGTTGATGAAAACCAGTTCAAACTCATCTCTACATGTCATCAAGCCAAGAAAGCATGGGATATTCTGCAAACTGTTCATGAAGGAACCAGTCGAGTTCGATAATCTAAACTACAAATGCTGGCTACTAAGTTTGAGGAGCTCAAGATGGAAGAGGATGACACCATTTCTATATTCAATAGAAAACTCAAGGACATCTCCAATATGGCATACCAACTTGGAAAAGTCTACAGAGAGGCAAAGCTGGTGAAAAAGACCTTGAGATCACTTCCTAAAAGGTTTGCGATGAAGGTTGCGCCAATAGAAGAGGAAAGAGATGTAGCCACCATGAGCTTAGACGAACTAATGGGATCATTACAGACATATGAGATGACATTTCAACCAGCTACAAAAAGGGTCCAAAAGGAGTTGGCATTCAGAACATCTTCATCAAAGGACAATCACAATTCTGACAGTGATGAATCTAAAAAACTTGCACTTATCACAAAAAATTTCTCAAAAATGCTGAAGAAAATAGTAAACAAAAATCCCATGAGAGGTTTGGAGGAAATAGATCAAGGTCACAGGATACTGGTATTAATCGTGGAACAAGGTTTGAGCAAGAAAATCAGCAGTTCTCCAGAAATTAAAGTAGTGAACTAAAATAGCCTGGATGAATTCAATGCAGGGAATGTGAAAGATATGGTCATATTCGGGCTGAATGTGCAAATACTCAGAAGAAACAAGGAAAATCTTATGTCATCTCGTGGAGTGAAGATGAAGAAGAATAGAAAGACGAAGAGGAACTTGTAAGCAACCATGTGGCATTTGGAGCAAAAATTTATGATGCATCGAAGAATGGATGTTCCAACACACTGGATAAAGTTGAAGATGTATGTTCCAACATAGATCCATATGAAGCATCCAATGATGAAGACGATGAACTTACTGTTAGTGATGAAGAAATCTACAACACTTATGAAAATATGTATGCCATGTGGCTTCAAGTGGTTGATACAAAGAAATAACTGGAGGAAAAAATGTGCAGTTGATGGAAACAGAAAGAGAACTGCATGTAAAAGTTGTTGAACTCATAAAGGAAATTGAAGAATTAAATGAAAAGCTGATATTAGCAGCCAAGAGAGCTAATACTTCTGAAGCAGTAATTTCTAAACTGAATTCTGGAAAAGCTAAGCTTGATGATATTCTGGATATGGGAAAGAATTTTGGAGATCGACACAGAATTGGGTATAACATAGGCACACTCAAGCTTGAGACACACGAGTTACTCCAGAATCCAGTGAATCTCAAAACAAAACTTTGAGAGATAAGGAGAAAGTTTGGCAAGCCCTATCAAAGGAAACCTCTCATCTGCAGCTACTGTTCATACCTAGGTCCGAGGATAAATGTCAGAAACTATTTAGAGATCAAATGGTAGGAGGTCAACTCGTTTTATGTTCCAACATAGGCGAAGTCCAGAAAACCAGAATTGTTAGAAAGGTATGGGTTGTCAAAAGATATGGTACATGCCTTGTTGCACATACTTCACTTATATCATATTCCAGAGATTCGTGGTACTTTGATTGTGGATGCTCTCGCCATATGACTGGAACTCAAGAATTCCTTACAAATATCACACCTTTCGATGGTGGTTATGTTACATTTGGTGATGGAAAGAAGAGTAGAGTGGTTGGAAAAGGTGAACTACAGATTGAAGGATTTACAGTATTCACTAGTGTGCTGTTCGTGGAAGACCTGAAGGCCAATCTACTAAGCATAAGTCAATTGTGTGATGATTATATGATTGTGGAATTTCAGAAAGACAAATGTATAGTGAAACACGAGGAAGCCAAGGTTCTTTCAGGCATACGATTATCAGATAATTGCTATCTGCTGGAACAAGAAGTACGATGTATGATCTCGAAGCAAGATGATGGATTTCTGTGGCATGGAAAGCTCGGTCACATCAATTACAAAACCTTGGTGAAAATTGCAAATGCAAAAGTTGTACGAGGTATGCCTACCTTAACAAGCAATGATGGAATTGTGTGCGGACCATGTCAACAAGGTAAACAAATTCAATCTCCCCACTCGTTAGTTCAATATATAACCACCTCAAGAAATATAAAATTATTTCATATGGATTTGATTGGTCCAGTCAATACGCCTAGTATGGGTGGAAAGAAATATATCTTTGTATGTGTTGATGATTTCTCCAGATATACATGGGTAGCTTTTCTTAAAGAAAAATCTGATACCGTGGAAGTATTAAGAAGTCTGGTGATAAAGTTAAGGACTAAAAAGGAAGTCCAGTTGGAAAGATTGTTCAAATTTATAGTGATCATGGTATAGAATTTGAAAATTCTCAATTCAGTGATTTCTATGATGAGCTTGGTATTCAACATGAGCTTTTTGCACCAATAACTCCTCCGCAGAATGGTTTCGTGGAACTGAAAAACAGAACCTTGCAGGAGATGGCTCGAGTTATGTTAGCCGAGAAAGAAATTCACAAAAAATGATGGGGAGAAGCTATTAACATATCTTGCTATACGATTAATCGAGTATATCTACGTCCATTCACTAGCAAAACATCTTACGAGATTTTGAAGGGCAGGAAACCAAATGTATCATACTTTCATGTGTTCGGAAGCAAGTGCTATATCCTCAGAGACAGAGAGCAATCGGCAAAATTCGATAATTGTAGTGATACTGGAATTTTTCTTGGGTATTCTGTCAACAGCCGTGTTTATCGTGTTTATAACAATAGGTTAAACACACTTATGGAGTCTATCAATGTTATTGTGGACGATTCTGAAGAAGGACAAAACCCAGATATCGGAGAAGAAGAACCTGGTCACGCTGATTTCCAACACAGCCTCATCAACCTGACAAGGAAGATTCATCACATGTTAGAACATCTGAGCAGACTAATGTAGAACCAGTTGATCCTAAGCATGTTGAAACATCATCCTCCACTGGTGTATCCTATGTTCCAACAAAGGATCAACCTGAATCAATGGCACAGAGTACTCGACCATTTCCTTGGGTGGATTACAGGAAATTGGCGGGATTACAATGCTTCATCTCTTTCGCTGAACCAAAGAATTATGAGGAATTACTGGATGGATACTGGATTGCTGCAATGCAATAAGAACTAGATCAGTTTGCGAGAAACAATGTATGGTATCTCACTCCTCGCCCTAAGGGTGTTAATGTCATCGACACAATGGATTTTCAAAAATAAATCTGATGCTGACGGACATGTTACTCAAAACAAAGCTAGACTGCTTGCTCAAGGATACACACAAGTTGAAGGTATTGACTTTGATGAGACATTCACACCAGTTGCCAGGTTAGAATCAGTTCAAATTTTACTTGCTATTGCCTGCTCTATGAACTTTACTTTGTTTCAAATGGATGTCAAGATTGCGTTTCTAAATGGTGTGGTAAATGAAGAAGTTTATATGGAACAACCTAAAGGATTTGAGGATCCTCATTACCCTCATCATATATATCGCCTCAAGAAGGCCTTATATGGTTTAAAGCAAACACCTTGGGCATAGTATGAACGACTTACTAACTTTCTTCTTAAGAAAGGTTATCATCGAGGGAGAGTAGATCGCACTTTATTTGTGCTTGATGAGTCATCAAAAATTCTGATTGCTCAAACTTATGTGGATGATATAGTATTCAGCTCTACTTCACCATCTATGGTACAAGAGTTTGTCACAGTTTTGCGCTGAGTTTGAAATGGGCATGGTTGGAGAGCTCACATACTTTCTAGGATTGCAAGTTAAGCAAGGAAAACATGGCCTGTTCATAAATCAAAGCAAGTATGCAATGAATCTCGTGAAGAGATTTGGTTTAAGCAACGCCCGAGCAGTTCGAACACCTATGGGGGGTTTCTGACAAACTGTTCAAGGATGAGAAATGAGTTTTAGTTGATCAAAAGTTATACTGGGGAATGATTGGGAGTCTATTGTATTTAACAGCAAGTAGACCAGATATATGTCTTAGCGTTGGGATATATGCAAGATTCCAGGTTGATCCAAAAGAGTCTCATCTCACAACAGTCAAAAGAGTTATTCGATATGTAAGTAGGACTTCTGAGTATGGTGTCAGGTATTCTAAGAATCAAGATTCTGAGTTGATTGGGTACAGTGATTCTGATTGGGCTGGTAATGCTAATGATCGAAAAAGTACTACATGTGGATGTTTCTTTATTGGCACGAATCTAGTTTCTTGGTATAGTAAGAAATAGAATGCAATCTCTTTATCTACCGCAGAAGCTGAATATCTTGCTCCTTGAAGTTGTTGTGCACAATTGTTATGGATGAAGCAAATGATGAACGACTATGGAATTCATCAAGGCCCGTTGAAGATCTTATGCGACAACACAAGTGCTATTGATATTTCAAAGAATCCAGTCCAGCACTCTCGAACTAAGCATATTGATATAAGACATCATTTTATTAGAGATTTTGTTGAAAGGAAGGAAGTTGTGGTAGTCTATGTTCCAACACACGAGCAATTTGTTGATATTTTTACAAAGCAATTGGACACTACCACGTTTGAAAGTCTCAGACAACACTTAGGTGTATGTCAAATTTAAGGTAATCCATGCCTTTAGTTAAATGTAAATATTTTATTTGTTGATTATTATCTGTAGAAAAAATTAGAAAAACAAAAAAATTATATGAAAAGAAGAAAAGTTGTGCAAAAATAGAAGAAGAATAGTTGGGTAATTAGAAGTTATGATATGTTGGAAGTTGGTATTTTTTTTGAGTTTATGTCTTGAGTTGACAAGAGAGAAAAGCCACATCATTACTCATCTCAAAAAAGGAAAAATGTTTCACGGCAACCAAGGAAGAGAGTTGAAGAGTTTGTGTTGAATTCAAAGTTATTCAAGTCTTTCCAAATCCTCTCTTTTCGGCCACTCTCCCATTCTACTTGGTGTTCTTCGAAGTTGTGTTGCAAAATCTCCCCACGATCTTTCTCCCGCAACAACTTCATGCCAGAAAATGTCTTCTACCACAAACTCTCCCCCGGTCGAATCCGAAACTCACGAAGCTCTCAAACTTCCAGAATTTGACAATGCTGAACAGAGAGGAGAAGAATTCAAAGCCGGTGGCTCTGGTCTGGGTAATGGAGATCAGGATGGAAGCCCCAGTAACAAAGGAAAGGGCCTGTTTCAAAAGGTAACTAACCCTGATCCTCCAACTCTTAAAATCCATGGGATGGAATTCAAGATTATAGATGATATATTCGAATGGTTGGATGATAATAGATTGATAGTAGACTTGACAAAGATTAAGAGTATAGAGAGTGAATTTCTGAATGTTAAGGTCAAAGAATATGTGATCGGGAATATTGGAGATTTGTGGAATGTCGAAAACTATAAAGTGAAGTTCCTGATGGGGAGGTATGATGAGTACATAGGGAAGGACAAGTTTTATATTTATTCATCTATTCCTCGTCCAAACCGTGTTGTTACGAGAGAAATTAGTGATGAGGAGGCTGTAGGACAAGAAGTGATTACAGATAGGTTGCCTGTAGGATTTTTTTATTTGAGGGAAGCTCAGAGATTGGAAGAGCTGACGAAACCAATAATTATTGAAGTATCTGACAGTGAGGAAGAGGAACATGCTGCCTATGTTCCAACACAACAGGCTGGGGATGAAAATAGTGTAGAGATGGATGTTGATGATGATATGGGAGGAAAAGACCAAGTTAAGATAAATGGTGATGCATATGATGACAAGGAAGGAGCTCACAGTGAAGAACCAATCGCAGAACCAAGTGAATCAGAAGAAGTGCAAAATGTTGGAACACAGGCTCCTAGAACTGAAGGAGCAGAGGATACCCAGTATGTTCCAACACAGGAACACCCTAAGATGAACTATTCAAGTGATGAAGTGCTAAATGAGTTCTTACAGTCGATTAAGGGCAAGAGAAAGGTGGTTGCAACAGAATATTCTCCACCAACAAAAAAGGCCAAGAAGAATCAGGAATCTACCCAGAGGAAAGTGCTTCCTCCCCTCCCTGTATGCGATGCACTTTCTTTCTCATGCTTTGATTTAAAATCTAAAGATATGGGAGAAGTTTTTGCTGAGAGGAAGTTTATTACTGAGAGACATGTAGACCTGGAGGCATACAGGAATAGTGGTTTTTCAAATTTTCAGGATTTAATAGGAATGAAGAGGGCGACCACTGTCCTGCTTCAGTATAATAGGCAAGTGGTCATTGAGGTTTACGCCAACTTGATGGTTGAAAATTTGGAAGCTGACTCTCCCTGGTTTGGAAGGGTGTATGTGCGAGGAAAGATTTTGGATCTCTCAGCTGCCAGAATAAACAAGGTTTTGGGACTGCAAACACCAGAGTTTGAGGGGGTCTTTCCTGAGGATTAGGAGTAACAGATGATCAAATACTGGAGACAATCTCAGGAGGATACAAGGCTAAGTGGCCTGAAGTAGGGTATTCACAAGCTTCATGTTTGTCATCAAGATTCTTTGGCCTGTATCAGATAGAAGTTTATTGTTGGATGCCATCCTCGAACACGACTGCCCTGACAAGATAAATGGCCAAGTTACTGTTCTATGTTGGAACATAGAAGCCAGTCAAGCTTGGGCTGTTTATTCAGTAGAACCTGGTGAGGCAAGCCACAACTCCCAAAGAAAAACATGTCATTGTCTATCCCTGTTTGATTTTAGCGTTGGCTAAGAGTTCTAAGGTAAAGGAGAAGGAAAAATATATGATTATAGACACGGAATTCCTAAGGCCGAACAAGAAGACATTTGGATTGAGGTATGTTCATGATCTACCATGGAGTCCTTCTGGGTCTTCTTCTTCAACTACTGAAAAGAAGGCTAAACTGGTGTCCTGAAAGCAAGATTGGGGGCAATATCCATTCAAATGGCAACACTTGAAGCAGAAAAGGTAAAATTGGAGATTGAAAAAGCGCAGCTGGAGGCCTGCTCCTGAAAAGATTTTTTTATATGCTCCAACATAGATGTCACAGTCAGGGGGGCCTACTTTCTGCTTATGTTTTTTTTTGTTTTATTTGCCTTTGGCATATTTATGGCCCCACGGGGAGAATTTTGGATATTTTTATGAAATTCTGGTATTCAATTTTTAATCAGATTTAGTATTGTGCATATGTTCCAACATAGGTGGAAGACCTATGTGTTTAAATACAAGTTTTTCGTTGTGATATTAATGGCCAAAAATTTTGGGTCCACAAAATGTCAAAGGGGGAGATCGTAAAGTCATGTGATATGCATAGAATATTTAATTGGCAGTTTTTATGAACATATTTGAAAACGAAAAAATTTCATGTTGGAACATGTGGATTATCATATATATGCCGATCGGATTTCGCAAAGAAAGAAGTCAGAATATTATGATATTTGTGAGATATGGAAATCTGAATATTCTGCTATACATCAGGCGTATTGAAGCATAGTTTATTTATGGAAAATCCCTACAAATATGGTGTTGATATTATCAAATATATGGGAGATATTGTGATAAGGAAAATCCCTTTAATTATGGGATTTGGATATGCTTCAAGAAGCAGATAAGGAATAGGAATATTATGGAGATAATCATAGAGAGTTCCGATCTGCTCATGGCTATAAAAGGGGACAACCACGGCTACATTCAACGGTTTAATTAGAGAAAATTAGCACACAGATTTTCAATCCTTTGAGAGAATTGCAAAGAGTCGGAATTCTATGTTCCAACATATGTGACCTGTTGTTCAAATTCAAAATCATATGCCATAATTCCTTGGGAGGAGGAGATCCAGCGTCGATGAGTTTCAAGGTCAGAGGGAGTTTGATCAAGGCGGATCAGTAGCTAGGGGAGCTAGCAAAATTCACACGTAATAGTTAGAAAAGATAAGTATTTTGTATAATGTACTTTGTACTATTCTTTCTAATTTGTGGAGGTGGATTTCACCGAACTGCGTAACCAAGTCTTATGTCGTTAATGCTTTAATTTATTGCATACTTGGTTGGATAGGTTATGTTGGAACATACAAATAAGAATTAGAAAAATTCGGTAAAACCAAATTTCATGTATGACATATTTTTCATTTTCATACTCTCTCTGTTTTGTTTTGTATGACATATTTTTCAAATTCACAAGTACATCTGTTACGCCACTCCCTCCCCCTTCTCCTCTCTTCGTCGGCGGCATTGTCTCCTCCCTTGGCTGGGCTGCATCGATTTTGGGTCCGCCGCATCGATTCTGCGTCCTCCGCATCAATTCTGCGCTCACTGCATCTCCTCGCCGCGTCGCCTATGCCGCTAGATTCTCAGCGCTAGATAAGTCAGTTCCTTGTTTGTATTATTGTTATTAAACATATCTAGTTTGTATTGGTTTTTATTAATTGTTTTTTTGGTTGCAATGGTTTGTATCAGTTCGTATCAGAGCAAAGCGAAAAAATTTCTAGTAGCCAAAAATTCAACATAGATTTCAAGTTTTGTTTGAATTTATTTTCAAAAAAATCAAACTAAATTTCATTGGAATACTTCTGCTGCCAGACAACTCGCCGCAGCCACCGTTCAACTCCGGCGACTCCATCCGTCTTCTTCGATTAGCATCTCCTCCAGCTCCGACTGACCATTTGAAGCCACCGTCTAAAGCAACTTCAATTACTGCCAAACTTGATCGTCGCCGATTGCATTGAAATCCAGCTCTGATCGACGTAATCCACAGCTATCATCACCGTTGTTCCAGCCGAATCTCCGTCGCCACAGCCCACTGCTCAGCTCGTTGTGAGCTTCAAATCCGATCGTCTCCAGTCTTCCGCATCGATCTCCACCTCCGGCGAGAATCCATCATATAGATTTGGGTATTCCTCTCCAGCAGTGCTTTGTCACCAACGTTTTTGTTCAGTTTCTCCGACAGCGTCTGCGCCAGCTCGTTCCAATTTGCCATCGATCTTCAACGTAGTCTGCAGTTCCAGGTCGATGTCGCAGAAGGTAATTAAGCAAAGAAGAAATTGACGCGTGGAAAACACGTGCAAGCCACCAACCATGTACGTGAATTTCACGCGCGTGATAGTTGAGGTGCGTCGGCTCACACGCTCAGCTCTTGATCTGTACCTTCATCTTACGAGTTGGTCTATTTTTTTTGTGAGCCAGTAGCCTTTTTTCGCGAGTTGAAGCCAATTTTTTTGGTTACATCAGCATATAGTCACTGCCTAGTTAGCGTCGAGTCATTGTTTATTAGCAGAACTTCGTAGGAATGGTGTGGGACGTTTATCTCCATTTATTTTTGAAGATCTTTCACGTTTCGAGGACAAAACTTTTTGACCTCGGAGGGAATGATACGAATTAAGTTTTATTTATTTATTTTTATTTATTAGGGTTTTTAGAAGATAACAGTATACTCTTTTTCCACTGGATTTTTTTAATGAGGTAGTGTGACCATTTATTTTATTTTAGAATAAAGCTCATTAATTCAGCCATGTTGGCCTTGGAAGGATTAATATTTCGGTCATGCATTTATTTTAGGGCTTAGAATATTCAGTTTTGATGTGATTAGAATTAGATTTTGTAAGATTAGATAACGCAATATTCATTCAAGATTTATCTTGAAGAATATAGTCATTTATTTTAGGTAGTTTAGTTAAATATGGTTTTAGCTTCTTAAAGCTGGCATAATCCTTTTCAGTTTCTTGTTTGTATTTTTGAAGACCATACCTATGTACTATAAATAGGGGTGGTTTTCAACATTATTTTGACTGAACACTTTTATCAATCAAATATACAACCTATTGAATTCATACTCTCTGCTTGCAAGCTATTCCATTTTTTCTTAACCCCGATGGTTAGTTAAGTATCAATAAACCTTATAATATGATCCTAAAGGGTTAGTTAGAGAGCAAGTCGAAGTTAGGCATACCCTGAGAGTTAGACTCCTGAATTTCGTGCGAGATAGTGAGGGTTTGCGAAATCCCTTCACCAGATCAAAGATATTAATTCCGCAATTAAGAGTATTCACAAGGAGATTCATATCAGTATCCATCTGTTTCTGAGGCTTGCTGCCGAAAACCTAGGTTTTCAGCAGGCTTTTTTTGGGACCTCAGAAATAGGTTCCACATTCGGAACCTATTTCAGACCCCAATAGAAGGCGGTTTTTGAACCGCCTTTAATCGATTCAATCAAACGCATGACCAAAGAAGACACTTGAGGTTCAATAAAACCGCCTTTAATAGGCTCTCTCCCCACTAGTGATACTACCCATGTACAAGCGGTCATCTAATTATTTATTATTTAAATTTTTTACTTTAATCATATAAATAAATTGATATAAGAAAGAATGTTACTCCCTCCATCCCAACTTTATTTATAGAAAGTATTTTTTTTAAATTGATCAGAACTATTTTTCATTCAATAATATCTTTAATTGCATATATTTGAAAATAATTATAAAATGATATTATAAAATATATGTTAACACGATTCTTACAATATCACACTTGATAACTGATAATATATTAATTTATATATTACTTGAATTTTACTTTTCAAATTAACTAATTTTTACTAAATGAATAGTAACCAATGTTAATAGAGCTGAAACAAAGAGTGTATGTGAAATGCAATTATAGCGGTTTATATATATATAATATAATATATATATATATATAATATAATATAATATATATATAATATATATATAATATAATATAATATATATATATATAATATATATAATATAATATATATATAATTTTTCATTGATTTCAATCATCTATTTGAATTAAATATATTAAGTATTAAATATTTTGAATTAAACTAGTATAAATACAAAGTGCATAATCGTAGTCCGGATGTTAAAAAATACCCATCTCGCAATATCCGACCCCTCCCAATGCCGGCTTGGTTTAAAATGGCTAGGTACATTTTCATTTTTCAGAGCTGAATATTCGGCTCAGTTTTACATTTTGATGGGTTCGAGTCCGGACCGCAAAAATATATTTCCCAGTACTATGGATA
This sequence comes from Rubia yunnanensis, assembly GCA_037428765.1. Classification (NCBI taxonomy): domain Eukaryota; kingdom Viridiplantae; phylum Streptophyta; class Magnoliopsida; order Gentianales; family Rubiaceae; genus Rubia; species Rubia yunnanensis. The sequence goes on along the minus strand of CM075062.1, from coordinate 31,154,501 downwards.
TCCAGTAAAATTAAAATATATTTATTTAATTTAATTTAAACAATATTTCTACACATCTACTTCCAATTCTCAATTGCCCATATCTATGTAATATTAATTACTAAATAATGTGAATTTACATAATATTTAAGTGCTACATTTTCAGGCATTCCCCTTCTATTCTGAGTTCTCAATTGTTCCTTTTGTGTTTGGGTCTTTCCCTTTTAGCCTCATGTTTTCAATTATAAGCCCGATTACTTTTTTTTTTAAGCAAATCCCATATCAGATTTCAAGCAAGAATGAAGAAAGAACATGCTATATCATCAAGTAATTGCACGAAATGAAATCTACACTTTGAAATTCCAAGTCCAATTTAATGGTGAATACAAATTCCATATAGTAGTAAAATTATATCATCAATAGCCAGTTCCCCTTCATGTTCCTTCCGTTTGTACTTTGGCAAACTTACGCGCACCCTCCATCCACACCCCCTAGATTTCTTCTCTCCAGATTTCAATCCGCTCTGCTGGTGGAAGGCCTCTTTCCAGAGTATTTCTTCTTTCCCAGATTGAATGGAATGTATTTGTATTTGATCATGTGCATGATCTGGCGCTTCATTGTCAGGACAAACATGACAATCCAATAGCACAACAGTATAGGCCAAAAGACGGGGACATCTAATATAGAAAAGAATGTCATCAGGAATGCAACGCAGAAGGCCTTGGTTATGGCATACCAGAACTTAAACTCTGGAAGACGGCGGATGAAAGGTTTGAATTCATCAGAGTCCTTAGTTGGTAACATGGGTCCATCAGAAGATTCCATTTCAGGGTCAACGAGAGGGGAGAGAAACCCAATGAGCAAATTGAGGATATATATCCCCAATCCGTAAGTAATAATGTAGAAACCTTGAACATAGAAAACTCTGAGTGCATAGAGAAACAATCATATTCTATCAGTAGGTCAAATTGAAAGTTTTAAATTTAGTTTTCCATCATAAATTTCACACTCCCTCCGTCCCAGACTAAGCTGCATAGATTTTTTTTTTTCACGGTATTCAAGAAATATGTTTGACCATTAATATGTTTAACTACGTATAATAACAGTGAATAAAAAGTCAATATTTAGAAACTACTTATTAAGACGAATCCAACAATATCAGATATGATAATATTATTGCTTATATATCATTTCAGATACGTGATCAAAATTTGACAAGGTTAATGGTCAATTAATAAAAGACGAGAAAGTCTTAGGAAAGGCGGCCTTTTCATAAGCTTATGGACAGTCCTCAGGGGCATTTACCTTAAATTTTGTAATTTTTTATAAAATTTAAATATTGCATTTTATAAGTTAAAACAAGTAATAATATGTATTTGAAGGTGAAAATATAAAAATATATGATATAAAAAAATATTTTCAAAATTTTTAAATTTTGTATGTAATTTAAGAAATGCAGTGTATAAGGTAAGAAATAAGTGGTCTGTCCATAAACTTATGGATAGGCCGCCTGTCAGGAGACCTACTCATAAAAGACATAGTCCAGGTTAATTTGGGGCAGCGGGAGTATCAAATTTTATCAACTAATAGAGAAAACATAAATCAAGAGGCAAACAAGCCTACCAACATTTCCAACTAACTGAAAGAAGAAATTATATTGGTTTGTCTTTTTACATGATACCTCACACCAGATTGCAAGAGAATATACATAACATATGTTATTTCTTAAAAAACCAGATCCATATGATCATGCTCGTGAGGTATCATGAGTGAATTTAGCAGTAGCAAGCAATCCCATGCACAAGGTACAGTCTTTGCAAAAGGGCAAATGAATGAGGATCGTATCTATTAGGCGGTCTGACAAGAGACACTTCCTCTTACTAACATTCTTTAACTCATCGACTGGATTGATTAAAGCAATGGGCAAATATTAGGAGCATTGCTGCAGAAACAATCATTACTGAATGCCAATTACCCCAACATATCAGAACTTTTATTCTTTCCTTTTTATTATCTTTTAAAAGGGATCCCAGCAATCAGAACTGAAAAACCTCAAAAACAATTGTAATCCAGTTTAGTTTATTTCAGATCAATACAATTCACTCGTTAATAGTTATAATGAAACGATTTAGTTTCTGACTTGAAGTACTACCAAAATCTTAGGCCAATGTACAGTACAAGAACCCGAGTAATGACTACACATCAGACTTGAATACAAAGAACAAGATTTCCCTTAAGTGAACTTGGGGGAAAAACGACGATCCACCATGTCTTCGTCGCCATAGCCAGATGAAAAGGAAGCTAACAAACAATACGTTCCACTCTCCATAGTAAACTTCGACGCAGCTCTTAGTAAAGAAGATGGCGCTCGTCCCAGAGAGGACATCCACACGGCTTCTTTTCCCTCCATTCCGATTCACACAGATAACAAAACTGATATCCACATCTGGCCAAAGCAAACAAACAAATGAGTTAAAGAGTGATTACTGAACAATTGCATCACTGTCAAAAATTAATTTGTGCTTACCATCTCCCCTGACAGAAATGATCCGATGCCTATGTACGAAGAATTAATAAAAGTACCTGCAAATCATGTGGTAGCAGCCAGAAGAGAGTTCAATCATATGGCTGCACTTGATGCACCAGCGCCACGAGAACGTTTTAGCAAGCGAGATCAGCAGTTGTTCCTCAGCACACGAGTAGGGATGCAGCATCTTGTACTCACTACAGCTCAAATCATCATGCCAGGGAACCTTGCATCTGTCACAAAATTCACCGCCACATTTCAAACATTCCCTGCACCCTTTCCCATTCCTCTGCGCCGATAACTCAACTTTCGACATCAGATTGGAGCACTTGGGATAAGGGCAGTAAATCCTGTCTAGAACCGGAATCTGCGATTCCTTCATACGCTGTTCCAAAAGCTTCACCAACTCAGGCCTCAGTACCTTTTTGCATTCCCTCATATTGATACTGGAATTGCAACCTTGTTGAGGACATGTGGGCATTGCAGTGCCTTCGTATAGCTTAACCTCCAAGTGTTTTTTCGCACAAGACGAGCAGCGCTTGTGAAGGCAATCATGAAGTGATAACATAAGTTGAACATGAGTTTTCTCTAAGCAAATCGAACAAGTTTCCATAATAATTACAGGGTTTGTCTTCCTCACAATAAATTTCAACTTGTTTTCATCCTCAGAACCAGATCACCTTAGCAAAACATAGACAAAAAATAATAAGAATCAAACCACTTTGATCTTTTAAAATTGCACTAAACAAACAAACTAGGGTACGGACAAGAGTGATCCAGCAACAACAACAATAAAGCGTTTATCCCCGTATGTAGGAAAATGGTACAATACGGGGAATTTCAGAGTTATGAGTTATGATAGAATCTGGGGCTTGTATGATCGCAACGAAAACACACAACAGGGAAAAACATGCTAATGTTAATATTTAACAGCAGTGAAAGAAAAAAGACAGTATTAATATTCTAATTCCTTAACACATTACAACAAGAAGTAACTGAAAAGCCTAAAGGAAAAAAAACCTGAAGATTGAGATCAACCCCGCTCAGTAAAGAGTTGCAATGAAGATGTGATTAAGTGCATTGGATATTCTTATCTTTTCATGCCCCCCTTAATTTAAGGCCCATCATCTCCATTAATAACTAACTATTACTAGTCGATTGGTATTCCTACAGTAATATTTTCTGTGCAACATATATGAACTAGATAATACTCGTTCCAATGCAAGAATTTGTAAGTGAAAATGAAAAATATAACTTAATATATAATTTAAATATATAATAAATTTTTGGGCACATATCTATATGAGAATTAGACACTATACAGTATTTAAAATAAATTAATATATCTATTAATATTTTAATATAATATAATTTCTGAAAATTGAGTCGATATCTGTTTTCACACATATGTGTGTGTGTGTATTTTACGTAGACAAATATCAACGGTTGAATACAAATATTTTCCCTTATATAAAATACATTGATAAAAATAAGAAGTATTTGTTCATAATTAATCAAAAAATATTTAATTGAAATTATAAAATTATGTGATTTTTAAAAGGAAATACCAAGAGTATTATTAATTATGAATAATTGTATATGATAGCATATAACATATAAAAATAATAAATATAATTTTAAAAACATCCTAAATAACTTTAAAAGTTTATTGTATAACTTAATTAATACAGACCATAAGTAAAAAATTATAATGGATAGTTTATAACTTAATCAATATATATGTGTCGAGAGACATTCTCAGAAAAGAATAAATTATAATTCTATTGTTTAAATTATCAAATAGTAGAATTTTTTCATACAGACATTCTCAGATTGATAAATAGAGACATCTCGAAGCATAAAGTATTTAAATTATTCGAATAAATATTTATAGATTTTGATAAATTTTGTATGTTGCAATGTGCTTGAAACAATGGCACAACGAATATTTATACTTGAGAAGAAAGTGTTACTATTCACCATATATACGCATACATGCAGCGCCTTAGGGACACCAAATTTAGCCATTCCCTTTTCCCTATCATTTGTAGTTGAGGATGATGAAGTTGGAGTCTTCCACTTCGTCAGTCTTTGCTTCCAAAAATCACAAAGTAAGGCTTCAATAGATTATCAAGAAATGGAAACAGCTGGCCGAAGAGTTGGGGATGCTGATAAAGCCACAACAACAGCAGCAGCAACTAAGAGCAGTAACATTAACAAATTGCTCAAGAAAACTGATCCCCCCTCAACAACAGCAACAACTAAGAGTACCAGTAACAAAATAGCTCAAGAAAAGTGGTGAATATATACCACATAAAAAGGAAATGTATGCCAACATAATGCACATTTAATAAACCTCATGTCAAATGCATTCATCATTTCCTTTCGTTCTGTATTGCTACTTATCATTGTACTGTTTGAATTTTCATCAAAATCAGCAGCATTTCCCATTATCCCAACCTATTAGGAAAACAATTGGCACAAATATACTTAAGAAACCCATGCAATCAAGTGATAACAGACACCCACAAACACAATAATCACAGGGCTTCACATTACAGTTATTTAGAGAGCACGACAGCAAGTAGTCTTGCTGAATCCCACGTTGAAAATACACTTGTGTATGTGTAAAATGAAGTACATTATGCAAGTAACAGGAAGTAAGTACAAAGAAGGATATCACAGTGTATATTCTGATTCACATGAAACAAAATACATTGTTGGCAAAGTTACTGAAATTTGCACAGGCATAAGTGAGAAATACATCAAGTAACAAATAAGAAAGTTTGGTCAATGTTGAAGCAGAATATATGTCATTCTATTTAGTTACCAGTATATGAAAAAAGTAGCTTGTTCTCACTTTGACATGTTTATCCACAGTGCTAATGTGCAAGTTTTCAAGGTTCAATTTGGTACGAGTAAGCCCTTGGTTGTGCAAGTAATTCACCTGAAATAGAAGTATAGAGGCATACTTTAAAAAGCGCGCTTAAACCGCTGGGCACTCCCCTGAGCACTTTGTATGGAGAAGCGCTGACGCCGACGAAAAGCGCGCGCTTATTAGCGCTTTCAGCGAAGCGCGAAGAAAAGTGCACTTTTCGTTTACGGGCTGAAATGGGGCTTTTTATTTTATATTCTTTTTTTTCTAATGAAATGAGTTGGGCTGAAAAGAGTTTGGGCTGAAATGAAATAGTATTAGAGTTAGAATAAGTTAGGAAATTAAACCAAAAAAAAATTGGCTCAGTTACTCTCATCTTCACCGACGCAGCCTTGTCTTCACTTCCTACGGCCTCGTCTTCACTTCCGCAGCTTAGTTTCCCTGCTCCCGTTTTCAAAAACCAACGGCAACAGCAACATATGAGGTACATCAAGAAGAGATCGAGGGAGATATGGGAAATGATATGGAAGATGACATGGAGTTTAGGGATGGAGATGAGGTTCATAGGGATACTTTTAGTGAAGATTATATTGATTTTTCCGATGACTAGAGATTAGAGCCTTAAATGATCTCATAATAATTTAAGAACCCTTGGATCTTAGTCGTTTAGTTCTTCTTACCACCCTCAAAACTTTGAATTTGGTATTGTGTTGAAAGTTTTATTTATCTTTTATGATATTGTGTTATTATTCTAAGTTCTATGTTTTGTCTTTGATGAAATAATCCTAGTACATGTTTTGCAAGAGCTTTTTTTCCAAAAAGCGAGAGCTTGCGCTCAGCGCTTCGGTAAATTTTACCATTAGAGCTTCGCTGCACTTTGTGCTTTTTAAAACCCAGCCACTATCTAAAATATTCAGATTTCATAAATGATCCTGACTCCAATCAAAAGATCCCTCATCACAATCCAAATGATTCTTACTTGTCGGGAAACAACAGGTCCACCAACTGTGTCATCTCCCACTTTGTAAGAAAGAAATTTCCAGAAATTAGAAGTCATTTGTACTTTACAAGTTAAATGTTACATTCTCTCCCTCATGTAGATAGAGCCATAGCAATCAACCAAAACCAACAAAGAACAATAAACCAAAGCAACATGCTCAATTAACACAGTATTCAAGAAAAGCATACTGCTAAAGCAATGAGAAATCTTCAACAATATAGCTAATACGATAATGTTTTAGTATTTTCTTTGTCTATCAACATATATGGAAGTTCAAAGCAAGTATGGAGAACTCACAGCTATTCGCTTCTAAACTTAGTTAACTAAACAAATAAATGTATATGAATAAAAATCAGCTATCAGCAAACTTTTATTTCTTCCTTTTAAATTTTTTAAAAATAAAGTGTCAAGAGGTAGATATCACGATTGATCCCAATGTTAGACATGACGACTTCCAGTGTTGGGACACGCAATAATATCCATCCTTACCAAACAAATTTCTTTTGGCTTGTAGCTAGACTCCCATTTCAGTGTTTCCTCTAGCACTTTCTTCGGCCTGTCAACATTACAGTTGCGGGCTTCCAGATATCTCTTCAAGCACGCAGCAATGCAGCATAGCAAGCTGTGTTCTGGTAAAGTACCCAGCACAGCCTTAAGTTCACTAACCTGCAAGAAAAGTAAGATGTTCACAGTGAAGCTTCAACTCACATTCTATTCGATGAAATATGAAACAGAAAAAAAGTAACTTACAACGGGAACAGATGTTTAGATTCAGTTCTTACTTATTACTACCAAAACCATTTAACTAAAAAACTAAAAACATTAACACAGATCAGTGTCTAAGCATCACTACAAACAATCAAAATCATCACATACACAATTTATAACTACAAAAGTTGCAGTACTTGGATATTCATCTTATGAAACCCTTCACTTTCACTGATCTAACATTGCAAGATCAATATCAAGCCAGGTAGCAAGAAGGTGCCTCAAGTCTATCAGAAAACAGTAAACTTTGCTGCGTAGTCAGACAAATACAGTGAGTTAGTCATGCAATGCAAATTATCAAACACCTTGTGTTCTGGCATTGGAACTTGAAAGTAACCAAAAAAATATGGATTTAACACACAAAGAAATTAGAATTCAACACAAAAAGGATGAAATCATCAAGAACACGAAAAAGAAATTTTAATCAAACATAAAAAGGCTGAATTTAATTTGAGGAGGCAAACAAAATTACCCTTGCTCAGTTGCTCTCTCACCACGACGTAATTAACGGATGAAGGAGAACTCGTGAGCTGTAGGAAGGAGAGAAAGATAGATGAAGGGACGAAGGAAGGAGAAGGAAGGAAAAGGAGAGGAGAGGTAATTTGGGAAGCTCAAAAGTTCTTTCTGCAATCAGTACAGTGCTGGTGCATCGTTAGCTACCCAAATTAATTACGAGTGTATTACATTTTTAATTAATTTTTTAAAGTTGTGTGTAAATTTGTGTACCTGACACGTAGTAAGAATAATATAAAATTGCTATATAATAAAAAACTAAATTGTTTTATTAGTCTCCTACATAGTATCGTATAGCATATTTTAGTCCTCGTTTGTAAATCAACCGTCTTACAGTACCCCACAAATTCAAAACAATATGTTTTGATCTCCAGAGGTGGTTTTAAGGCAAGACTAGGTGGTTTTCCGATATAGCCAGGGGGTATAATGATAATTTTACTAATTAAAAAACATTTTCAATTAAATATTCCTAATTTTAATATTTTCTTTTTCATTATTTTTTCACTTCCGCCTTCCCCCGCCGCAACGGAATTCCGCCGCCTTCATCCTCGTCTTCATTTCAACCTTCATCCTCGTCTTCATCCTCACCTTTCGCCGCCTTCATTCTCGTCTTCCGCCGCGGCGACGGCACCGGATTTGGTTTGGGATTTCCTAGACTAGACGAATAAGGGCAGAGAGAGAGGGCCTTCTCGAGGACCTGCCCAGTGAGGGTTGTCTCCCCAAGACCAAGATCGTCTGCCCATCGATGGCCATCTCCAACGAAGCGGCAGCAACAGAGACTGCTCTAGAGGTGCAGCCGACATTGAAATGTGAATGATGTTGTAATAGAGGTCTTGGGGATGCTGTAAAGTCGGAGATTTGCATTGAATATTTAATTGGCAGTTTTTGTGAACATATTTGGAAACGAAAAACTTTCCATGTTGGAACACTCGGGATTAGTTGGTTTATGCCAAGATGATTTTACGAAAAAAGGGAGATAGAATATTATGGTATTTATGATTTATGGAAATCTGAATATTCTTCTATGAATGAGGTGTGTGAAGCATAGTTGATTTATGGAAAATCCCTACATATATGGAGTGGTTATTTGTGAATATATGGGATAGATTGTGATAAGGAAAATCCATTTTTTTGTGGGATTTGGATATGTTTCAAGAAGCAGATTTGGAATAGGAATATTGTGGAGATAATCATGGAGAATTCCAAACTGCTCATGGATATAAAATGGGACAAGCACGGTTGCTTTCTGTACGGATTTAATAGAGCAAAAAATCTGCATACTGATTTTTTAGACTTTCAAGAATTGCTAAGAGCCAGATTCCTATGTTCCAACATACCTGACCTGCTGTTCAAAGTTCAGAATCACGTACCTTAATTCCTCGGGAGGAGGAGATCCAGCGGCGACGAGTTTCGAGGTCAGGGGAGTCTGATCAAGGCGGATCAGTAGCTAGGGGAGCTAGCGGAATTCACACATCATAGTTAATAAAGATAAGTCTTTTGTAATATTGTACTGTATCTTTCTAATTAGTGGATTCATTCTGAACTGGGTCAGGTCCCGCAGATGTAGGTGTATTTCACCGAACTGCGTAACCAAGCCGTGTGTCATTTGTGCTTTAAATTACTACGTACTTGGTGAAATAGGTTACGTTGGAACATATTAATAAGGATTAGTCAAAATTCGGTAAAACCAAATTTCAATTGGTATAAGAGCTCGGTCACTTATTATTCCCTTGGTTGTGTCAAGGAAAGTGTGATCCGATTTTACCATGACGACTAAAGAAGGAGCTTTGGAGTCTCGGCCATCCTTGCTATAAGGCAATAACTACAACTATTGGAAGGTCCGCATAAGAGTCTTCATCAACTCGTTGGATGAACTTGCATGGTTTTATTTTGAGAATGAGTGGAATCACCGTGTTGAAGATGCTGAGGCAATAGAAAGAGAGTATGTTCCAACATAGATCCGTATGAAGCACCCAGTGATTAAGATGATGAACTTTCTATAAGTGATGAAGAGATCTACAGTACTTATGAAAAGATGTACACTATGTGGGTTCAAGTAGTTGACACAAACAAAGAGCTGAAAGAAGAAAAAAGAAATTTGATGGAAACAGAAAGAGATTTACGAGTAAAAGTTGCTGAACTTGAAAAGAAGAATGAAGAAATAAATGGGAAACTGATATTAGCAATCAAGAGAGCTGAGACGTTTGAAGCAACAATCTCTAAGCTAAATGCTGGAAAAGCAAAGCTTGATGATATTTTGGACATGGGAAGAAACTTTGGTGATCGACACGGTATTGGGTACGGAAACACACACGAGACTGAAGCACACAAAAATCCAGTAACTCTCAAGACCAAGATTCGAGAAGTGAAACGGAAGTTTAGCATGCCTTATCAAAGAAAACCGCTCATCTGCAGTTACTACACATATCAAGGTCACTCAGAAGAACAATGTAGGAAACTGATTAGAGACCAAATGTAAGGATGACAACTCTCGGTATGTTCCAACGTAGGCAAAGTTCAGAAAATAAAACTGATCAGAAAGATCTGGGTTGTCAAACGATCTAGCACCTGTGTGGTGGCACACACTTCGCTCATATCCTATTCCAGATATTTGTGGTACTTTGATAGTGGTTGTTCTCGCTACATGTCTGGCACTTCAGAATTTCTCACGAACATCACTCCATACGATGGTGGATATGTGACTTTCGGTGATAGAAAGAAGAGCAGAGTGATTGGAAAGGGTGAATTGAGGATTGAAGGTTTCCCAGTGTTCACCAGTGTACTGTATGTTGAAGATCTGAAGGCAAATTTTTTAAGCATAAGTCAGTTGTGTGATGACAATATGATAGTGGAATTTCAGAAGGACAAATGTGTTGTGAAACACGGAGAAACCAAGGTTCTTTCAGGTATAAGATCATCAGACAATTGCTGTCTATTGGAGCAAGAAGTACGATGCATGATTTCAAAGAAAGATGAAGGATTTCTGTGGCACAGAAAGCTCGGTCACATCAATTATAAAACATTGGTGAAAATCGCAAATGTGAAAGTTGTACGAGGGATGCCTATCTTAACCAGCAAGGTAAAAAAATTCGATCTCCCTACTCTTCAGTTCAGTATATAACCACCTCTAAAAATCTGGAATTGTTTCATATGGATTTGATGGGTCCAGTCAATACGCCAAGTATATGTGGAAAGAAATATATCTTTGTATGTGTTGATGATTTTTCCAGATTTACGTGGGTAGCTTTTCTGAAAGATAAATCTTATACGTTGGAAGTATTTAGAATTATGGTTATAAAGTTACAAACAGAAAAGGGAAGTCCAGTTGGGAAGATTGTTCGAATTCGTAGTGAGCATGGTAGAGAGTTTAAGAATTCTCAATTCAGTGATTTCTGTGACGAGCTTGGAATTCAACATGAATTTTCGGCACCTATCACCCCTCAGCAGAATGGTATTGTAGAACGGAAAAATCGAACCTTGCAGGAGATGGCTCGTGTTATGTTAGCTGAGAAAGAAATTCACAAGAAATGGTTGGCATAAGCGATTAATACAGCTTGTTACATAATTAATCGAGTGTATCTACGGCCATTCACCAGCAAAACATCCTATGAGATTTGGATGGGTAGGAAACCAAATGTCTCATATTTTCATGTGTTCGGAAGCAAGTGCTACATTCTCATAGACAGAGAGCAGTTAGCAAAATTTGACAATCGGAGTGATACGGGAATTTTTCTTGGGTATTCTATCAACAGCCGTGCCTATAGAATTTTTAATCATCGAACCAACACTCTCATAGAATCTATAAATGTTATTATGGATGATTCAGAGGAAGAATGACAGTCAGATGTTGTAGAAGAAGAACCCGACAACCCTCATGTTCCAACACAGTCGCGTTAACCTGACAAGGAAAATTCATCAGTTGAAGCTGAACCTCATTAACATGTTGGAACAACTGAGCTGAGCAGTTCTAAAACTGCCAAAACTGATCATGTCGGAACATTGTCCCCCGCTACTGAACCCCATGTTCCAACACATGATCAAGCTGAATCTACCATGAGAAGTACTCGGTCGGTTCCTCGAGTGGATTATCAAAGGCTAGCTGGATTGCATTGTTTTGTATCTCACATTGAACCTAAGAACTACAAAGAAGCCTTGCTGGATGAATATTGGATTGCTGCCATGCAGGAAGAACTAAGCCAGTTTGCACGAAACGATGTCTGGTATCTTACCCCTCGCCCCAAAGGCATTAATGTCATTGGTACGAAGTGGATTTTCAAGAATAAATCGGATGCTGATGGCCAAGTTACTCGAAATAAGGCCAGACTTGTAGCTCAAGGATATACACAAGTGAAAGGAGTCGATTTTGATGAGACATTCGCACCAGTTTCCAGGTTAGAGTCTATTCGAATATTACTTGCTATTGCCTGCTCCATGAACTTTATGTTATATCAGATGGATGTTAAGAGTGCGTTTTTAAACGGAGTGGTGAATGAAGAGGTTTATGTTGAACAACCTAAAGGCTTTGAGGATCCTCATTATCCACATCATGTGTATCGTCTCAAGAAGGCTCTATATGGTCTAAAGCAAGAACCCAGAGCATGGTATGAACGACTTACTAACTTTCTTCTAAAGAAAGGTTATCGTCGAGGGGGAGTAGATTGCACTTTATTTGTGCTCGAAAAGGCTTCAAAGTTTATAATTGCTCAAATTTATGTTGATGATATTGTATTTGGCTCTACTTCGTCCTCTATGGTACATGATTTTGTCACTGTCATGCAATCTAAATTTAAGATGAGCATGGTTGGAGAACTCACTTACTTTCTGGGATTGCAAGTCAAGCAAGGAAGGAATGGTCTGTTTATAAATTAGAGTAAGTATGCTCTAAATCTAGTAAAGAGGTTCGACCTAAGCAATGCTTGAGCTATTCGAACTCCTATGGGTGTTTCTGACAAACTCGTAAAGGATGAGAAAGGAGCTGCAGTTGATCAGAAATTATACAGAGGCATGATTGGAAGTTTACTGTATTTAACAACTAGTAGACCAGATATATATTTCAGTGTTGGGATTTGTGCAAGATTTCAGGCTGATCCAAAAGAGTCGCATCTCACTGCAGTTAAACGAGTTATTCGATATGTAAGTGGGACTTCTAAATATGTTGTCGGGTATTCTAAGAGTCAAGATTCTGAATTGATTGGGTACAGTGATTCTAATTGGGCTGGTAATGCTAATGATTGAAAAAGTACCACGTGTGGATGTTTCTTTATTGGTACGAACTTAGTGTCTTGGTATAGTGAGAAATAGAATTCGATCTACTTGTCCACTGCATAAGCTGAGTATCTTGCAACAGGAAGCTGTTGTGCACAATTGTCGTGGATGAAACAAATGTTGAAAGACTATGGAATTCATCAAGGTCCCTTGAAGATTTTATGTGACAACACAAGTGTAATTGATATCTCGAAAAATCCATTCCATCACTCGAGAACCAAATATATTGATATAAGGCATCACTTTATTAGAGATCTGGTTGAAAAGAAGGAAGTGGAGGTAGTCTATGTTCCAACACACGGGCAATTCGCTGATATCTTTACAAAGCCGTTGGATTCCGCCACTTTTGAAAGCCTTCGACAACACTTAGGTGTTTGTCAAATTTGAGGTAATTCTTACCTTAATTTCACTGCAAATATTATGTTTATTTTTGTTTAGAAAATCGAAAAAGAACAAAAAAATTAGAAAGAAGAAAATATGTACAAAAATAGAAGATGGGTTTTATGGTATGTTGGAAGTTATTGTTGATGTGATATCTTGAGTTGACAAGAGGAAAAATGGTCTTCATTAGACATCTTGGAAAACCAAAAAGGAGTTTTGTGGGAAAAGAGGAGAAGAGTTGAAGAGTTTGTGTTAGATTCAAAATTGTCCAAAACCTTTCAAGTCCCTCTTTCTCTGCTCACTACCAATTCTTCTTGGCTTCCTTCGAAATCAGTTGTACACTATCCCCACGATTCTCCTCCACAGCAACTCCATGCTAAAGAATGTCTAACCCCAACTCTCCCACATATGAAGAAAAGATTCCAGAAATTTCACAACCCTCAGAAATCATGGAGGAGGAACAGTTGACGGTCAATATGGAGGCCGAACCACTTCTTGAAGAAAATCAAGGACAATGTGAAGAAAATTCGGACGAAGAAGAACAACAGTCGGATCAAGATGAGGCTGAAGCACTTCCTGAAGGAAATCGTGGTCAAGATGAAGAGCATGTTGTAGAGGAAGAGGCAACATGCGGAGGTAAAGAGCCTGGTGGTTCTGGCTTTCATGGCGAAAAACAAGAGAAACTCACCGGTGCTAAAAGGAAGGGCTCATATGGAAAGGTAACTGGCCCTGACCCCCCTTCTTTAAAACTGATGGGTATGGAGTTTAAGAGCGTAGATGAAATTTTTGAATGGCTAGAGGCAAACAGAGTCGCATTTGATTTAACAAAAATCAAAAGCATGGAGGGTGAATACCTAACTGTTCAGGTTAAAGAACTTGTGACGGGTAATATAGGTGATATAAGGAGAATTGAGAATTGGAATGTGCAATTTCTTAAGGGTCAGTATAATGAGTACAGAGAAAAGGATAAATTCCATGTGTATTGACGTATTCCCTTTCCAAGCTATGTAGTTTTCAAGGAGATTGGTGAAGGAGAAGCTGCTGGAAGGGAGGTTGTGAAATATGGAGACAGATTATAGGTTGGCTTCTTTGATTCAAATGCTGCACAGAGGATGGAAGAACTTAGGAAGCCAGTGATAATTGAGTTGTCTGATAGTGATGAGGAAGACAGTTTTTTGCATGTTCCAACACAGCAGTTTGAAGATGAAAATCACATGGAGGTGGATTCTGATGCTGACATAGGAGGAGAATACCAGAATGATATATCTGGTAATGAGTATGATGAGCAACCTGGAGAGCCAATGACTAACCAGAATGACTCGGATCAAGCACAGTCTAATAATGAGGAAGAAGCTGAAAATCCTGAGTGTGTTCCAGCACAGGACCTTCCTAATTTGAATTATTCAAGTGATGAGGTGCTTGATGAATTTTTACAGATGGCAAAAGGAAAGAGGAAGGTTAATGCTTCAAAGATTTCTCCACCATCTAAGAAGCTCAAGAGAGATCAGAAATTACCAAAGAAGAAAGTCTTGCCACCTGTTCCTGTAAGTAATGCATTGTCATTTACTTACTTTGATTTAAAAGGTGAAGAAATGGGAGAAGTCTTTTTTGAAAGAAAATTTGTCCCTGAGAGACCAGTGGACTTAGTAGCATATAGGGAGAGTGGATTCTTAGATTTTTTTTGGAGGTAATAGGAATGACAAAAGCATCCACGATGCAACTGCAGTATAATAGGCAGGTGGTTATTGAGGTATACTCTAACCTAATGGTTGGAAATCTGGAAGCCGATTCCCCTTGGTTTGGAAGGGTTTATGTGAGGGGAAGGATAATTGATTTGTCTACTGCCAGAATTAACAAGGTATTTGGTCTTCAAACGCCAGATACTGATGCAGTTTTTCTTGAGGATTTGGAAGTCTCTGATGATCAAATCCTAGAAATTATCTCAGGTGGATATAAGGCAGAGTGGCATGTGGGGTATTCACAAGCATCATGCTTGTCCTCAAGATTTTTCGGACTGTATCAGATTGATGTTCATTATTGGATGCCATCAACAAATACTACTGCATTGACAAGAGAAATGGCCAAGTTGCTATACTGTGTTGGAACACAAAAGCCTGTCAATCTTGGTTTATTTATTCAGCAAAATCTGGCCAGGCAAGCCACTGCTCCCAAAGCCAAACATGCAATTATCTATCCTGGGTTGATCTCAGCACTAGCCAAGAGTTCCAAAGTGAAAGGAAAAGCAAAAGATGTGGTGATTGACACTGAATTTCTGAGGCCAAACAAGAAGACTTTTGGGTTGAGGCATGTGCATGATCTACCATGGAGTTCTTCGGGATCAACTTCTTCATCGGCTGAAAAGAAGACTAGATTGGTAGCTCTGAATGCCAGACTGGGAGCCATTGCCATTCAAATAACAGCGCTGGAGGCAAAGAAGACAAGTCCGGCGGAATAGAAAGCACGGTTGGAGGCTTGAACCTGATATGGATTTCTGCTCTATGTTCCAACATAGAGGTCAAACTCAGGGGGAGTATGCTAATGCCTGGGAAATTGCTTTTTTTTTTGTTTCCCTTGGCATATGTGTGATCCCAGGGGGAGAATTTTGGATATTTTGGATACTCTGGCTCTGTAATTTGAATTATTTTATCTTTTGATGGAATTCTGGATTTCTGGTATTTATGCTTTGTGAGAATTCTAGTATTCATTTGTTTACAGATTCTAGTATTGTGCATATGTTTCAACATAGGTGAAGTTTGGAAGACTTATGTGTGATAAGTTTTTTCGTTGTGAGATTCATGGCCAAAACATTATGGGTTCACAAAATGCCAAGGGGGAGATAGTAAAGTCAGAGATTTGCATTGAATATTTAATTGGCAGTTTTTGTGAACATATTTGGAAACGAAAAACTTTCCATGTTGGAACACTCAGAATTAGTTGATTCACGCCAAGATGATTTTACGAAAAAAGGGAGATAGAATATTATGGTATTTATGATTTATGAAAATCTGAATATTCTTCTATGAATGAGGCGTGTGAAGCATAGTTGATTTATGGAAAATCCCTACATATATGGAGTGGTTATTTGCAAATATATGTGATAGATTGTGATAAGGAAAATCAATTTTTTGTGGGATTTGGATATGCTTCAAGAAGCAGATTTGGAATAGAAATATTGTGGAGATAATCATGGAGAATTCCAAACTGCTCATGGATATAAAAGGGGACAAACACGGCTGCGTTCTGTACGGATTTAATAGAGCAAAAAATCTGCATACAGATTTTTTAGACTTTCGAGAATTGCTAAGAGCTAGATTCCTATGTTCCAACATACTTGACCTGCTGTTCAAAGTTCAGAATCACGTACCTTAATTCCTCGGGAGGAGGAGATCCAGCGTCGACGAGTTTCGAGGTCAAGGGGAGTCTGATCAAGGCGGATCGGTAGCTAGGGGAGCTAGCGGAATTCACACATCATAGTTAGTAAAGGTAAGTCTTTTATAATATTGTACTATATCTTTCTAATTAGTGGATTCATTCTGAACTGGGCCAGGTCCCGCAGATGTAGGTGTATTTCACCGAACTGCGTAACCAAGTCGTGTGTCGTTTGTGCTTTAAATTACTACGTACTTGGTGAAATAGGTTACGTTGGAACATATTAATAAGGATTAGTCAAAATTCGGTAAAACCAAATTTCACAAATATTTTGATTTATTCGATTCAGTTTAATTGTATTGACATTTTACCGACCCAATACCAAAGATCAAATCATAGTTGATAAATTAAATTCGATTTATTTAAATTTGATTTATTTAAATTTTTATTCAAACATAAAAAAGACTATAAATAAACGTAAACTACTTGAACTACTAACTACCTAAACATTATACTCCCTCCAGTCCACTAATAATGGCTCACTATCCTTTTTTGGATGATTTTTTTATATTGGCTCATTCCCCTTTTAGTAAATCCTAGATTATTTTTATCCACGCATTTTACTTTTTATACTTTCAATACAATTTCTACCATTCATTTATTTTTTTGAAAAAGTTTGTGCGCAAAAGTTGGAGCCATAATAAAAGAACCAAAGAGAGTATACACTAGTGGAGAAGGGGTAATTAAATGCATGCAATCAAAGTATTAAGGAGAAACCACCTTTAGTTAGGACCTAAAATAGGTTTCAAATTCGAAACTCCCTCCCAAGTCATATTGAAGATTTTAGAGGCAACTTTAAATTTATTAAAGATGATTTTACCTTCAATGAAAATTGATTAAAGGCGATTTTACTATATAACCGCCTTTGATAGGGTGACTTTGTTGGACATTTCACATATATATATGAATCATAAACCCCTTCCCAGCCTCAGTTTATTTTTACATTACCCTCAATGCCTCTCTTCGTAGCCCTTAGTTGTTTACGCCTCTCCACCTGTCATGCCTCTCTTCCTCCGTTATCACTCTGCCGCGCCGCCTCCCTTCTTCCCTGCTGTCACTACGCCTCCCGCCTCCGTTGCTGGAGAAGGACCACCACTAGAGAAGAACAACCACCGCTTTGGTTCCACCTCCCGTCCCCCGCCTCCGTCAGAGGACGAAGCCTGCCATGTCAATGGAGAAGACACGCCTCCCGATCTGATCTTCCTGAGCATTCTTCTCCCGCCGCCGGAGCTGGGGTTTCTCCCACTGTGTGTTGTTCTTTGTCAGAGCATTCATCTTCCACCGCCGAGCTACGGTTTCTCCCACCGTGTGTTTCTATTCTTTGCTTTTCTGTGTGGAATTATTGTTATAATTCTTTGCTCTACGGTGCTCTATTTTATTGTTCTTCGCTTCGAGGCGGGCAGAAACCTGAGATTTTCAAAAACAATTTTCTTATCACTAGTGGAGGATGGCTAATCAAAGACACCAGTTTTGAAGGAGAGGGCCCGAGAGGGTGACTATATAGAGCTTGGGTTTCCTACTCCTTTCTCTCTTCTTTTCCCAAAGACAGAGACTTGTGAGACCGTCTCACCACAGATTATACCACAGATTATGGTGAGACGGACTAAACTGCAATTATGAAACTTGTAGTACTTAGTGCGCAAAATTGAGCGCTCATGGATACGGGAAGTTGGAGCACGCGCGCGTGGATGAACGTGGAGCAGTTTGGATGTAGCTAGCTAGCATCGTCGATAAAATTCTAAAAAGAATTGTAGGGCTGGGATTTGATCCTCCAACCTGCACCTATACCTTTCACCTTTCAGTCAACCATAAATCCCCACCAAATTTAGATGATTTGCGTCAGTATTTTATTTTATAAAGTATTGTGATCTTTTCTTTTACCATCCTTTTGTTCGAGAAAATATACTCTCTTTGTTTCTCTAATATTGACACACTTTTTTTTTTGGTTATTTTTTTAATATTGGTAAAATTTTCATTTTTGACAAGATTCATTCAATTTCTTCCACTTATTCTACTTTTTATTTTCTACATTCAATTTCATTCATCTATTCTTTTTTTTCATCTAAATCTAAGCACCTAAACTTATGATGTCATTATTAGTGGAACGAAGGGAGTAATGTATTTTGATTTTTACTAGAATTTATATTTATTAATTCATATTTTTAAATTAATAGACCATTCTTTTAATGTTTCAATAATTTGTTCATGGATTAAATAATTTGTTAATTGTTTTAAAAATTTAATTTAAACTTTTCTTTTCTCACAAGACCTACCACTAGCAAAGATATATCAATTTGTGTATTTATAATGCCTATTAACCACTTTAAAGACGTAGTTCAAACTTTTATTTTATGTGAGACTTACAACTGGCACACACATATAAATTAATTCATATATTTAGAGTTAATCATTTGGAAGACATTTTTTGGACTTTCATTTTTTGTTGGATGATTGTAGAACTTACAACTAGCAATGATGTATTAGTACGTGTGTTTATAATGTTGTTAATCATTTTAAAGATGTAGTTCAAACTTTAATTTTCTACGAGAGTTACTACTAGTACAAAAACATAAATTACTTCATATATTTAGAATGTTTGTTAATCATTTGAAAGAAAATGTTTGGATTTTCATTTTCTACTGTAATTGTAAAACTTACAACTATCAAATGTATGATTTAATTCATATGTATAGAATGCCCGATGACCGTTTTAAGGACTTTATTTAGACTTTCTTTTCTGCAGGATAAATGTAGAACTTATAACAAGTAAATATATAAAATTTGCCCATACAATTAGAATGTTTGTTAATCATTTTAGTGACATAGTGTAGTCTTTCATTTTCTATGAGAATTACTGCTAGTATATATGTAATATATATTAGTCTATTGTTGATTGTTATGATGACTTTGTTTGTTAATTGGAAAAATTGTGTAGTTGAATGTGATATTTATAAGTTCATGTCTTTAAGTGATTAGATAACATTTTTAAGGCATTAGTTCATTATTATTAAACATGATTATTCTTAGCAATACCGAAGGTAAATAGTGTGACTAATATGAATTGTTAGATAATACTTTTAATTGATTAAATCACATGTATTAGACATTTTCTCATTTAAATAAAAATTATTAATAATAGTCAAATCTGTCTTGCTGATATGAATTTTTTAATTCATAGTTTTAAGTGAATAGATCACATGTTTAAGACATTAGTCCATTACTATTAAAAAAAAGTAATATACAATAAAATTGTGTGGGTTATAGGAATTTTTTTAGTTCACATGTTTAAGTGATTAGATCACAGGTTCAAAGCATTAGTTTCTGAATATTAAACAAAAAAATTATTGACATCTACAAACACGTGTGGTTTGTGGAATTTTTTAGTTCATGATTTTAGTTGATTAGATCACGTGTTTAAGGCATTAGTTCATTAATTACTATACACACAAGTTTTAGGAACAAATTAATCAATTTATACATCTTATATTAGTTTTTAAACTACATTTTCACATTTATTTTACAGTTAATAAAAATATATTAGTACATGTGTTTAGAATATTTGTTTATGGTTTTAGAAATTTAGTTCAAACTGTCATTTTCTCCAAACTTACAGCAAGCATCTATATACTAATTAGTTCGTGCGTTTAGAATAATTATTAAACATTTGAAGGATTTAGTTCAAACTTTCATGTTTCCACAAAACATACAATTATTAAAGATATATTACTTCATGTATCCAGATAGTTTGTCAACCGTTTAATGACTTAGTTCAAACTTTCTTGTTTTACAAAACTTAAAACAAGTAAAGATATACTAGTTCATGTTTATAGAATGCTTGCTCATTGCTTAAAGCTTAGTTGAACTTTTATTTTCTATAATATTTATAGCTAGCATTGGTATACTAATTAGTTCATATGTCTATGTAGTTTGTTAACCGTTTTAAGGACTTTGTTCAAACTTTCATTTTTCTGCAATTTTATAAATACTAAAGACATATTAGTTCATGTATTTATAATGTTTGTTGATAAGTTTTAAAGACTTAGTCCACCCTTTCACCTTCTACGAGACTAATAACTAGCATCGGTATATTTACTAGTTCTTGTTTATAGAATCTTTGTTAACCGTTTTAAGAATTTAGTTCAAACTTTTATTTTTCTCCAACCTTGCGACTATTAAAGATACATTACTTCATGCATCTAGATAGTTTGTTAATCGTTTTAAAGACTTAGATTAAATTTCCTTTTTCTCCAAAACTTACAACCAGTAAAGATATATTAGTTCATGTGTTTAGAATGCTTGTTAATAGTTTAAAAGACTTGGTCTAAACTTTTGTTTTCTATAAGACTTATAGATAGCATTGGTATACTAATGAGTTCATATGTCTCGATAATTTGTTAACCGTTTTAAAAACTTAATTCAAAATTTCATTTTTCTACAAATTTATAACTATTAAATATATATTAGCCCATGTGTTTAGAATGTTTGTTGATAGTTTTAAAGGCTTAGTTCAAACTTTCATCTTACTAGCTGTAAGTTCTACAATTATCCTGCCAAAAATAAAAGTCTAAACAAAGTATTAAAATGATTAACAAACATTCTAAATATATGAACTAATTTAAATATTTGGGCTAGTTGTATCTCTCGCAAAAAATAAAAATGTAAATTACATCTTTAAAATAATTAATAACCATTATAAACACATGAACTAATATACTCCCTCTGTTTCACTAAGAGTGACACACTTGTCTTATTTTTTTAAATGACACACTTTCTATTTTTGACAAGATTCCTACAATCTCATTCACTCATTCTACTTTTTACTTTCTACACTCAATTTCAACCTCTCATTTTCTTTACATTAATCCAAGAGGCTAAACATAGTGTGACACTCTTAGTGAAACGAAGGAAGTACCTTTGTTAATTGTAAAAGCAACTTAATAAAAGAAAAATAAAATAAAAGGTATATACTGTAGGTGTTAAATAGTACGCCTACTTTCAAAAGTGAGTACATGCTCTTGGTTAACTTCTTGGTTCAGATCGTGGATTGCTATTTCACGTCATGTATTTTACTTAATTACACCCTGTATTTATACTATTTAATATACAATATGTATTTTTAATTTAATTTAAATAATTTAAATTAATTAATATTAAATTAATTATTTATTTAATTGCTCTGCCGCCGCTGCTCTCCTTCTCCTCCTGTCCGCCGCCGCCGCCGCTCTCCTCCGCTTCTCCTCCTTCTCCTCCGGTCTCCTTCTCCGCTTCTCCGGTCTCCTCCTATCTCCGCCGCGCAAGCCCGTTATTTTCCAAGCGCCGGAGGCTCCGCTCCGTTCTCCTTAGCCAGTCCGGCTCCGGTTCTCCTCGCCAACCTCGCTCCCGTTCTCCTCGGGCAGTGGAGAGCCGGAGTCGCTCCCGTTCTCCTCGCCTAGGCTCGGTTCCGTTCTCCTCGCCCAGTGGAGAGCAGGAGTCCCTCCCGTTCTCCTTGCCCAGTGGAGAGCCAGAGTCCCTCCCGTTCTCCTCGCCCAGTGGAGAGCCGGAGTCCCCCCGTTCTCTTCGCCCAGTGGAGAGCCGGAGTCCCTCCCGTTCTCCTCGCCCAGTGGAGAGCCGGAGTCCCTCCCGTTCTCCTCGGCCAGTGGAGAGCCGGAGTCCTTCCCGTTCTCCTCGGCCAGTGGAGAGCCGGAGTCCCTCCCGTTCTCCTCGGCCAGTGGAGAGCCGGAGTCCCTCTCGTTCTCCTCGGCCAGTGGAGAGCCGAAGTCGCTTCCGTTCTCCTCGCCTAAGCTCGGTCCCGTTCTCCTCAGCCAGTGGAGAGCCGGAGTCGCTCCCGTTTTCCTCGCCTAAGCTCGGTCCCGTTCTCCTCGGCCAGTGGAGAACAGGGTCACCCTTGAATTTTTCTTAAAGTCTATAAGTAATAGTTAAATTTATTATTTATTAGTTTTTTAAGTAGAAATTCATGTTCATCTTAGTATAGTTATTATGAACTGTAATTTTTTAAATATTGCAATTTATAATTTATTCATCTTAGTATAATTATTAGTATAGAGACTTATATTCTATCTAATACTATAATTTATTATAGTTAAATTTTATTCATGCTAGTTACATGAATATTTATTTGAGTTTGTATTTTTGTTAAATTTATTTACCTTTTATAAATTTTGATAGTTAAATTTTATTTAATATAATTACGTTAATTTTTTTAATTTAACGTTATTTTGCAATTACCTAAATTTATTTACATAAATTTAATTACGTTAATTTAAAATTGCAACTAATTACGTGAATTTGCAACTAATTTAATTACGTGAGTTTGCAACTGATTTAATTACGTGAATTTGCCACTAATTTTTTTTTAGAGTAAATTATTGTCCATTGATTTGTTCCATGCTTTAGAGTAATTACGTTACTCTAAAGAGTCCGTCTCTTGAAAGACGGTCTTTCCATAAGTTATGGAAAGACCAAGGTTTAAAGTGTAAATTAGAAGAAATTAAGATAAAATTTTTGGGTTGCATGAACCGGGTTATAAATTTTATAACTACTACATGTTTCATACTAAAACTTTAATATTGCAACTAAGACCTTTTACCTTTTATTATTCTAATCAAACTCCGTCTTTCCATAAGCCTATGGAAAGACCGTCTTTCCCAAGACTTTGCCTACTCTAAAATGGAAAAAAAAAAAACGTTACTCTAAAATGAATAAACTACAGTCCAGTTTATTCATTGCCTACACCCGCCCTCCTTGTTCCATTATTATTTTAACGTATATTTGATTCATTTTATTAAACTTATTTACGTGTACTACTAATTATTATCATAACAATTGATTAATTGTATGAGAAAATAAAATGATATAAATATAAATAAAATGTTAACTGATGTGAAAAAAATACTACATAATTTCAAACTACTTATGAAAAAAAATTTAATTGCACATTAAATACATTATCAACTTCTCATGTAAATTTTTACTAATAAAGTACATATTTACTAATGCATAGAAAAATTTAAATATAACATAAAAAAACACATTCTAAACAAAACATTTAATTCTTTTCAAATCCTATACAAAGAATTTTTATTTTTATTATTTACATATTATAAAATAATTCACTAAATCATTATATAATCATTTACTCAATTATTATACTTATAATATTATTATTATTATTTATTAAAATAATTATTTAATCAAAATTTACTTCACATTTATTTTTTAAAAATACATAAATTTGATTTTCATAATATTAATTTCAATCATATTATTTTATAATACTATATTTAGTTTTCAAATATTTAAAATATTTTTCATTTTAAAATTTAAACTATACAATTTTTCAATTTTTTCAATTTAATTCCAAAGTTTTTTCAATTTATAATATTTAATTTTTCAAAGTTTAATTTACAATTTTATTTACATTTTCAGATTGAAATATTAATTTTTCATTTAAAACTTTAAATATTAAAATTGCACCCTAGACCCCTCATCTTCTTCATCCCTCCATTTTCAGCCTAAACCCTAAACCCGCCGTCCTCCTTCTTCTCTGCCGCCGTCCTCCTCCGCCAACATCCTTCTCCGTCGCCGGAGAGCCTTGTCCTTCCCTCCGTCGGCGTGCCTCCTCTTCTCCGCCGTCTGCTCTCCACCGCGGTCTCCATCCTCTCTCGCCACCTCCTCTTCTCGGCCGACACCATCTCCGACGCACCACCGCTCCATTCCGGCATAACAATTCTAACAAATTCTAACAGAAAAA
Organism: Rubia yunnanensis; assembly: GCA_037428765.1. Lineage (NCBI taxonomy): Eukaryota > Viridiplantae > Streptophyta > Magnoliopsida > Gentianales > Rubiaceae > Rubia > Rubia yunnanensis. Next base: position 31,130,014 of record CM075062.1, on the reverse strand, counting down.
TCAAACCCATTCTAACATTACTTCCAGCCAGATTCATAAAATCCAAGTGCATATTTTGAAAAAAAAATTGGAAATCCGGTGAGATTCAGGCGATGTGCAGTGGCAGGCAGTGGTTAGCGGCTGGCGGCGATGGTCAGCTGCGGTCGGCGGTGGTGGTTGGCAGCGGTCGGCGGTTCGGCGGCAGATGATGGAAGCTAGCCGCGGAGGTAGTAATGGAAGAGGCAAAAAATTCACAAGTTTTACCAAAGTGAATTCACAAGTTGTGGGTGAAAGTTTTTATCAAATAAAATTTTATATAGAAATTTTCAGTTAATAAAATTAAATAATTTAAAATATAAATACATGTATATATACGTATTAGGGCGTAACTAGTAAAATACAGGACGTGATATAGTAATACCCTTCAGATCCGTAAGGTTGCGGGATCGATTCATGTACGTACACCTGCATTTTGTATAAAATATGCACCAAACAGCGCTGCGCGTTCCAACATCCTTACATCCATGCGCACTCCTTCAAGCGTTCATCCACGCGCGAGCGATTTAGTTATTGCAATTATAAAATTGCAATCTAATCCCTCGTCTCACCAATCTTTTGGTGAGACGGTCTCACAAGAGACTCTCTCTTTTCTTATTTCCTTCCAATAAAAAAAAATCTTATTCTTGTTCGAGCATCACCGACCGCCGCCCACCTCCTGTGCATCGTCGACCGCCGCTTCTTGAAGCTGACTGATCGCCGCCGCTTGAATCTGATCTCCGTTGTCCGTCAAACAGATTTTTTCAACTGATTTCTCGGTCCCTTTGCCGCTGCTCTCCTGTTCTAGATCCGGTCGCTCCAAGAAGTTTTTTGGTCTCGTCTTCGTCTTCTCCGACAAGAGCTCACAGCTTTTTCGTCTTCAGCTCACTGCTCTCCGGCAAGGTCATCTCTCTTCACTGTTCACCGTCGTTATGGTTACCACTTCGACGTCCAGGCAGCTTACCGTCCGACGTCAACTTCAGCTCAAGAAGACCAGGAGCGCGTGAGATTCACTTCCCACCCTTTTCCAACAGTGCATGTAACCACTCGCGCGTGAGATTCACTCTCTCGTCCCACCCTTTTCCAACAGTGCATGTAACCACGCCATCCCACTTGACGCGCGTGTCGTCACGCGCAGCTTCCAACTTGTCATTTTTCTGCGCGTCTTCCAAGGATATTTCTTCAGCAGATTTATTACTTTTGTTATGATTTTTTTTTATCAAGCACGTTGTCAATGGTGTTATATTTTAGTTCACATTTTTTTTGTTTAAAATTGCACAGTGAATGGTATCAATTATAATGTTAGTGTAAAAAATTTGGTCATCTTGCCTCGATTTGTTCTCACTTGATCTCTCGAGCCTCATCTTTTACCTCTCTACCACATGCTCCTCTGCATATTCGATGGATAGCTGATTCTTATGCAACCTAGCACATGACTTCTTCCCAATCTGCTCATGATCGCGCAACTCCCTATCTGGTAACAACCATGTTATTTCTGGCAATGGTTCTGCCCTTCCCAATACGCATGTTGATCACGCTCGAGTCTCTGGTTCATTATTCTTGTCTGGTGTTTTGGTGGTTTCACAAATTACTAAACATTTGCTATCTATTAGCAAGTTGACTTGGGATATGAATGTTATCATTTGTTTTGATGATTCCTCTTTCACTATTTCAAATCAGTTTACTAGTGATGTTATTGGCAAAGGTCATCGGGATGGGGATTTATATGTTTTGGATTCTGATGGTGCTTTTTTATCTGCTTTTGTTGCATCAAGTGATTCGAAAGTATCTTTTGAACTTTGCATCAAGTGCCCGGATGGACAGAAACAGGTCCTAGTCTATTACTCCATTCGTCTCAACTGTATTTGCACATGTTGACTTTTGCAAGTCGACCAAAATTATTTTTGACCGTTAATATCTTTACTTGTGCACATTTAAAAATAATAAAAAGTTGATATTATGGAGATAGATGTTATGATGATTCTAACAAGATCCCACGTGAAAGTATATTATCTTATATGTTACTCAATTTTTACTTTTCAAATTAACTAATTTTGACTAAATGAATAGTATTTGTGCAAATACAGCTGGGACAGAGGGAGTACATCAGCAGAATCTTGCATAACGTGGAAAAAGCGTACATGCCAGTGAAAAAGTTAATCTTGGCTTTAATATATTCGACACGAAGATTGCGAATGTATTTCCATAGTCATCACATAGTGGTTTATACGGGGTTCACAATTAAGAACATCCTTAGCAAGCCCGAGTCTTCTGGAAGACTAACAAAGTGGATTCTGGAGCTAGGCCAATTTGAAATTCAATTGCAGCCAAGGACATCGATAAAAGCTCAGGCATTAACAGACTTCATTGCAGAAATGACAAGTGAGGATGCACATGCAGCGAAGATGCACCAGAATCTGACAGTTGACAAAGGAAAATCAAAGTGGGAAGAAGTTGCATGGACATTGTTTGTTGATGGTGAGTCCAACAAGGAAGGATGTGATGCAGGATTACAGCTGGTGAATCCAGATGGAGGTGAACACAGATACTCGCTTCGCTTCAAGTTTCCACTCACCAATAACGAAGCAGAATCTAAAGCTTTAATGTGTGAATTGGACCTTAGAGTGAGAATGAAAGTGAAGAGCATTCGAGTATCTAGTGATTCTCTAATCATAGTCCAACAGGTGCGAGGAGACTATGAAGTACGAGAAGAGCAGCTGGTTAAATAGATAAAGAAGGTACAATAGCTAATAAACCAGCTCGAGTACTTTAACATTCAGCACATACTAAGAACTGAGAACACAAAAGCGGATGCACTAAGTAAACTAGCAACAATGGGATTTGAATCCCTGAGCGAACACGAAGATGTGGTAGTAGAATTCGTGCCAATCACAAGCACAATATCAATAACGGTGTCAACAGTCCAAACGAAGGATGTAAGTTGGATGACGCCACTAATAGAGTATTTTGCGAAGCGAACGTTGCCAGAGGATAAAGTGCAAGCTAGAAAGTTAGAGTTACGCGCCAAAAACAATATTTATGAGAAAGGGGCCTTGTATAAAAAGGTATTTCTTTCCCCATGGATAAAGTGCATAGGGCCAATACAGGTGAAGGAAATACTTAAAGAAGGTTATGAAGAACTGTGTGGAACACATCAGGGGCCAGAACGGTAGAAAGAAAGATTATCGGAGCTGGATACTATTGGCCGACTATGTTCAACGATGCGCACAACTTTGTGCTTAAATGTAGGAGTTGCCAACTCAACGTTTCACTATCACATAAGCCACATGCCATTTTGCAGGGAATATATGGAGCTTGGCCTTTTGATAAATGGGGTATTGACCTAGTGGGGCCATTCCCAAAGGGCGAAGGCAATGCCAAGTTTCTGATTGTGGCAGTAGATTACTTCACAAAATGGGTGGAGGCAAAACCATTAGGACGAGAAATGACTAAAGTAACTAGAAAATTCATCTGGCAAAATATAGTGTGTCGCTTCGGGGTACCACATACAATTGTCACGGACAACGGTACACAGTTCACAAGTAATACGTTCACCGATTGGTGTTCAAAGCTCAGGATTCTTCAAAAACTCACTTCTGTAGCGCACTCTCAAGTTTATGGGCAAGTGGAAGTAACAAATAGGACTATCGTTTAAGGAATTCAGAGATGACTGGAAGGAAAACGAAGTGGATAGGTAGAAGAAATACCTAACACCATATGGTCGTATAGAACGACCATTCGAGAGCCAATGAAGAAGACACCATACAGTTTAGTCTATGATCATGAGACGATGATACCGGTAGTGATCAACAATACCAGTGAAATGCGTCCTCCAACCCTCGAGGACCTGTGCTGCCACCTCCTCGAGGATGCATTCGTGAAATGCATCCTCCACTCAAGGATGCATTCATCCTATCCATCCTCCACATCATCGAGGATGGATTCGTGAAATGCGTCCTCCAACCCTCAAGGATACCTATCCCCGGATTTATTAGAGGACGCATTCTTTGAATGTGTCCTTATTATTGATATATTTTTTTAAAATATTGTTTGAATTCTGCTTTTTCTTGAATTTATGAAATAAATTTTGACTCGCGTATTATTAAAAATGGCTATTGAATTTTACACACACACACACACACACACACACACACATATATATATATATATATATATATATATATATTAGTCCCACATTTTATTAATGCGTCCTCAATATAAAATATGAGATTTTAATCAGTAAAATATATAACTTGTAAATTATTCTTATATATATATTTTTGGTTGAATATAGCGCATAAGTAGACTGATAGTTGTTTTATGTTATTCTAAAAATTGCAGTAATATATAGTAGGAATGAATATAATTAAATAAAAATGTACAATATCCGGAGAAGACGTGTCAAACGTAATGAAATGAGTGCTAAATGTCATCATGCAATGTACTAAGGACGACCTCTGCAAATCTTTCCACATGGTTCACATGGTGGAGGACGTATGGTGCGGGATGTGCGTCGTGGAACGACCACCTCAGTAGAAAAATATATAGCGTCATCTGGCGCTCCCTCTGTAAAAATCCTCCTCCATATCCTCTCCTGTGTCCTGGCATGAACCATGCTGGACATGTGGAACACCACCGGTATCTAATCGAGCAGTATGCGACATGTATGCATGACTCGCAGTGGGAGTAACATATGCCGTGAAATCTCCTATAGCCGTGTCAAACTGTGAGGATCCACCATGTGACGGTCCAGCATGACTAGCAAGGGGAGCATGATATGCAGTGAAATTGGCCGTAGTATTGTCATACTGTGATGGTCCACTGTTTGATGCTCCAGGGTCTGTCGGACACGCATTTGAGGTTCCAGCTTGTGATGAACCAATGTGGTATGTATGGGCTCGAGCACGCGGTCGCCGACCACCCTGTCGACCAGGTGGAGCTAGATAGTGGCTTCTAATGTCATTATATCTCACACCAAGTGGAGGTTCCTCATAGTGCACAAACGACTGATGAAATTGCAGTCTGGAGGGCTGATGCGCATACTGTAGAGTACGTGTGGCAACATCGCGTACCGCCCAGATCATGTTCGCAATACGCGGGGGACAGTCGCTCAAATTTGTATCCAACATGATTCTCATATGAGACATTGCCTGCAACTACACGAATGAGGTAAATATGTTAGTTACAAAATATTGAGGAAACGTATAACATTAATTGTGAAAACTATTAGACATTTAGGAAATACCATATACTCTATAGTAGCCCCGTCTCTATGAAAACCCTCCGTAATTATTTCGGCCTGGCTTGATTGATCAATCAGGGTTACTGTTCTCTGAAAATACCACTCCATGTATTCTTGACTGGGTGTGTACGGATTCGCTGACCCTTGCACATAAACTTGTTGCTCTCTTCGATGTTCCCAAGAAACGAGATATCTTCTCAGTTTCACACGCCAATCTATTCCTGACCTCCCACGATAGTCTCTAGTATAAAGCAGTTTATGTTCATCCTTAGTGACCAACTGGATGGGTATTGGCTGGATGAGTCCAAACTGCCTGAGAACATGATGTACGTGATGGTACTCCATGACATGACAACTAATGAGGTCAACAAACAATAGCCAGTTATTGCTACCAGCCGTACAGTAATGTGGGAGTTGTTGCACGACATCCTCCGTGCACGGCTGCCAAATAAATTGAAATAACAGGTAGGTGTTGTGGTTAGCTTCGAAAAGCCTTTATATCCATTAGTTCAATGAAAGGAAATTCGAATTTCAATATACCTGTCTGTCATGGAGAGATGTGGCTGATCGCGGTACACTTTCAATACATGCATAGGTGATTGCGATAAATTGTACCGGGCTCTCCACCTGTCAGGAATAAAATAAATATTATTAGTCATTCCTAGTTATTTCCTTTACAGTTTAAAAATTGACTCCCGACTAATTCAATGTGTACCTGGATCCAACAGCATTCATCGTGACAATCACTAGTAGTCGTCTGGCCAGCCAGATGGATGGGATTCGCTCCCATGCCCACAACTGACAAGAAAATAAATAAAATTTAATATAATATAAGAGATCACTATCGACAGTATGTACAACTGATAAGATTAACCAACAATGTTACCTGTAGCAAGACAAGTGGTCCAGATCTGGATTTCACTTGTGGGATGGCAGCGCCACATAAGCACATGTACAAGTGTGCCAAAATGGCACTACCCCAACTGTACTGATGTGCTGTCCCGAGGTCCATCAGTACAGACAAATAAAGCAAAGGGATAAGGTGTCCGGATGTGTCTGACGATAGCATTCCACCGACCAAATGAAAACCCTAGCCCGTTGTTGACAATCTACCTCAGTAGCATCAACAGGGAATTGACCGTGTAACGAGTCTCCCAACCAGCTGGCCCTTATGCGACCTCCTCTAATAACACTCGCGTTCGGTGTAGCCCCTAGGTAGTCTCCGCATAATCTTTGCCAGTCCTCTATGCGTCGGCCAGTGTCCACTCCAGTAATTGGCATGCCATCGATCGGTAGACCCCATAGCATGCCAACATCCTGCAAAGTTACTGTAGCCTCCCTAATTAGCAGGTGAAACATGTGAGTCTATGGTCTCCAATGCTCTACTAAGGCTGTGACGAGGGAATGATCAATGTACATTGGTGCAGAATTAAAAAGTCATTGGAATCCAGCTTCACGCACGTAGCGCATGACTGGATCAAAGATTTGACCAGTCCAACAAACCCTATCGCACCACCTCACCTGCAGTGCCTCATCCTCTAACTGACCATTGTACAGAGCACGTACACGGTGCTCCTAGTGCAGGTATAGTAATTCATCGTAAATGGGTCCCGGATGATACATGGTGTATCCTTGCTGATAATCAGAATCACATGGCAAAATAACTCAGTCAGGATTTCCAAATAAGTAATGCAATAACATGTGCACTAATATTCAAACCAAATCGTACATTAGTTTCAATTTAGACAAATACACATAATCCTAAATATTCAAAATAGCTTAATACACAAATACCAAATACCAAAAAAAATTGCATATTACATACACAACTCTAATCACGTCGTCGCTTATGGCCGCCTCTGGAATCACCCGGAACCCTCTCATCCATTTGATTCATTATCCTTCTCTCTGCATACTGTGCACGCCTCCTGTTGCGAAACTTTTCAATATTGGGAATCATCCTCCAACTAGCACATTGCCATAGTGATGGATCTCATACAAACATGAAACCCTAACTATATTGTTGCACATAGGTGGTCGTGTGATATACCTTGTCACATAGAGTAGCTGGATCGTCACGCCTATGCCTACAGATGGCCAATGCATGTGAACATGGGAATCGGAAATTTTGTCATTCACGACAGATACACTCCTTTCTCCGGTATTTGACCGTGTACTGGCTCTCACCAATGCTATCATCAATGGTCCTTGTCACAACCCTATAAGCCCGTGACACATGCCAAAAACAGTGACAATATGTTCCTGTGCCCAAGAGTCTTGCTTCTGAAATTTTTTCCAAATCCTAGAAGGGAACGCAGACCTAAACATTTCAACATCAATTTAGAGTCAAGAAACTAGGACATGAATCCATAAAGAACTGTAATGAATCTGGAAAGTACCTCCAATTTGTGGTATCCATTACCCATTTAGCAAACATTTCAACTGTTCGCTCAAAGGTCGCTTTGACACATGCAGTTATCGAGAGATATCGTGCGCGCCTTAAACAGTTGTTGAAACTCTCTGACAAATTGGCTGTTAGAATTCCCCAACGTCAATCACCTTCATCAAAGGCAAGACACCACTTACTGGTATCATGTTTTACCAACCATTCCCAAGCAGATGGTTCAATGATCTCTAACTCCTCCTTATACTCCCTCCACCCGCTCTCTCATCTGGCACCAACAAGCTTCCAAACTAGAGTCTTCAGAAGCACATTCTTGAACTTCCCACTGTCAGCACTAAGGAAGCTTGATTAAAAATGACGCAAGCAAAATCGGTGGTATCCAGCTGGCTCTCTCTATTCCTTCGTACGTCTCATTGCATTTAAAATTCCATCATGGCGATTAGATATAATACAGATTGGCCTGTTATCACCACTAACCACGTGGATATGCAGTCTCTGCATGAACCAGTTCCAACTCTCATTTGTTTCACCGTAAAAAATGGCATAAGCAATGGGGAGTATGTAGTTGTTCGAGTCATACGTCACGACAACTAGCATTGTGGCCTTGTATGCACCTCTCAAATGAGTGCCATCCACACTAATCACTGGTCTGCTGTGGCAAAATGTATCGATAGCCTAACCAAATGCCCAGAAAATGAACTTGAATTTTCTACACCCACGCCCATGTATTCTATTGGGTACATCTGCCCACTTAACAATGGTGCTCGGATTTGCCCTGACTAACTCATCCATATATGTCGGCAACTGTTCATAGTATTCCTCCCAAGTTCTGAACACCAAATCAATAGCCTTCTGTCGAGCATACTAAGCCTTCATATAGGAAAGGGTCACATTAAACTCCGTCTTCATATGCGCTTGTACATCTTTCACTGTGTAAGAAGTGTTAATGTCAATGTGGTGGTGAATAGCACATGCGATCATCAACAATGTCAGGTTAGTGTTACCCATCGATCGACCAACACCAACACAAGCATGACTACTTGCCCATTTGGTGATCTTCCACATGCCATGCGAACCCTTTTTGATGCCTCTAGCAACCCAATGACAATTACCGGTTCCTTCAACAATATCCTTGCATTTTGCATACCATGTGCATGACCTGCTCTCCACGGCCCTGTGTTTCCTATTCATCATGGCACTCCACCTCGAAATAACTTCTACCAATTCTGGCTTTGTCCAGAATCACATACCCAATTCCACTTCACTAGTCACTTGAACATAACGAGTACCTCCGTCGCCACAATTTTTTGGGTCATAGCCATCCTCATCAGGTCCCCCATAATCTCTAAAGTAGGCCTCCGTATCAGGATTCACCAAAATACGGAACGATGTGGCTACACTATTCATGCACACCACTACTTTATCTTCGTCCCCTGGATTCGAATCAGTTGATAAGCAACGATCATCTTCATTGCCTTCACCAAGTTCCCCTTCCTCACCATCCCCATCGCTCCCAACATAACCAACAACATACTCGCCAATTTCACCCACATAATCATCATCGAACTCATTCAGGTCCCCATGATGTCCACCATATATACCACCACTTATGGACGGCTGAGCGCAATCGACGTGAACATACGCACTTGGTTGGCTGGACTCACCAATGGCAAAACCTTGGCAATCAACATAGGGTGGTAAGATTGGCAAAGGTGTACAATTCTGCATGTTCCTCAACAATAACACGAAAGTGCCCGAACTAAGATCATCCGCACGGTCAATGGTGCTTGACACCTTCTCCACAATAATGTACAAATCTGCCAAGGACAAGGACATTCGATCAACAATGTCAAAAATGTCGAATTAGACTCGTCATCTTCCACATTATAACACCGACAGTATACGGCCGAACCAATCAGCTTAGGACAACAGTAATACAATTTCAACTGAAACCCCACACTTGTAATACCAAGCCTTCTAAAAATTAAATGAACTAGCTCAAAGTGGCTTAACCTCCTTTTGAGATTCACGTTCCTCTCCGATATGGGAGGGTCATAATACACACCCACAGTTAAATCAAACTTAATTAGACCCCCCTCTATATAGGTACACAGTCAAAAACATTGAACTACTGTGTTATACAAATACGTAACATTTAATTCGATATTTAGAACAACAGTAAACTATTATGCTTTTATCATTTTTCAAACAATAGTACCACACTAATTAAACTATTACTACAACTTTAATGACAACAATAGTAAACAAATCACACATAATCAATTCACACATATTCACGCATCCTCTCATCCAACAATTTCATAGAATCAAGAAACATAATCACTCAAACTACACACAATCTTTAAACACATTCTTATCAACAAGATCTTTTCAAGTACTTCAGAGATAACAATGTTACGCCTGATTCAATAAAATATTATTAGAGAATAGATCGTACATAATCAATCAACACATTCGTATAATAACGAATTCTTTAAATACATTTAGAAATTTAAAAAATTCACAACGGCGATCAGCGGCGGTCTATGAGGGCAGGAGAAGGCTTGGCCCGCGAGGTTGGGATAAATTTCAGCAAAAATATAAAACAAACAACCAAAGCAACAATCAGAGAGCAAGAAAAATCACCGAACAACTTTAAGAACGACAACCGGCGACAAAAATTGGCCGAGGAAGGAGCAAGATGAAGAAATGGCTGAGCGGGGAACAATCTCTCGAGGACGGAGCAAGATGAAGAAATGGGGTTTCGATGCTAGATGAAGAAACGAGAATGAACTAAAATATGGGTTTTGTTGCTAGATGAAGAAACCGAGGACACATTCCATGAATGCGTCCTCGAGGATGTGGCACGTAGAAATTAGTGGTGGAAATCATCGGATTAGAGGATGCATTTCACGAATGCATCCTCGTGGACGTGGCAACACAGGTGGATAAGAGGACGTATTCCACGAATGCGTCCTCGAGAACACGGGTGGATACAGAATCCTCAAGGATTGGAGGATGCATTTCACGAATGATTCCTCGAGAACGTGGTAGCACGGGTGGATAAGAGGACACATTCCACGAATGCATCCTCAAGAACGTGGCAGCACGGGTGGATAGGGAATCCTCGAGGATTGGAGGACGCATTTCACGAATGCGTTCTCGAGGACGTGGCAGCACTGATGGATAACCTTGAGGGTTAGATGTCGCATTTCACGAATCCGACCTTGAGAACGTGGCTACACGGGTGGATAGCCTCGAGGATTAGAGAACGCATTTGACAAATGCGTCCTTAAGGACGTGGTAGCACGGGTGGCTTGAGAGTTGGAGGACGCATTTCACGAATGCATCCTCGAGAACGTGGTTGCATGAGTGAATAGCCTCGAGGATTGGAGGATGCATTTCACGAATGCGTCCTCGAGGATGTGGCAGCACGGGTGGCTCGAGAGTTGCAGGACGCATTTCATGATTGCATCCTTGAGGATGTGGCACACTCGAGGGTTGGAGGACGCATTTCACGAATGCGTCCTCAGTAAAGCAGGCGACAAAAAAAATGGAAAACTAAGGAAGCATTTGCCAAAAACTAAATCCCAGAAAAAAACAAAAATTCAACGATGCGTCCTCACAAAATCATAACAAAAAAATTGCAAAATTCGAGGACGCATTCCTCGAATGCATCCTCTTCAATCCCAGATGAAAAAAAAGAAAAATTCAACGAGGACGCATTTGGCAAATGCGTCATCTTAAAATCAGAACAAAATAATTGCAAAACTAAGATAACGCATTCGAGGAATGCGTCCTCCACACTTCCATCCGCTGCAGGTTACTGTAGTCACATTTATAGAATTTTTCCGTGCAATGTGCATCTAAATTCACAAGCAGCCTTCAACCCCGTTTTCCCAAAAGTGATGAGTTTGCTGCCTTAAGTTCACGAAACCTCAATTCGCTGTTTAACTTTTTGCGCACCATCTTCTCCCGTGAGACCCAAAAGAAAAATTGGCTCCTCCCCACTAGAATTTGCTAATCATACCCTGTATAATGTCCAAAATTTTATCCAACAGCTCATAACGTAGGTTAGAATAGCCTAAAGCACATATTTTATAAGTACCTCTTTCCCGCCTTTGGATAAGATTCTTTCGTTAAAACCATTAATCCTTGAGAGGTCTTCGTCGCACCTCTTAAGGTTAAATTTATAAGCCCTAAAGCTTCCTTCCTACAACTAAGTAGATAATAGCAAGTTGGGATCATCCACTAAGAAGAGAGATTTTCTTTAGCGTTAAAACATATAAGGTTGATATTATGCTAGAAATAAATATACATATATATATATATATATATATATATATATATATAATAGATATATGTATAAAAGCAAGTAAATGGGGGGGGGGGGGTTGGTTTTTTTTCCAAATTTATGAATTAAAAGACAAGATAACTAGCAAAGTTGAGTAACTATGCTAATCATCAAACAAACTAAAGAATAGGGGTAAAAACTACAAAAGATAAAACCTTGGGGGCAATTGATATCCACTTCCAAACCTCATGTACATCATTGAACCATTCACTCATTCTATCACAGTTGTTACCTATGGGGAATGCTATCACTTCCCAATTGAAGATCAACATTAATTTCTTCTTAAAAGTAATTCACAAAGGCGTTCAACGGTCATTTGCAAACCTCATTGATTATCACTTTAGACGTTCAACGACCATAAACATATTTCATCAATGACATTATACACGAAGAATCATAGATTTGATAACAACAAACCTTCTACCAAAGACATATCCATTTAACCAAACATAGCATTCATTACGCTAAACCTAGAACAAACCACATTCAAGATTCAACCTTTCATTGCATCTATAGGATAAATATGAGAATAATCCACATTAACATACTTATCTAGCAAGAATCACAACACATTGCACACTAGAAGTTCTAAGTCCATATTATTGGATTTTCATGCCAAATGAGTTAAGAAATTCGCTACTTTCCTAACACCCTAACACTTCAATCATACAAACCCTTCATATTCTCAAACAACCCATGATCTAAATGAAGTAAACATCACATGAAAACACATGAATGCTAAATAACAAATGCTTCAAGAAAGAGTGAAATGGAGGTTCTTACTACATAGATATGGAAGCTTTAATCAATTTCTTCCAAGATTAAACTAACCTAGATAATGAAAATACATAATTAATCCTACAAAAACTAAGAAAAGAAAGAAGAAAACTAGTTAAAACCCCAGAAAATTACAGGAAGGAAGAGTGGAAGAGAGAGATGATAGGATTTAGTATTTATAGTACAAAAAAGGCAAAGAATATTTTTGGCCACCCGATGTTCACGACACACAAACTAATCTTTGCCCGTCATGAATACTGTAGTCAACAATCCTAAATTATTTTCCTTCTTGGTTCAAATTCTCCTCTTTACTTCAATTTTCCTCCATTCTTCAAGTCTTCAAATCTTCAAAACAAGTATTCAAAGTCTTCAAAAGGTGATCTTCAATGGCCTCTGGTCTTCAAGTTTGATGTAATTTCCTTGTCACAAAAAATCCAGTTAGAAAAGGTAAAAGAGCGCAAAAGTTTTTCTTACCTCTCCTAAGAGAATTTCAAGGCAAAACACAAGTTATAGTTGACAAAAGAGCACAAAAGTAATCCCCAAAGGTCCCAAAATATGCACATAAAATGGACACGTCAAACTTCCCCGCACTTAAACCCTACTTGTCCTCGAGTAAGAAAATATTCAAGCATACACAAAAAGGTTTATGTATCCACATCCTAAACTACTACCCCAAATCAATACTTCACAAAACTCTCAATATCTCACATCCTAAAGTTAAGATCAAATGATAATTAACCCACAACCCCCATTCCTAAATCTACCCAAACCATAACAACATATCAATTCATTGATATCCATAAAAAGATTTCTAAGTCCCGGATTGACAATCCCAAATCCAATGGCACAAAGTGAAGCCAGTCGCTTTATATCAATATATCATCCTAAAAATGAAGTATATTAACAATCAAGAATTTCACAACTTACTTCATTTTTTCCGCTAAATTTCTCAAACCCAAGAGGTCTCAAAATGCCGAGCTACCCGATCCATTTATATGGCAACCACAACTTTAGGACTCCAACATTGGAAAATGAGTGAAATCATAGCATTTTTTTTTACTTTCTCTCTATTTCACTCATTTTGCCTAAGAGCCTTTTCGGGTTTTCATCATAGCCACACTTTATGTTTCTTTGGTTCACATCTCAACTTTTCCCGCACATTTAGCCTCATTTTTCCTAGGTCACCCTTTCAGGTTTTTGACCTATCCGGGCCCCCAATGTTGCCTAAGTTTCCCTCTCGGGTTTTCAACGTAACGGGTTATTTTCTCATTTTCAATATTTTTTCTTCAAATTTTCAATTTTTTCTTCCTTTTTCTCATGTTTTTCCCAATCAAAAGTAGCAAAAAATGATTCCAAATCAAACTAGCATGCATATGAGTCCTCTAACCCCTCACCGCACTTAAAACATTACATTGCCCTCAATGTAAACATGTAAGGCAAGAACAATAAAACTCAAGGTAAGAGGTGGAGTGACTCTCGTTTCTCCGCATAGTCGCTGGTGATACGGTGCAATCCCATATATTTGTATAGAATCGGTTTCAAAATTAGTTTAAAAGCCGGTGGGGGAGGGAGCAAAAGTGCCATAGAAGAACTCACCCCTTGAGGAAAACGTTATCTTCTTGGCGCCGTTTGATCAAGAATTACACCACAGAGAACAACATCAAATTCACAAGTACATAAGGATTTGTAATACTAGGTTTAGCATCAAAAGTTAATAACCATAGTATTCTCAAAGAACAACCAATGCCTCATGCAATGACCACTATGAAATTTTCCAATGAATTTATCTAGCATATATTGACATGTATCCAAGCATCATTATATAATATAGAGATCAAGATCACAATGATGTAATCTACACACTACAATCAACAAGGGTGTTATAAAGATGCAAGAATATTCGTGTCTATATATGTAAGATGGTGGAGAAATGAGTAGATGTGTAGTGGTTCTTGGGAGTATTTGGTGGAGAGGAAGGAAGTTATGAGAAAAAAATGGGTATTGCCCATTTTTAATCTGCTTTGGTCAGTCTTTGCAACGGGCGAAGAAAGGTTTGCGTCGGGCGAACATTTGTTCGCGATGTATGCATTGCTAGATCTGAAACCTCAAATGTTTCTCAAAGCTCTTGATTGCGTTGCGATGGGTGAAGAAACATTCGTGTTGCGCAAACAAGGTTCGCAATGGGATAATATTTGTTTGCCCAACGCGCATTGGAGGATCTAAAAGCTCAATATTCTACCCATCTTTCTGATTTCCCCACATTGGCCAAAGATATCTTCGCGATGGGTGAACAGTTGCTCATAACGCACGAAGACTTGTTTGCCTCTCGCAAACTATGAGCTTTCCCAACACTTAAATAGATTTTTGAATTCACCAAATGTCCAAGATTTTGTCCCTTCATCAACTCCAAACTCTTCGAATTGCCACAAAATCATGGAAAACACATCTTAAAAAAACAAGGCAAAATAACAAAAAATAATCAACAAAAACCAAAATCAAAGCCAAATTTATTTACGTCGTCGACATGACTTAGCTCCATATGTTTAAGGTTATCGGAACGACCCTAATGTTATCCATATGGTGAAAGCTTGAACTCCCTCACCATGAGTATCCAAAAATAAAGAGGTGGGGGTACAAAACTTTCAAGAGGAAAATTTTGTGGAGGTGGAGAGTATTTAAAGGGAGTTGGGTGGTTAGAAGGCTTGGGATTGTCTTTTGGCTCCTCTCTTATCTCCCTCAAAACTTCTAAAAATGGTGAAGTTGGCTCACTATGTGGGGGTAGAGGGGACGATGCTAATGAATTTAGCACAATCACCTCTTCCTCCATTTTTTTATCCCCAACAACCATCTCCTCATCCCCTTCGAACTCAAACTCATTTCCCATGGTGACCTCACTCCCTGAATTCTCGAGTTCGGCTTGAGATGGTGTATTTTTGGAATCACGAGCTTCCATTTGGGCCAACGCTTCCAATATACTTCTCGCATGCCCCTCAATAGCCTCAATACTAGAGGAGAACTGAGTGTCTGGTTCCTCACTAGTCAAGTTGTTCAAGTTTTCTATTGCATTCATGACTTCCTCACGTGTCAAACTTGAACGTTCTAGTTGGGCTTGGTTTTGGGGTATGGTATTAGATGGTGATGGCCAACTATTTTGCTCGTATTGTTGGTTTTTTGGCTCATTCTCATACCACCAATCTGGTTTACCACTCCACTCTGGATTGTAAGAATTGTGGTATGGATATCATTCTTGAGCTTATTTCCCTTGAAACCCAACATCTCCTACCTCTTGGTAGCACTCTTCATAATACCCTTGGTTTTGGACCAAGAGTTCTTTCCCCCTCATAGTGCTCCTCTCTTAACATATAGCAAAACTTGGTAGAATAATGGCAAGTCGGGATTGTCCATGAAGAAGAGGGATTTTCTTAAGTGTTTAAACATATAAGGTTGATAAAAAGTTATAAGTAAATATATATAGATATATAAAAGCAAGTAAATTGGGGGGGGGGGTTGGTTGTTTTTTGTCCTAAGTTATGAATTTAAAGATAAGATAACTAGCAAAGTTAAGTAACTATGCTAATCATCAAACAAACTAAGAAAAATGGGTAAAAAGCACAAAAGATAAAGCCTTGGGGGGCAATTGATATCCACTTCCAAACCTCATGTAGATCATTGAACCATTCACTCATTCTATCACATTTGTTACCTATGGGGAATGCTATCACTTCCCAATTGAAGATCAATATTAATTTCTTCTTAAAAGTAATTCACAAAGACGTTCAACGACCATTTATAAACCTCATTGATAATCACTTTAGACGTTCAACGACCATAAAGATATTTCATCAATGACATTATGCACGAAGAACCATAGATTTGATAACAACAAACCTTCTACCAAAGACATAGCCATTTAACCAAACATAGCATTCATTAGGATAAACCTAGAATAAACCACATTTAAGATTCAACCTTTCATTGCATCTATAGGATAAATATGAGAAGAATCCACATTAACATACTTATCTAGCAAGAATCACAACACATTACATACTAGAAGTTATAAGTCCATATTCTTGGATTTTCATGCCAAATGAGTTAAGAAATTCGCTACTTTCCTAACACCCTAACACTTCAATCATACAAAGACTTCCTATTCTCAAACAACCCATGATATAAATGAAGTAAAACATCACATGCAAACACATGAATGCTAAATAACAAATGCTTCAAGAAGGAGTGAAATAGAGGTTCTTATTACATAGATATGGAAGTTTCAATCAATTGCTCTCAAGATTAAACTAACTTAGATAATGAAAAAACATAATTAATCCTACAAAAACTAAGAAAAGAAATAAGAAAACTAGGGTTTGAAACCCAAAAAACCGCAGGAAGGAAGAGTGGAAGGGAGATAGGATAGGATTTAGTATTTATAGTAAAAAAGGCAAAGAAGATTTCTGGCCACACAAAGTTCGCGAGCGGGAACTAATCTTCGCCCGTCGCGAATACTGCAGTCAGCAGCCTTAAATTATTTTCCTTCTTGGTTCAAATTCTCCTCTTTACTTCAATTTTCTTCCATTTTTCAGGTCTTCAAATATTCAAAGCAAGTCTTCAAAGTCTTCAAAAGGTGATCTTCAACAGCCTATGGTCTTCAAGTCTTGATGTTATTTCCTCGTCACACAAAATTCACTTAGAAAATGTAAACGAGCGCAAAAGTCGCTCTTGCCTCTCCTAAGAGAATTTCAAAGAAAAAACACAAGCTCTAGTTGAAAAAAGAGCGCAAAAGTGATCCCAAAAAGTTCCCAAATATGCACATAAAATGGACACATCAATCCTCTAACTGATTTTGTCTTTCAAATTCCGAAAAATATCTGATTTACTGTGCCCAACCTCCGAAGGAAGTCCTAGGTTAGTTTCATGTGTCATGACCTCCAGTATTTTAAGGATATCGCACACTTTAGCTCTAGCTTCCACCGTCGTGTTGGGGATAAATACAATCCATATTTTTTTGCATTTGTTTTCTACCCCGAGACACTCTCGAATAAGGTGATGGCCCAATGAAGATGCTTTGCTTCTTTTTCCATCGCCTCTCCAAAAAGAAGTGTGTCATCTGGAAAGAGCAAGTGAGAAATTCTAGGTATGAACCTGTATGTATGCACCTATTCCTTTGATTTTTTTTTTCCAGATTACATTAAGTCTATTAGAATACCAGAGAAGACTTTGGAGCATATGATGAAGAGGTAAGGTGAGGATCTCCTTGTTGTAGCCCTCGCTTCAGGTGTGGTAACCTCATCTCTCCACCGCTCGGGACAAATCAGAATGAAACCATCGAAAAGCATTGGTGGATTATGCTGATATGTGTCTCTAGAAATCCCATCGCCTCTTAGGTGTAACACACAAAATCCCATTCAATGGGGTCAAATTACTTGCTCATATCGAGTTTAATAATCACATGACCTAACACTCCCACCCTCACGCTCTCTATGGTATAGTGAAATTCATGGGCTATAAGTATGTTGTTAGTGATCAACCTTGCCGGGATGAAGGCTAATTGGAATTCAGAGATAGTTTTAGTTCTCTGTTATAGGAGATAGCTTTGCTGGATCTCTTGGGATATTCGTGGTGATTTGGTCTGTCATTTTGGCCTTATATATACCATAAACCCCCCATCCATAAAGAGTCAGGGGGAGAGTACGAAGCTGTTCTGTGTATGTGCAAAGGTGGGTGAACATGAAGATTGAGTTTGCTAGATATTCTGTCTTTGTGTGGTATGATAACTCGTAACATGATGTGAAGTGGTAACCCCGGAGACTTCATGGGTAGCAGAGACATTTGCTTTGTCTAAATTTTGATGCTTGACCTTCCCGTTCCTCTGTATGCTACTTAAGTACAGTGAATGCTAATAGCCTGTCCTTAGGCGATTGGGTGAAAATTTTAAAATCAATATTCCTGATTGTACGCCTCGATGAATGTAAGAAATTGAGGAGTCTCCATGTAGGCGGTGTAATCCATGCTTGGAGCCATCTTCTCGAAACTTGGGACGCTTATCTTGAAAGTGTTTCTTCTTTGAGAGAAGTGCAAATATAACCCTATGTAATTGAAGAAAGTGAAGATATAACCCTACGATGTTCGAAAGTGCAAATATAACCCTATCTATTCAGGTTATGTGCAAATATAACCTTTTTAGCCGGTTTGTGGCCGGAATGAAGTGAAATGACGGATTTGTCCCTGATGGATTCTTTTAAAAAAAATTGGAAATAGCACCATTTTCTCAAATGACAATTTACCCCCAAGCCGCATTAATACCCCTTTTGTGTCTTCCATTCCTGCCCTAACTCAACTTCTCGTCTTCTCCCACTCTTCTCAGCCCGAAAAAGAACCCGAACCCAGACCCACTCAACCCGTTGTACTCATTCCCGCCGGTTGTGGTCGATCTCCAGTTGCAGTCCAGCGAAGACGTAGGTCACCCACTGAGGTCAACGAAGGGAACCCGGTTGTGGTTGTGGCGACGTGAAGGAAACTCAGAATTGCTACAGTAAAACCCCCTAAAAATGGTATGCCTTCATAAATCCATGGGAATGTGCAGATTATTGTTGTCCAGGAGTATGTTTTTTGTGCATTTAACCTTTTCAGCCCTTAAATATAGAGAGGCCGCAGAATTCTAATGAAACCAGGGTTTTATAAAACCTTCTAGTTCGATTTTATTGTTTATCATCTAGATTGGTGCTTTGAATATTTTTATTGTTGTGCGTGTGGCTGTTAATCTGCTCTGTTTCTATGCCTAGGGTTTAAAATGTTGATGGTTGAGAAAGTCGTTGAAGGGGTACTGTTTTAACTATTTTGTGGTTGTTATGGTACTCTTGGCAGTAGGTTTCATGATGTAGATTCTGTTTTGTTTTGTGGTAGATTATATGTTGAATGTGTGGAAATGCATTATTTTGGATGATGTTGAACATGTTTGTGATTTATCACTTCTTTTGGTTATTGTTTGGAGGTGTGATAATTTTGAATGTTTGTGATTTATCACTCTTTCTGCTTATTGTACATGGAGTGGGTGGTTTGGTTCAAGTTTGTGAACTAGATTTAAGAATATATTGATTGTTGTAGATGGAAAATGTGGTGAAGTTTTCTAACCAAATGCCGAATGTTCAATGTTTCTGTGACTGGACCTTGACATGATGCCCTCTTGTTGGTTAACCAAACAGTGAATGCAAGTTTGGTGAATCTGATCTTTGTAAATTATTTCCTGTTAGTGCAGAAATAACCATGTTTGTTCTTTATATGTGCATATATAACCCTGTATGTTCAAGATTTGTGCATATATAACCCTGTATGCTCCAGATATATGCATATATAACCATGTACATTCAAGATATGTTTATATATAACCCTAAAACTCAACTGAAGTGCAATGTTACCCTTGACTGTTTCCTAACTGTGCAAATGTTACTTTGTGTATATCTTATATGTTCAGACATCACCCTGACTATAATTATATGTGTAGACATAACCCTTAGATTATCTTAATGTATTCATAATTTTGGATCTATTTTTCAATGTTTTAGGATGAAGTGTACACATTTATCCTCCATCATGGTACCCGTTGGAAGAGGCTTGACGGTATTGATCCCGATAGATACTCTCTTGTCGTCCTGAAGTCGGATTGCACCGAGCATTTCTTTGGGGACGCTGAGGCATGGAAATCAATGGATTTGATGTTGAGTTTTGGTGATGATCGGGTCAGCCTACAATCAGAAGAGGATGTCACCAAAATGTTTTCCTCAAGCCGCGAAGGAAATAATTTAGAGGTGTATTGTCAGGTCCTTACCCCGACTGAAGGTGGTTCTCAGGGTGAGAGCAGCAGAACGGGGAAGCTGGAAAAAACAAGGAAGAAAGATGATGGAGAAGGTGGTAAAGTTGTGGCCGAGGGTTTGGCGGAAAAACACAGCTCCAAAGATGAAGATTATGTGCAACCCAATCCAGAAGAAGGCCACGAAGAACAAGACCGGGACTGGTTTCATCGGTACACTGAGGCAGGTTCCGAGATTGAGTCGGATGGGGATGGTGCCAGTGACACAGGGTAGGGTTTGGACAAAGATACTGATTTGGATGATGATCCCATGAACAACTGCACCAACAAGGACAAGTTTGAAATCAAAGCTGGGGATAAAATTAAACTATATAAGGGGATGGATTTTCAGACCCAGAAAGATTTCAAGGCTGCTTTGCTCGACTACTCATTGCAGGAAGGATTTATGTTTAAACACGTGAAGAGCGAGAATAGTAGAGTAACAGTGACTTGTGCGGCGCATAACTGTGGATGGAGGCTCCATAGCTCGACACTCCCCGATGGCCATACATTTAGAATTCATTCAGTGGAAGGGAAACACACCTGTAGGCAAGAGGTGAAGGCACCGCAGGGATGGATATCGAAGAGGATTGCTAAACTGCTTCAGGCTGATCGGCAGGTGTCCAATGAGGTGCTATTGGAACACCTAACAACTTTTGGTGTTCAGCCTAGCCGCTACAAGTTGATGAGAGCAAGGCAGTTGGCCGAATTATTGCTGGATGGTAGCCACGGTGAATCATTCAAAGCGCTGCCACAGTATTGTGAAGAGTTGTGTAAGAGCAACCCAGGAAGTCAAGCAATGATGCAGTACGGCCCGGGCCAACCAGTTCCATTTGTGAAAAGGGTGTTCATTGGTTTTGAAGCTGTGAAGAAGGGATTTCTGGATGGATGCAAGCCATTTATGGGGTTTGATGGCTGTCATCTTAAGGGTCGGTACGGTGGGGTTCTGCTTAGTGCAATTGCCAATGACCCAGATGATGGCATATTCCCCATCGCTTTCGCTTATGTGGAGTCTGAATCCAAAGACAGTTGGCTATTTTTCTTCAAACAAATGGAGTTTTTGTTGGGAGGATTCGAAGAAAACAAGCTGTGGACATTCATGACCGACCGGCAGAAGGTGTGTGATACCATCCTTCTCATTTTAGTGACTGTTTAGTTTAGGTCTGGGGTTGATAAACCATGCAGATTCTGTTGTAGTAGCTGAATAATTGACTAATGCGCAGTTTTAACCCTGACTGATTGACGCATGTGCAAATATAACCCTAAATGATTGACTTATGTGCATATGTAACCCTATATGATTAAATTATGTACATATATAACCCCAATGATTAAATTAGTGCATATATAACCCTGTATGATTAACTTATGTGCATATCTAACCCTCTCTGATTGATAAAATTATGTGCATATAAAACCCTGTATGATTGACTTATGGGCATATATAACCCTATATGATATGGGCCTATATATCCCTGTATAATTGACTCTTTACCATTTCCGATTTCACCTTTTGTTGTTGTAAACTAGGGCCTTGATAAGGCAATTGCTGAGATTGTGCCACACGCTACACAGAGGAGATACAACCGTCACATCTATGCCAATTTCTGTAGAAAGCACCTTGCAGATATTTTCAAGAAGTTGTTCTGGAGAGCGGCAATGGCGTACAATAAAATGGATTTCACAAAAGCAATGGATCAGATGAAGGAATTGAATGAGGAGGCTTATCTTTACTTGAATGACATCAGTGATGCTTTGTGGGCTAGATACACCTTCTCGACGGCCTTGAAGTGTGACAACGTAACTAACAATTCAGCAGAGTCTTTCAACAATTAGGTTGGAGGGTTGAGAAACAGCATGTACTGACTTTGATGGAGGGGTTGCGGAAGAAAGTAATGGCAAGGTTGGATGAGCGTTACAAGAAGTGTTTATCCTGGGATAGTGTAATGTGTCCACGGACTGAAGAAATCCTGAATCTTGTTTCAAAAAAATCTCGCCGAGTTACCTTCACTCCATGTTCAGATACAACTTATGAAGTTGTACACGGTGATCTTCATTTCAGGGTGCGGCTAGATAAGCGATCATGCGACTGTGGTGTTGGGGATCACACAGGTGTACCATGTAGGCATGCGGCGGTGATACTATTGCACAAAAGACACCCCCTCCACGAATCATGTGATCTCATGCTATCTAAAGACACATTTTTTAAAGCCTATTCCCACATGATCGAGCCCTTGCCTCACAGGGCGTTTTGGCCGAAAAGCTTCACTGCCCAACCGTGCCAACCTCCAGAATTACATCGTCGGATTGGGAGACCAAGGACAAATAGAATGAAAGAGGATTGGGAGGGAGAGGGAAGCGGCAAGAAAAGGAAGTGTAGCAAATGTGGAGAATTTGGTCACAATATAAGGGGATGTCAAGGTAGACCTACGACCAAAGAAAGAAAGGCCACTATGGAACGCACGTCACAGGCCACTACAGAACGCACATCGCCACTATAGTACGCACTATAGAAGGTACTTCAAAAGCCACACAACGTGCTGGAATCAAGAGAGGTAGACTAGTGGCCAAGAAAGTTTCTAAGCAACCACCAATTTGAGGTAGACCTGTGGCCAGCCAGGCATCAAAGCAAGGGAAAAAAACAGCTAGTTCCATGAAACAAAGAAAGGTACAATTTGATGCAGAAGTGCGAATTCAAAACAGGGACGAGGCTCCAATGGATGGTTACCAGGCTGTCGAGGTATATCTGAACTCACTTAAGTTATGTGGGGTTATGTCTAAACTTTCTAAATTTTTGTAGGGTTATATCAGAGTTTAATAACATTAAGTACATTTTTGTTTTATGAACTGTAGGATAAAGCAAATGATGATACATGGTTGCAATTTGATACGGAGATGCAATTCCCACCACCATGTTTGAACGAAACAGAAGTAAAGTTTACTGTCTTATGAATATTCCAATTTTTTTGTGCGTTCTGAATCAAACATGTCTTTCTAATATGGAAATATTCTATTGATATGGTAATATTCTCTTGCAGATAATGGATGCGATGCCTATCATTCAACAAGTGGAGAGTGAAATAACTCTGCCAGAGCCACAGTCAAAGAATGTACAGAAATACAGGAGGACTTAGCATAAGGTTAAGCGTAACATATTAGAGGACGCTTCTGACTACGAGGTAAGACAATAAATCAAAATCAAACAATTCTGATCAATGTACTAAAATCCTAACTGCCACTCTTCGTTAGGAGCAAGATGAGTTTCAATGTAAGGATGGGGGTGAAATGATGATGCAAGCAACACTAGATGCCATCGAGCAGGAGTTCAGCATCCAAGATGTGCCTACCACATGCAATGTCCATGACAGGAAGGGGATTCCAGTGCAAATTCTTGTGGAGGAGACACCAGTGGTGATGGAAGGACAGGCATCGTTGGAAGGACAACCATCGTTGGAGAAGCAAGTTGCGGGGGAGATTGTTGTGGAGGACCTTAAAACAGAAGAGGGCCAAGATGTAGTGGATGCGGACACTGGCAAGAATGAGGGTATAAAACCAAGTGTTGGGACTCGGACATGTGTACCACGCCAGTTCAGTGCTGAGGTATTCTAATTTTCCGTGTTCACATTTCTTCATCAAACAATGTTCATAGATCACAGTTAGAGCATTATAATTCATTCCATCAATTTTACTATGCTCAGGATTTCCCCCTTCCAATCGGAGGCGTAGGACCAGTCGTATTTCACACAATACCGGGTAACACTGTGATCGAAACTGTCAACCATCTCGATCCATCTAACCCACAGGTAATTTCTATATACAGGGTCATAATTGCACTAACATTCCATAATATAGGGTTACATCTGCACATATTAATATTACTTAGGGTTACATCTGCACATATTAACATTACTTAGGGTTACATCTGCACATATTAAAATTATGTAGGGTTATATCTGAACATGTTAATAACGTGTAGGGTTATATCCGGATCCCATAGAACTGATTATATCGGCATCTTCTTCTGTTTTCAGCTATCTGGGCCCCCCAACAACAGAGTTCCCTATATTCAGAACTAAAGTGGCAACTACCCGCAACAACATTTGGGGAAGGACTTTTCTATACAGTCCGAGGACAGCGCGTTTGCTCGGCACAACTTTGGCTCCATCGGTGAATACCACCCCCAGTGCTGATGTCCCACATTCCAGCTCACAGCCACCTCCTTCTGTCCCACTCGACCCAGAGAAAGAAAGAACAAGTCCAGGAAGAAGTGTGTTACAACCACCACCAGATGAACGCGCTTTACCTTATGAACGCACTTGACAATGTACTGTTTCAATTGTAGTAGCTTCTGTAGCCCTGCGACTGTTGTAGGTTACCTGTTTTTGGTTATTTTGCAAGCTTTTCTGGGTTCAACATACGTTTATAGGAACTATGTGGCACACTATACATTGAGTGTGGTCCACTTCCATTATCATAAATTTGAACCTATGTTCATGCAATGTCATGTGTTGGTAATTATTGCATGTGTAGGGATAAGTGGTTTTTTGTATGGACAGAATACCTGAACCGAAGGTTATATGATGAATAGTTCTACGGAATACCTGAACCAACAGAATATCTGCACTTTTATTGACTTATGTGAGGTTAAATCAGTACTACTGCAACAAATGATCACATTCATAAATCAGCCAACAAATGATCATATTCATAAATCAACCAACAAATGTTCACATTCATAAATCAGCCAACAAATGATCACATTCATAAATTAGCCAACAAATGATCACATTCATAAATCAGCCAACAAATGATCACATTCACAAATCACTACTGCAACAAATTATCACTTTCAAGTGCTTGTGCACCTCGAATAAATTGAAGACGAACATTCGACAAGTCTAAAACCTACATAAGTATAAACAGAATGCAAACCGAATCAACAACTACAACATGTTTGTGTAAGTCAAGAACTGAATGAAGCCATGTTCGCACCATGCTGCACTGGATCCTATAAACCAAGTGTTCAAACCGAGGATGTTCGCAACCCCAACAAGAATATAGCCATGTTCGTACCGAGGAAAATCAAATTCAGTACGATCAAAGCCTTCAGAATCAATGAGAAGTTGCAACCATGCTGCGGTGCGACCAACATTCACTTCCCAAGCAACCCCAACAAGAACATGGCCATGTTCGCACCAAGGAAAACCAAGTTCATTACGATCAAAACCTTCAGAATGAATGAGCAGTTGCAACCATTCAGCGGTGCAACATATGCTTCACCTGGCACAACCACAACTTCTTCGACCTCAACATGGCCAGCAGTATTGCCTCTTGGAACTCGACTACGAAACTCGACTACGAAACTCGTGCTGTGGCAACGAACTTCCCATACTTCCTCTTCCCGAATCAAACATGTCGGACACAACCCAACCCTGAAATTCGTGATTAAGAGGGCACCGATAATAAGGTCTCCTCGGATTCTTGGCCGAGCGAGACACACAAACAATCATTGCCTTCTGACAAACCCGGCATTCGAATCCTTCGCAAAGCACACCATTCATACTGTAACTTGACGAAGCTATTCTAATCCCTCGCCAAGAACAGAGAAACAACTACTTCATTAACACAACACTCTAAACACAATTAATCATCATATCCAAAGTTTTATCCACGGAAATCGAGAAATCACTATACCCAAATTCAAATCTAGGGTTCAATGCAAAAAATGAGTTACCTTTAGCAGAGAACGAACGACCTCAATCTCCGGGAAGGGATGCCTGAACTATTGATGGGAAAAGGATGGAGGAAGAAGACCTAGGCAACCGCGGCGGCGAAGTGGAGGATGAACGTGGTGGCGCAGCCTCCTGGGATTATCTGCACTGATGGAGAAGGAACGGCCAGGTTTTTCAAAAACAAGGAAGTGAGAATGGTTTTTTGTAGGGCCCTATAATAATAAGGGCAAATTTGTCACTCTAGGTCAGGAGTTTAGACATAAGGGTATTGTAGTTATTTCAAGTTGGTCAACCGCCGAATTCTGATGGTCAAAGCCGGAAACATGGCCGGAGGGTTATATTTGCACTTTCATTCAACAGTCAGGGTTATATTTGCACTTAAAAACAGCTGAGGGTTATATTTACACTTTCCTCAACATATAGGGTTATATGTGCATATTACCCTTCTTCTTTTTATGCCGCCACCTTTTCAAATTCTTTAATTTCGAAAAGCAACTCCTTTTGGTGCATAATCATATTTCTTAAACTCATTCTTTTAAAGAGCCACATCCAAGAAAACCAAGGATACCTTTTCTTACACTTTATTCTTCTCTATCATAACTTTCGACGAAGAGACCTTTCCTTTAGTCCAATGTTGAATATGATCCACCAATTCCTATGCTAGAAACATGGTTTCTCCAATTCGTTGTCTTGGTACGAAATCGTTTTAATTTTGCAAGACCAAGGAATCCATTACCCCCTTTAATCTTGAGTCCCACAGTTTTGCAATAACTTCATATTGCACTCTACACGGACTGACTGGGCAAAAATCTGTAGCATGGAATGGTTTCTTGCATTTAGAAATTAAAACAATGTTCGTCTTCTTCCGCTCCCTGTTCAATAAACCTCCTTGCTGGAATAGTGAGACACATTGCAGGAGGCCATAGACCTCCTCCAGGTGGTGCTGCTTAAATTCAGGTGGGACACTAATAGAATGATTTGCCGTAATAAAGTGTATTATTGATATCTGAATATATAGAGAGTACAATAGAGGTGTAATAAGGAAAGAACTCTTATCAGAATAAATCATAATCTAATCAGGAGTCTGATTTAGTCTAACACCCCCCTCAAGCGAAGCGTCGGATGCTCGCCGACGCACAGCTTGGACCTAAAGAACTCGAACAGCGGACGAGAGAGTCCCTTGGTGAAAATGTCCACAATTTGAAAAGAAGTCGGAACATGGGCAATGCGCAGCTTTCAGGATGTCACCAACTCACGCACAAAATGGTAGTCGATGTCGATGTGCTTCACCCGCTTGTGCGCCACTGGATTCTGAGCCAAGCAGATAGCACTACTATTGTCGCATAACAACAGTGGAGAACCAGAAAGCGGAACTCGAAGATCATGAAGCAAATGAGTGAGCCAGACCACTTCTGAGGCAGTGTTGACGAGAGCACGATATTCAGATTCAGTGCTAGAGCGAGAAACAGTGGGTTGTTTCTTGGCACTCCAAGAAACTAGATTCCCACAAAGAAAGACCGCATGACCAAAAACAACCTCAAAAGGTGATTTGCCACTCAGAACTGAACTAGGCAGACGGTTAATAATGTAATCCGCAGAGGAGAAAGCTTCCACCCAATAACGGTGCGGCACAGAAAAGTGAAAAAGCATGGCAAGACCAGTCTCTGTGATGTGACGATGCTTCCGCTCAGCCCAGCCATTCTGAGCAGGTGTATAGGGCGAGGACATCTGATGATGAATGCCACATGATATGAGATGATCCTGAAGTCGATGATTAGTAAACTTGGTGCCACCATCGGTCTGAAATTTTTTAACCCTAGCAGAAAACTAATTCTCAACGAATTTATGAAACTGGAGAAACGTGTCATAGAAATCCGACTTATGCCGCATCGGAAGAAACCATGTGAATCGTGAAAAATCATCAATGAAAATGGCATAATAAGAGAAACCACCAACAGATAAAACAGGAGTTGGTCCCCACAAATCACAATGTACTTTATCCAATAAACCAGTAGCGCGCTTGTCACTAGTGGAAAAGGGTAAACGGCTACTCTTGGCCATCTGACAAGGAGAGCAACTGACAGGTGCAGGCATAGCAGAAGTGACAGAAATAAGGCCCCGTCAATGCAATAACTGAACAGTGTCATGAGACACATGACCGAGGCGAGAGTGCCACTGCTCAAAAGAAGTATGAAGCTTTGTAGAGCGTAGTTCGCCTAAAAAATTGGACTCACCAGCCTCAAGAAAATGAAGACCAGACCTATGACGACTTTTACCAATTATCGTCCCTGTAAGCTTGTGCTCAATGGAAAATGCGTCGGCATCAAATATAACATGGACAGGTAGATCACGAGTAAGCTTACTAATGGACAATAAACTTCTAGTAATCTTAGGGACCGCAAGGACATCATTAACAGAGAAACCAGATAAATGACATTGGCCAATGTGAGAAATAGATAATGATTCACCATTTCCAATAAGAATAGAATCAGAACCACGATAACGTTGTACCTGATCAAGATGACTGGTGTGAGCAGTGATGTGAGATGTAGCACCTGAATCAACGATCCACTGATTCGACGAAGAATGACGGTTGGAACCATTCAAACTGGCCTGAAACAACACCTTGTCTGCAATCCAATTGGTGGAGCAATCTTCCCGAGATATAGGGCCCAAATAAACCACAGCAAAGGACCGAAATTGCACAGAAATTGACTGGGTGCTGACTAGAATTTGAGCAATTCGCGAGAAATAGGTTCAACTCGCGAGAAACAGGTTCAACTCGAGATAAATTAACGTCCGCGAGAAATTCACTTGATGCGCGAGTCAATTCGCGCGTGTCCTTCACGCGCTGGAGATGCCTTCTTCGGCTGAGCTGGTGCGTGACTTTCACGCGCTGGAAAATGCACGTGGATCTCACGCTGGAAGAACTCGCCGTTGATGGAACTCACCGCTGGAGACGTTGATGTGAAGACGTTGGCCGCTGATGGAAGAACTCGCCGCTGGAGACGTCAATGTGAAGACGTCGGCCGCTGATGGAAACGTCGATCTGAAGACGTCGGGAAGAACTCGCCACTGATGAAGAACTCGCTGGAAGAAGAAAATCGAGGCTTGAGAAGACGCTGCTGTTGGACGGTCGATGATGAGCGATGATGACGAATCCGATGAACCTGATGGACGAGCGGAAGATGACGACGCCGACTGGAGCACCAGTGAATAGAAAAGAGCTGTCGGAGGCTGCTGGAGTTTGACCGGAACTTCGCCGGAATCAGGGCCGGAAAAGAGAGAAGAGGTAAGGCGCTGAACAATAAATTAAAATTTATGGCTTAGGATCAGAACTTGCTCTGATACCATGATAGAATGATTTGCCGTAATAAAGTGTATTATTGATATTTGAATTTATAGAGAGTACAATAGATGTGTAATAAGGAAAGAACTCTAATCAGAATAAATCATAATCTAATCAGGAGTCTGATTTAGTCTAACAGACACCATCCATTTCCGGAGTGAACCATACCTCCATACCTTTAATGCTTCGTGAAAGCTTTTTCCAAGAAGGAATGTAAGCGTTCAAGCATCGGTAACAATAGTTTTTGTAGAGATCCATGTTACAATGGCATATGTGGGTAAATATCATGTGTTGTATATGTACAAACTTTAAGTGACTAAACATCAGTCTGACTCGTACCCAGTTAATTTTTTCAATAGAGACTTCCTAGAACCGATTGGACTGCTAAAATGAACCGAATAGGATCGGAATATAAAGAAAAAAATTGAATATACAGAATTCTAGTTTGGTCTTCGGTCCAATTTTTTTTTAAGACTTTAAGTTTCAATCTAGTCCAGTTTAAGACCGAATTTTTTTGGTGTGGGCTGAATGGACCGGTAACTTACTCTTGTATATATATTTTTAAACTATTTATAAAATTTATAAAATTTCAAATTTATCCATCAACTTAAACCAAACCATTTATTCAAAGTGGTCCAAATGGTATCCAACCAATCTAACATGAATTGGATCATTCGATCCAAATTAAATGGTGACCCGATCTGATTGAAAAACAAAAACTTCGACAAAACGATGGAACTTGCTAGAAAGTTGAGGACATCACCACCAAGTTCTCATTTTTCCACAGGATTAAAATTAAAGTCCGTTTCTTGAAAGACAATTTTTTCATAAGCTATGGAAAGTTCAGGGACTACATTGCAATTTTAGGACAATTGGCAAGAAAATATCCGCGGGTCACAATATGGCATAATCGGGTTGAATTTGGCTCATAACAATCCACACGCCTATATAAACTAAAACCCATCCTTCCGTTATTCCCCAAATCCTTGCTCTGCTCTGCTCCCGATTTTTCCCCAAACCCCAGCGATTTGCCAATTTTCCCCAAATCGAGACCCAATTCTGCTGATCTTAGATTCTACCTTTCAAATCATAAAACGTTGTAGATCTCACCGGAAACGTTGCAAATATTAAAACGTTACAATTCTGGGATTTAAAATGTTGCTGATTTGCCTCATAGATTGCTGATTTGCATCATGAATTCAGGCGATTTGCCGATTCAAAAAACACTGCCGATTTGCCTCATGAATTCAGGCAAGGTAATTATAAAAATATTTATGACCAGAATTGTATGATTTTTATTTGCAATTTAAGTTTTGAAGTGCAATATAATCGTAATGTTTTATTAATTTGATTGAATCTTATTCTATAGATGATCGAAACTGAAGAAGAAATCGAAGAACATCTTGTTGTTGTTGCTATTATGCCTACTGAGTATATGTCTCCCTTTTAATCCATATAGAATTAGATTCATGAAAAACTGATGTTGCACATACACAATGATACCTTTTAAATCATAAGTAGTATGTTTTTGTTTAACAAATATGAAGTTCTTCTGCTTATGAAATCGAAGAACATCTTGTTGTTAGCTGAATCCCAATTTCATTATTGTTTTAAGACTTAATGTCCAAGTTTCAATATAAAGCTTTAGGGCATGGGCAGTGGTGGTCTCTTAAAATTAAAAGACCGCTCAAGAGACCGAAAACCACCACCACTCTTACCAAGAGACCACTCACCAGGCTCTTGGTAAGAGCCCGGTTAAGAGACCATAAGACCTGATACAAGCACATGGCTCTCTCTCAGCCTTTGTGCGCGTTTGATTTTTCTGAATGAGTGGGACACGTGTCGCCCCCTGAGTGGGCCACGTGTCCCACTCAGCCGAAACTAATTTTTTTTAAAATTTTATTGCGGACACGTGTCACCCAGGGATTGGGCCACGTGTCCGCAACGGTTTTTCTTGTCTGTACGCTGCAATGTTTTTTGAATGGGACACGTGTCCCATTCTGGTGGTGACACGTGTCCCAATCGTATTTTTTTGGATTTTTTTTCAAATTTTTTTATTTTTTAAGAATTCCAATTTTAATATAATCTTGATTTTCAAATTGTAATAATTGGTCGGACTAGATCAATATTTTATTTAGTATTTTCTGTAATTTTTATAGTTGTTATAATTGTTTTTTTCAATTTTAATGGTTTTTATATAATTTTAAAAACATGGAATTCTCTTATTATTTATTTTTTAATTTCATTTTAATAATTATATTAAATTTTACATTCAACTTATTTTTTGTGGACAAATTTATTTAAAATAAAATTTAATGGTCAAATTAATGAGTAGGATAGAGAAAATCAAGTGGGTTCCATGAATAGTATATAGTGGTCTCTTAACCATTGTGGAAAAAAAAATGGGTTGTCTCTTAAGTGGTCTCTTAAGCTGAGGTGAAAGAGAGAGAGAGAAAAATAATATATTTAATTGGTAAGAGACCGGTAGCGGTCTCTACCACTGCTCACGGCCTTAGTGTTTATACTAAACACATTTAAGAGTCTTGGATCAGAGAAGAAAAACCAAAAAGAAACGTTAACTGAAATTACGAATGAGTAACTCTATATTTATAATATATAAAACCTATATGATTTAAATTATATATCAAGTGTTTCAGTCTGAAACTCTAATGTTTTATTTGAAATTACTGCAGTGTATAACCATCTACCAAACTTAGCTGAAATTGACGTGACTAAATGCTTTGATGGGCTTCAAGCAAGAACGCTGCAAAAATTGAAGGACCTCTACAAACGACATGCTAACAAATTAGGATTCAACTACAAAAAAACCACACAAAGGAAGAACAATGAAGGAGTTATTACTGAAAAGTACTTTTCATGCTCATGTCAAGGGAAAACTCGAGAGAAAAAAGCAACATCAACCCCACCAATGCCAATATGTGATGGATCAAACAAATCAACCTCGAACAAAGGAATTTTCTGTAACTAGAACACGTTGTAAGGCTGAAATACGAATCAAGTTGGTGGACAACCTTTATAAAGTGATGCACCATATCTTGCAGCACAACCATGACTTTACAAGACCAATTTGGCAATATCTACAACGTAGTGAGAGAAAAATCACAGCAGAGAAGGCCAAGATCATAGAGGGGATGGAAACCGCGGATTAAAGCCATCAATTGGCTTTAATTACATGGTCCATGAAACTGGAGGTGAACAGAATTTAGGGCATACCATGAGGGACCATATAAACTACATTGGAAAGCTGAGAATGAAGATGATTGAAGGTGGGGATGCACAAACTGTTATAGAGCATCAACAAAAGAATGAAGAAGAAGCGAATTTTTTTCCTTCGAGTGAAGATAGATGATGAAAAAAGGTTATCAACCTTATTTTGGAGAGACTCAATGATGAAGGAGGATTACACATTGTTTGGAGATGTATTGGTGTTCGACACAACCTTTAGAACAAACAAATACAACCTAATATGTGCTCCATTTGTGGGCATCAAGAACCATTGGAAGAGCATCATGTTTGCTTGTGCTTTCATAGTGGATGAAAAGGCACCAAAGTTTGAATGGTTGATTGAAACCTTCATAAAATGCATGTGAGGGAAAAAACCCATAACCATATTCACTGATCAAGACCAAGCAATGGCTGCTACAATAGAAAAGGTATTGTTTACCTTACAAATCCTGATCTTTTCATAAACAATTGAGGTTTCTTTATAAACCTTTACTGTTTTAATATATGACTCATGTGTTTCAACATTACATACTGGAACAAGTTTTACCAACAACAAGACACCGACTATGTATATAGCACCTTCAGCAAAATGCTTGTACGCATTATGGAGAATTGAACAAAGACGGTCCATTCAAAAAGGCATTTAGACTAAAACATTGAGACTTTATAGTGATAGGAGTTTATAAACAGTAAAACCTTTAAACTAAACTATGACATGTATTTGTAAACTAAAACAGAAACTGTTCAAGACAAACATCACATGTTTCACCATAAAAACATCATGTTGAAAAATACTTATAGGTTAGGTTCTTAAATGCTAGGACATGTATTTATAAAACTAAAACAGAAACTGTTCAAGACAAAAATCACATATTTCACCATAAAAACATCATGTTGAAAAATACATATAGGTTAGGTTCTTAAATGCTAGGACACGTATTTATAAAACTATAACAGAAACTCTTCAAGACAAAAAGCACATGTTTCACCATAAAAACACCATGTTGAAAAATACATATCGGTTAGGTTCTTAAATGCTAGGACACGTACTTACAAAACTAAAACAAAAACTGTTCGAGACAAAAATCACATGTTTCACCATAAAAACATCATGTTTAAAAATACATGTAGGTTAGGTTCTTAAATGCTAGGACACATATTTATAAAACTAAAATAGAAACTGTTCAAAACAAAAATCACATGTTGCACCATAAAAACATCATGTTGAAAAATGAAAAACTTACTTTGCTCCATCGCTGCCCACCAGCGTCACAACTTGTTGAACCTCCCGATCTCTCTTCTTGACTTCTGCATCACCACCAGCCTTCTTTTTGTTGTCTTTTCAACACCCGCCTACTTCTTTGTTGTCTTCTCAACAACCTTCTTCTTTGCATCACAATCATCCTCGTCTTTCTCAGCTTGAAGAGCCTTCTTCTTCTCAACTTCAATTGCCGCCTTCTTCTTCTCAGCTTCAATTTCTGCCTTCTTCTCAGCTCCAATTGATGCCTGGTCTTTCTCAGCTTGAAGAGCTTTCTTCTTCTCAGCTTCAATTGTTTTCTTCTTCTTAATTGCTAGTGCTAACTTTCCACTGCCAACTCTTTTCCTCACACCGAACTTGACCTTCATAGGTCGCTCACAAAGGACAACATCCTCAACAAAATCAGAATCATCAGCACCAGCACCAGCAAAGTCAGCACCCCTAGAATCTACAACCTTAGTTCTAACCTTGTACCTTTTTGTAACCTTCTTAAAAGTGCAGAGAGGAGCAGTTTCTACTTCCTCAATGACCACATTAATAGCATTCTTCCCCTTATTGGGAAGATCCAATGGAACAGTCGATAAATTCCTAATGTGTGATGATTTGCGCAATCCTATTTGTACAAAACCAAACTGATCAATAAAAATAATAAAACAGCAACATTACATATATAATAATGAACCTTATAAGATAAACTGATAATGTAACATACTAATATATTAGCCTTTTAAAATACAAAAACCCA
The DNA here is from genome assembly GCA_037428765.1 of Rubia yunnanensis. Classification (NCBI taxonomy): domain Eukaryota; kingdom Viridiplantae; phylum Streptophyta; class Magnoliopsida; order Gentianales; family Rubiaceae; genus Rubia; species Rubia yunnanensis. Next base: position 31,095,046 of record CM075062.1, on the reverse strand, counting down.
AGCCTCATATGAATTTAAACACAAAAAAGAAAACAGAAACCTAAGTCAGTTCTTAGTCTCAAACACACGAATGCAAATCATTAATCAACTCCAGAAGATTCCAATGAAAACCAGGAACTACATTGCATTAGAAACCTTTACAAAAATAATGTAAACACCAAAACAAGCATCCAACATTTTAGGAAGACAGTAACATTCTTGAAAAGAGCAACAACAGAGAAGCCATGAGTACATTATACAAGCCAAATGACTTGAAAGGCACACAATGCAGTCAACCAACAAGGACTTTGAATGTAAAACTCTGTTCAATAAGAGCAAATATTTTTAATATAGTAGAACTTCACAGCTGAAAGTTGAAATATTCATTATGCATTTTTATACTTTCAGTCCTTATGAACATTGTGCACTATCAGTGAGGAAGGAATTCATTTAGTAACAGAAAATCCATATTCTTAGAATTAACTTATCACTCCTGAAGGGGAAAAATAAGGAAAAAGAAACAGCAACTAGGTGTTATGAAATCATGAAAATGAACTTAAATTATTTTTGAGGTGTTTCGAAAGAGGAAGAGGAAATCACAGAACATGAATCCCCATACTCTAGTAAAAAAAACTTCAGAAAATCAAATATATAGAACGCTTTGGAAAAGCTACCCAAAACCAAGAAGTATGCACAAAGCAAGAAGACGAGCTCAAATGTATACAATGCAAATGTATACTAAACCAACTAAGCTAGCAACTAAACCAACTATACAGTGCAAATGTAAGCTCTGAGTATATACATCGATTGATCTAGTGACCATTAGCTAGGTAACACAACAAGTTTCCATGCTTCATAAGATCTAGTCAAAATTGCAAGATGCTGCTTCTGTTTAAAATAAGAATTTACTTTAATCACTTCCTTTGGAAAGCCGGAATGCCGAGGAAGGCAACAATACGAGTAGCTAAGCAAGTGAGAATGAGAATAGTTATGCAAAGTATAGCATCATGCAGACTATGAAAGGATACTTTTCAACAAAATTACTGTAACTTTTACAAATTCATGTAAACACCAAAGCTGTAAACACAAAATCTTCATGTAAACACCAAAGCTATTAATAGACCTTGTAATAGTAAAAACCAAAGCTATTAACTAATTTTCTAAACCCTAAACCTAGTAAACTGGGGAAAACATTAAAAAAAGAAGAAAATCATCTCACAAATATAATAAAAAACCGGTTAAAAGGCAAAATAAAGAAAATCATTCAACATTTGACAATAAAAAAATACAATAAGAGCAAAAATCGTAGAATAAACATCACCTTCTTCATTATGAACACTATTGATGAAAAATTCCTTCCTCTTCACCATTCCGCTGCAATAACACAAAAAAATCAGATCCGGAACAAAAACCCTAAAATACGAACTTAAAAACCTAAAATGAAACAAAAAATAGCTCAAAAGTATAATATAACCTATGGCGAACACAAAGGAACACTGATTCAGCAAAATGCACAATGAAATTCGCAATCGAAAAACCCTAACAGAGAGAAGAATATGTACGAAAAGAAGAGAGAGAATTTCTGGGATTTAAAATGAAAATTAAACAAAATGAAAAAAAAACCTTATATATACAGCACCTGAGGTGCAATTTCTTGAAATTTGCTAGTTAATCCTTACCTTTTTATATTTCTAATTAGACATCATCTTCCCACAGGCTTATGGAAAGATAGTCTTTCCCAAGACTTTGTCTTAAAGTTATATAAGGGTTTTTTAAAATATTTATAACCCTAACTTTATGTTGAAAATCCCAATTTAACCCTTCAATCTCAGAAAGTATCAATTTAACGCTAACTAATTATTTTATGTAGCAACGTAACTCTAACTTTTTAAACATTTATGCCGATATATCCAAAATCCTTATTCCAGCGTTGGCCATTTCAATTCCGACAGTAATAAAATAGTGAAATGACTAAAATATCCTTAACCTAAAAGCTAAAAATTGTATCCCCATAATACCCCTGCCACCACCAATCACCACCTTCGCCACCACCTCCTCCACCTCTTCCACAATCTCTACAATCGTTCTCCTTAATAGTTCATATCCTCCTAAATCCTAATCAGCCGATTCAATTGAACACAGAGGAAAAAACAGCATCTAAACCATTTTTGAAAGAAGAACAAAATTCCTAAAACAGATTAACATAATTCTCTGGTGACAAACATATGTTAATCAGCAGACAAACTTTCTCTCCGGCGATTTTCACGAAGCCGCCGGGAAATAGCTCCTCCTGAGTTTCATCGACAACCTGTCTCCGGTGAGTTTCATCGGCCTGTGACCTTTCTTCATAACCACCAGCTAGATGCACGCCACCGAAGAATCGGGACCACCGCCCTCCTTCCCGAGACCACCGCTTGTGGTGGTTCATGACCCCCATCACCTCTTCGAGATGGTTCACCACCCGAACACCTCTCCGAGACCACCGCCAGTGGTGTTTCACCATCCCCACCACCCCACCACCCCTGGTGGATTCCTCGTACCTGAAATCCTTGCCTTCTATGCCGCTGGAGGAGCCCAGTGGCGGCGAAAATGAATGCCAGCCGGTGTATTCTATTGGGGAAGAAAACAACGCGGTTAAAATCTACTCCCTCCGTCCCAGCTGTATTTGCACAAGTTGACTTTTGCAAGTTAACCAAAATTATTTTTGACCATTAATATCTTTACTTGTGCACATTTAAAAATAATAAACAGTTGATGTTATGAAAATAGATGTTATGACGGTTCTAACAAGATCCCACATGATAGTATATTATCTTATATATTACCCAATGTTTACTTTTCAAAGTAACCAATTTTGACTAAATGAATAGTGCTTGTGCAAATTCAGCTGGGACAGAGGGAGTAATTGGGGAAGAAAAGTGAATAAAATATACAGAGGATGAAGAGTGAATAAAATAAAAATATGAAGCCTCGCCTCCTTTTCATTTTAAATTTTTTTAAAGTTAAGGGAAAAATCATCTTTTTACGTAAATTCGGTCATAAATCAGTTGACTGAAAAGTCAAACGAGTGAAAATTTATATTGACATTTTCTAAAATTGCAGCGTAACTATATGTAAATGAGTTTAACTCATCTCACGCTGTAAATATCACTCAATTAAAATAAATTTTATCAAGATGACTTTTATTTCAAAGAGAAAGTCTTATGTAAGACTAATTAACGGTTAGACCAATTATGGAAAATCTCGTTTCAATGAATTTTAAAGTCAAATTATAATTAAGTATACATTGGGATACATTTTAAATGTTTTAAAAGTTAGAGGAAGCTCGTTTTGAGCAGCAACACTCTCTCCTCGGTCACGTGTCTCATGATACCGTTCATTTGTTGAGTCGATGGGGCCTTATTATGTCACTTCTGCTATGTCTGTATCTGTTAGTTGCTCTCATTGTCATATGGCCAAGAGTAGCTGTTTGCCTTTTTCCACTAGTGATAAGTGCTACTGGTTTGTTGGATAAAGTGCATTGTGATTTGTGGGATCCGGCACCTATTTTATCTGCAGGTGGTTTTTCTTCTCATATCATTTTCATCGATGATTTTTTGCGATTCACATGGATTCTCCCAATGCGGCAGAAGTTGGATTTCTATGACACATTTATCTAGTTTCAAAAATTTGTAGAGACCCAGTTTTATGCTCCCTCTGTCCCAGCTCTTTTTGCACTCTTTCCTTTTTTGGACGTCCCAGCTGTTTTTGCACTACCTTATTTTTTACCCATTTTTTTATTTTTTTTAACCCAATATTATTAGCCCACATTATTCCATAACCCTTCATAATCTCTATTTAACCAAATCTTGGGCTTAATCTGAACGAAAATAAAGGAAAAGAGTTAAGAATTTCAGGATATCCCACACAAAGCCTTCAAATAGTACTATTCTTAAAAATACTTCCAGATTCTCTCTCCGCAGAAAGAGCTGGGACGGAGGTAGTACTAGAGTAAAAATTCAGACCGATAGTGGCACAGAGTTTACCAATCACCGACTTCAGGCTCACTTCATATCATGTGGCATTCATCATCAGATGACCTCGCCCTATACACCTGCTCATAATGGACGGGCTGAACGGAAGCATCTTCACATCACAGAGACGGGTCTTGTCATATTTTTCACTCTTCTGTGTCGCACTGTTATTGGGTGGAAGCTTTCTCCTCCGCGGTTTACATCATTAACCATATTCCTAGTTCAGTTCTTGGTGGCAAATCACCTTTTGAGATTGTTTTTGGTCATGTACATGAATATACCCCCTTTCACCCATTTGGATGTCGTGCCTTCCCACATCTGCGTGCCACTGCTATTGATAAGTTTGCACTGCGATCTACTCCATGTGTTTTTATTTGCTACAGCTTTCGTCACAAGGGCTTCCAGTGTCTCGACCCGACTACTAGGCGTATCTATGTCTGTCGCCACGTTCGTTTTGATGAAACTCTATTCCCTTATGTCTCATCTTTTGCGGATAGTCGTTCTATTTCAGATTTGAGATTTAGTAGTTTTTTGATTGAGCTATTACATCATCGATTAGGGCCACCATGCCTGTGCCCATTCCAGCCGCACCTCTTTCACTGCCATGCTCAATCTGGGCGGCCAACCCGAACCTATCTACTCAGCCGCCGACAACCACGCCTCAGCCAGTCTTGGTTGTACTCTCTCCGGTGTCTTCTGCTGGTCACTCTCTGATCAGTTCTGCTCGATCTTCTTCGGCATCGTTAGCTGGTTTGACTCCTCCAGCTTCGCCGCTGCAGCTTCGTACCCATCGGATAGCTACTCGATCTTCTACTGGTGCCATTCAGCGCCAGGATTATTTGAATATTATTTCTCATTGTCTCACTTCTGTACTCCTTTATTAGATAGAGCCCACTGATTATCACTCTGCGCTTCAGGATCCAGCTTGGGTTTCAGCCAAGAATGATGAGATGACCGCTCTTCGTGGTCAGCACACTTGGGATTTGGTGCCTCAACCTTTGAATGTCAACATTGTTGGCTCCAAATGGGTCTATAGGCTCAAGTATCGACCAGATGTCACTATTGAGCTTCACAAAGCTAGACTAGTGGCACAGGGTTTCTCGCAGATTCCGAGTTTTGATTTTTGACCACACTTTCAGTCCTCTGGTCAAAGCCTCCACTGTTCGAACGGTCCTCGCCATAGCCACCATGCGTTCATGGCCACTTCATCAGTTGGACGTCAAGAACGCTTTCCTTAATGGTGTTCTTGATGTTCCGGTCTACATGAAGCAGCCCTTCAGTTATCAAGATTCTGCTAATCCAGACTATGTTTGTCGCTTGCGAAAGGCCATTTATGGTCTTAAGCAGGCTCCTTGGGCTTGGTTCCAGCGCTTCAGCAGTTATCTGACACAACTTGGTTTTTAGTGCAGCTCGGCCGATACTTCTTTATTTGTCCTCTCGAGAGGGTCATCGTGACTGTATCTACCTGTGTATGTGGACGATATCATTCTTACGAGCAATGACTCGACTCTTCTTTGCCAGTTCATTGATCAGACACATAGAGAGTTTGCGATAAAGGATCTTGGTGCTCTTCATTACTTTCTTGGTCTTGAAGTTTCGCCTACCTCTTCAGGGTTACTTCTTGGCTAAGAAAAGTTTGCTCATGATATTTTGACTCGGGCTGGTATGTCTGACGCGACACCTATTTTTATGCCATTTATCGCTGGTTCTCAACTTCACAGCTCTACCAGCCATTGGTTTTGGGATCCTACACTTTATCATTCTCTTGTTGGTGTTCTCTAGTATCTCACCATCACTCGTCCGAATTTGGCATTCTCGGTCAACATAGTGAGCCAGTATCTTCAGGATCCCAAAGATGACCATTTCGCTGCAGTGACACGGATTTTGCGGTATGTTCGTGTCACTCTTCATTTTGTTCTTAGCTTTCATTCTGCTAGTACTCCTGAGGTGTTAGGGTACTATGATGCTGACTGTGCCCGCTATCTGGAGACTCGCCGGTCTACTTATAGTTGTGTGGTTTTCTTGGTGGGAATCTGGTTTCTTGGAGTGCCAAGAAACAACTCACTGTTTCTCGCTCCAACACTGAGTTTGAATACCCTGTTCTCGGCAAAACTACTTCAGAGGTGGTTTGGCTCACTCATTTGCTTCGTGATCTTTGGGTTCCGCTTTCTGGTTCTCCATTGCTGTTATGCGACAACAGCAGTGCTATCTTCTTGGCTCAGAATCCGGTGGTGCACAAGCCGGCGAAGCACATAAATATTGACTATCATTTTGTTCGTGAGTTGGTGACATCTGGAAAGCTGCGCGTTGCTCATGTTCCAACTTCTCTTCAGATTGCGGACATCTTCACCAAGGGGCTCTCTCGTCCGCTGTTCTAGTTTTTCAGGTCCAAGCTGTGCGTCGGCAAGCACCCGACACTTTGCTTGAGGGGGGTGTTAGAATAAAGCGAGTAGAAGATTAGATAATATTTTATTCCATGTTGACTAGACTAGAACTAGTCTACTTTGTACTCAATTTATACTCTTCATCATTAATCAGAATCATTACAGAAAATCATTCTATCTATCCCGATTCATCATTAGGTTTTTTGAGGATTGTTGGGAAGAAAGGATTGTTAAGTGTGGATGAGATGATTGCTGGGAAAAGGTAAGTTTTCTGAATAGACAAGGGTGATATAGTCAATTCTAATTTTCTGATTTTTAATTATTTAAACAAGGGGCATAATAGTTAATTTATAGAATTCCAGTCAAATTCAAGTTCACGTGGTTGGAGTGACACTTTCGACCAAATAACATGGATAAAACTGCAATTTCATATTTTACAGGGATTAAATTGTCGCTTTCTACCAAACATAGGGTTATTTTAGCACTTAACTCTGAAAACAAACATAATTACATCAATTGTAAAATGATCCCGTCTAACAATTAGTAGACCTAAAACAAAACTTTGTAGTTTGTGAAAAAATCATTATTAATAAAGAATAGGACTCATGACAGGTGATCTGTCCATAAGCTTATGAATATACCACTTATTTTTTACCTTATAAACTGCATTAGTTAAATTACATATTAAATTTAAAAATTTTAAAAATATTTTTTATATTATATATTTTTATATTTTTCCGTTCATAATTTGGGGGTTTGTAGAGGCCGATGCGAGTGAGTAGGAATTTGAGGTGGGCCCATAGCCATGGGTTGAGGAAGATGGTGGAGAAAGCTAGGGTTACGACCACGGGGAATCCAAATTTGATGGCATGGAATAGGAAACCCATTCAGCCATACTGGGTCGCAATTGATTGCTTTGAATTTCGTTGGAGTTAGGAGTTTAGATCTTGAAACAGGGGAAAGAAAACAGAAAGAAAACAGGGCAGCTAGAAAGAAAAAGAAAACGGCGATTTGGTCGGGCCGCCGGAAAGAAAACCAACAGGGGAAAGAAAATGCGGCGGGGGAGAAAGAAAGTTTAGGAAACATGTTTTCATCGTTTTTCTTTTTTAAATTCAAAAGCAAAATCATTTTTTTCACAAATTTAGGCGATGAGAAAATTGACTAAAGGTCAGCTGAGTTAGGTTGGATTGACACTTTCTGATATTACACGGTCATATTAACATTTTCATCTTAAAGTCAGGATCATTTTAACACTTTACTCTTATTTAAATTTTAATCTCCAATACTATCGTCAGAACTAAAACTTTAATATGATATATCAACAATTAAATAGTTAGGACTATAATGAAAAAGTATAAAAATAAGAAAGTATAGCCAAAATGAAATGCAGTAAGATATTGACAGGCTCACTTTGAGTTTCAAAGAATAGAAACTCTATTCGTAGGGATCTCTTAAAATTTGGGGCATGTAAGATTGACGCCAACCATTGATGTTTACATTGGAGATGTATTTTAGGAGTGAGAGTATTGGAATGATGTGTCAATCAACTTTAATCAACTTTTATCAAATGATACTTAGCAATAGAGATGATCTAATTTTGAAAAATAAAAAATCCTACCATATCAACGGTTTCAATTTCAAAAGGTAAAAACTTAAACTTGTGATATATGTACTATTATACAACCGGAAATGCATTAATTTCTCAGTAATCACGGGAACAATAAGCCAAATTCACTAGTCAGCCTCAATTTCAGCAGAATAAGCCAACTTCTATTTCTAGCAGAATCAATTTCAGCAGAATAAGCCAACTTCTATTTCTAGCAGAATCAATTTCAGCAGAATAAGCCAACTTCTATTTCTAGCAGAATCAATTTCAGCAAATACACCATGCAATGTCATCACCTCCATCCATGAAATGCATTACGATAATCATAATAATCATATTCCTGCTCGTCATCATCATCAGAATCAGATTCATCCATAATATTTTCTTCATCCCAAAGTGGACAGGAGCATGTTGCTTTCTTGTTCCTCCACTCCGCCCCACAAGTGTAACAGAATTCGTAGCCACACCTGAGAAAACGTCGCCATTCACAACGTCTAAATTCTTGGTCCGTATATCACCCTGAATGTTTAATCATCTACCACCATAACCAAACATATAAAGTATAAATAGACGAGAGGACTAGTACGTACCTGCAAGTCATGTGATAGCAGCCAGCAGCGAGTTCAATCATGTGGCTGCACTTGATACACTGACGCCACATGTTTCTTGCTGCTAAATTCTTCAACTTCAGATCCGCTGCAGGAGCACGGGGGTTTGCCCTCTTGTAATCAGAGCACGTCATACCACCATGCCAAGGAACTTTGCATGTGATGCAGAAGAGGTTCCTGCATTTTAAACACTCTCCAGTGCAAGGCATTATACCCTGAGTTGAGCGACTTCTGTAATAAACCATAGCATCACTTTTCGACATCAAAGCAGAGCATTTTGGATCCGGACAATACACTCTCTCTGTAACAGGGATTGAAGCTTCCTTCTTTCGTTGCTTCAGCCTCTCTATCAACTTAGGAGTTAAAAATTTGCTGCAACTGTCAACATTAAGTTCAGAACTACAGGACTCATGAGGGCATTTGGGAATGATTCCATAAAGCATCTTAGCTTCCACGTGCTGTTTCATACAAGAATAGCAATAACGGTGCATGCAACAATCAACTGAAAAGATCTGGTTAGTGTCTCTCTCCTCGAGGCATATTGCACAACTTTCATGTGAGCTCCTCCCATCACTTGATTCTGCAGACTTATTAACCTGAGCCCTTATTGCATCACTCGCAAGCTTGAACGCAAACTTCACATCATTTCCAGCCACAACACATGGGTCACAAGATACAAATTTTTCTCGAAGCTGAGTAACTTGATCGAGTAACGGTACTACTTTTGGCTGCTTTGGCATCCATCTACGAGTCACCTGCAGTTTAAATACAATGCCAACAGCTGTTGTTAATCCTTGGTTCCCTCATGTTCTGACATACTGCACTGAACTATAATGCTGCTAGTAGCTATTAGCTATGCATCATACAAGATTCACAAAACCCCAACATTCCTCAAGTACAGCAATCAGAAATCATCCAACAAAGATAGTGCCATACTTTCACTAATCATAAGTTCAAAAAAAGTATAAATTGAGGCGGCCCCCTCACTTTCACTATAGGTAATACGCCAACCAACACGACTCTTCATACAAGGGCATACATTGAAAAGACATCATGCTACACATTGTGAACTAGATTTTGTCTATTCATCTTTTTTCCTCAGAATTCAGAAACAAACATAGTATTGATCCAAATCATGTCTGTTACAGTCATTTAATCATTTAGACCTTTTAGGAGATGGGGGAGTAAAATAATGGAAAGTATGACAAAAAAAAAGTTGGACAGAGGAAGGTATTAATGATTAAATATTCTCCTGTCAACTGTGCACCTTGGAGTACATTCTAGCCATGAAAGTAAACAGAGAAATACTGTAAAGAATAATAATGTAATGAATGCAACAAGGAAATCGAAACCTCACATATTGAAACAAGGTGAAAACATGGCAGCAAAAGAGAACCCGCTTCAAATTCAGCTCCACCGCTATATTCAACCCCTCAATCAATGCCCTAAACTCAACCATAACTCGATTCAATCCATTTTCACACAGAGGTTTGGCCAACTGAAATAGCAACTCTCCTTCAGAATCACATATCGCGACGCCAATCGCATTGATCACCATGTCATTCTCATTCACAGTGATACCCTTGAAATAAACCCTAAACACCTCATTATCCATCACACTCGCGGAGCTAGAACTCCCTTCTTCCGCATAAGGCTTCTCGAAATTGTCCCCAAAATTCTCCCAATCGTCCTCTGGCATGCTCGTGATCTCAGCCGCCACTCTTTTGTCGTGAATCCGACGGTGCAGATCGTCACTACATAATTTGAACTCCAATTCGGAAAGTTTGCGGTCTTTCTTCTCTTGCTCCATTTTCAAAATTTCTTCGGACTGAAAGTCAGATATAGAAGCGACGGTTTCTTCTTTTGGGGGTGGAGGTGGGACCCAGGAGGAGGAGGAGGGTTGGAGTGAGATGGAGGCGCTAATTGCTTCCTGGAGTTGGAGTTCGAAAGCGAGGTCCAGGTCTGCGTCCAGTTCCTTCGCCGCCGTCAATTCGCGGCGTTGCTCGGCGGCGATAGCGCCCCAGTGGTCGTCGGAATCGCCGGCGGCTGTGACGGTGGGGTCATCGTCGGAGTAGTCGGAATCGTCGGAGTACGCGTACTGCCGGAGTTGGAGAGACATTGGGAACTGAACATAACCCAAAACCCCCGAGACCTGAACTCTGGCCGATGTTGTGGTACAACAATGATCCTTAATAAATGGCAAACGACTTTTGGGCCCTAAACCCTCAATTAAGCCCAAGCTCGTTTTAAAGGGCAAAATAAATATATGGCCCTCTGTTTTGATCATCAGTGCCAATATGATTCTGTAAAGTTAGAAAGTGCTATTGTAACCCTATGTTTTGTATCAAAAGTGTCGATATAACCTTTTGACACTATTCCGGCATTGAATTGGTAATCTCTGGCATTGACCAAATACAAAAGGACTATAATACCCCTAGTCTTAAAACAAAAAATGTAATAACAAAAATATTTCTAAGTTCTTCTTCTTCATCTCTATAACAATGCTGCTCCCACCACTGCTTCACCCCTTCCACCATCGCCGCTTCTTCGTCGCCACCGCCACCACTTTCAGCCGGTAGCGGTGGCTGGAATCCGGGAATTCAAAACTAGGTCAACACTCTAACAATAACAAGAAACACATATTCTTCCACTTACAAAACATGACATATGCAACACGAATTCATACCACATCTCACAAACAAAAAACAACAAAATCCTCTAGAAAAATTGAATTTCTTTATTCAACGGGGATTAACTTACAAGAAAGCATCTCTACTTCCCAACAATTTTAAGGAGCTTCAAAATTGAGCCAAAAGAAACAGTACCGCATCCCTTACAAATTTGAAATTCTGAAAGTAAAAAACATTTCACAGCAGGCACCGGTCCGCAATAAACTAACTTATCAAAGCTCGTGACTCTAATTTAGTACTACGAGAACTCATGCTCCACAGTTAATTACTCAGCATTTCACATAAAAAACAAACTAGCAGACAGTACAGAGTTTTACTAAATTTCTCCTGCATTAGAAAACCTTCAACAACTTCTCTGCTTCCAAGTTTCAAGAAATGAATCATTTCACTATTTAATTAGGCATATAATTCGAAATTGGGGGAAAAATAGAGGAGCTAACTGATCTCTAGCTCACTCCCCAAATGGGTAGGTACAAATCAATCCTCAAACAACATATTTTAGAAACTCTGATTAACGTTAATCTACTAAAAAAAGGCAGATAAAACAAAAGAGGGAAGGAATCAAGCAAACCTTTAGGGCAAAGGGAAAGGAGAGATTAGGATGATTATCGACGACATCTGGAGTGTGCTAGAAGAACTCCTCAAGTGCCAACTCAGATGCGCTACGTTCAAATTTGTAAGTGCGACAGATTTCTGGTTAATTACTTGCTTCAGTGCTCTGCCTCTACTCCGTCGTGCTTTGCCTCTGCTCCACTGTGCTTTGCCTCTGCTCCGCCGTGCTTTGCCTCTGCTCCGCCGTGCTTTGCCCTGCTCCGCCGTGCTTTGCCTCTGCTCCGCCGTGCTTTGCCTCTGCTCCGCCGTGCTTTGCCTCTGCTCCGCCGTGCTCCACCTCTGCTCCGGAGTGCTCCACCTCTGCTCCGACGTGCTCCACCTCTGCTCTGCCGTGCTCCACCTCTGCTACTTCGTGTTCCGCCTCTACTCCGTCGTGCTCCGCCTCTGCTCCATCGTGCTCCGCCTTTGCTCCGTCATGCTTTGCCCCCTTAGCCCCTGCCACCCCTGACCCTAAGCCCTCCCCGTCACCCCTAGCCCCAAGCCTCGTCGTCGCTCCGTCGTCCACCACCGCCGCTGAGCTGTGCGCCGCCGCCAACTCCTAGCCCTAGCCCTAGCCCTAAACCCTCCGTCATGCGCTGCCAACTCCTAGCCCTATCCCTAAGCCTTTCCCCTTTGATAGTCACCATCCACGTCCTCCTTCGGCCACCAAACCCTAACCTCTGCCCTGACCCACCACCAACTCCCCCGACCACCAAACACCTATGTTTTCTCCATCAAATTCTACTACCGCGCTTGCCAGTAAACTATAGCTACAATTTTTACTCCCATGCTATGCCACCACCGATATTCACAGAGCACCGGTTAGCTCTTTCTTAAGTAATGTTTTTTTTGTTTTGGGTTAGAATAGGTCATTGGGCACAAATTTTAAAGGAAATAATGGGGGGGGGGGGAATAATGGGCAGGTTGGGAAATAATGGGGAAAAACAATGGGTTATATTTTTCTATTTTTTTAAACAGAGGGTATAATCATCATTTTAGGTTTTTCCAGCCAAATTCAGGCCTCTAGGGTTATATTAGCACTGTCAAGCAAAACATACGGTTATAATAGCACTTTTTAACTTCACAGGGTCATATTGACACTTTAGACCAAAACATAGGGTTATATGGACACTTAACTCCATTTCAAACCATCATTTTATGTTTAGTAAACGAGTTAATATCTTGAAAGACGGTCTTTTAAAAATTATGGAAAAAAGGTTTAAACTGCAAATTAAAGGAAATCAAAATAATATTTTTGGACGTTGCATAATAAATTTTTAATACTGCAACTAAAATATTTTACATTCCTATAATTTTAATTCAACTCTGTCTTTTCATATGCCTATGAAAAGATGGTCTTTCCCGTTACTTTGTATTAGTAAAATTAAGAATTAACTTTTTTTAAAACAACAAAGAAATTGGAGACCGAACGTGCAATTAACTGATTTTTTAAAATTATTTCTTAAGTTAAACCCATTGATAAATGGAGAAGATTACATTAGTGGCTGCTCAAACCATATAATAGACTGATTGTTATAGATAATTCTTTATGTGGGAATTTTATGTGTGGGGGAGGTGATGACTGAATCTAAATTTGATAAGTGTTAATTAAATATCAAAATTAAATGCATCATTTTTTTCTCACTTTCATTTGTAATTTAAATTTAACACTAGTCAAATTTTGGTTTGGTTCTCACCTCCCCACACATAAAATCCCCACCTAAAATTTTTCTGTGAGCTAATGATTGATTTCCATTCTTAAGAATAGAAATCAAATAGCATTAGAATTTGAGTATACATATAATGTGCAGCCGCTCTCAATATGAATCTCTCTTTAGATATAAATTTTAGAGCAAACGACTTATGTGGCCCTCGAACTATCACCATCATTCACTTTTGGCCCTCCAATATTTTTTTAACACTTTTGGCCCCCGATCTTACAAATATGGTGAATTGTGGCCCTTCCATCAAGTCAAACGGTTAAATTAAGTCAAAACATCAATTTTTAAAGGCAAAATTGACTTTTTCCATTTTCCATTTTTTTCCATTTTCTTTTCCTTTCCTTTTCCTTTTCTTTTTGCTTCCCCACCCCCACCCTTCCCATTCCCTTCCCCTCCTTCCCCTTCCCCCACTAGGACATCCAGCTCCTGAAACCCTAATTCTCCCGCCAACCGCCATTGTTGCCTGCGGTACCATAACTCGTTATCGGGCGCTGAAAAGGAAAAGGTATAAAAATTTGCGTACATCTGGGTCAGAAACTCGGTGACTCAGTACCCGGGTCAATGCACGTCGTCGTTTCACCAGCCCATCTACGGTTCGCAAACTCCGGCATTGATTGATCTGAACAACATCATGGGAATGGACGGGATCTTCATCAACACAATGACACTTTTGGCGGGTGCCGCTGGAGGCTGCTTCTGCTTACTAGGGGATTTACGGTAATGGGGCATACCCGGGAAATACAGGGAAATTTTTGGAGGATCCAACCAATGGTGCAACTTATAATGCACTGGGAAAATGAAAAGTTATATCAGAATGTTCTATATCGATCTGATTACTACATTATTGTGGTCGGTGTGGGAACTAGGGTTTTAGGAGCTGGAGGTCCTAATAGGGGAAGGGGGGAAAGAAAAAAAGAAAAGAAAAAGAAAAGAAAAAGGAAATTATAAGAAACTAGAAAGGAAAAGGAAAAAGGAAAAATCAGAAATGGGAAAATTCCATTTTGCCCTTAAAAATTGACGTTTTAATCTAATTTAACAGTTTGACCCGGCGGAAGGGCCACAGTTCATTGATTTTGTAAGTTCAGGGGCTAAAAGTGTTGGAAAAAATTGGAGGGTCAAAGGTGGACGATGGTGATAGTTAGATGGTCACAAAAGTCGTTTGCTCTAAAACTTACGAATCGCAACTTCAAAATGGGAATTGTCTTAGATGAAAGCAATCCTTCCTTCAAAAAAGGGAAACAACGACATATTTTCAAAGGTGTAGTGTTTGGGGTGTTGTGGAACAACAACAGCTTCGCAGAGGCAGGGAATGATTCCTAACCAGAGTTCCAGCTTCCTTGCCAAGGCTCCATCCAAAGGCCAGAGGCGAAGCAACCCTTATAGCATCCTTGTTGATGATAAGCTCCATTTTTCTATTTGTACCTGTAAAAATGGGTCTAATGTGAAAAGAGAGGAAAATGTCTTCTTGAACTGGTCTGATAATGATCCTATAATTTGGAGTAGTATTTACAGAAGTTTATTTCTAACCTTTCACAATAACCAACATATAAACGATGAAAGAATTTAGACAAGCATAATATGCATATGAGTTAGACCTATGTATGACTAAGAAAGATAGCCTTTCCTAAACATATTGGAAGTTTTATATTTGGTAGTGCAAACCAATGATGCATTTGTGTTCACACTAGTTTTGCTAATTTTTTTTTGTTAAGAAAAATGGGATATGTAATTTGAACTTTCAAAGCACATACTCTTTCTGTCCCACTATAAATTGCTTAATTGCTTTTTAGGAGTCAAACTTGGTAATCTTTGACCGTAAATATAAATTAATCTATATATAATAAAAATATATTGTGAGATGTTGTTAGATTCATCTTAACATCTATTTTTAAATATTAATTTTTTATGTGGCATTATTATAGGCAACTAGAGATATTTATGTTCAAACATGCTCACTGAAGACTGTGAAACATTAAATAAGTAATTTATAGTGGGACAGAGCGAGTATAGCATTTTGATGAAATTTGAAAACCCATGAATGATAAGGTAATGATGTAAATGTCAAGACTACTACCACCATAGATGACGTCATGCCAAAACTTGATTAGACATTTAAAGGACATGATCAGGATCCTCTAAGTGACATGGCAAGTCCTATGACTAGGGCAAGAATGAAGCTTAGAGATGCGACTTTAAATGCTTTGATTTATCGACTTCATGATGAAGAGTTGAAGAACAAATTGACAAAGTCTTGGATTAATCATTCAAGAGTGTCGAAGTATTGGAGACATCGTGAAGAACACTATACTCTTTTTTTCCACTGGATTTTTTTAATGAATTAGTGTGATCGTTGTAAACTATTGTAAATTATTTCATTTTGAATTTTATTCATTAAACTCGGCCATGTGGGCTTTGAAGGCTTTAATTTTGGCTATAAGTTAATTAGGGCTTAGAATATTCAGTTTTGATCTGACTTGAATTAGATTTGGTAAATTTTGATAAGACAATATTCATTAAAGAATCATCTTGATGAATTCGGCCATATCACCTTTTATTTTAGGTATTTTAGTTAGATATGGGTTTAGCTTCTTAAAGCTACCATAAGCCTTTCGGGAATTACCAAATCCCGCTCTGTTTATGCTTGTAGAGGTCGAACCTTAACCCTATAAATAGGGGAGGCTATTCACATTTTTAGACACCAATTTTATACATTAGATATTTAGAATTTTTAAGTTTTACTCAATTACTTGCGAGCGTCTTCATTGTTGCTTAATCCCGCGGGCTAGTTAAGTATCAATACCCTTTCATTTGTGAGCTTCTTGTGGGCTAGTTAGTGAGCAAATACCCTTTGAATTGAGAGCTAATCTTGGGGGCTAGTTAGTGATAAATATATGAAGCTTTATTAGGGTTGCGAGTTCTCTTAGTACGACCAAGATTCAACCAAATTGCACAATCCAGAGTTTTCGCAAGGAGATTCATATCATAAGGTTTCATCAAAAGGAAATAAAGCATTCAGGAGCCTGCATGTAAAAATTGTGATTTTTTGGAGTTCCATGATTCCATATCTTAGGAAATGCCTGTACATTTTCTTTTTTCTCCTGAAGTGGTTGTAAGCTGATTTGAGGGTAAAATATCCTCTCCATTTAGGGATTCATATCATCATGTTGTCCCTTTTCTATATTGTTATTTGTTGAATGAAATTGATCATATCTGCAAGTAATAAAGAACCGATTACAGGCAAGATTTTTTGTTTGAATTGGATGAATAATTTGATAATTATGTTGACTATGATGTTTACTATTTTTGGTCGCATTTATCCATTAGTGGACCCTTATTGATCTAGTTGGATTGCCATAAACTTGAATTTTCAGTTGAGAGGTATGGAAAGATAGATATATGTTCATGAGGTGTCTATTGACATTTCTATGTCCCAGTGGAATTTTGTGCTACCTTTATATAGCCATGCTAATAGAGAAATGAATTTAAGATACTGGAATTGTGAAGACCTTGGGCGCCCATTCTCTAAAGTTGGGAAGACCTTATCTGAGTTGTTATGAATTTATGTAATATTTTGGATATAGTAATCCTTTTTTAATGATATTTGTGTGTAATGTACTAAATTATTGATTATATTTTCTTGTAGGTATGAAAATGTCAAGCATTGTGATTCAGAATCCCATTATTCGAGATTAAGAAGAAGATGCTCACTATGATGAGAGTGTCGAACTGAATCATCGGTGCTGAAAAAGTGTTCATGATGACACTAAATTGAAAGGAAAGGTAGATGAATGGTGGGCCAACCTAGAGACAAAAACATGCCAACATTATCTGGCCCACCTTGTAAGGCCGGGTTCAAGGAGTGTCAAGTGAAATCCAGGAGAAGAGGAAGATGTTGATGAAGAGCATTTCAAGGTACAAAATTTGAAAGGTCCTGGTCGCAATGTGCCAAAGGGTTCGTTGATTGTGGATGTGACAAAGCAGCCTCATAACTCTGCAAGCATTGCTAAGGGAGCAAGTTCCTTGGTTTCTTCAGGTATCATTGTATGTGTTCAACAAATATATATGCATTATTGGCATATTGTATGTTAAAATTGTGTTGGTGTTAATTAATTATGAGTGTCTAGTATCATTTGGGAACTACCTTGAAAAGTTAGCCAAGGATGACGATTCCCTTCTCGGCCAGATAGTGTAGCTGAAAGAGGCCCTGAAGAATAGTGAGATGGAGTTGGCAAAGGAGCAGAGTCTTCACCAAGAAAAGAGTATCCTTAATGAGATATTGATGGCGAGGCTCTAGGTATTGAGGGGAGAAGATCCTGCTCATCCAAACTATCCCCGTATATTGATGAATTAGGTTGTAAAAACCTATTGGTTTTTAAAATTTTTTTGTTGGATGTATACCATAAGGCTTCATGAGTGAGGTGGTGTAATGCATTATTGGAAATTCTTAAGAAGAATCCAGAGTTGGATATTTTGGGTCTCCCCAACCAAGCCATCATATCACCCGTAATGGAACAAGCTAAGCAGAAGGTAGACCAAGCGCTTGCGCTTGTTGAGAAAATGAAGGACAACAACCTTCCATTTCCTTTGATTCAAGATTCGGGGAAGTGAGATTCCTTGCTATCAATGATGGATTTTCGTGCATGCATGGAAGATCGTTATATGTCTTTTGATACTGGCAAGGAAAAGAAGGATGTTGCAATTTAGATTGATCACTCGGTGGCGCCCAGCTTCGCAAAGTGAGAACTTTTGGCACAACTAGTGTACCAATTCAAAAGAAGGATAGGGTAGTTAAGCCACCTTCCGACTGTGCTAGTGGGTCAATTAGTAGTAAGGTTATTAGCTTCTAGTTTAGGTTTTGTTCAATTGTTATTGTAGTGGACATATTGAAAATAATTTAATGGAATTTTTTTTGCCTTTGTAATGTTGCTATTGTGACTTTTAGGAATGTAACCATGATGATTGTATCTTTTCTGTTTTCCAACCAGTGGTAGTTGGAGTTGTTTGTTAAAAATGTGTTGTATCGAGCACTGACTTGGCTATGACACTTCGTCACGTGCCTGTTTCAGGGGTGATTTTGGAGAAGCTGTGAAGATAAGTATACTTGATTTGGAAGCTATAAAAGCCTATCTCTAGACCTGTATATTTCATCTAAGCCTAAGGAGTGGTGATGGAGCTAGTCTACTGGATAAATGGGTTGCTACTTAAGTTTAGAGATCTGGAAGTAGAATAGAAGATAGAAGAGGAAGCTTGGGGGGAGTGTGGTTGAAGCGGATGAGTTTGATAAACGTTCCGCAGAACAAGATGTTGTGATTGACATGTTTAAAAAGGAGTTAATGAATATTATGTGGCAGGAAAAGGAATATTGAAGGTTCTTGGTGGAGAAGACTCGGGAAGTTTCTTAGAAAATAACTAATATTTCAAAGCAATAACTAATTTTTTCTATCTTTAATAGGGGAATCATAGAGTTTTATTAGAAAATGATGGATTATTTTCGCAAATTTTGTGTACTGGTTATGCTATATGTTATTTTGTTTTATTCTAATTCTGTATGGGTTATTATATATCTTACAACTAAAGTTGTAAGATGTATACTTTCTTAAAGTACGGAGTGGTATGGCTAGTGCATTAGGAACCTCAGGCCAGTAGGCGTATATAAGGTGATGGTAGGGTGGAAGAGCCAAGGACATGTTATGAAGCTTTTTTCTATTAATTGTTGTATTAAATAGGAAATTTTTTACTATGCAATTTTCTAGGTTTGTATGAGGGCTGGCTTACCGTGATTAACAAATGTGTAACAGGTTAGACTGGGGTTAAATTATAAATTAAAATATTACTCCCTCCATTTTATTTCATTTGGAACATTTAGTTTTTCACTTGGATTTATGGTGAATGAATGAGTAGATAAAATTGAGCTAGAAAAGAAAAAAAGTAAAATATGTGGATGAAAATGGTCAAAACTTGTCAAAAAAATTGTGACAATATAAAAGAACAATAAAAAATGGAAAGTGTGCAAAATAGAGTGAAATAGAGGAAGTATTTATCGTAAAACACCATATAATAAGGATTGTTTGCCTTCTGTATCAACTTGGGGTAGTTATGTCATTTTGACTTCCTTAAGAAACAAAAATGACGTCGTTGCATTTTATGTGATTTCTCTATAACCTAATACAGTGTTGTGTTGTTCATCATTCCCAATTTTTCTTCTACGACTTTCGTGCCATTCTTCATCCCCAATTCCCAATTTTTCGTTCCCAATTTTAAATCGATTGCTTTTGTGCCAGTGGCGGAACCAGGACGTTATGTAGGGGGGGGGGCTAAAAAGAGGCAAAAAATTCAACGCTAAATACAACAATATTTTTACAAACAATGCTCACATAGTAATATGAATACATAATAATTCGATTTTTACATCTGTGACAAATCACTGCATAAACATAATTACAAGGGAAAATATGATATTCAGTTCAAATAAACTATTCACAGTCCACAGAATTTGAATAATCTATTCAAATTCAACACAAGTCCATAAAATTCATATAAGCTAGTCACACAATTACTATTCACTAAATATGGTATTCAACACAATTTCACAATTTGAACAGAGCCACTAAATATGTATATCAGTACATGCTATTCAGTATTTACAATTTCACACAAATAAGCAATTCAATTCAACACAAGTTACACACAAAAATATTGGCTCCTTGTAAAAGTATGCTATTCAGTTCCTCTCCTCGCATACCTTGCCCTTGGTTTAACTGGGACGCGGTCGCTGGCTGAGGAAGGAGATGCCGGACGTAGGCAGACGGACAACGTCGCACGAAGTCGGCGTGGTGGATGGACGACAAGTGGTCACGGACTCACGCCGGTCGGTGGAAGTGGAAAGACTAGAGGGAAAGTCTGAGAGATGTGATTCTCTTCAGAATCTCGCCCAAAGGTAAGGTTTAACATTTGTATTTGGGCCAATTGGGTTTCAGCCCAATTGGCGATCATTTTTTTTGGCTTTACATTAATGAACGACGTTGTTTTGTTTAGTGAGAAAACAAAAATAAAAAATAAAAAATCAGAATAACGGTCTTCTTCTTCAACTGGATGCTGGAAACAGGGGTGCTTCTAGGGCTCAAGGGGAGGGGGGAGGGGGCGGAATCCGGTGGCTCCCGGTGGCTCTAGGCCTAAATTCCGGTCCTCCCTCCATTTTATTGCATTTGGAACATTTAATTTTTCACTTGGATTTGTGGGAATGAATGAGTAGATAAAATTGAGTTTAGAAAAGAAAAAAAAGTAAAATATGTGGATGAAAATGGTAAAAACTTGTCAAAAAAAGTGTGACAACATAAAAGAACAATAAAAAAATGGAAATTGTGCAAAATAGAGTGAAAAAGAGGAAGTATTTATCGCAAAACACCACATAATAAGGATTGTTTGCCTTCTGTATCATACGGGGGTAGTTATTTCATTTTGACTTCCTTAAGAAACAAAAACGACGTCGTTGCATTTTCTGTGATTTCTCTATAACCTAATCATTCCCAATTTTTCATCTACTGCTTTCGTGCCATTCTTTATCCCCAATTCCCAATTTTTCATTCCCAATTTAGAACGATTGCTTCCTTGCCAGTGGCGGAACCAGGACATTATGTGGGGGGGGGGCTAAAAAGAGGCAAAAAATTCAACGCTAAATACAACAATATTTTTACAAACAATGCTCACATAATAATATGAATACATAATAATTTGATTTTTACATCTACGACAAATCACTGCATAAACATGGTCACACGTGAATATATGATATTCAATTCAAACAAACTATTCTCAGTTCACAGAATTTGAATAAGCTATTCAAATTCAACACAAGTCCATAAAATTCATATAAGCTAGTCACACAATTACTATTCACTAAATATGGTATTCAACACAATTTCACAATTTGAACAGAGCCACTAAATATGTATATTAGTATATGCTATTCAGTATTTACAATTTCACACAAATAAGCAATTCAATTCAACACAAGTTACACACAAAAATATTGGCTCCTTGTAAAAGTATGCTATTCAGTTCCTCTCCTCGCATACCTTGCCCTTGGTTTAACTGGGACGCGGTCGCTGGCTGAGAAAGGAGATGCCGGGCGTAGGTAGACGGACAACGTCGCACAAAGCCGATGCGGTGGATGGACGGTAAGTGGTCACGGACTCACGTCGGTCGGCGGAAGTGGAAAGACTAGAGGGGAAGTTTGAGAGATGTGATTCTCTTCAGAATCTCGCCCAAAGGTAAGGTTTAACATTTGTATTTGGGCCAATTGGGTTTCAGCCCAATTGGCGATCATTTTTTTTGGCTTTACATTAATGAACGACGTTGTTTTGTTTAGTGAGAAAACAAAAAAAAAAAAATAAAAAATCAGAATAACAGTCTTCTTCTTCAACTGGACGCCGGAAACAGGGGTGCTTCTAGGGCTCAAGGGGAGGGGGAGAGGGGCAGAATCCGGTGGCTCCCGGTGGCTCTAGGCCTAAATTCCGGTCCTCCCTCCATTTTATTGCATTTGGAACATTTAGTTTTTCACTTGGATTTATGGTGAATGAATGATTAGATAAAATTGAGTTTAGAAAAGAAAAAAAAGTAAAATATGTGGATGAAAATGGTCAAAACTTGTCAAAAAAAAGCGTGACAACATAAAAGAACAATAAAAAATGGAAATTGTGCAAGATGGAGTGAAACAGAGGAAGTATTTATCGCAAAACACCACATAATAAGGATTGTTTGCCTTATGTATCATACGGGGGTAGTTATTTCATTTTGACTTCCTTAAGAAACAAAAATGACGTCGTTGCATTTTCTGTGATTTCTCTATAACCTAATACAGTGTCGTGTTGTTTATCATTCCCAATTTTTCATCTACTGCTTTCGTGCCATTCTTCATCCCCAATTCCCAATTTTTCATTCCCAATTTAGAACGATTTCTTCCGTGCCAGTGGCGGAACCAGGAAATTATGTAAGTGGGGGGGGGGGGGCTAAAAAGAGGCAAAAAATTCAACGCTAAATACAACAATATTTTTACAAACAATGCTCACATAATTATATGAATGCATAATAATTTGATTTTTACATCTACGAAAAATCACTGCATAAACATGGTCACACGGGAAAATATGATATTCAATTCAAACAAACTATTCTCAGTCCACAGAATTTGAATAAGCTATTCAAATTCAACACAAGCCCATAAAATTCAAATAAGCTAGTCACACAATCACTATTCACTAAATATGCTATTAAACACAATTTCACAATTTCAACAGAGCTACTAAATATGTATATCAACATATGCTATTCAGTATTAACAATTTCACACAAATAAGCAATTCAATTCAACACAAGTTACAAAAAAAATATTGGCTCCTTGTAAAAGTACGCTATTCAGTTCCTCTCCTCGCATACCTTGCCCTTGGTTTAACTCAGACGCGGTCGCTGGCTGAGGAAGGCGATGCTGAATGCAGGCAAACGGACGGCGGCGCACGAAGTCGGCGTTGCGAATGGACGACAACTGGTCACGGACTCACGGCGGTCGGCGGAAGTGGGAAGGTTAGAGGGAAAGTCTGAGAGGTGTGATTCTCTTCAAAATCTCGCCCAAATGTTGGGTTTAACATTTGTATTTGGGCCAATTGGCGATCATTTTTTTAGCTTTACATTAACGAACGTCATTGTTATGTTTTTTGAGAAAACAAAAATATAAAATAAAAAAAATTTAAACAACGGTCGTCTTCTTCAATTGGATGCCCGAAACTGGGGCACTGCTGGGGGGGGGATCCGGTCATCTTTTTTTGCGGATGAAGATTTTATCAAGAAATTATTTGGGAAGATGAATCCCACAATTTCTTTTATGAGGTAGGAATGAGAACTTTTATGAGGCTGTCTTCTTTACGATTGAGATACTTGAATCGCTCGTGGCATTTGATTCTCTTTGTTTGTACCATGTTGTAGAGGGGCGATGAAGGTGAATGGGACTATGAGGATATTGATCTGCAGTAGGCTTTGTTTGTTTATGTTACTTCACATTCGAGGCTTAGAGAACCACGCCTAATAAAAAATTCATGTTTATGTGGTTCGTGTTTCTTTTTTTTTATATTCCCCCATGGCCTCTGTTCTTTCTTTAGGTGGTTCACTAATTCTATCGGGTGCGATATAAACTTGCTCGCTGTCATACAATGCGCTAGCTTAACATAGTTATAGTCTATGAACAGTTACTGTTATGATGAATGGAACTGATGTGTGTTGGATGTTTTTGCTACCCCAGAAACTCTAATTGGTTTACATCCAGATGCTGGAGCTTCTTTTCACCTATCACATTTGTCGAGTTATTTAGGTAGGCACGCATTTCCATGATACTAGAAACATGCATACCTACACGATCGCCGAAGTGGTTGGGTGCATGGCCAGTGTCCTTGGGAGCACGGGTTCGACTCTCGGTAATGGTAGTATAGGAGTTCTTCCAGTGGGAGGACTCCTTGTGCGCACCGAACACAGTCGAGGGCTATGTGCTCGACTACGGGAGTGCTGTGATTTACCTCTTCGATGAAGCCTATGGTGTCGGATGGCCGGGGAGGCTGAGGGCGAGCCATTGATCGCCTTAGAAACAACCCTGGCTTGTTTTATGCTTTCGATCAAGCTATTATAGGTCTTCTTAATGTGTTGATTTGTTCCTGTTTATGTTTTGGCTATCTTGCTTTGCTCTAAATGTTACTATCCAGCTCATCGTTATTTTAATCATGCTCTAAGTAACACCAGATGAAGTGTTAATTACCTCCTCATTGCTGTATATCACACTTGCTCTGTTGAAAATTTTTGAACCATCTTCAAGTACTCCTTGTGCCATTGTTAAGGAATTAGAATATTACTTGTAATTATAATTATATTATATTACCTTTTCCTAGCTTGTATAGGTATCTTGTACCACTATATAATGTAACATAAGTTTATGAATAAAGACATACAATCATTACCCTTATTTTCTACATGGTATCAGAGCCTAAAATCCTGAAACCTTAATAGAAAACTTTCCACTGCCTTAAAATCCCGAGCTCCCACCACCGTTGAATCCACCACACGCGTCACTGCAGCTGCTCTCCATCGGCCGCTGTTTTCCACGCCGCCACCGGTTCCGCCGCACAACCATAACTCTCTAATCTTCACGTGCCGCTGCTAGTTCAACACAACGGTGTGTCCTGTCGATCTGATCTACCGCCGGTTATTGTACCTGCTGCTGATCTGTACCTGATTTTACACTATGTCTGCCTCTGAAGAGCATGCTCGTATTAATACTGCACCTTAGGTTTCGAAGCTTCAGGATATGAGTGGTTATGATGTGATTGCAACTCTACTGAAGCAGTTGCAATTGCAATTTGGCTATCAGACTGCTGTACCTATTGGTCGTATGTCGTCTGATCCTTAATTTATTGGCTTTGGCTATGGTCAAGGTTTACAACTTATACCGAACATGTTGAAAGGTCAAGAAAATTACATTGAATGGTCTGACGTGATGTGCCGCACATTCCTTGCCAAGAACAAAATCGGGTTCATTGATGGATCCATTACTAAACCCTATGATGGTCATCCTGATGCCGCTGATTGGCATGGGGTTAATGCTACTCTTGTCTGCTGGATCTTGCAAACCCTGGATCACGTATTGAGATCTTCTACAAGCTCGTTTGCCAAAGTTAAGGAACTGTGGGATGAACTGAAGACACATTTTATTCTTGGCGATGGTATGAAGGTTTTGCAAATGCAAAAGGCTATTCAGAATTGCAGACTGAATTGTCAGCCCATCGACATTTACTTTGGAAAACTGAAGAAGTTGTTTGCAGATTATCACTGCATGTGGCCTCTTCTAGTTTGTGACTATGAAGAAACCAAGTCACTGTCCATTGCAATATTTCTGGGAGAGTTTTTCGAAAAAGGGAGAAGGATTTGATCTGCCAATTCATCTCTCATCTAGACGAAGGCTTTCACACCTTGCGGTCATATATCATGAGCATTGATCCAATGCCACATGTCATGAAATTGTATGCCCTTGTTTCCCAGGAGGAGAATCATAGAGCTGTCATTCGAGCTCGTGAGCCTTCTTCTAACTCCATGGCATATGCTGCACGATGCCCCCCACCTACAAGTTCTTCGCTAGTTGTTCTTTCTGCTTTTGACCACAAGAATCTTGTTTGTACACATTGTCATCGCAAGGGTCAAGATAAGGATAACTGCTTCCTGATCTTTGGTGTACCAGAATGGTTCAAGGATTTGAAGGAGAAAGCCAGCACCGCCAAGAAGTCGATGCCGGTTCCTCGGCTTACAGCTCCCACCACCGTACATGGAGGTGCTTCCGTGGCGCTTCCGCTCATACTGCCGTTCGCTGGAGCCTCCGTGTCGCCGCCTGGTGTAGTGGTGGCATCTTCCTCTAACCATGTCCCTACCCAATCCAACTTTGGGCATGCTCTGTCTGATGACCAATGGAGCACGACCATGCATTTTTTTAATCAGTTTAACTCTCTTACTGACAATGATTCCGGTAAGACTACTTTACCATGGATACTAGATTTGGGAGCCTCATATCACATGACTGGTGACAAAGGTTCTCTTACCGATCTTACTACTGCTATTGATACTGTGAGTGTTGTTCTGCCTGATGGATCTGTGTCATCCACCACTCAATATGGTTCTATTTGCTTTGGTGGTGTCACTCTTACTCATGTGTTATATATACCTACTTTGCAGTGCAACTTGTTATCATGTTCTAGATTGTTATCTCCCTTAAAATGTCTAGCTTTGTTCACTAAAAATTATTACATTTTACAGAAAATTAGTACGAGGAAAGTGATTGGCGTGGGTGAACAGAAAGGGGGAATGTGGGTGTTTTTGCTTCGTATGCTGGATACTCGAGATCATTCTCCTATCCCGCAGTCTCTTTCAACAGTTGCTTTCGTGTCATCTTCTGACTTATGGCTTCAGCATTTTGGACACCTTCCTCCACGGTGTTGTCTTCTATTTCTTCTATTGATTTTGGCACTAATTAGACTTCTGTTCCTTGCTTTATATGTTATAGAGCAAAGTCAACTAGACATAATTTTCCATTGAGTTCTATAAATGCTACTGCACTATTTCAATTAATTTATTGTGATGTTTGGAGACCTTATCGAACACCATCTTCTAATGGTACATATTTTTTAACTATAGTTAATGATTATTCCCGAGCTGTTTGGGTTTATTTATTAGTGGCTAAATCTGAAGTAGCTTCTAGATTTTTAGAATTTAATGCCTTAGTGAAGAACCAGTGGGGCCAAACCATACAACGTGTTTAGGCTGATAACAGAACTGAATGTTTTCCTTTGAGATCTCATTTTACTGCATCTGGGATCATCTTTGAGACATCTATGGTTGACACATCGTAATAGAATGGCCGAGTGGAAAGAAAGCATCTCCATTTACTCAATGTGGTGCGTGCTTTACGGTTTCAAGCCATTCTTCCTATTGAATTTTGGGTAGAATGTGTTCTTACTGCTGCTTACCTGATTAACCAAACACCGACACATTATCTCAATGGTCTTACTCCCTTTGAGTTGTTCTATGGGCAAGCTCCCAATTACTCATCAGTAAGAGTTTTCGGTTGCTTGTGTTTTGCTGCTCATGTTCCCAGATATCGCGAAAAGTTTTCCCCTAGAAGTTGGCGTTATCTGTTGGGAGGTCGTCGCCGTACCTCTCAAAGTTAATACTTTTAAGCCCTGTTGCTTCCTATCTACAATTAAGTAGATAATGGCAAGTCGGGGTGGTCCACAAGAAGAGAGATATTTTCAAGTGTTTAAACATATATAGGAGAAGACATACTAAAAATGTACATACATATATATATATAAACATGTAAACACGGGGGGTTTTTGGTTGGTTTGTTCCTAAGTTATCAAATTGAAATACAACAACTAGCAAAGCAAGAGAACGATGCTAATCATGCAATACAACTAAAGATAATATGAAAATAACAATTGATGGAACCTTGGGCGCAATTGACTTCCACTTGCATGTTAAGACATTGGCATGGAAGCCTTAGTCAATTGCTCCCAAGAACTAGATTTAGCTAATAAAAATCATACTAAAATCCATAAACAAATGTATAGATAAATGAAGAGAGAAAAGATGGAAAAAATGAAGAACCTAGGTTGGGAGTAGAGGAATTTCAGCCAAGAAGGATAAGGTATGAAGTGTGTGGCCAAAAATTCCTTTTATAGTACAAGAGGGAGGAAAAGAAAATAAAAAAGTAAAAGTGTAGCAGGTTCCCACTCGGGCGGGAATGGCCTCGCCTAGGTGGCGGAGGTCTCAGCCCAAAATTCAGATCCATCCGCCCGGGCGACTCCATTTCCGCCCGGGCGAGCTACAATTCACGGCTTCTTGTTTTGCTTCCCACGGGTGAACCGTTGATCTGTTTTGGGATTTCTTGTAGTCAATTTTATAGTGTTCTAGAGGACGAATCCAATGACACCACCCTTGTAGGCTGATTCTTCTCGGATAATTTTAAGAACTTTGTCTAAACTTCTTGGTGACAATTCATCCGCTTCTTTGACTTCCTTCTTCGACCCTTCTATCTTCTACCGCATTTTGGCATGTGGTCTTAACTAAACCAATCCAAAGGGCTCATAAGACATCTATAAATGAAGCTCACAAAATGGAATCTAGATGCTCGTAAGGACCAAAAATCCATTAGACTAAACATAGGTTACAAAATGAAGGATTTATATATAAAAACCGAAAAATGGTCATCTAAACCCCTTATCGTGTAAACATATGTAAACATAGCAATCTTACAACAAAAAAATGACAAAAGCGATATTAAATGCTTTGGAAAATACATGCATTTGACGTCTCATGATCTGTTTCTTGGTTACCTTGCCGAAAAGAAAGGCTATCACCTTTTTGACTTGGAATCCCGTGTGATCTTTAACAGTTGGGATGCCAATTTTTTTGAAGACCAATTCCCGTATTCTACAACTCTGACATCGATCCTTTCAGACAAACCAGACAGTTCCACCACATCACCATCGGTCTCCTCCTCACCGCTGCCAGAGTCGCACGATTTTCTGCCGCCAGTTGCCTCCGTCTCTTTCCACCACTAGCCAGTCACCGCCATTTGCCTGTTGCCGTCGGTCAATCGCCACCGGCCGCCGACCAGTCACTGATCAGTCACAACCGATCACCGCCGATCGATGGTGGTCTATCATCACCGGCCACCGATGGTGGCCGTCGCTGAGCCCTCATCATCGACGTCTTCCCAATCTCCAAACCTGTATGCTGCCGGCTCTAGTTATCTGGCTTAGTCTTCTTTTGCAGCATCTCCAGCTTCGAATGGTTCCAATACCGAGTTGCCACATATCAGGCAGAGTATTCGTGCACACCGACCACCTTCTTATTTGGCAGATTATAATTGTGATGATTATGCCTGTGCTCTTACTACTGAAGACCCCCCTACATCTACGTTCACTTATGCATCATCACTATCCTCAGGTGTTATCTATCCTCTTAAAATTGTGATAATTTTCTAGTATGCATTCTATATTTTTGGGTGCAGTAACGTCTAGTGCAGATCCCACTACTTATTCTGAGGCTTCACAGTATGCTTATTGGTGAGACTCTATGACTGAAGAGCTTACTGCGCTTGAGCGCAATCGGACTTGGACTTTGTCTCCTCTGCCTCTGAATAAGAAGGAAATTGGGTGCAAATGGGTCTACCGGAAAAAGTTTAGGTCAGATGGTACTATTGAAAGTCATAAGGCGCGCCTAGTGGTTCTTGGGAATCGCCATGTTGAAGGAATTGATTACACTGAGACATTTGCTCCAGTTGCAAAGATGAGTTCTGTTCGCTTATTCTTATCTGTTGCAGTTATTCGTGGTTGGGAAACGCATCAGATGGATGTTCAATATGCCTTCCTGCATGGTGATTTGCATGAAGAGGTTTTTATGCGACCCCCACCCGGCTATGTTGTGCCCCATGGTCAGGTATGTCGCCTTCAGAAATCTCTTTATGGTCTCCTTCAGGCTCCTAGAAATTGGTTTGCTAAATTGACTCAGGCATTATGGGCATTTGGTTTTGTTCAGAGTAAGGCAGATTACTCTTTGTTTGTCTTTTCCCTTGGATCAGTTTCTTTGCATGTTCTAGTTTATGTGGATGATTTGGTCATTGCTAGTAGTTTTTCTGCGCTCATCTCTGAGTTCAAGAAATACTTAAGTTCTTGTTTCCATATGAAAGACCTTGGTCTTCTTAAGTATTTTTTGGGCATAGAGATTGCTAGAAGACTGGAGGGGATGTTTCTTTCAGAACGGAAATATGCTTTGGACATTTTATCAGATACTGGTTAATCTGCCTCTAAACCGATTGGCTTTTCGATGGAGAAACAACATGATTTGGCATGTGTTGAAGGTCCAGCCTACCATGACCCGGAGCAGTATAGACGTCTGGTTGGACGCCTGATATATCTGACTATTACTCGTCCCAAACTTAGTTATTCGGTTCATACTCTTGCGCAATTCATGAAGTCTCCTTGTGTTCCTCACTGGCAAGTTGTTGTTCATGTGTTGCACTATCTGAAGAGCCATCCTGGTCAGGGTTTATTTCTTTCTTCTAGTAGTACGTTGCAGTTGGCTGCTTATTGTGATTCGGATTGGGCTGCATACCTGATTACTCAGCGTTCTCTTTCTGGTTATTTTGTAATGATTGGTGATTCTCCGGTTTCTTGGAAGTCTAAGAAGCAACCTACCATTTCTCGATCTTCTGCTGAAGTGGAATTTCGTGCAATGGCAGTTACCTGTTGTGAGTTGTTGTCGCTTAAGTCTTTACTGTCTATTTTGTGACAGTCAATCTGCTTTTCATATTGTGGTAAATCCAGTTTTCCATGAACGCACAAAGCACAATGAAGTTGATTGTCATTTTGTTTGGGATCTTGTTCAATCTGGCACTATTGTTGCTCAACGTATTCTCACGTCAGACCAACCTGCAGACTTGTTCACTAGGACACTCGGACGTAACCAGTTTCATTCCTTACTTGGCAAGTTGGGCATTATTGGTCCTCATACTCCAACTTGAGGAGGAGTACTAAGGAATTAGAATATTGCTTGTAATTGTAATTATATTTTATTACATTTTCCTGGGCTGTATAAATATCTTGTACCACTACATAATGTACCTTGGGTTTATGAATAAAGACATATAATCATTACTCTTATCGTCACCTGCCACTAAAACGTTCTGAATTTTATCGGTCCTGATTTATTTGGTAGAAAAACGTGTAAGGACTTTCTGATATAATGTGCAGGAGAATACTTGGGATTAACTGGAGACAAACTTAATGGAGTCGAAATGCTGTCTTCTGGCCTTGCTACACAGTACTCATTGTCTTCGGTGCATACTTTTGAACCTTATTGTCGTTGCCTGAATTTGCCATTAACTCTATCTAACAAGTTATTACCTCATTGTAATAGAGCAGAAGCTTCCTCTAATTGAAGAACAACTTGCAACCTTGTTGACCAACGATCCTTCTATCATTCAAAGGCTCAACGAGTGCTTGCTCTAAATTTTACTGTACACTAAGTGCGATTCACGGTGCGAATTTGTGTGTTTTTCTCTTTTTCCACACCAACGGTCTAAAATCCTTATTTTCTAACCGTTATTGCCGGAACTGATCCCTGTGTTGGTCTCGGCCCTTCGTCGGCCATCGCCGGCCTCGATGGCTGATAATATGCCACCTCCCAAAACCTTCGTCGCGGCTTTGCAAACCAAATCCCCACCACTCTTTACTCATCTCCCAAATAACCCGGAACTAATCCCTAAATCCATCCACCTCGGCGACCTTGCCTGTTTGTACTCGGATAACCAAATCGCCACGCTTTCTGCACACTACTCCAATGCACTGGTAGGTAAGTTCACCAGAGGCAGGCTGACAATGGATCAGATGGAGACAGCTCTTAAGACAATTGGTTTTGAAGGTAAGTATCAGTTGGGTTCACTAGACTATAAACATGTATTAATTAGGTTTGAGCATATTAATGACTACCAAAGATGCTGGATGAAGGGCATCTGGAACTTTAATGGTATTTTGCTTAAAATGCTAAAATGGACACCTGAATTCTCTACCCATAGGGAATCCCCCATTGTTCCTATATGGTGTATTATCAGGGAGGTTCCCTTGTATTATTATAATTCTGCGTCCATTGAAGCAATTGGCAACAGTATTGGAAATTTCATTAAAAATGATCTTGCTACTGATCTGCTCACTAGACCCTCTGCCATTAAGTTTTGTGTTGAAGTGGACCTACAGAAACCTCTGTGTTATCATATTTGGTTGGGTTCAGTATCTAATAACGCTAAATATCGAATCGAGTATGAGGATGTTCCCCTCTATTGTAACCATTGTGCTAAATTAGGTCATTCTCTGAGCCAATGTAGAGCAATGGCACATATTACTAATGATAGAACTGATGAAGCTAGGCCTGATCAGATTCAGCCTCCACCACAGTGGCAGGCAACGGGGAAAAAATTTGTAATTCCACCTCTGATCACTGACTCAGAATTTGAACCTACCTCTGAATCTAATATGCCTGCTAGGATTTCAGGAACTACTTCCCCATTAGAGGCATTTCAAACTCCTGCTAGTGGTAATGCTTTGCTTACAGAAAATAGATCATTGGTCATTCCAGAGAATTCCATCTCTAGATTACTTAAGGAAACAGAAAATGCCAAACCTGCTCAGATAATCTATGCTAAAGATGATCTTCAAATTAGCTCAATGCTGTTGCCACTGAAAAATACTACTAACAATCCCACACTTTCCTTACCTGGAAAGATGTCAAACAGATTTTCTGTTTTGCAGGATGAAGGTTTATCCACCAATGAACAGGAAGGTAACAATGAGTCAACTTCTGAGCATTTGGATTCTGCTCTTGAGTTAGACCCCTCTTTTCAACAGGATCTGAATGATGCTTCTACTTCGGAACAACCAGGTAAGTTTACTCATCAAGGTAAGGTCAAAAATAAAAAGAATACCTACTTGAGTCATTTGAATAAAATGCTTTTGAGATCAGCTACTAAAGGTAATAAACCAAGTGAATTATGACAGCTAAGGTCAATTTAAATTTTCTGGTTTGGAATCTGAGAGGTATGGAAACATCTATGGTTAGATTGCTTAATCTACTCAAACTTAGGAAAGTTTTACTCCTTTGCATAATTGAGCCCATGCATGATAATTCAAAAATACAATATTACATGAATGCTCTCAACTTCTCTAACAATCTGTTTTTGCCCAATGGGAAGATTTGGCTCCTCTGGTCTAACCCTATAGCTGTGACACTTGTTTCTTCTCATGAACAATTGATGCATGTTAATATTGCCCATCCCACTATTAATCTCTGTATGGAGGCTGTTTTTGTTTATGCTTTAAGGAATAGAGAGGGTAGGAAGGATCTTTGGAAAGAATTGCAACAGTTATCTAAGGGGGACACAGTGTTTATAGGGGATTTCAACACAATAACTTCAGTAACTGAATATAGGGGTCCCTCAAGTCCTGCTTTAGGTAGTATCCGTGATTTTAATACTTGGATTAATTCTAATGGAATTCAGGAGATTAATACAGTGGGAAACCTCTTTACCTGGTGTAACTCTAGGCTTAGGGGTCCGACCTCTAAGAGGTTGGATAGAGGTCTTTGCACTTTATCATGGTATTCAAAATTTCCCTCCTCCTCAATCCAGATACTAAATAGGCAATCATCAGACCACTCTCCCCTCTTACTCCAACTGTCCAATCTAGTGCTCTCATTCCCAAAGCCCTTTAGATTTATTAATGCTTGGTTCCAAAGGACAGATTTCCTGACTTTAGCTCAAGATAACTGGGAAAAACCAATTCAGGATAAAGTTATGATCAGGTTCTACCTTAAACTGATTAGGCTTAAAAAGATGTTAGAAATATGGAATAGAGAAAGTTTTGGGAATATTGATTTAAATGTTACCCTAGCTGAGGAGGCCCTAAGGGTCCAGGAGCTAAATTATGACATGAACCCAACCCTTTCTGAAAGAGTAAACTTGAACTTGAAAAAAGCATTGCTTCTCAGGGCTTTAAAGGTCAAAGAAAAATACTGGAAACAAAAGGCAAGGCTTAAATGGCATAATTTAGGGGATAATAATACTCAGTTTTATCATAAGGTTGTACAGGAAAAGAAATGTAGGCTGCAGATCAGTAAAATTAAGAATCAAAATGGCCAATGGATAAATACACAACCTGAAATTCAGAAGGAAGCTGTGAACCATTTCACAGCTCTGTTAACTGAACCTGACAATAACACTTCTGTTGATTACTGCTCTCATTTTCTATCTCAAATTCCCACAATACTGACTGAGAGGGATAATCTAAGTTTAGGTGATCCAGTTACTGATACTGAACTACAAGCTGTGATAAATAGTTTAAATAATAACAGTAGCCCTGGACCTGATGGGTTCACCTCAAAATTTTACAAAAAATGCTGGTCCTTCATTAAACATGATCTAATTGATGCTGTAAATGACTTTATCTCTGGATCTACAATCCCTAAAGGCATATCTAGCACTTGGATTGTCCTTATCCCAAAGAAAGCAACTCCCAGTACTTTTGGAGATTTTAGACCAATAAGTTTATCAAATGTCATTAACAAAATATGCTCTAAGGTCCTCATGGAACGGTTGAAACCTCACATGGAATCTCTAATTTCTCCTAATCAATCTTCCTTCCTGAAGAAATGAGATATCTCTGATAATATCTTGTATCTTCAGGAAATGATTAGGTTCCTTGATAAGAAAAACAGGATACCCAACTGTATACTGAACTTGGACCTCATGAAAGCATTTGATAGGGTAAACTGGCAGTTCCTTAGGAAGATATTAATCAAATTTGGCTTTAATGGGAGTTTTTTTGAATGCGGTTATGAGCAATTTATCTCAGGCATATTTTTCTGTTCTTGTTAATGGAAATCCAGCTGGTTTCTTCAAAGCTACTAGAGGAATTAAGCAAGGTGATCCTCTTTCTCCTTTCCTTTTTAATATTTTCTCTGAGGCTTTCTCTAGGAGTTTATCTTTCATTTATTCAAATAATAGTATCACAGCTTATCAGCTGCCTGCTTCTATCCCTGCAGTTTCACACTTAATGTATGCTGATGATACTATCATTTTTTTGCAATCATCAAAATCTAATTTGATAAAAATCAAGGCTTTCCTAGATGTTTTTGAAGTTACTTCTGGTCAGAAGTTCAACTTTAAGAAATCTGAATTTTACCTTAGTAGGAGAGCTTCTAATTTAAGGTTTAATCAGGTTAGGGCAATCCTGAAAATGAAGAAAGGTTCCTTCCCTTTTACTTATCTAGGTTGCCCCATTTTCCAAGGCAAAACACTAAAGAAATACTTCCAACCACTACTGGCTAATCTTGACACTAAACTTCAAAGTTGGAAAAATAAGTGGCTTAGTGCAGGGGGAAAATGGTTTTAATCAAATATTGCTTATACTCTGTGCCACAGCACTTATGGGCAGTAACAAATCCCCCAAAAGCTATTATCAGAACCTTTGAGAAGAGACTGACAAGGTTCTTTTGGGGTGAATCTGAGGGTAAAAATAATAAAATCTGGAGGAAATGGTCTAGTCTCTCAGTCCCCACCGAGCTGAATGGTCTTGGATTTAGGTCTATTAAAGCTATTATTGACACTTGTTCTGCGAAACTCTGGTGGAAAAGCCAAATAGGAGCAACCTTGTGGGCAAAATTGTTATGGGCTCTGCCAATATCCCACAGGAAGTCTGTCACTTGGAAAAGGATAGTGTCAGTTAACTCATTTGCAGAACAAAACTCACAAATTATCCATGGTAATGGGAAATGCAGTTTCTGGTTGGCAAATTGGTGCCCTTCAGCCCCTCTCATTAATAGTATCCCTGAGCATATAGTATCTAACTGGCCATATCTCTCAGTGGCTGATTTTATTAAGGATAAAGCTATTATCTTAGATCAGATTGGCCCTCTTCTAGAACATGATTCTTTGGTTTTTCTACAGGTTGCAAAACTTACTGAGGACAGGGATGATAGACTCATATGGATGCCGGACCATTCTGGTAATTTTACATCTAAGTCCACTTATAAAGCACTAACTCGAGCCTCAGGTAACTTTCTTGCTCCTAAATATATTTGGAATAATGCTATGCAGAAGAAGATATCCATTTTTACCTGGAAATTATTGCAATCTTTCCTCCCCTTTGATGAGGTTTTAATAACATGTGGGTTTAGTTTAGCATCTAAATGCCCTGCTTGCTGTAGTACAGACTCTATTCAGCATTTTTTCATAACTTGTCATATTGCTAGATATGTGTGGACAAACATAGCATCCATAGTAGAATTCAATCTCAATCAGGACCACCCCCTTTCTTTAAGATTTTTTTGTTCTGGGATTGCCATGACTTACCAGGTTGGAAACAGTTTATTTGTAAAATATTGCCTTCTCTCACCTGCTTGTTTCTTTGGAAAGCTAGAAACAGGTTCCTTTTTTATGCTAAACGATTCTCTACTGAGGCAATTACTAAAGAAGTAGAGGATCTAATAAAACTGTCTCTGTTCTCCTCACCTAGATCATATTTCACCCATTCTGCAATGGCCTCTCCTCTCAGTCAATGGATTCTCCTTAATCGGCCCCCTCCAAAGCCTAACATATCTAGTGTTAAGTGGGAAAAGCCCCCAGTAGGAACAATTAAAATAAACACAGATGCTTCCTAGTTTCCAGACAGGGCTTCAATTGGTCTAATTGCTAGGGATACTCTAGGTGATCCTCTATTTATCTTTTCGGATACTATTACTGCTGCATCTCCTCTTGAGGCTGAAATTAAGGCACTGCTACAAGCTTTTAACAAGTTTCATGATATTAATTTCAGTTATATCTTTGAAATTGACTGTTTGCTTGCTGTCCAAATGATACAAAATCCTTATACTGCAAACTGGAAGCTCTTTGATCTTACTTATAGAGCTAAACAATTACTAGGGTCTTCCTCTTTACTCTATGTGTTTAGAGAGAGCAATGCAGTGGCAAATGCCATTGCCAAAACTCACTTTAGCACTGCTCATAGTCTGAACCTGCAGAATATATCTCAAAATATCAAGGGTCTGATATCATTGGATAAGCTCCAAACGCCACATATTAGAATTTTTTCCATTGCCTAAGGATTGATACTGCTAATTTGGCTACTCTCTCAATGCAGATGGAAACGGACTCTGGGGACACTCTTGGAACCTCAACTACACTGGAGAGCTTGCTGTTTTCTCTCACACTGGTACCAAATGGAGTGCTGGTTTTCAGTACATATCTCTGCTGCACTGGCTGCCTGCTAGCAAGTGAAACCCCTTTTTATTTTTTTACTTTTAGATGTAGTATTACCTCTGTTTACCAACGTCTACCTGACTTTGAAGTTGCCTGGCCAAGGGAGAATTAACACGAGGGGTGGAGATTCTTTCCTTGGATCGCAACTTCAGTTCAGATAGCGTCTCTTGTGTATAGCTGTTCATATAACCTAGATATAGATTGCTAGGACTTTTGAAGGCTAATATGGCCTCAACGGTTTGTAGGTTTCCTGATGTACTAACTCTCTTATTTTGGTTACCAGGCTTGGGGAACCTGAATGGAAATCCCCCACCTACGGGTGCTTTCATTAAAAAAAAAAGATCCTTCTATCATTAAAAAATTCTCTGCAAAACTTTGGAGATATCGTCCATTCCGATTGTCCAAGTGTAATTCACTGGTACATGATTTTTTACTTTTAGCTTGATCAAGAACTTGCCTGAAAATTTCCTTTGACTTCACATATTTGGAGAGCGTGCTCTTTGTCCTATTGGCTTGGCAACTATATAATTGTATTTTGATTGGCATAGTGTATTTTGATCATCAAAGACAAATAACATCATATGGATATTTCATCAATGTCATTTCACCCAAAGGACCATAAGTTTGATAACAACAAACTTTCTACCAAAGACATAGTCATTTAACCAAACAAAATACTTATTAGGTTAAACTTAGAACAAACAACATTCAAGGTTCAACCTTTCTTGGCATCTATATGACAAATATGAAAACAATCCACATTATACTCATCTAACAAGAATTACCACACATTATACACAAGAAATTATAAATCCATGCTTTTGGATTTCATATCAAATGAGTTAAGAAATTTGCAACTTTCTTAACACTCTAACATTTCAATCATACAAAAATTTCATATACTCAAACAACCCATGGTATCAATGAGGTAAAACACAACATTAATGACATAATAAATGCTCTCTAATAGATGTTCATAAATGAGAAAATATAGAATCTTACTACATAAGTTTGGAAGCTTCAATCAATTACTCCCAAGAACTAGATTTAGCTACAAGAGTTCATACTATTTAACGCTAACAAACCAAGCATAATACACGAGAATTTAAAGATAAAAAAATGGTAGAAACTAGGGTTAGAAACAGTACAAAAAATGCAGGAAAGAAGAGATGTGAATGAGAGGAAAAATAGTGCTATTTATAGTACAAAAAGGATAAGGTTAGGTTCTGGCCACCCGTTCGTCGCGACGGGTGCCAGAACTTAACCTTGTTTTCTTTTCCTCTTCTTGTGGTAAACACTTATCTTCACAATGATTCTTCTCATTTTTCAAGTCTTCAACTCTTTGAAGAAAGTCTTCAAAGTCTTCAAAAATGGTCTTCGACGGCCTCCGATCTTCAAGTCTTCATGTCTTTGAAGCAAGTCTTCAAAGTCTTCGAAAAGTGATCTTTTAATGGCCTCCATGTTCTTCCTTTGTCACGCAAAATCCACTCAGAAGAGGTAAAAGATCGTAAAGTTGCTCTTACCTCTCCTAAGAGAATTTCAAGGTAAAACACAAGCTCTTGATAATAAAAGATCACAAAAGTGACCCCAAAAAGTACTAAATTATGCACATAAAATGGACATATCAAACCTCCCCACCCTTAAACCTTACTCGCCCTCGAGTAAGAAAAGATCCAAACATACGAAGGAAATGACGTATCCACATCCTAACTATTATTCCCCCAAATCAATACCCCACAAAACTCTCAATATCACACATCTCAATGTTAAGGTCAAATGAGAAGTTTTCCACAACCCCATTCCTAAATCTACCCAAACCATATCAACATATCACTTCATTGCTATCTCCAAAACATTTCCAAATCTCGAATTGACAATCCCAACTCCAATGGTACAAGGTGAAGCTAAAGACATGTATAAAGTTCAAAACACATGCTCCACTTTATATCAATATATCAACCTAAAAATGAAGTACATTAACAATCAAGAGTTTCATAACTTACTTCGTCTTCTCCCGCTAAATTTTCCACTCCCAAGAGGTCCTCAAGATGTCAAGCTACCCGATCCATTTGTATGGCCACCGCAACCTTATGACTCCAACGCCGGCAAATAGTGAACACTTAACACTTTTCAATTTCTCTCATTTTGCCTAGGAGCCCTATTGGGTTTTCATCCTAGCCACACGTCACGTTTCTTTGGCTTTCATCTCACATTTTTCCACACATTTAGCCTCTCATTTTTGCCTAGGTCACTCTCTCGGGGTTTTGACCTATCCAGTCCCCCAATGTTGCCTAAGATGCCCTCTCAAGTTTTCAACTTAGCTGGATTCTTTTGATTTATAATTTTTTTTTCATTTTCCATTTTTTTTTCAAAATTTCAAAAAAAATTTTCATGTTTCTCCAATCCAAAAAGTAGCAAAGTGCTTTCCAAATGTTAAGGCTAAGAAAAGTGTCAAAGCCAACATTATCCAAGTGCATCAAAAGAAAAACATCCCAAAACAAAAGGGAAAAATATTCAAAACAAAACAAAAGAGTTATCCAAAAGTAGCAAAGTCTTCAAAGTATCTCCAACCCCAGCCGTGCAATCAGCAGATACCCCTCCCCACACTTAGAACACTACATTGCCCCCAATGTAGACAATAGGGGGCCAAAGAGTACAAAGCGAAGTATGGAAAGGGTAAGGATATGGTGCTCACAAATCACTGATGTGAGGAAGAAGGACCACCGCAAAAATAGCACTGCAGGTAACGAGCCAGCCAATCCGTGCTCCTCTGCCCCTAGCTCTCCGCCTCTCTGCTTTCAGATTGGGACCTGAGACACGCCTACCTGGGACTGCATCTCATGGATGCGAGCTGATAGGTGATCAATCCCCTCATCCATGCCGATCAAGCTTTGGGAGAGAAACACGTTGTGCCCCAGTATCATGCTGTCCTGGTGGCGGAATCCATCCTTCATGGTCTGCATCACCCGCTCATAGAAATCCGATGGAGGCTGGGAGTAGTGAGGTGGCACATCATCCTCCTGCATTGGCTCGGTCTCTGGTGGAGGCTGTGGGGAGTGCTGCTGCTGTCACTCGGAGAAAGGTAGGCTACTATCATCGCGCTGGACAGGGGCTGGACCAAGGTCGTGGAGCTCCCGCTGGAAGTTTTCTCTGCATGAGGAGTCAGGTGAAATCATCAAGTCTCCTAGAGGTATATCAAATTCCAGCTTTGTCTTGTTGGGCTGAGGAAGTGCCATGCATGTGACCTTCCTGGCACCATAGAATACCCCCGTGGTCTTGGTGGCACTGAGCATCTCAAATCAAACCAACCTCTCAGCAGTGATGAGGTAGGAATTGCGCCTCCCTAAGCACAGAAAGTCAGCCTGAGGAACCAATCCTAGGTACTCCACCAAGAGACCTATCATACCTCCAACCATAATCTTCCCCTTTGGCTTTCCTGCCACCTCTATAATCCTCTTCATCCACATCTCAGCCCATTACTTGTATCCTGGTCCCTCACTTGTCAAGTGCCACAGAAAGTGAATGTTGTTGTCTGTGGCATTCGTAGTATTTGCCGAGCAAAGTACTATACCAGCCAACAGTCGGTGCACATAATAGAGTGCAGGGTGGATGATAACACTGCTCTTGTCATGGGAGTTCTTTGGCCTCATGTTGATGACACTTCAAAATTGCATGTCATCTTCGATCGATCGCTCCTAGACCTGTGGGTCTAACCTTGCCCGTATCTCCGTAGTGTCCCATCCAAACGCCTCCTCAATATGCGAGACGGTCATCTGTCAAGATATATCATCCAAGTGGAAAATGATGTACCTCTCACATGGTTGATCATCTCTCATGCTGCATATCCTAACCGTGGACAAGAACTGTAACATGTATCTCCGGTAAGAGGGTGCGCTCCTGCTCATGAATCCTTCCATCCCCCATTTGGCGAGGAGGTATCAGATAGGCTGGGTGAGCCTAAGGGCGTCCAGTGTGGGCATGTCTACAAAACTCATCTTCTTGAGCTGATGACTTACCAGGGCCTCCCACCTCTTAGCATATGACCCACTAATCTGGGTCAAACCCATGTACTTATCCGGATGGGAGGTACATGGCTCGATTCTGGAGCCGGTGGTGGAGGCGGAGGTGGAGCGGCTCTGCGCCCACCTGGGGAGGAGCCCTGGATCTCTTTGTAGGGGCCATATCTAACAACCACAACAAACAAGTCAAACACACATGAATATGTATATATGAAATATTGAAAATTAATACTCAACCTTAAACTAGTTTTTTGTTAATCATCACAAGCCAAATCAAGTCCAAGCCAACTAGTTCAAGTCCTAATCACAATTGTACAAACATTCCATATTATGTTTAACATGCCTATATTCTCAAGTCCATGAGGTTCTCACATAGTTGAAATCTAGTATACTATATCTCAAAATCACAGTCATGTCTGACTAGTTTAGCCACCATTAGTACATTCACAAGGTCAACATTCTCATGAATAAGTCGACTATTGAAGTTGTTGCAAACAATGAAGATAGTGTTGATTTTGTGCTCACGGATGAAGAAATACATAAGGATCTTCATAAACCCTTTTTTGGATTCTTGGGAGTGTTTCCGGGCTTCTTTCCGGGAATGTATGCAATTCGAACTCTGCTGGTGGCAAAGTGGAAGGTGCAGTGTAATGTTCAGAGCAAGCAGAATGGTTATGTCATGTTTAGATTTAACAGTGCTGAAGATAGAGATATGGTGATGAATGGTCCTGACCATTATCTCCATGGAAAGAAGTTGTTCATGATGTTAATCGAAGAATCTGGGCAGTTTGATGCTACCATCCAGGCCACCAAGCCAGTTTGGCTAAGGATGGAACACTTGCCAAAGGCGTACTGGCACAAGAAGGCGTTAGAGAAAATTGCTACTTCACTAGGAGAACCTATCCTTATGGAAAATGGTACTTTGGAGTTAAGGGGCTATTATGCACGTCTCTTGGTATGGATTGACATGTCAAAAAAGCTCAAGGAGGAGGTGAGCTTTCGTGTCCCAACTAGTGAGGTGTTTGTGTAAAATATCATCTATGATTATTGCAGACCTTGGTGTACGAATTGTGGTGAAAACAATCATCTCATGGAAGAGTGTGATGATTATTGGAATGCTAAGGAGACACAACAAACGAAGGCTACGGCTGAGAGCAAAGATTGGAAGGCAAAGGGAAAGAAAAACTGGACATCTCGCTTCAATGACCAAGTTTGGGTTCGGAAGATGCAAGCTGAAACCATTGGAGATACCCTAAGTTCAAATGCTATTGAAAGGAAAGAGCATGTGATCATTGACGATGCTTCTTCGGACAATGAAGAGGTAGAGAGGCAAAGGAAAGGGAAGGGAAAATTGGTTGAAGGCATAGTTAAGAGTATCGAGAGAGTTGGAAGTGCTCGGAAAGGGCCTGGTATAACCATTCGGGGAATGCAAGATGAGGCCGTTGTTGCGTTGCCCGCATCGCCAGCACCTGGACCTGCAAGCAAGAGTGCTGGAAACCGTAGCATTGGCACTAATTTTGCCCAGGCAGCGCCTGAAGATGTTAGCGCTGGAAACCGTGGGAATGGAGCTAAATCTGCCCAAGCAGCGGCTGATGATGATAGCGCTGAAAACCGTGGAGTTGGCACTAAGGCACAAGCAGCGCCTGGAGCTACTGGTGTTGGAAATCAAGCACAATCAGCGCGCGGCAGAAGCACTGAGCGCCAGAAATCCAGCACCCGTGCTGCCAAGGAACCCGATAGGCAGCAACAAGCTTTTGGAGATGACAACAATCCGATTGATGGTGCTGGAAAATTGCCTAAGCAGATGATTCATCCGGATGCTAGAGGCTCAAAAATTCCAAGAGTGCATAGGAGTAAGAGTAAGAGTAGACCTCCCTCCACTCCAGGGGCTTTGACAAGGTCTAGAAGTAAGAGCAAGACTCGTATAAATGAACAAGGGAAGGGTCTCCAGAAACCTTTTCAACGCATGTTATCAGCTGCAAGGAGTCACTCAGATAGTTCTGGAAGTAAATCACTGGAAGGCGGCGGTCCGAAGCCAAAAGGGACCTCTGTTTCCCAATGAATACATCAGCAATGAATGTCAGGGGTTTATCAACCCCTGTAAGGAGGAGGTGGGTGAAAAATATCATCTCCACAAATAGGGTTGGACTGTGTGGATTGTTGGAAACGAAAATGGAGGATAAGGTATTGCGAATTTTTTTAAAGGGTTTTAAAGGATGGAAGTTTACGCATAATTTTGAGCTATGGCAGAACTCGAGGATACTCATTATCTGGGATCTGAAAGGTTTCTTGGTTGACATCCTTGGGAAGACTCCGCAATGTATTCATCTGAAAGTTCGTAATCTTGCTTCTGGTATTGAGTTTTTCTGTACATTTGTGTATGGACATAGTGAAGGACGCCTGGCGCGTTTACCACTATGGGTGGAATTGAAGTCATTTGGTGCTAATCTAAATCCTCCGTGGATGGTTCTTGGTGATTTTAATGCTATCCTTAGTGTTGATGATCATTATGGAGCTACTGTTCCCAGCTTGTATCCAATGAAGGAGTTTCAGGATGTTTGTGTAAAATGTGGACTAAGAGATGCGCCAGCTTTGGGCGAGCACTTAACCTGGCATAGTGCGGATTGGAAGATTTGGAGGAAACTGGATAGGGTGCTTTTGAATCACGGATGGGATGATGCAGCGTGTCGTACAACTTTTCTGCCAATCTCGGCTCAATCAGATCATTCTCCCATGGTGGTAGATATGTCGCAAGAGATTGTCGGGAAAGGTAGACCTTTTCAATTTCAGAATATGTGGTTAGGCCACCCGAATTGTGGGCAAATAGTGGAGGATTATTGGATCCCGGCGGTTGAGGGGACTAAACAATTTTCGGTGGCCAGGAAATTATTTCGGATGAAAAACCCATTCAGGGAGTTGGGTAAGCTTGATTTTGACCATATTTCTGAAAAGGCTAAGCGTGCGGATGCGGAGTACAATAAGGCGTTTGATGAGTTTGATGCTATGGTTGCTTCGGATCAGGATGTTTTGGCATTGCGAAATTTAAAGAAGCAAGCTATGCTGTATTATCTGGCGGAGTCTTCTTTTCTTGCTCAAAAGGGAAGGATAAATCATATTACGCAAGCGGACAAGGGATCAAAGTACTTTCATACTATGGTCTCCGAAAGAAAAGGAGGGGGTATCCCAGCGATTACTGATGGTGAAAATCGAATTGTAACTTGTAATAGTCGCAAGGGTGAACTATTTGCAGACTTTTACAAGGGATTATTTGGCACTAGAAGAGATAGATTAACCACGGATCCTAATGTCTTTGGTGCGGGTAATAAGCTATCGGACATGGATAGGGCTTATCTAAACCAGGACGTGGAGGGTACTGAGATACAGCAGGCACTGTTTGCAATGGCGGATGATAAGTCTCCGGGACCTGATGGTTATACGGCCGGGTTCTTCAAGAAATAGTGGAATATCGTGGGTGAGGAAGTGACAGCTGCGGTCTTGGAATTCTTTCAGACAGGCGATATTTCAGCGCAGCTTAATCATACTTCGGTGGCATTGATACCGAAGAAGCCTGATAATCTGAAAGTCAGTGATTTTAGACCAATAGCTTGCTGCAATGTGGTATACAAAGTCATCACAAAAGTTATAGCAAACAGGCTTGAGGGTATTTTACCAGGGATCATCGACCCTTGTCAGGGTGCATTCGTGAAGGGCAGAATTATCTCGGACAATGTAATGTTAGCACAGGAATTTGTTCGGG
The DNA here is from genome assembly GCA_037428765.1 of Rubia yunnanensis. Lineage (NCBI taxonomy): Eukaryota > Viridiplantae > Streptophyta > Magnoliopsida > Gentianales > Rubiaceae > Rubia > Rubia yunnanensis. The sequence goes on along the minus strand of CM075062.1, from coordinate 31,050,283 downwards.
GTTATGGAAGAGTACGCAATTCTCCTCGATGCATGATTATGGTGGATTTGCAGAAGGCTTTCGATACAGTCTCTTGGGACTTCCTGGAAGAAGTTTTACTTGGACTGGGATTTCCTGAAAGACTAACTAATCGAATTATGCAGTGTGTGGGCACTTCTACATTCTCGATAGCAGTAAATGGTAAACTGTGCGATCACTTCCAGGGACAAAGAGGTATTCGTCAGGGAGATCCGTTGTCGCCTCACCTGTTTGTGATTTGCATGGAATATTTCTCGAGATTGCTGAAAAGAAGAACGGCCTCTAGACACTTCACTTTTCACCCGAGATGTGAGGCACTTCGGATCACCCACTTGGCTTTTGCTGATGATCTCATGCTCTTTTCTAAGGCTAACACGAGTTTCCGTACATATACTCATGGATGCCTTGAATGAGTTTGAGCGCACTTCGGGTTTAGGAATCAATGTTGCAAAGTCGAAATTCTTTGGAGTTGGTATAAAGGAGGACTTGAGTTTCACGGGTATTCCTTGGGCAACATTCCCGGTTCGGTATCTAGGCGTGCCACTTGATTCCAGCAAGTTGAAGGTGACACAATTTGGTACTCTGCTAGGGAAGGTTGATTCGGAGATAGCAAAATGGAAGGGTCATACTCTTTCGTATGCAGGCAAATTGGAACTTGTGAGATCAATTGTGGGAGGTATTGCAGGATTTTGGATTCAGAATTTTATAATACAATCTACGGTAATGGATGCCCTCAAACAGAAGTGTAAACGCTTTCTATGGGGAGGTAAGCATAAGGCAAAGGTGGCATGGAAGAAACTTTGCACACCCAAATCTTTTGGCGGTCTCGGTTTGAGAGATTTCTTCACGTGGAATTGTGCTTCAATGGCTAAAAGGCTATGGGATATTCATTTGAAGAAGGATAGTCTGTGGGTTAAATGGATTCACTCGTTTTATCTTCATGAGCAAGACTTCTGGGATTTAAATCCGAGGATTTCTAATGGTCATTTGGGAGAAAGATATTCGAGCTACTTTGGTGATCTTTTTAAGCTCAGGGATGAATTGTGCGCAATGTTTCATGGTAATACGCAAGAGGTAATTACCCATCTCGGCTTATGGTCTAGTTCAGGGAAGTTTACTAGTGCGGCTTATCTCCATATGCATAGGCATAAATATCCAGGTGCTTATGATCTTGGCCGATCAAGTGAAAAGGTCTTTAACAGTATTTGGCGTGGTTTTGTTCCACCGAAATTCTCCTTTATTGCTTGGTTGGTGGCAATAAAGAGACTACACACCAAAGACAAGCATCGATTGGAGGAAGGGGAAAGTATGGAGAGGGTTTGTTCTTTATGCCATCTGGAAGAGGAGACGAATGATCATTTGTTCTTCAAATGTGAGTTTTCCGAAGTTGTATGGGGGCGTATACGGACTTGGATTGGTTTAAGGAGACGGGCGAATTCAATTCCGAGTTCTATGACTTGGGTAAAGAGGCAAATTAAAGGTTCAAAAATGCGAAGGAAGTTTGGTATTTTGGCCTTAATTACCACGGTCTATCGCCTTTGGAGGGAAAGGAACAATGTGGTTATGGATGGTGCTCAACCAAGTTCTGAAAGAGTGGTGAAAATCATCATGAAGGATTGCTACATGGTGATGAATAGGCTTTTTCCGGATGAACACTTGTTTTAGATGAAGACGCTGCTTAGATGCTGTTGGGTGCTGTTCGCGTCGCACTGGGTGCTTCACCTTCCGGGTCTTGGTGCTTAAATCCTGGCGCTGTGCTGGGCATCAGGCGTTGCGCTGGATTTTGCCAACGGTTTGAGCGATTGGTTGCTGGAGCGAATGCTGTACTTGCGCATCACGTTGGGTGCTTTTGGTGCGGGAATTGGTTTTTTGGAGGCCGATGGATGCAATTTTCTGCGCCGGGAGAGGGCTGTTTTGAGCTCGTTGGGACCAAGTATTGGCTACGGTTCTGTTTGGTTTTCTTCTAGCGAGAGCAGTTTGTTTTTCTGGAGGAGGCAATAGGTTTTAGAGTAAGGATTTACACTCCATTGCTCTTTCTCCTAAGCCTGGTTTTAACTAATGATTTAACGGTTATTTATGCGCTTTATGCTCGCGCTACACTCTGTGTTAAATTAGCATATAGCTGTCCATTTGCTCAAAATGGAGTGGGCGAGTACATACTCGCCACGCTTGGTGCATGCGGTACAAGTGCATCATTCTCACATCCTCAGGAGGTTGGTTGGATTGGGAGTTACAAAGGTTGGAGGCACGGCCTCATTGACCTTTGCCCATAAGATCAACTTCGGTGCAATTAGAGAATGCTAGAAGGCCAATAACATCCCTTTTTCTTCATCTTAGGGATGTATATGGTAGAAGCTGTTGTTCATCCGTACCAGAAAGGTGCTACTTAGACCATCGGCTTCAACTCTTCATGCGACATCCAAGACCCGAGACACACAATTCTCGGCTGCATTAGGATATTCTCATCATTCGACCATGGATCTCAACTCCTTCATCTACGGTCCGGCAACTACATTAGTTCAAGACCCGAGACACAAAATTCTCGGCTGCATTCTGGAATCGAAGTGAAGAGGGCCCCATTTGTTAGGGGTAGAAGCGGATTGTTTGTTTATGGGTAGTGAGTTTGTTCTCACCTCATATTTTCGATTATTTTATAACCTGTGTTTTTCCAGGTTGTTTTGTACTCCCTTTGCTTGATTATCTTGCTTAGGGTTGGTTGTGTTTTCTTAGGCTAAAAGGGGGGGGGGAGGTTGAGTCTTGTCTCTCGGACCTACACTCATCCGTTCCCCCCCACCTCACTCACGGATTTTACTCCTTAGGTTTACTATGTAAACTAAGGTTGGATTCTTTTGTATTTGGTAGGGTCCTATTTGGGCTCTACCGTGGGTTCCACCGTCTATACTATTTACCTATTTACGACAAGGTCAACATTCAAGTCTCATGGCCAAACTACTCTAAGAAAAATAACATTGCAAAGCACAATAACATTTTATCCAAATAACAACTATGTCTAATCAAGGGCCAACATGCCACATATCTAGCATAAACCACAATCCATTCTCAACCAAAGCAACACTAATATCGCAATGCAAGCACAAGACCATACAAACAACTCAATACACTCAAAGTAGTTATGGATGTTATCCTACATCCAACCAAGCCGTACACACAAAATATTCACACAATCCCCATCAAATCAAATTGCAAGCCCAATATATTCACAAAAATCAACCAAGTTCCAACAATCTAATAAACTTAGCCCAATATACACATTATCCAATAAATAGAGTATATAATCATTATCACAATTAAAGTTTAATAAAGTGAAGAAATGTACCACTTGGATGCCTAGGATGAGAAAGGAATGAAACCCACAAGCAATTTGAAGTTTAATTTCCAAAAATCACAAAACTCCCAAATTATAGGGTTTTGTGTTCTTCAACAATTTTAGGGTGATTTGTGGGTAGAGCTTGGGAAGAAAGAATGGAGGTATGGAGTGGCGGTGGTGAGCGGCAGTAAGGTGGAGGTGAGCGGCAGTGAGCGGCAATGAGGTGGAGGTGGCTTGGTTGGAGGCGGCGGAGAAGATGAAAGGAGAGTGGGAAGTTTGTGGCAAAAATATTGATTCTGCCCATTTTTTAAAACAAGTATGCATGCCTATCACGAATCGCAACGTGTTTGTCACGATTATCGATGGGTAGGTCAATGGGTACCTGAAGTCAATGTTTATGCTGCGAATCGCGACCACTTTGTCGCGACTCGCGTCGAGGCCACCACGACTGGCAAAAAGTGTAGGCCGGGAGCTCTATTTTCACCCTAAATTTCTGATTTGGTTATGACTCACTACCACTTTGTCGCGACTCGCGATAGTCAGTCGCAACTCGCGATGAGGCCATCTTGATTCGTGAAAAGTAGAGCCTGAGAGCTCCATTTATCATCCAAAATTTCTGATCTGATCGCAACTCGTGACCACTTGGCCGTGACTCGCGATAGTCCGCCACAGCTCGTGACGAGACCATCATGACTCGTAAAAAGTGGAGGCTGAAACCCAAAATGAGCGCAAAGTTTTCTGAGCCCATCGTGACTCGCGACGAGGTGGTCGCGACTTGCGACAGGCTACCCACTTGGTACATAGAATTTTTTTTTCTGCTTTCACCTCTTGTCCAAGTCTTTCCCTCTTGACTTCAAGCATTTCTCCCCTCAAAAGTCCAATGATTTGATTTCAAATCACTGCAAAATCAAGGAAAAACAACCCGTGAAAAGCACAAAGCAAAAACAATGAAACTAATGACAAAATCCAAAACCAAGCAACATCAACGGAAAGTCACGAATGACGATCTGGGGCAATCAAAACCTAGTTTATTTAATGTCTTCGACACGAATCACTCCCTTTTCTTGGAGTTTACTCACAAATTGGATCGAGGAGATCAACATCCTCTTCCTTTTCCGGCACAAAATTCTCGTGGTAAGGTTTCAAACATTGTCCATTAACCTTGAATGTATTGGACTTAACTCAATCTAGAATCTCCACCACCCCATGCGGGAATACCTTCACCACCTCAAAAGGACCGATCCATTAGGACCTCAACTTACCTGGGAATAGGCGAAGGAGGGATTGGAATATGAGGACTTTTTGACCAACGTCAAATTCCTTCCTAATGATAATCTTATTGTGCCACACCATTGTCTTCTCTTTATAGATTTCGGCGTTCTCATAGGACTCCCTCCGGATCTCATCTAGTTCATCCAATTGTAACTTCCTATGCAAGCCGATCTCATCTATATCAAGATTAAATTCTTTGACCGCCCAGTAGGCCTTATGTTGAATTTCCACCGTTAGGTGACAGGGCTTACCAAACACTAACCGGTATGGTGACATACCAATTGGTGTCTTGTAAGCCGTCCTATATGCCCAAAAGGCATCATTCAACAGAGAACTCCAATCATTCCGGTTAGGGTTAACCATTTTTTGAAGGATGGACTTGATTTTCCGATTGGAAACTTTGGCTTGCCCATTGGTTTGCTGGTGATAAGCGGTGGATGTCTTGTGAGTAACGCTATACTTCTTCAGGAGTGCCTCTATGGTCATATTGCAAAAATGGGTGCCACGGTCACTAATCAAGGCTAAGGGTACCCCAAATCTAGAGAAGATGTTATCTTTCAAAAATTCTGCAACCACTTTAGAATCGTCAGTCCTAGTGGATTTTGCTTCAACCCACTTCGACACATAATCAATGGCAAGAAGAATATATGTAAAGCCATAAAAACTAGGGAAATGTCCCATGAAGTCAATACCTCAAACATCAAAGATTTCATAATATAGCATAGCTTTTTGGGGCATCTCATTTCTAGATGAGATATTTCCTACTCTTTGGCACTTGTCACAAGCCTTGCAAAATATGTATGCATGCTTATTCAAAGTGGGCCAATAAAAACCACTTTCCAAGACTTTCCTAGCGGTCCTTTTAGCTCCAAAATGACCTCCGCATGCATGAGAATGACAAAAGGTAAGAATTGAATGCACTTCATTATCGGGGATGCATCTCCTAAAAACTTGGTCTACACAATGTATCCATAAAAAGGGATCACCCCACACATAATATTTAGCATCATTTTTTAGCTTATCTTTTTGTGCTTTAGAAAAGTGGAAATTTACCAGAGACAAGAAAGTTCACAATGTCGGCATACCATGGTTGGAGGTCCCTGATAACGAACAATTGTTCATCTGGGAACTCATCCCGTAGTTGCTCCTTCATTAATAGATTTACCTCACTATCTTGGAAGGGTGCCAACCGGCTCAGGTGATCAGCCACGAGATTCTCCGTACCCTTCTTGTCCCGCACCTCTAACTCAAATTCACTCAGGAGTAGGATCCACCTAATAAATCTTGGCTTGGCCTCTTTCTTCATCATTAAATGACAAAGCACTACATGGTCAGTGTACACAATAACTTTTCTACCAAGCAAGTAAGATCAAAATTTTTCCAAAGAAAATACCACTGCTAGCAACTCCTTTTCTGTGGTGGAATAGTTTCTTTGGGTCTCATTGAGAGACATAGATGCCTAGTAGATGGCGTGAGGCGCTCTTCCCACCCTTTGACCAAGCACCGCTCCAACGACGTAATCACTAGCATCACACATAATCTCAAAAGGCAACGACTAATCTGGGGATTGTATAATAGGGGCCGAGACTAACCCTCATTTCAATGTATCGAATGCCCCTTTACAACCCTCATCCATCACAAATTCCACCTCTTTTTGTAACAACTTGCATAAAGGAGATGCTATCTTCGAGGAGTCCTTGATGAACCGGCAATAGAACCCTGCATGCCCAAGAAAAGAGCACACTTTGTGCACATTAGTAGGATAAGGAAAAGTTTGAATTGTGTTTATCTTTGCCTTGTCAACCTCAATACCCTTTGATGAGACAACATAGCCTAAGACAATGCCTTGTTCTACCATAAAATGACACTTCTCAGAATTTAACACAAAATTAGTATCAATGCAACGTTTAAGAACTTGTGCCAAATTTCCCAAATAGTTGTCAAAAGAATTACCATGAATGGTGAAATCATCCATGAATACCTCGACAAAGTTTTCAACCAATTATGAGAAAATGCTTACCATACACCTTTGGAAAGTTGCGGGGGAGTTACATAACCCGAAAGGTATACGCCGGTAGGCAAATGTACCAAAGGGGCACGTGAAGGTGGTCTTTTCTTGGTCTTCCTAGGCAATAACCACTTGAAAATAACCCGAGTACCCATCCAAAAAGAAATATAAAGTATGGGTTGCTAACCTCTCAAGCATTTGATCAATGAATGGCAACGAGAAGTGATCCTTTTGGGTTTTTGCATTTAGCCTCCGGTAGTCAATACAAATGCGCCACCCGTTCTGAACTCGAGTGGGTACCATTTCACCCTTCTCATTTTTGACCACCGTCACCCCACTCTTCTTGGGTACCACTTGAGTTGGACTCACCCACTTGATATCCAAGATTGGATAGATCATGCCCGCTTGGAGTAACTTGAGGATTTCCACCTTTACCACCTCCATAATTGGCGGGTTTAAACGACGTTGGGGTTGTCACACGGGTCGTGCATCTTCCTCCAAAAAAATTCTATGCATGCAAGTGGATGGACTTATGCCTTTGATGTCAGCAATAGTCCATCCAATTACTTCCTTGTTCTCCCATAACACTACCATGGACTTTTCTTCTTGTTCCTTGGTAAGCTTGCTTGAAATGATAACCAGAAGCATCTCCCCTTCCCTAAGAAATGCATACTTGAGGTCACTTAGCAAAGGTTTAAGCTCAATCATCAGAGCTTTCACAAGTGATAGGAGGAATTCCAGTTCTTCGGGTTCCTCTAAGACTAGAGGGTCGGGACTTTGCACCACTTCATCAAGAATGCTTAACTCCCCAATGCTTTCCTTCAAGTTAGTACTCATGGAATATACAAGACATGCATTTTCAACATCATTTTCCAAAGCAACTAACAAGGATTCATCACCACTTAATTCAAAAACATCTTGCACAACATTGTCAGCAAAATCAATAGCATGGCAAGAATACTCTTCAAGAGGATACTTCATAGAGTCATTTATGTTAAACTCTACTTTAATCCCATCAAATTCCATGGTGAGGGTACCGTTATGCACATCAATGATGGTCCTAGAGGTCTTAAAAAAATGGCCTCCCCAAAAATATTGGGGCAGCATGGTTATCATGCTCCATGTCTAGGACATAAAAATCCGCAAAGGATTATTAAGGAATCCACCCTAACCAACACATCCTCGACGATACCCTTAGGGTACGCACTAGAACAGTCGGCTGGTTGGATCACCACCCCGGTTTTGTGCAAAGTACCAATATTGAGGCTTTCATACAAAGAGTAAGGAATCACATTTATTGATGCACCTAAGTCAAGCATTGATTTTTCAAAATGTGTATTTCTTATCATGCAAGGGATTGTGATCATGCCGGGATCGCTACATTTAGGGGGTAACTCCCTATGGCATAAAGCAGAGACATGTTAACTTCTTTCATTTTTAAGCTTGTTATTCGTTCTTTGTTTCCTATTTACTACACATAATTCCTTCAAAAATTTTGCATAGCTAGGAACTTGTTTAATAGCATTCAAAAGAGGGATATATACCTCACACCTACAAAAGACTTCGTAGATGTCCTTGTTACACTCCTTCCTCCGTTTGTCCTTTAGAGCTTCCAGGAATGGTGGTTCCGGAACATATGGAGGAATTTCCATTACTCTTGCCTTCTTGTGAGGAAGGGATGAAGGTTCGGGAATGGAGGTTGAGTTCTCAACGGTGATCTCCTCTTCCTTCTCCTTTCCCTTCCTTGCTTGCTCCTTAGCCACCTCCTCTTTCTGTTCTTTCACTTCTTTCTCAAGTATTTCAAGATTTCTAGGTTTTTCTTCAACAACTTCACCAACCAGGGGAGCGCCAACCTCTTTACCACTTCTCAAAGTGATAGCACTAGCATTTTGTCGAGGGTTGATCTCCAGTTGGGATGGTAGCTTACCTTTTTCCTGGGTTTCCATCTGATTCACCACTTGGGCTATTTGGATCACTTGAGTTTCCAAGCTCTTGATGCTTTCCTTGGCTTCATCTTGGAATTTCTCATTTTTCTCCGCACACATGCCTAACCGATGAATGGCTTGCAACACCTCATCCTTTGTTAGCCCTAAGCTCTCCCCTTGGTCTCGGGGTTTGTATTGGAGCCTTTGAAATTGTTTTCAAGGTGACCTATATTGTTGTTGAAGAGGCTGATATGGTTGAGGGTTTTGGCTTCCTTGAGGGTTTCCATGCCAGAGGTTCGGGTTATCACAATTTCCTGAATTGTACGGCCGATTTTGGTACCCTTGATAACCTTGGTAGCCTTGGTGACCTTGGTAGCCTTGACCATCTTGATACCCTTGGTTTCATTGGTAGCCTTGATTTCCTTGATATCCTATGGCACTCACCTCCTCGACATAGTCCTCTTGCAAAGTAAGGCAAGTGTCTGTAGGATGCACCAAGTAACAAATTTCACATAATTTAACATGTGGCGCATTTCCGGGCTTTGTCATCAACGATTTCACCATGGATACAAGGGCCGAGACTTGGTTCTCGAGCTTCCCACTATTGGAAGAGTCACCTGCGGGCATTGGATTTCTTCTTCTCAAATTGGCCCTTGAGCTAAAGTTTCTTGATCCTTCCGCTAGCTCCTCATACAATTGCATCGCTTTGGATGAATTTTTGTTCCCAAGAGTGCCACCACAAGAAATTTTTACCAACCTTTGATCCTCATCAAGAAGGCCATTGTATAAGTAATAAACCAAATCCCCCTCTGAATAACTGTGGTAAGGGAAACTTGCGAGAAGCTTTTTGAACCTCTCCCAATAGTTGAAGAGAGATTCTTCATGCCATTGGAGGATGTTTCTTATGTCCTTCTTCAAGGTGGCTGACCTCGAGGCCGGGAAGTATTTGGCTAGAAACTTCATTTTCATATCACGCTAACTCTTGATGCTCTTGGGTGGTAGGTAGTGGAGCAAATCTCTTGCACCATCCCTTAGTGTGAACAGGAATGCTTTCAGCTTATAGAAATCTTCATCCACTCCATGAGGAACCGTACCACCACATAAGAAGTGAAATTCGGTGAGGTGTTTTTTGGCATTCTCCCATTGCCTACCAAGGAAGATGGGTATCATGTTGACGAACCCAGTCTTTAGCTCGGAGTGCCCATTTGGTCTAACCACAAGATACTCAATGCACATTGGTTGTTAATCGAGGTTGGGGGCCATGATGTCTCTTAATAATGCTTTCCCCAAAGGAATCTCCCTTTGTTGGAGAGGAGGAGCTCACCCTTGGAGAGGAGGATGTTTAGGTTCCCCTCCCAGATGCTCATCTTCGTGCTCAAGTTGATGTTCCATAGAGGAAGAGGTATCCACAAAATGGTCACTAGGAGGGGTGCTATTCACACTTTCCAAAGAAAGGCTCCTAGCCCATCTCAAATTCAATTCTAACTCGGGGTCGTAGTGTAGGGGGTTCTTGTGAAGAGGATCGCGTACGAACCATACACCAAGAACTCGAACAATACGTCTCCAAGCCAAGCTAACATGGAAAATAAACTAAGAAATCAAAATAAAAGCAAACTAACAAATATTTACAATTAGCATATATTCACACAGAATATGCCCAAACACTTAAAAATAAATGCCTATTCCCCAGCAGCGGTGCCAAAATTTGGGAGGTCGTCGTCGTACCTCTCAAAGTTAATACTTTTAAGCCCTAATGCTTCCTATCTCCAATTAAGTAGATAATGGCAAGTAGTGGTCATCCACGAGAAGAGAGATCATTTAAAATGTTTAAACATATATAGTAGAAAACATACTAGGCATATGCATACATAGATACATATAAAAGCATGTAAACAGGGGGGGGTTGGTTGGTTTTTTTAGCCTAAGTTATCAAATTGAAAGACAACAATTAGCAGAGCTAGAGAACTATGTTAATCATGCAATACAACTAAAGATACGATGCAATTGATAATTAACGGAGCCTTGGGGGCAATCGACTTCCACTTCCAAACTTCCTATAGCTCATTGATTCATTCACTCCTTAAATTACATTTATTGTCTATAGGGAATGTTATCACTTCTCATTCAAAGATCAACAATTATTACTCCTTAAGAGTAGTTTGCAAAGACAAACAACGACCATTTGCAAACCTCATTGATGATCACCAAAGACAAACAACATCATAGGGGTATTTCATCAATGTCATTTCACCCAAAGGACCATAGATTTGATAACAACAAGCCTTCTACCAAAGACATAGTCATTTAACCAAACAAAGTACTTATTAGGTTAAACTTAGAACTAACAACATTCAAGGTTCAACATTTCTTGGCATCTATATGACAAATATGAAAACAATCCACATCAACATACTCATCTAGCAAGAATTAGCACACATTATACACAAGAAATTATAAATCCATGCTTTTGGATTTCATATCAAATGAGTTAAGAAATTTGCAACTTTCCTAACACTCTAACATTTCAATCATACAAACATTCATATACTCAAACAACCCATGGTATAAATGAGGTAAAAAACATTAATGACATAATAAATGCACTCCAATAAATGTTCATAAATGAGAAAATATAGAATCTTATTACATAAGTTTGGAAGCTTCAATCAATTGCTCACTAGAACTAGATTTAGCTACAAGAGTTCATACTATTTAACGCTAACAAACCAAACATAATGCAAGAGAATTTAAAGATGAAAAATGGTAGGAACTAGGGTTAGAAACAGTACCAAAAATGCGGGAAAGAAGAGATGTGAATGAGAGGAAAAATAGTGCTATTTATAGTACAAAAAGGATAAGGTTAGGTTCTGGCCACCCGTTCGTCACGACTCACGACGGGCGCCAGAACTTAACCTTGTTTTATTTTATTCTTCTTGTGGTAAACACTTATCTTCACAATGATTCCTCTCATTTGTCAAGTCTTCAACTCTTTGAAGAAAGTCTTCAAATTCTTCAAATATGGTCTTCGCCGGCCTCCGGTCTTCAAGTCTTCATGTCTTTGAAGCAAGTCTTCAAAAAGTAATCTTTTAATGGCCTTCGGTCTTCAAGCCTCCATGTTCTTCCTTTGTCACACAAAATTCACTTAGAAAAGGTAAAAGAGCGTAAAGTTGCTCTTACCTCTCCTAAGAGAATTTCAAGATAAAACACAAGCTCTTGATAATAAAAGAGCACAAAAGTGACTCCAAAAGTACTAAATTAGGCACATAAAATGGACATATCAACCTATTACATATAGTTGCTTTGTTTCCCATGAACACTATTTTTCCATGTTTGCACGATGAACCAAATCCCTAAACCGTCGAAGGAAAATACGAAACTTCACCGAAAACTAAGTACAATGCTCAATTGTGTTGGGTTGGGACTCTAGTAATCTGAATAGTTTCTTATACTTATGCGCTAGGTGAAAATAAATCAGATGAAGCAGACCACAGAGTACAGTAGCTACAACACTGAGATAGCAGTTATTTACTACTCTTATCCTATTGGCTGGCCACTTGAAGATGATGTCTCAATGGAAACTGTGTTGATGATTGCACTAAGTTTGTATGGATATACTTTCTTGCACTTCATTCGACTTTTCATCCCTGTGCAACATAGCAGACCGCAAATTAAACAATTCCAATATGATGGGAGGGGGGGGGGTTGTGTGGGGGATTGAATTTCAATATGTTTCTTCTCATCTTCAGAGTCAGGGAATTTTACATAGAGTTTCCTGTCCCTATACTCAGTCACAAAATGGCGTTGTTGAATGCCGTATCATACAAAATGGCCACTAGTGGAGAATGGCCCCACAGGAACCGGTAAATTCCCACTATAGGCACCGGTATTTTATGAATTTTTATACCAGTGCATATGTGAGCGGTGCTAGTAATGTAGTACATAGGCATTGGTATGTGTTACCGGTGCTAGAAACTTAAGCCCCCCTAACCATACGCAACGGTTTGGAAATGTTCAAAATACCGGTGCTATAATTTTGGCAACAAATAAAATAAATACAGCCAATGATTTTAAACTCACTGGCTGGAAAAGGAACTTTAAGCCTTAATATAGTTTGTCATTCTGTCAAAACAATCAACATGTTACTAATTCTGATGCATTTTACAACACTTTCGTAACGGAATAAGCATTACATAGTTAGAGGGCAACACATGCATCGAAGGCAACCTATTCAGTGCCCAGTAACTAATGCTTAGTAATTTAAAATGTCGAAATGAAGCAGTTCTTAGGCAACCGAAGCAAAGAGTGTTTAAATAGAGCATGTCAAACACTCCTTGCTCTGGAGGCTCGTAGACTGTAACATCTCCACAGTTTAAACATAAACTACAAATCAATAAAACATCAACAAATTCTGCACAATTTAAATTACCAAGTTGTACAATAAAACAATATCTATCCTTGCTTCAGGGGAAATATCTATCCCGCACAAAATAATTAATTTTTGTCGAACATAGCATTTTCAAATGTCGTAATGATGCAACATTTAAGCACACTGAAAGAGACAGGTTGTGTTCAAACACACCCTGCCTCTTTCAGTGTGCTTAAATGCTGCAAAAGTTCCACATTTGAAATACAGGAGTTATACTAAAGTCGTAGCTCCTTTACAGAATGGAAGAAGCATAACTTAGTTAGAGGGAACTACATGAATGGAAAGCAATTGTAGTGCCATCAAACTAATTCTCCCTCCTTTAAGCTTGTTCTACAAATGCTATAAGCATTATAAAGTTAGAGGGCAATACATTAATTGTACACAACCTATCTAGTGCCCTTTAACTAATGCTTAGTCATTTAAAATGTCAAAATGAAGAATTTCTTGGGCAACTCAAGCAAGGAGTGTTTAAACAAACCATGTCAAACACTCCTTGCTCCGGGTGCCCGTAAATTGTAACATCTCCACAGTTTAAACAAACCATGTCAAACACACCTTGCAGTCACAAACTAAGCTACAAATGAAAAATTTCTACAAATGGAATGTAAGACTACAAAATCTCCACATATTTGAAATGAAAGAATTCTACAAATGCTATAAGCATTACACTGTTAAAGGGCAATAATTGAATCAAAGGAAACCTATGCAGTGCCCTTTAACTAGTGCTTAGTAATTTAAAATGTCGAAATTAAGTAGTTCTTGGGAAATTGAAGCAAAGAATATTTAAACAAACCATGTCAAACATTCCTTGCTCCGAAGGCCCGTAGACTGTAACATCTCCCCAGTTTAAACATCTACTGCCCATACTGTTTTCCCTACATTATCAATGTACCTTAAACATAACAAGCTTCAACCACATGCACTTCACTAGGCTACACCTACTAGTATCGTAGTACATAAGTGAATAAGCTACATAATAAAGAAACCAAATTCCAATCAACGAGACCTAAGGAAGCCAATGAATACCAAATTCAAAACTTCCCTACGAAAGCAACCGAATAGCAAGATCAACAAATAGCATTAAACAAAGAAAACAAAGCCAACAAACCATTCTTTCAGAAAGAATCAACAAACCTTGTAATCATAATAGATTACAGTAACATCTCTTGTATATATTTCCCCACCCCATTTTTTCATAGCTTCTCTCGTGAACTAGCTGCATGAATAAATACGTGTTAACAAAACTGCAATGAAATTGTATGATACGAATTGAGTTTTCTTTATTTATTTATATTAATTAGGGTTTTTAGAAGATAACACTATAATCTTTTTTCCATTGGATTTTTTACTGAGGCAGTGTGATAATTTATTTTATTTTTATTTTAGAATAAGGCCCATTAATTCAGCCATGTTGGCCTTGGAAGAATTAATGCTTCAGCCATGCTTTATTTGAGAATTTAGAATATTCAATTTTGATATGATTAGAATTGAATTAGATAAGACAATTTCATTCAAGATTTATCTTGAAGAATATAGTCATTTATTTTAGGTAGTCTAGTTAAATATGGTTTTAGGTTCTTAAAGCTGACATAATCCTTTTCAGTTTCTTATTTGTATTCGTGAAGACCATACTTATGTACTATATATAGGGATGGTTTTCAACATTATTTTCACCTTAACCACTATCATCGTTCAGAAACATAAACCTTTGAGTTCATACCTTGTTGCTTGTGAGCTTTTTCCATTGTTGCTTAACCCCGAAGGTTAGTTAAGTATCAATAAACCTTGTAATATGATCCTAAGGGCTAGTTAGAGAGCAAGTCGAGATTAGGCTTACCGCGAGGGCTAGAAAATTGAATTTCGTGTGAGATAGTGAGGGTTTACAGATCCCTTCACTAGATCAAAGATATAAATTCCACAATCGCGAATCTTCGCAAGGAGATTCATATCATTGTTAAAAAATCAAAAACCTACAAACAAACAAGAACAAGATAATCCCTCTATAATAAATATCCCTGACCTACAAAAAACAAAAACTAGATATCCTAACCTTATTTCCAAGCAGATACACACATATACATAATCATATACAAAAACTACAACTCTATAAACATCATTCAATAAAAAAGGGAAGAACTTTACAATCAAAACACCAAAAAAAAAAAGCATACCTTTGGTTTTTTATTTGAGACCACGCATAGTGGAATCCAACAATGGGCTTATGGATGTGAATTCACGGAGGTGGCGGTGGTTGGCTTGCGGATGTGAATTCAACGATTGTCTTTCAGCGGCAGCAGCGGTCCTTCAGCGGCTGTGCCTGGTGCCTTCGTGGCCATCCCCCATCAGCGGCGGTGTCAGAGGTCTTGGCGGCGGTGGTGGTTGGCCTTTGTGGCGGCGGCTGTGAGGGAAAACATAGGGTTGAGTTAGTAAATGCAGGATTACAGTTGGCGGTTGAGCTTTAAATGTTGAGTTTTAATGAATGGGAAAATTGAACGGGTCAGAAATACACATCATATTAGCACCGGTAAAGATAGCGGAATACCAGTGCTAGGCAGCTGCTCCAGGTTTTGTATATTTGAATTGTTTTCGTTATTTTTGGAACCTGAGAGCAACAATGGAAATTGTTTTTCTAAGTATCAAGCACCGATATTGTTACCGGTGCTACAAGTAGTTAACCCGGTTATGTTGAACAATGGAACCTGTTTCATTTTTGTCAGTCATTTGCTTAGAAGACACCAGAATGGATTTCAATGATTATCAAACGCGTTTCTCAATACATCCCTTCAAAATTTCTGATTACTTGTATGAACTAATGGAACAATTTGCCGGTGTTGACAAAAGATGAAAATTTATGTCATCACATATGAAACATATTTTTAAGATAATGGTTGTTAATTACAAGGAGAACAAGCAGCAGTTTAGGCAGCTGATGTCTCACTATATCACTGAGCAAGTGCTCAAATGTTTTAGCAGCATATAGAACTCTCACAGTTCATTCTGACGGCTAGTTAATACTTTGAAAATTTTGAATCTGTGAATCGGGTGTAAGACACATTGGGTCACCTCCTTGATTCTTTGTTTGAGACAAAGCTCTGGCAGGAGAAAAGGCTGATGGAGCATAATTGCAAGGGTGTTGCTACTATTTTGGAGGTTTGATTCTTATTCACTTATACGAGCTTTGAGTTTTAGTAGCATGTTTAGGAGTGCTATGTATTGCTCGATCATTCATCTTATATTTTATTTATTTTGTTTGTAATACATTATTATTAATTACTGAAATTTAATTTTACCAATTTTTCTAGTCCTTACTAGTGTGTTCCAACATGACTAATTTAACCAAGTGCATAATAACGTAACACGTAAAAGATACACAACTTGGTTACGCAGTTCGGTGTAATCCGCCTACATCTGCGGGGCCTGGCCCAGTTCAGAATGAATCCACTAATTAGAAAGATACAGTACAGAGTACAGTTTACAAAATACTTATCTTTACTAACTATAGCGTGTGGACTCTGCTAGCTCCCCTAGCTACCGATCTGCCTTGATCAGACTCCCTCTGATCTCGAACTCCGTCGACGCAAGATCTCCTCCTCCCGAGAAATTAAGGTATATGATTCTGAACTTAGTGCGGCAGGTCAGGTGTGTTGGAACACAGTGTTCTGACTCTTTGCAACTTCTCGAAAGTCTCAAAAATCTGTGTGCAGATTTTTGCTCTGTTAAATCCGTAAGTATGCAACCGTGTTTGTCCCCAATTTATATCTACGAATCAGATCTGAATACTCTTTGATTATCTCCACAACATTCCTATTCCAAATCTGATTCTTGAAGCATATCCAAATCTCATAAATAAAGGGATTTACCTTATATCATTCTATCCCATATATTCGAATAAATCTTCTCCATATAAGTAGGGATTTTCCATAAACCAATTATGCTTCACATGCTTAATATATATATATATAGTCAGAAATATGAATTCCAGTTATACCAAACTACTGCAATATTCTGACTTTGATTTCCATAAAACCTTGACGTAAATATTCTGCACCAGCATGTTCCAACATGGTCAAAATTTCTGTTCAAAATTAATTCATACAAAATTGCCAATAAAATATTTACTTACAAATCCTTTGACTTTACAATTACAATATCGTTCAAAGACTTTCTTAAAGACCCAAAGACACACTAGAAGAATATGCATAGTCCATTTTGCAGTGCTATATTATGTTTTGGTAGGCTTGTATTATTTTACTTGTATATTGTCATTTTTCTAATATTGGTTTATGAATGGATACCGACCATGCGGTATCCGAAGGTGCACCTTAACCATCAATTATTTCCTTTTATCTAATAAAAATGTGTTCACATTGTGCTGTTTTGATGAATGAGAATGAGGGTCGAGTTTCAAAGGAGTAACTCTGAAGGTCCTTTGGAGGATACGGATCCTTCAGAGGGTGAGGCTCTAGGTTCTTTGATAGGGGATGCATATCAAGTATTATCTTTAGTATCTGAGAGGGGTTACCTAGAAAAGATTGGGCCTAAAGCATTCTAGTTTTGATTGAGAGGTTGGGGGTAGATGCTGTAATATTCCATTTCATTGGAATGGTAAAATCACGATTGGATGATGGTGGTAAAATCTTTCTTGGATATCGATGTGAGTCGTGTTACATACGCTTTCCTTAAAGAGTAATTCGACCCTTACAGCCTTGGGTTACACGAATTCCCTTCGAGGATAAAACAATCGAGAATCCCTCCTGTTCTATGTTTGAATCAGGAGAAATGCTTTGAGTGCAGTATTTTGGTTACTAAGTAAATCTGAAAATTCTAATATTTTCACTTCTTTTTCTGTGAATGCATAAACATGTATATATAGGAGATGTTCCTAAAAGATACTACCTATCGTGAAATGTGTAGGTTATAGGTCACCATATTTATGATGCGCCACTCTGATACAATTGTAATACAATGCATCTTTCCAAAAATGATTATATTTTCTACATACAATGTATCTCAGTTGTCATAAATGAATTCTAAAACAACACATCTTTTCACGTAAATAATTATATTTTCCACATCCTGTGTACCGTAGTTATCAGAATTTTAATAAACTCTGAATTGTGTATTTTTCCACATGACAATGCAGTAAGTTGAGCATGCCGCCAACACTGCATCCCGTACACATTCTTAGTTCATCCTCATCCTTTCAATCAAGGAGTCAGACACTATACACCACCACCGTTATAAATATGTATAAATACGGATGCATATAGAATGATGTATCTTTCCGCAGAAAGGATAGTACATGTTAGTCTTACCAACAATTTTAATACATATCCCAGAACTGTAAGCTTCGTAAATAGTTTATACAAGTGTGCACTCCGCACCACTAGACTTATTTTAACATCCCGAGCTTACACCTACTCGAATCCAATGATACTTAAATAGCTCGTGTTTCTTTAAAACACCAACAATCCTCCCCCATTTAAGTATTATCCTTGATTCGGAAAATCCAACAACCAAACCAAACAAGTGCATAAATGAAAATGTCTTGAAGATTGAATTTTCACTTTAGTGAACTACACATTCCAAATATTCGAGAATCGGGGTGTCTCTAAAGATTGAACCCTTCAACCCATTTGAACACTTGAAGATAATCCACACACAAGTTCAAATACAACTCAAAAGCGTAACCTTGACACTATATAAGCCATGTGTCCCTATCCATTCATGAGTGCATACAAAGCCAAGCCTGGGCTTATTAAAGCGGCTACACTTCACACATCATATAGGCGAATCTCTTTTATCGTACGCCTGCAAATGTACTTTGTCAAAGAATCCATTAAGAAGTTAAAACTTCAACCTAACTTCCATGCAGGTCCAAACATATTACCTTCGGGATATGAAATCATATGTTTCATTCTCAAACAATAGGCCTTCCACATTGAATGTTACTTTAACGTCGTATCATAGAAAAATTGGGTATCCCATTATCAAAGATTTAAATAGGCTTTAAATCCATCCCGATCACCGACTTGTTTATCAAGATCCTAACTAGTCACTTCGTCAAGTGTTCCGCTAGATTGCATTGATATATCACAAAATCAACTTAAATCACACCATGAGTTATTAACTCACGATTCACGCTATACCCAGCGCCCAAGTGTCTACATTTGCCATTAAACACTTCACCATAAGTCTTAGCCACCCACTGACTTATGTCACAACATAATTTCACCTTTTCCTAAGTAAGGAATGGTTACCTGATAACTCTTGTTTCCTTTCACTTTTCAAGAGTCAACCCATCATATTACAAAATTCCACAATAACAGCCAACACATTCGTATTACAAAATTCTAGAATGTTGTGTTCTGATCCATTCAACAATAAATAAATAAAAACTTAAGAATTATTTTCATCAGTTTTATTAATTAAAAATAAAATTCTCACAATTTGAACCACTACATTGAATATTCATCCTTAACCTTTTCACGAAAATACACTGCCATGTATTTCATAAAAATTCCATCATTGCGATTATGTTTCGGCTGAGCCGCCTGACAATGTCAAAATTTTTTTGGCCTTTATTATTTATTTTCTCCCGTTTCTAACTGTTTTCCATATGCAATTGATTCACTAATTTATTGCATCCGTACTACTACTGTGAACCAAAGAAAGTTTCTTCGTCTGTATTGCATGCATACGGGTAATCTTTCTTCATCGGTTTTGAAAAATTATAAATAATTACTCCATTCAAAATAGACAGCCAACAACATAGTTCAACTTATAAATACTCAAAAAACTTACCGAGAGTATTTCGAAAGTTTAAAACTAACCAAGATGATTATGAAAGTTGACAGGAGGAGTTACGCACGACATCCATTGCAGTCACATCGTCTTTAATCAGATCCATCTACCTTAATTCTTTAAGAAATTACACCACATGCTACAAGCAGCATCCCTCGTCCAATATCCATCCATGCGCCACATGCACCACCAAACTCATCCTCCAATATGTTAAAAATAAATAAAATTACTCTTTAAGATTGATGGGGAATGCTGTAATAATGCATTCCAACGAATGACAAAATCACGCTTAGATGATTGTGGTGAAACTTTTCTTGGATATCGATGTGAGTCGCGTTACGTACGCTTTCCTTAAAGAGTAATTCGACCCTTATAGCCTTGGGTTACACGAATTCCCTTCGAGGATAAAACAATCGAGAATCCCTCCTGTTCTAGGCTTGAATCAGGAGAAATGCTTTGAGTGCAGTATTTTGGTTACTGAGTAAATATGAAAATTCTAATATTTTCACTTCTTTTTCTGTGAATGCATAAACATGTATATATAGGAGATGTTCCGAAAAGATACTACCTATCGTGAAATGTGTAGGTTATAGGTCACCATATTTATGATGCGCCACTCTGATACAATTGTAATATAATGCATCTTTCCACAAATGATTATATTTTCTACATACAATGTATGTTAGAAATGAATTCTAAAACAACACATCTTTTCACGTAAATGATTACATTTTCCACATCTTGTGCACCGTAGTCATCAGAATTTTAATAAACTCTGAATTGTGTATTTTTCCACATGACAATGCAGTAAGTTGAGCATGCCGCCAACACTGCATCCCGTACACATTCTTAGTTCATCCTCATCCTTTCAATCAAGGAGTCAGACACTATACACCACCACCGTTATAAGTATGTATAAATACGGATGTATATAGAATGATGTATATTTCCACAGAAAGGATAGTACATGTTAGTCTTACCAACAATTTTAATACATATCCCAGAACTGTAAGCTTCGTAAATAGTTTATATAAGTGTGCACTCCGCACCACCAAACTTGTTTTAACATCCCGAGCTTACACCTACTCGAATCCAATGATACTTAAATAGCTTGTGTTTCGTTTGGAGGATGCGGATCCTTCAGAGGGTGAGGCTCTAGGTTCTTTGATAGGGGATGCATATCAAGTATTATCTTTAGTATCTGAGAGGGGTTAGCTAGAAAAGATTGGGCCTAAAGCATTCTAGTTTTGATTGAGATTATATTACCAATCCCCCAATACATTTCTTTCTTTCATTTTGTTGATTTCATGTTAATACAAATGTTACTTCTGTTGCCGATATGGAAAATCATTCATCTTGCTCGCAACATGTAAGGAGGTAAATAGGGGCATCCAAACAAACCAACTAGTATACTCTGTCTCCAATAAAAACATCATGAAAAAGGTGAATTTAGTGAGGTAAATATGCATCATCACCCATATCAATACATTTTTTATTGGAAATTAATTATAGAGGAAAAGGAGAAATTTGTTTTGTAAACGGATAACGTTACCAGTTCTTTCATAGATTTATGGAGTATCAGTGTCTACCAACATGAAGCCTGAATTTCAGCTCTTTTGTTGCTTGAGAATTCACTAGTTTGACTTGCTTGATTTTGCAGGTCGAATCTTGTACTGCTTAGACTTGTTTGCTATTTTTTTTGCTGCTCAATTAAAGTTTGGGTTTGATATGAGACTATATATTCTCAAGGCTTTGGAGCTTTGGGTCAAGGCCAAGAAATTGTCCTTCGGTGAGGTAAAGATAATAAAAGTCTATATAATTTATTTCTTGTTAGTTTGTAATAAAATGAATGTGAGATATCTTTTATCAAGATAATGCGACAATTGCTAGATCTATCATTCTTCAACAATTAGAGAAAAAGATCATTCACCTAGTGCATGCCCGTCATCAGCTTTCTAGGTATAAATGATATTTTTCCCATAACTTTTACTTTGTCGCTGTGTTACTTCGACATAAGTCTTGCCATATCTCTCACATTGTATGCGTATATATCTAACATAAAATCAAAGCAAGGAAAAAGATCACTATTGCACTCAATGCATACTTGTTGAAAGATATATCCCACATCGATTTCTTACAAAGTTAATAACTTATATATAAGGTCTTGGGTCACCTCCACTTAGTGCCAATTGGTTTTAAGATGGAAGCCCAAGATACCTTGAAATTTAACATGGTATCAGAGCCCGGGTTGGGTTATTGGGCCGATGTGTGGATCCCCTTTAATTTGGTCCGATGTGGGTCGTGGAGTGTTTCCACGTTGCACGTGAGGGGGCGTGTTGAAAGATATATCCCACATCGATTTCTTACAAAGTTAATGACTTATATATAAGGTCTTGGGTCACCTTCACTTAATGCCAATTGGTTTTAAGATGGAAGTCCAAGATACCTTGAAATTTAACGATACTTAATCTTAAACACTACATATTTTTTAGTTTCACAATAAAAGACTTTTCTTTTATCTGATGATTGCATCCGTGTCGAGTGTCATGTCGGGAAAGTGTCACATCCTTGTCCTTTTGGGTTTTGTTGGGGAAAAATATAGTTTCCCTCTTTGTGTGATTAGGATGATGAATGAAAAATAAGCAAGACACCAAATTTGGTTACGCGAAAAACCCAAAACGGGAAAAACCGCGGGACTAGGTAGTCCAACTCTTCCACTATATGATTAAAGTGGGGTTACAATGTCTCACCCAAAATGTGGATGGATTACAAAGGTTTTCTCACACTATGGTGGATATCTATCAACTAGAGAGGATGAAGACTTCTCCCTACTACTCTCTCTTGGAGGATATCTAGAAGGAAAGGAAATGGTTTTTTAGTTGGATGATCAAGTCCTCTCCAAGAGCACCCTATTTATAGATGAGCACTCAAGCTCTAGAATTCTCTTCTCCATCTCTCCAACTACCACAATTAATGCTTGGAGGCTTCTAGGAGATATTTCTAGAATATGCTTCATGGTCTAGATACATCCCTCATCATACTAGAATCTTCTTCCAATTTTACCAAAAGAAAATTCTAGGGAGGAATACCCAACATGTTTGAACGAAGACGTGGAGTTTTATTGCTATGGGGTTATAATGGATGTTATCGGGGATATATAGTTATATTTTAGGGGTTAACAGAATTAAGGGGCCAAGTTTACAATAACGTGGTTAACTTAGTTGTTTATGGGGCCAGGTTAAGGAGTTTTGTGATTGTTGAACAGCAACAGCACCTGCTAGATGTGCTTATAAAACGCGATATTGTTGTAGTTATTCTACGTATATTTAATAGGGAAGAAAAATGTTGGGTTAATAGATCCCTTCCTATGTGGAGAAAAATCTATTTTATTTGGTCAACTTTGGTGAAAGTTTGACTTGACTTTGCTTTCATATTTAAGGGCCATTTTTCTTTCATTTTGCTGGGGCAAAAACGTGAGCAGCAGAGGAGAAAACAGAGAGGAGTTTGGAGTTCAGAATTGTGGAAGCCAAAACAGAGAAGAGAAGCTGAAACTTCAAGCCACTTTGAAGGTCATCCGATTGTCCGATTTAGCTCAAACTTTGGCAGAATTTTCGTGACATCTTGGGCAAAATTCTGGTCAGTTTGTTTGTCTATTGGGGCTCCGGTTTATGAGATTTAGCATCTTGTTCTTGTGGTGAAATTCTCCAATCCTTCTTGTTCTTGTTCTTGTTCTTGTTGCTGTTGATGATTGTAAATGGTGTGAGCTTGTGTAGCTACCTAAGTTTGGGATTAGGGTTTGTGTAACCTCCCTTTTGATCATAATGAAAGCAATTGGGTTGGACTCCTAATCGTCCCGTGGTTTTTATCCTTCACACCGAAGGGGTTTTCCACGTAAAAATCCTTGTGTCCTTGTGCTTGTCTGCTTGTTACTTTCGCTGCTATAATTTCTGTTGTTGTGCTTAACCATTGTTTAGCAAACTGTTGGTTGGGGAATCCTTGTTGTGTTCCCATCAAAGTGGTATCAGAGCAGTGGTTTCCGAGCTGTGGTTTCAGTTTTTTTTGAAGTTGTGGTTTAAGCTTGTTAGCTTGGTTGTTCAGCTTTGTTTGGATTTGGCTTTGTTTGTTGTTTTCTCCATGGATGCTGCTCATGTGAATACTAGCAGGATGGTTAGTTTGAATGGTACTAACTATCATATTTGGAAGCGGAAAATGAAAGACTTGTTATTGGTTAAGAATTGGCATTTACCTGTGTTTTCTACTGAGAAGCCAGCAGATAAGACTGCTGAGCAGTGGAGTTTTAAGCATGAGCAGGTTTGTGGGTTTATTCGTCAATGGGTTGAAGATAATGTTCTCAACCATATCAATGATGAAGTTAATGCCAAGACACTTTGGGAGAAACTTGAATCCCTTTATGCAAGCAAGTCTGGAAACAACAAGTTGTTTATGATCAAGCAGCTTATGGGTTTAAAGTTCAAGGAAAGCAAGGCGATGTCTGATCACTTGAATGATTTTCATGGCATTATTCAGCAATTGTTTGCCATGGGAATAAAGTTTGATGATGAAATACAGGGGCTTTTATTGCTAGGCACTCTTCCGGATTCTTGGGATACTTTTAGAATGACACTTTGTAATTCAGCACCAGAAGGAAAGGTTACCTTAGACCTTGCTAAGGCGGGTATCTTGAATGAGGAGATGAGAAAGAAGTCTCATGGTGTGTCATCTTCTTCTGAGGAAGCATTTGTTGCAGAGCACAGGGGAAGAAGTAGAGGTAAAGGTCCTAGTGGAAGGGAGAAGAGTAGGAGCAAGTCCCGTGGCAGATATAAGAATTTGAAGTGCCATTATTGTGGCAAGATGGGTCATATTCAGAAGTTTTGCTACAAGTGGAAAAGAGAGAATAAAGGTGGCAATGGCAAGCAAGAAAGAAGGCATGATCAGAAAGATCCAGACAATGATGATAGAACAGCTACTGTAACAGCTGGTGATCTTGTAATTGTGCTGGATGAGAGTTATGTGAACTTGGCAATCTCTGAGTCAAGCTGGGTAATTGACAGTGGAGCTTCAGCTCATGTGTCTTCAAGGAAGGAATTCTTCACATCTTATACACCAGGTGACTATGGTGTGTTGAGGATGGGTAATGATGGCTTGTCCAAAATTGTTGGCGTAGGAGACGTTTGCTTGGTGACTAATCTTGGAGCAAAGCTAGTGCTCAAGAATGTTCGACATGTCCCAGATATTCGGTTTAATTTGATCTCCGTAGGTCAACTTGATGATGAAGGTTTTTCTAGCACCTTTCGTGATGGTCAGTTGAAATTATCGAAAGGGAGTATGCTGTTAGCTCGAGGAAAGAAGCTTGCTAGTCTTTATTTGACACAAGCCACGAGTTCCACAGATAGTGTGAATGTAACAGAAGTTGATCCAGCTAAGCTATGGCATAGAAGACTTGGCCATATGAGTGAAAAGGGGATGAGTTGTTTGGTTAAGAAGAATGCATTACCTGATCTACAGAATGTGAAATTGGAGAAGTGTGAGCATTGTTTTGCAGGGAAGCAAAATAGAGTCTCTTTCAAGAAGCACCCTCCTTCGAGGAAATCAGGTTTGCTTGACCTTGTTCACTCTGATGTTTGTGGTCCTTTGAAAGTTAAATCTTTTAGTGGTGCACTTTATTTTGTAACTTTTATTGATGACTGTTCAAGAAAGTTATGGGTGTATGCTTTGAAAACCAAAGACCAGGTACTTGATGTGTTCAAGGAGTTTCATGTTTTGGTTGAACGGCAGACAGGTAGAAAGTTAAAGTGCCTACGTTCTGACAATGGTGGTGAATACATTGGACCGTTGGATGGCTATTGCAAGTCATTGGGTATTAGACATCAGAGAACACCTGCGAAGACTCCCCAGTTGAATGGCGTGGCTGAGAGGATGAACAGGACTTTGTTAGAGAGAATGAGGTGCATGCTTTCTGAAGCTAAGTTACCGAGACACTTTTGGGGTGAAGCTTTGTTTACTGCAGCCCATGTGATCAATTTATCTCCTTGTGTTTCTCTGGATGGTGATGTTCCAGACAAGGTTTGGTTTGGCAAGGAGGTCTCTTACAATCACTTGCGTGTTTTCGGGTGTAAGGCGTTTGTGCATGTTCCAAATGATGAAAGGTCGAAACTGGATTCTAAGACTCGCCAATGTATTTTTCTGGGCTATGGTCAAGATCAGTTTGGCTACAGGTTGTATGATCCTGTAGAGAAGAAGTTAGTTCGTAGCAGGGATGTAGTGTTTGTTGAAGATCAGAATATTGAAGATATTCAGAGGGTTCGAGAGACTGCATCTTCTAGTGGCCATGATTTGGTTGATTTGGATCTATCTCCTTTGAGTTCTGCACCGGAACCAGTCCAGGAGGTGCAAGATAATGACAATGAAGCCAATGTTCCCGAGGTAGATGATCATGTTGATGATGTCAACCATGATGATGAGGAGGTTGATTCTCAAGGCACTCCTGAAGTTCAGCCTGAGCCGTTGAGAAGGTCTACCAGAGGCCATCAACCTTCTACAAGGTATTCTTCTTCTGATTATGTTCTCCTTAGTGATGGGGGAGAACCTGAGTCCTTTGATGAAGCTACGGATAGTGATGACAAACAGTGTTGGATGGATGCAATGAAAGATGAAATGAAGTCATTGCATGATAATCACACTTTTGATCTCGTTAAGCTACCAAAGGGAAAGAAGGCTTTGAGAAATCGTTGGGTTTACAAGCAAAAGCAAGATGAGAACGCTATGAAACCACGATACAAAGCGAGACTTGTAGTGAAGGGTTGTAATCAGAAGAAAGGAGTTGACTTTGAAGAGATTTTTGCACCGGTTGTTAAGATGTCGTCTATTAGAGTTGTTTTGGGTCTTGCTGCTAGCCTGGATTTGGAGATTGAGCAGTTGGATGTGAAGACCGCGTTTCTTCATGGTGACCTTAAAGAAGACATCTACATGGAACAACCTGAGGGATTCAAAGTCAAGGGCAAAGAAAATTATGTGTGCAAATTGAAGAAGAGCTTGTATGGCCTAAAACAAGCTCCAAGGCAGTGGTATCGCAAGTTTGACTCCTTTATGGGGGAGCAGGGCTTTCAAAAGACTTCTGGCGATCATTGTGTTTTCTTGAAGAGGTTTTCTGCTGATGACTTTATCATTTTGCTTCTTTATGTTGATGATATGCTTGTTGTAGGGCAAAATGTGAGCAGAATTGCTAGTTTGAAGCATCAGTTGAGTAAGACTTTCTCTATGAAAGAGCTTGGGTCAGCTAAGCACATTTTAGGCATGCAGATTGTGCGGGATCGGAAGGCTCGAAAGTTGTGGTTGTCTCAGGAAGCATATGTTCAGAAAGTGCTTCAGAGATTCAATATGGAGAAAGCAAAATCAGTAAGTACTCCTCTTGCTTTGCATTTTAAATTGAGTAAAGAACAGTGTCCTTCTACCATTGAAGATAAGGAGAGTATGAAGAATGTCCCTTATGCTTCAGCAGTGGGTAGTTTAATGTATGCAATGGTTTGCACGAGACCTGATATAGCTTATGCAGTTGGTTTGGTTAGTAGATTCCTCTCTAATCCTGGAAGAGAGCATTGGAATGCTGTTAAGTGGATTATGAGATATTTAAAAGGCACTGCAGACATGAAGCTTTGTTTTGGAAGTGATAAAACTGTTCTTGTTGGCTACTCAGATTCAGACATGGCAGGTGACATTGACTCCAGGAAGTCTACTTCGGGTTATATGGTCACTTTTGCAGGGGGAGCAGTTTCTTGGCAATCTAGGATGCAGAAATGTGTGGCATTGTCTACTACTGAGGCAGAGTTCATCGCAGCGACTGAGGCATGTAAGGAATTGCTTTGGATGAAACGGTTTGTTCGTCAGCTTGGTTTTTCACAGGAGAAGTATGTGTTGTACTGTGATAGCCAAAGTGCAATTCATCTTGCGAAGAATTCCACTTTTCATGCTAAGTCTAAACACATCGATGTGAGATATTTCTGGATTCGTGATGTTCTTGATGCTAAGCTTCTCGAGCTTGAGAAGATTCACACCGATGAAAATGGTTCTGATATGATGACTAAAGCATTGCCAAGGGACAAGTTTGAGACTTGTCGTTCGCTTGCAGGGGTTGCAAGCACCTCCACATAGTTGGGAGGGGGAGAATTGTTGGGTTAATAGATCCCTTCCTATGTGGAGAAAAATCTATTTTATTTGGTCAACTTTGGTGAAAGTTTGACTTGACTTTGCTTTCATATTTAAGGGCCATTTTTCTTTCATTTTGCTGGGGCAAAAACGTGAGCAGCAGAGGAGAAAACAGAGAGGAGTTTGGAGTTCAGAATTGTGGAAGCCAAAACAGAGAAGAGAAGCTGAAACTTCAAGCCACTTTGAAGGTCATCCGATTGTCCGATTTAGCTCAAACTTTGGCAGAATTTTCGTGAC
Organism: Rubia yunnanensis; assembly: GCA_037428765.1. Lineage (NCBI taxonomy): Eukaryota > Viridiplantae > Streptophyta > Magnoliopsida > Gentianales > Rubiaceae > Rubia > Rubia yunnanensis. The sequence goes on along the minus strand of CM075062.1, from coordinate 31,022,063 downwards.
ATCTTGGGCAAAATTCTGGTCAGTTTGTTTGTCTATTGGGGCTCCGGTTTATGAGATTTAGCATCTTGTTCTTGTGGTGAAATTCTCCAATCCTTCTTGTTCTTGTTCTTGTTCTTGTTGCTGTTGATGATTGTAAATGGTGTGAGCTTGTGTAGCTACCTAAGTTTGGGATTAGGGTTTGTGTAACCTCCCTTTTGATCATAATGAAAGCAATTGGGTTGGACTCCTAATCGTCCCGTGGTTTTTATCCTTCACACCGAAGGGGTTTTCCACGTAAAAATCCTTGTGTCCTTGTGCTTGTCTGCTTGTTACTTTCGCTGCTATAATTTCTGTTGTTGTGCTTAACCATTGTTTAGCAAACTGTTGGTTGGGGAATCCTTGTTGTGTTCCCATCAAAAAACATATGAACATTGTGTGAACAATTTTGGTACCGATGCGCGGAAAGTTTAGTAGATATCGATGGGAGAGGGAGTTTTTTCTCAATTCCATGGAGTTAAGTTTTCCTCAATAAGGTTTTTTGATGACCTATTATTTTCTACTTTGAGGGAACTATTTTAAAACAATTTCACTTGTGGATTCATGTTCAGGTGACGTTAAATTCATGGGAATTTATGTTCACAGGTAGGTTTCAATCTCACGGGTATGTATATAAGTTTCATGGTAAGTTGTTCATGTAGCTATATGGTTCATGGGGAAACTTATTTTAGGGGGGGGGGGGGGGGTGGTCTTATGTTAACGATAACGATTCATTGGATTTCATGTTCACGGTATACAAAATTTTTTGGGGGTAGATTGTACACGGGTAAGTATAAGTTTACATGGTTTCTAATTCATTGGGAAATTTAAATGTTCTCGCTTTATATTATTCATAGGTACCACAGTTCATGGGGTATCTTATTCTCGGGTATATGAGTGTTTTGCTTTAAAATTGAGCACATTTTTAGTGTTTCTTAAAATGCTAAAAAAATTGCTTATTTAAGAAGCAGAAGCTATATTTGGGGGGATATTACCTTCTGGATAAATTTGAGAAGGTACCAAAAAGCGTAAGAAACAATACCAAGAGCTGTTGTGATATTACCTTTTGGATCAATTCCTTTTACCTACCTATGATACTCAATGTGTAGTGGGTTTGTCGTTGATTTAGTTCTCAAACGGGTCCAGCAAAATAAAATCCTTTTAGCTTGTTCGCCAGCATTTGAGGTATAATTTCAATGTTCATGGAAATTCTAACAATAGAAGCTTTCCTTTATAGGAAATTTTTCTTGTTTTAATAGTATATATTTTTCAATTTTTGGTAGGCAATGGTCGAGAGAAAAATGCCAAAGTAAAAGGAGCAAAAAAAAAAGGAGTCCACGACTTCTTCGGCTTCTTTTCTACTAGAAGATCAAGTGCAAATTCAAAAGTATACTGTGGATATGTGGGTTGAGGCACTAAATGCTCAGGGTGTAGTAATTTTTCTAAATCCAGCCATGTTTTCAATCATCATCATTTATTCAATCTTCATCTTTTTGGGCTGCATAGAAGTTCGTTCTGTTTGTCTATCAAGGATTATTCAATCTGTTTGTCTATTTTGCAAGTTTTTTAAGTGTCTGTCCTGCCAGCTTTGGAGAAGCCCGTTCGGACCTTGCAACCGAGCTAGATGGTGAAGCCCAACTTGCAAGTTTCCATAGGCCCCAAAATATCTGAAAATTTGACCGATATTTATAATAGGTAACTTTATTTAGAGACGATAAACGTATACTAAGCATGAGGGTTTTATATTTTTATTTATCATGCAGATGCTCTTGACCTTTTGAAGAGGATGGGGGAGGGCTTACTTGGGCCTTTCATAGAGTCATTGAGTGAAAATGAAATAGAGATCATGAAAAAATTGTGGTCGATATTCTATATCTTTGTCTCAACTTTATTACTTAATTGCCTCACTCACTTTTTGCTACATACTTGAGTGCCCTTTCTTGTTCAACGTGGAACTAATGATGCAAGTAACTGGAAGTTAATCGAGGCTCTGGAATCTGGTGATATTGCCTGATGAAGATGGATAAAGTTCAGTGAGCAAGGTCTCTCCACAACTGAAAGTGAATAAAAAGGACAAAGAATTGAGGAAGCGTTAGAGTGATGTAGGGCGTGATACCATGCATTCAAAGATAATAAGAGAATAGAATAGCAAGTCGGTTTGATGTGGTGTTCATGAATGGTGATTGTTCTGTTTCTATCTACTGGTACCTGGATTCACTGGAGAATGGCGCTTGCTAGCAATGACGAACCCCGCTGATAGTCCCATGTGTAAAATGAGAGGCACAAACAAGTTGTGCGTTAGAGTACATGGGATTCCATTCGGCCTCCTCCCCCACCTCGTCTAAGGCAACAAACTCAAATTCCATCATGGATCGAGTAATAACCGTTTATTTAGAGGACTTCCACGAGACTGCTCCTCCACATAGTGTGAATACATACCCACTAGTGGATTTCGGATTCTTTATATCGTGTATCCAGTTTGCATCACTGTATCCTTCAACTACAGCTGGATAACTTGTATAATGTAGACCATAATCACGAGTAAAAAGTAGATATCTCAATATTCTAGTTATTCCTTTCCAGTGAGTCCTATTGGGGTTACTCGTGTATCTGCTCAACCTACATTCAATGTAGGTAATGTCTGGTCTAGTACAACTCATTAGGTACATCAGACTTCCAATGACTCTCGAGTACTCCACCTGATTAATAGCCTCCAACTTGTTCTTTCGTAGATGCAAATTTGGATCTAATGGAGTCATCACCACCTCTGAGTCATTCTTGTTGAATTTCTCAAGGATTTTGTCTGTATAATGAGACTGGGTTAAGGTGATACCATCAGATCTTCGGATAATCTTTATCCGCAAGATCACATCTGCTAGTCCCATATCCTTCATGTCAAAACGAGAATTCAACATGTCCTGGATAGATTTGATCATCTTTTCATTACTACCCACAAGGAGCAAGTCATCTACATTACATATCTATTTTCAATAAGAAGGGAGCTGATAACGAAAAAAGAAGAAGGGGAGTTTCCCATTATATTCCAAAAACTATTCATGTATGTATTTCATAGAAATGTGAAATTAAAGTCGGTGGTAAAGTAGCAGGAAGACACGAAAATAAAGGTATTATTTCCAAAATTTTGCCTAATGTCTCATAAGCATTTGTATCAATTGAGGTTTATTACCAAACTATGAATCTCTAATACCACATATGGTATAACATAAACTAACCCATGGAGGAATTTTTAGCCTATAAGAAGATCAAAATTACATTGAAGTATTTCTCCAACTATCTCAATCGAACTGCGCATACAAAATACAGAATGTCGTTGCAGTAAATTTTAGTAATCCGGGTACACAAAGATTCCAGTATACACTACGGATAGAAGTGATTCTTATCACACTCTATCATCCGTTCCCATGACACAATGGGCACTAAACCATTTTCCATGTTTGCCTTCACGGTGTGCCACCACATTTTTTCATCATTCTCAACACACATGTCCAAGATTTAGGTATCAAACAGTTTAGCATCTTGTTCTCCGCCGTATACACCTTATTCTTGGTTATCATCTTCCTATCAGGGCGGCCATGCCCCCCTCTAGCAAGTTGGCCACAGATCTTGAAAGCACCAATTTTCAAATAGAGTTGAAGAGTATGCTTCTCTTGAGTACAAAAATTGAATGTATCTAATCTTTTTGGAATAAAATTTTTCCTAGTGATAAGTAAAAATTCAAAATTAGCAGTGACTCCCTCATTGTTTGACAGGGAACATGGTTCTGTGGAGTCATGTGTATGTTTTTGGGGTTGTGTTAGTTAGGATATGAACTGGTTCTGGCCATTATCTTCCATTGGAATTTGCAGTTCTGGAGTAGCAAATTTTCATAGAGGAGATAATAGATCCCCTGTTACGAAGAAAATTTCCCTTTGAACCTGCTTCGAGAATAGCCCAGCTTGCTTGTTTATGTCTTTAACAAGACCTTAGGCTTAGGCCAGGACTAAAATGAGTTCCTTGGATAGACATTGCAAATAATTCAAGTAGCAAAAGCAGACTTTCAGAATTGCCTAATTTAACCAAACTTGAAGAATGCTGCAACAATGAAATAAATGCTCTCTATTTTTAACTTTGAACATCAGGCAGGCACATACACAAATTATTAATGCAACTAAAGTTAGTTATATTTTCTAAACCTCTTTCTTAATCTCATTTTTTACACTTGGTTCAGCAGTTTTGAGCATCCCACACACCTAAGTGAAAGTCTTCTTCAATCCATTCATATTATAATTCAACTTGAATGCATCATAGCTCTCATGAAGCGAATGAAGAATGATGTCAGTGGCCAACTATCGGCTATAGGGAAAATTAAGTCTCCTCGTGAACATGAAATCCCATGAGCTTAAAACATACCCGGCAACATAAATCTGTAATATATATTAGCTATTTAGCTAATGGTAGTTTGGCCTTTTCATGTAGTAGACTTTAGGGTTCTCTTTATGTAATATTCATGAGTTCACTTGCATGAACACACTTTTGACAATACAATTATCTTTCTCTTGAATCCCTAAATCTCCAAATCAACATTGTATTAGAGACATGGATCCAATGGATTAAGAGGGATCGAAGATAGAGTGAAGAAGGGATCGAGTGACTCAAGATAGAGTGGAAGAGTAATTTTAAACTTTTGAAGTTGTAGTTTCAGTAAATTCGAGTTTTTTCAACATCCGACCGTTGGATTGAGCTGAAAACTTTGGAAGGGTGTTCCAGAGTCTTTTAGTTTTCTAAATTTTGAATGGTGCAGATCCGATTTTGAGTTCTTGAAAAACTGTAGTTCGTCTCAGACAGAAAGTCTGCATTTATTCGCTATTTGAATACCAGTTTTGGTAGATTTACGTTTTCTCAATATCTGACTGTTGCATTGAGCTGAAACTTTCGAAGGATGTTCCAGAGCCATTTTTCTACATTTTGAACGGTAGATTTTATGTTTTAAAGTATGGAAGTATCGCAAGTTGTATTGGACAGAAGCTCTGTTTTTTTATTATATTTCAGATACGTATTTTAGAGAAGGTATTTTTGATTTATGGATGAATTGATGATTTGTGTATGCTTATTTTTGTTTATTTTATGATTTGAGATTTTGGATATTGAATTGAGCTTCCTCGGATATGTTTATGTTTGTGATTGTTTGGAATTAAATTGGTGATTCTCATATGCATTTGTGACTGTTTCGCACTAATTGTATTTTTTCCGATTTGGGGCTCTTGTGATTTTTGGTTTTGGTTTATTGTTTGCATTTGGATTATTTTTGGTTTGTTGTTAGCTTGTTGTCACCATGATCGGTGGTAAAGATGACTCTCTTCAATCCGTTAGTGTTCAATTGAATGGTAAAATTACTCATATTGGAGCTGTGCTATGAGATTTATTTTTGCGTGGAAAGGTTATGTGGGGTTACTATAATGGTACTTGTGTGAAGCCTAAGATCGAGAAAGCTAATTATGATCATTTGCTTGATACTTGGGAAGGTGAGAATGCCAAAGTTACCACTTGGATCGAAAACTCGATTACTCATTCCATTGGTGCTCATTTGGCCAAGTTTGAGACTAAATTGTTTACTCTTAGGAAACTAAATAGTTTTACACCTTTGAGCTTATATTTATTTAATAAATTGATATTTTTAAAAGCTGACGTAGCCAATTATGGTGATGACGCCGGTCCAAAATTTTACTTTTTTATTTTGAAAAATCAATCATTCTGAGATGCTGTGAAAAATGCTCAGCGGCGATTACAATGAGTCAAATTGACATCCAACCTAACTATTATCTAGCAATGACTAACATATTGCAAGGATATCTAAATAGCATGCCAACCAATGGTCATGTTTTTTGCGATGAGCAAGTTAATATCCCCGAGGGCGATATTAAAGTTTTTTATTGGATATCTGATTTCTAATAGTACAGATGATCAGTCTGGTTTACATGTAATTTAGATATCCTTGCAATTAGACCTGGCAAACGGGTCTCTTCGATCGGCTACGGGTGAGACCCAATCGGTTCAGGTATGATTCAGTAGATTGTTTTTATCTTCGGGTATCGGGTCTTGATAGGGTGTGTTCAGATTCGAATGTCTTTCGGTAGTTTTGAAAAATATCCGAACGGGTCGGGTTTGGTTTCAGTTGTTTCAATTTCAATACAATTCGGGTATAATTTTTTTGAATCGAGTTCGGATCAAATTTGGTTCATGTTGTTTCGGTTTCAGGTACAATTCAGTTTTACATTTTTTAAATCTGGTTCGGATCAGGTTTGATTTGAGTCAATTTAGTTTTGGTACTTTTCGGGTGCATTCTCTTTCGGGTCGGGTTTGGTTGGATTCCAATATATTCAATCCAGGTCTTGTTCAAATAAATATAGCAAATTGTCATTATAATGAAAATAAAATTTTAATATATTAATTTTGTAAAAATACTTTAGCTGGACTAATCTATTATATATATATATATATATATAATTTTACTAGTCACTTTTTTAATATATACTTTCAATTTTTTGAAATGAAAAATTATTTCTTTTGTAAAGAACATGACATTTATGCATATTGCAAACATTGATCTGTATACGTTATCGCATAAAGATTATATTAGTATGTAAGAACAAAATAGAATAGTTTGTATTAAAATTTTTTTCCTATTTTATGTTGTCGATCATAACTCACAAAACTCCTAACTTGCAAGTTATAATATATTAATATATATAGTAGTTCTCCTGACAGGCGGTCTGTCCATAAGTTTATAGACAGACCATTAATTTTTTACCTTATACATTCACATTCAAATACATATTATTACTTGTTTTAACTTTAAAAATATAATATTTAAATTTTATAAAAAAAACTTACAACATTTAAAGTAAAAATCACCGTGAACTGTCCATAAACTTATAAAGTATTTAAATTTTATTAAAAAAAACTTACAATTCATCATTGCTTGCAATACATTTTAAAATATTAGCATATTAAATTAAGATAAGAAAATATTCATAGAAAGACATGCTCATTTTTTCTTAATTAGGTGAAATATTAGTATATTACCAATAAATCCCTTTAGAACTATTTAACTTTACATAAATAGTCTTGGCCGACTTTATATAGAAATTAAATATCCCCTATTTACTAATTATAAATTATGATTCTCATAAACAGTCTTGGCCGACTTTGTGCACAATCATTCATTCAAATTCAGAATGCGGAGTTTGCAGATTTCTACTACTCCCTCCATCTCATTCAAATATGCACATAATCTTTTTTCACTCAAAATTGTCAAAATTTAATCATATATTTGAATAGATACATGAACAATAATATTATCGTATGGCATGATACTTATGTTTTTGATATGCTATAGAGGAGTAATTATACTAATTAAGCATATTTTAAATTTAAGCATTAGAGAAAAATAGATCGTAAATGCAATATTATTTTAGATGTAATTTTATATTCTTACAAAAGAATTGGATGATTGAAAATATTGATTTAATTTTTTTGCAAAATTTAATAAAAATAAATTTTCCGAAAGAAAATAATAATAACGAAAAGTTAATATTGTATGAAATTTTTTTCTAATAATAAATAAAATAACTAATCAATATTAATTTTAGCTTATAAAATAATTTTAAATTAATAATTTACAATGTTCTTTTATTTAATACATAATATACTCTTAAAATAATTTCATCTAACTATGCTATTAATACACAGTTTAAATTTATAGATTTAATTTATTATTTGATATTTTAATATTAAATAACATATCAACACTGTTTATAATCGTAATGTTATTTTCAACTAAATAAGATAAAGTCAAAAATTTAGACAGTAACAATTGTAACACACTATTCAATCATATCCGGGTCTTGTTCGGTTTGAGTTAACATTAATCCGGATGTCTTCAAATTTGGATTAACATTAATTTGGTTCATTTCGAATCGAGTAGTAGTTGGTTATGATTAGGTTTCTTTAATGTACGGGTCCTTTTCGGGTTTAGATTCAGGTTCGGTCCAAGTGGGGGTCCTTTTCGGGTTTCGGTTCAGGTTCGATTCGGGTTCGATTCGGGTTCAGGTGTTATTCGAGTTTGGGTCCCATCAGGTCTGACATTTTAATTTTGGATACGGTTCAATCGGGTGATTTTGGTTTCCGGTTATTGATTGGGTCTCACAATTTGGATGTCGGTTCGGTTATTTATTACCGGGCTTTCGGGTTCGGTTATATTTTGCTAGGTCTAGTTATATTTTGCCAGGTCTACTTGCAATATGTTAGTAATTGGTAGATGCTAGTTAGATTTGATGGCAATCCCACTCATTGTAATTGCCGCCGAAGGTTTTTCCCAGCATTTTGAAATGACTGATTTAAAAAAAAAAGATGAAAAACAACCAGAATCAATAAACTTAAAATATAATGCACTTGTAAAACTTTCTAAAAACTAATTATGTTTTGGGAACTGCATGTTTTCTTTTGAATTAATGATTCGTTAGTATTATCATTTATAATACTTCTCCGTTCCCACTGAATTTGCACACGAAAAGAAAACTAAATTTCATACGGGAAAAGAAAACTAAAGTCTAAAGAGGAAAAGGAAACTAGTCTGTAACCTTAATTACAAGTAAAACGTTTTCTATTTCCTGAATACTCTTATTTCCTATTTCTTTTGGGATTTGATCTGAATAGTGAATAACTTTTCAGGATTAATAGAGGTTACTGGATGCTACCAAACAAGCAGCGTCCAAGAAAGAAGATGGAGAAGGCAGGGTTACCAGGTGCTAATAGATACCCGTGGCTTGCCTTTTTTAAGGGTAAAAGGTACGAAAACCAGTTTTCATGCGACGCGGTGTGGGAGACCAAAAACCAGTTTCACAAGAGCGATCCCGGAACTGATAAACTCACCAGTTTTGAATCAACTAGTATCGATGGATGGTTATTGCAACACGACGGACCTGTTAAAGATTCGTGCCCGTGGGATTCTGTACACCTGCTATTTTGTAATTTATCCTCGCTAAAATTTTCCAATTCACTCAGCGGTTATTCCTGGCGATCCGACCGACCTGACGCCAAACCTATACGAGGGATCAAAACCGAAACTTAGACCGAAATCGGCAATGTCAGCGTAACAGAAACAGGCACCAGTTCCGAAACCGTCACGGACACTGAAACCGCCGGCACCATCACTGAAACCAAAACAGGCAATGTCTGCAAAACCGAAATCGTCACCTGTTCCAAAACCAGAACCGACACTGAAACCGGCACCGACACCGTTCAGTTGTGCCTTTGGAATGCTGTAAGCCTGGAACAAATTAAGCTACCCTCTTTGGAATTGGAATTGGAATCTGATCGAAGTATCCAACGTGTTTTGCTCACAAAGGACCCCACTGATCCCGACTGCGTCGTTTGATTATGGATCAATAATTTGATTGTATATTGCCACGTGAATGGAGGTAATGATCGAACTTGGATACACAGGGACTACTTTGAAGAACTTACTCAGCTTACAAGCTTAAGAGATTTAAAATATGGGCACAATGACGTTGTTGCATGCGATGATGGTAGAATATTCACGTCCAATTTTTCAGATGATTTCTTGCTGAGTGAGGTTAACGCTGTGAAACCCAAACGGGTGGTCATAAGGCCTCTTAAGTGCAAGAAACCTCGCAATCATGCCTTCGCCACTCCAGCTGTGTTATAGATGTCCCATCGGGTGTCGTGCTGTGGCGAAATCTATGTCATTCATGTGACATTCGGAGAATCAGATGATATACTTGTTATAGTTGGCGTTTTGGTCTTGAAATTGGATTTCTCCGACATGTTGTGGAAGGTAGTCGACAGTTGTCCCAATGCAGCATTTTTCATCAGTTGTGATGATGCCACGTCTTGCCCGATTGCTTCGGCTGATTCTAGCATTGTTGGGAATCGGTTTTACTTCGCCGGTTACTTTGATAAAGAGAATATGCCACTGCTCTACACTTACCACATACAGCAAATGACCCTCTCAGTGTCTTTGCTTGTGACTCCTGAGAACGCGTCCAAATTATATTGGATTCTCATCCCCGATGCTCAAGCCCTTGCAAAAGCTAAGGAGGATTATCTCAAAGGAGAATCAGGAGCAGGAGGCGAAGATCATTTATTTGTTAGCCAGTCCATCAGGGTCGGAGCCTGGAAATACATATGGCGGGAGATGGTAGAAAACAGAAAAAAAATTTCCTAACCTTTTCCCGTATTGGAGGGGGCTGGTAACGAAAAATTCAAAATTACTCCCACTATCCATGAATTCTGATTATAAAGAGACTACATACCAAGGATAAGCATCGATTGGAGGAAGGGGACAGTATGGAGAAGGTATGTTCTTTATGCCATCTGGAAGAGGAGACGAATGAACATTTGTTTTTCAAATGTGAGTTTTCTGAGGTTGTATGGGGGCGTATACGGACTTTGATTGGATTAAGGAGACGGACGAATTCAATTCCAAGCTCCATGACTTGGGTTAAGAGGCAAATTAAAGGTTCAAAAATGCGAAAGAAGTTTGGTATTTTAGCCTTTGGAGGGAAAGGAACAATGTGGTTATGGATGGTGCTCAACCAAGTTCTGAAAGAGTGGTGAAAATCATCATGAAGGACTGCTACATGGTGATGAATAGGCTATTTCCGGATGAACACTTGTTTTAGATGAAGAACCTGCTTGGAGGTTGATGGGTGCTGGCTACTTCGCACTGGGTGCTTCACGTTGCGGGTCTTGGTGCTACATTCCTGGCGCTGTACTGGGCGTCAGGCGGTGCGCCGGAATTTGTCACATATTGGGAGGGTTTGCAGCAGCACGGTGCCATGCATGGAGACGGTTTTTGGCGACTGGATGCTGGATATGTGCATCACGGTTTGGGTGCTCTTGGCGCGAGAATTGGGGTTTCTTGTAGGCCGATGGATACGATTTTCTGCGCCAGGAGGGGACTGCTTTGAGCCCGTTGGGATCAAGAATTAGCTACGGTTTTTCTCGGTTTCCTTTTAGCGATAGCAGTTCGGTTTTCTGGAGGAGGCAATAGGTTTTAGAGTAAGGATTTACATTCCGATGCTCTTTCTCCTAAGCCTAGTTTTTACTAATGATTTAACGGTTATTTATGCGCTTTATGCTCGCGCTACACTCTGTGTTAAATTAGCATATAGCTGTCCATTTGCTCAAAATGGAGTGGGCGAGTACATTCTCGCCACGCTTGGTGCACGCGGTATAAGTGCATCCATTCTCACATCCTCAGGAGGTTGATTTGATTGGGAGTTACAAAGGTTGGAGGCACGACCTCATTAACCTTTTCCCATAGGATCAACTTCGGTGCCAAAAGAGAATGCTAGAAGGCTAATAACACCCCTCTTTCTTCATCTTAGGGATGTATATGGTAGAAGCTGATACTCATCTGTGCCGGTACGGTGCAATTTGGATCATCGGCCTCAAATTTTTTATGAGACATCCAAGACCCGAGATAGGCTCTCGGCTGCACTAGGATTCCAAATCATTCGACATTGGATTTTTGTTAACTTCGTCAACGTTCCAGCAATTGCATTCTTTCAAGACCCGAGACACACAACTCTCGGCTGCATTTTTGGAGCCAACATGAAGATGGCCCCATTTGTTAGGGGTAGAAGCGGATTTTTGTTGATGGGTAGTGAGTTTGTTCTCACCCCAGTTTCTTGGTTGTTCTATAGCCTGTGTTTTTCCAGGTTGTTTTGTTCTCCCTTTGCTCGTTTATCTTGCTTATGGTGGGTAGTTATTTACATAGTTAAAGGGGGGGTGGGGGTGTTTATCTTTTGGATTTACACTCTCTCATTTCCCCCCCCCCTACTTCTTTGCGGATTTACTCCTTAGGTTACCTAAGGTTGGACTCTTTTGTATTTGGTAGGGTCCTTTTTTTGGCCCTGCTGCAGGTTCCACCGTCTATACTATTTACTTATTTACGTTGATGAAACCATGTTGAATGATCTTTCAGTTGACTTTTTGAGGGTGATCGCTTCATGTCTCATCTGTAAAGTCTAGATTTATCTAATTGACAATTTGTGGAAATTATGCAAATATGGTATTATTGAGTTGCAACATCAAAGAAGGAATTTTGGTGAAATAAGGAAAGGTTGAAGATTGAATCCGAGAAGGATACATCTAGTCCAAGTTGTATTTGAGTTGGAGAATATATCAGTTCCTATATATGCGGGGTTGGATTAATGTTATGGAATTGGAGATGAAATAAACTTCATGTGTGTATGCGAAAACAACATATTTACGCCAAGGATGTTTATGGAAAAAGAAGACAGAATATTATGGTATTTGTGATTTATGGAAATCTGAATATTCTGCTATATATTAGGCGTATGGAAGCATAGTTGATTTATGGAAAATCTCTATAAATATGGAGTTGTTATTATTATCGAATATATGGAGATAAGGAAAATCCCTTTATTTATGGGATTTGGATATGCTTCAAGAAGTAGATTTGGAATAGGAATATTATGGAGATAATCATAGAGAACTCAGATCTGCTCATGGACTATATATAGAGGACATCACAGCTGCATTCATTATAGACTTAATAGAAAATATCTGCATACAGATTTTTTATCTTTCGAGAATTGCAAAGAGCCAGAATTCTATGTTCCAACATACGAACCTGCTGTTCAAAGTTTAGAATCATATACCTTATTTCCTCGGGAGGAGGAGATCCAGCGTCGACGAGTTTCGAGATCAGAGAGAGTCTGATCAAGGCAGATCGGTAGCAAGGGGAGTTTGCAGGATTCACGTTATAGTTAGATAAGATAAGTATAATTGTATGGTTACTTTGTACTGTATCTTTCTGATTAGTGGATTCATTCTGAACTGGGCCAGGCCCCGCATATGTAGGTGGATTTCACCGAACTGCGTAACCAAGTTGTGTGTCTTTATGCTTTACTTTATAGCATACTTGGTTAGATATGTTATGTTGGAACACAATAGTGATAATTGAATTAATTAGGTAAAACTAAATTTCAATTGGTATCAGAGCTAAGTCACTTCTTTTACCTTGGTTTTAACAAGGAAAGTGTGATCCGGTTTTACCAATGGCGACCAGAGAAGGAGCTTCTGTGTCTCGGCCACCACTGCTGGAAGGAACAAATTACAACTACTGGAAGGCTCGCATGCGGGTGTTCATAAATTCACTGGATGAGTTGGCTTGGTACTATGTTGAAACAGAATGGAAACCCCCTGTTGTTGGAAGTTCTGAAGGAGGAGAATCTAAGCCTAAAGAGTCGTGGACACCAGTTCAAAGAATGGGAAGCTTAGCGAACTCCAGAGCATTAAATGCCATATTTACTGCAGTAGATGAAGATCAGTTCAAACTCATTTCTACGTGCCAACAAGCAAAGAAAGCATGGGATATCCTACAAACTGTACATGAGGGGACAAGTCGTGTACGTGAATCAAGGCTACAAATATTGGCCACAAAATTCAAAAAGCTGAAAATAGAAGAAGATGAGACTATTGCAGTATTCAATGGAAGACTCAGAGACATCACAAACATGGCGCATTAATTGGGAAAAATTTACAAAGAGTCCAAGTTAGTGAAGAAGATGCTGAGATCTCTTCCTAAAAGATTTGCTATGAAAATATCAGCAATAGAAGAAGCGAGGGATGTAGCCACCATGACCTTAGATGAACTAATGGGATCACTACAGACCTATGAGATGAGAATGCAACAGCCTGCAAATAAAGTCCAGAAGGAGTTGGCTTTCAAATCCTCTTCATCAAGGGTCATCCATGAATCTGATAGTGATGATGGAATTGAAGAACTTGTTCCTATCACCAACAGTTTCTCAAGAATGCTGAAGAAGGTGATAAACAACAATTCACAGGAAAGCTCTGGAGGGAATAAAACTCGTCCTCAAGATTTTGGTAATCGTGGAACTCGGATGGAACAAGGAAGTAAGCAATTCTCTAGAAACCAAAGTGGTGAAGGAAGGCAGTCTGAAAGAATTCAATGTCGAGAATGTGGAGGATACGGCCGCATCCAGGCTGAATGTGCTAATACCCTAAAGAAGCAAGGACAATCATACATTACATCGTGGAGTGAAGATGATAAAGAAGACGAAGAGGAACTTATAAGAAATTATGTGGCAGTTGGAGCAAAATTTCACGGTGGATCAGATGAGGTATGTTCCAACATGTCAGAGAAAGACGAAGCTGTATGTTCCAACACAGGTTCCGATGACATGTCCAGTGATGATGGCGGACAAGTTGTGAGTGATGAAGATATCTACACTGCATATGAGAAAATGTATGGCATGTGGCTTAAAGTTGTTGACACAAATAAATCATTGAAGGAAGAGAAAAATCATCTGGCTGAGAAGGAAAAGGGGTTGCGAGCTCTAATTGGTGAACTCATAAGAGAGATTGAAGAGTTAAATTTGAATGTAAGCTCAACAACTAAGAGAGCTGAGATGGCCGAAACATCTATTACCATGTTAAACACTGGAAAAGTGAAACTTGATGACATTCTGACCATGGGAAAAAAACTTTGGAGATATACATAGAATCATGTTTGACAATTCATTAGGTAGCAAGGTCAGTCTCAAGTCGAAGGTTCAAGAGGTAAAAATAAGTTTATCAAGACCCATCAAAGGAAACCTCTCATCTGTAGCTACTGCATGTATCAAGGTCATACAGAGGAACAATACCAAACACTGCTCAGATATATCATGACAGGACGACAACTCTCAGTATGTTCCAACATAGATGATTTCCATCGATCAAGAATGGTCAGAAAGGTATGGGTTGTTAAACGCATGAGTACTTGCCTTATTGCTCACACGTCTCTTATTGCACATCCTAGAGATTCGTGGTACTTTGATAGTGGTTGCTCTTGCCACATGACTGGAACTCAAGAATTACTGACAAACATCCAGTCATATGATGGTGGTTTTGTTACGTTTGGCGATGGAAAGAAAAGTCGACGGTTGGAAAAGGTGAACTGCATATTGAAGGATTTCCCGTATTCACTGGTGTTTTGTTGATAGAAGATCTAAAGGCTAATCTCCTAAGTATCAGCCAGCTATGTGATGATAATGTGACCGTGGAATTCTATAAGGAAAAGTGCATAGTGAAACATGGAAACAACAAAGTGCTTACTGGTATTCGGTCATCAGAAAAATGTTACTTATTGGAACAAGAAGTGAAATGCTACAGTGTCAAATGTGATGAAATAGATCGTACGGCTGACCATGTTCCAACATTGGTTGATTTCTCAGATCATGGACGTAATGATGTTGGAACATCAGATGAGATAGATCTTAAAGATGAAGTTGGTGTCTTATATCTTCAACAATGTTGGAACATCGTCCTCTCCAAAACTCTCCCATGTTCCAACATCAGTGCAGGCTGAATCAAGCAGAAGAAAGACTCGATCGAACCCTCAAATTAGTTATAGGGAACTTGCTGGCCTACAATAGCTTCTCTCCCTTATCGAACCCAGTGATAATAAAGCAAGATTAGTTGCTCAGGACTACACTCAGGATGAAGGAGTTAATTTTGATGGGACATTCGCATCAGTTTCCAGGTTAGAATCTATTCGCATTCTCCTTGTTATGGCGCGCACTATGAATTTTATGATGTACCAAAAAGCTGTCAAGAGTGCTCCCCTAGTGATGGGATTGATGAGATGCATAGATTAGAGAGATGACTCTTCCCAGTATTCTGGTTTAGGATGATGAGAAGTTTGGAAGGCAGTGATGCTGGTCATGTTTCAACACAGAGTATGGAGACAGGTTGAGAAGATGTGGGCATGGATTAGAGATTCAGATGTTTAAACATCAGTAACTGTGGCTGGAGAAGATTATGATCTGGATGGTGAACAAGTTTATGTTCCAACACTAGATAGGGGGAGAAAGTACTAATGAAGTGAAGGAAGCTGAGTAGGTGATGTGTTGATTCTGAAGCAATGAAAGGATCTTATGTTCCAACATAGAGAAAGCGAGTGAAGCTGAGAGCTGTTATGTTCCAACATCGGTGACTGATATTCCAACACAAGGTGAGCAGAGACACAGAAGGCACTTCTGATCAAACTTCCATGAGAGATATGATTTTAGCTGAAAGGACAACTGATCTGGGTGTATATGAGGAGTGTGAATTTACAACTTACCTGGACTATTTGGGTCTCAAGACTGCTACCTCAATCTACAAGGAGTACAACCTAGAGATTGTAGAAGAATTCTATGGGAGGCAACATTAATCTATATTTTGAGTGGTACAACGGAATTTACATGAGAAGCAAGAAATTACTGGAGGATTTCAGTCTCAGTGGCCACTCAAAGGAAAGCTACTGCGTGTAGCTTGACTACCAGGTATTTCTGTCTATTCCAAGTTGTTGAAAATGTTGAATTCTCTCTTGAAGTACTACAACTCTTACTCGAGAAACAACCAGACAAGAGTACATTTGATCTAAGACATGTGCATTTTCTGCCCTGGAATTCTGAGGCTACAACCTCTTATGTTGATGAGAAGAAGGTCAAGTTTGTGGCCATTAATGTGAAGTTGAGAGCTCTAGCCATTTAGATGGTAGCTTTGGAGGTAGAAAAGGCCAGATTAGATGAGGCACAGATAGTTGCTTCTGAAAAGGTTTAAAGGTTCTGTTATGGCTATGTTCCAACATAGGCCAGATATTTGCTTCAGGGGGAGCTACATTTAATGGAGATTTTGGTTTTTTGTGTCTATTTTTTTGGCATGTTTATGGTCCCAAGGGGGAGATGTTTTGGATTTCTTGGATGACTTTATTGGCTCCGTTGGGTTGATGTTCCAACATGATCATTATTCCTGGATGTCGAGGGAATCTGGAAGTTAGGGGGAGATGCTATGTTTTTATGTTCCAACATCCAGAGTGGTTTTCAAGGTTGATGTCTTTATTTGCAAAAGCTCTTGTGATGAAATGCCAAATGGTGATTGGTCCACAAAATGTCAAAGGGGGAGATTGTAAAGTCTAGATTTATCTAGTTGGTAATTTGTGGAAATTATGCAAATATGGTATTATTGAGTTGCAACATAAAAGAAGGAATTTTGGTGAAATAAGGAAAGGTTGAAGACTGAATCCGAGAAGGATACATCTAGTCCAAGTTGTATTTGAGTTGGAGAATATATCAGTTCCTATATATGTGGGGTTGGATTAATGTTATGGAATTGGAGATGGAATAAACTTCATGCGTGTATGCGAAAACAGCATATTTACGCTAAGGATGTTTACAGAAAAAGAAGATAGAATATTATGGTATTTATGATTTATGGAAATTTGAATATTCTGCTATATATTAGGAGTACAGAAGAATAGTTAATTTATGGAAAAATCTCTATAAATATGGAGTTGTTATTATCGAATATATGGAGTTGTTATTATCGAATATATGGAGATAAGGAAAATCCCTTTATTTATGGGATTTGGATATGCTTCAAGAAGTAGATTTGGAATAGGAATATTATGGAGATAATCATGGAAAACTCAGATCTGCTCATGGACTATATATAGAGGACATCACAGCTGCATTCATTACAGACTTAATAGAAAAAATCTGCATACAGATTTTTTATCTTTCGAGAATTGCAAAGAGCCAGAATTCTATGTTCCAACATACGAACCTGCTGTTCAAAGTTTATAATCGTATACCTTATTTCCTCGGAAGGAGGAGATCCAGCGTCGACGAGTTTCGAGGTCAGAGGGAGTCTGATCAAGGCGGATCGGTAGCAAGGGGAGCTTGCAGGATTCACGTTATAGTTAAATAAGATAAGTATAATTGTATGGTGTACTTTGTACTGTATCTTTCTGATTTGTGGATTCATTCTGAACTGGGCCAAGCCCCGCAGATGTAGGTGGATTTCACCGAACTGCGTAACCAAGTTGTGTGTCTTTATGCTTTACTTTATAGCATACTTGGTTAGATATTTTATGTTGGAACACAGTAGTGATAATTGAATTAATTAGGTAAAACCAAATTTCATCATCAACTCGATAGACTACTTGAATTTTCGAGCATCCATCAAGTTGTGTTCATATATAAGCTCTGCAAAGGAGTGAAGAAGAATATCAGGAGGTACTGATAAGATAAGTAGTCCATGGCTAATGAATCCTTCCCTGGTGGACAAAGCTGTTAGTTCAATGGTGGATCTTATTTCGAATATCAAGTATTACTTAAGTACACTCTAGGACAGTGAGTACGTCTACAAAATAGCCTACTCTTTGAATGGATGGCTTTTGATGCATACTGATCATATATCCTCAGAAGAGGGAGCCATGTTCAACTTCATAGTGATGTTGAGCTTGTACAATCCCTTAGCAAAATGTAAAGTTTCCTTACCCGATTTGCCCCGCCCCATGAGTAATTTCTTCTTTACAGGCTCCCCTGGCTCCAGTTCCCCCATTGCTTAGTTTTCGCATTTGATCTTTCTTCCAAATTTCTATTCTTCATTGAGATTATTGGTGGTGTTGTCCAGAAAGAATAGTGGCCCGAAGGATACATAACCATACCCGGCGAAGAAGGGTTTCTGTTTCAGAGGCAATCTAATGTCAGTCCTATTTTTATGAATGGGTGTTTTCATAATTTGACCCATGGAAATCTTGTAGTATTTGATTGGGAATATAGGGAAGAAGTAGTCGAGGAGATCGAGGGCCAAGAACATCTATGGTACCAATTAAATGTTCATAACCTGAGAGAGCCTTGCAACAGCTCTTCCCATGTGCATAATTTCCTAGTGGAATGTGGTGGATATCTTCTATCTATCTATATAGGCAATGAATGGGAGTGGCTGAAAGTTTTCAGGTTTAATGAGTTAGAAATGGCTTGGGAACAAGTGGACGACCTCAACATATATTTGTCCACGGTGTCGTGTGTTGCCAAGGAGGCAAAAATCACCTGAAATGGGAAACATAATTTAACTTCCAAACTTTCATGAAGAACATATAATGCATTACTCTCTCAATACAGGTGAATTTCACTCGGGATCAGGAGGCGGCGTTTCATTGGTGATTTACACCGAATCGAAAGAGCAGTTATACAGTTTTTAGCTCGAACCTAGTTGGAATTGAAGGAGAATGAATTGACCAATACTTCATTTAAGTTTGAGTGAAGTGCCCATACGACCTTATGTTTTGGTCATATGTGCCAATATGACCCTCCAAGATCAGAAAGTGCTATTATAACCCTATGATATGCTCGAATTGTGCTAATATAACCCTGAATGCCTGAATTTGGCTGGAATTATATGAATTTACTTTTATACTCCTGATATAAAAAAAATAAAATTTAGAAAATGTGAAAGGACAATTATGCCCTTCCACTTTCTTCTTTCGGTCACACATTCAATTTTCTTTTTGAACCTTTGTCTTCAAAAACTTCTTTGACCCACTGGGATAGATTCAATTCCTTCACAAACTTCTTTCTTCCAAAGGCGATGGTGTGAGGCAGGTGGCGGGGCTTCAGCGTGGGGCAGTTAGCGTGGTACGATCATCGTCAAGCGATGTGTTTTCAAGGGGGTCTCCACTTTCCGGCATCTGGCTGAGCAGTACCGGAAATAATGGTAAAGGTGAATCGAAGTGGCATTCCAATCGGGTTTCCAATCGGTGTTCTAGAGAGAGATGGAGCGCTGTGGCAGGGCTAGGCAAGGAGGAGAGGTGGAACATGCTAGCGGTGGCACGACTAGGTTAGGGTTGAGCGGTGGTGGTGGCAGGGCTAGGGTTGAACGATGGCGTTGGCTGGCTAGGGTTAAGCAAAGATGGGTCTAGATTTGAGCAGTGGCGGGTTTAGGTTTAAGTGGTGGCGGGAGTAGGGTTGAGTGGTGGTTGTGATAGGACTAGGGTTGAGCGGTGGTGGGTGGAGGAGGAGGAGGTGCGATGGTGGTGCTTGGAAGGTGGTGCTTGGAAGGTGGTTCTTGGAGATGGGCGGAGAAGGAGGCGAAACGGCGGGGGCGTTGGTGATTGTCGTTGACGACGTTCCTTTTATGGCTTCTATTATCAAGAAATTTACAAGGTATCTTTTATCGTGTCGGTGGCGGCGGTGGTGGTGGACATCGGTGGCGATGGTTGTGGACGGCGGCAGAGGTGGTTGAACGGCGAAGTAGCAGTGGTTGTATTATGGAGAAGAAGAAGAACAAGGGATATCTTTGTCTATATAGTTTTAGTTTTAAGACTAGGGTTATTTTAGACCTTTTGTATTAGGTCAACACCGAGAATTACAAAGTCAACGTCGGAAAGTGCCAAAAGGTTATATCACCACTTTTGATGCAAAACATAGGATTATAATATCACTTTCTAATCTTCCAGGATCATATTGACACTTGGCCAAAACATAGGATCATATATGTATTTTGCCCTTTAAGTTTTCATGCTGCATAGCTTTCCTTCTATTCCGTGGAATTTTCACTCTTACTTTTTTGACACTATACTCTATTAAAATTTGATCACGTATTTAAATAGCTATATGAACATCAATATTATTTAATATGATATTGTTCAATTCGTCATAACAAGTAGTTTTTTAATATCAACTTTTTATTTACCGTTATCATCCGTAGGTAAACATATGAATGGTCAAACATGTTTCTTGAATAACGTGACAATGATGAGGGTGCAAATTCAGGTGGGACAGAGAGCGTACATAAGAAGTGAAAGGAGAGTTTCATATTTGACGTAAGCTCGATCCTCAAGGATATGATATTATATACTCCATTTGTCCCACTAAAACTAGCTAATCAGTTTTTCACAGTTTTTACTCATCATGTTTGACCATCAACTATATCTCTAACTATAAATAATAATTTCACATAAAAAGTTAATATTTAGAATATATATGTTAAGATAAATCTAATAAAATCTCACATAATATTTTAGAGTGGGTCTCCTAACATGCGCCCGGTCCATAAGCTTATGGACAGACCACTTAATTTTTTAACCTTACACACTACATTTGTTAAATTACATAATAAATTTAGAATTTTTAAAAATATTTTTTATATTATATATTATATATTATATATTTTCATGTTCAAATACATATTATTATTTTAACTTTTGAAATATAATATTTAAATTATAAAAAATTACAATATTTAAGGTAAAAGCCATTGTGGACTATCGATTAGCATATGGAAAAGCGGTCTTTCCTAAGACTTTCTCATATTTTTATTATTTACTACCTTCGTCCCAGCCAAAGTTTCATATCATCTTTTTGCACGGGCATTTATGCATGCTGATGTGGTTAAAATTCAACCAAGGGTGGGAAATTGAAATGAGTTGACCAAATTTCAGCCCAAATAAGGAGATAGTCAAAATATGAACTTTTGGTTGGGACCGATAAAAATGGAAAATAGGAACCTTTGGCTAGGACGGAACGAGTATATATTAGTTGAAATTTATGGTCAAAGTTTATAAAATTTGACTTTAAAAAAGCAATTAAACAATTTTGAGCTAAGTGCTAAAATGACAGCTCTGAATCTTCTGTTAAAGTTTTGTGTACCACTATGAGTTACACCAATCAAATTCTACTATGTGTCCCTCATAAATTAACTAATATTAGTTCAAGGATTTTTATCTAATTTAGGAGGGACATGTGACATGATTTAATTGGTGTAACATATAGGGGTACACAAAAGTGTAACAGAAAATCCAGAGCCTAAAATGACCCTATGTTTTGGTTGAAAGCGCCAATATAATCCTGTAAAATCTGAAAGTGCAATTCTAATCATAGTATTTAGACGAAAGTGCCAATCTAACTCTAACAACCTGAATTGGTTGGAATTCAATAAACTGACCATTATACCTCTGGTTAAAAAAAATTAAAAAAACATAAAAAGTCCATCCACCTTCTCCTCCTTATTTCCTTACCCATGCCCGATTTCAATTTTTAATGCCCTTCATTGCTACATTGTATTTACATCAATGATTTACTCATGGGTGTGTTTGACATAATTGTGTTTCTCCTTCCATAATAAGTTGTTGTTTAGCACTTTACCAAACGCTAAAAAGTGCTTTGTTTATAAACAAAACAGCTTATAGAGCCTATATCTTTCTTTAAAAAGAGTATACATATAATTTTTTTTAATAAACATTGATTTTATAACCTCTCTAATATTTTTATTATATTAAAAACATATCAAAATTATATGTTTACCTTGAATCATTGTTTTTTTATTATAAAACAAAAATAAAAATAATTTCTAATATATAATGAATTGCAAATGATGTTCAAAAAATAAATTATATAATTTAATTATAAACAATGTAATATATATAAAAGGAAAAATAGTTAGTTTCCATATATAATGTAAGAGAAAGTCTCCGGTTACACTGACTAATGGTTAGACCTATCGTGAAAACCTTCATTTCAATAACTTTTAGGGTCGAATTATTATTATATATACATAGTTGATGGATTTTAAAAGTTTTACAAATTTATAAGATAATCGTTGCAACAAATAAAAAAAATCAAATCACCTCATTAATTACATTAATTATAAAATGATCCGGTTTAACGGTTTAATACAAGAGTTTGTGATAGTTTAATTACAAATAAAGATGTAAATATAAAAAAATAAATTATAAATAAATAATTTCAATCAAATAATGAAAAAGGGAAAACCAGGAATGAAAGAATTGAAAACAAGAAGAAAAAAAAAGTAAAAAATTGTGAAAATAAAGAAGGTGAAAAACAAAAAGGTAAAAGAAAGTTGAAACATGTTTGGTGTATGGACATGAAGCGTCAAATTTGACGTGGTACTGTAGTCGCGCGATAAATCCAACGCGACAATAGCGTACCATTGGAGTTTCATTTTACTCCAAACTATGACGTGAAACGGAATATTTCCGTCTATTGGAGTTGCCCTTATTCCCTTAACCAACCCATTAACTACTTTAATTTAATAGTTTGGGAAATGGATGTTTCCAGTGGTTTGAACCATATTCCGTAAATGGGTCTTCTGACCATTATTCCGTAAATGGGTCTTCTGACCATTATTCCGTAAACGTGTCGGAACCCCAGCGTCCGGCAGAGATGAGTGTTACCCATTTTCTTATCTTTCCTCCGCCACCAGAGCTTCGTATATTTGCTTTGCCACTCCACCGCTCTGAGTCGATTTGGTTCTTCTTCTTCTCTGGTTTGTTTCTTCTTCTATTCGTTTGCTTCTTCTTCGTCTATTTATATGCTTCTTTTTTGTTCATCGGTGGCAGGAGTTGGGGCGTGGTGAGGCTGTGATTTCTAGGTTTTGGGGCTATGGTTTTTGGATCTCCGAGTTTCTGGGTTCAGTATTAAGTGATTGTGGTCCGGTGGAGGTTAGGGTGGGGTGGGGTGGAAGACGATGGGGGTGGAAGAGTGGAGGCAGCTTTGAGGTTGGGTAGGCACGGGGCTGGGATTTGGGGGCTGGGGGAAAAACGATGAACAAGAAGCAACAATGAGGCTGGGAATTTGGGGGCTAGGGGTGGAAGATGATGAATGGTAGAGGCAACAGTGGGGCTGGGGATTTTAGGTATGGGGGTGGAAGACGATGAACAAGAGAAACGGCAACGGTGAGGCGAGGTGGTGTATGGGTGAGGTGGGGTAGGGTATTGCGGTGGTGCCAAGACAGGGTGTCATCGGGCTAGGGACGTGGGCTAGAACTTGGCCGCGGAGGTGGTGGCGCGTTGGCGGAGGTGTTGGTGCGACAAAGGTGGTGGCGGAGCAGTGGTGGCTTGGTCATGGATATAAAGAAGAAGAACCATGGGGTATTTTTGTTGTTATATTTTTAGGTTTAAGACTAGGGATATTTTAGTCTTTTAGATTTGGTCAATACCAAAAAAGCCAATGTCAGAATAGTGCTAAAAGGTTATATCGTCACATTTGCTGAAAAACTTAGGATTAGAATCGCACTTTCAGATTTTACAGGGTTAGATTGGCCCTTTCACAAAATAATAGGGTTAGTTTTGCATTTTACCCAATAGTTTTAGTGAGGCGGAATGAGTATTATTTTTAGTGATATTTAAATGTTACTGGCAGTTTATTTAGGAAGAAGATATGTTTTATTAATGTTCAGATTCTATAATTAAGAGAGATTCAAACAACTAGGGGAACCGTATTAGTTTATGCATGTCCTGTTACTAGTAAATAGTGTTTGTTTAACGACATCAGTTAAACGTGGTTTTATCATTTTTCTGAGAAACCACCTTCCCAAATAGGTTCCAAAATCAGAATCCAGCTGGATCAGGTTTTTAAATTTTAGAAGGTGAGTATTCAAGAACCGTCTTTGAGTAAATAAAAAGTGAAGAAGGTTTTAGATTAAACCACCTTTAATTGGGTCCAATTAAAAACGGTTGTGTCAAACCGCCTTTGATTGCCAGTGGTTTCGAGTCCAGATATAGAAGCATAGAGATGTTACGAGCTCGTAACATGCAGTTCGTAACATTTACAAAGACCTGAGTATATTTTTGGTTTCACAAGTTCTATCTGATCTATGTTTCAACTTTGTAATTGAATCAGTTTTGTAAGTCGGGTTTAGTAACTAGGTTCGGAATTTGGAACTTTGTGGGGTGGACATTAATGCACTCATTTTTGGTCATTGTAGTTTGGAAACAGCATGTGAGTGATAGAAATTTTACTTTGGGCTTCTTGAAGAATTAATGTAGCATCCCTTGGGCATTGGAAAAGGTATATAAATGTCTACAATTGTATTACTTTAATGGAAGAAAGGTGAATTTGGTTTCAATTCACGTGTTGAGAGTTCACTAGTAGAGAGCCTTCTATTAAAGGTGGCAACAGAAGGCGATTGTGAAAAATCCACCAAGAACCACCTTAGAATAAGGATTCCAAACTCGGAAATCTTCATTCAGACCCGATATATAAAATTAAAGGAATTTAAATCGTAATTAATGGCAGAACCGCCTTTAATTAGCCCTAAACAAAGGCGGTTATGCCAAATCGCCTTTAAAAATAAGCTCTTCCGAGTTCAGAAGGGGTATTCGAGGCTATTTCTGAGCTCGTAAAAGCCAAGGGTTCCATATTACAAAGAGCATATCCAATTTTTGAGTTCGAAATATGTCCGTGTTTTGTTTCCGAGTTCAGAAATTGTTCTTTTGTTCAGTATTTAATTAGAAAACCATTTCCGAGTTCGGAAATGATTTAGTATATAAATAAAGAGCAACCAATTCATTAATGCTCCAAAACCTAAAATTTTCAAGAATAAGTAAGCTCAATTTTCTTTTCGAGAAAATGTCCGAAAAGGTATCCACTTTTAAGTGAAATTCACAGTTCGGTATCTAATTTTTAAAATTGTTCTGAAGAGGTAACCCAGTTTTTCATTAATGACCCAAAAAGATACTTTTTAGTTAAAAGTGGGTACCATTATGGCACAATTTTGATCCTGGTACCCATTTTTTGTTGAAAGGTTCCCTTTTGGGACATAAATGAAAAAAATGAGTATCTTTGAAGAACAAATTCAAAATCTAGGTACCAAATTGTGAATTTCGATTAAATGAGGGTACCATTTTGGACAATCTCTCTTTTCTTTCCCATTGATGAAGAAGTGATTTCATTCTTTAAAGTTCATCATTTACCATTGGATAAAGTTAGTTATATCCAAATTATATACTTGAAAATCTTGAGATATTAAGGGTGATGCATATAATGTTATATATATATATATATATATATATATATATATATGTGTGTGTGTGTGTGTGTGTTCAATTAGGGTTTGAGATTAGGGTTATGATTATTGTTGATTGAATCTTTATGGGTTGAATTAATGTAATTGACTTTTAGGATAATGGATCAAAATGAACTCATTGGTAATGATCTTAGAAAATCACTCGAGCACATGTCATTGATTATGAAGAAGCTTCTAAAAAAGGCATGGTGCGAGCACAATGCCTATGTAAGGATTGTAGAAATGATGTGTATTTAGGGAGGAAGAAGTTACGGGAACATCTCGTAATATGGGAGTTCCAAACAATCTACACTCGTTGGGTATGGCATGGGGAAGTTGGGGAAGCCTCTCATGCGATTGAATTAGAGAACACAAAGGTTGGACATGAATTATATGGAAATCTGGAGTTTGATGAAATGGTGAAAGTTTATTGCAAGGGAGTTCAAAGGTAAACCGGAGTCGTTAAAAGCTTTAATTGATGACAAAGGGATGCCTTTGTACAATGGTTTGAAACACTCAGTTTTAAGTGCGACTTTGCAAATAATGACATTGAAGTCAAAATTTGGATGGACTGATAAGTCGATGACCGCAGATCTCAAGTTGTTTAGGGATTTGCTTCTCAAAGGTAATCTAATTCCCAATAGGCTTTATGTGGCAAAAAAATTATATGCTTGATGGGTTGGAATTGCAAAAAATCATGCATGCCTAAACAATTGTATGTTGTATAGGGGGAGTGTAGATAAAGATCGAGAAACATTTCGAGTGTGTGACGAGTCTCGGTACAAGTTGAAAGGGAGGTGGGATTGCGGTGGGTGTGGAAGTTCCATCAAAATCAAAGAAAAAGACACCAGAAAAAGTGTTATCCATCATTTCCTATTTGAATAAGCTATATGTGTGTATGGAAGATGCAAAGTTGTAGTGTTGACATGCAGATAGGGGCAGATAAACCAATAATGTGATAAGACATACTTCAGACGACAAGCAATGAAAGAAAGTCGATGCTCTATACCCCAAGTTTGGCACTGGATCCCAACATTTGAGGTTAGGCTTTTGTACAGACGATATGAATCTTTCTGATGATATGAGTAGCACACATAGCTCTTTGCCTGTTATGTTGGTCATTTACAACCTTTCGTCTTGGTTGACCATGAAATGTAAATATGTGTTGTTGTCTTTGATGATATCATGCCCGAAGCAATCATGTAACGATATAGATGTGTATCTTGCTCCTCCTGTAGAGGATCTATTGATTTTGTTAATGATGGTGTCAGAACATATGATGGTTTGGTTGAATATTTCTTCACTTTGAAAGCGATGTTATTTTCCAGCACTAATGATTTCGCTAAATATGGGAGTTTGTCTGGGGATTCTGTGAAAGGTCACTTAGCTTGTCTTGTCTGTGAGAAGGATACTAATTTTTGTCAATTGAAACATGATTTTAAAACTTTTTATCAAGGCCTCTTGAGGTTTCTTTTGGAGGGGCACCCATGGCGTTTGAAAAAGAAATCGTTCAATGGAAAAACAAAGGCTAGAAGAGCACCGGTGCCACTAATCGGTATGACTTTGGGAAGAAGAAACAAAAAGCTGCTGTTGATGGGGGTTGAAAGAAATTCTCTATTTTTTAAAAGCAACCTTACTGGGAGCATTTGGATCTTAGATATTGTCTCAATGTCATGCACATTAAGAAGAATGTTTGAGATTCTTTGGTTGGGTCGTTGTTAAATACCTCTAGGAAAACAAAGGATGCGCTGAAGGCTAGGCTTGATTTGGTTGAGATTGGAATTCAGAAGAATCTTGGGCTATTGACTTCGAGTGATGATTGCTATTTGCCCCATGCTTGCTATTCTATGTTGTAGTCGGAGAATAAATATTTTTGCGAGACACTTAGTAGTGTGAAGATGCTAGGTGCATACTCGTCCAACATTAGTACTTGTGTGTTAGTTGTGGAGTTGAAGTTGGTTGGGTTGAAGTCACACGATTGTTACAACCTAATGCAGGAACTGTATGTCATTGCCATTCGATCTTCATTTCCATCCCATGTAAGATTGTGCATTACAAAGATTTTTTTCCTCTTTAAGTCATTTTGTTGCAAAATCATTAGCATTTCAAAGTTGGATATGTTGCAAGTAATGATTGTTGAAATGTCGTTGCCTTCTCTTATTCTTTAACATTATGGTTCACTTGATCGTCCATCTTGTGAGGGAGATAAAACTTTGTGGTCTAATTTTTTTGAGATGGATGTACCCATTTGAGAGGTACATGAAAATATTCAAGCATTTTGTCAAAAAATTGCTACAGGCAGATGCAAGTATCGTGCAACGATATGTGATAGAAGAAGACATCGAGTTTTGCATGGATTATATGAAGGAAATTGAATCTGTTGGTGTTCCAATTGGTAGACATGATGGGAGGTTTAAAGGTTAAGAGGTTAGATTGGGAAAACTATTTAACCCTAGTGCCGGAGATTTAATTGCAACCCATCTTTATGTTCTGCACAACCATGAAATTAACATTCTTTGTAATACTAGTACATAAATTTGAATAAAAAAAACCAAAATAACATAAATCATCCAAAATATCATGCTTCATCATCTTCAATGTCGCCTGTGGAAGTCGACTGGTCAATTCGAGGTAGGGAGGTAGACGAGAGGTGGCTCTTGTACGCTCGTTGTGAATTTTCCATTAACCGGATCTTGGCCTTGTTGGCGTAAAATTCCTTGCGCATATATTTGTAGAAATCATTTAAGCCTTTTAAATACGCCTTCTATGTACCTACACATGTTCAAGTAGAAAATTTAGCATAAATACAAGAACAACAATATACACACACACACACAAAGTTTAATAAAACTAAATATCATTAACCTTCCTCAATTCATGGCCTCTTACTTGCCCCATTTTGAGTAATGGGGAGACTCAAGAGAGGAGATGTCTAGTTTATTCTATAAAAAAGGATGTGGTGTTTTGTTTTTGTTGTACATAGTTCAAAGTCAAGGAAACAGACAACCATACTCAATTGGCTCATAAAGGATTCAAAGATTGAAAAAACCTAGGAAGGTCACTCATACTTCATGAAAGTAGTGATGTTCACATGAGATTCATGACAAGTTGGATTGAATCGGAGAAAAGGTTTTGAACAAATACAACTATTGATCGTGATTTAGAAGAGAAAGTTTTCAAAGAGAAGAAGCAATGGAGCGAAGTGTTGAGAAGAATATTGGCGGCCATGAAAACACTTGCAACATGTAACTTGGCATTCTGTGGAAGTAGTGAGAGGATTGGTGAAGAGTACAATGGAAAATTCTTAATTTTATTGAAATGATTGCCGAATTTGATCCAGTAATGAGGGAGCACATTCATCGCATCCGGGAGAACGAAATGAGGAAGCATAATCTATCCACAAAATTCAAAATGAAATGATTCTCTTGTAAGCCGGTGTAGTGAAGAGTGTGATTCTCAAGAAAATTAAAAAAGAAAAGTACTACTCAATCATTCTTGAATGTACTCCGGACCTAAGCCACCAAGAGCAAATGTCACTTGTGATATGATGTGTCGATGCCTCTCCAACTTTGTCTAAAGGTGGATGAATTTTTTAGAGTAAAGTGCTCATATAACCCTATGTTTTAGTGGTTTGTGCTAATATGGCCCTGTGAAGTTGGAAAGTGCTATGGTAACCCTGTGTTTTGCTAGAATGTGCAAATATGACCCTGGAGGCCTGAATTTGACCAGAAATAAATGAAATGACTATTATACCCTTATTTAAAAAAAATAAAAATTCAGAACAAGTGAAAGGATAATTATTCCCTCATTCATGTATTTCCTTATTCTTTGTGCTGTTAGGATTACGTGAACGGATTTTTTTGTTCTGGTTTTTGGTTGCCAAAGAGGGGTTCTTTCCTCCGCTCCGCCGCCGCCACCTCTGCTCCGCCACTCCACCTAACTTAACACAACTCCACTTCACCTAAACTCCGCTCCACTTAACCTCCACTCCACCCAAACTCCGCTCCACCCAAACTCCGCTCCACCTAACCTCCGCTCCGCTACACCTAGCGATTCGATGGAGACGGTAGCTAAGCCCCAACGGTGATCCCGATTCTAAACCCCCACAGCGGAGTTGGCAGTGGAAATCCCGATTCCAAGGCAAGCCCAATTTCGTCCGATTCCATTTCAGTTAAGTTGGGAATTTTGATTTCATTTCAGTTTAGGTTTTTGGGTTTTTGTTTGAGTTGGCCCAATTCAGCGGAGGATACGGTGAGGGGTGGTGGTGGTTAGGACGAGTGGTGGTGGTGGTTAGGACGAGTGGTGGTGGTGGTTAGGACGAGTGGTGGTGGTGGTTAGGACGAGTGGTGGTGGTGGTTAGGACGAGTGGTGGTAGTGGTTAGGACGAGTGGTGGCGGTAGAGAAGCTGCAACGACGGAGGTGGTTCGAGAGGTGGCGTTCGAGCAGCAGTAGCTAGTTCGAGTGGTGAAGGTAGCGAAGCTGAGACGACGGAAGTGGTTCGAGAGGTGGCATTCGAGAGTTACGTTCAAGAGGTGCGTTCGAGAGGTGGCATTCGAGCAACAGTAGCTAGTTCGAGAGGGGTGGCGTCGAGCTTCAGTGGGAGTATTCACCGGTGCTAGGGTTTGTTGGGGTAGCGGAGGTGGTGAGGTGGCGAGGTGAGGCAGCAGTGGTGGTGGCGGGACAAAGTGGTGGTCGACT
The DNA here is from genome assembly GCA_037428765.1 of Rubia yunnanensis. Lineage (NCBI taxonomy): Eukaryota > Viridiplantae > Streptophyta > Magnoliopsida > Gentianales > Rubiaceae > Rubia > Rubia yunnanensis. The sequence goes on along the minus strand of CM075062.1, from coordinate 30,991,658 downwards.
TCAGTTTGCTCGCCAAATCTGGTATACTCCTGATTATTGTCTGGTGATGGTTCATTTTCATCGTCGACGGTGGCGGAGCGGCGACCAACGGTGGTGGTGGCGGGACGAGGTGGTGATGGACTCTAGTTTGCTCGCCAGATCTAGTATACTCCTGATTATTGTCTGGCGATGGTTCATTTATCGTCGGCGGTGGCGGGGCGGTGGCAGAGCGGCGGCGGAGCAGTGACTGTGTTGTAGAAAAGAAGAAGAGCTAGGGATAGTTTTGTCTTTACATTTTTAGTTTTAAAACTTGGGGTTATTTTAGTTTTTTTAGTTGTGGTCAATGCCAAAAAAAATGCCAAGTCAATGCTGGAATAGTGCCACAGGGTTATATTAGCACTTTTGATGCAAAACACAGGGCTACAATAGCACTTTCCAACTTTACAGGGTCATATCAGCACAAACCTTCAAAACATAGGTTCATATCAGTATTTTGCCCAATTTTTTTTATTGATTTTATGAAGGTGGATGATACATCGGGGAAGGGACTTTTTGAGACTCTTAAAAGTACTTTTGCTAAACTTGATCTTGACGTTGATGATATAAGAGGCCAAGGAATGGGCCAAATATGAAGGGAAAAAAATAAAGGTGGGCAAAGAAGATTGATTGACATCAATCCAAGAGCCTTTTACACCCTTTGTGGCTGTCACTCTCTTAACCTTACTCTTTGTGATATGGCTCATCGTAGTACTCCGGCCATTTGTTTCTTTGGAGTTATACAACGTATTTATACATTATTTTCATCTTCAACCAAGAGATGGAGCATTTTTAGGGAAGTGGTCAAAGGTCTTACACTTAAACCATTGTTGCAAATTCTGTGGGAAAGCCATCTTGAAAGTGTGAGGGCCATAAGGTTTCAAGTTTTAAGCTTCTCAAGTAAGAGATGCACTAATTTTCTTAGCCAGTAGTAGTGATGATCCAAGTCGAAAAGTGAAGTTGAATCTCTTGCAACCGAGCAAATGGAATATTTTGAATTCTTACTCTGATTGATTATTTGGCACACGTTGTTGTCTTGGGTGAATGTAGTAAGTAAAATTTTGAAAACTGAGAATATGGATATTGAGGATGCTTTTATTGATTTGAAAGAACTTTTGTCCCTTTTTATTCAATTGTATAGGGAAAATGGACATAAGGAAGCCTTGATTGAAGCCAATGTTCTTGCTACGGGGATGGGTGTTGAGCCCAAATTTCCTAACAAGCGTACCCATGTTAGGAAGAGGCAATATGATGAAAGTAGTGGTGAAGATGTGATCATGTCCCATGAAGAATCATTTAGAGTTTTCTACTTTAAAGAAGTGATGGATAGAGCTTTGAATTCATTATGAAGTAGGTTCGAGCAATTTGAAATGTACCAAAAAACTTTGGATTCTTATGTGATTTTGAGAAATCAAAGGTATTGGGTGATGATAGTTTAAAAGCATCTTGTTTTAGTTTGGAAATGTATCTAAAAAAATATACGACTTCAGATATAGATGGAGGAGATTTGTTTGAGGAATTAAAGCAATTGAGAGAGATGTTGCCAAAGAGAAAAATGAAGGCAATCGATATGTTGAACTATTTAAGGACATGGATGCTTGTTATCCAAATGTCTTGATTGCTTACGTGATACTACTCACTATGCCTGTTACCGTTGCTTTCGCTGATCCAATTTGAAGTTGATTAAGTCGTATCTTCTCTCTACTATGTCGCAAGATAGATTAAGCGGGTTAGCTACACTATCTATTGACCGTGATTTGGTTAAAGAGCTTGATTATAAAAGCTTGATTGGTGACTTTGCTTCTAAGAAAGCACGTAGAGTTGCATTAAAGAAGTGAAAATATTGTATTCTAATATATTTCATTATTTTTATTATTTTAAAATTAATTATGTATTGATTATATGTGAGGGCCCTTTTACATCCTTTGCTTCAGCCCGCTAAAATGTTATGGCCGGCCTTGATCCATTTATAGCATGCTCTGAAACCTTTCATGAAACTAGTGTATGATTCCTCTAAAATACACAATTGCAACACATAAGTAGAAATTCTAAATGGCAACATTCCAACAAATTAATATAAAAATAAACGTGCATACATTGTTCAACTCTTGGTCTCTTGTTGGGCTCCATGCATCACAGGTCCTCACTTGTGCTCAAACAAGACCCACTTTTTCTTCGCAAATTATTGTTTGTTGAACCACTTGCACAATTTTCCCTCCCCGTGAAATACCAACCTTGAAACGCCCTTCAAAATCAATGTGATCAAGTTACCGTATGTGAGACTCTTGATAAGCTTTTTTGACGTTGCTACCCACAGCATGTGCCTGAAGATGGTTGTCCTGAGATTAATTTTTCTCCCCTCAATGATGTAATTAAACATCATTGGTGTTGTGAATGTAGGCTTCGGCTCCTTCCTAATACATTTTTGACAAATTAGTTTACAATCCTTTATTTTGATACCAAAAATTATTTAATTATTTTTTTTCCTTTTACAATTGATGAATATTTATTTAGGTGATAAGAAAATTTCTTATTTTACATGCTGCTTCAACATTTTTTTTATTAATAATATATAAACATTTTTGTTATATCTTATAAATAGTTTTTGCACATTATCATTAATCAATATATATTTTTTAACCATTTAAAATATTCTAATATTTATTGTAATATCTAATTTTAATAAATACAAAGGAAAAAAGAATACTAAAAATAGATAAACAACATAGCACTCCTTCATTTTTGGTTTTATATCGACCACTAATATAACTTATGGTTAGAAAATGAATAAATTAGTTCATAAGTTTAGAATGGTATTTAATCATTTCAGTTATATACTTAGTTTCCAATTTGCATGTCCAACTCACAGGATATTAATTGGGGGAAAGGAAAATATGAAGCTAAGGGATGCTGGATGAAGACCAATAAATGTCTGCGAGGGAGTTCTGAACACAAGATATCGGGGAGCCCGATGCCTCAGTCGAGGTCTCGTTTCAACCACTTGGTCATAGGTGTTAGTAATGAAACCTATCATGAACGATGGAGCTAGTAAAAGTGGTAGGCTAAGTGTGCATTCCGGGGTTACGCATTAGAGAACAATGAGATCCCCGTTTAAACGAAAGTCATTGAAGGCACTTCTCTATCCTAGGTAAACAAACTAAGGTTTTGATTTATCTTAGTGCCTCTCATTCATTTCCTAGTTATTATTTCTTGAAAATATGAAAGATTATATAGAGGACTTGCCCTATAAGTTAGAAGTTGGTACTCCCACAAATTATGTTAAAATCCTAGCTGATCGTGCTACCAATAGACTCAACAGCCCTACCTTAAAAAGGATATGAAGTTATACTTGACATAGAGTAGCTTGCACAAAACCCAGCCTAGTTAAATTGTTATACAAATAAGTAAGGAACAAAAGATTGAGGTAGACATATAATAAAAGAGGTTATCCTCATTAGTTGAAGCAAAAGCTTTGGAAATGAATTATATGAGGACAACTAGAATGTTGGCCTAAAATATGAATAAGTAGACAGTTCATGTGAAAGTGGAAGATATACCAGTGGTTTGGGACTTCCCTGGAGTATTTCCTGAAGTATTCCCGAAGTATTTTTTCAGTTTACCTCCGGAAAGAAGAAACTGAGGTTAGCATTAATTGGTACTAGGAGCATCTTAGTTTCTCAAAACCCTTATCACATGACGTCGCTAGAACTGCATGAATTGGAAGTACAACTTGAGGATTTGTTAACTCGAGGGAGTTCATCTAATTGAGTACATCGCCTTGGGGAGTCCAATGTTGTTCATTAAGAAGAAATATGGTCTCTAAGGATGGTAAACGATTACCGAGGCCTAAATAATGTACGGTTAAAAATAAGTGTCCTCCCATCATTCAGGAGTTGTTTGATCTACTCCAAGAAGCCTTCGTAGTTTCCAAACTGTATCTACGACCAAGGTAATACTAATTGCGAGTGAGGAAATGATGTACCGAAGAAAGCCTTTACCATTCGGTACAGTCATTTTGAATCCCTAGTGATGACGTTGGGGGTGACTAGTGAGCTAGTCGTATTTAGGGATCTTATACATTGAGTGTTTCAGATGCACTTGGATGAAGTTGTCATCATTTCCATTGATGACATCCTAGTCTATTACAAGTCTCATCGGGAGCATGCGATACACTTGAAGAAGGGATACAGCTTCTTAATTAAGAAACATAAGTTGAACGCCAAAACCAAGTGAACTTTTTAGGGCATGTGATCAATATAGGCGCTTTGTTAGAGACTTATCTAAACTAGCGTCTCTCTTGTTATGTCTAACCTAGAAGGGAGTCAAGTATGAATGGAATGAAAAGTGGAAAGCCATCTTTCAAGAACTAAAGAAAATTTTGAAAAATTCTCCAAACCTTGCGCTACTGGACGGAAAGGATGGATTTATAGTGTATACCGATGCTTTAGGAGACGGACTAGGATGTGTGTTGATGCAAAAATGCCATGTTATAACTTATGCTTCTAGGAAGTTGAAACCTTATGAGAAGAATTACCCTACCCACGACCTCAAACTTGCCACAATAGTGTTCCCCTTCAAGAAATGACAACACTACCTATATGGAGCCACATTTTGGGTGGTGCCAGATTACAAGAATCTGAAGCATATGTACACTTACAGAGACTTGCACATGCGCTAACGTCGGTGGATGGAATTTTCGAGAGCTTATAGTTGGGTGATTTATTATCACCTTGTCAAGACAAATGTGGTGGTAGACGTCTCAAGAAAAAAAGCAAATTTGGTACATATTATGATGTCTCTTTCAGGTAGAAAGTTGGAATTGTGAGGTTAAACCTGACCTAATTGTACTCCCCAAATTAAGGGTACAGTTAATTTTACCCAAGGTAAATTTGGATCAAGGATCCAACGAGTTCTTAGTAAAGAGAGTGAAGTTTGCCGCAAGTTATCGGACCTTAAAGTTAATGGTAATGGGATTCTAAAATATAGAGATATGTTCCACTCACCCCGATTAAAAAAAATCAAACCAAGGGTACTGGTGGGAGCCCCTTGTCCAATACATACACACATATATACACACACACACATATACAATACACCAAGGAAAAACTAAAATGTATAGGGGCTTGAAATAGAAGTATGGTAAAACGACATGAACATTGCAGAATTCGTGACACGATGCCTGGTGTGTGAGCAAGTAAATGCCGAGCATCAGAAACCCTTAGGATTATTACAACTATTAGAAGTCCCAGAATGAAAGTAGGATTATGCGACGATCGATTTTGTGAAAAAGCCACCACAGACTCACAATGGGTATAACGCAATTTGGGTGGTAATTGATAGATTGACCAAATCAACTATGCCCTTAAACGTTAAGTATTCCCAAGAAAAGTTAACATCACTATATACGAGAGAAATCATAAGGTTACACGTGATGCCTACAACTAATGTGTCAGACACCCCTCATTTGGGAAGAAGTTGGAGAGAAAAAGAATCCCTCACTAACCAAGATATCTTGGTTGAGGAATCCATAGAAGGGGTTAAGATAATTGGGAAACATCTTCAATTTGTCAGAGTCGATAAAAGAGCTATGCAAACCATCGAAAGAAAGACTTGGAGATAGTGACCGTGTATTACTGAAAGTAACCTCTTAAAATGGTCTAGCCATGAATGGTTGGAAAGGAAAGCTATCCTAGGTACATTGGTCCTATTGAGATTACTCAATCATAACAGTTGCATATCGACTCGACTTGCCAGCCAGCTAGGAATATTATATGACTGCTTCTACATACAACTCATGAAAGAATACCACCCTTACCTTGAGCACGTATTAATGCATGAGGATCTAGCATAGAATGCAAAGATAGAGAGAACAACGATGAGTAAATTCACATATTAAATTAAACATTTAATCAAGTAAGAAATAGTAACTGAAGTTTCAATTAAATAATTTATTATATTGAAAATTTTTTATAATTATTATGACATTACCAAAACTATATAAACTTCCTAGTTTTATTTTTTTCAACTGAAATTAATATATTAATAACTGCATGCACATTATAAGCCAGGAAAAAGAAAAAGAAAAAGAAAATCTTAAAATAGTAAATAAATAGAAAATGAAATAGTTAATTTAAATTAAATAAAGAAAGAAAAATATATGGTCTCTTGTGAGACAGTTTAAACTTCAAAAAAGTGTAGCAGAGAAAAAAAAACACTACTCTTGAAGGCATAGCAAATGATTTCTACACCTCAACGCATATTTAAAAAACACTGAGCCAATTTGAATTGAGGAAATTAGTACGGGATTCTCTGCATGACATATTACAGAATACAAACCTTCCGATTCTCTTCACAGGTGATTTCAATCAGGTTTTATATCAGGAAGACAAATTTGGTGGAAGGACAAGTCCATTCTCAAGATACGAAGGATCTAAAAGGCCTGTTAAGGGAGGCAAACTTGTATGAGCTTAGACAAAAGGGACAATGGTTCACCTGGTCCGATGGTAGAAGAGATGGGGATCTGATCATGAAGCATCTAGACCGTGGTTTTACTAACGCTAAATGGTTTAGGATGTTCCGGAGGCATATCTTACACAATCATACCATTATGAGATCGGACCACGGACTCCTCACCATCAACACACATCCAAGAAGCAGGCCTAGAAATGGATCGACAACAAGACGTTTTGAATCCATTTGGGTTCGATACCGTCAAACTGCAGAACTGGTTAACCGGGTCTAGAGACCAGTCCAACCCTCGTCATCTCGATTACAAAGTTCATCATCCACATCAATAACGGCGAATAACAGTGAGTCGAGTTTTAATAGGAAGCTAAAGGAGACCACAACAAGGCTACAAAATTGGGCCAAGGAGAACGTGGGCAAGTTGGAATACAGGGTAAGGAGGGTCAAAGAACAGTTAGGGGCAAAGCAAAAACAGAAAGATGCTAATGGCATGCACTGGAAAGCAAAATAACTGGAGGATCTTCTGACCATGCAGAATGATTATTGGACACAAAGATCAAAGGCGATGTGGCGTATAGAGGGTGATAAAAACACAACTATTTCACCAATGGTCGCAAAAAAGAAAAGGAAGAAACTACATATCACAACTCAAGAATGAAATGGGGGAGTGGATATCCAAGCCAGAAGATTTACAGCGACTAGTCTTCAACCATGTAAGCTCAGTTTTTATCGTTGAATCTGCTATGCCTCAAGATGCTTTTGGAGACTCGAATGTGCAGGATATTCTAAATCTTATCACTAAGAGAGTAAACCAGATTCAACAAAGGGAACTAGAGTTTCCAGTAAGTCAACAGGAGATAAAACAGCAATTTTCCAAATGGGGAAATGGAAGGCCCCAGGATCTGATGGTTTACCACCAGGCTTTTATCAACATTACTGGTCAGTGGTGGGCAATGAAGTCACAACATCGGTATAGAGGTTTTTTGAAACATCAATCATGCTGAGTGAATGGAACCATACACAGTTCTAATACCAAAAAATAAATGTCCGACAGAGCCAGCGGACCTAAGACCGATAAGTTTGTGTAATGTTACTTACAAGATCATCGCGAAGATCATTGCCAACAGAATTTAAAGAGTTTTGGGTTTTCTCATATCAGGAAATCAATCAACTTTTGTGCAAGGAAGATCCATCATCGAAAACTCACTAATAGCACATGAGCTCATCGAATACATTCGTAAGAAAAAGACAGGTAAGGAGACAATGGTAGCTATGAAAATTGATATAAGTAAGGCTTATGATCGGGTATCATGGGAGTTTCTGGAGAAAATGATGATACACATGGGTTTCCCCAGCAAATAGATAGGATGGGTCATGGAATGTGTCACAACAGTTTCTTTTTCTATAAAGCTAAATGGGTTAATGTCAACACCCTTCCAGCCTAAACAGGGAATCAGACAAGGATGCCCACTTTCACCTTTCCTATTCATTGTATGCCAGGAAGCTCTCTCATCGATGATAGCCTCTAAAGCTTTTCAAGCAATCTGTCCAGGAGTTAAGATAGGATGATATGTACAACTTGTCTCACATCTTATGTTTGCAGATGATTGCATCCTATTTTTCAACATATCCGAAGAAGGTTCGAAAAAATTGGCGCAGACAATAAATCTTTTTGCTGCTTATTCCGGACAAAGGATAAATTTTCAGAAGTCTGCATTACTAGTCAGCCCAAACACAAGGCTAACGACAAAGGAGCACCTAAGTCAGTCCTTCAGAATCTTTGGGGATTTACTTAATGGAAAGTTCTTAGGCCATGATATGAATTTTGTAGGGGCAAAACTTAGATTGTTCAACAAGCTCATCCAGAGAGTTAAAGCTAAGACTTCGATGTGGAAGACCCTCTGTCCATTATAGGAAGAGTCACTCTCAGCAAACACGTTTTAGCATCAACAACCTAATACACACTCAGTATATTCCGAATCCCATCAACTGTTGCTAGGAAAATTAATAGCCACCTAGTAAGATTTATCAGGGCAGGAGACGTTGAGGGGAAGGGGATACATTGGAAATCCTGGGATTCAATCTGCCAATCAAAGCTGGAAGGAGGACTGGGGATGCGTTCCACGGAACAAATGAACCAAGCTCTATTAAGAAAGTTGGCGTGGAAGCTAGTTAGTGACAAGCAATCCTTTTTCTCTAAGTTATTCCTAAATAAGTACTACAGGAACGAGGATTTCCAGAAGGTCAAACTTAAGCAAGGCGCAGCGTAAGGATGGAGGGGAATCATATGGGGTCGAGATCTACTTAAAACAGGTCTCAAATGGCAAGTGATCAATGGAAAAGACATAAATATCCAGGATGAGTGGATCCCAAACTGCAGTAATCCTATAAGGTATGACAGGCAACTGCTACAACAAATTAGTTTCAAGGTGAGCGATCTCATTGATAATGCCAAACAATGGTGTTTGCCATTACTTCGACTATTCTTCAACCAAGATATAATTAACGAGATCATAGGGATTCATTTATCTGTTCAACCTTTTGGACAAAAGGACTTCCAATATTGGGATAAAGAGTGGCTTAAATATACAGTCAAAAGTGGTTATCATGAATCATGGAACTCAAGAGCTAGTCGTAAACCTTCGGCTTCAGCACCTGTTGGAAATAAGGAGCCAGACAAACATCTTTGGAAGAGACTGTGGAACTCTACAATACTAGAAAAAGTAAACTTTCTGGTTTGGAGACTCATTCAGAATGCGGCACCAACATGACCTGCTCTGAGGAAAAAGGAATATGCCAAATGTGTCACTCTCAAAGGGAAACGACAACTCATATGATACTCGAATGTGAATTCTCAAGAAGAATCTGACATTTATCAAGATTGGGATTTGACTTTCAGAAGGGGAATCCAACTCACCTTAGAGCATGGTTGATAGCCTGGTTCAAGATAGCACCAGAGGTCGAAGACATCAACCCCACATGCATCATTATATGGGCAATCTGGTGCATCAGAAACAAAGTAGCAATTGATCAACATGAAGTAAGCTTTGATATGGTACAAGATATTATCAATGATCTGTAGGTGGAAGGGATAGACAAGGGTACAAGGCCTATGGAGGATCCCAATTCCAATCAAGTTCTTTTGGAACAAGAAACATGCTCACTACAAGCTAATCCGCCAAAAAAGGCGGTGGTTGGTGAGATTCGGTTACTATGGTTCTCACAAGGAAATCACCTAGACCCAGTTTATACCAGTTAGACATGCATTGACACAGATGCAGCTTTCAGAGCTCAGGATGGGAAGACAGTAGCTGCTTGGTGGGCGACAGGACAGGATGGGGAAAACTTATGGAACGTAGCGAGGAACATCCAAGCTCTATCCGGAGTCCAAGCCGAACTTACTGCAATCCATGAAGCAATGTCAGATGCAAGTAACCAAGGTACAACACATATCTGTCTACGTACGGACTGTGAGATGGCTCTGAATCACATTAATAAATTTCCAAATGTACCACTAGCATTACAGGGACTAATTAGGAATATTATAATGTTAGCAATGGTTTTTACTAAAATCCATATAATGAAGGTCCCAAGAGCGATTGTAATGAGTGCTCACAATTTAGCTCGTTATGTAATAGGTGGAGGCTGTGTAACCAAAATATGTTAATGTTAATATAATGTCCTACTATTTGTTTAAAAAAAAAACACTACTCTTAAAGGTGTAGTAAATTATTACAACAACTCAAAGTGTGGCGTAGCAAATAATTACTACACCTCAAAATGTATTTAAAAAAACTACATCGGAAAGTGTAGAGAACGATTACTACACTTGGAAGTGTAGTCAAACAATATAGAGAATTTAAAAAACAGTTCCACAATTCTACCCACACAATTCATTTAATTGCAATTAAGGTCACAGAATCCCAATAATAGCAAGTTTAATCCACATAGTGAGAAGAATTGCATGTCAACCCATACAATTCCAGGAATTACATTTAAGCCTACAAAATTTCAACAATTACATTTAAGCCTCACAAGAGTTTATTTAGCAGAACACAGTAAAATCCATCCCTTCTGTTTCACACACACCAACACCAAATCATTTTGATTTTTATAAGCTTGAAAAAGAATACTAACAAAACTAAAAATCCAAGAATAGGAGAAATTATAGCATTAGAAGGAGAAAATACAGCATACCATCAGAATAGATAAAACATGACAGATAATAGCAATATATCAGAGATATGAAATGGAACTCAAATAAATTATAATAATCCAACTAAAAAGAGAATTACTTTTCAGGAGTTCACAATTTTGCCTTTCAAATATTTTCAAATCTATTTTAACCCAAGAAATAGATGAAAAAAATAATCATTTAAAAAAAATCAATTTTCAGCAATTTCTCTAGAGCAATAATATTTTAAAAAATCAAAAGTAATTGCTGAAACTTCTTTATAAATAATTATTTTTTAACCAACAAAATTAGAAACCATAGCTCTGTTAAAAGCTTTTATACCCAAGCTATCAAGGCTATTTTGGGTTTTGTTTTTTCCATTCAGAAAAGTTAGCATGGAAAGTAACAGTAAAGAGATGGTAAAGCAAAAGGTACATCATAACCAGACTCTGGTAAATGAGGCCTGTAAAAGGAGATCATCTCTAAATTACCTTTCTAGTAGCAACATGGAGTTTCCACCATCACCAACCAAGTTCAAATAATGCCATTGAATGTAGCAGCAATGCTCAGACAATGCCATCAGAATCTGCCATTGCACACTGTAAACGGGGAAAGGTTGAGTTAACAGCCACTATTGGAGAATCAATCTCCAGCTAGTTTGGTACAGAAGGAGGATGCTTACATCAATTATAACTCAGCACGTTGCAAAACCTCTTCATTGGGAGCACCACTGTACTTGATCTGCATAGTTCCCGAGCTAGGAAGCACAACAAAGATCTCCAACCTAATGTAAGATGACTAAAGTTAGAATACCAACAAGATAAAAAGTTAATTCATTTGGAAAAGGAATGAAGAACTTCAACAATGCAAGACAGACCAGGGAGGCATTTTTTAACCTTGTGCTGTCACGAGGCTCATCATTTCTTCTGCAGCAATAAAAGTAAGGAATGGCTTGATTCAGCTTGTATTGCTTAAGATATGCTTATTCCAAAGAAATTAACAGAATAAAGAGAAGGAAGTTAAATAGGCATAGGCATAGACATTGAAAACCTCTCTTGTTCATCCAGAATCTTAGACGGAATCTTCTTCCAGATAATTGGCTCAAAAAGAAGTTGTAACTGGAATCAAGATAAATAAGTTAGTTCCCCTATTTAGCAAGAGTACAAAAATGGACAGGATCTATGTACCTTCAATTTTATTGAGTAACTCGACTGCTTCAACTGGAATTTGAATTGTGTCGCTCAGATTGCCAAAATGCTAGATATTCTATATTCGAGTGACAGGGATTCAGGATTTTTCCAATAAGATAATGGTCAACTTCTGAAAAATAAAAGAAGTTATGTATGCTACCGTGCATAAATCATATTGAAAAGATAAATTTATCAGAGACCAAAACACCAAATTGTTTTGATGATATACTGTCCCCAAACTATGGACGTGGTCCCCCAAGTTATAGACTTATAGGCATGGTGAGTCAGAACGTTGACAACTCGAGCACCTGAAACTTGAAGGAGTCTGGAATACCACTCGTTATCATAAAAACTTCCTGGTGCTACAACAAGAGGCGTAGAGTGGAGACCACAGTATTCCACAGCAATTCAACTGCAATCAAACAATTTCTATGGCAAAATGAAAAATTACTATTCGCATGAGCAAACTGGAGACCGACAAGAGTTTCATGTTGTAAAATTCAATGAACACTTTTATTCTGGCTCCGTACATAATGAACTAAATTAATAATCAATTACTACATCTCACTGCCACAAACTCATCATATAATTCATAAGATAAGTGACTGATGCATATTACATGCATTGACTTGCAATCAGTTCCTTTTCCAACACCAAGTCATCGACTCATCAACACAGGCAGCGTTGCTTTTATATTCAATACTCTTACATATCTAGTAACACATGTAACATTTCAATCGTACGCCTTCAATATCAAAGCTTAATAATGAGCAAATAACAGAAGGCCTAATCTCCTAATCTCAACTAACCCTTTCTCCTTACCAGAAGAAAGTTTTTATCACTTCTTGAATCAGTAAGTACATTCAGACATTGTTAGGAGGAATCTTCAACAGTTACAGACACATAGACCAGATCCTTAACATGATTCTTAATTATTTATAATGTGTTTTTTAACATTACTTATGGTTGAGACAATAATCCATGGTAAAAATGCTTAGGGAATATAAAAACTACACTTGAATTATATGCAACATGAAAAACTTTGAGCAAACATAGACCATAGACACAATCAGTAACCAAATCTAGCTAACAAAGAAGACCGCATTACCAACTGGATCAACCTTAGTTGATGAGAAGTAAACCCACACAGCTCAAGGGCATGACACATTTTGAAGAAAATAGTTTTCCTATATGTTGCGATTATATGCATTTACAACCATCCAGAAAAGGTTAAAAAGATATCAGCTAAGAATAAACATAGCTATGTAAATGGCAGCACCTGTGGCATGAAACTGAGTCCATAACTCGTTGAGATAGTCCAATAAATCCCCAACTATGGACTTACTCGAAGCTCCTGCATGCATAACTCCGATTGATTACACAAATCAAACAAATCTAAAACATATAAACAAGGAGATAATAGTAAATAAACCTCGGCGGAGGCGGTGGAGGTGGAGCAGAGGCGGCGGAAGCGAGTGTCGTGCTGTTTGATACCGAATCAGGCTCCATTATGAATCTGAAAAGGAGAGAAAAATAAATTCAGTAGCTCATTCATACAAATCATCGAACACCCTGCTCGGGTGTTTCAACAATTGCTTTAAGATCCTGTGAATTTCATTACAGAAAAAGAAAAAAAAAGAATAACATAAGAGAGCAAGTAGAGAAAGACATAATCCAAATATCACCAACAAAGAATGAAATTCAAACTATCATGATACACATAATAATTTACTAAAGTACAACTCAAATATTCACAGCAAACATTAGACATCTATCCAAGTACATCAGGTGAAGAAAAGAGCTATATCTGAACTTAAACAATTTTGAAAAGAGACATATGTCTTAGCTTGAAGTTAATAAATACCACATGAAATAAAAAGAGGAAGGTCACCACCTGAACATAAATTGTTGATAACCAACTGAAACTATTATTTGAATACCGACACCAACGATGAGAATGAAAGCAACTTAAACAAGATTAAATATATATAATCTGTTCAACTTTGAGACCTTATGCAAAATTCAGTAAAAACAAAGATGAATACAAATTGAACCACATTATTTAAGCCTCGTTCAGAAGCGAAATGAATTCTTTAAAAAGAATCGTAACTATTAGCAGCCTCGTCACCTGCAAGAGTAAAATGATAATTAATCTCACTGAAAAAGTAAAGTACTATAGCAGCAAACCTGATGGAATATAGCGAGTCATGAGAATCGAGATGCAAGAGAGCTGGCGATAAAGGAGAGCAAAAAAAGAAGAATAAATATCAGCATAATAACCTAAGATAAAAATAAACATCGATCACACTGAAACACTGTAAGATTATAATCACCTGATTAGTCAAACTCAAGTCTACGATATTATTTATACTCCGTACAGAGTACAACGCACCATAGTGCTGACTGAAACAGATGAACAAACAAGATGATCAGACTCATATCATCAAATTTTCCACATAAATTCCTAATAAATCAGATCTTACAGCAAATTCACAGAATCAAAAGATCAAACACTCTGCGTTCAAACACATCACAAAAAAACAACATTCACACAGTGTACACAAGTAACAACAGAATTATACACCATCATCAGCTAAATCAAAGAGAGAATTCACCTGTAAATTATTTACAAAAGGTAGAATCAAAATCTAATGTAAATTCTTCTAAGTTCAAAACGCGTGAGAACATGAAATTTCAAATACTCTAACCGAATCAAAAACCTCACAAAATTCATACATTACTACTAATATTACAACAAATCTAACAATAAAGATCACTGACCTAAGATTTCTTGACTTTGATTAGCAGCTCTCAAAAATGCCTGCGAAATAATCTTAGTCACACCCACAACCCGGCCTCCAATCTTTTGGCGAAGTTTTTGCTTGTGAACAGAGTTGGTACGAAATCGCCCCGCAGCCGCCTGCGTCTCCATGTACACCCACGCCTTAGCTCCCGAGGAGATACCAACGGCGAGGATCTCTGCAGTGGCCACAGATGTCCAGATCCGCCGGAGATATTCAGGCGCAGAGAGAGGAGATTCACTGACGACATCAGCGACTGCCACAGCACGGACGCCGCAACGCCGGTCTGCATTCACAGATTTAAAATCGATCAAATTTCGTCCGGCGACGGGGAAGAGAATGATTGGCGGTTGCAGAATGATCGGCGCTCAGCGGTAACAGAATGATCGGCGCTCAGCGAGTATCAAAATTTGGCCCTTCATCACAAACCAAATAAGAAAATTTTAGTTTCGTAGCCAAAATTAACTTACTCTTTAATATCTATATTATTAGTCCATATATCTTCAAATATTAATTATGCCCAAATCAATTAATTATGCAAACAAAATTCGATATAGCTAATATTTGTGCCTAAAACTAGTTATTATCGTCGGTAACTTATGGTACAATTTTAATATTAATCCAAAAAAATATTCAACTCCCATCAACACAATTATTCAATTCTTAAATTTCTTTCCTTTTATTTTATGTTTTGTGGCTCTAACTACTAATCAATATTAATTTCGATTTATAATTGTAATTTTAAATAAATGATATATACGGTAGCCGGTAATAACTGACACATCATTGAAAATCGATACTAACCGAACTGGTAAAACAGACAACATTATCGATTCATGATTCGATTCCTTCTAAAATTTTATAAACCAATAGGAATTGAAATCGATTAACTGCCTAATTGACAAACCGACCAGTTGAACATCCCGACCATATTATACATTTGCTTATACTCTCATTTTTATACCTTAAACTACACTTTGTGTTTTACAACTTCTAGAAATGTATGCTTTCCAAAACTAGTCAATAGCCCCATATACTCGTTCGTTTCATCTAATTCTATCATGCACATGCCCATGTGCCCATGTCCATGATAGCTATAATCCCATTTTGTTTAAGATGTTGAGACATTTCGACTACAAAAATAGATGGAGAATTTATTATAATTTATCTCTTTTTTAATACTCGCTCGTAATCTTGAAAGATTATCTTCAAATATGTTGCTTCATTTTCAATAATTTGAAGTTTGTATTATTATTCAAGAATGTTTAAAGCTTAGTTTGTGTATCTCAAATTAAAGCTCACTATGAAATTTAAAGGTGAGTGTTTTTCTTTATAACTGTGTTCCTATAATGTATTTTTTTTCCTGAATTCTTCTCCAACAGTGTATTAGCTCTCTCTGAATCACCTTATATATACTACAAAAAGCACCTTTAATTTGCTGAAAGTATGTTTTTTTTCTTTGGGGGGATTTCATTACTTTTTCTTCTGAATTCATTCCCAATATAGGGTATTAGCAATTGGTGCAAAAAACACCTTAATTTGCCTGGAATATATTTTTGCGTTTGGGGGATTTCATTACTTGTATGACTTGGAAAAATAGCTAAAAGGCAAGTTAAAATTACTGAAGCATGCATATTTTACATTTTTTAGCTACGCGTAAGTCCAATAAAATACCATTTACACAATATTTCTTGTGTAAACTAACTAAAGTGAAACCAAAAAACTAAACTTCAAAGGAAAGTGGATACGACTCATTAGTCTCTGAATCTCAGTGCGACCATATACTTATACTATGTCACAATCAAGGGCAGTATGGTAATGTTAATGACCATTAACATCATTAGTTGTTTGTCCTATACGCGTATCTCGTGCTTTTCATGCTATATGCAAATGAAGAAGTCAATATGGAAGATCCCTCACTTAAATTTATTTTGTAAACCGTCTGATAGAGTAGATAATAGAATATTTTGATTCATTAAGTTTAATTAGGATTGATACTGTACATATATAGCGCAATCTAGGTTCGATGTACTTAGCTCCATGTACTCTATTTATTCATCTATGATAGACACACCAAACATGGTGAATTACACACTTTCATGGTATCAGACAGGTTTTGATTTTTTACTTCTTTATGATTTTCCGCCATTTTGAAAAATCTTGAACCTTCCAAAGCTTCCATGGCGGACAGCCAGTTAAGCCATTCTACCCCTATTCATATGTTGCCAATCAAGCTAAATCTTGGAAACTATATGATGTGGAAGTCGCAAGTTCAAGTGCTCCTCGAATCCGAGGGTTTCTTTGGCTTCTTGGATGGCTCAATTCAAAAACCAATGATTGCAGTCAGGGGTGAATCCTCGGCTGGTGGTTCTTCTCAGACCAATGACGACGACGTCGCAAAATCCCAAGTTGCATTCAATACTTGGGTGGCGCAAGACAAGCGGCTCCAAGCTTTGCTCCGGTCGTCGCTCACCGAGGAGACCATGTTGGAGACCATTGGTTGCGGCACGGTGAAGGAGATGTGGAACTCCCTTGCAGCGGCGTTCGACAACGTCTGGGCATCCCGCGAACTTCAACTCTGGGATAAGCTCTATACAATCTAGCATGGGTCCTCATTGGTGATGGATTTCCACCGCCGTTACGAGGCCGTTATGGAGACGGACTCGCCGCCAGAGATCGAGTTATGCTGTTTCTGCGAGGTCTCGATACTGGATTTGCTGAATTTACCAGCATGCAATTGGCTCAATTGCCGTTGCCGACATATTCTGACGTGGTTGCACGAGCGCAAATTCAGGTTCAGACTCAGTTCCAGTAGCCTTTGCTACCTCCCTCGCAGCTTTTTTCGGCAATCGGGCCTTATACTCGCAAGCGCGTGAAGCCCACATGCTACCCTTGGGCACGTTGACCACCACGCACGGCCGTGGCACCACTTCCGGCCATTCAGTTCATTCCGCAGGTGCTGCTGGTTCTGGTCGCAGGAAACACTGAATCCGAAGTGCCAACTCTGCCACAATTTTGGTCACACGGCTCCGCAATGCTCCAGACTCTCGTCGGCACCTCGACTCTGAATCGGTTCACCTTACTGAGGCTTTCCAGTTATCTGTCTCCCTTGGCGATTCAGCCTCTGACTGGTATTTGGATTATGGAGCAACAAATCATATGGCTTCCACTTCCTCTGGCATGGACAGTGTTGTCCCCTATTTTGGTAACCGTTCTATCACTATTGCTAATGGTCGTTCCATTCCTATTTCTCATATTGGACATCGTCATTTTGCTCATGATTTGTCTTTATCTGATGTGTTAGTGGTCCCTGATATTACAAAAAAAATCTGCTTTCCATTAGTAAATTGACAAAGGATATGAATGCTGTGATTTCTTTTAATGAGGATTCATTTGTGATTCAAAATCGGTCCACAAAGGAGGTCATGGGCCCAGTTTGATGTGATCGTGACATTTATGTGCTTGAGAAGAGCGGTGCTGCTTTTGTTGCTCATGTTAAAACTAATAAACATAGAGCTTCTTTTGATGTTTGGCATGCTAGACTAGGGCATACCTCCATTTCAGTTATTTCTTTGTTACATAAACTGAACCTTGTTGATGTGGTTTCTTTACCGCCTAAACCTGTACTTTGTTCGCCTTGGGAAATGACGAAAGGAAAAAGGCTTTCATTTGTGGACAATCCTAGCTGGCCACGGGCTGTCCTCAATTTAGATCACTGTGACTTGTGGGGCCTTGCCCCAGTTTTATCTGATAGTGGATTATCTTATTATGTCGTGTTTGTTGACGATTTTTTGCAATTTACCTGGTATTATCCATTGGCACGAAAATTGGATTCTTTGAGACATTCTTGTTGTTTCAGAACTTGGTTGAAAACCAATTTTCTTTCTCAATCAAGGCATTTCAGAGTGACGGTGGTACTGAATTGACAAATGCATGCCTCCGATACCATTTTTCAAATAAAGGGATCATTCATCAAATTTCTTGTCCATCCATACCGGAGCAGAATGGTAGAGCGAACGTAAACACTGCCATATTACAGAGATGTGATTATAAATGCTTTTCTCCTCTGGCTTGCCGATCCCGTACTGGGATGTTGCTTTTGCTACAGCAACCTACACCATCAACAGGCTTCCCACCTTAATTCTTCGTAATGCCTCACCATATTCTCTACTATATGGTGGCCATATAGACTACTCCAACTTTCACCCATTCGGATGTCAGGTGTATCCCTTCATTCGGCCATTTGCTCCTTACAAACTGGCCCCTCGTAGCACTCTATGCATATTCGTGGGCTATAGTGCTCGCCATAAGGGTTTTCGATGTCTGGATCATATTTCTAAGAAGGTCTATCTCACTCGGCATGCCCGTTTCGATGAGTCTTATTTCCCATTTGCAAATGATACTGCTCGCACTGCCCCAGAATCTCTGGATGTCTCGACGTTTAATGATATTGACTTGGATGCGTTATTTGTATCCCCTACTGCCCCTCTATCACCTACTCAGAATTTGTCAGGGACAACGACCTCGTCTGCTAGTTCTCTCTACGGTCCTCTCTGGCTGATGCTCCATTGACTTCTCCATCGATTATGAGTCGTCGTATGACCACTCACTCTCAGACAGGTAGTCGCACAGCAAAGCAGTACCCATACTATGTGATGACAGGGTTTCTTGCGACATTACTCACACAGACTGAACCTCGAGGGTATCGATATGCTTTTAAGGATCCCCACTGGGTGGCTGCTATGGATGAAGAAATGGGTGCTCTTCGTCACTAACAAACTGGGATCTTGTTCCATGCCCTACTGGTGTCAACATCATTGGCTCCAAATGGGTTTATCATCTCAAGCATTGTCAGGATGGTACCATTAATCGGTACAAAGCTTATTTTGTTGCGCAGGGATATTCTCAGTTGCAAGGCTTCAACTTCACCCATACTTTTAGTCTGGTCGTCAAGGTCTCCACAGTCAGAACTATCTTATCCTTGGCCACTACGTTCTCCTGGCCACTTCATCAGTTAGACGTCAAGAATGCATTTCTTAACGGTCTTCTTGATGCACCAGTTTACATGGAGCAACCAGCCGGTTACAGTGATCCCATTCATCCTGATTATGTATGTTGTCTTCGCAAGGCTATCTATGGTCTCAAACAAGCTCCTCGGGCATGGTTTTAGCGATTCAGCCCTACTTATTTCATCTGGGATTCCGGTGCAGTTCTGCCGACACTTCCCTGTTTGTGTTCCCCTAGGGATCAAATATTCTATACCTGCTAGTATATGTGGACGACATCATTCTTACCGACAATGATCCTATTCTCATTCGTCGGTTCATCACCCGCACTGATCGTGAGTTAGCCATTAAGGATCTTGGTGCCCTCACTATTTTTTGGGATTGAGGTCTCTCGATCTTCATCTGGACTTTTTTGGGCAGGCTAAGTATGCGATGGAGATACTTCAGCACGCGGGTATGACAAATGCTGTTCCTGTTTCCACACCTTTTGTTCCTGGCTCTCAGTTTCATAGCACCTCGAGGTCTGAGTTCTCGAACTCCAAGCTTTATCGCTCACTAGTCGGTGCCTTGTAGTACTTGACCATCACTCGCTTTGATCTCTCATATGCGGTCAACTCTGTTAGCTAGTTTCTCTAGTCGCCTCGAGAGGATCACTATCAGGCTGTCACTTGCATCCTTCAGTATGTTTGTGGCACGCTTCATCATGGTCTATCTTTTCGACCATCTCGTAGTGGTCTTTCCCTTCTGGGCTACTCCGATGCTGATTGGGCCCGTTGTCTCGAGACTCAGTGTTCCACTTATGGCTATGCCATTTTTCGTGGGGGAAATCTTTTCTCTTGGAGTGCTAAGAAGCAACCGACTATGTCTCGATCCAGTTGTGAGTCTGAGTATCACGCTATGGCGAACACTGCTGCTGAACTCACCTGGGTGTGTAATCTTCTTAATGAGCTTTGGGTTTCCCTGTTGGAAAATGATGGCTAAAAGGTTGAAATTTATCAATTTTTGGACTTCATTTGATTGGGACCCAAATGGATTTTGGGTCGGTGGATGTCATTTTTGGGTTCTCCTCCGCGAGTAATAAAAAATAAACTCTCAAAACGGATCAAGGGTGAATGAGATATGGATGTTTGAGATATCACTCTTGGAAGAGAAAAGATGGGCGAAAATTGGCCTGGGTAATTTTCTCTGGACTGTCCAAAACGCGTATGGACCTCATGGAAGTCTTTGGAAAGCCCAACTGCATAGTATATATAGAATTGCTTGTGTGTAATTCTTAAGAGATAAGAACAAAATACTTCCATATTCTGTGAGATATCTTGTCTTAAATAAATATGCGGTTTACCATGTTTAATACAATGAAGAATATTTGTGCAAATATTTCTTCCTTTTCCAGCAGATTTAATTCGAGTATTCATGGAATGTCTCGGATTTGATGAGTTAGTCATTGGAGAATAATATTCTGTAATTACAGAAAATTAGAATATCATGTTTCCATGATTAGGGCCTCTTAGAGTAGTATAAATAGAGCCTCTAAATCAGTCAGAAAATTTTACACCATTCTCAAGTTCCTCATTTATTCTAAACTTGAGTCTCACTTCTGTCTTTCTCTGTCGGTAATAGTCTTTCGGGCCTTGCGTGAATCCCAGGTAACTCTTAAATGTTAATTGTTACATGCGATGGTTTTATCCTAGGGAACGATGTCCACGACGGAACTCATTAGTTTCAAGGACAGCGAGTGTTACTCGTGACTCCATCATTACTTTAAACATGATTTATGCTTTGATTATTTGTAATTTAAGTTTTTCGATTGTATGGTTGAATAATTAATAAAAGTTTATTATTCTTGTACATGTTAATTGACCGTTCAATTTTGTTATTTAATTTTTTGAATAATAAAATCAATATATGTCCAACAATCTTGAAACAAATGATATTTGTTGATTTTATATTGATTTGGTTTTTGATGCATGCAGAAGGTTAATAATTTGCATGTCAATGAAATATTGCATGCCAATGAAATATTGCATGCCAATTCTTGCTACGGCAATGGAATGTTGAATGCCAAATTTACCTATTTATTGTATGCCTTCAATTTTCATGTTCAATCATATATTTGCATGCTGTCAAGATTAATTTGCATGCTGGATTAATCAATTTGCATCCTAGCAACTTTGGATTAATTAATTTGCATCCTGGCAACTTTGGATTAATTTACGTGATTTCCGAATCAATTGATTAAGTTGTATGATGACAAGATGTATGTCATGCTATGGTTACGCGATTATTGCATGCTTTATGGAAATTGTATGTTTGCGAAAATATGAATGCTAATGATTTTGGTTATTTATAATAAAATTATATTGAGCAATTTGTTATGTATAATTGTTTAAAATATTATACTACGATATTTGATGTGTACTTATATTTAGTGATGAATAATTTTGCATGTACACATTGGGGAATCCGAGTATACACGATGGTATCTCTTATGGAAGAAAAACTTGGCATGGAGATACTACATGATTTGCTTGACAACATGAAGAAGTCAAGAGTTGTAACCACGGTTTTGCAAACTACGGTTAGTATACACGTTAATGAATGTGAATCATGTCATATGCTATATATACATATATTGCTTGGATTATATTTGATAACCATTTGCGTGAATCTAGACGTGAACAAGAATTTGTTACAAAGAGAGTTATGTGAATAATATGTTCACATATATGTCCAGTACACTAAGGCTATCGAATTTGATAGTGAATGGATTTGGTTATATTAATCACTTGATTATGTGGAAAACTGAGTTGAGCATGTATGTTAAATTACATGGCGTAATTATGGAAATATCTTAATTTCGTGATATTCATGCTTATGAGATTAAATGTTGATATGGTAATAAATCATATTTGATTCTTTGCATGAATAGCTTAAACTTAGAAAAAAATGTCATGAGTTTGGAATATTGAATCAAGCATTACTATTCCTTTTAATTATAAAATTACATGAAAGCATTGCATGTGTGTTGGAAATTATGAGACATTTAAATTTCCTAAGCCCTTAATATGTTATAGTATTTGTTTAAATACTTGATCAAATGTTGAAATATCTATTTTGCATGGTATAGTAATTTGGTTGTGTGGGCTGCTCGTGTTGGTTAAAAGATTTAAAACCACATTTTGTGTAAGAATGTGCTGCTAGCAATTCATGACTTTTATATGCTTGGTCTGAGAATCGCATGCGATAAAATGGTAAACTTCATTTTCACTTAAACATGACATCTCTCAGCAAGAGTGTAATATATTCGTGCATGAATGAAGGATGTGACATTGGGTTATTTGATCCATGATGTATTCTCGTTCATTTAGGGACTTGATTTAGCTGCATATACAAAAATTTTAGATCTATGTTGTGTCTAAAATTGGGTTATGCTTTTATATGCTATGATTATATTAATTGTTTGGGAAAGTGCCTTTTGGTGCAAAGAAATATTTGACAAGACTATTCCCGATAATTTGCTATCTTGATTGATCGCTTACAAACATATGGCTCACGAGTGACAATTGTTAGATTGCACAGATAGAGCATATGGGCTCAAAGTTCAACATATTCTGGTTATTCTGGTTATTCTGTATGACCTGGAAAATGTGAATGTGAAGACATTAGTTTACAACTATGTCTAGGGTATTGGTTCTTGTGAACCATGGTATAAACCCTAAAGCATGAGTTATCATGACTATGCTAAAAAAACTTTGATTATTTGTAATCAAAGAATCGAGGGGAAAATCTCAAGAATGTGGTTGAGAAAACTAAGAATCCCGAGAATGGAAATCCCGAGACTTTTGGTCAAATCTCTCGATTTATGGTTGAAAAATCTAAGAATCATGAGATATGGAATCCCAAGACATTTGGTCAATTCTCTAGATTTTTGGTTGGAAAGCCTTAGAATTCTGGGATGAGGAATCCTAATATGTTTGGTCTAGGAACCCCAAGACACGAGGTTTTGAGAAACTTAACACGTGTGGGGATATTTAATAAAACCAACCAATGTGGGGGGTAGACGAATACCTAAAAATTCAACGACCATATGAATTTTGATAGGTACTTGAGATGAAAAGGTGTCACGAGAGACTTGAATCAAGTTGTTCAAGTCGGGAAGAATTTAGCTCGAACCAAAAGGGTAAACCCGAAATCAAGTCGAGCAGTGCACTCAAACTTGAGTTGAGCAATGGACTTGAATGTGTTTAAAGCATAAAGGCACTCAAGTTTGATTTGAGTAGTCTGAAAGTAAAGTACAGTTGTACTGAAACTTGGCTTTAAAATGGGCATGAAATTGTGTGGAGTTGGTAAACTCACACTGCGCCCTAGTGAGAGATAATCGAATCCTCGATTGATTGATACTACATCGGTTGTGGTATTGGTCATGCGAGTAAGAACGATTAATTGAGATCGGGAAGTTTAGTTATCTCTAATCCCAAGGGAGTTGAAGGAATAAGAGAGACTTTCACGATAAAAGATCAATACATGAAGGTGTTTTGATTGTTGAAAGGATCTAGCCCTAAAAGAAATTTCATGGGTAAGAACCTAGTGTTTGATTCATTATTGAACACACTGACTTTTAGTAAGTTGGGTTTGTATATTAACGAAACCACTTACGTAATGCACAGAAAAACATATGAGGTTATCTGTGACCATGATGTGAATACATAGATCCTTTGGGGAATGTGATTCACAATGTAGACATTTGCAAGGTTATATGGTGATTGAAGGAAATTGCTAGAAATGATCAAGCGATGTGGGGGAGCCTTTAAGTTGGCTGGCGATCTTTTAAATAAGATACACAAAGAAGGAGGAAAATAAAGCTCCTCATAGAGCCATCCTAAAAGTTCTTTTGAATGTGGGGGTTGGCGTATTTTGAAGGTAGTAAAAGGAATACTTAAAGTGCTATCAAGATGTCTTCACTAGATATGCACAATGTTGAAGTGCTATCAATTTCTTAAAATTCACAAGAAATAATATTCGGAAACTAGAAATACATCTTGATGGAAAGTGTATTTTGTGGAAGTTTCTATTAGAGATCCTAATTTATCTTAAATGGACTTAAGAGTCAATAGATGGAATCATTAAGGATCGGGGATAAACTAAAGAAGGAAACAAGATTCCATGCAATGACGTTTGTGGAAAGCGGTGATCAATAGAGAGATTGATCCACCATGAGTGCAAATCACTAGAGTACTAGTAGATTTGAACAATTAGTAAGTATATTTGTGTACATGGTGGGTATTCTCCAGACACGAGAATGAGTCCAAGAGTGATGGTACCTGCTATCAAGGATTTGTGAAAGCTTGAAGTACATCTAATGGACCAAAATGGTTATTTGGAGACTTAGATATTAAAATCTGAATAGAGCAAAAATGAAAAGCTCAATGCTCCTAAATGACCCATCATATGACCAAACTAATTGTTGTTTAGCCAGTGATGTTAAATCAATGAGTTTGATGAAGGCGGATACGCTAAGGGATACGAAAAATGACCATGTCAATTATGTCATTGAATTTATGGTTTTCTCATTGATAGTAAAATTGATATGATGATTGAGTCTCTAGGAGATATGTCGTATTCAATGGAATGACTCTAAATATTATGAGTTACCTTTTTGTAAAGGTGAGGTGTCTCTTAAGAAGATAACTCAAGAGTCGTTGATAGTCTGAAGTACTTATTAAAGTGCACATTAGACAATTCTTACAATGGATAGTAAGATGATGCACGAGTAATCCATAAATGATCACTGGAAACAAGATGTGTGTGAGACTCGTGGATATGGCTTGGGTTGTGTAGAGAAATGGTTCTCTCTTGCTAGATTCATAGAGGAATCTAAGTTTATTGTGTTGGACAAAAATTGGGAAAGCTATACCCTAGGATGACCAAAGCACTTGTATTCTTATTGGTATAGCGTAAAGCCATATCGATGATGGTGTGTCTCGACAAAGACACTTTACTATTGGATGACTACTCTCTACGAGAATTATCGATGTTGACTACGTAAGGTCAATATAATAAGAGTTGTTATTCTTTGACGAAAGGATTGAATCAATTTCTTGACGAAGAAATTGAATCGAGAGTTAGTTGAGAACTCATCGAAAGGAATATGACTAAGTCCAATAAATGGTGGGTTACGTACGTGGACACCTAACCTATGTGACTGGAGATCCCAAGATCTAGGTTCAAAGGGACAACTAAAATACAAAGACCCATCGCGATCACTGTGGAGTTTTCATACCTCCTGTCTTATTCCTATGATGAAGAAACGGTGATGTGAATGGAGGTTAAACATTAAATTGCTTTTAATGATTCAAGGCATCGAGTATGTAGTACTCAAAAGAGCGCAATAGTTTATGGAATTGCTCTTACGCCAAGAATCACCTATGTAAGTGAGAAGTGTGACCGCTTCGAAAGGGAATTGTTGGGACGCAATTCTTTAGAAACCTTACTGAACTAGGCGTGTGCCATGGCTTGATTAATGGACACAACCGAGGAAAGCTCAAGGGCTAAGAAAGATGTCAGTGGGAAGTGCATTGTCGTTCACACAAGCCGTAGGGGAAGTTCAAGGACATCACGTCTACTTCCTAACCAGTGGGCTAAGTATACTCTCTCAAGGGAAAGTTCAAAGGGTGACACCTACTTATCCTATGAAGCATCTATGCCGTTGAAATGAATCTATCACCAAGTCAAACTCTGTGTCTGACGTGATTGTTCTGATTCCTACATCAATATCTATTCATGTGGGGGATTGTTGGAAAATGATGGTTAAAATGTTGAAATTCATCAATTTTTGGGCTTCGTTTGAGTGGGACCCGAATGGATTTTGGGTCGGCGGATGTCATTTTTGGGTTCTCCTCTGCAAGTACTATAAAATCGACTATTTAAACTCTCAAAACGGATCAAGGGTGAATGAGATATGGATGTTTGAAATATCACTCTTGAAAGAGAAAAAAAATAGGCGAAAATTGGCCTGGGTAATTTTCTCTGGATTGTCCAAAACACGTATGGACCGCATGGAAGCCTCTGGAAGACCCAACCGCATAGTATATGTGGAATTGCTTGTGTGTAATTCTTAAGAGATAGGAACAAAATACTTCCATATTATGTGAGATATCTTGTCTTAAATAAATATGCGGTTTACCATGTTTAATACGATGAAGAATATTTGTGCAAATATTTCTTCTTTTTCCAGCAGATTTAATTCTAGTATTCATGGAATGTCTCGGATTTGATGAGTTGGTGATTGGAAAATATTCTTCTCTAATTACAGAAAATCATAATATCATGTTTCCATGATTAGGGTATCTTAGAGTGGTATAAATAGAGTCTCTAAGTCAGTCAGAAAATTTTACACCATTCTCAAGTTCCTCATTTATTCTAAACTTGAGTCTCACTTCTGTCTTTCTCTGTCGCTCATAGTCCTTCGCGTCTTGCGTGAATCCTAGGTAACTCTTAAATGTTAATTGTTACCTGCGATGGTTTTATCCTAGGGAACGATGTCCACAATGAGACTCATTCGTTTCAAGGACAGCGAGTGTTACTCGTGACTCCATAATTACTTGAAACATGATTTATTCTTTGATTATTTGTAATTTAAGCTTTTCGATTGTATGCTTGAATAATTAATAAAAGATTATTATTCTTGCATATGTTAATTGATCGTTCAATTTTGTTATTTAATTTTTCGCATGATATAATCAATATATGTCCAACATTCCCTTTCATCATCGCCTCTCCTACTTTGCGACAATAGCAGTGCCATCTTTCTTGCTCAAAATCCGGTTGCACATAAACGGGCCAAACACATAGACATTGACTACCACTTCGTTCGTGAGCTTGTTGCCTCTAGTTGGCTTCGTGTTAGTCATGTTCCATCCTCTCTGCAGGTTGCTGATATTTTCACTAAGGGTCTTCACGCAATCTTTATGATTTGTTTCGTTCCAACCTTTGCGTATCCTGTAGTCCTACGCTTCGTTTGGAGGGGGGGGGGGGTGATAGAGTAGATAATAGAATATCCTGATTGATTTAGTTTAATTAGGATTGATACTGTACATATATAGAGCAGTCTAGGTTCGATGTACTTAGCTCCATGTACTCTATTTATTCATCTGTGATAGACACACCAAACATGGTGAATTACACAGTTTCACCATCCATATTGGCTAGTGTGATTGAATTTGTAATATTATTTGTGCAGTTATTTACCGGAAAGCTACTACTTGCATCCAATGTTATAGTTCTAAATGTTGTAGCTCTTAGAACTATAGTGATGTCAACACATACTTTTTTGGTGCAGTGAGTGTGTAAATTTTATAAGTTTGCGTACAAATGTTGTATGTTTATGATAGATATAATACTGTCACCTTAATTGGCATAATCGTGAGCAATTGCTGCTTCAACAATCAGATGCTAAAAGCAGTTAGACGTGTTTGCCAAATACAAAATTAATGGATGGATGACACTAAAATATTGTTTACCCTTTTTTTTATACCGATTACCAAATCCATGCTTTTATCCACTCAAACATCCTAATTTAAAAAATAATTACTAAGACGAGACGTATAATTCAGAGATTGTGGATCCTTCAATCCACACCAATGAGTATAAATAGGGGGTTTAACTAAAAATTAGTTCTTGTATGGTTGAATATGAATTAGTTTATTGCGTAGTGCAAAACCTTTTTAAACAAGTAATACCTCTCGAGTTTCAAATTGTCTAACACAATCCTAGTATAGTAATTGGCGATATCACACTCTGAACGAAACGACGTAGCAACCCTGTCGGGGTCTTTGGTATGGTGTCTTTTATTTTCATATTGCTTTTTATTTCCCTAATTTTGTATATTCTCATACCCATTTAACTTGAACTGTTTTTTACCACAAGCAATGTGGTTTGGATAATGGTATATGTGGCACCACGGCCAATGTTCTGCAAAATATACAGACGGAAATCCTCTATCGCGCCCTTTAGCTCGACCTTGTACTTATACCATGCAGCGATCAAGGGTGGTATGGTAATGTGAATAATCATAAACAACATTGGTTGTTTGTTCCATTGCACATATCTCATTCTTTTCATGCTTTATCACTACAAGAAAAAAGATCTTTTACTTCGCCCATTTTACCTCAGTTTTTTCCTTAATCCCAAAAAATTGAGGTACTGAGTTCTTTTACCTCGATTTTTTTTCGAAGTAAAAGGTTTTTTTACTTCGGTTATAAAAGAACCGAGGTAAATAATTGATTTTTTACCTCGGTTAATAAAATAATCAAAGTAAAAGATAAAAAATGAGGTAAATAATGTTACTGAGTAGCGTGCGACGTCGCTCATTGTTGTGTTAGAAGCTGGGCCGATTTCACGTAATACTTCATTTCTAGAGATACATTTGCAAATGACACTGCGAAGTTGCAAACACGAACTTTATAATGATAGAAAAGAAACCTTCCCTAATTTGTACACGAGTACTCCTTTATTCAATGTTTTTAAATCACATGACCAACAAATGATTTATAATATAGTGTTCACATGAAGTCACACATATAAACACGTACAGTCAATTACATAATGTTCAAATATGATAATTAATTAATTAGAAAACCTCAGGCATGAGAATATCTTTACAAGTACATTAATTCAAATAAAAATTGTCCTAGTTCACACATAACAGAAAATACAATAAACTTAATCATCTCGGACAATGATGACCTTGAAGGCGATTGGTACCCTAGCTTCTATCATCTCAAAGAACAAGGTGTCCCCGATGCGTAGGTTGTTTCCCCTAAGGAACTTACCAAAACCCTTTGGGGAAAGAGCCTTCATCTCCCCACTCCCCGTGTAGTCCATATGACAGTCTGTCCAGCAGCACCTCATCACAACGGGGGTCTTCTCAGTCGGTAGGAGTTGTACAAACTCCCATGGGATGTACTAAGTCACAGTAAAAAATATTGATCCGAAATATAAATGTATACACACACACATATATATATACATGTGCAATTGTCTACAAATAAAATTTATTCAACTGCTTTACCAAAGTTGGCGTTTTCCCAATGTTGAGTTGCTTCAAAGTGCAGTCAAAACGTGGGCTATCAATAGCCATTGAATGATGTTCAATGTCAAAGAAAAAAGGCTCTGGGTGTTTCCGTTGTGCAGTGAACTGTACGATAACCGAAAAGTATTAGTTGTTACCAGGTGTGTAGTTGTGTATAATTAAATAGGTGAAATACCTGAAAAATGGTCGATTAGACTATCCTTTGCCAACCATTAGTCCTACATCATATGTGGAAATGTTATGTGCGAAACTATGGTATAAAATGCAATGTGCGACGTCAGACCATCCGTCGCAAGCAGTGGGTTAGTTGGCATGTTGATGCGACCTCACGACCTAGTCGGTCAAAGTGAACAGATGACAAAGCAATAATCGACGTCGCATATTGTGAAAAATGTGTAACTGAATAAATGAATATGCAATGCCACTTTATTATCGCATATACCGAGTTGTGACAGATAAGAGAACGACGTCGCATAATTCATAGGCAGCAACGGCAAAAAAACCCATAAAACCAGAAAAAATGAAGCTTTATACACATCACAATAAAGTTAAACCCTTTGGAAACATGCTGAAACATTGTCAAACCAAATTCTAAAGTAAGAATTAAGAAACATATTCACAAACCATAGATCAAACATTGCAAAGTAATAATTACAAAATATATGTGTAAGGGGATTAAAAAATCCATACCTTTTTCTAAGGGAGAAGAGAAGGGAGAAGGAAGCTAGAGACCGTTGGATTTTGCGGGAAATTTGTGGATGAATGCTTAAAGTGTTCCCCTATTTATACTCGTCTAGTAGTGACATCATTTTAAACCATCTCACTTCGTTGGCGACGTCACATACTAAATCGGTTGGGGCAATATGATGCCGATCATTGACCGACATCAGTTGAAGCTATTGTGTCATCCATCACCTTGTACGACTTCACACCCCACTCAGACCAAGCAAAATGATGTCGACCACTAAGCGACGTCGCAGAATTGTGTGGGCTTAACAATCACAGCTTATCATTACCATATTTGTTTGCAACAACAGTTTTCTAAGAGGGAGAAGGAGTTGCATATGTTGAAAGAGGGAGAGGACCGGAGATACATAAATATGATGAATTCAATAACATTGAATAAAATTAAATAAATAAAATTCTTGATATAAAATTCAAGAACTCCTCCTTAAATTGAAGAAATGTTGTTATGAATTTGAATACATTTGCTTTAAACAAATGTTTTAAAGTCAATAATTAGTCAAATTAGTGGGGAAGAACGGTTAAATTTAAAACTACGGGCCCAACACCATTTACCACTTCAAAAAGTAGCATGTCCCCAATCATGAGTTCCTCCTCATCAAGAAATTTGCCAAAGCCCTTAGGGGTGAGGGTCTTGTACTTCTTGGCCCCCGAGTAGTGCATCTCATATACCTTTCCATTACACCATAGCACGTCGAGCATTTTGTACGGTGGTAGGAGCTCTGAAATGTGGTTTGGGACATACTGATTTATAAACAAAGAACAACATTTAGTAAATATGAAAGTAACTTGTACAGAAACTGCATTGAAAAAAATAATACATCATGTGTAACAAGGGAGGACTTACCAAAATTGGAATGGAACCGAAGTTCGTCCTGGTAAGCGTGTGGACAAAATGTGTAATGACTTCCCCGAATGCAGTCCTGGGATTACGATCCTTATCCAAATCGCTTGGGATCTTCATTTTGATCATTGAAAATTTTAATATTATTCTTAGAAAAAAATAGAAAATGAAGGGAATTTAAATTGAAACAACAAATAACTTACCTCAATCGGGGAACGTCTACTCAAACCAGCACTGTGCGACATGATTCCTGAAATTCAATAAGAATTGGTGAATTTAATCTATTGTGTGGTTTACAAACATTATGTAGCATACATTCATAATGGACGTCGCTGACACATCGACTGCCATCGTTAAAACTGAGGTGGTAATGAATAGACGACGACATTGCATACTGCTAGGGTCTGAGTGAAAAGTGTAACCAATGTCGCTAATGGTTTTTCGTAGAAGAAGTATGACCAACGTGCATACGAGGTCCCATTTAGGAGTCACAGATGCATTCTCACCAGACGAAAACCAGAGCATGGAATAGGTAAAAACAACAAATTATTGCCGATTAACAAACGGGAATTTCAACCCCATATACCTACTACCTAGAGAAAACATCCATGGAAATTTGAATACAAAAAACAAATAATACTATGGAATTTCCACCATATATGCATATAAAATTCAATGACAATTACAAAAAAGAGAGTATATAGGGAATTTAGAGAGAATACCTTTGAGAAGAAAGGGTCAAAGAGTGCAGAAATTCGCCAAGAAGTTGAATGTTTGAAGTGATGTCTAGTGGTGGGATCCATATATGTATATATATATATATATATATTATGAATCATTGTGTATTCTGCCCCTGTCCTGTGAGGTTGAACGTAAGTCTATCTGATCGACAGGGTAGCGTATCATGCGCGACGTCGTGTACTCTACTTGTGGGCCTCAACACATCAGCCCATGAGCATAGGGTAAGGCCTATGACAGTCCAACTGCATATGCGATGTAGCAAGTCCATTGGGAATATAGATTTATGATCAAAATAATACACGTTGACCCCATATTAATGCAAGCCTTATCATTTCGGCCCACTATCATAACAACTGGGCCCGCATTTGACCAAAATAAGCATTACTGACCTTATCAACAGTTACTGGTACATTATATACTACGAATTGACTTATATAAATATCCATGAACTTTATAGACGTCTAGTTTGACAGGATTTGATTTTAACACAACTGGTGAACTTTATTGATGTCTAGCTAGTTTAATGGGAACCACCATATAGAATCACATCAAAGTTTATATTCGTGGTTTTTTAGGAGATAAAAATGTAATAGAACTATGTACATGAATATTTTTAAAGCGATAGCACACAACCTAGAGTAAATTGTAGCACATTACTTACAAGTACACAAGGTGTCATTCAGAAGAACTTGTGGAAGCATATGTTCATTAGTCCTAGTTTTTTTATTACACTCGAATAGTATGAGTTCAAATTTAGATCTAAAACTTACTTTTCGGACTGATCGTAATCAGGTTTTGGACTGTCTGTGTATTTTCTTAAATTTTTCACATAAGTCCCTCTGACAAATTGGGACGACTTGAAATGTTAAACTGGAGATATGCTAAACTGAATCATCAATTAATGACCACAATGTTCCGTTATGGTCATGGACGGATACACCGGGGTAATTGTCTATCGTAACCTTAGTATTCCATTTATACCCCTACGATAAGAGTTATGAGAACGATATTTTCCACTGCATAGAATCGCATGAAATTTCACAATTGTGGTTTTTTAGAGAATAAAACTGTAATAGAATTTTGTCCACGAAGATTTTTAAAGCGATAGCACGTGACCTAGAGTAAATTGTAGCACATTAGTTACAAATACACAAGGTGTCATTCAGAAGAACTTGTGGAAGCATATGTTGATTAGTCCCAGTTTATTTATTACACTTGGATAGTATAAGTTCAACTTTAGATTTGAAACTTTATTTTCCGACTGATCGTAGTCGAGTTTTGGACTGACAGTGTATTTTTCTTGAATTTTGCACATAGGTCCTTCCGAAAAATTGGGAGAACTTGAAATGGTAAACTGGAGATACACTAAACCAAATCATCAATTGATGACCACATTGTTCCATTATGGTCATGGACAGATACACTGGGGTAATCGTCCGTCATTTTTCTTAGTATTCCATTTATACCCCTACGATAAGAGTTATGAGAACGATATTTTCCACCGCATAGAATTGCATGAAATTTCATATTCATGGTTTTTTAGGAATCAAAACTGTAATAGAATTCTGTCCACGAAGATTTTTAAAGCGATAGCACATGACCTAGTGTAAATTGTAGCACATTAGTTACATGTACACAAGGTGTCATTTGGAAGAACTTGTGGAAGCATATATTGATTAGTCCCGGTTTCTTTATTATACTCGAATAGTATAAGTTCGACTTCGGATCTGAAGCTTTCTTTTCGGAATGATCGTAATCAAGTTTTGGACTGACAGTGTATTTTCTTAAATTTTGCACATAGGTCCCTCTGACAAATTGGGAGAACTTGAAATGTTAAACTGGAGATACACAAAACTGAATCATCAATTGATGACCACAATGTTCCATTATGGTCTTTGGCGGATACACCGAGGTAATCACCCGACATTTTTCTTAGTATTTCATTTATACCCCTACGATAAGAGTTATGAGAATGATATTTTCCACCGCATAGAATCGCATGAAATTTCATATTCATGGTTTTTTAGGAAATAAAACTGTAATAGGATTCTGTCCGTGAAGATTTTTAAAGAAATAGCACATGACCTAGAGTAAATTGTAGCACATTACTTACAAGTACACAAGGTGTCATTAAGAAGAACTTGTGGAAGCATATGTTCATTAGTCCCAGTTTTTTTATTACACTCGAATAGTATAAGTTCAACTTCAGACCTGAAACTTTCTTTTCAGACTGATCGTAATCTATTTTTGGACTGACAGTGTATTTTTTTTTAGATTTTGCACATTTGTCCCTCCTACAAATTAGGAGAAATCGATGGTTGACAGTTCTTTATTTTAATATTGACGACAATTCAGTTATGCTTTTCTCATTAATCGTTCGACATAAGGACTGCTCGGTTAACACCCAGGATTTTACCACACATTTTTTAAAATCGACAATGGACAATATGTGTGATGTTGCATGCTTCCCGCATACAACGAAAGTATAATCGAACAAAAGCCGACATTGGTAATTCCAAAAATTTCAGCGGGAATAAAAAATTTGAAGTGAAATTTTGAACAAAAATCCCCCTCCACCCCATTTCAAGTAAATAAAACACATCTCTTACACTCATTTCCCATCAACAACAAAAACCCAACACTTCAAACTAACACACCATCCATTCCATTAACACCTTACAATAATTAAAAACAGCTCATTCAAATTACATTTCTCAAACATCAACAAGATCCAAGGATGGAGCATTTAAAGGTTCAAATTCCTTGAGGTATTTTTCTACCCATTCCATGTTCATCTACAAATTTGGTCATAATCTTATTGAACATGTTTTTTTCTTCATTTATTAAAGATTCTAAAATTTCATAAGTATATGTTGATTTTTTTGCATGTTATATATTGTATGTGATTTTTTCTACAAGATAATGCCATGTTTGTAAAGAGTGAGACATGATGCTAAGATTCGTATGACTATAGAGTATGAATGTGCGACCTCGGTCGCATTGCATTGTTCCATGCGAACTATTACCGAACAAAGGCCGATGTTGCACATGTCAAGGACTTTTTAACAATTCTATGAGTATGGAACCAAGGTCGCTGTTGAGCTATGCTTGTGACGTTTTCTCTAGTTTTTTACTTGGGTAGGGACCAGATTAGATAATTTGAATATGGGATTAATGTTGTCTACGTTTCACTCCATTCTGTGAAATTCTTTTGGGGGCTGCCCTATTCTTACATATATTTTATTTAATATGTATTTGTTGTAACAGGGCCAAAGAGAGTCATCGATGGACTTCCAACATCTAGTCACCTTCACATCCACAATGACGTACAACATGGAAAATGGTGGTTCAATACATTTCATTTTTCAAATTCATATTAACATTTCAATAATGTTGTAAAATGTATTGTATTAGATGATATAGTTTTGTTTCTTTAAACACATCATTCCCATCACACATTAAATGAACACAATTATATTGTTTTATGACATTTAGTCATTTTACTATTTATTGCTTTTTTAATAACATATAATGGCTACCGATGAATGCTAAGTTGTGTCATTGAATATTAAATATTTTAATAATATGTAATGTCTAACCGATGCAAACACGACGTCACATGAACCAGTGCCAAAATGGAACGTGACCAAGGTTGCACCAACCGACTTCGTTCATGGTTACCAATGTCTGTTACATAAAATGATTTCGTACTCATCCAAGTTCCACGTTAGCAAGCAAACGACATGAGTCCCCCACAACGAGCGATGTTGCATTTAATAATGAGCGACATCACCGAATTGTAGACCGAGGTCGACTAAATCGATGTTGCAACATTCGATCGCCAGTCGTCTGCCATCCAACAGCAACTGACGTCGCATTAATGACGTCACAGACTTCGTCTCAAAGAACATCACAAATGTGATCTGTTCAGGGGAAACTTATTCTGTGAAGCGATGTCGCATAATAAAACTACCGACGTCGGTTGAAAACCAAAGCAAAAGGTACTTTTTACCTCGGTTCCGAACCGCGGTAAAAATATCACTTTTTACTCTGGCAGTATTTACCTCGATTATATTAGTACAAAGAACCGGGGCCTGCAAAACTGAGGTAAAATATCCTGTTTGTTGTAGTGTATGGAAATGAATAAGCCAATGTGGAAATGCCCCACTTAAATTTAATATGTAAATTGTTCATATTGGCTAGTGTGTTGATTTTGTGATATTATCTGTGCAGTTGTTCATAAAAAAGCTACTACTTGAATTTTGTGTCATAGCTCTTGGAACTATAGTGGTGTCAACACATACTTTTTGGGTGCAGTCTGCGTGCAAATTTTATAAGTTTGCATACAAATTTTGTAAGTAAATGATAGAAATCCATGTACATTTTACAAATTGATATTTATTGTAACAATGTGCTACAATAGATTATACATGATCAAATTTCAACATTTTCATAATAGACTTATACACATATGGAATTGCAACATTCTCAACAGTAGACTTATGCGTAGTGCATTTGTAACACTTATCAAATCGAAACACTTTTATAATAGACTTATACATGCGCCACTCAATCGCAACACTTTATACAGGCGTTGCAAATAAAGAAGTGTTACAAGTAACAATTAATAGGCCTATCTAGACCGTATTAGTGACCCTTTCTCCAGTTTCTCCTGCTTTCGCACCTGCTTTGTAGACCCCGTACATAATCACCCGAGCTAGCCCGAATGCGAATCCTACGACGTTAACATGCGTTAATTAAATTATAGATATAAATGAATTGAACTGTGTACAGAAACAAGTTTTAATACTTACGGCTATGAAAAAATCATGAGAGAAATTCGTCGAAGAACCAAAAGATGGTGCACAAGGTGAGGCATATAGAGAGCGGAAATGGTATGAATTCTACGCTCTTTGTCGTTATGACTTTCATCTGTGAGTTAAACATGCATACATTAGTCTATCAGCTGCAATTTCAAGGTTGATTTATAAAATGCTAGTAATTAATTACGCACTCATCATAACGATGGGGGAGCCTTGGACTCATACTACGCCATAATTAAGGGCATTATGGTAATGTTAATAATCATAAACAACATTTATTGTTTGGTTCAAAGCACGTATCTCGTGCTTTTTATGGTATAAGTGACTGAAGAAAATTCCCCCAATTAAATTTATTTTATAAACCGTGCATATTGGCCGATGCGATTGAAATAATTTGTGATAATATCTGTACTGGTATCTACCAGAAAGCTGCTTCTTGGCTTCAACATTGTAGCTTTTGGAACTATTGTGGTGTCAACACAAACCTTTTGGGTGTAGTCCACGTGCAAATTTTATAAGTTTGCGTACAAATTTGGTATATGAATGATAAAAATTCATGCACATTTTATAGATTGAGATTTATTGTAATATCTATTTACTCCACTTAAAACATCCTAATTCAAAAAATAATTACTAGACGAGACGTATAAAAATCAAAATTTGTTGTTTGCAATTATGGATCCTTCAAACCATGCGTATAATTATAAATAGGGGTTTTACTTAAAATTAATTCTTGTATGGTTGGATTTGCATTAGTTTTTGACAATATTTTTGGTATGCCCAACCTTTTATACAATTCATAGTTTCAATATTTTTGACACAAACCTTGTACTAAAGTAGTAAATGGCTATATCACACTTCGAACGCAACGACGTAGCAACACTTGCCGGCGTCTTTGGTAGGATAGTCTTTTATTTTAATATTGCTTTTTTTCCTTCCCTATTTATGTATATTCTCATACTCATTTAACTTGAACTTTTTTCCCACAGGTAACATGGTTTCGATTATGGTATAATCTGGCACCAAAAAATATATAGATCCATCCCTATTGTACTCAATCGTACTCTTCAGCGCAATCTTGTACTTATACTATGCCGCGATCAAGGGCGGTATATAATAATTGGCTGTTTGTTCCAATACAGCGTATCTCATGCTTTTTATGTTATATGCAAATGAAGAAGCCAAAGTGTTGAAAAATAGTTTATTTAAGAAATTTTCTGCATACATCTATTTATCAACATTCAATTTGTGTGCAAATTTTATAAATTTACGTACAACTTTATATGTTAATGATAGAAATTTATGCACATTTCATGAATTGAAATGAAAGTCCCCGACGAGTCTTCGGTCGGGTGCAAACAAATTTCTTTCTTAAATTTTTTTTAATAAATCCCCTGAACTTCACATCAGTTTTTAATTTTGACCCAAATTAATAGTATAGGATTTTGACCCCCAAATTTAAAAATATCTTTTTCTATATTTCCACTACCTTACAATTGTTTTTTTATCGTACTGTAAAACGATGTCACAAATAACAAACTCCCACTGTATATATTCCCTCTTATACACAAGAAGGAATACAATTATTTTTCTCTGCATGTTTGATGTGGTATTCCCAGTCAGGGTAGATGGCTTATATTCACCAATTTGTCACTATGAACCTGCAAGAAATATTCCTGAAATGATTTCGGGGAAAGAGCTCTGATGATCAAGTCAATTCCTTTGTTTAAAAATTAGTATTTCTCGGTTTTATCCACTTACCTAAACCAGTGTTGCTCTCCTTTTATTGTAGATTGTTGTCATGGCTCCGCATTACCAGAGTTTTAGACCGTGGGTTACATCGCAGTCGCTATAATCTTGGTTTGTGGCTGGGTCTTGGTCATGATTCCACCTTTCTTGGTTCGTGGCTGAATCCTCTCGGACATAGTTCCGCCTTTCTCAGTTCGTGGTTGGCCTGAGTTCGTCTTTGTTGATTTGTGATTGAACCTTGGGTTAGGCCTAAAGGGAAACGACCTCTAATTCATTGGCTAGGTATACCATAAACCCCTCAGCCATGAAGTTAATAAAATGCGAAGTGATGATTGTGCTTGTAGAATGCGTGTGAATTGTTATTCTGTTTATTCCCTAAATTGTAATAACTTGTTCATTATCACAGCATCTTAAACGACCTTTACGAGGTGTTGCATGTTTCTTGTCTATACCAATGAATTTTTTGACATGTCTATCCTTTGAAATTTGAATTTGAATTTGAAAGTGTAGGCACTGTGACAAGCTTTAGCTGTTGCAATTTTGTCTTTTTGATCAAAGATTTTTTCCACATTATTCACTATATTGTTATGTCTTTTCTCCCTACCATTATCTTTCTTTCCTTATAAGTGCTTTGAATTTGATGCCTTAACTTCATTACTATTCACTGTATCATGCATATTCATGTACCGCCACATTCTCGAATTTCAAAAATGGTAACTTACTCTTTGCAAGACATCTATCATTGCTTTTCTGGCTGATTTAACTCCTCTTGGCTTTCATTGTTGTAAATTAAATTCTGTAATTTATTTGTTTTTCAAGCATCTAAATCCTTCATCTTCTTCTTCTCTTCTTTATTGTTCTTGTGCATCATCGTTGTTCTCCGTCAACTCGTAAGTTTCTCTGTCTTCAATATTCTTTCCATTTCTTAAACATTTCTCGTAATTGTGAATTTGTGCGGTGTCTCCTTTCTAACAATTTTGTTTCTCAATTTTTGTTTGGAATCTTCTAATTGTCTTCTCTGGCGTGCATTATGTATTCCTTTTTTAAACTTTCACCAGAATATACTCCTTGTATTTTGTAATCCATATTAATAGGGTTTTCATCTGAATCTTAGGAGTTATATCTGCCTAAATGTCTACCCCTTTTCTTGTTGATTCTTCCGTAGAGGATGTCCATGTTGACGATGTTAATTCTGACGAGGATTTCGATCCTCCTACCGGTTCTTCTGCTGTTAGTAGCATTCTTTCCGACTACTACTTGAAAATTTTAAAAATTATTTTTCTTTCATGTGTTCGTTTGAAGTTTGAGCTCCAGATAACTCCGAGAGTGTCTGTACTCCTCCTACTGGCTACGTCTCTTGTTATTTATATTACCTTAAATTTGGACTAGCTTTTCCTTTGTCTCAGAACATCATATATTTACTTTTACATTATTGAATTGCATCATCTCAGTTTCATCCTGAGAGTATAGTTATCATTTTGGTTTTCCCCAACGCGTGTGAACAAGCCCATATCCCCCCTTTCGATTGAATTATTCTGTAACTTGTATCAACTTTGCAAGGTAAAAAACTCATCTGATGAATTTACATTTTAACTCATCATTCCTTCCGTCGATATTGTCAGTGGATTTCCTAGTAATTGCAGTGTATAGCTCAAAAAGTTTTTCTATGTAAAACTTGGTGATGAGTGCGAACAAACTCTTCCAATTTGAATTTATAATGTTCCCAAATCCAAACTTCCTAAGATGGGGGTTCGACTTACTGCTGACTCTGAGATTGTTTTAAGACTCAACAAACACTCGATATGTCTTCACCATGCTGATTCTGAGAGTGAATGTGTTTGTTATAGTTTATCTTGTCATTTCACCATGTTATGCTTGCTTTTATTTCGTATTCTTGACACTGCTTTATTATTTCTATGTGCTCATCTGACTTGTGTTGTACACTTAATTGTAGATATGGATCTAGCTGGACTTCCGTTGACAAATTGTTTATTTCTGATGACAAAAACAAAGAGATGAAGGCCACACCCATCCATCTGAACGATACCATTGCTAATGATGTCTCTCAAGAGAACATCATTGAAGTTAATTCTCAATTGATATCTACTAAAGGTAAA
Source organism: Rubia yunnanensis (assembly GCA_037428765.1). NCBI lineage: Eukaryota > Viridiplantae > Streptophyta > Magnoliopsida > Gentianales > Rubiaceae > Rubia > Rubia yunnanensis. The sequence goes on along the minus strand of CM075062.1, from coordinate 30,950,899 downwards.
ACACCTGAAGGGGGAGAGGTGACTATTGATATCACTACTGATGCTTCTAGAGGAAGGATGAGGAAAGGGCGACCTGGTAGTTCATCAACTACCTTAGGGTCTCCTGGGAAAAAGGGGTGCACTAGTCAGTCCCATTCTAAGGCTCCGCCACGAAGCAATAATTTACCGGTAGAAGTAACTATTCCTTCTAATCTCTCCAAATTTTCTCTTCATGAAATGATGGTTGTGATATGTTAGCTAGAAGTTTAAAATAACATTTGTTTGATTTGGTATCCCCCTGTTGTGATGTCTAACTGTCATATTCGCTTGTGCATTTCTCTATAAATGTTATGAGGTTGGTGAGAGTCTTCAACTTGTTAGTGAGTGAGTTGCAAAATTTTCCAAGGAAGATGGTTCGTTCTTGTAAAAGTGTAAGACTAGTGAGAAGAAGTGCGAGGCTATGAAGATCTCTCTCGAAGTTGCTGAGAAACGTGCACAGGCCACATAAGAAGAAGCCAATAGGGTCCATTCTAAGTTGAAGGAGATACAAACTAATGGTCATGCTTCGCCTAGCTACCCCTAAGTTCTGAGTTAATAGAACTAAGAGAGTGGAACTCTACTATAAAGTTGAAGAAATTGTCTTCACTGGCTAAGTCTGAGGCAGTGCTGGAGCAGCAGAAGAGTGCACTTAATGATGGGTTTATTCGTAGGATTTTTTATGGTGAACTTCCTTATGCCCTACTATCACATCTCATCATTCTTCCCTTTTTTCCCTCTATCTCTGAGCTGCGAAGTTGCCAAGTTGATTATATTGAATGCCTCTCATTCGCTTCTCTTGATCCTACACCAACTCCTAACCTAGAGGCTGATGCACATGTGGAGAATTCTGCCCAGGACGCGAACTAGGAAAATTTTGCTCTTGTTGTCTAGAATGTGACTGCTTCTCATAATGATGTTAGTTAATTTTTAGAGATGTGATATGATTTAAAGACTATTTGATCTTTTCTCTGTAATTTATAATGGTATTATTGTGTATGTTCACACTATGTGTATTGCGTTTGATTGGAATTTCATTTTCCTATTCTAATTACATATTTTTCCTTATTCCCTATGAGATTGGAATTGCAAAAAATCCATGAATGCCCGAACGATTGTATGCTGTATAGAAGGGAAATAGATAAAGATCGAGAAACTTGTTGGGTATGTGGTGAGTCTCGGTACAAGTTGAAGAGAGGTGCGATTGCGGTGGGTGTAGAAGTTCCATTGAAATTGAAGAAAAGGAAATCAGTAAAAGTTTTATGGTACCTCCCGATCATTCCCCGTTTGAAGAAGTTGTATGCTTGTAGGGAAGATGCCAATTTGTTGCGTTGGCACGTGGACAGAGACCGATCGGCAGATGATGTCATAAGATATACTTTAGACGGGGAGCAATGGAAGAAAGTCGATGCTATGTACCCTGAGTTTGGCAAGATCTTATGCATTTGAGGTTAAGGTTGTGTATAGACAATATGAATCCTTTTGGTCACATGAGTAGCACACATAGCTCTTAGCATGTTATGTTAGTCATATACAACCTCCTATCTTGGTTGACCATGAAACATAAGTATGTGCTACTATTTTTAATGATATCAGGTCCAAAGAAACCCGGTAATGATATTTATGTATATCTTGATCCTCTAGTGGATGATTTTTTTACTTTGTTTAATGATGGTTTTAGAGTGTTTGATGGGTTGGTTGATGATTTTTTCTTCACTCTTAAAGCGTTGTTATTTTGCAAAATTAATTATTTTTCTGCATAGGAGAATTTGTCTGGGTATTATGTGAAAGGCCACTTTGCCTGTCTAATGTGTGAGAAGGACACCGATTTTTGTCAAAAAAACACGGTTGTAAGACAGTTTACCAGGGGCACACTACCACAGAGGCCCCCCTCTGGCACCAGTTTTTTAACACCGGTTATGAAAACCGGTGCAAATAATGATTTAGCAACGGTTTTTTTTTGTGTGAGCACCGGTTGTAAAACCTGTGTTATTGTGGCACTGGTTGAAAATATTTTTACACCGGTTATTTAAAAAAAACCGGTGTTATTTTTACACCGGTTGGGAAACCGATGCTAGAATTTGTGGAAACCGTTGAGAGTTTAGCACCGGTCAAGAAACCGGTGCTAAAAATGACGACAACCGGTGTTATATTCGCACCGGTTTGAAGACCGGTGCAAAGAATCCTAGAAAACCGGCGTGATGTATGTTTTTGGCACCGGTTATAGGAACTGGTGTTATGGGATGTAGAAACCGGTGCTGAATACATTCGTGGGAAGAGGCGGGAAAACTGGCACCGGTTTTGTGTACTATTGACAAAAACCGGTGCTAAATCGAGCATTTAATGCTCCAAACTTACCCTCTTAAATTAGTTCTGAACTTGAACATCCATTATTAGATGGTAGATTTCTTGGGAAGGTGTGCAATAACTCAAACAAATGAAGACTCATAGAAGTAAGTATTCATTAATTTTTGGGAATTTCAATCAACCAGAACCATAAATGCATGATTGGAGGTAGTTTTTTCATATTTATTATTGGTTTCTCTATGCCTAGCTTATGTTGGTTGAGTATCGATCATGTTGTGGGAGTGTAAATTAATGAGTGTTGATGTGAACATTTTTGTGTTTCTTTAGGTAGGTGGTATATATATTTATATGTTTCCCAAGAACATGCAGTTGATCGATTCGCATACTTATACACGGACATGCATGACACGTTTAGTATTGTGTAGCAAAAAGATCGTGTTCATTGTTCATATTTTTGACCAATTGAAATATGTGTAATGGTGTGTTTTGTCTCGTTTAGATACAACGGATAGAGAATCAGTGTTTGCGTGGAGGGAAAAATGGTTAACTGTCCAAGTGTATGTAGAGGGAGTGGTGAACATATTGCATTTATTGATTTGTTTCTAGATTATACCTTTGGTCGAGAGGAGAGGATACTTTGTCCATGCAAAAGATGCTTGTGTCGTGAATGGTTTGACGATCGTGGGGTTGTTAGATTTCACTTGTTGAAGAACGGATTTGATAGAGGTTACATTGTATGGACATTTCATGGAGAGGTTGAGCAAGGACATGACGGTGGGTTTGACAAGGTAGGTGGAGACAAATGTACAGTTGATGGTATGTTCGATGACATTGTGAGAGATTTTGAGGGAAAGCCTACAATGTTGAGTGTTTTGCTAGACGAGAAAGAGAAGCCATTGTATCCGGGATGTGAAAGTAAGGATACCGTAATCTCTTTTTTGATGGAGGTTTTCAATTTGAAAGCTACAAGTTCTTGGAGTGATGCAAGTGTGAATTCACTACTGAAGATTCTGAAGGATAAGTTCCCGGAAGGGAATGGAATTCCAAAAAACTATTACGAGGCCAAGAAAATATTGTGTCCACTTGGTTTGGAATACAAGAAAATACACTCATGTCCAAATGATTGTGTTTTGTATGACGGTGATTTGATAGATGCGGTTGAATGTCCCGTGTGCAAAAATGCAAGATATAAGGGTGTGACTAATGATGTTGATGGGTGTTTGGCTAAGAAGAAGAATAAGGTCCCATTGAAGTGTATGTGGTATCTTCCTATAATTCCTAGGTTGAAGAGGTTATTCGGGAGTTCAGAAGATGCGAAGAACTTGCGATGGCATGGAGAGCGGGAAAGACTAAATGACGACAAGATAAGACATCCGGCGGATGGCGAACAATGGAGAAATTTTGACAAGCGATATCCTTCCTTTGCTTCGGAGGTTAGAAATCTCCGCCTTGCATTGTGTACTGATGGGATGAATCGATTTGGTAATATGTCATCGAAGCATAGTTCGTGGCCCGTGATGTTGGTTATATATAATTTGCCCCCATATTTATGCATGAAACGTAAATATGTTATGATGCCTATTTTAATCTCAGGTCCTAGACAACTTGGGAATGAGGTTGATGTGTATTTGAGACCATTGATAGAAGATTTGAAGATATTGTGGGAAGATAAAGGGGTGTTGGTATTTGATGACCATATGAATGAGGGGTTTCAACTGCGGGTCATGCTTTTTTGCACGATCGATGATTTTCCGGCCTACGGAAATTTGTCTGGGTACGTTGTGAAGGGGCACAATGAATGTCCTATTTGTGAGGAGAAGACTGAATTCAAACAGCTAAGACATGGAAGAAAGACAGTGTATCTTGGCCATAGAAAATGGCTCAACGGTAACCATAAATACCGGGGTGATGTGGTCAATTTTGTTGGCGGGAATGAACTAAGGAAATCCCCTACACCACTAACTAGTGTGCAGATTCACAACAAGGTTAAGAAATTACGAGTGGTGTTGGGAAAGTACAAAGGCAAGGACAAAATAAATTGTGGTGGGCCATGGAAGAAAAGGTCAATATTTTTTTATCTACCATACTGGGAGCATCTTGAGGTTAGGTATTTCCTAGACGTGATGCATATTGAGAAAAATGTTTGTGAAAGTTTGATAGGCACTCTCTTGAATATTCCTTGGAAGACGAAAGATTATTTGAATGCCCGGTTGGACTTGGTTGATTTGGGAATCAGAAATGACCTCGCCCCAAAAGTGAAGGGTAAGAGGACGTACTTGCCCCCTGCACCTTGTACCTTGTCTAAGGAGGAGATAATCTCAGTTTGTGATAGTTTGAAATCAGTGAAGGTCCCCATTGGTTATTCATCGAACGTGAGTCGGGTAGTTACGAAGGATTGTCAGATGGCGGGGTTGAAATCTCATGATTGTCATGTTTTGATGTGACAACTTTTACCTATTGCTATTCGTGGGGGTAATGGAGGCCGACATAAGGCACTCAATCACTAGACTTTGTATATTTTTTGCCTCTATATGCCGGAAGTCTATTGACTGGGACCATCTGGATGTTCTACAAAAAGATGTTGTTGTTGTGCTATGCAAGTTGGAAATGTATTTTCCTCCATCCTTTTTTGATATAATGGTTCACTTGGTCGTCCATCTAGTGCGGGAGGTAAAGATATGCAGTCCAGTTGGCATGCGTTGGATGTATCCATTCGAGCGTCACATGAAAGTCTTCAAGGGGTACGTGAAATGTATGAGTCGGCCGGAAGCTAGTATTGTTGAGAGGTATGTTACCGAAGAAGTGATTGAATTTTTCTCTTCCTATTTGCAGGGACACAGAAAATTTGGGGTGCCCCTGAATCGACATATTGGGAGGAAAGGGGCAAGCCGAGGTCGAGGGGAACGTTATTTACTCCATTGAATAGTGATCTGATGTCAGTTCATTTGTATGTGTTGAGAAATTGTTTGGAGACTACTGCTTATGTGACTGAGCACCTTAATTCGATAACCAGAGTGTCATCCCACATGGCCCCCTAATAAAGTCCAGTTGGAGCACAATGACAAGTTTGTGAATTGGCTATATGACCGATGCAATGTTGCTGATTACGACCCAAAAATTAGGGCATTTGCGAGAAAGCCTAACTGCACGGTTTTGAGGTATTCCGGATATGACATCAATGGTTTTTCTTTCGCTACTAGGGACCAAGATTTGAAGAGCACGACACAAAATAGTGGGGTATACATAGAGTCGGAGACTATGTGGCAAGCAAGTAAGATAGACAAAAAACCAGTCGTAGCTGTGATGTCGTTCTATGGTGTTATTGATGAGATTTGGGAGGTTGACTATGGAGAATTCAAGATTCCGGTATTCAAGTGCCAATGGTATGATAACACAACTGGGGTTCGAACTGATGATCCAATGGGATTTACCCTTGTTGACCCAACTCATGTAGCATATGAAAATGATCAGTTTATTTTGGCCGAACAAGCAAGACAAGTTTTCTACATAAATGACCCGTCCAATGTAGGTTGGTCTGTTGTGGTACAAGGTAGGAAATTCTCTTTCCGCGATGAAATTTATTTTGAGATTACAAGTGAAAGGTTAGAGTTCCCCTCTATTTCCCCTCTACCTAGTGACAACGGGATTGAGGTGGGAGCCATACGGAGGAAACACAAAGATGGCATTTGGATAGATGACGATGGCTGAGAACTTTGAGACAGTCAATCCAAGAAGATGAAGTTGGTTGTAGACTAGGGGGGGGTTGAGCATCGATGTCGAAGTTAAAATTGATTTACTTCTTGCACTTTGTTGGGTTTTGTTGCCCCTGGCAACTAATGTAAGAATATCTCCCAATTTGTTGCCATTTCGAGCAGTTCTGTCCGCTGCAGCGTACTCCAGCGGTTTGGGTAAAGGCTGTTAAAAAAGTGGACAATTATTCCTATGATAGGTTCTGCCAGCTGCAGCGCGCTGCAGCCCTACTGGTTCAGCGCGTCGCAGTAATTTTTCTCAGGTAGGAACCTGATAGGAATTGGTCATGCAGTTCGTTTAAGACAACAACACAAATACGTTATGTGGCCTGAAAGCTACCATTCCAAAATCCAAAGAAAAAACAGTACCAACAAAGTAGCAATGTATGTTTCAGAAGCAACAAATGTATGATCCCCACATCCAAATTAAACTAGCAACTGAAAAAACTTGATAATACACAGATGTGAGGTCACTGTGGGCAGTCATTTCCTGCGCGCCCTCTTCTCCACCGTGTTGGGCCTTGGCGAATCAAAGGTAGGGATTGGACCCAATTCATTGATTCTCTCGCCACACATGGCTGTGAGGATCTTCCCAACCTGCGATGTCCAGCACACCAAATGATCCACCTTTATTTGCAAAGCTGCCAAGTCCCCATCTGAGTTCTCATTCGATGATTTACTTGTTGCCGCCCTCGATGACTCAGCAACGTTCTTCTTCTTGGAGAATATGAGAGGGTTTATGGGGAGCTTTGGAATCATTGTGACATCATCATCTTTGTATCTGCAACCTGCTTCCACGCATATTGCAGTGATGAGTGAGGACAAGCCTATGCAGTTATGGGCATTGACACAATCCTAGATGTATGCCATTATTGTACTCACAACATCCAGGTTCATGTTCTTCTTTATCTTGTACAGCAGTAGCATACGGGACCGATGAACCTCGCTATTCAATTTCACGGGGAGTAGCCGGGCAGCTATGAAACTGTACCACATGTTCATGTCCTCAGTCAAGTACTTTTTCTCTATGATGGACCATTCTTGTGGTAGATTCTGAATTACTACATCGCTGTCATCACAGATTGCTGTGATGATGTCTTCCCATGAAGCTTGATCAACTGCGGTGTCAGCGGCTTCGTACAAGCTTGCGGGCTTTGGTGGGATCTTGTAGAACGTGTTGATCAAATCCGAAGACAACTCGACCAACTGACCATGGAGAAAAATAGTTGCTGAATTCTTGTACTTCATGAGTGACAGGAATTCACACGCCATGGTCTGGTTTGCCCGCGACGGTTGTGCGATGAGGCCTTCCCAGCCGTGCTCCTTCACATAGTTCCTGAAGGGCTTTTCCAGCCTTAACCCTCTCTCAAGGATGAGGCCCCTCAAGATGAAGTCCTTGTAGACGGTTGTATGCTCAGTGCAGTCCGCCTCTGCGGCTGGTATGGGCTCAGTCGACAGAACAATCTGAGTCCCGTGCTCGCCGTCCTCCCCCTCCACCACTCTTGGCTTTTTCCTGGGGTTTTGGGTGTTGTTCTTTTGCTTGCTTGCACCTTTTTTGGGGGCCATGTCTGTTACACGAAATGTATTAACGACAGCCACAACGGAAAATGGTAAATAATACACAGTCACAAAGGGAAATAATACAGACTCAACTTATTCTAAATTAAGCATTCCTTCTTGTAGGCTGAATATGGAATAATGTTTACTCACACTTAATCCCAATTTTTGTTAATATTAATAGAAGCAAAAGAATTGAACTAGATGGACATTCTATAAATCTTGGGACGAATCAATGGGCCATCCAGAATCACATGTCATGCACAAAAGTCAGGGTATGCTCAAAAGTATTCACCAATACTGAAAACAAGAGCAGAATGATGGCATTGATGGTGTGAGGCATTATGATGAAATCAACCTGTGAGCAAGAAAAAATATCATGAACAGTCAGGTGATGCAAAAAATTATCATATCATATCGGAGCACGGGTTGTGCCATCCAGAATCACATATCATGAACAATCAGGTTACGTACAAAATTGTTCACCAATGCCGAAAACATGAGCACAATGAGGGCATTGACACAATGAGGCATCATCATGAAATCAACCCATGAGGAAGAAAAAATTTCTTGGCACAACCCTCAGGAAAATAATCTCCTTACCTAATTGGGAGTACGGGTTGTTGACGGTGTTTGGTGTACAGTCGATGATGGTCGAACACTGCTTGGCCGATGAAGGGGCGGCTGGAAAAGTGGACGGTGGAAGGAGCCGGTAAGGCGTGGGGAGCAGGACACAGTGGAGGTAGCAGGGGACGGCGCCGTGAGAGAAGAGGACGGTGGAGGGAACAGGGGTCATCGGAGGAAGGGGCTTGGGAACGGCGGAGGAGGGGGCTTCGGAATGGTGTAGGATGGGGCTTGGGAACGGCGGAGGATGGTGTTTGGGAACGGCGGAGGAATGGCCTTGGGAACGGTGGATGGAGGTGATGGAAGAGGAGAGGTTGTGGGAGAAATACTAATACACAAACAAACACCTTATACTGATTGGGCTGCAGTTTACATTTGTTTTGGGCTGAATGTTGGGCCAGTAGAATATTAAGTTTTAGACTCGAGGGGTTGATGGTCAAGTGCTTGCTGGCTCTAGGGCATCCAGTGCTCGAGGGCATACAGGCTCGAGGGGATCCAGGCTTGAGGGCATCCACTACTCGCTGGCATCCAGGTTTGAGGGCATCCACGCTCGAGGGCATCCAGGTTCGAGGGGATCCACGCTCGAGGGGATCCACGCTCGAGGGCATCTAGGCTCGAGGGCATCCACTGCTCGCTGGCTACCAGGTTCGAGGGCATCCACGCTCGAGGGTATCCAGGCTCGAGGGGATTCACGCTAGAGGGCTTCCACGCTCGAGGGAATCCACTACTCACTGGCATCCAGGTTCGAGGGCATCCAGGCTCGAGGGCATCTAGGCTCGAGGGCATCTAGGCTCGAGGGCATCCAGGCTCGAGGGCATCCACGCTCGAGGGCATCCACGCTCGAGGGTATCCACGCTCGAGGGGATCCAGGCTCGAGGGCATCCAGGCTCAAGGGCATCCAGGCTCGAGGGCATCCAGTGCTCGCTGGCATCCAGGCTCGAGGGCATCCAGGCTCGAGGGCATATGGTGCTCGGGGGCATCCAGTGCTCGAAGGCATTCTGGGCTCGAGGGTATTCTGGGCTCGAGGGCATTCTCGGCTCGAGGGCATCCAGGCTCGAGGGCATATGGTGCTCGGGGGCATCCAGTGCTTGAGGGCATTCTGGGCTCGAGGGTATTCTAGGCTCGAGGGCATTCTCGGCTCGAGGACATCCAGGCTTGAGGGCTCCATCGATTGAGTGCTCGAGGACTCTAGTGCTCGAGGACTCTAGGGCTCGAGGGCTCCAAGCTCGAGTGCTCAATGCTAGAAACTGGGAATCCGCCATTTGAAAGCACTAATGAGACTGTGAAAAATGGTAGCCATCGTGGAAGAGCAGCAAAAATAGAGGAAAGATCAGCAGTATCAATCTTATTTAAAGGCTTACCTGTGGATTCTAATATAAGGTGTATGAATAATATCCATATAGATTAAGCCGTTAGTATGTGCCGGAATGCGGGTTATATGCAAAGGAGAAACCATCGTAGAGGATGCTTCATATTTCGCTATGGCATCCGCAACTGAGTTACAATCTCTATATGTGTGCTTCAGGGTAGCATGGGACAAAAGAGTGTGAACTCGGAAAACTAGAGGGTATAGGGTCCATTTGGAAAGTGGAGGATCATAAATCATATAAACTGCCTATAGCGAGTCAGATTCAATATTGAGGTTGGGATATCCGTCCAGACAGATCTGCCAGGCCATTAGAATTGCCTTAACTTCAGCTTCCAGTGGAAATATGGTTGTTATGGTCTCTGATCTAATCAGGATTGGTAAACCTTGGCGATTGCTAGCAACTAAGCCAATTGAAACAGAGGAATTAGACCAAGATGCATCCACTGTAACCCTGATGAAACTGTGATCTGGATATTCCTAGTATACTGTGGAAATAGTTGGCTTCGAATGGGGTCTGGGGGGAAACAACAAAGAAGGGAACATGAAACCTTCGGGGAGAGGAGGTAATGGAAAGGTAGAGTGTATCTGTGATATCCTTGCTAATATGGGAGATGGTAAAAGGTGTGCCATAAAAAAAATAAGCATTCCTAGCCTTCTATAAAGCCCAACAGATCACAGAATGAATAAGATGACATAGCATTCTCTGCTATCCAGTAAGGTCACTACAGTTCAGAAAATGGAAAAAGTATCCACTGTATTATGCACATTCCGCTGTATTAAGCAGTTTCCAGGTGAAGATAGAAATCTTCTTAGGTAACATTACATTCCATATGAGCTTAGTATCTGCGAAATTACCCGATTCATGGTCATATGAACAATATAATATTGTCATATGTTATATGGTTAGATTCGTCGTAACACTAAGTTTATGAAAAGTAACCTTTTGCATGCCTTCGTTATACGTGCTTAAACCTATTAGCGGTGGAAGTCTCTCGCACACTATTTATTTTGGGACGGAGGGAGTATCAGATTTGAAAGATTTTACGATCTTTTCCAAGTCCTGGGGAATATAATACATATCCCTCCCATTCGTATGGATTATTGTTTTTAAATTAAAGAAATAAAAATTATAAGACACCAAAATGTGCCAACAAAGCTGCATTTTCATTCCCTCCAAAAGTTGCCCTTTTCCCTCCATATCCTTAACCCTCTGTTTCCGTACTCTTCCCTCCCCACCACATCGAACCGAGTTCTTTCCACCCACCACATCTCTAATCCCAAGTTCCCCCTCTTCCCCCCATAACCCCGTGTAGATTTCCCCCAAAAATAGTTTCCCTCCCTTCACCATTTATGTCGGGCTTCAACCTCCCAATCCTGGTCGCCAACCAAATACCCCAATTTTATCGACACTCTACTCCACAAATTTCGTACCCAGCTCGTACCCAGCTCGGAATGTTCACATGGGAGGGGGTAACCAAGACGGCCGGCTGTTGACGGAAAAAGGTAACACCCATTGGTAGTTTCCATCTTTCCCGGGTTTAATGAGTAGCTATATTTTGGTTGGTCTCTTTGTGTGTGAGTTTGTGTTGTTGTTTCTTGTTAAACTATTGTGGGTGTTGTTTCATGCTCATACATGATATGCTTGCTTGTAATGTCATAATTTTTGCCTACCCACGTGCCCCCTACACGAATTTTTTGAAGTCGGTTGGATTGTCGTGAAATCCGCAAAGAGCAGTGTTGGATTAATGTTTTGCTTGTGTTTCATTTACTGATAGAAAAGATTCAATGGCACCGCCGAGGAAGAAATTGTTTGTCTCCGGTGGTAGACAAACTGTTGCCCATGAATGTTTTACCCCTCCAAAGGATGCCAACTGTGACGACATTAGCGAGGAAGGGGCTGATGCACATAAATATTTCTTGGGGTCAGAGAAGTCGGGAGATGCAGAAGAAACTATGGTAAAAGAAGACATGAGTGGGAGCTTCGACAAGTTTGAGATTGGAGAGTATTGCAAGCGCAGAGGTACAACAACGTGCAAGTCCGTGTTGCTGGCAAAATAAAAGAAGCCTCTTAAAATATTCTTCGATGATAACTTCGAACCCCTAGTTATGCACAGTCGATGGTCGATGTATGTTGGCTATGCCTTCCGCCGAAGAATCCGCTTCGGGACGTGGCATAATTGGAGATCAGTTCCAGACCATGTGAAGAAGGATGCATGGGAAGACATTCTTGTAAGTGTGTTCTAATCCTCCATTGTTCATGTCAACTTCATTACATGTCGCACTAACATGATGTCTCCTTATACTCCAGATTAGCTGGGATATACAAACGAAAATGACTTTCAATGAGATGAATAAGTTCCGCAATAAATGGACAATTTATGCAGGAGAAAAGTGGAGGAATTGGAAGACTAAGGTGGCGAACAAGTACATTGTGCAAAAAAAACCGGGCTCTTGTGCATGGAGAGACTATCGGTGGATGGACAAAAATCAGTGGGAGCTGTTTGTGAAACACAGGTCAACCCCTGAATTCAAGGTAATTCCTTCAATCTTTTTTCCCCTAGTCACTACCATGACGGCTGTTTACATACTGATGTCCAAACAGGTGGTAAGTGATGCAGTAAAATTAAGCACCTCACAAAAGGACTACATCCATCACTCGGGGAGTGGAGGGAACCATAGGGTTGCAGTAGAACTCGAGAAGAGGAAAAGAAACACTACAATTGAAGCACTTCTGGATGAAGGTCAGAGTGTGGAAGAAGCAGAGGCTTTAGTTCAAAGCATGGATTTCAAACAGGACCACTCGGAAGTGTTCCTTGTAGCAAACTGGGACAAGAAATTATCAACCTACACCAACGACTCCATGCGAAGAGCAGCCCCCACTATTGTGAGCATAATTCATAAATGAATCTATCTCTATTGATATTCTTTGATGTTATCCCGATCAAATGGTTTATATTTTCTTTGTTTCTTAGCAAAACCTTTTGGATAAGAAGCAAAAGGGAGATTTGGTTATACATAGAAAAGAAGATATTCTAGTTCAAGCAACGGGTAGGAAGGATCACGGGGGTCATTGGAGAGGTTTCTCCGTAACCTCTAAGGTGAACGAGGCCCTACCACATATGATTGTCACCCGTTACGCATCCAGTCGATGTGGGAGCACAAAACCTTCTGAGGAAATTTCAAATTCAAACAAACAACCAACAGATGTCATTGAGCTCAGGGAAACATTTGTTGCTTTACTTGAGGCCCAAACAAATTGGCTAGCTGGGCAATTGGGTAAAGTTATTCCCCCACACTTGGATGCCCGTAATTTCCTGGCTGCATCTTCCACCCCCACGACCAAGGACAATCGGGTATTCATTCCTTTAGCATCGGGATGTAGTGACCCACAAGGAACTGCAGCGAATGACAAGGTAGTCCAAACCGTGAACTACAATCGTATATGTTCCTTTCTTGCTATGTGATTTGTAGTATATGGATTTCCATTTCCTAATTTGGATTGATGTTGTGGGGATACAGTTCGTTGTTGATGAACGCTGGAAGCTGCAGTGTGCTGTAGCTCTCACTCTCAGCTGGGCACTGAAAGCTGAAGCGCGTGGCAGTCTTCAGCAGCTACATGTACAGTTCATTACTTCTTATAATCTATCGCTTGCACTTCCGACTTTAATAGTTTTCCTGCAATAGAGAATACTTAGTTATTGCCCGACCCATGTATTTACCCAATCTCTAAGTTCATCTCTCAGAGAGGAAAAAAATGCTGCCTATATGTTTTAAACCATCACGGAGAGAGGGAGGTAGCTGCATTCGGTATATTCTTTCCGAAGGAAGTGGAAACTGACTTACCCATCAAGTGGGAGCGGGTAAATCTAAAAGGACCTGTGATCATACCAAAGGCACCTTTGTCGATTGAACACAGAGAATTTGAGTTCGTCATTAAGGCCATCGGGTATAACATTCTATGGCCGAGGAAGCTGATAAGTGTCATAGAGCAACAGGATGATGAGGTGTGATAATTGTATTCTTCTTCTCATCGGTGCTCATACATATCTTTCTTGCTAATACAATGACATGATATGTTATTCATATTCTTACGTAGGAGAGCAAGCAGCAACCGCCTCTGCAGGAAATGGTGGTCGACGAAATTGGAAGTCCTCAAACAAACCTCACACCAGTGGCTAAGGAAGATACTCCTTCGGGAGAGGTGGCCGCTCGATCGGTAAAAGGAGAGGTACATACCTCCATACTATTTCATTCCTACTGATTTTCTATCTACGCATCATTAACATTTTACCCATTAGCAACTACCAAAAGAAAAAACTACATCACCGGAGAATGGGCAACGAAATCCTCCCTCGTCGATTTCTCCCAAACACATATTTGTGAGAACTCATTTCAGCCTTTACATTACCATCCACTACTGAATTACATAAAAATACTGTTCAACTAACATTATTAGATTCTGAATGTAATGATTAGGGAGCCATGGAAAACCAAGAATGCATCGCTGCTGTTCACCAGATTAATGATGCTTTACGGCTATCTGCACAAATATGTGGACCAGACAAAATATTCCGCATCAATTTCAGCGCAAAGGTGTTCGGATCAGAAGAAGTCTATGCAGCCATATTCACTGACAAGATACGACTGTTCATGAATAGCTTGGACGCAGATGATGGAATGGAGTGGATCAGTGGGTGCCAACTTGATATATGGGCATCGTAAGAAGTGCATGCTTTCATTATTCATAGATACAAGTATCATTATATTTGCTTCACTAACCATATTAATTTGCAAGATACCTCTGCGATGGGGTGGTACGTGGAGGCCACGTCCAGTTTATTCCTGCCTCTTCGAACTCAATGGCTCAGAAGGCAAATCAAAGGGTGGAATTGACTGCGGACGAGGTTTCGGCTGTCATGTGCCGCACTGAAGCGAGGATGTACATCTTCCCATAGAATCGAGAGTAAGTTCCATTCGTTTTCCGAGTAGCTAGACCCGGCCACATGGAAGCGAAAGCAACCGTGTGTTGTGATTTTATTTTAAGAATCTTAAGTACTTTTGTTTTTCCCTTTTTCCCATAGGGGCCATTGGTTTTTTCTTATCTTCGTACCAGAAATCGATCAAGTATATTGCATCGACTCAATAACTGGGGGAATTTCCAAACGAAATAGGTCATGCCTTAAAATGATTCATTTGTAAGTGGAACACATTCGTTTCTTTCCTTCAGCTTCGATGTTTTTCAAAAAAGGTTGTTCTCGTAATTGTGTTCATGTACGTTTCGCACTCTCTTGGCTCAATTATTTACAATTACTGTTACTCAGTATATTATCATTTATTGTGTGAACCCCAATTTCTGAAAATAATATTCCTCATGTTGACAAAAATAGGTTTCCATCTATTGTAGGATTGCAACAAAATATCGACGGTCCAATTCCAAACAAAATAGGGCCTACCCTTCCAACTACACTTGGGATATCATAAGCATCAGTGTACGTATCATCTCATACCTTCATATTTCACGTGTCATTTTCATCTTAGTAATCGGTTCAACAAATTGTCTTTTCCATCATCAGCACAAGATACAAAGTAGTACTTGGGAGTGCGGGTACCATTGCATGTATTACATGGAAAAAATTGTCAGGCACGTACATGTCATTGACATTATTCCGGTACATTTTTCTATATTTCTTCTATTTATTCGTTATCCTCACATTTACATCCTTCTCTTAACATGTCATTTAATGCATTGTTTCAGCAATTCCCAGAAGATTACACTCCACTGGGGAGGGATGAATGACAGAGTATTGCTGTGAAATGGGTTTGTATTTTTGCAAAAAATACTCTGCCAAATTGCATAGCTCAATTGAATATCATACAAGGACTAGCACAAATCATCGGATAGTGGTTAGTATTATCTGTTACAAGAAAGGTAATTGACTATCTCATCTGATACTCGCCCACTTCGATGTTGCGGGGGGTTTCAGTATCTTAGGACACTACGAAACACTTCCTGCTCTTCTTTTGCTAGTCATATATTATACTTCATCGGATTCAATCCTTTCTTCAACCTACTTTCTTGCCTATGCATCATCGTGTCTCCGAATTTGTTCAATTTGTCTTTGTGCACCATTCTGGTACTACGCATAACAAATATTGGGTACCATGCCTGGAAAAAAAGGAACTGGCTGTGAGAAGATGAACGTTGCAGCACACCGCAGCTTACAGTGAGCACAATAATTACTCACGCTTCTAACACCGGTTACTTTCGAATAGAGAGCCGGTGCTAATATTAAACGGTACAAAATTAACGCTTGTAGAACCGCTTTCAAAACCGCCACTACAAAAAAGGCGTGATCATAACCGGTGCTAACATATACTTCATTGCACCGGTTTTCAGACGGGTGCAAAATTTAACCGTTGCAACAAATAAACAACTCTAGCACCGGTTTTTTTATCGGTGCTAACATATAACCGGTGCAATAAAACTATTTTTTATCACCAGTTCCCAAACCGTTGCTAAACTATAACCGGTGCAATTTGTTTTTCTGTCACCGGTTTAAAAATCGGTGCTACCTACAAACCGGTGTTAGATATAAAGATTTAACACCGGTTCCCAAACCGTTGCTACACTATATAACCGGTGCAATTTATTTTTCTGTCACCAGTCTAAAAACCGGTGCTACCTACAAACCTGTGTGAGATCTAAAGATTTAACACCGGTTCCATAACCGGTGCTAACAAATCTGGTGCGACAAAATTTTGTTTATCACTGGTGCTATAACCGGTGCTACAATTACAAAATCTACACCGGTTTTTTCTAGCACCGGTTACAAAAAACTGGTGCTAATATGGTACATTATAGCACCGGTAACTTAAACCGGTGCAAAATATAACCGGTGCTAATAAAATAAATTTAGCATCGGTTTCGTTTCAACCGGTGATAACGTAGCATCGCTTACTTAGGCACCGTTTTTTTAGCCACTAAAAAAACGGTGCTAGGAACCAAAACAACTGGTGCCAGAGGTGTCTTCGCGTGGTAGTGGCACATTCCATTTCTTCTCCAAGGGAAACCCATGGCGATTGGCCCAAAAATGGTTCATTGGGAAAATAGATGCACAAGTTACAATGGTGCCATGGTTAGGTACACATATTTATGAGAGTGTTAAGAATTTTTCCAATGACTTTAGGAAGAAGAAAAGAAAAGCTTCCGTTCAAGGAAGTTGGAAAAATGCTCAATCTTCTTCAAGCTACCACATTGGGAGCATTTGGAAGTTAGACATTGTCTTGATGTCATGCACATCAACAAGAATGCTTGTGATTCTTTGGTTGGGACATTGTTAAATACACCTGGGAAAACAAAGGATGAATTGAAGGCTAGGCTAGATTTGATTGAGCTGGGTATTTGGAATAATCTTTCACCAGTGATTATGGGTGGCGATTGTTATTTGCCCATTGATCGTTATTCAATGTCACAATTGGAGAAGAATTTTTTTTGTGAGACCCTTAGTAGTGTGATAGTGCATGGTGCATACTCTTCCAGCATAAGAAGTTGTGTGTCTGTTGAGGAGTTGAGGTTGGGTGGGTTGAAGTCACACGATTGTCACAACCTAATGTAAGAATTAAAGGTCATTTCCATTTGTTCTTCATTGCCTTCCCACGTAAGATTATGCATTACAAAACTCTATTTTTTTTCAAATCTATTTGTTGCAAAAGTATTAGTATATTGAAGTTGGATTGGTTGTAAGTTATGATTGTTGAAGTTCTGTACCCTATGGAAATGCTTTGCCCTCTCTCTTTTTTTGACATTATGGTTCACTTTATTTTCCATTTGGTGTGTTAGATAAAGCAATGTGATCCAACATTTCTAATATGGATGTACCTGTTTGAGAGGTACATGAAAATATCCATGCACTTTGTGAAAAATTGGTATAGGCCTAATGCTAGTATTGTGCAATGATATGTGACAAAAGAGGCCATTGAGTTTTATAGTGATTATATGAAGCAAGTTGAATATGTTGGGGTTCCAATCGGTGGACATAAAGGGAGGATGGAAGGTTTAGGGGTTAGATAGGGAACATTATTTAGCCCTGCCACCTAACTTTATGTTCTCCTCAACCACCAAGATGTGGTTCCGTACATCAAGATTCATATAGATGCCATACAAGTGAAGCACCCTAATTTCAATGAGGCTTAGGTACTTCAATTGCACACTTCGACATTTGCACCATGGTTACTGGAACACGTGCATATCGGCGAACATCCAACGACAGTTAAATTCTTGGCTCAAAAACAATTGGGGACCATTCTTTCCTACATAGGCTATGACATCAATGGTTTTACATTTGTGACAAAATCAATGGATGATAAGATTGTCACACAAAACAGTGGAGTGTCTCTTGTCTCCGAAGCATTGCATGTTGGAAGTGGCGGTGATGAAAATCCTATGTATGCTCTAAAGTGCTACTTTGGCATGATCTCTGAAATTTGGGAAATTGACTATGTCAGTATGTGCATCCCTGTTTTTAAACGTCAGTGGGTCAATATTTACAATGGACAGTGCATCAAGGACTTAAGCTTCACCCTTGTCGATAGAAGTCGGGTTGGAAGGAAGAACGATCCTTTCATATTGGCGTATCAAGCGCACAAATTTTTTTATGTGAGGGATCCTGTTGATCCTAGGTGGGAGATTGTTGCTAAAGGGAAACAAGCTTTGGTAGAAGAAAATGAGTCAGAGGAAGTAATTAGATTGGATTTCATACTGTGAGTTGTGGGTCTGAAGAAGTCATGTTGCTCGAGGAGGATGATCAGAGTCTTCAAAGTTTCCTAGGGCGTAGTAACCATGATGAAGGGATGTGGATCGACGGTAAGGGGAAGATCACACGTAGGAAGCATAAGTAAAAAAAGGTGGTGATCAAGAAAAGGAAGCATAAGTAGTAACTTAGTGATTAACAAGTCCTTTTAAAATTGTTGAATCATTCGATAAATTCATAAGTTGAAGTAACATGAACAAATACTTGAATGATAAAAATTTAGAAATCATAATAATTTAGTACTGGGAAAGTAGAAATCATTCGACGATTTCAAATACCAGAATCATCAAAATGCCACAATAAAGTCAAATCAAATCAACCTAATCAAGTGTATAAATCTCATTCTTCAATATACTTAATGTCGGCAGTTGAAGTCGATTGGTTGATTTGCTGTTGAGAGCTTGAAGCAAGATGTCGCTCATAAGTTGGCTGAGACTTTTCCATGAACCAAAATTTTGCCTTCATAGCATAAAATTCCTTGTGCATCCATTTGTAGCAGTCTTTGAAGTATGTAAAATGACCAAGAGATTAATTATGTAAACAGTGAGTTAAAGATAAACAACATATTAAACAAATGGTTCTAAATAGGATTGTTTACTAACCTTCCTCAATACGTGGCCTCATGCTCGGCTCTGCTCCCCCCTCAGGCTTATGATACAACTTCCTATCAATCAACATCCAACCCTTGTTCTCAAAGTAAGTCTTGTAATAATACTTCAGGGCTTTTTTCTCACCTTCTATAGTCAACCCCTCAACGCTTCTTAAAATGCTAGTAATTAAACTCCCATAAGGAAGACGAGTTAAAACCTTAGATGACATTGAAAAATACGACATATGCCTAAAAATGAATGCCCCAGGGTTGATATTCCTACCCTCTATGATTAAATAGAATATCATGAGGGTTGCATAATTAGGCTCGGTCAAGTGTGTGCCCAAGGGGACCAAACTCCTATTAATGATCTCATATGTAATACGTTGGTCCATGGGCAAAGGTTTTAGATTGAAGGTCTTGGGTTTTCCTACACTCAACCTCTCATGCCCAAAGTACCTCACACTACACTCAACCGGGTCAATGTATGGAGGGTCAACTTCTGGAGGCCATTTCTCACAATGGTAGCAATCTTTAACGGACCATCGGGATTCTCCGGATAAACATTTTCTGGGTGCAAGTATGGGAAATCTATTACCTTATTAACAATCCATTTGCTAAGTGGGATTTCAATACCCCCAACCCTGGTAGCATAATCCTCATTCCTAATTTCTCGTAAATTAGCATAAAATTGGCAAACCAAATCAAAATATGCTCTTTCATTACATGATAGCACATTCTCTACATATTGATCACTAAATGGTTTAAGGGGGAGCATCCAACCCTAAAGCTAAGTAGGAATCGAAGTCAAAAATATATGTATCTAATAACTTCCCCTTCTCACGAAAAACATCATACCGACTATGAGCAATTTGGGAAACAAACCTTCTAGCATTGTATCCTTAATTGTTGCCAGTTGAATGAGACCTAGAATTACCATGTTTGGAACCTTCACTAGCCATGGAACAAGATGTTGGTGGGATTTGTTAGGATGGGGAGATGAAGTTCCGATTGCGAGCTCGTAAATGAAGTAGGGTTTTTTATATTTATGGCTTTTGATTGAATTATGTGTGATGCCCTATATTTTTAAAATAGGATATACTTTCCGAGTTTAGAAAATGTATATCGTGTCTATAAGGGATATGATATGAAGTGTTTTTGAGTTTGGTAACAATTAATACAACAAAAAATAAAATGATCAATTTCACTAGTTGAGGCACAGATCGGGACACGAGCTCAAATATTATATTTAACTCAAAAAATCTGCTGCCTCTCTGAAAGGTTGAAGCCCTTCATACATTCCGAACTCGTAAAGTACCTTTCTACACTTGGAAAGTGTTTTGTGTTTTTTGTACTTCTAAAGATGTACTCATTCCGAGCTTTGAAACGCTTCCAGTCTTAAAATGCAAAGAGAGGACGCATTTTTCGAACTCGTAAATACATTTTTTCTTTTGGTCAAATTCAAAATTGAAAATAGTTTAACTACTAAACTCAAGCTTTAATGCACTATATAGTCCTATATATCAATCAATAGCATGCAACTAAAATAGTGTAGCGCAAAAATATAGGATTTAAAACGAGAAATTTTGTGAAATTGTTACATTAAAAATGATAGAATGAAAATAGATAATCTTCAAAACATAATTGTAACTACCAAAGTTGAAGTACTAATGAAATCCAGAATCCATACATATCCAATGCATACATATATAGTAATTGCTTCAAGTTCTCCCCCTCCCCATTGTTTCCATTATCACCCTCGTAAACATCCTAATCTTCACTCTCCGAGAAGACCGGCTTGTAATTAGGAGACTAATCATCCTCACTCAATTCCAAATGGAGGTCATGAGCTTCCATGAAGGCGAGATGCTTTGAATGAGTGAGGGTCAACATATCATGAGTCTCGGTCATGTTCGCACGCATACAATCAAAGTACTTGCTTAATCTAGTTTTCCAACCGCTGCCAATACCTGCAATAAGATAGATATTAAAATTGATTGAAGTGAGATGGATATTAAAGTTTTATATTTAACTGTGAAGTTTGTTAAACCACACAACACTTACGAGAGCTCGATGCATCTTCTCTATCTGCTTCCACTTCACAGGCCCTCTTTGCCGTCAGAGCCAAGATGTAGGCCTTTGTGTTGGATCCAGCTCTTGTCACAGTACTCTTGACGAAGAGGCTTATCTGTAGGAATGGTGCCCACTTTCTTCAGCATAAACATTATCAAACCACCGTAGGGAAGATCTTTCTTCTTCGTCTGCGCGGCCTTCAACATGAATGATATAATGACGAAACTAGGGTTTACATTTCTACTCTCCATGACATAGTAAAACATCATGAGGTTAGCTATAGTAGGCTCACAAGTACAGCCACCAGTGGGGAAAACATTTAGGCATATCCACTCATACATAAGACGTTCTTCTAAGGTTAACATACTTGTATCAAAACTCTCCGCCTTAATGGCATCAGCTTCCACCCTCTTAAAATATATCCTAGCCATAGAAACAGGACAAAGAGAAGTAGCATCACTAACGCTCGACCAAACATGAGTGTGATAAATGTCGAGTGGACCGTTGGGGTCATCGAGCCTTAATTTCTTGGCGGTGGTGTAAGGGCAATCTTGGGCTGCGTTTATTGTATATGAAGTAAAAAATAAATTTTTCCATTCATCCTATTCATATCCCTATTGTTTCTATTTTGACCCAAATTTTCATAAAATTGAATCACTTCGTCAAAATAAACCGGCTCATCCATACATTGCAATTTCTCTAGATTTTGGGTTATGAAATGTGCAAACAAATATCCTAGTCTTAAGGGCTCAATGTCCGACGCTAATATAACCTTTGAAATGACAACTTTTCTCTTCAAAAATACTACATACCTTTCTTTAGCCGTGGCACTAAAATATTTCGAGGACGCACCCATTTGAGTGAGAAGACATTGGCTCTGATCAGTAGCATTTGACTTAGCGGCCACACTCTTCTTAGTTATTGTAAATAGAAATTTTGGGGTTGAGGTTCTTAGAGTTTGAACTTTGTAATTGGGGGTTTTGGAAAATGAATGTGAGAATTTCACCAGTTGAGAGCCCCCTATTAAAGGCAGCAATGGAAGATAGTTCCCTTATAACCACCTTTAATCACAGTTTTTGAGTTCAGAAACCCATAATTGTGTCCCTCTAAACACTTTTAAAGCAGTTTTTCGTAGATTAAAGGTGGTTATTCCTTGAACCGCCTTTAATTGAAGGCGGTTTAAAGTATAACCGCCTTTAATTGACCAATTTTAAAGGCGGTTATGACTATCTACCTTTATATTTGATGTTTATGATCTTAGAAACAAGGAACGTATGGGTTTCCAAGTTTGAAAAGTACATAGTTTCTAAATTTCCAAGAGAGGAAATAGATTCCGGACTCGGAAATCGTTCGTCTCCACTTTCCAAGACCATAAAATAGTCGATTGCATCTTATCAATGGTGGGGCAGAGTTTTCGAACTTGGAAAAGAACATGCATATTAAAAAAATAAACGCGCCCAATTTCATTTAATCGTCCAAAAGCCTAATTCTTTGAAGAAGAAGCTCTTTTTTTTCCTAACCCATTGTTAATAACAAGGTTTTGTTGTTGGAGTAGGTTAGTTTTATCCATATTATGAAGTTGATGATTTTGTTCAAATAATTTTAGATGTATTTAATGCTTGATATATGTTCGTATTTTCAATTATGCTATGAAATTAGCTAGGTTTATGAATATTGTTGAATGCATCCTCATGTGTTGCAATTTAAATGATTTTTAGGATAATGGATTGAGATGAACTAATTGGTAATGATCTAATTAAATCACCCGAGTATATACCATTGGTTGAATCATTTGTTTTGTTTTCTTTTGAACATGCTTCTAGAAATGGTTATTCGCGGGCATGATGCCCTTTAAGGATTGTAGAAATGATACGTATTTAGGGAAGATGAAATCGCGGGAACATCTTATAATAAGAGGGTTTCAAACTAGCTACACTTGGTGGGTAAGGCATAGGGAAGGTTTGGAAGCATCATATTCGAATGAATTGGTGGACACGATGGCGGGTGATGAATTAGATGGTAACGCCGAATTTGACGAAATGGTGGAAGATATTGTGAGGGAATTCAAAGGTAAACTGGAGTCGTTACAAGCTTTGATTGACAACAAAGGGGTGCCTTTGTACAATGGTTCTAAATACTTGGTTCTCAATGCGACACTGCTATTAATGAACTTGAATGCAAAGTTTGGATGGGCAGACAAGTCGATAACCGAGGCTCCCCAGTTTGATGTGTCCATTTTATGTGAATATTTTGGGACTTTTTGGGATCACCGTTTTCTCTTTTGTCATTAAGAGCTTGATTTTTACCTTGAAATTCTCTTAGGAGAGGTAAGAGTAACTTTACGCTCTTTTACATTTTCTAAGCGGATTTTGCAAGACAAGGAAACAACATTAAAACTTGAAGACCAAAGGTCGTTGAAGATCACCTTTTGAAGACTTTGAATACTTTATTTGAAGACTTGGATATTGGAAGAAACTTT
Source organism: Rubia yunnanensis (assembly GCA_037428765.1). Taxonomy (NCBI): domain Eukaryota; kingdom Viridiplantae; phylum Streptophyta; class Magnoliopsida; order Gentianales; family Rubiaceae; genus Rubia; species Rubia yunnanensis. The sequence continues at coordinate 30,927,327 of CM075062.1, read as the reverse complement.
TTATAAATAAAGAGAGTTTGAGACTAGGAGAAGAAAAAATAGACAAGTTCTGTTTTCGGGCTCCATCACGAACCACGATGAACCCATCGTGGCTCGCGATGAACCCATCGTGGCTCGCGATGAACCCATCGTGGCTCGCGATGAACCCATCGTGGCTCGCGATGAACCCATCGTGGCTCACGATGAACAGGTGGCCAGTACAGATTAGTCTTTCTTTTTGTATTGTAAATAACATTCTATCTTTTCTCTTTCCTCATTTCTCTTCTTCCTGACTTTCTACCAGCAAACCCTAGGTTTTGACCCTTTTTCATCTTGTTTTATCTTTTTTCATGTTTGAATTATTGTTGTTGATTATTTTGGATTGTTGTAGCTAAAATAATCCCTTGGAAGCAATTGATTGAAGCTTCCAAACTTATGTAGTGAGATTCTTGATTTTTCTCATTTATGAACATTTATGGGAAAACATTTATTGTGCCATTTATGCTATGGTTTGCTTCATTTATATCATGAGTTATTTGAGAATAGGAAGTGTTTATATGATTGAAGTGTTAGGGTGTTAGGAAAGTTGGAAATTTCTTGACTCTTTTGGCATGAACATCTAAGAACATGAACTTAGAACTTCTAGTGTATAATGTGTTACAATTCTTGCTAGATAAGTATGTTAATGTGGATTGTTCATATATTTGTCATATAGATGCAAAGAAAGGTTGAACCTTGAATGTAGTTTGGTGTAGGGTTAGCCTAATAAATGCTTTATTTGGTTAAATGACTATGTCTTCAGTAGAAGACTTGTTGTTTTCAAATCTATGGTCCTTATTGTAAAATTCCATTGATGAAATACCTTTATGGTGTAGTTTGCCTAAAGTGATTGTTTATGAGGTTTGAAAAATATCGTTGTTTGCGTTTGCAAATTATTATTAAGAATGAATGAATGTGGATCTTTGATTGGGAAGTGATAGCATTCCCCATAGGTGATAAGTGTTAATGAATGAGTATATGAATCTATGATCTATAAGAAGTTTGGAAGTGGAAGTTGATTTCCCCCAAGGCTCTGTTAATTGTTGATTTAATCATCTTTTTAGTTGTTGTTGCATGATTAGCATGGTTCTCTTGATTTGATAGTTGTTTTCTTTCAATTCATAATTTAGGACCAAAAAAAAAAACCTGATTTGAGTGTTTTGACCTCCTTGAGGGTTTCCATACCAGAGCTTTAGGTTATCACGATTACCCGAATTGTACGGCCGATTTTAGTACCCTTGATTCCCTTGATAGCCTTGATAACCTTGATAACCTTGATAGCCTTGGTTTCCTTGGTAGCCTTGGTTGCCTTGATAGCCTTGCCTACCTTAATAACCCATGGCACTCACCTCCTCGACATAATCATCTTGCAAAGTAGGGAAAACGTCCGTAGGATACGCCGATAAACAAATTTCACAAGATTTAACATGTGGCACATTTCCAGGCTTGGTCATCAAGGATTTCACCATAGAAGTAAGGGCTAAGACTTGGTCCTAGAGCTTTCCACTATTGGAAGGGTCACTTGTGGGCATTGGATTTCTTCTTCTCAAACTGGGCCTCAATCTAAAGTTCCTTGACTCCTCAGCTAGCTCCTCATATATCTGCAAAGCCTCCATTGAAGTCTTGTTCGCATGGGTACCACCACAAGAACTCCTCACTAGTCTTTGGTCATCATCAAGAAGACCATAGTAGAAATAGTAGACCAAGTCTCCCTTCGAATAGCTATGGTATGGACAACTCGCGATAAGCTTCTCGAATCTCTCCCAATAGTAAAAAGGAGACTTTTTATGCCATTGGAGGATGTTGCTTATGTCCTTCTTTAAAGCGGCAAACTTTGAGGTTGGGAAGTACTGGGCTAGAAATTTCATCTTCATGTCAAGCCAACTTTTGATTATCTTGGGTGGTAGATAGTGGAGCCAATCCCTTGCACTCTTCCTTAATGTGAATGGGAATGTATTCAAATTGTAGACATTTTCATCAAAGGAAGATAGGTAGCATGTTTATAAACTCGGTCTTGAGCTTGAAAAGTCCATTTGGTCAAACCAAAGGATACTCAATGCACATCGGTTGTTGGTCAAGGTTGGGGGCCATAATGTTCCTCAATAAGGCTTGCTATAAAGGAATCTCCATCCTTGGATGGGAGGGGCTCTTCCTTGGAGAGGAAGATGTTGAGGCCCTCCTCTAGGATGCTTATCTTTATGCTCGTGTTGATGCTCCATAGAAGTAGAAGTATCCACAAAATGGTCACTTGGAGAGGTGTTATTCACACTTTCCAAAGAAAGCCTCCTAGCCCGTCTCAAATTCAACTCTAACTCGAGGTCGTAGTGTAGGGGTTCTTGTGAAGAGGATTGCGTACGAACCATGCAAAAAAACTCGAATAATACATCTCCAAGCCAAGAGAAAATGGAAAGTCAACTAAGAAAAAAATAAAAGCAAACTAACAAATATTTACAACTAGCACATAATCAAACATAATATGCCCAAACACTTAAAAATAAAATACTCTTCCCTGGCAGCTGATGTGTCCATTTTAGGCGCATTATTTAGTAGTATTTAGGATCACTTTTGTGCTCTTTTATTATCGAGAGCTTGTGTTTTACCTTGAAATTCACTTAGGAGAGGTAAAAGCAACTTTGTATTCTTTTACCTCTTTTAAGTGGATTTTGTGTGACAAGGGAAGAACACGGAACCAACGAAGACCGGAAGACATTGAAGACTATACTTTCGAAGACTTTTGGATACTCACTTCGAAGACATGAAGACCGGAGGCCGTTGAAGACCATTTTGGAGCTGTTGAAGACTTGAAGAGTGAGAGGGATGGCTATGAAGAAGACAAAGAAATAATGCAAAACGGTGGTTGCCGTCGCGACCCCGTCGCGACACCATCGCGATCCCGTCGCGACACCGTCGCGAGTCGCGACGAACACCGTCGCGAGTCGCGACCAACGGGCGGCCAGAAATCATTTTTATTTTCTTTGCACTATAAATACCATCTCTTTCCCTCTTCTTCTCCAGCTTTTCAGCCCGCTTTTCTCTCTGGTTTTGGGCAAAAATTCTAGGTTTTTCTCTTCTTTCTTTTCTTAGCTTTCTCTTAGTTTAATTATGTCTTTTGTTGTTGTTCTAGAGTAGTTCTTGTACTTGGGAGCTATGGATTGAAGCTTCCACTTCCATGTATTGAGATTCATTTCTATCTATCTATTTGATGTTTTTGCTATTGTGCATTTATTGTGCTTTGAATGTTAATTGTTGATTGCATTGATGTTGTTGAGAGCTTGATGATATGAATGCTTATATGAATTGCTAGCTAGGGTTTGGGGGATTTGGGTTAATTTCCCCCCTGTTCTTGTTAGGAATGTATGAGTGTGAATTAGAGCTTTTGATTGTGTTAGTGTGTTGACAATGTGCTAGGCGAATGTGATTGATGTCGAACTCTTCGTCATGTTCGTTTGTGTAGCAAACGAGAGAGTCATATGCTCGCGGATGAATGTGCGTTGTACGTTCATCCAATCTCGTGTAATTGCATGAATTGGTTTAATTCTTAGTCACGGTGTAGTGGTCATAGGCATTGCCAAGCTTGTTGGTCCTTCGTGCTAAATGCCACCAATGACACCTTGAGTCGTGGTCGCGACTCGGGAGTCATTGGTGAGGTTTGACGAGAGATGTCGAACTCACTCTCGCAAACTACGAACTAAGAAGGATAGGAGTTTAGTCTCCACGACAAGTAGTTGAAGTATTGAATAGATGATTTAAATTCATTCTTGAAGCATTTGTTATTTGGCGTTTATGCATTCTTGACGGTGTGTTTCACTGCATGTGTGCCATGAGTGGTTTGAGCATAGGTAGTGCTTGTGTGGTTGAATTGTTTAGGCGTAGGAACGTGACGAATTCCGTAGCGCCTTTGCATGAAGATCTATGAGCATGAACTTAGAACTCCTTGTGATGTGTGTGTTGTGGTACTTGCTAGATGGGGTGTGTGAGTGTTGGGTCATGAATGCTGTATGATGGAATGTGTGAATGATTCGATGAACTACATTAGATGTGGAAGTGGATATCCGTTGCCCCCAAGGCGTTTTATCTTTGTAGTTTAAAACCCCTTTTCTTTAGTTTCGTTTGATGATTAGCATAGTCACTTGACGTTGCTAGTTATCTTTGTTAACTTAGGAAACCAACCAACCAACCCCCCCCCCCCCCCTTTACTTGCTTTTAAGTGTGTGTATATATATATTTACTCCTAGCCTAGTATCAACCATTGTGTGCTTAGACGCTTAGGAAGATCCCTCTTCTCTTTGGACGACCCCGATTTGCCACTATCTGCCTAGTTGTAGAAAGTAAGCATTGAGGGCTTATAAATTATCTTTTGGCGCGCGGGCGCGACGACCGCCCGCGCCTGTCAGCAGCGGTGCCAAAATTTGTGAGGTCGTCACCATACCTCTCAAAGTTATATTTTAAGCCCTAATGCTTCCTTTCTAAAATTAAGTAGATAATGGAAAATTGGGATCATCAACGAGAAGAAAGATCTTTCCAAGTGTTTAAAACATATATAGTGGAAAACATACTAGATATAAGCATATATAGACATATAAAAGCATGAAAATGGGGGGGGGGTTTGGTTTGTTTTGGTCCTAAATTATGAATTGAAAGACAACAACTGTCAAAGCAAGAGAACAATGCTAATCATGCGACAACAATTTAAAAGATGATTAAATCAACAATTAACAGAGCCTTGGGGCAATCGACTTCCACTTCCAAACTTCTTATAGATCATAGATTCATCTACTCATTCATTAACATTTATCGCCTACAGGGAATGCTATCACTTCTCAACCAAAGATACACATTCATTCCTTCTTTATAGTAATTTGCAAATGCAAACAACGACATTTTGAAAACCTCATTAACAATCACTTCAGGCAAACTACACCATAAAGGTATTTCATCAATGTCATTTCACACGAAGAGCCATAGATTTGATAACAAAAAGTCTTCTACCAAAGACATAGTCATTTAACCAAATAAAACATTTATTAGGTTAACCCTAGAAAAAAATACATTCAAGGTTCAACATTTCATTCCATCTATATGACAAGTATGGGAAAAATGCACATTAACATACTTATCTAGCAAGAATTGCAACACATTATACAATAGAAGTTCTAAGTTCATGTTCTTAGATGTTCATGCCAAAAGAGTCGATAAATTTGCAACTTTCCTAACTCCCTAACACTTCAATCATATAAACACTTCATATTCTCAAACAATCCATGATATAAATAAAGCAAAACATAGCATTAATGGCACAATAAATGCTTTCCCATAAATGTTCATAAATGAGAAAAATCAAGAATCTCACTACATAAGTTTGGAAGCTTCGATCAATTACTCCCAAGATATTAGTTTAGCTACTACAATTCATAATAATCAACAACAATAATCTAAACATGAACGACGATTAAAAAAGATGAAAAGGGGTAAAAACCTAGGGTTTACTGGTAGAAAGTCAGGAAGAAGAGAAGTGAGGAAAGAGAAAATATAGAATGCTATTTATAGTACAAAAGGAAAGACAAATCTATTCTAGCCACCCATTCATTGCGAGCCATAACCGGTTCATTGCGGATCACGACGGAGCCCAGAAATAGAACTTTTCTATTTTTTTCTTTTCCTAGTCTTAAACTCTATTTCTTCATAATAAGTTTCTTCCATTCTTCAAGTCTTTAAATCTTCAAAGAAAGTCTTCAAAGTCTTTAAAAGGTGATCTTCAACGGCCTCCGATCTTCAAGTGTTGATGTTGTTTCTTTGTCACACAAATTCCGCATAGAAAAGGTAAAAGAGCGTAAAGTTGCTCTCACCTCTCCTAAGATAATTTGACGATAAAACCCAAGCTCTTGATGACAAAATATCACAAAAGTGATCCCAAAAAGTTCCAAAACATGAACATAAAATGGGCATATCACAGTTGTTTAGGGATTAGCTTCTCGAGGGGAATTTAATGCCAGATAGGTTATATGTTGCCAAAAAAAATACTATGCCCGATGGGATTGGAATTGCAAAATATTCATGAATGCCCAAACGATTTTATGTTGTATAGATGGGAAGCTGATAAAGATCAAGAAAATTGTAAGGTATACGGTGAGTCTTGGTACAAATTGAAGAGAGGTGAGATTGCGGTAGGTGAAGAAGTTCCATTGAAATCAACGGAGAGAACACCGGAAAAAGTTTTGTGGTACCTCCCCATCATTCCCCATTTGAAGAAGTTTTATGCTTGTAGGGAAGATGCTAAGTTGTTGAGGTGCACGCCGATAGAGATCAACCAACAGATGATGTCATAAGACATAATTTCGATGAGGAGCAATGGAACAAAGTCGATCCTATGTACCCTGAGTTTGGAAAAGATTCTCGACATTTGAGTTTAGGGTTGTGTATTGATAGTATGAATAATTTTGGAAACATGAGTAGAACTCATAGCTCTTGGCATGTTATGTTGGTGATATACAACCTCCCATCGTGGTTGACCATGAAACGTAAGTATGTGTTGCTATCTCTAGTGGAGAATTTGTTAACTTTGTTTAATGATGGTGTTAGAGTGTTTGATGGGTTGGTTGGTGATTTCTTCACTCTTAAAGTGTTGTTATTCTGTACAATTAATTATTTTCATGCATATGGTAATTTGTCTGGGTATTATGTAAAAACCACCTAGCTTGTCCAGTCTATGAGAATGACACTAATTTTTTCAATTAAAGCATGGTCGTAAGGCTGTTTACTAGGGGCACATGGGGTTTCTTCCTAACGGGCACCCATGGCGATTGGCCAAAAAATGGTTTAATGGGAAAGTGAAGACTCGAGTTGCACTGGTGCCATGATCAGGTACAAAGATTTACGAGAGTGTTAAGAATTTGGCCAATGATTCTGGGAAGAAGAAAAGAAAGGTTGCTATTGATGGTAGTTGGAAGAAATGCTCCATTATTTTCAAGCTACCTTATTGGGAGTATTTGGAAGTTAGACATTGTCTTAACGTTATGCACATTGAGAAGAATTTTGTGACTCTTTGGTTGGGACATTGTTAAATACCCCTGGGAAGCCAAAGGACAAGTTAAAAGCTAGGCTTGATTCGTTTGAGTTGGTTATTCGGAAGAATCTTGCCCCAGTGAGTATGGGTGATGATTGTTATTTTCCCCTGCTTGCTATTCAATGTCGCAGTCAGCAAAGAAATATTTTTGCAATACCCTTAGTAGTTTGAAAGTGCCTAGTTCATACTCGTCCAATATCAGCACATGTGTGTCAGTCGAGGAGTTAGGGTTGGGTGGGTTGAAGTCACATGATTGTCACAACCTAATACATGAATTGAATGTCATCGCCATTCAATCTACATGGCCTTCTCATGTAAGATTGTGCATTATAAAGCTCTGTATGTTTTTCAAATCCATTTGTCGCAAAAACTATTAGCGTATCAAAGTTGGATAGGTTGCAAGTAATGATTGTTGAAGTTCTGTGCCGTATGGAAATGTATTTCCCTCCTTCATTTTTTGACATTATGGTCCACTTAATTGTCCATTTGATGTGGGAGATAAAGATATGTGGTCTGGTTTTTCTGAGATGGATGTACCCATTCGAGAGGTACATGAAAATTTTCAAGCACTTTGTGAAAGATCGGTACATACCAAATGCTAGTATTGTACAACGTTATGAGACAAAAGATGCCATTGAGTTTTTCACAGATTATATAAAGCAAGTTGAATAGGTTGGGGTTCCAACTAGTAAACATGAAGGGAGAGCAGATGGTTTAGGGGTCAGACAGGGCGACTATGTAGCCCTAGTGCAAAAGATTTATGTGCTGCACATCTGTACGTTCTACACAACCACAGGGATGTAGTTTGGTACATAGTGGTTTATATGGGAGCCATACATCTGTTGCATCCTATATTCAATGAAGCTCAGGTTGTTCAATTGCACACCTCTACATTTTTGTCATGGTTGCGGGATCACGTAGATTTCGACGGTCATTATATGACAGTTAAGTGGTTAGCTCATAGACCATTGGGGACCGTTATTTCCTATGGAGGCTATGGCATCAATGGTTTTATGTTTGCCACAAAATTAATGGATGATAAGTGTGTCACTCAAAACAGTGGAGTGTTTCTTCTCTCCAAACCATTGCACGTTGGATGGGGTGGGGATGAAAATCCTACTTAGGTAAAAAAATGCTACTTTGGCACAATATCTGAAATTTGGAAGCTTGACCATGTGAGTATGTGTATCCCTGTGTTCAAAAGTCAGTGGGTGGATTTTAACAACGGGCAGGACTTCAAGGATTTTGGCTTCACCCTTGTCGATAGAGCTCGGGCTGGATGGAAGAATGATCCTTTCATATTTTCTTCTCAAGCACACCAGGTTTTCTATGTCAGGGATTTTGTTGATCCTAGATGGGAGACTATTATTGAAGGAAAACATGCTTTCATTGCAAAAAATGACTTTGAGGAAGTTATTGGATTTGGATGCCATACATCGAGCTATGGATAAGAAGAAGTCATATTTCTTGAGGAGTATTATCGTACTCTACACCATTTCCTAGGTCGTAATGAACATGAAGAAGGGATGTGGATCGACAGTAAGGGGAAGATTTGTCGTAGAAAGTAGAAGTCGAAGAAGGCCGTACTCAAGAAAATGAATCATAAGTAGTAAGTGTTTCGTTATCAAGTGTACCTTGGACTTTTCAAGATTTGAATTCAAATGATTTAAATTCCAATGATTTAAATTATAAAATAATTCTAACATAAAAAACCAAAGATAAAGTCTTACATCATAAAAATTCTACAAGTCTCGCAGATTCAATAAAGTTCATGTTCATAACCTAGGGCATGCAAAGTCATTCATTAACATCTTCAATGGCACCAGTCAAAGCCGGACAATCGAGGCGTTGGTAGGAGCTTGATGCGAGATGTCACTCATAAGCTTGCTGAGTCTTTTCTAGGAATCTAATCTTTGCCTTCGTAGTGCAAAATTCCTTGCGCATCCTTTTGTAGCCATCCTTGAAGCCCTTCAAGTGTGATTTCCTGGTACCTACATAGAACGACCAAAATATGAGTTATGTAAACAATGAAGAAAATATAAGCAATACATGAACTATATCAATACAAACACGTTTGTGACTAACCTTCCTTAACTCGTGGCCTCTTGCTTGGTTCTGCCTCCCCATCCGGCTTATGATACCACTTTCCATCGAGCAAAACCAAACCCTTGTTCTTGAAGTAAGTCCTATCACAACACTTTGGTACTTTTTCCTCTCCCTCAATAGTCAACCCTTCAATGCTCCTCAAAATACGAGTTATTAAACTCTCACATGGTAGCCGAGTTAATACTATCTTTGAAGTTGCATAATGCAACATATGCCTAAAAATAGCCTCCCGGGGGTTGATCCTTCTACCCTCCATGATTAGGTAAAATAATATAAAGGTTGGGTAGTTAGGCTCAGTCAAGTGCTTTCCCAAAGGCACCAAACTCCTATTTATCATCTCTAACATAATACTTTGATCTACGGGGAGAATATTTAAATCAAAGGTCTCGAGTTTTCCTAAATTCATTCTATTGCGGTTGAAGTAGCATACACTACACTCAATAGTGGGTTAATGTATGGAGGATCAACTAGAAGAGGCCATTTCCCCCTCGATGTTAGCAATCATCCAACGGACCATCGGTGTCCTCTGGGTAAACATGTTCCGGAGCCAAGTATGGGCAACCTATAACCTTATTACTTATCCATCTATTAAGAGGGATGTCAATTCCCCCAACACTCATAGCATAATCCCGACTACCCACTTCTTGCAAGTTAGCATAGAATTGGCATGTCAAATGAAAATATGCTTTTCCATGACAACAAAGCAAATTCTCAATGTGTTATTACTAAATGGCTTTGGGGCATCAGCTAACCCTAAAGCTAAATATTCATCAAAGTCCACAAGAAATGTATCCAATAAAATTTCCTTCTCACAAAATGCTTCATACCTAGCTTGGGAAAATTTAGAGACAAACCTTGCATCATCATACCCCAAATTGTTGCCGGTTGAACGAGAATGACCCATTGCGTAGCTTGAACCACCCCTAGCCATGCCAAGTACTTGGTTGTTTGGAAAAATGGAAGAAGTTCAGGGATTTTTTGAAATTGTAAAGGAGGTTAGGGTTTGGAATTCAGGGACTAAATTTGTGAATCAGATTCGTCCCCTGAATGTTTTTACATAGTCATGTTTTTCCAAATTTGTAAAGTGAGTTTCATCTCTTCAATATAAAGAGACGGCCAGCTTCCGAACTCATAAATGTTTTAAATCCCCCAAAAATGGATTCATTGTAAATTCCATAATCGCCCCAGAACTGTCACACGCACTCAAAAACTTATTTTCTGAGTTCGGAAAGTAAGTTTTTTGTTTCTTACCCATGGTTCAAGAACTGTTTGCAATTCTGGAAAAAGTTCTTGTCTTAAAATACAAAGAGGAGAGGACTTTCTGAATTCATAAAGTCTTCCTGTTTTTTGGTCATTTTCAAAAATCACAAACTAAAGACCAAAGAACATTAGCTATTCTCTCACTAATTTCTTATACAACGAATGGAACATAACTCAATAACAACAATATAATCTAAATTTTGAGCAATAAAATTTTAGATTTAATAGTGTACATCACGTAAAATATAATCCATCATCAAAACCTTACGTATTGAAGTTTTTAAACCAATTCTCATATAGATCCCCTTCCCACCCTACAATTGGCCCCCAATGTTGTGGTCCTAATCCACACCCCAATGATCACTATCATTAGCGTCACCATCATCTTCACTCTCGGGGATAACCGGCTCGAAGTTAGGCGGCTTGCCATCTTCGCAAAATTCCTATTCCAGACCCAGAGATTCCAAGAACATGACATGCTGGGTATGTGCGCGGGTCAACATTTTGTAAGTCTCGGTCAAGTCGGCATGCAGACAATCAAAGTACTTTGTCAACCTAGTTTTCCAACCATTGTCGGTACCTGCAAATCAATATACATCAAAATAAAATTCATATGGAAAAATATTTTAAATTGCAATTAATTAAATTACTCAATCTCTTAAAGGAGCTCGATGTCTCTTCCCTTTACACTTCTGCTTCCCGAGCCCTATTTTCCATCTTAGCCTTTTGACCGGGTATTTTATGCACTTCCACTTGTTGTCATAGCCTAGTTCGAGGTTTTTTTGTTGGAACCAGTTCTTGTCATAGTATTCCATCCTCAAAGGCTTATCATGCGCAATTATGCCCACCTTCTTCATCACAGCGGTTATCAAACCACCATAAGGAAGATCTTCCTTCTTCGTTTGTGTGGCTTTCAACATGAAAGAAATGACAGTGAAGCCCAAGTTTATCTTTCTACCTTCCATGATGTAGTAAAACATCATGAGGTTAGCAATTGTCAGCTCAAAAGTATGGCCACCCATGGGGAATACGTTCAGGCATACCTAATAATAAACAATACACTTCTCTACAGTTAATTGGCCAACAATAGAAGTTGGTCCAATACATTGGGCTAGTTCTTCAGACAACTTAGAGGAGTTAACACCCAATTGGACACCACAATCTAGTGGTTCATGACACTCTCCCGGGGAAGTTGAGGTAAGTTGAGGGGCAATTGTACAAAATCCAAGGATCAATAGGCAATTGTTCAAACTAGAAAACCTAGACAATGCCACTCTAGCAATTAAAAAAGGTACAAAGGATTTTGTTTATGTCAATTTTGACCCTTTCAATTAAGTCTCATATTTAATATCTATTCTGTGTTTGTGCTAGAAATAATGTCCGTGTGAACTATACATTGACCAAGGCATAGAAAGTAGGCCACTACATGTTGCTGATGAGGTTTCGCATGAGTCAATTAAACATCATCACTCCATACCAATTGCAAAAGGTCTTTCGAGGGTTTCGTTGGAGAATCCTCTGGTGATGGCGCACCTTTTCCAATCCCGGGGGGAATACAAAAAAGTTGGGCCTTCCTGGGGAATGTTCTTTACTTGGCCTCGTAGACTTATATACGCCGATCCTATCAAGGATCGACATTTAAAGGAAATATGGCCTCCATCACCAAAACCAATTAAAATGATGCTCAAAATAGTGCCAAACACTAAATAAGGTTATACATCCATTGTCAATAGTCAACGTCCCTTGAGACATGTTTGGTTCATACGGGTCCTTTACAATTTGCTTCAACCCCATGATTGAAACTCAACATACATATTCTTGGGAAACAAATGTGTATTCAGATGCAGGCATGAATTCATGGTGTTATGGAGTGATTTTGAAGACCTTTGGAGATGTGAGCAAGTTAATCAAGCACTGATGTCGATCAACACCTTATGAGTGATTTTATTGATTTTGTTATTTAATTCTATTTTAAGTACACTTAACATTATTACAAATATTAGCTACTATAAAATTGAACAGGAACATATTTTTTACGAGTAACCAAAAGAAGGGGTGGATTGCATACATATGCCTGGTGGATACAGGAAATTGGTTGTACAAAACAAGAGAGGATCAACTACATTAAAAATGCCTAGGCCATAAGGATAGATTACTTTTCGTTGCACCATACATCGAGGGTAAATATGGTAAATAGAAAATGTGGTGAAAAGTCCGTGGTAGGTGTGCATTTTCGGGCACCCCTCCAAATACAAATGTAGTTATGCTCACCCTTAGCTAGATAGAGATAAGCCGAGGGAAGAAAAATCAAAATCCAAAAACAGATGGGAAATTAAAGCAAAAGCAAGAAAGATGGGTATTGGGGTGAGAGCAAACTCACTACCCAATCCAATAAAACTGCTTCTACCCCATGCGTGTGAGGCCTTTTTCTAACCGAAAAATGTGGGATCCGGAAAGTAATGCATAATAAAAATTACAAGCCTCAATTTTGATGAGGTCGAGACGAATATACAACCAGTAGTGTGAAATTGGCTCTTCATGCAGACTCCTTAATGCAGCCGAGCATTGGTTCCTTGGGTCTTGGAAAGTATTGATCATTGAAGCCTTGATGAAGCTTCATCCAGGTGGTTGAATTTGTGAACTCGTAGCGCAGTCGAGTATGGTCTTAGGTCATGGATGGTTTGCAAGTGTTGCTCACTCCGTGTGAAGCTGGAACTATCATTGTGCCAATATTGGCATGAATGAGGGTATGCTTCTACCACATACATCCCTAAGGTGAGGAAAAATGGATGTTATTGGCCTTCAAGTGTTCTCTTAAGTAGCATCGAGATTAAGTTAGTAGGCAAGAGTGTTATAAGGTTGTGCCTATAACTCTTGTGAACCCCACTAAAATAGCCTCCACGAAGGTGAGAGAACAGACACATTTATACCGCGTGCATCATGCGTGGCGATTATGTAATCGCCCACTCCATTTTGAGCAAATGGGCAGCTTTACGCCAATTTTACACAAAGTGTAGCGCGGGCATAGGGTGCATAAGAACCGTTAAATCCAAGTAATAAACTAGGCTAGATGACCAAGTATGGGCCAAATACCCTTACATAAAAATCCACTTCCAATTTTTTGTTAAATCCAAGTTACAGTCTAGCCATAGTTCTCAAGTTTCAAGCCCTATGTCCCCATCCATTAAATCCATAATTTACATGATTCCAGCGCATTTCCCCCAGTGGATGATGCCAGTGCCCCGGTTCACACTCCAGCGTCTGGCGCCATACATCGACAGGTTATTTACTATGTCCAATTTTGTTATGAATATCATTTCCATAAATTCTAAATGCTAATTAAATTTTATTGTTCAGGGACCATTGGAGATTAATATTGATAGTACCCGCAAAGAAGCAAGTGTTATGGATGGATCCTCTCAACTTTGAACCATCTGATGCATTCATTGAGATTCTGGAAGTTGCAATGAAGGAAAAGAGTGAGCAAACACATTGTTCATTTCACGTGGTCAAAATCAAGGTGGTCTACCAATGTGTTAATTTCCTCAATAGTATTCTAAATTATTTGATGCATTCGTATTAATAGTTTATGTATCTTGCATATAGTACAAGAAACTGGCTCAAACTTGAAAGTGTGGCTACTACGTTATGTTATACACATTCGAGTGCGTGGAGAATGTCAATGAAGAGGAACTTGAACTTGACAAGGTATTTGTACATTTGAACGTGGTAATTTTCCTAACTTGACAAGGTATCCGCCAAATATGTAACACTAAAATATTTTTTTAAGATTTTCAAAAAGGATTGGAAACCCTACTCACATGAAGATATCAACCATGCGTGGAATTCATTGGATTGTCATCTAATTCTCAATCGGTCACACACACACTAGGTACTGCCAATATTGGTACACTCAAATTAGATAACAAATGAAGGTTAGAAACGCTAGAATAGATTTGTAGTGATTTCTATTCCTATCTATAGATTATTTCTTGGTTAGTGATTCGTATTGGTTTGTTAGCATTATCTATAGATTTTTGTTTAAGGGCAAGATACTATCATGCATTGTATTTAAATTGTGGCTGTATATCGAGGCAATTTTTCTGTCGGGAATTCTATTGGAATGGAATTTTTTATACATATTTTCATATAAATGTTTAGTACATATTTTCTAAGGTTTAGTACATATTTTCATATAAATGTTAGTAAATTATTTGATTCCAAGAATATGGTATTTTTGGACATATTTGTTTATGTAGCATTGAAAATGGAAACTAGGAAACAGACTCGTGATGATGTGTCACTATCTGGTAATGTCAAACCACCAACACTGGACACGACGTGGGATGACGATGATGATATGGTAGATGTAGGAAAACACCAAACTCACTGTAGAGCATTAGAACGTATAATGGCTAGGATGGAGTTAACGTCGTTGGTTTTTGACAAGTTGGGCAGTTGCGTATCGAAGAAATGTGACATATGGCCTATTTGGGTGGAAAAAGTTGGTAGAACAAGGGTAGATATCAATTACGATACTTGGCATGATGTCCCAAATGAATACAAGGAGACGTTGTGGTGGGAATGCAAGGTACCTCTAGTGAATTATTTTTCCTACATAATTCTTCTTCAATTTCTTTTCACATATACTCCCTATCCTCAAATGACTTTGTTTCATAATCCCCATAGAGGCCTTTTGAAATCGAAGCACAAGATGTTGGTGCTTTGAGAAAGAGAGCTATGTTCATAATGCCAAAGAGTTGGTGTGAACATAAATACACTTTGTCCAGAGATTACATATTTAGCGATAAGATAGGTGATCAACCACGGGTAACTTATACACACATTCAACTCGAAAGCTGGGAGATTCACAAGAAAAGGGCACTGAAGAATAGTGAAAACATAAGTAAAACAATATGAAAATTGATTGAGTTGTGATTAATTACATTGAAATGTCTATAGTGTTAACAATAACCTAACATCTCGCCTAGGGTACAAGAGGAGTAAACAACGTGTTGCCGTGGAGAATTAAATTCCTCACCGATTGATTAGTGGGGGTTACTGCTTAGCAGCAATCAAGCTAATAAAGGAACATCTAGAAGAATATGTGCAAGCGGAAATAGCATGCAGGATGATGGAGAATGAGGCTAGGGCATCTGTGCAACAAATTTGTGTGGAAGACATTGACATGTGCGATCTATTTCTCAAAGGACAATAAAACAAGAAGGGCCTATATGTCAAGCCCAAATAGAAACTACTTGCGAAAAGAGTGGTACGTAAATTTTAAGGAAAATACTTCATTAATTTGACCTATATACATGTCATATTGAATTAACAATGATATACCTATTTATGTTTTCACTTAGGAAAAGTATAATAATGATCAATTACAAGGAGAATTTATAACAAGGGATGAAAACGACATCCCTTGTGAAGCCATGGAAAAACCAGACCATCCGGGCCGGGTTAGGGGAATGGGTAGTTTCGTGACACACTGGCAAGCATTCGGGATCTTACGGAGTGGAACCGTCGAGAGTCCATTCGTTGCAAAACAAAAGCCCAAGTTCAAGACAAACGAATCGAGCAACTAGAAATTATAATTCAGGAGTTGGTCCAACACATCAGGCTAGTTCTTTCAGACATTTAGAGGACTCAAAGTCCGATTGGACCCCGCCATCGAGAGGTTCATGACATTCTCCGAGGAATGTTGAGGTAAATTGCGGGGCAATTGTGTAAAATCCAAAAATTGATAGACAATTGTTCAAACCCAACAACCTTAACAATGCCACCCTAGCAATTGAAAAAATGGTACGAATAATAATTTTCTAAATTATGTTACTTTGATTAAAATTTTATATTTAATTTATATTTTTCCTATGTTTTAGAAATCATGTCTGTGTGAACTATACATTGATCAAGGTGTAGACGGTAAGCCGCTACATGTAGTTGATGGAGTTTGGCATGAGTTAATGAAACACTATCACTCTATACCAATCGCGGAAGGTATTTCGAGGGTTTCCTTGTGGAATCCTTTGGTGATGGGCACCTCTTTGCCAATCCCGGACGGAGAATACAAGAAAGTTGGTCCTTGCCGAAGAATGCTCCTTACTGATTCTATAAAGGATGATCATTTGACGGAAACAATGCCTTTTTCACCAAAAATGGTGATGACAACACTAAAACAGGTCAAATCGACGGCCAAAACTGTGCCAACAACACCAACTAGGGTTAGACCTCCATTGGAAAGATCCAATATCCCTCAAGACTTACCTGGCTTTGTATGTGTTCTTCATAATTTTCTACAACCCCATGATCAAAACTCAACATTCACATTCTTGAGAAAAGAATGTGTATTCAGATGCAAATGTGAAATCATGGTGGTATGGAGTGATTTTGAAGACCTATGGAGATGTGAGTAATTAAATCAGTCGATGATGTCGATCTACACCTTGTGAGTGATATTATTCATTTTATTTCAAAATTCGATTAAAATTTCACTAACCATTATTACAATGAAGTTGTCCACGTACAAGTTTTTTACAAGTAATCAAAAGAAAGGATGGATTGGATACATGTTCCCGATGATGATACAGGAAATTGGTTGTTAAAAACAAGGCAAGATCGACTACATTCGCAAATGCCTAAGCCGGAAGGATAAGTCATTTTTTGTTGCGCCATACATTGAGAGGTTATTTACTACAATCAATTAATTGACCAACATTGTTTCCACAAATTTCAAATAATCAATTTTTTCAGGGCCCATTGGAGACTAATATTGATAGTACCCGCAGAGAAGCAAGTGTATTTCTTGGATCCCCTCCACTTCCAACCTTCCGATGCATTCATTGAGATTTTGGAATCTGCAATGAATGAAAATAATAATCAAACAAAATTTTAATTTCATGTGGTCGAAATCAAGGTAGGTCTACCAATATGTTCATATCCAAAATACCATCCTCAATTATTTAGTGCAATAGACCTGATAATTTATGTTCCTTACATATAGTACAAGAAACATGCTCAAACTTGAGAGTGCGGATATTAAGTCATGTTATATGCGACAGAGTGCATAGACAAAGTCTAGGAACATGTACTTGAACTTGACAAGGTATTTGTACAAATGCGTAGTGGTGATGTTTCTAAATAGCCTTCACCAAATAATTAATACTATATTGTTACTTTCAGATTTTCACAGATGATTGGAAACCTTTCTCGTAAGAACATATCAACAATGTGCGGAATTCATTGGCTAGGCATCTAATTCTCAATAGGTCACACACACACACACACTAGGAAATCCCAATATTGGTAGGGAAACTCAAGTTAGATGAAAAATGAACCTTAGAAATGTCGGAATAGATTTGTAGCGATTTCTATTCTCATCTATAGATTATAGCTTGGTGAGCATTATCTATAGATTTTTGTTTAGGTACAAGATACTATCGTGTATTCTTTTGAAATTGTGGTTGTGTATCGAGGTTGTTCTTATGATGGTAATATTATATAAACAAATCATTACCAAATGACCAGAAAAGGTTTCCGAATTTGGAAACTCAGCCGCGTCTATGGTGCTCAAATTCCATAGGCCAGAAAATGTTTTATGAACTCGGAAACTTTGAGGTGAAATACTTTCCGATCTCGGAAAAGATTTTTCCAAATTCATAAACTATTTTATCAAAATAATTGCTTTTCAAAATAATTACAGTCGGAGACCAGAAAGTGGACAAGAGCTCGGAAATAGCTCATCATTTTATACAAGGATGATTTAAGTTTCCGAGTTTGGAAAAAATATGTATTTTCCAATTTCATAATAGTATCAACAACACGAGGGAAAGTCTATAGTTTATGAGTTCGGAAATAAATTAAAGGCAGTTTTGGGGTATACATTAAAGGCTATTTTTAACCGCCTTTTGTTGATATTTTAAAGGCGGTTATCGGAACCGCCTCATTTTATCATTGATTAAAAGGAGGGCCAGTAAAGGCACCTTAAAAGTGACTTTGAAATGCCGATGGAAATGCCTTTAATATACCATTCCTACACTAGTGATTTTCTCGAAAATAGTTGAGAGGACCGTTGGAGAAAGATAATGCAAGAGATTTTCTTTACTTCAAGTCCTTAAATCTGACTGGAATTTGTGATGTACTAAGACATCCTGTGCAATCTAAAGACCTTGAAGATTGGTGCATTAACAATTTAGAATGGGTGTTTAAGTACGGGTTCAAGTTGCACAGAGTGCAACCAACATAACCTAGTACATAGAGCCATAGAGGTGATCGAGGGATTAATCGGCTTCCTAAAGGGACATGGTAGGTTTACAATCCTATAAATAATTGGTGCCTCAAGTTGGTTTCTTCATGATTTTTAATTCTGAAGAAAATAACCCCAATCGAAAATATGATACGTAATTTGAGGGTTTTAGAGAAATCCACCATGGAGTTTCAACAAAATATATTGCGATAATTCAAAAGGAGTATACATTTTATTAAGGTGAGTGTTTTCATCACCCACTAGAGGAGAATGGCCCATTAAAGGCAGAGTTTAAAGGGGTTCCACTATATTTCCTATGAGCCGCCTTCTATGGATGGTTATGAGCTTGGAACCATGTGTTTCTGGATGGCTTTGAAAATCAAAGGCGGTTCACCGAATAACCGCCTTTAAAATAGTACAATTAAAGCCCATTGCAAAAGTGACTTCTATTGTGGTAAGTTCCGAGTTTGGAACGGGGGTATGAATTGGGTTCCAAGTGAGGAACCTTCATGGATCATGGCACTTGAAATGACAAATAATGTTACGAGTCTGTAACATTCTCTGATCTTAGTTTTGATCAAGGAACCATTTCTGGTTCTTTGTGTTTGTGTAAAAGGTCAGTCTGCTATCAGAACTTATTACAACAGGAAGTTTAAACACTTAGCGGGTTGACGCCAAGAAATAATAAGAAGAATTTGGGAAGAGGCATAATCCACTCCTTAGGGTTTCTTGTAAAACTAATAGTGAAGGTATGTTCGATTCAAACACTCATTTTAATTAATTCAATTCAATTAGATAGAAATCGGTTGAATTAGGGTTTTATGTGTTGAAATTGTTTTTTGAATGGAAATGGGATGAATTAGGGTTTATGTTGTGTGCGATAATAGTTTTAAACCACACTCAAATGTAGGTACGTATGTACGTAGGGGCATTTCATGGATAGTATCGAACTCATCGGTGGCGATTATAGGAACTCACCTGATTACATTCCCTTGTTAGAATCATTTGTTGTGTTAGCTTTCGAACACGCTTCCAAGAATGGAGCGGTCTGGGAATGTTTCCCATGCAAGGATTGTAAGAATTATGCATATGTGGGGAGAAAGAAGTTACGTGAACATTTTACAATGCGAGGTTTTCAAACTAGTTATACTCACTGGATATGTCATGGGAAGGTTCTCACAGATATTGTAGATGGTGTTCAAACTAAATAAGGGTTGATATGGATGAAGAGGATGGATTTGATGATATGGTTGAGGATGTTGCTAGAGAATTTCACGGTAAACCCGAGGCCCTAGAAGCGTTGATCAATGACAAAAAGACTGTATTGTATACGGGTGGACTGACAAAGGGATGACTGAGACACTTGAATTTCTTAGGGAATTGTTTCCAGATGGCAATCTTATGCTCAATAGATCTTATGCCGCAAAAAGAATTATATGCCCAATGAGATTGGAATTGAAAAAAATATACATGCTTGTCCGAACGATTGTATATTATATAGAGGGAAGGAGGACGTGAGTAGAGAAACTTTCCATGTATGTGGTAAGTCACGATACAAGTTGCAGTGGAGAGAAATCATTGTGGGTGCGGAAGTTGGTTTCATCTCGAAGAAGAAGACCCCTAGTAAAGTTATATGGTATCTTCCTGTTATTCCACGTTTGAAGAGGTTGTTTGCTTGCAAAGAGGATGCTAAGGTAATGTGCTAGCATGCAGATAGAGTTAGACATGTGGATGGTGTGATCAGTCATATGTTAGATGGTGAGTAGTGAAAGAAGCTTGAAACCCTTTACCCTGAGTTTGGATCAGAGCCTCGACATTTAAGGTTTGGCCTACCGAATAATGGAATGAATCCATTTGGTAATATGAGAAGCGCATATAATTCATGGCATGTAATGTTGGTAATATACAATCTCCTTCCTTGTTGACTATGAAATGAAAGTATGTGTTATTATCGGATGATGATTTCAGGCCCCAGGAAACCTGGTAATTATATATATGTTTATCTTGGTCCCCTTATTGATGATTTGGTGACGTTATTCAGGGATGGGGTTTGGACTTATGATGGTCTTACAGAAGAGTATTTCACGTTGAAGGCCTTTTTGTGCTGCACTATAAATGATTTTCCAGCTTACAAAAATTTGTCTGGATATTCGGTGAAGGGGCACTGCGCGTGTCCTGTGTGTGAAAGGGAAACCTCATTTTGCCAACTTAAACATTGTTGTAAAACTTTTTACCAGGGGCATAGATGGTTTCTTCTAGAGGAGCACCCTTGCCATTTTTCAAAGAAGTGGTTCAATGGGGAGATTGAGTTACGCCCATCGTCGTTACCACTAACGAGTGATCAAGTTTTTGACAGAGTTAAAGAATTTTCAAATGACTTTGGGAAGGGGAAGCAAAAATATTCGATAGAAGGAAGTTGGAAGAAATGCTCTATTTTTTTTTCAAACTCCCTTATTGGAAGAATTTGAACGCCAAACACTGTCTTGATGTAATGCACATCGAGAAAATATGTGTGATTCATTGGTTGGTACACTGTTAAGTACCCCTGGGAAAACCAAAGATGGGTTGAAGGCCTATCTTGACATGGTCGATATAGGTATTAGAGAGACTCTGGGTCCTGTTACAGATGGTGATTAGTGTTATCTCCCCCCCCCCCCCCCCCCCCGCATGTTTCTCCATGTCAAAGGCATAGAAGAAATCATTTTGTGAGACCCTGTTTAGTTTAAAGGTACCCGAGGTATATTCATCTAATATAAGTTCACGTGTATCGGTGAAGGAGTTTAATTTGGTAGGCCTTAAGTCACATGACTGTCACAATTTGATGCGAGAATTGAATTCCATTGCGATAAGGTTGTCTTTTCCTTCCCATGTAAGACTGTGCATTTCAAAGCTTAGTTTTTTCTTGAAGTCCATTGTTTAAAATGGAATACCGGTGCAAATCTTGCCCAGTTGTAAGTGATGATTGTTGAAGTGCTATACCGAATGAAGATTTACTTTCCACCATCATTCTTTGACATTATGGTCCATTTGACTATACATTTGGTTTGGGATATCAAGCTATGTGGTCTCGTACTTTTGAGATGGATGTATCGTTTTGAACAAGTTTTGAAAATCTTCAAACATTTTGTGAAGAAAAAATATACCCTGATGTGAGTATTGTGAAATGGTATGTGGCAGATGAGGTAATAAGGTTCTGTATCAAATATTTGAAGGAGGTAGATTTGGTTAGGCTTACGAGTTCCAGAGCGATTGGATGGCCAAGGGGTTTGATAGGGTAAGCTGCTCAGCCCTAGTACGGAGGATTTATGTGCTGCTCATTTATACATACTTCTTAACCACGATGACTTTGTTCCATATATTGAGCTTCACATGAATGAGATACTTGGGGTGCATTCTTCATTCAATGAAGCTCGAGTTCTCTAACAACACACTAGAACATTTGCATCGTTGTTTCACTGTCACGTGGGAAGGGGTAGATACCCTTTTTTTAATGAAAACACCCTAGGGTGGGGGATTATGTATAAGGTTCCCCAGACCTTAATTGAAAAATGAAGAATACAAAGTAGTAGTTTGTACACTAAGATCATTGAGGCAACATAGTTGCCTCCAAAAGAATACCTATCTACTAGTAACATTAGTGGATCTAGCAAGTACAAAGGAAGTTACGATTCCAAAAGAAAGAGTCTCCACCCCCTGTATTAATTCTTTCCCTTGGCTAGGAAACTTCATTCTAAACACTTCAAGATTAAAAGTTAAAAACAGAAACCAAATGTTGGATCTGTGAGTAGCAAAAAATCTGATTATGGAGCATTCCATTCTCATGTCCGCAACAGGAAGGAGAGGTTGACCATTTTAGATGATTTCCATATGAGTGTAGCTGAGCTTCAGAAGGGAGTTTGAATCAGAGTACAAACTGTAGTACCTGCAATAAATCAAATGACAATTCTTAGCAGTATCAATTCTATCTAGAGCCATGCTTATGTAATCTAATATAGGGAGTATGCTCCCTATCCAAAGAAATGAGGCCTTTGATGTGGGTAGGTAAATTAAAAAGGTTTAAACCCAGATCATGGCCTGAGTTATCCTTAGCAATTGCATCCACCACATAGTTGCATTCCCTAAAAACATGTTTAAGTTCGGCATTCTTTAACAGGGACTGCACTTTAGAGGTTAGATCATAAAAAGGCCAATGAGCAGTGTAGGGATCCCTGATCATGTTCACGGCCAGCAAAGAATCAGATTCAATAGTGAAAGAGTTATCTAGCTCTGGAAAGGTTTGGCAGGAAAATAGAATAGCTAAAATCTCTGCTTGAAGTGAAGAAACTGCAGTAATGGCAGTGGATTTTATAAGGCATGGGGTTCCATCACTGTTTCTAGCAATCAGGCCAACTGTTGCATTATTAGAGGACCAGGATGCATCAACATTAATCTTTATGCAATTTGGCTTTGGCCTTTCCCAGAAAACAATAGATATAGTAGGCTTCGGAGGTGGTCTAAGGTGGGGGATCAGATGCGAAAAGCTAGGTGTAATAGGTAGGTAAGGACTGTGGTGGCAAGGTTTAGCAGAGAGAGATAGATAAATTTGATCACAAACTTCCTTGCATATGAACTCTGAAGAAAACCGTTTGTTATAAAAAAAACTATTTCTTGCCTTCCAGAGACACCAACAGATCAGTGGTGGGAGAATTTTACATATCAGTTGGTGCCATCTGGGAAGATCATGATTATTCCAAAACAAGAAAAATCTTTCATTTATTGAATCCAGACCACTAAGATGAAAATCTAACAAAGATGCCATCTTATTCCATATTGATTGAGCAAGGGGGCATTATATGAAAAAATGTTGAAGAGAGTCTGAGTGATAACATGCTGGGCACTTTGAAGCAAGACTAAAACCACATTTGATTAGCACATCATCAAAAGGTAGGAAAGAATGAAACAGTTTCCATGTAAAAATAGAAACCTTTTTTTGTAGCTTAGGATTCCATATAAACTGGGTAGCAGGGAAGTTTCCTGAGGAGAAAGTGTGTTTCTTGTACGCAGATTTGAAGGTGAAAACACCTGTCACTTCTGGTTTCCAGATCAATCTATCCTCCCTATCTTGGGTAATTTTTGCAGACTGAAGAAAGGAGAGAGTATCATGTTCCAGGAAGGAAGAAATCTATGGTAGAATAGAGGCTTTGTTACTTATAAACTCAGCCACAAAGCAGTATAATAATGGGGAAAAGATGGAGCGGGGGATACAGTTCATAAGTGGCCCATTAGGGCACCAGTTAGCAGATTAAAAATTGCAGCTACTTTTTCCCATTAGGGCACCAGTTCATAAGCACAGTGCTTGTTTTCTAGCTTCCATACATGCTCCCTCTCTTGGTAGACTTCTTCGTGCACCCATTTGTAGCAAGTATCCATGCTCTTGATAAATTTAGAGCCAAACTCCTCTGTAATTACATTGTACAAATAACAATAAATAAAAGATAGTTCTGTAACTTAGATGTATCTTTAAAATAGTAAATGTACCTTCTTCAACCCTTGGTCTCTTGTGAGGCTCGACCGCATCAATCATTTGGTGACACCACTTGTTCTCATATAGTATCAACTTTTTCTTCAAAAAGTACTGCATGTTAAAGTACTTGCAAGCTTTTTCATTGCTGTGAAAATGCAACCCATTCACACCTCACAAGATCAATGTAATTAAGTTTCTATAAAGAAAATTCTTGATTGTCCTCTTCGATGTAGCTACACACATCATGTGCTTAAAAATTTTGGTCCCAGGATTAACTTTGGTCCCCTCAATCACATAGTAGAACATCATAAAAGTCGAGTAATTTGGCTCGGTGATGTGACCGGGAGTGGGTACTATCGACCTAGCTATTATCTTGTACAAATGTTGGTCAATTTTGAGTTTCTCGAGATCAAAGGGTTCCGGTCTACCTAGATCATGAGGATTTCCTTTCAAGTATTTCACACTACACGCAATTGGGTCAATACTAGGATAATCATCATCAAGCGGCTATTTATCCCTGTGATAAACGTCATCTAAAGGCCTATCCTCCACTTGGGAATAAACATCTTCATGTCTTATAGGGGCACTCATTTAGTTTATTGATAATCCACAAGCTTATCTCAACATTAAAACCTTTCACCCTAGTCCACAACTACCTAAACCCTATGCCTCATGCAAATTGGCATAAAATGGACATACCTCATCAAAGTAACCGGGTTCATTCAAACTAAGAAGCTTAAGGTTATGTTGATCTTCAAAAACGCTTAACGTCATTGGCTAACCCTATGCTCTTGTACACATTCAAATCTAGTAAATAGGTATCCAACAATTTTCCATCATCCCTTAAAGCATTAACCTAGTTTGGGCTCAAGAGAAACAAACCTTGCTTCGTAGCCTGGATTCTCAGTCGGCTTCCTCTCGTGGATTTGGCCCGACGCTCGCGAACTGATGCATTAGGATCTGAAAACAACACGATGATATGTTTCCCGTGTGTGTGAGAATTTGAATTTGGGCAAGGGTTGGAGTTCCACAGTTTGAAATGGCTTTAGGGTTTTTATAATGAATCTCGCTTTGGGTTTTTTTTATATAGGCAAACTTATTCCAATCTTAATACTAATTCGTGTTACTATATCAAACGTATGATTTGTAGTTCCTAACTTGGAACTACTGTTAGACATTTCCATTATATTGTCTAAATTTTTAGTTCCGAGTCCAGAACTACTTTGGAGAATTTATTCGAATCTACTCAAAAAATAATTTAAAGCATCATTTGACCAGGTTTGGTCTAGAAAGTACGTCAGAGCTCAAAACTAATGTTTCGAGCTCATAAGAGCTACATTTTTAGTTTCTATTTAGTTAGAAGAACTGGTTCTGAGCTCGTAACAACTATTCATAAAATAAGCTTAAAAGAAATCTTTCATCCAAATGACTGGGTTTGGTCCTAAAAATACATGAATTCCGAGCTAGTAACGGATTTTGTTCATGGTTTGCATGTCTCCACAAGAACTAATTCTGAACTTCTACCAACTATCCTAAAAATTAACTAAAAAAGAGCTTTGTTATTGAAGACCAGATGTGGTCCCGAAACTATATCAGAGCTCGGAACTTTAGTTTCAAGCTCGTAAGAGTTGAAATTCGGACCACTTGTTTAACTAATGATTAAATGGTTCCGAGCTCTGAACGTCTTCTGGGAAAATATTTATAAAGATCTGACTAGGTTCCTCTATCGAAACTTCCTTGGTAAATATGGTCATTTCATCACACACAGCCATTAAGCTAATATTGACAATAATGAAATGCATTTGGAGAGACATGAAACTTTGTAAAAGCCAAGATCTAAAAAAAATGTATTATTTTCGATCATCTAATATAATAAGGAAAATTATCCAAAACACAACAAGTAAACTCCATAACTATTAAATCCCAAAAAAATTTTATTTTAGAATACCAATTGTTCAACCTAACATTCCTTTAATCTCAGAGTCCATCTTTTCAGACTCCGCATCTCCATCCTCACCTTGTTGGCCCTCGGTCTCATCGTCCTCTGAATAACTGGGATTAAAGTTTGGCATACCCTCGTCGTCACTAAGCATAATGTGGAGTCCAGTGAATTCGATAACTTTTTCGTGCCTAGCTTTGGCCATGGCTAGCTCTACATTAGCGGAACTAGCTTCACTTCTAAGGCAAGACATATACCTTTTGAAGGTACTCATCCACGAACCTCAACTACCTACAAAATACAACCAATAGTTATGAAAAGTAAAATTACATAAATATATTTAAAATTGATAATCTTTCACTAATCACTAAATGAAGATGCCTCTGCCCTTTTAATTGCGGCTTCCCTCCCTCTCTTTGTTGTCCTAGAAGATGACCCAGGAATTGTGTGTTGGACATATACATTCTCAGAGTTTATGACCAAATGCTTGTGTTCAAACCAAGCCCATCATAGTACTCCAAACGTAATGGTTTGTCAGCAGGCAAAATCTCCCACTTCTTGATCAATGCTGTGATCAAGCCACCATACGGAAGATGTTTCTTTTTACCCGCCGTGGCCTTCAACATATACATCAAAATTGTATAGCCCGGGTTAAGCTCCACACCCTTCATCACGTAGTAGAATATCATAAGGCTCCCAACTGTTGGCTCACATGCATGGCCCCCCGATGGTAGGACATTTTGACAAATCCACTTATACACTAACCTATCCCCAACAGACAACTTCTCCACATCGTAACTCTCAGCTTGCCCTGGTGCCGATCCTGACCTATTGAAATATTTCTTAGCCATAGCAGCCGGCACAACGGGGTTACCTCTGTAACCCCGTACCAATTGTGTTGATAGAAAATTGCAATAGGTCCACCCTCATCAACATGCTTCAATTTAGTCGGGTAAGTGTTCTTGCAACCTAGGGCATCATTGATTGAATACTTTGTAATGGGTATTGTCACACCATTTACTATTGTTTTCTCCTTATTGTTACTACCTAGTACTAAATTAGCATAAAATTGTAGGACCTCATCATTATGGATGGGTTCATCTAAAAGTAGTAACTTATTAAAGCCGGAGGGCTCAAATTTCTTAATCAAATGCCCTAGACCTAGTGGCTCAAATATGATGCACGAATAACCTTAGGATTAGTGTATTTTATATAATGAAAGGCCACATACCGTTGTTTGACACCTCTATTGAAGAATCATTCGGATACACTGGGGAGCTCTTGTGTTGGTTGATGACTATGGGCCGAAGCAATCCCCTCACAACCTTCCGCTTTTGGACCGCGATACCTAGGACCCATTAGCACAATTTTTGAGAATGGATTGAATGGAGGTTACAAGTTCTTAAATTGGATGGCGATGGAATTTGGGAATTAGGTTCTGACGGGTTATGTGAACCCAACCCCAATTTTTTCAAAATACTAAGAATAGGTTCTGAGCTCGGAACATATTCAGACCCATGTCACAAAGAAATGAAATAGTTCCTCATTCTAAACCAGTTCGCCGACTATGTTTCCGAGCTCGGAACTTACTTAAGGGTCTTAAAAAAAGAGCATTAATGGCAATTTTCAAATGAGTAATTAATATCCATTTCATTTTTTAGCCCAAGTTCCCTCCTGTTTTCTCCTCCAAACCCATACCTTCTTTCAAATAATTCTTCAAAAATCTCTCCTAAATTCTAGCTTGCATCGCAAAACAATCTGAAACCCTAGATTTCATCATCTAAATGACATATTCTCTGAAAAATAAACACCAAAGAGCTTGGATTATGGTTAGGGTTTTTACATGGTGAAAAATATGGTCTACCTGGATCATTTCAACATATACTACCCATCTATTGTTGAAAAGGTAAATATTAAAGTGTTGGCGTTGTTGTGTTGATGTGATAAGTGTATCAATCCCATTTTTTGTTAGGTTTTGTTCCTAAAGTGTTGGTGTGTGCTATAATGATCCATTCATGTTTTTTAATGTAATGTCTTCTATTGTGTTCTTGTAATTATCTAGTTGAAAATATTGATTGTCCATAGGTACTTTATTGTCCCAGAAAAGGACTTGAGAAGAAGCAACAAGTTCACTCTAACAAAATTCCGATATGGTAGGTGATGAAGATGATAAAGAAGATGGGTCATAGGAGGTCGTCATAGCTAGGAAGCATTGTAGAACTTTAGAATTTAGAGTTACGAGGAAGGAGGCAACTTTGTTAATATTCAACCAATGGGGAAAATGTTTTTCTGAGGAGCGTGCTAAGTGGTCGAGTTGGGTTGAGAAAGTGGGTTGGAAAAGGGTAGACATCAAGTACGATAATTGGCACGAGGTCCCTAAAGAATACAAAGACGTTCTTTGGACGGAATGCAAGGTACCCACTAGCATTTCTTACTTTATTTATGCTCCTACAATTTTCCTTTCATCTAGAGTTCAAATAAATTGATGTAGATGTATTTGATCATGATATGATATGAATTTGATAGAGTCCAACCAAATTGATTGTCCGGATTTGAATGATTTAAAGAAGAAAGCAATGACCATAACGTCAAAAGGTTGGAGAGAACACAAGTACACCTTGTCTAGAGATTATATATTCTCTAGTACAAAGGGTGATCGTCCGTGCTTGACCTATACACATATTCAACCAGATAGTTGGAAAATTCATTAGAGAAGAACCTTTGATAATGAGGAAAATGTAAGTGATTTAAATTATTTTTTATCAGTCTCAAAATGTTACATTCCTTATTGTTTTTACATGGTTGTGACATCCTAAAAAAAGGTACGAGGGTAACCAAATTAATGCATTGAAAAATAAAACACCACATCGGAAGAGCCGGGGTAGATATGGATTAGAGGCCCTCGAATTAGTGAAAGAATGTTTTTCAAATGAATGTTCAAATTGTCATCAATGGGGTGATGAGCTAGGAAGAGGCAAGATCTTCGGTCACACCGATAGATGTGGAAGAGATCGATAGGTGTGATCTCTTCTTGAAGAGCCAGCAAAACAAAAAATGGGATACAATAAACTTCCAATTATCAAAGTCGCTGAACGAATGGTAAGACTTTATTTATTACCTCTAATTTCAATTGGTTTTATTATTTCCTAATTACTGTTCATGAAACTGTATTTCTTGTGTAGGAAAAGTTAAAGCAAGACCAATTGGAGGGTCGATTCATTCCATCGGGTAAGCACGATATCCTTCGTGAGGCTAAAAGTAAACCCGACTACCCTGGTGTGCCAGAGAAGTCAGATCATTCCCTAGAGAAAGGCATTTGGGATAGTCTGATCCTACTCTCATGCTAAACCATCGAGAATCCACGTGTTGCAAAAGGAAGCCCTCGTTAGAGACTAGCAGATAAATCAAGAACTATTGATCCAAAAGTTGGCCAAGCATACGTGGCTCCTGCTACCTGAGAATTTGGATGATTTGACACCCGGTTGGAAGCTACCGTCTAGAAGATCACAAGACTCACCAGGAGAAGTTGAGATAAATGAACAATCCATTCTTGATCCCCCAAAAAATGAAGAAAATTACATTGTCAAAGCCATTGTGTTGTCCAAAAACAAGGTTGCTAGTTGAATTAAATTATTTCATTGATAGCTATTTAGCTACAAATTTATTTAACATTTTGTCTGTTCTCCATCATAATCTAGATATCGCATATGTGTGAGATATACACTGATCGAGGTGAAAAGGGTAGGTCATTACACATTGCCAAAAAAATTCTACACGAGTCGATGCGACATCATCATTTGGTTTCAATTAGTGATGGCATTTGTAGAGTTTCAATGGAGAACCCCAAGATTCTCAAAGCCCTATAACAAATTCCAGAAGGCCACTACAAGAGAGTGGGATTTGCACGGGGAATGTTTCCTCTTTGGCTTCATCACCTCATTTACGTGGACCCGGTCAAGGATCGTCATTTGAAGGAGACACAAATGACAACATCTAATCCAATTGTTGAGGCGGCAAAGATTACAAAACCCCCTATCACCCGGGCACGGGTTATTAAGGAGTCACCGCATTTCGTGAGGGTCTTGTATGATATCATGGGCAAACACCAATGGAACTCAACTTACTTGTTCTCGGGTAATGGATGGG
Source organism: Rubia yunnanensis (assembly GCA_037428765.1). NCBI lineage: Eukaryota > Viridiplantae > Streptophyta > Magnoliopsida > Gentianales > Rubiaceae > Rubia > Rubia yunnanensis. Next base: position 30,897,044 of record CM075062.1, on the reverse strand, counting down.
TATTCAGCCAAAAGCAAGAAATCATCACATCATGGACTGACTTTGAAGGCCTGTGGAGGTGTGACCAAGTGAAACAGGCGATAATGTCCCTATACTTATTGTAAGTAATATAGCATTTCACTTTCTAAAAATTATTAATAATTCTTAATCATTTCCTAATTGTTGATAAAAAATTTCTTTTCTAAGGTACATGTATTATTTTTTTAATTAAAAGGACAAGGGTTGGATATGGTATTTGTGCTCACTGTTTACTCAAGAAATTGGGTGTACTGTTCAGGAGAGGGTTGACTACATTAGCAAAAGTCTTGGACAAAAGGATAAAAAATTATTCGTTTCACTGTATATTAAGAGGTGATGGATACACACTCATGTCATTTAAGCTAATCCATTAATAAATTATTTTTAAATATTTTTCTCTAATGTTGTAGAGACCATTGGATATTAATATTTATTATTCCTGAAAAGAAGTGTGTTTACAGATGGATCCTCTGCACTACCAACCGTCTAAGTTGTTTGTTAAAATATTGGGTCTTTCAAAGGTTTGGGGAAGTATGGAAATGAGGGCTTGGACCTAATACATATCAAGCTGTGATTCTCTTTTCATGTCGCGAAATTCTTTTAGTCATCAGTTATTGTAATTATATGTTACTAATTTAAGTTGTATTTATTAGTACAAGAAAAAAGCAAATACATGGGAATGCGGCTATTACTTAATGCTTTATGCAGCGGAGTGTATCCTACATGTGCGTGAGGATTACCTAGAAATCGACGAAGTGAGTACTAAGATGATTCTTTTGAGAATGTTTTTAAGCAACGTAACATGTCGTACCAATTCTTATATTTTTGCTTTGTTTATTTCACTAAATTTTCCAAAGGTTCTCAAGCCGTATTCATAAGATGATATCAATAGTGCAAGATATTTCTTGGCTAGGTATCTTGTGTACTCCCATTTCTCTTCAATTGGGAATCCCTTGTGGTATTATGAGAGACTAGTATTTGATGACATAGTTGTGCGGAATTGATTTTTGGTGACTTATATTCCTATCTTTGGATTGTTGAATTGTTAGCTTAGTATAAGATTTTTGATATCTAGTGTCATTTTCTCTTGTATTTGCCTGTTTTAATGAAATAGGCTGATTTTACCATCTTGGTCGATCAAAGTTCCGACTGAGGAACTAAATTCTTTCCATATATCAATATTTTTCATAGCCACAATTTCATGTTCCTCAATTGGAACCATTAAATCAGAAACTGTTCCGGACTCGAAACTGATAATCCTAAAAATGCATTTTGTGGAAAAATATACCCGTGCAAGTCCATAATTGATCCCCGATAGAGAAACATATAATGAATCCTAGACGATGTTCCAAGTTCGTAACTACATTTTAGCTAATAGTGTCTGATCAATAGTTCCACACTCGAAACTCAATAATCAGTTCCGCGCTCAGAACCCTATAGGTAGTCCGAGAATCGAATAAAAAATTCTGCACTCGGGACCACTCATAAAGTCCGACTCTCAAGCCACCTGTCCCGAGCTCGGAACTCATTAAAGGCGGTTCCAGCATAACGAACAACGGCGGTTCATAACTGCCATTAATGGTGGCCATTCAAAGGTGGTTCATGGAACCTCCATTGATCACGGAAAATCAAAGGCATGACCAGAGAAGTCACTCCCAAAGTGACTTCTCTGGTCCGAAGGAACCACCTTTAACAAGCCTGGTTTCCTCTAATGGCCTTAGCAGGAATCAGATTAAAAAGTTATTATTGCATGTTATGTAACGCTTATTTGGTATAAATGTGTTATTTAGAATTTTAGATTATGCATAAAATATTGTTAATATTGTGAATTTTTTGTTAATTTTTTTTTTGATAATAATTAGGTCAGTCTTGTACTTTACCGCATCGTACTTAATTATTGTGATATTATGCATGAATGGTTGGCTTGTATGATGTGTCCATTTTATATGCATAATTTAGTACTATTTTGGGTCACTTTTGTGCTCTTTAACTATCAAGAGCTTGTTCTTTACCTTGAAATTCTCTTAAGGGGGTAAGAGCAACTTTATGCTCTTTTACCTCTTTTAAGCGGATTTTGTGTGACAAGGGAAGAACACGGAGGCAATGAAGACCGGAGGCCATTGAAGACCACACTTTTGAAGACTTTTGAAGACTTGCTTCGAAGACATGAAGACCATTTTTGGAGCCATTGAAGACTTGGAGATTGAGAGGAATGACTATGAAGATGACTACATGCCACAATAAGAAGAAAAAGACACGATGCAAAATTCTGGCACCCATCGTGAGTCGCGATGGCCTCTTCGCGAAACCGTCGCAAGTCGCGATGAACCGTCATGAGTCGTGACCAACGGGTGGCAAGAATTTCACCTTATCTTCTTTGTACTATAAATATATCTTTCCTCTCATTCATAACCTTCTTCTGCTGCGATTTCAGTACTGTTTCAAACCCTTTTTCTTCCATTTTTCCATCCTTGAATTCTCTTTTTTTTATAATTAGTTGTTTAGCATTGATTAGCATGAACTCTTGTAGCTAATCTATCTCTTGGGAGCAATTGACTAAGGCTTCCAAGCCCATGTCTTAAGAATAATTTGTAGCTTATTTATTGCTCTTACTACTGTGCATTTATGGAGCATTGAATGTTTTTGTTGATATCATTAATGTTGTTGAAAGCTTGAGTATATATGAAATACTTGTATGAATTGCTTGCTAGGGTTTGGGGAAGTGGGTTGATTTCCCCCCTTTCTTGATAGGAATCTATGAGTATGACTTAGAGCTTTTGATTGTATTGATGGATTGATAATTGCTAGGTAAATATGATAATGTTGAACTCTTTGCCATGTTTGTCGCTTGTAGCAAATGAGAGAAGTCTACGAATGTTGATCGTTCTTGACCAATCTTGTGTAAATGCATAAATCGGTTAAATGCTTAAACACGGTGTAGTGTTTATAAGTGTTGTCGAGCTTGTTGATTCTTCGTGCTAAATGCCATCAATGGGATACCTTGAGTCGTGTTTCGACTATGGGAGTCATTGATGAGGTTTGATAAGAGATGTCGAATTCACTCTTGCAAACTACTATCTAAGAAGGATAGAAGTTTAGTCTTCACAACAAGTAGTGAAAGTTGGAAATAAGTTGCATGTTCAATGATGGATAAGAGGTTTGGAAGTGGAAGTCAATTGTGCCCAAGGCTCTGTAAATTGTTATTTTCATCCTATCTTTAGTTGTATTGCATGATTAGCATCGTTCTCTTGCTTTGCTAGTTGTTGTACTTTAATTTGTTAACTTAGGATCAAACCAACCAACCCCCCTTGTTTACATGTTTTTATATGTATCTATGTATGTAAGTACTTAGTATGTTTTCTCCTATATATGTTTAAAACACTTGAAAAGATCCCTCTTCTCGTGGACGGCCCCGATTTGCAATTATCTACTTAATTGTAGATAGGAAGCATTTAGGGCTTAAAAGTATTAACTTTGATAGGTACGGCGACGACCTTCCAAATTTTGAAGCCGCTGCCGGGAAAGAGGCATTTATTTTTAAGTGTTTAGGCATATTATGTGTGATTATGTGCTATTTGTAAATATTTGTTAGTTTGATTTTTATTTTTATTTCTTAGTTGATTTTCCATTTTCACTTGGCTTGGAGATGTATTGTTTGAGTTCTTGGTGTATGGTTCGCACGCGATTATCTTCACAAGAACCCCTACACTACGACCACAAGTTGGAGTTGAATTTGAGGTGGGCTAGGAGGCTTTCTTTGGAAAGTGTGAATAACACCCCTCCTAGTGACCATTTTATGGATACATCTTCATCAATGGAACATCAAATCGAGCATGAAGATGAGCATCCGAGAGGGGAACCTCGTCATCCTCCTTTCCCCCAAAGAGAGATCCCTTTGGGGAAACTCTTGTTGAGAGACGTCATGGATCCTAACCTCGATCAACAACCGATGTGTATCGAGTACCCCGTGGTTGGACCAAATGGGCATTTTGAGCTAAAGACCGGGTTCATCAACATGCTACCCGCCTTCCTTGGTAGGCAAGGGGAGAATGCTAACAAACACCTCACCGAGTTTCACTTCTTGTGTGGTGGTACGGTCCCCCATGGAGTGGATGAAGATTTTTATAAATGGAAGGCATTCCCGTTCACATTGAGGGATGGTGGTACAAGAGTTGGCTTGTAATGAAAATAAAGTTTCTAGCCAAGTACTTCCCGGCCTCGAGGTCCGCTGCCTTGAAGAATGACATAAGAAACATCCTTCAGTGGCATGAAAAGTCTCTCTTCGATTATTGGGAGAGGTTCAAGAAGCTTCTTGCAAGTTTCCCCTACCATGGTTATTCAGAGGGATATTTGGTGTATTACTTCTATAATGGCCTTCTTGATGAGGACCAAAGGTTGGTTAGAAGTTCTTGTGGTGGCACCCTCGGCAGCAAAACTTCCTCTGAGGCTATGCAATTGTATGAAGAGCTAGCGGAAGAGTCGAGAAACTTTAGCTCAAGGGCCAATTTGAAAAGGAGAAGTCCAATACCTGCAAGTTATTCTTTAAATAGCGGAAAGCTCGAGGATCAAGTCTCGGCCCTCACATCCATGGTGAAAATTTTGATGAAAAAACTCAGAGGAAATGCGCCACATATTAAATCATGTGAAATTTGCTACTTGGCGCATCCTACGGACACTTGCCCCACTTTGCAAGAGGACTACGTTGAAGAGGTGAGTGCCATGGGGTATCACGAGAATCAAGGATACCAAGGCAACCAAGGGTATCAAGGTGGTCAAGGCTACCAAGGTCACTAAGGCTACCAAGGGTATCAAGGGTACCAAAACAGGCCATACAATTCGGGGAATTGTGGTAACCCGAACCTCCGGTATGGAAACCCTCAAGGAAACCAAAAATCTCAACCATGCCGGCCTCCTCAACAACAATATAGGACACCTCAAAAACAATTCCAAAGGCTCCAAGACAAACCCCGAGACCAAGGGGAGGGCTCGGGGCTATCCAAGGATGAGGTGTTGCAAGCCATTCACCGGTTGGACATGAGCGCAGAAAAAAGCAAGAAATTCCAAGATGAAGCCAAAGAAAGAATCAAGAACTTGGAAACCCAAGTGAGCCAAATAGCTCAAATGGTGAACCAGATGGAAGCCCGGGAAAAGGGTAAACTACCCTCCCAACCGGAAATCAATCCTAGACAAAATGCAAGTGCTATCGCTTTGAGAAGTGGTAGAGAGGTCAGCACTTCACCGGGTAATAAAATTGTTGAAGAGGATCCCAAGAGGATTGAGGTGTTTGAAAAAGGAGTTGAGAAGGAAGAAACCCATGAGAAGAAGACCAAAGAGTTACCCAAAAAGAGCAAGGAAGAAGAAAGCAAGGTGGAGACACTGGTGCCAAGACCGAAGTCAACCTCCGCTCCGGAACCTTCATCTCTCCCTCACAAAAGAGCAAAGATAGTGGAGATCCCACCATATGTGCCGGAACCCCCGTTTCTGGAAGCCTTGAAAGACAAAAGGAGAAAGGAGGACAACAAGGACATCTACGAAGTCTTTCGTAGATGTGAGGTAAACATTCCACTCTTGAATGCCATTGAACAAATTCCTAGATATGCTAAATTTCTTAAGGAATTGTGTGTTGTGAATAGAAAACAAAGGGCCAAGAATAAGTTGAAAAATGGAAAAAGTGAGCATGTTTCCGCCTTGTGTCAAAAAAAGCTACCTCTGAAATGTAGTGATCCCAGCATGTTCATGATCCCGTGCATAATAGGAAATACGCATTTTGAAAAAGCTATGCTTTATTTAGGTGCATCAATAAATGTGATTCCTTACTCTCTGTATGAAAATCTCAACTTGGGTACATTGCACAAAACCGGGGTGGTAATCCAATTGGCCGATCGTTCTAGTGCATACATTAAGGGTATTGTCGAGGATGTGTTGGTTAAGGTGGATTCCTTAGTTTTCCCCATGGATTTTTATGTCCTTGACATGGAGCATGATAAACATACCGCCCCGATTTTGTTAGGGAGGCCATTTTTTAAAACATCTAGGACAATGATTGATGTGCATAAAGGTACCTTCACCATGGAGTTTGATGGAATAAAAGTAGAGTTTAACATAAATGACTCTATGAAGTATCCTAGTGAAGAACATGCTTGCCATGCCGTAGATATTGTAGAAGAATTTGTACAAGATGTTTTTGAACTAAGTGGTGAAGATTCTTTGTTAGTTGCTTTGCGATGTGATGTTAATGATGCCCACAATGTATACTCTATGAGCACTAACTTGAAGGAAAGCTTTGAGGATTTGAACCTGCTTGAAGAAATGAGACCGAGTGTCTCAAAACCTCCTCCTCTACTCTTAGAGGAACCTGAGGAACTGGAATTCCTCTCCTCACTTGTGAAAGCCCCAGTGCTTGACCTTAAACCTTTGCCAAATGACCTCAAGTATTCATTTCTTGGGGAAGGGGAGACGCTTTCGGTTATCATTTTGAGCAAGCTCACCAAGGAGCAAGAATAAAAGTTGATGGTGGTGTTGCGGGAGAACAAGGAAGCAATTAGATGGACTATTGCCGACATCAAAGGCATAAGTCCATCCACTTGTATGCACAGATGACAGGTGGGCAGTCGTCGCGCCCTCCGTGCAAAAGATAATTTATAAGCCATTTTTGCTTACTTTCTACAACTAGGTAGATAGCGGCAAATCGGGGTCGTCCAAAGAGAAGAGGGATCTTCCTAAGCGTCTAAGCACAAATGGTTAATATTATGCTAGGATAAAATATATACACACACATAAAAGCAAGTAAAAGGGGGGGAGGGGGGTTTGGTTGGTTGGTTTTCCTAAGTTACGAAAGTAAAAAGACAAGATAACTAGCAAGGTCAAGTGACTATGCTAATCATCAAACAAAACTAAGAAAAGGGGTTTTAAAACTACAAAGATAAAAAGCCTTGGGGGCAAGGGATATCCACTTCCAAATCTAATGTAGGTCATTGAATCATTCACTCATTCTATCATATAGCATTACATGAATCAACATCAACATACCCATCTAGCAAGAATCACAACACGTTATGCACAAGAAGTTCTAAGTTCACGCTCGTAGATTTTCATGCAAAGGAGCTACGGAATTCATCACGTTCCTAACACCTAACCAATTCAATCATATAAGCACTCCCTATGCTCAAGCAACTTATGGCACAAGTGAAGTGAAACACACCATCAAGAGTACACGAATGCTAAATAACAAATGCTTCAAGGATGAGTTAAAATCATCTATTCAATACTTCAACTACGTGTTGTGGAGACTAAACTCCTATCCTTCTTAGTTCGTAGTTTGCGAGAGTGAGTTCGAGATCTCTCGTCAAACCTCACCAATGACTCCCGTTGTCGCGGCCACGACTCAAGGTATCATTGGTGGCATTTAATCACGAAGAACCAACAAGCTTGGCAATGCTTATGACCACTACACCGTGACTAAGCATTTAACCAATTCATGCAATTACACGAGATTGGATGAACGTGCAATGCACATTCATCCAAGAGCATATAACTCTCTCGTTTGCTACACAAACGAACATGACGAAGAGTTCGACATCAATCACATTCGTCTAGCACATTATCAATCCATCAACACAATCAAAAGCCCTAAATCATACTCATACATTCCTAACAAGAAAAGGGGGGAAATTAACCCAAATCCCCCAAACCCTAGCTAGCAATTCATACAAGTATTTCATTCAAGCTTTCAACAATATCAATGGCATCAACAATTAACATTCAAGCACAATAAAAGCACAATAGCAAAAACACCAAATAGATAGATATAAATGCTCCTTACTACATAGAAATGGAAGCTTCAATCCTTGCTCCCAAGTACAAAAACTACTCTAGAATAACAAGAGACATAATTAAACTACAAAAACTAAGAAAAGAAAGAGAAGAAAACCAAGGGTTTTCAAGCCCTAAAATGCAAGAAGAAAAGGGGAAAAAACTTTGGAATGAAGGGGAGGAAGAGGTATTTATAGTGGAAGAAAAAGGGGAGAAAAATGCTGAAACAGAGCTGACTGGACGCTGCCGTCGCGACTCGCGACGAGCTCGCGACCAGATCAGTAACTCAGCCTTGCTGTTTTGTTTTGCTTCCTCCGGGTGAATCGTTGATCCGTTTCGGGAGTTCTTGTAGTCGATTTTATAGTGCTCGAGAAGAGGAATCCAATGGTGCCTTGAAGGCTGATTCTTCTCGGAAAATTCTGAGAACACTGGATCATCATTCATCCGTTGCTTTGCTCTCCTTTCTTCATCTCTTCATCTCTTCACTTCTTCAAATCTTCACAAAGCTCAAATGTAAAGGTCTTCAAATCTTCAAAGATAAATCTTCAAAGTCTTCAAATCTTCAAAGTCTTCAAACAAATCACCTTGTCACACAAAATCATCTAAAAAGTGATAAAAACGTCAAAGCCGCCTTTATCCCTCCTTAGATGATTTCAAGGCAAAATGCCACATGTAGAGCACAAAATTGCACAAAACCTAATCCTAAAAAGCCTAAAATAACCATCTAAAATGGACACATCAACAGAATCTTGTTGGAAGAAGATGAGAGACCCGTGCGATAACCCCAATGCCATTTGAACCCACCTATGATGGATGTGGTGAAGGCGGAAATCCGTAAGTTGCTTCAAGCGGGCATGATCTATCCAATCTCGGATAGCAAGTGGGTGAGCCCAACTCAGGTGGTACCCAAGAAGAGCGGGATGATGGTAGTCGAAAATGAGAAGGGTGAAATGGTGCCCACCCGAATTCAAAATGGGTGGCGCGTTTGCATTGACTACTGAAGATTGAATGCGGAAACTCGAAAGGATCACTTCCCGTTGCCATTCATTGATCAAATGTTTGAGATGTTAGCGAGCCACCCCTTCTATTGCTTTTTGGATGGGTACTCGGGGTATTTTCAAGTGGCTATCGCCCTGGAAGACCAAGAAAATACCACCTTCACGTGCCCTTTTGGTACGTTTGCTTACCGATGCATGCCTTTTGGGTTATGTAATGCCCCCACAACCTTCCAAAGGTGTATGGTAAGAATTTTCTCAGAATTTGTTGAAAATTTTGTCGAGGTGTTCATGGATGATTTCACCATTCATGGTAATTCTTTTGACAACTGTTTAGCAAATTTAGCGCAAGTTCTTAAACGTTGCATTGATACTAATCTTGTGCTAAATTCTGAGAAATGTCATTTTATGGTAGAGAGAGGCATTGTCTTTGGCCATGTTGTCTCCTCTAAGGGTATTGAGGTTGACAAGGCAAAGATAAATACAATTCAAACTTTGCCTTATCCTACTAATGTGTGCGAAGTGCGCTCTTTTCTTGGCCATGTAGGATTCTATCGCCGGTTCATCAAGGACTTCTCGAAGATAGCATCTCCTCTATGCAAAGTGTTGCAAAAGGAAGTGGAATTTGTGATGGATGAGGGGTGTAAAGGGGCCTTCGATACATTGAAGGGAAGGTTAGTCTCGGCCCCTATCATACAACCCCCGGATTGGTCGTTGCCCTTTGAGATTATGTGTGATGCTAGTGATTACGCCGTTGGAGCAGTTCTTGGTTAAAGGGTGGGGAGAGCGCCTCACGCCATCTACTATGCATCAATGTCTCTAAATGAGGCCCAGAGAAAATATTCCACCACCGAAAAGGAGTTGCTCGCAGTGGTATTTTCTTTAGAAAAATTTTGATCTTACTTGCTTGGTACAAAAGTTATTGTGTACACTGACCATGCAGCGCTTCATCATCTGATGACGAAGAAAGATACCTAGCCAAGATTGATTAGGTGGATCCTACTTTTGAGTGAATTTGAGTTGGAGGTGCGAGACAAGAAGGGTGTGGAAAACCTTGTGGCCAATCATTTGATCCGGTTGACTCCTGGCGAAGACATTGAGGTAAACCCCGCAATGAAGGAGCAACTACGGGAGGAATTCCCTGATGAACAATTGTTCACCATTAGGGATCTCCAACTGTGGTATGCCGACATTGTAAATTTTCTTATCGCCGGTAAATTCCCTCCTCATTTTTCTAAGGCCCAAAAGGATAAATTAAAGAGTGATGCTAAGTATTATGTGTGGGATAATCCCTTTTTGTGGAGACATTGTGTGGATCAAATTGTTAGGAAATGTGTCCCTGGTAGTGAAATACACTCAATTCTTCAATTTTGTCATTCTCAAGCATGTGGCGGTCATTTTGGAGCAAGGAGGACCGCTAGGAAAGTTTTAGAGAGTGGGTTTTATTGGCCTACATTGAATAAACATGCATACACCTTTTACAAATCTTGTGATGAATGCCAGAGAGTAGGAAATATCTCCACTAGGAATGAAATGCCCCAAAGACCCATTTTGTATTGTGAAATCTTTGATGTTTGGGGTATTGACTTTATGGGGCCTTTCCCTAGTTCTTATGGCTTTACGTACATTCTTCTTATTGTTGATTATGTGTCAAAGTGGGTTGAAGCAAAACCCACTAAGACTGACGATTCTAAAGTGGTTGCAGAATTCTTGAAAGATAACATCTTTTCTAGGTTTGGGGTACCCCGAGCCTTGATTAGTGACCGTGGCACCCATTTTTGCAATCGGACCATAGCGGCACTCTTGAAGAAGTATGGCGTCACTCACAAGACATCCACCGCCTATCACCCATAAACCAACGGGCAAGCCGAAGTTTCCAATCGGGAAATCAAGTTCATCCTTCAAAAAATGGTTAACCCTAACCGGAAGGATTGGAGTTCTCGGTTGAATAATGCCTTGTGGGCATATAGGATGGCTTACAAGACACCAATCGGTATGTCCCCATACTGGTTTGTGTTTGGTAAGCCCTGTCATCTACTGGTGGAAATTCAACACAAGGCTTACTGGGCGGTTAAAGAATTTAATCTCGATGTAGATGAGGCCGGTTTCCATAGGAAGTTACAATTGGATGAACTGGATGAGATCCGGAGGGAGTCCTATGAGAACGCCGAGATCTACAAAGAGAAGACAAAGGTGTGGCACGACAAGTTGATCACCATGAAGGACTTTGACGTTGGTCAAAAGGTTCTCCTATTTCAATCTCGCCTTCGCCTATTCCCAGGTAAGTTAAGGTCCCAATGGATCGGTCCTTTTGAGGTGGTTAAGGTATTCCCACATAGTGCGGTGGAGATTCTAGATCGAGCTAAGTCCAATACCTTCAAGGTTAATAGACAACGTTTGAAACCTTACCACGAGACTTTTGTACCGGAAAAAGGACAGGACGTTGATCTCCTCAATCTGATTTGTGAGTAAGCTCCAAGGAGGGGATTAAGTCATGCCGACGACGTTAAATAAACTTGGTTTTGATCATCCGGATCGTCATTCGTGACTTTCTGCTGATGTTGTTTAGTTTTGAGCTTTTATCCTTAACCTTCATTGTTTTTGCTTTATGCTTTTCACGGGTTGTTTTCTCCATGATTTTGTAGAAATTTTGAAGCCAAGACATTGGATTTTGGAGGGGGGGATACTTGGATTCTAGAAGGAAGAACTTGGACAAGAGAATGAAGCAGAAAAATTTTCTAAATACCAGGTTAGTGGCCCGCCGCGACGGGCTCAGAAAATTTTTTGTCAAATATTGGGGTTTCAGCCCCCACTTTCCGCGAGTCGCGACAACATCGCGAGGCCTCGTCGCGAGTCGTGACAAACACGTCGCGAGTCGCGACGGGCTCAAGTGAAGTTTTTGATAATTTTCTTAATCTTCACATTTGGAAAGCAATTTGCTACTTTTTATATTGGAGACACGTAAAAAAAAAATAATAAAATAATCCCGCTAAGTTGAAAACCCAAGAGGGCAACTTAGGTAACATTGGGGGCCCGGATAGGTCGAAAACCCGAAAGGGTGGCCTAGGAAAAAATGAGAGGCTAAATGTGCGAAAAAAGGTGAGATGTGAGCCAAAGAAACATGATGTGTGGCTAGGATGAAAACCCGAAAGGGCTCCTAGGCAAAATGAGAGAAAGCGAGAGAAACTGAAAAACATTAAGTGTTTACTCATTTGCCGGCAATGGAGTCATAAGGTTGCGGTGACCACACGGATGGATTGGGTAGCTTCACATCTTGAGGACCTTTTGGGAATGGGAAACTTTAGCGAGAAAAGACGGAGTAAGTTATGAAATTCTTGATCATTAATATGCTTCGTTTTTAGGTTGATATATTGATGTGAAGTGGAGCATGTGTTTTGAATCTTATACATACTTTTGGCTTCATCTTTTATTTTGGATTTGGGATTATCAATTCGGGATTTGCAGATGTCTTAGAGACATCAATGAATTGACGGGATGATATGGTTTGGGTAGATCTAGGAATAGGGGTTGTGGGAAACTTCTCATTTGATTTTAACATTGGGATGTGTGATATTGAGAGTTTTGTGAGGTATTGACTTGGGGGATTAGTAGTTAGGATGTGGATATATCATTTCCTTCGTATGCTTGGATCTTTTCTTACTCGAGAGCGAGTAAGGTTCAAGTGTGGGGAGGCTTGATGTGTCCATTTTATATGCATAATTTAGTACTATTTTGGGTCACTTTTGTGCTATTTTATTATCAAGAGCTTGTGTTTTACCTTGAAATTCTCTTAAGGGGAGTGAGAGCAACTTTATGCTCTTTTACTTCTTCTAAGCGGATTTTGTGTGACAAGGGAAGAACACGGAGGCAATGAAGACCGGAGGCCATTGAAGACCACACTTTCGAAGACTTTTGAAGACTTGCTTCGAAGACATGAAGACCGGAGGCCATTGAAGACCATTTTTGGAGCCATTGAAGACCATTTTTGGAGCCATTGAAGACTTGGAGATTGAGAGGAATGACTATGAAGATGACTACATGCCACAAGAAGAAGAAAAAGACACGATGCAAAATTCTAGCACCAGTCGCGAGTCGCAATGGCCTCGTCGCGAGACCGTCGCAAGTCGCGACGAACCATCACGAGTCACGGCCAACGGGTGGCCAGAATTTCACCTTATCTTCTTTGTACTATAAATAACACTCTCTTTCCTCTCATTCATAACCTTCTTTTGCTGCGATTTCAGTACTGTTTCAAACCCTTTTTCTTCCATTTTTTTCATCCTTGAATTCTCTTGTTTTTATGATTAGTTGTTTAGCATTGATTAGCATGAACTCTTGTAGCTAATCTCTCTCTTGGGAGCAATTGACTAAGGCTTCCAAGCCCATGTCTTAAGAACAATTTGTAGCTTATTTATTGCTCTTACTATTGTGCATTTATGGAGCATTGAATGTGTTTGTTGATATCATTAATGTTGTTGAAAGCTTGAGTATATGAAATACTTGTATGAATTGCTTGCTAGGGTTTGGGGGAAGTGTGTTGATTTCCCCCCTTTCTTGATAGGAATCTATGAGTATGATTTAGAGCTTTTGATTGTGTTGATGGATTGATAATTGCTAGGTGAATATGATAATGTTGAACTCTTTGTCATGTTTATCGCTTGTAGCAAATGAGAGAAGTCTATGAATGTTGATCGTTCTTGACCAATCTTGTGTAAATGCATAAATCGGTTAAATGCTTAGACACAGTGTAGTGTTTATAAGTGTTGCCGAGCTTGTTGATTCTTCGTGCTAAATGCCATCAATGGGATAACTTGAGTCTTGTTTCGACTACGGGAGTCATTGGTGAGGTTTGACAAGAGATGTCGAATTCACTCTTGCAAACTACTATCTAAGAAGGATAGAAATTTAGTCTTCACAACAAGTAGTGAAAGTTGTAAATAAGTTGCATGTTCAATGATGGATAAGAGGCTTGGAAGTGGAAGTCAATTGCGCCCAAGGTTCCGTAAATTGTTATTTTCATCCTATCTTTAGTTGTATTGCATGATTAGCATCGTTCTCTTGCTTTGCTAGCTGTTGTACTTTAATTTGTTAACTTAGGATCAAACCAACCAACCCCCCCCCCCCCTTGTTTACATACTTTTATATGTATCTATGTATGTAAGTGCTTAGTATGTTTTCTCCTATATATGTTTAAAACACTTGAAAAGATCCCTCTTCTCGTGGACGACCCCGACTTGCCATTATCTACTTAATTGTATATAGGAAGCATTTATGGCTTAAAAGTATTAACTTTGAGAGGTACGGCGACAACCTCCCATCGTACTTTATTATGCGGTATCAAACTTGGATGCATGCTGCTTGATTACTTGTCTGTGATTTTCGAGGTCCCCAATGCGATTGTAGTTTGATCTAAATTAATGGGGACTTGATCACAATCAATCAACTACACGTGGAGTTTCGATATGCTTGCATAACCATCGGATTTCTAATTCGATCTCGTAATTGAACATATTATGTGTGGTTGATGAGAATGAACTCCAAGATGGCTGGATCTGATAGCCTTCGGACACTACTAAAAGGTTATGCCCTGTAGGTTACTCAGAGTTGCCGTATAGGCACTTGACTGCAACTTGGCATAAACCACCCGTATCCTTTTACTATGGCTTAGGATTTATGTGGGTATTTGTTTTAAGTGATCACTAAAACTTCACTTGATAAATATTTTCAATGGAACCTCATTAACCAAGGAATTTACCCTATTCTAATAAGCCCTAACAGGTGTAACTAAGCAGAAAGAGTGAGAGCTCGTGTCTGACTCCTTTACTTCATTTGGAATAGGATCCTGGATGGACTATTGGATCTAGAAACCAATTTAGAATTTTTACTTTTGAGCAATGTAAAAACAATTATTATAAGTTAGGTTTTGAATTCTAAAATCGCTTCCGCATACTGTATTACTCGTTACTGCATATAAGAAATCCAACCCGTTGGATTCTTAGTAACACGCCTAGGTCCAACCCGACACTTGCATTGAACAAATTGGTCGGAGTCTTAGGGTGTTACACGTTGCCTTCCAAAATCACGCATCATTGATGTAGGTTTGGAAGAAAGGAGGGAAGGAAAAAATAAAGCGTTGAATTGATCCGAATTGGGCTTATAGTCCATTTCGATCCGAATCTTCATAATCCATGAATTTACCTAAATTTTTTAGGATTACATTTTAATTCCTCATCTCAATGTAATTTATGGTGAGATAGTTTCATTAGAGATTTTTGTGAGTTGACTGTACAAACAATCTGACTGCTTAGCTCCAATCATATTGGTTATACCCATGTTGTCTGTAAAATCAATCCCCAGCACATTTCCGCGTAGTTCAAACTTCAAACCGGAAACATGCAGATCCTTAATTATAAGAATGTAACATAGTAATGAAACAAACGCGTTTATTCAATCACCTTTTTGTTCAGTTATCAAACTTTTTGGAACATTTGTCTCAAAAAATGGCGCCCAGATTATCTCTGGACCGGGCGGCTGCCCATGAGCTCGTGCGGCTTAACTTTTCTGAGATTGCCGATGTAAATGCTTACTTTCATACAATAGTATGTAAAATTCTCCCTCCATATCACACGATCAAATTAAATAACAGATTTTCTCACATTATACCTTTCTCGACAATATTAGTGATCAACTGCCAAACTTAATCAAATTGTTTACGTCATCCGTCCCACCAAAATCTCCACATTTTTTTGTCAACTTTCTCACGACATGTTTGACTATAAATATCAATCAGTATATAAACACCAATATCATCATGTGAGATATTGTTAGATTCCCTACATGATGTATTTTCCAACTATAACATTTTATCACACCATTAATATACGTAACTAAAGTTATCAATGATCAAACCTGACCTGAGAAAGTTGACCAAAAAGTGTGCACATTCGGCTGGAACGGAGGGAGTATATTTCATTTCAGATTAATAAGTTTAAATTGTAACTTTCATTCAGTTTTTATTTATTATTATTATTTGCATTACATTAAATAATAGTTCAGTTTAGTTTAACTCAATTTATTTCATCTCGTTTCAGTAGAACTATGCTGAAAAGAAGCATGCCTAGTTTCTTATATATATTCCCTCTGTCCCACTATAAATTGCTTATTTACTTTTTGAGAGTCAAATTTTACAAACTTTGACCCTAAATATATTAATATATAAATAATAAATATATCATGTGAGATATTGTTAGATTTATCTTAATATCTATTTTTTAAATATCAATTTTTTATGCGATATTATTATATGTAACTAGAGATATTTGCAGTTAAATATGCTTATTAAAAATTGTGAAAAAGTAAATATATTTTTGTTTGATAATAATTGGTTTTCGTACCTTTTCAAAAGTGTGTGCATTAGCAAATCTTGAAAATCCAGTGGGCTCCCATAAGTTCATATGACTGATTAGAATATTTTGTTCAAATTGTAGGCCTTTCAAATCCTAAAATTATTTTTATAAAAAAAATCATAAAATTATAAGAGAAAAGTGCACATATCCTCTATAATTGATGAAAGTGCAGATATAACCCTGCGCTAATTGAAAGTGAAAATATAACTCTATCTATTCAGATTATGTGCTAATATAATCTTTTCAGACAGTTGGAGGCCAGAAAGCACTGAAATGACCAATTTACCCTTGACGATTTTGCAAAAGAAACTGCAAAAACCACCAAATTATCAATTGATGATATTGCCCCTAAACCCTATTTTCCTTCCTCCTTTTCTCCTTTTCTCCTTTTCTCCTTATCTTTCTTTTCTCTGGATCTTTCTTCTCTGGATCTTTATTCTCTTTCTTGAATAATGTAACGGCCCATGTCATTTCAACTTAAGATTCAAAGACCAGCCAATATCAGAAGCGCACGTTTTTCCTTGAAACACTCTCTCTTTGAACAATACCTGAGTCACCATTTCTCTTCTCTCGCCGGAAACGACTTCTTTTTCTATGTCGATAACGGCTATTTTTGCCTATAACGATCATCTGCAAGACAGCTCCTGCTCCATCGGCCACTATGGCGGATAGCAACACCTCGTAGGGTATACCGAAAACTTTCCTAGCTGCCCTTCAGACCAAATCCCCACCTCTAACGACATCCCTACCTAATAATCCCGAGCTAACCCCCAAATCCGAACACTTAGGGGATTCGGCATGCCTCTATTCTGATGATCAAATCTCCAAACTCTCTGCTCATTATGCTAACGTGCTGGTCGGTAAATTCACAGGGGGGAAGGCTTTCAATGGAACAATTAGAGCTAGCTTTCAAGGCAGTTGGTTTCGCCGGAAATTATCAACTGGGCTCCTTGGATTACAAGCACGTGCTGATCAGGTTTGATCAGGTCAATGACTACCAGAGATGTTGGATCAAGGGCATTTGGAGCTTCAATGGAATCCAGATGAAAATGCTCAAATAGTCACCTAATTTCTCCACCCGTAGGGAATCTTCAATTGTGCCAATTTGGTGCATTATCAGGGGAGTTCCTCTATACTATTAAAATATTGCGTCGATTGATGCCATTAGCAATAGTATAGGAAGTTTCATTAAGAATGATCTAGCCACTGAAATGCTTACTAGGCCTTCTGCTATTAAGCTGTGTGTTGAAATTGACTTACAGAAACCTTTGAGTAATTTCATCAGAGTTGGGTCAGTCACTAATAACAGAAAATACCAAATTGAATATGAAGATGTTCCTCTATACTGTAATCATTGTGCTATGTTAGGTCATTCCCATAATCAGTGTAGAGCCATCCCACAAAACACTAATGGTAAGCTACTGGATAATTAGGTTTCCATCCCACAAAACCAAACTCAACCACAGTCGCAGGCTACTGGAAATTAATTTAACAAGGCTCCTGTTATGTCTTTGCATAATCAGTCTTTCACCCCCCCCCTAGTAAAGGTCATCTAGCACATCAGAGAGCTACAAAAAACCTCTCTCTGAACCCTTCCTCCTACTTACCTCAGGTTTTGAACGGAGAGCTTGAAACAATTACTCATCAAACACCAAAAATTACTCTAGCTCAGTCCCCTAACAACTCACCCCCAGACAACTCTCAGTCTTCCCTCACAAAACTTTTAAATGCCACTACTCTTTCTAATCCTCCTCCTTTAGCCTATGCAAAGGATGATATTCACATTGGCTCCCACGGGCTAACCCTGCACCAGCCCTCTGCCACTAACCCCCCACTTTCTCTACAGCGAAAGATGGAAAATAGATTCTCTGTATTGAAGGATATGGACACCCTCCCTCAACCACAAGAACTCATTGATCTGGAAGTGCAAGACATGGTGGAGGAGGCCAGCTTTCTCTCCAACAGCCACCACTCCCACTCAGCACTACTGCCTGACAACCTAAAAGGTAACACTGAACAACAAGGTAAGTCAAAGCATAAGAAGAACAATTACCTTAGCCAGCTGAATAAGATGATGTTAAGATCAGCTACTAAAAGTCATAAATCATGTGAACAATGACACACGCCTTAACTTCTAATTTTTTGGTCTGGAACCTTAGAGGTATGGAATCTTAAATGCTAAGATTAAACCATCTAGTTAGGCAGAAGAAAATACAACTGCTTTGTATCATTGAACCTATGCATGATAATAGCCAGTGTCAATCATATATGGAAAAGCTCAAATTTAAATATAATCTTCCTCTCCATAATGGAAAAATCTGGCTAATGTGGAATGACCCTATATCAGTCTCCCTAATTTCACACCATAATCAATTCCTGTATGTCAAAATAGCTCACCTAACTTCCACCATTAATATGGAAGCGGTTTTTGTTTATGCCCTCAGAACTAGGGATGGTAGGAAGTCTTTATGGAATGATCTGAGTGTTATACCTAAGAATGAAACTATTTTCATAGGAGACTTTAATACAATCTCTTCACTTTCAGAATATAAGGGCCCTAGCTCCCCTTCCCTAGGTAGTATTAGAGATTTTAACAATTGGGTTAATTCTTCTGGAATTCAGGAAATTAACACAGTAGGGAATTTATTCACTTGGACAAACTCTAGGCTTAGGAATCCTACCTCTAAGAGATTAGATAGAGGACTATGTACTATTCAGTGGAACACAAAATTTCCAGCATCTTCTATCCAAATTTTGAATAGACAATCCTCAGATCACCCTCCTCTCCTCCTACAGGTGTCATCTCTAGTTAGTTCTCACCCTAAACCTCTTAGGTTTATAAATACCTGATTTAATATAACAGTTTTTATAGACCTAATCAAGGAAAATTGGTCAATCCCTAGCCCTCAGTTAGGAATGTTAGGTTTTTATCTAAAACTGATTAGACTGAAAAAATGATAAAGATCTGGAAAATTTCTAGAAAAAGAAAGCTAGATCAAAATGGTTCAAACTTGGTGATAATAACACTCAGTTTTTTCATAAGACAGTACAGGAAAGGAACTGTAGACTACACATTTCAAAAATTAAAAATAGATAGGGATAATGGTTTAACTCCCAATTAGAAATCCAAAAAGAAGCCTCGGCCTATTTATCTGAACTCTTATCTGAACCTAACCAGATGGCTAACAACACTTATTACCTTCATTTTCTTAGCCAAATACCTACCGTCCTTACTGAACAAGATAATCTAACTCTATCCAGACTAGTTTCATAGGAGGAACTCAAATTAGTGATAATGTGTTTGAACAAAAATAGTAGCCCAGGTCCTGATGGTTTCTCTAGTAAATTTTATACTAAATGCTGGGACATCATTAAGGAAGATCTAATATCTGCTGTCAATGATTTTATCTTAGGATCAGATATGCCAAGGGATATTTCTAGTACCTGGATAACCTTGATTCCAAAGAAAGCCACACCCTCCTCCTTTGATGATTTCAGACCTATTAGCCTCTCAAATGTGGTAAATAAAATCTGTTCTAAGGTTCTGATGGAAAGATTGAAACTTTATATGGAGAATCTAATTTCACCTAATCAAACTGCCTTTATGAAAAACAGAGACATTTCAGATAACATACTTTACCTTCAGGAAATGTTAAGGTTTTTAAACAGAAAGAATAGAGTGCCTAACTATATTCTCAAGCTAGACCTCAGGAAAGCTTTTGATAGGGTTAACTGAGATTTTTTAAAAAACATACTTGGTAGATTTGGTTTTACTGGGAATTTTTTGAATGCAGTCATGAATAATCTCTCCCAGGCACACTTCTCTGTTCTTATAAATGGCAATCCAGTGGGCTTTTTTAAAGCTTCCAGAGGCATCAAACAAGGTGATCCCCTTTCCCCCTTTCTTTTTAATATTTTTTCGGAAGCTTTCTCTATGAGTCTCTCCTTTAATTTTTTGAATAACAGCCTCACATATTACCAGTTACCCTCTGCAATCACACCAACCTCCCACTTAATGTATGCTGATGATACCATTATTTTCATGCAGGCCTCAAAACCTAACCTTATTAAGATCAAAGCTTACCGATAAATCTTTGAATCTACCTCTGGCCAGAAATTTAACTTTGAAAAATCTGATTTTTACATTAGTAAAAGAGCTACAGCTGCTAGGATAAATCAGGTTAAGATGATCTTAAAAATGAAAAAAAGGATCTTTTCCTTTCAAATACCTAGGATACCTAATCTTTAAAGGCAGAACACTTAACATATACTTCCAACCTTTATTGGAAATCTTAGATAAAAAGATGATGAACTAGAAAAATAAATGGTTGAGTTCAGGAGGTAAACTGACCCTAATTCAATCCTGTCTATACTCCTTACCTCAACACTTATGGACTGTCCTTAAGCCTCCTATTCATATAGTCAAGACACTAGAGAGAAGGATGTCCACATTTTTCTGGGGTGAGACTGAAGGGAAAAAGAATAAAGTTTGAAAAAAAAAGATCTGATCTAGCCACTCCTAGGTCTCAGAATGGTTTAGGTTTTAGATCAGTTCAGGCTATAATTGATTCTTGTTCACTTAAACTATGGTGGAAAAGTCAATTGGGTACTACTATGTGGGCTAAAATGATTTGGTCCTTACCCCAAACACACAGAAAATCCATGACTTAGAAGAGAATATGTTTAGTTAATTCTTTTGTTGTAAATAACACTCTAATTATTCATGGGAAAGGAAGCTGCAATCTTTGGACTGCTAACTGGTGTCCTAATGGGCCGCTTTTGAATCTTATCCCTATCTCTATCATTTCTCCACTCTTATCTTGCTCAGTTGCTCAATTTATAAGCAACAAAGTCTCTATCCTACCACAGATTTCTCCTTTTTTAGAACATGATACCCTCCCTTTTTTGCAGTTAGCAGAAATCACTGAAGACTGAGAGGATAGACTAATCTGGAAACCAGAGGTGACAGGAGCTTTTACTTTCAGATCTGTGTATAAGACTCTTACTTTCTCCTCAGGTACCTTTCTTGCTACTCACCTTATATGGAATCCCAGAATGCAGAAAAAGATTTCTATTTTTACATGGAAACTGCTGCACTCTTTCCTGCCTTTTGATGATGTTCTGATAAAATGTGGTTTTAGTCTTGCTTCAAAATGCCCTGCTTGTAATCACTCTGATTCTCTCCAACACTTTTTCATCTCTTGTCCCCTTGCTCAATCAATATGGAGTGAGATGGCTGCTTTATTAGATTTTAACCTCCATAGCTTGGACTCAATAACTGAAAGGTTTTTTTTTATTCTGGAATTGCCATGATCTTCCCAGAATGCACCAGCTGATTTGTAAAATCCTTCCCTCTCTGATTTGCTGGTACCTTTGGAAAGCTAGAAATGGGCTATATTTTTATAACAAACATCTCTCTCCAATTCATATATGCAAGGAAATCTGTGATCTCATCTTCCTTTCCCTCTCTGTCAAACCTTGCCCCTCTAGTTCCTACCTTCCTATGAGCCCTAGTTTCTCTCAACTGATCCTCTCTCCTAGACCACCACATAAACCTACGATCTCTATTTTCTTCTAAGAAAGGATAAAACCAAATAGCATAAAGATCAATGTTGATGCATCATGGTCCTCTACTAACTCCACCGTTGGCCTGATTGCCAGAAACTGCGATGAAATTCCATGGCTTATAAAATCTACTACCATATCAGCAGTTTCATCACTTCAAGAAGAAATTAAAGCTATTCTATTTGCCGGTCAAGCCTATCCAGCTTTGGACAGTTCTTTCACCATTGAATCAGACTCTTTGTTGGCTGTGAACATGATCAAGAATCCTTATACTGCAAACTGGCCTTTTTCACTTTAGCTTCTAAGGTACATTCCCTGCTATAGAATGCCAACCTTAAATATGCTTTCAGGGAATGTAATTCTGTGGCGGATGCAATTGCTAAGGACCACCCAGCCCATATTAGTGAACTCTCTCTGAACTTTCCAATATACCTACACACATTAAAGGACTCATCACACTGGGTAGGGAGCACACACCTTACATAAGAACACATAGGCATGGCTCTAAGTAGGATTGATACTGCTGATGTTTTGTCATTTGGTTTTCTACAGGTACTCGTGTTGATCTCTATTTCAAAACCCCTACGGGTGCTGATCTCTCCACCTCCAGAAATCCATCTCTACTTCACAGCCTCTCAGGTTGCTATCGACCTCAGAATGGAATGCTCAAATTTAGGGCTCCCTTGCAACTCTTGCAGCAAAGCTTTTTTTTTTTTAGGCTCTTAATCTTGATGTGCTAGAATGAAGTTGCCTGGCCAAAGGAAAGAATTAACACATGGGATGGAAATTCTTTCTTTTGGAATCGCAACTACCATTCCTAACCTTTTTTCTATTCACTAGATCCAAAAAATCTCACTTTCATTACTAGATGCTCGGTATTCTTTTGGAGGCAACTATGTTGCCTCAATGAACTTCGTGTACAAACCATTACTCTGTATGTATTTGTCTTTACAAAGGCTTGGGGAACCTTATATATTATCCCTCACCTTAGGGTGTTTTCATTTAAAAAAAAAAGAATAATGTACGACCACCTTACACCTCATCTTCTTCAAGCCCATTTCTCCTCCCTCATTCCTTCTTCTTCATCAATTCATCACTCTCTCCTTACCTTAATACCCTTAAAAAAATAATAAAGTTTCAGTTACTTAAATCACCAATGACGGCCGCCGCTTCAATGCTCAGACTCACTCATAAAGTAGACGACATCATCCACCTAGAAAAACTCACCTTTGAGATATTCTCCATCCTCGAGAACAAGTTCCTCTTCGGATATGACAACCAGACCTCTCTAACGATGCCAAACCCTGGGCCCGCCCCAGTTTTCGGTAATAACAAGGTCCGATTCCTTTCCATCAACGCTGGCGGCTCCATTGACAGGTCCTCGTTGTGAAATCGCTAGCCCATTTGGAATCCACACTCAAGTACAAGTTTGGGAACCCCAACTCCCACGTTTGCGAATACTTTGACGTGGTCATCGGTGCCGTCTTTGGAGGCATCATCGCTAAGATGTTGTTCACAAATGGGGAAAGACGGGAGGCCCATGATCACCGCACAGGAGACTCTGTAGTTCGTCGTGAAGAAGGCCAGGAAATTCTTTGGCCCGGTTTCGACCGAGTTGTCAATTTCATCCCTCTGGGTCTCTCGTCTGTAAGGCCAAAGTTTTATCAGCCTCGAAGGCAGTGCATTTGACGAGGCAGAAGGTCGTGGCTTTACTGTGCTTGTGCTGAAGAGAACAGGCTAAGGTCAAGAGTTGGGCCCCAAAATGAAGAGACGATCAGATTGAATTGTTGGGCAGGCTTTTGATCGGAGTTGGTTTGAGGCTTGTTTGGATGGTAGTGAGTTAGAAAAAGGTGGTGGCCGGTGGCAGCAGCCGGAAGATTAACGAGAACAAGCTCCTGTCCAAGAAAAACATGTAATTTTCAATTTCTTTTTTTAGTACTTGGGGATAATCTATATGTGCAATTGGGTTACTAAAAGTTGTGCTTTTGTGCTGAAAACGTGGAACTTACTGATGCTTGATGTTGAGAATGGTGTCGTCAATGTTTTTCTGTAATTTTTAATCCATTTAGTGTTGCAGGTTTTCGGTACCTGGTTGCTCGGCTTAGCTCGTCGGTGGGAGTGGTGTGGTGGTCGGATGGTGGTGGATTGGCGGTGGGATGGCAGGGCTCATGGCAGAGCTGTGTGGTGGTGGATTGGTGGTGGGATGACGGGTGGTGGCAGAGTTGGGAGCTGGGTGGTGGGGTTATTTTCATCTTTTAAATTTTGTATTAGGTTTGAAAGGCATTTTGGTCATTTTCGGTCGGTCAATGGCTGGAAATAGCCAGTTAATGGCAGAATAATGGCTTTACAGTTATATTTGCACTTCTGTATAATAGTCGGGGTTATATGTGCACTACAAAACAATTTAGGGTTATATCTTTACTTTCCTCAACATATAGGGTTACATATGCATATTATCCAAATTATAAATATCACACTATTCTTATATAAAATCAATTGAAGGTGGTCAATGATATGGTCTTATACTTAGCAATTAATTTGTCTAACATAAAATTAATTTGTACTGTGTAGAGATGATCCATGATCTTATATAATAAGAAATTGTAAAGGTGGGCAATGATCTTATAAACTAAACATTTGCTTTGTGTAACATAAAATCGATTGGATTCTATGTACGTAGAGGTAGTCCATGATCTTATATACTAAGAAATTGTAGAGGTGGTCAATGATTTTATAAACTAAGCAATTACTTTGTATAACGTAAAATCAATTGGTACTATGTAGAGATGTTCCATGATCTTATATACTCTCTCTGTCACACTCTAAATTGCTTATTTACTTTTTCACAGTCTTCTATGAACATGTTTGACCGTAAATATCCCTATTTACATATAATAATGCTGCATAAAAAAATAATATTTAGAAAATATATGTTAAGACAAATCTAACAATATCTCACATAATATATTTATTATTCAAATAATAATTTATATTTTGGGTCAAAGTTTGACTCTCAAAAGGTAAATAAACAATTTAGAGTGAGACAGAGGGAGTTCTAAGCAATTGCTCACGTGCAACATAATGATTCATCGCCCCCTCATGTGCAATGATATGATTCTTCGTGCAAACAAGTGACATAAATGGATCACATGCCTATCAGTGAGAATATACGCCCACTGTGCCAATTAGGTAAACCTTGGACTCTAATACCAAATAAGAATCACATGTTTCTGATATAAAATCAATTGAGACTACGTAGAAGTGGCTCATAATATTTTATATATATATATATATATATATATATATATATATATATATATATATATATATACTCCACTAAGCATTAATTTGTGTCAACCACCAGTGTGACACTCTCAACAAAATATTATCAGATTACTTGATTAAATAATATTATTTTTATAATTGTAACGTCAGCTTTTTAGCATTAAGAAAATAATGTCAATTTATATTTTAAAAAATTCCACAAATTAACTTGGAAAAAAAATCCATTTAATACTCTTCTCCTTTTTATATATGTTATCTTCGAATACTGATTTAGATCCAAGTCTAGATTTGTGATAATTTGTTTTACCGATCATCTCTTGGAGACCACAATTGTTTTCAGTAAGAATACTCCGGGTAACATTCAATAAGTTGCCAGAATTTTCTAAAGTTGAATAGTAAATCGTTTTGGTCCCTTAAATTCCAAAAAAAACTAATAAGAGTTGAAGAGTTTTTTTCATTAATTAATTGGCAGCTCAAGCAATGGTTCATTAATTAGGAAGATTAGGTCTCCTGATATGCGGTCTATCCATAAGCTTATGGACAGAGAGGGACCTGTTTGCAAAAAATGCAAATTTAACCAGAAAAAATGCGGGAATCTTGTTTGAGCCGCCTTGCCAGCAGCCGCTCCACAGGCTTGTTAGTCGTTCTTCTGCGGCCCGTGGATACGGATCCGCTGCAGCCGTGCAACTGGATTACGACGATGACTACGACTGTGATCGCTACAGCTTGGATTCGGAGTCGGCGAGGTTGAGGTCGAGGTTCCCGTCCCGGCCGAAGGAAAGGGTGGCGTTATCTCCGACGGGGTGGTTTCGATTGGCGTTATCTCGCCGGAGCTTCATGAACTGGCTCCATGACTCCGACACTCACCCACACCTCTGTGAACTGGAGCCAGATTTTCAACTCGGCAACGTCGACCAACTCCGCTCTGCCCTAGGTAACCTTTTCTTCTGCGGATTTTACATTTCCTCGTGTTGATAAAACGTAGCGTTACAGTGTTTCTGTTATGAAATTGAAGTGAAAATATATCAAAAACTTTTACTGTTCAATTAAAATTATGTCGCTCTGGTGTACTTTACTACATAGGAGACATGATTTGGAAAAAATGTTGATCCCTTACTTTTAAGGAATTAGAATTAGAATTGTATTCTTGCCATAATTGTAGATGTAATTATATTCTATTACATTTTCCTACCTTGTATAGGTATCATGTACTACTATATAATGTATACTGAATTCATGTATACAAACACAAATTATTGCCCTTATTTTCTACATGGTATCATAGCCTAAAACCCTGAAACCTTAAACAGGAAAAATTTTCCACTGCTCTACAATTTTTGAGCCGCCGCCGACGACCATCACGCGTCGCCGCCGGTTCTGTCACGGGCCGTCCATAGCTATTGCCGCTTCCCGCCACGCGCCGACAGCCACACACGTCATCCGCCAGTTTCCATCGCAGCTCGTTCCTCGCTGACCGCCGCTCGCCTTCGTTCCGTCGCCGCCAGCCGAACTCCTCACGTGCCGCCGCTTATTTGCGCCAGTGTGTCCTGCCGATCCGATCTGTCGCTGGTTATTGTACCTGCTCCTGATTTGTTCCTGATTTTACAACATGTCTGGTTCTAAAAAAACTAGTTTTGAAGCTCCCGAGGCTTCGAAGCTTCAGGATATGAGTGGTTATGATGTGATTACAGCTTTACTTCAGCAGCTGCAGTTGCAATCTGGCTCTCAGACTACTTTACCGATTGGTCGTATGTCGACTGATCCTTACTTTATTGGTTCTGGCAATGGTCCAGGTTTGCAACTCATACCAACCATGCTGAAAGGTCAAGAAAATTGCATTGAATGGTCCGATGCAATTTGTCGCGCATTCCTTGCCAAGCACAAGATTGGTTTCATTGATGGATCCATTACCAAACCCCAAGACGATCATCCTGATGCTGCCGATTGGTATGAGGTTAATGCTACTCTTGTCTGCTGGATCTTGCAAACCCTGGATCTGGTGTTGAGATATTCTACAAGTTTGTTTGCCACAGTCAAGGGTCTGTGGGATGACCTAAAGCCAAGATTTATTCTTGCCGATGGTATGAAGCTTTTGTAGATGCAAAAAGTCATTCAAAGTTGCAGGAAAAACAGTCAGGCCATCGGCATCTACTTTGCCAAACTGAAGAAGTTGTTTGCATATTATCACTGCATTCGACCTCCCCTGGTTTGTACCTGTGAAGATTGCAAGGCATTATGCCAGTGCAATCTTGCTGCGAAAGTCTTTCAAGAGAGAGAGAAGGATGTGATCTACCAATTCATCTCTGGCCTCGACGAAGGTTTTCACACCTTGAGATCACACATCATGAACATTGATCCAATGCCATCTGTCATGAAAGTGTATGCCCTTATTGCTCAGGAGGAGAATCATAAAGTTGTTATTCGAGCTCGTGAGCCTTCTTCTAACTCCATGACGTATGCTTCCCGACGTTCACCACCTGCAAGTTCTTTACCAGTTGTTCTTTCTGCAGCCGACCGCAAGAATCTTGTTTGTACCCATTGTCGTCGCAAAGGTCATGTTAAAGATACCTGTTTCCAGATACATGGTGTCCCACACTGGTTCGAGAAAAGCAAGAAACCGGCACCACCTTCCAGGCCATCAGGCACCACCGCCGGTTCCAGAGGCGCCGCCGATCTCCCACTCCCGCCGCCATTTTCCGGAGCTACCACATCGCCGCCAAGTCTGGCGGCGGCGGCTTTCTCTTTCGGCAGTGTCCCTGCCAGTTCCGAGTTTGGCCCTGCTCTTTCTGATGACCAATGTAGCTCTACCCTGAACTTGTTTAATCAGTTTAATTCTCTTACTGGCAATGACTCTGGTAAGCATACGTTACCATGGATACTTGATTTGGGAGGCTCATATCACATGACTGGTGACAAAGGTTCTCTTACTGATCTTACTACTACTATTAATTCTGTGAATGTTGCCAATCGCCAGCCAGTCACCGTCGGTCAACGCCGGTCAATGCCGGCCAGTCAACACCGGCAGTCACCGACCAGTCACCTCCGGTCGCCGCCGGCCTACCTTCACCGTCCGCTGCCGGTTCTTCTCTGCCAGTTTCCATCGATGCTACATCCCCGATCTCTACTTTACCATCTTCTCTGGTACCGGATAATTTCGCTATTGAGTTACCACCTGCAAGACAGAGTGTTCGATCTCGTCGTCCTCCATCGTACTTGGCAGACTACGACTGTGATGATCATGCTTGTGCTCTTACTACTGAAGACCCCCCCCCTTCGACTACGTTCCCTCATACGTCGTCACTTTCCTCATGTGTTCTCTATCCTCTTACTGATTATGTAAATTGTGATAATTTTTCTAGTATGCATTCTAGATTTTTGGGTGCTGTAACATCTAGTGCAGATCCCACTACATATTCTGAGGCTTCCCATCATTCTCATTGGCGGGATGCTATGGTTGAAGAAATTACTGCGCTGGAGCGAAATCAGACATGGACTTTGCCTCATTTACTTGTGGATAAGAAGGAAATTGGGTGCAAATGGGTATACCGGACAAAGTTTTGTTCAGATGGTACTATTGAACGTCATAAGGTGCGCCTCGTGGTTCTTGGTAATTTCCAGGTTGAAGAAATTGATTACACTGAGACTTTTGCTCCAGTTGCAAAGATGAGTTATGTTCGATTATTCTGTCTGCTGCAGTTATCCGTGGTTAGGGACTGCATCAGATGGATGTTCATAATGCCTTCTTGCATGGTGATTTGCATGAAGAAGTGTTCATGCGTCCTCCGCCTGGCTATGCTGTTCCGCCTGGTCAGGTTTTTGCCTTCAGAAATCTCTTTATGGTCTTCGTCAGACTCCTAGAAATTGGTTTGCTAAACTATCTCGGGCTTTACGGGCATTTGGTTTTGTTCAGAGTAAGGCTGATTAATCTTTATTTGTTTATTCTCGTGGATCAGTTTCTTTACATGTTCTGGTTTATATGGATGATTTGGTTATTGCTGGTAGTTCTTCTTTGCTCATCTCTAAGTTCAAGAAATACTTGGGTTCTTGTTTTCACATGAAGGACCTTGGTTTTGCTTAAGTATTTTTTGGGCATATAGATTGCTAGAAGACTAGAGGGGATGTTTCTTTCGCAAAGGAAATGTGCTTTGGATATCTTATCTGATACAGGCTTATCTGCTTCTAAACCAATTGATTTTCTGATGGAGTAACAACATGATTTAGCACATGTTAAAGGTCCAACCTACCATGACCCGGAGCAGTATCGACGCTTGGTTGGACGTCTGATATACTTGACTATCACTCATCCTGAACATAGTTATTCGGTTCATACTCTTGCAAAATTCATGAAGTCTCCTTGTGTTCCTCACTGGCAAGCTGCGGTTCGTGTGTTGCATTACCTGAAGAGTCATCCTGGTCAAGGTTTATTTCTCTCTTCCCGTAGTTCTTTACAATTGACTGCTTATTGTGATTCGGATTGGGCTGCCTGTCCGATTACTAGGCGCTGTCTATCTGGTTACTTTGTTATGGTCGGTGATTCTCTAGTTTCCTGGAAAACCAAGAAGCAACCTACTGTTTCTTGGTCTTCTACTGAAGTGGAGTATCGTGATATGACAGTTACCTGCTGTGAGTTGTTATGGCTTAAGTATTTACTGAAGGACTTGGGGGTTTCGCACTCCTCTCCTATGCGATTGTTTTGTGACAGTCAATCCACTCTTCACATAGCGGCCAATCCAATTTTTCATGAACGCACCAAGCACATTGAAGTTGATTGTCATTTTGTCCGGGATCTTGTTCAATCTGGTGCACTAATTACTCAACATATCCGTACTACAGACCAACTTGCGGATTTGTTCACTAAAGCTCTCGGACGTAACCAGTTCCATTCTTTACTTGGCAAGTTGGGCATTTCCGATCTCCATGCTCCAACTTGAGGAGGAGTGTTAAGGATTTAGAATTAGAATTGTATTCTTACCATACTTGTAGATGTAATTGTATTCTATTACCTTTTCCTAACTTGTATAGTTATCGTATACTATTATATAATGCATCCTGAATTCATGAATACAAATACAAATTATTATCCTTATTTTCTGCACTTACCTATGGAAATGTTTGTTATTGTAACTGCCTATAACTTTAATAGTAGTATTGATGAAGCGGTGGAGGATGGCGATACCTCGTGACTCTTTATTCAGCCTGATGTAAGCAACCATTTCCTAGAATTTGTGCTTCTGGTGAATATTCTCACATTGCTACTGCTTTTGTGCTTCTTTTTTTATACTTCCCCAGCCCCATAAAAAGAGCCCACTTTCTAGTAGGACTATTATGAAGCGGGTTCTTTTTATGTAATTGAGGGAGTGTGTTGTGTTTTAGGTTTCTCATTGTTTCATAATTTGGTTCCCCTGTGCATTTAAAAAAAATTAAACGGAGACATGGTGAGTTATATTAGTAGAATCAGAATATTGTTTGGCTAGCGCTTAACTAGTTATCATGAGAACCCGTGAGGAGCATGACTAGCAGTTCAACATGTCCTTTGCCTATGCGTTGTTTATTGGAGTGAATTTATTAACTCAATTTGAATTTATACGGAGTTGAAACTATGGGCTCAAGCAATTTCATCACTTCAGAAAACATTGAGAGACTAAAAGAGGCAAAAGAATCGAAAAAGAGTTCAGGTATGTTATGTCAGTAGCCTGTAGTCTCTCTTTTTGGGTGTTTCCCCAATAATCAAATAAAACTGCTGATATTTCTGCTACTTTTCAGATAGACTATACACAGCAGATGCATAAAGTTCCAAATCGTGCACCAGATAGGGACACCCAAACTGGTACTGTTGGATGTGTTGCTGTAAATGGAGATGGAAATTTAGCTACTGCGACTTCTACAGGAGGATTGGTTAACAAAATGACTAGGAGAATAGGTGACACACCCTTCATTGGCACAGGAACTTATGAGAACCATTTGTGCACAGTTTCTGCTACTGGCAAAGGTGAAGCCATAATTCGCGCTACCGTAGCAAGAGATGCTGTGGCTCTGGTGGAACACAGGGGAATGTCACTCAAGGATGCATCAGCTTATGTTATTGAGGAGTGTACACCAAAAGGTACTGTCGACTTGGTCACTGTTTCGGCCATGGGAGAAGTTAGCATGCCTTATAACACTACTGGGATGTTTAGAGCTTGTGCTGAAGATGATCATTCTGAAGTTGCAATTTGGACTGATTGAATGGCACCGTTGTGTAATTCCTCCCTTGATTTTAGGAACAGTTTGTTAGGATTCTTGTAATGTGCTTTTTGCAAAATGTGGACCTATTTTTTTGGAATAAAGACCTTTTCGGTATGTCATGAAAACATGTTTTTTCTTCTATCAAAAAGAGGATGAGGGAAAAGGTTGTTGAGTTGATTCCTAGGATTATATATAGGAGGCATGTGAGCTCTCTTGGTTTGAGGAATGAGAAGGATGCATTGGATATTGCAGTTGAGGGGACTCTGGACAAGATCAAGAACACGGGGGAATTTGAGTTTTCTATTTTACTTGTAATAGTCTTATCAGGGGTTGTACTTATTGCATCATAGCTAGGAGTATTTATTTACCTCTGAGATGCACTTCATTGTAAAGGATACTGGGATTTAGGAGAAGTGTTTACCAGAAAAAATTTCACAGTTCCTGGACATCAATCACTAATTTTATATCTTATCAAAAAATGCAATATCTATGTATGCATATGCAACATAGAACTAAAAATAAACAATCAACAACAAATGAAAACCAAAAAGTCATTCACAGTACAACTACAATTAATTAGTACACATTGATACTAACAAATTCAATATCTTAAGTATTACATATGCAACATAAAACTAAAAATGAAAATCAACAACAAATGAAAAACAAAAGGTCATTCCGAGTACAACTACAACTAATTAGTACATATTGATACTAACAAATGCAATATCTAAGTATACATATGCAACATAAAACTCAAAATGAACCATCAACAACGAATGGAAAACAAAAGGTCATTCACAATACAACTACAACTAATTAGTATACATTGATACTAACAAATGCAATATCTAAGTATACATATGCAACATAAAACTAAAAATGGACAATTAACGACAAATGAAAAATAAAACGCCATTCATAGTACGACTACAAGACACCCTGAATCTAACAAATTCAATATCTAATTATAAATATGCAACATTTAACTAAAAATGAACGATCAACAACAAATGAAATCAAAAAGCCATTCACAGTACAACTACAAGTACACACTAAATACTAACAAATGTAATATCTAAGTATAGATATGCAACATTTAACTTAAAAATGAACAATCAACGACAAATGAAAACAAAAAGTCATTCATAGTACAACTACAAGTACACATTAAATACTAACAAATGAAACATAGAAGTGAACAAATGTTGTTTCTAATTCAAAAGGAACAATCAATAACGTATGAAAACAAAAGTCATACACGGTACACCAATTTAGTACACGCTGACAAATGCAATATATAACTAAACAAATACATTTTTTTTATTTAAAATGAACAATCAACTACAAATGAAAAAAGAAAAGGTCATACTCATTACAACTAATTTGTACACATTGAATACTAAATAATGCAACATATAACTAAACAATTGCAGTTTCTAATTCAAAACGAACAATAAAAAATAAATGAAAAGGAATCTCATAAACAATAAACTAACTATTACACAGTAAATATTAACAATTGCAACATATAACTAAACACATGCATACTATAACGTCTCAACCACTATACGCCGGCATCTCCGTTGCTTGTCCATCAATCCTTTCCCAGCGCATTCGATAGGATTTTTTAAAACATTTTTTTAGTGTGCGAAACAAGATCTTTATTTTCATCACATGGAAACAGATCTGCAAGCTTATAAACATGTTTCAGTATTCAACTTTTTCTAACATAAACGTCAGAAAAACAATGAGATGCTCAGTTCGAATAACCATCAGAAAAAAAAACAATGAAATTTGAAGGCGTCTTTTAGCTACTTAGTAAAACATGCTCTTGTCGACTAATCTCAAAAGTATACATCAGTCACTTGCCTTCTACACAATAAAAAAAAGGTCAATTACCACCAATTCAACGAGAAGTCAAAATGCATCAATTTTTCCAATATAAAGGCATTTCCAGTGAGCAGAGAAACACTTAGGAGCGCTAAATTATGCCTTCTCTTTCGATGAGCCAAGTTCATTAAAATTATGGCACCATACTCCGAGCATTAGACGATTTTTAGTTAGAATAAGTGACCCTTGAGTCTGTAAAACTCCTCACTCCTCATACCGCATCAGTTTTAATCAAATTAAAGTAACCCAAAGTTTCATTCTAATCGGTCCATGATTCTAGAAGAACTACTAACATGAATGAAAAAGTATCGTTAACCAATAAGTACATCATGAAAACAAGAATCACTCAAACATAAGATGCTTCTACAGATTAAAAAGAAAATGCTAGAAAATCTAAAACACACTTAATAATCAGAATCCTGGTTATGCTACAGATGCACCACATCAAACAAATGTTCTACTCAATAAAACATATATCTTGTCAAGCAGTTAACACCTGACCATCTGTAATCATACACCGCTTCAGTATACCAATAACCACTAGGTAGCGTTATACCTCATGGAAGGATTGCAATCCGTGAATCAATCACTTCCAAATTTTGAATTAAGTCTTAGGTTGATTTCAACAACAACATCGCAAAAGCATTTGTATTGTTTCTCTCATTTATCGTGCTACTCCTGCTTAGTTCCTAATTGTTTCACTACGTATTCTATCCAATAAAAAGTGGAGAATGAAAGAGATGTTTATAATAGCTTGAATACAGCAAGAAAACCCGTATAAGTATTCATCTTGGGAGTAATGTAATCTGGAGTGCTAGATTATAAACGAAAATCAAAACAAAATTAATCATAATTTCTTATCAGTCAAAACTGATTACGAGCGAGTAAAATTACCAAAAATTTGTACCAGAAAAAGTTCTGGCTAAGGATGCATTCCCTGTTATCCTCCATCGCTTTTTCAGTCGATGCGCAGAGGCGGCATCGAAGTCTGGTGTGTAAGCGAAGGCGAGCAGCGACGGTGCGGCGTCGGAATTGACGAGGCTGAGGAACGGAGCGGGGGACTCAGAAGAGGTCATCGGCCAATTCTGGACCATCAGCAACGCTGTGTTGTTGAATAAATTGTGAAGAGACTTTGAGAAATTGCTATGTTTGTGGCTACAGTTGCCACAAACAGCATTTGCATGTCCTCCGGGGGACGCAGAAGAGGTCATCGGCCAATTCTGGACAGTCAGCAACGCCGTGTTGTTGAATAAATTGTGAAGAGACTTTGAGAAATTGCTATGTTTGTGGCTACAGTTGCCACAAACAACATTTGCATGTGGAGGACGCACATTTCCGTAATGCGTCCTCCCATTTTTTATTTTTTTAAAAAAAATTTCGGCCAAAATTTTCAAAAGACGGATGGGAGGATGACATGTGGCCAGGACGCATTACCGTAATGCGTCCTCTGTGGAAAATTAATTTTTTTTGTAATTTCAGGTAAAAATTAGGTGATGACACGTGGCCAATTGTGGTGATGCCATGTGGCAATTATAAATTTTTTTGTAAATATATTTATTTATATTTATATTTATTTTTATATTTATATATATGTATATATTTATATTTATATATATCTTTATTTATATATATATATATATCTTTATTTATATATATATATATATATCTTTATTTATATTTATATGTATATCTTTATTTATATTTATATTTATATTTATATATATGTATATATTTATATTTATATATATCTTTATTTATATTTATATTTATATTTATATTTATATTTATTTTTGTATTTATATATATGTATGTATTTATATTTATATATCTTTATTTATATTTATATATATCTTTATTTATATTTATATATATCTTTATTTATATTTATATATATTTTTTATATATACATCTTTATTTATATTTATATTTATTTTTATTTTTATTTTATATTTATATATGTATATATTTATATTTATATATATCTTTATTTATATTTATATTTTTATATATATATATTATATATATCTTTATTTATATTTATATTTATATTTATATATATCTTTATTTATATATATATATATATTTTTTTATTTATATTTACATTTATATTTATATATATGTATATATTTATATTTATATATATCTTTATTTATATTTATATTTATATTTATATTTATTTTTGTATTTATATATATGTATATATTTATATTTATATATATATATATATTTATTTATTTACATATATCTTTATTTATATTTATATTTATATTTATATTTATATTTATGTATATATTTATATTTATAGATATCTTTATTTATATTTATATATATATTTATATATTTATTTATATATATATCTATATTTATATTTATATATATCTTTATTTATATTTATATATATTTATATATCTTTATTTATATTTATATTTATATTTATTTTTGTATTTATATATATGTATATATTTATATTTATATATCTTTATTTATATTTATATGTATCTTTATTTATATTTATATATATCTTTATTTATATTTATATATATATATATTTATATATATATTTATTTATATTTATATTTATATTTATATTTATATATGTATATATTTATATTTATATTTATATATATGTATATATTTATATTTATATATATCTTCATATATATATATACATATATTTATATATATATATATATTTATATATATATTTATATATATATATATATATATATATTTATATATATATTTATATATATATATATATATATTTATATATATACATATCTATATTTATATTTATATATCTTTATATATATATATATCTCTTTATTTATATTTATATTTATATTTATATTTATTTTTGTATTTATATATATGTATATATTTATATTTATATATCTTTATTTATATTTATATATATCTTTATTTATATTTATATATATCTTTATTTATATTTATATATATATATATATTTATATATATCTTTATTTATATTTATATTTATATTTATATTTATATATATGTATATGTATATATTTATATTTATATATATCTTTATTTATATTTATATATATATATATATTTATATTTATATATATCTTTATTTATATTTATATATATATCTTTATTTATATTTATATATATATATATATTTATATATATATATATTTATATATATATATATATATATTTATATATATATATATTTATATATATCTTTATTTATATTTATATTTATATATATGTATATGTATATATATTTATATATATCTTTATTTATATTTATATTTATATATATGTATATGTATATATTTATATTTATATATATCTTTATATATATATATATATTTATATTTATATTTATATTTATATATATGTATATATTTATATTTATATATATCTTTATTTATATTTATATTTATTTTTGTATTTATATATATGTATATATTTATATTTATTTTTGTATTTATATATATGTATATATTTATATTTATTTTTGTATATATATATATGTATATATTTATATTTATATATCTTTATTTATATTTTTATATATTTTTTATATATATCTTTATTTATATTTATATTTATATTTATTTTTATTTTTATATTTATGTATATATTTATATTTATATATATCTTTATTTATATTTATATTTATATTTATATATATATGTATATATTTATATTTATATATATTTATATTTATATTTATATTTATATTTATATATATTTATATTTATAAATATCTTTATTTATATTTATATATATATATCTTTATTTATATTTATGTATATCTTTATTTATATTTATATATATATATTTATATATATATCTTTATTTATATTTATATATATATATATGTATATATTTATGTATATATAAATATATACATAAATATAAATATAAAAATATAAAAATAAATATAAATATATACATATATATAAATATAAATATAAATAAAGTCAAAAAAAAGGGGAACCATTTTCGGAAACAAAAAAGGAGAGGACTCGTTTCCGAAACGAGTCCTCTATTTAAATTCTAAAAAAAAATAGGCCCCCAAGAGGACGCATTGTCGAGGATTCGTTCCCAAAACGAGTGCTATGAAAATAATTTTGGGAAAAATTAAATAATGCTAAATTAGGCATTATTTGATTTTAGAAACGAGTCCTCTAATTGATGCTAAAAATAAAATCGTCACCAAAACGAGTCCTCTAATTGATTTCAGAAACAATAAAATAAATCATAATTATTTTCGGAAGAAAAAATGGAGAGGACTAATTTAATTCAAAAAAAAGGGAAGGAACCATAGGGATAAATTCTGGAAAAAACATTTGGGCCCCAGGAGGACTCATTATCGAACTGCGTCCTCGTTCAAAATGCTGGAAAAAAAATTGGGCCCAAAGAGGACGCATTATCAAAATGCGTCCTCCACCCTCTACGTCCACAATGAAAAGGTGGCACAATATGGACCATTTTGCTACATTTCACCACACAAAAATCATGCACTCAGAGACTTTCTAATTAATACCTAATTTTCGATTAATTACCAACTAAACCCCATTTTTTATAATAGTGTCTGGCTTGTCCATAAGCTTATTGACATGCTGTTTTTCCTGAGAGTTTCCCAATCAGGAATTCAAAAAGGTAAGGTTCATGAATTGGAACAAAGTCTTGTTCGAGAGGGTTTCGCTGCGAGACCAGAGATTGAATTGTTAAGAATGTAGTATGGGGGTTTCAAATTGAAGTTTTAAAAAATTTGGGGCTGGATGTGAAATTTTATTAATTTACATTTAAGTCCAAGTATAAATATCAACATTTCCTCATTCTTCTCTCATATTTTTCTGAAACTTTCTCTCTCCTCTCCTTTCCTCTCCAACACATAACTTCCTCCTTATTCTCTCTCCTCTCCATTTCTCTTCCACCTTCTTCTCTCTCCTCTCCATTTCTCTTCAATCTTCCTTCAATTCGAACTCCTTTTCTTCCAATTAACCGCACATCCTCTCCATTTTTCTTCCCCATTTCTTACGCAGGTGGTTCGTCGAGATTTTTGGAGTTTTCCAGTGACTTTTCCGGTGAATTTTCTTGTATAACTTTGGTTTCCAGCGACCAGACACAAATCGAGCTTCGTTTTGTGTTTATCTTCAAAGGTAATGTCTTTGCGCAGAATTTTTTGTGCATATATATATTTTTTATTTTGTTTACTTTCTTTGGTTCATATGATATTCTAGGGTTTGTCTAGTTTATACCGAGTAATGTTTGGAGATTTCTCTATTTTTTTTGTATTTTGTGAGTTGTTCTTACGAATTTGTGCTAATATTTGTATTGATGTTGTTGTTTCTAAGATGTCTAAGAAGATTTGCATCACTTCTGCTGCAATCAAGAAGGCACAAGGATTTGTAAGTTTTCTTAATTTTCCGCAATGATGTTTCAGGTACAGATATTGATGTTTCTCATTTTCAGTGTGATGTTTCAAGTTTTAGGTTTTAAGTACTGTTATCAGTGTTGGTGTGCTGTTTTAATTTCAGCGCTTGATGCTTGGGGTGTTTTCATGCTTATGTGTGTAATTGATGTTCAATTTTGATTGTGTTTGATATCTTAGGGTTTTGTTATGATTTGTGTTAATTTTTGTGTTGTTGTTGCTATTTCTTAGATGTCTAAGAACGCTTGTCCACTGTTGTTGCAATCAAGAAGGAAGTATGATCTGTAAGTTTTGTTATTTTGCATATGTGATATTTTAAGTACTATTGTTAATGTTTTAATTTTAATGTTTGATCTTTCATGTTTAGGTTTTAAGTATTGTTATATGTCTTGGTGTGATGATTTAATTTCAGTATTTGATGCTTTTAGTGTTTTAAGTGTGCAATTAATGTTCAGTACTGCTGTTTTGATTGTTCAGTTTTGATGTTCAACGTTTCATGCTTATGCTTATGTGTTTTAATTTCAGTATTTGATGTTTGTATTGTTTAAGTGTGCAATTAATGTTCTGTTTTGTTATTTTGATTATTTAGTATCGATGTTCAACTTTTCATGCTTATGCTCATGTGTTTTAATTTCAGTATTTGATGCTTGTAGTGTTTTAAGTGTGCAATTGATGTTATATTTTGTTGTTTTGTTTGGGTGTGTGATATTTTAGGGTTTTGTTACTATTTGTGCTAGTTTTTGTGTTATTGTCACTGTTTCATATATTTCTAAGAGCACTTGCTCAATGTTGCTGCATTCGAGAAAGAAGTAGGAGATGTGAGTTTTATTTTTTTCAGCAGTGATGTTTTTGATACAGGATGTTTCTGGTTTTACATTTGAGCTTTCATGTTTAAACTCTAAGTATTTTTTTATGTGTGTTGATGTAATATGATTGATTTCAGTGTTTGATTCTTGTGGTGTTTTGATGTTTAAGTATACAATTGATGTTCTATTTTATTGTTTTGATATTTTAGTGTGTACTGTTTGATGTTTTTAAATTTTGGCATTGATGTTTTAAATACTGTATTTAATGTATCACAATGTAGTTGCCACTGATTTTTTTGTGCTATTGTGATGTTTTAATTTCATATATTAATTTTTTAACTACTGTATGTGATATTTTATGTTTATTTCACAGGAATACTTTCTCAAGCAAGAGCTCTACGATGTCATTGATGAGTTAATAAAATATGGTATGAGGAACCATGCTCTAAAGGTGTTCCGAATAGAGAATCATAGTCGACCT
This sequence comes from Rubia yunnanensis, assembly GCA_037428765.1. Classification (NCBI taxonomy): domain Eukaryota; kingdom Viridiplantae; phylum Streptophyta; class Magnoliopsida; order Gentianales; family Rubiaceae; genus Rubia; species Rubia yunnanensis. Next base: position 30,857,139 of record CM075062.1, on the reverse strand, counting down.
TTGATCTTTGGATTGATGGAGTATGAGAGTCGTCCTCTTCCAAAGCAGCAGGAGAATGCAAGTCTGTGAAAAAACTAGCGGCGAAGCGAAACAAGAAGGGAAAAATAGAATTTGATTGTTTAGGATATATTTTTTGACATCCTAAACAATCACTACGATTGTTTATAATTATATGTTTTGATTGTTTAGAATTCTTAGGTTAGTGGTTTTTTAGGGCATTTGAACCCTTTTGTAATGAATGATGTTTGATGGTTCGATAGTTATGCTGATTGACATTTTTACATGTTAACGTAAAACTTCAAATTAAAGTTTGCAACTTTTATATGCTAATTTTATATGTTTTTGTAGTGCCAGTAATGATTCAATGAATTCCTTCGATTTTGAGTTGTCAGGGTATGATATTTTATGTCGTGTTCATCTGTAATATAAGTAAAGTGGTATGTATCATTTTATATCTGTAAATTATCTTATATAAAAAAAAATTAGTGGATAGAAATGGAACGTCTAATTGTTTTTTCAAATGTTACAACAGTGGGATGTATATTTTCAACACTAGTTGGAGATATTTTCTTTTTTATTGATGCGTTAGCTTTTCTACATGTCGTTGATTTTTCTTATTTATATATATTAAAATTTCTTTTTGATGTATTGTTGATGTTCAGTAGTGTGAATTGATTTATATATTTTTATGTTGATGTTTAATTATTATTATTTGACACTAGATCTTTTGTATTTTTTAATATTTTCAATTACTTTAATTTGATGTTTAATATTAAAATTTTAATTATTATGAATTGGATTTTGAATTTTTGTATAATTTTAAATTAATATAATTTCATATTTTATGTTTTATATTTGATGTTTAATTATTGTAATTTGATGTTGTATTTTTAAATATATATTTTATAAGTTTTAGTTAATTAAATTTGATGTTATATGTTTTATTTTTGATGATTTTCATTTTTAACTTTGATGTAGAGGCAAGGCCCAACACAAATTTAGCCCACAGACAAATTTGGTTTTGACCCGAATTCCAGTCTTCGCCGTAAGCCCTTGTGCCGCCTCTTCTCCTCCCTTCACCTACTCGGTCGTTTACCATCTCAGCCGCTCGCCGTCTCTTCTCCTTTCAGCTACCTAACGACGATGATTTCGTCGAATCTGATTGCTCGATTTCGATGAAGGCGCAGACTAAAACTAAAACACGCCGTCGGAATCGAGACAAATCGCTTGATTGAAGATGCCGTTTGGTTGTGTTATTGGAGCTGCGGAAGAAAAAGACACGAGATGAAGGTCAGAGAAGGTGGCAGATTGGTCAGAGAAGATGAAATTGAAATCAGAGAAGGTGGCGGATTGGTCGGAGAAGATAAGGGATTGGTGAAAGTAAACAATTTTGAAATCGGAGAAGGTGGAGGATTGGCCGGAGAAGGTCAGAGATTGACGCGATAAAGGTCGGAGCGGAGAAACGCATGGAAACCCGTTATGATTCAGCCAGAGAAGGTGGCGGAAGCTGCCGTGAATCCGAGCTCTGGGATTCCAACCTGAATCCAGCGTCAGATTCATATCTTTCGTGTAGTTGCATTTTTTGGCCTCTGGATTTCAGTTGGTTTTTATACTTCAACCCCGAAAATAAAACATTTGTAATTTGACCCCAAATTTCGGTTGCCATTTACCTATTTTCACTCTAGTTCTTGGTCTTACGGTAAGACGGTCTCGCGGGACAAATTCATTGGAAGACTTTTGGTCTGAACTCTTATAAATAGAGTCTTATAAATAGAGGGAGAGTTAGAGTTGTTAGGTGTGAGTTTTGTAGAAATCTATTATGGTCTTAAAGTCACTCCTTCTGTATCTGTCATATAGGTCGGATGGTCCTGCATGACATAATGCTTGACATTTGTAATCTATCTGACCACTTTGATAATAAGATTAATCTCTTTCTGTTCGTGAAGGTAGCCAACATGTTTGATAAACTACGTTAAAATCTATGTTCTGATTCTTGCTTTTTTTTTCTGTCATCTTAATTTCGCGCAAGGGAATTATTTTCTCCAATAAATAGAAAACTAGGTATGATAATTTTTAGTTAGTAGTAGACCAAATGTTACACGAAAAAGTAACATAGTTAAAGTATCTCGTTCATATAGTTCTTATAAAGCGAGAACATGGATTGATCAAACGAGTTATTGGATGAGAGTACTGCGGAGACAAAACACGCAGCAATATGGTATTAATCAAGGTATAAACAAGTTAGTGATCAAGGATCCCGTTCATATATGATATATGTAAACCAGATAGATGCATGCATGGAACACGATATGAACTTCTATAAGGGACTGCTTTTGTCTTTGTATGCTATCCAAACGACTAGAAAAGTGGTGATCTTGTTTTGGAAGATCGAAAATAGATTTGGATTTGGGGCCCACCATTTTTATTTCAATCAATCAAGAATGTATCGTCGTTTCTTGAACAAATTAATGAGCCACTTTATTAATCATGCATCGTATATCGATGAATGGGAGATCTTGTAGTATATCTTGATCGTTTCTGTTAGATAAATCATACTCTGATTAGATTATGATTTATTATGATTAGAGTTATTTCCTTATTACATCTCTATTGTACTTTCTATATATTTAGATATCAATAATACAATTGATTACGACAAATCATTCTATCATGGCATCAGAGCAAGTTCTGATCCTACGCCCTAAATTTTAATTTAGGGTTCAGCACCTCCTTTGTTTTCCGGCGGAAGTTTCCGGTCAAATCCCGGCGGAATTTTTCTGCCCACTGGAGTACCCAACAGGTTCATCGGCATCGGAGTTCTTCCAAAGGCGTCGTCATCGATCCAGAGGCGTCGTCGTCGTTCGGAGGCTTCTTCCAGAGTCGAGCGGCGAAGCCATTCTTCACGGCGATCGTCGAAGCTCTGCTCTCCAACGGCGTCGGAACCCATCTTCAGTGATGAGTTTCGTGCTTCCAGCGGCGAGTTTCCGGCGTCGAATATCCCCATTTTTCCGACAGCGAGATCCACGCGCTCGCGTGAAGGCCACGCGCGTGAAGTCACGCGCGAAGGAGATTCCAGTGCGTTTCGTCATTCCAGCGCGTGAAGTCACGCGCGATTCGACTCGCGAAACTTTTGGATCTCTCGCGTCATTCATTTTATCGCGAGTTAATGCTGTTTATCGCAAGTTAATGCTGTTTATCGCGAGTTGATGCTGCTTATCGCGAGTTGAGGTCCTTTATCACGAGTTTTTCATATTCTAATCAGCACCCAGTCAATTTCTGTGCAATTCTCGGGCTTTTGCTATGGTTTATTTGGGTTCTACATCTCGGGAAGATTGCTCCACTAATTGGGTTGCGGACAAGTTATTGTTTCAGGCCAGTTTGAATGGTCCCAACCGTCATTCTTCATCGAATCAGTGGATCGTTGATTCAGGTGCTACATCTCATATCATTGCTCACACCAGTCATCTTGATCAGGTACAACGTTATCGTGGTTCTAATTCTATTCTTGGTGGAAATGGTGAATCATTATCTATTTCTCACATCGGCCAATGTCATTTTTCTGGTTTCTCTGTTAATGATGTCCTTGTGGTACCTAAGATTACTAGAAGTTTATTGTTCATTAGTAAGCTTACTCGTGATCTACCTGTCCGTGTTATATTTGATGCCGATGCATTTTCCATTGAGCACAAGCTTACAGGGGCGATAATTGGCAAAGGTCGTCATAGGTCTGGTCTTTATTTTCTTGAGACTGGTGATTCCATTTTTTTAGGCGAACTACGCTCCACAAAGCTTCATGCTTCTTTTGAGCAGTGGCACTCTCGTCTCGGTCATGTGTCTCATGATACTGTTCAGTTATTGAATTGACGGGGCCTTATTTCTGTCACTTCTGCTATGCCTGCACCTGTCAGTTGCTCTCCTTGTCAGATGGCCAAGAGTAGCTGTTTGCCCTTTTCCACTAGTGACAAGCGCGCTATTAGTTCATTGGATAAACTACATTGTGATTTGTGGGGACCAACTCCTGTTTTATCTGTCAACGGTTTCTCTTATTATGCCGTTTTCATTGATGATTTTTTGCGATTCACATGGTTTCTTTCGATGCGGCATAAGTCGGATTTCTATGACACCTTTATCCAGTTTCAGAAATTCGTTGAGAATCAGTTTTCTGCTAGGGTTAAAATTTTTCAGATCGATGGTGGCACCGATTTTACTAATCACCAACTTCAGGCTCATCTCATATCATATGGCATTCATCATCAGATGTCCTCTCCCTATACACCTGCTTAGAATGGTCGGGCTGAGCGGAAGCATCGCCACATCACAGAGACTGGTCTTGCCATGCTTATTCACTCTTCTGTGCCGCACTGTTATTGGGTGGAAGCTTTCTCCTCTACGATTTACATTATTAACCTTCTGCCTAGTTCGTTTCTGAGTGGAAAATCACCTTTTGAGGTTGTTTTTGGTCATGTGCCTGACTATACCCTCTTTCACCCGTTTGGTGGTCGTGCATTTCCACGTCTGCGTGCCACTGCTACTGATAAGTTTGCAGTCCGATCCATTCCTTGTAATTTTATTGGTTATCACCCTCGTCACAAGGGCTTCCAGTGTCTCGACCCGACTTCTGGGTGCATCTATATCTCTCGTCACGTTCGTTTTGATGAAACTTTCTTCCCTTATGTCTCATCTTCCACGGACAGTCGTTCGATTTTAGATCTGGAGATTTCATCATTTTTTGATAAAACTGTTACTTCATTGATTGGGGCCACCACGCCTGTGTCTGTGTCTATTCCAGCTGCCCCTCCTTCACCACCATCTTCCATCTGGACGGCCGATCTGGACCCGGCTCCTCGCTAAACACCCACCATATCTCAGCCGCTGGCCAGCACTCCTCAGCCACCGGCCACCACGTCTCAGCTAGTATCGGCTATTCTTTCTACGTAAATAGGTAAATAGTATAGACGATGGAGCCTGCAGCAGAGCCCTAAAAAAGGACCCTACCAAATACAAAAGAATCCAACCTTAGGTAACCTAAGGAGTAAATCCGCAAAGAAGTAGGGAGGGAGGGGGGGGGGAATGAGAGAGTGCAAATCCGAAAGATAAACACTCCCCCACCCCCCCTTTTAACTATGTAAAATAACTACCCACCCTAAGCAAGATAATCGAGCAAAGGGGGAACAAAGCAACCTGGAAAAACACAGGCTATAGAACAACCGAGAGAATGGGGTGAGAACAAACTCACTACCCATCAACATAAATCCGCTTCTACCCCTAACAAATGGGGCCATATTCATTTTGATTACAAAAAGCAGCCGAGAGTTGTGTGTCTCGGGTCTTGAAAGAATGCAGGTGCTGGAACGCTGATGAAGTAACAAAAGTCGAATGTCGAATGATTTGGAATCCTAGTGCAGCCGAGAGTCTATCTCGGGTCTTGGATGTCTCATAAGATTTGATGCCGATGATCCAAATTGCACCGTACCGGCACGGATGAATATCAGCTTCTACCATATACATCCCTAAGATGAGGAAAGAGGGATGTTATTGGCCTTTTGGCATTCTCTTTGAGCACCGAAGTTGATCCTATGGGCAAAGGTTAATGAGGCTGTGCCTCCAACCTTTGTAACTCCCAATCAAATCAACCTCCTGAGGATGTGAGAATGGATGCACTTATACCGCGTGCACCAAGCGTGGCGAGTATGTACTCGCCCACTCCATTTTGAGCAAATGGACAACTATATGCTATTTTAACACAGAGTGTAGCGCGAGCATAAAGCGCATAAATAACCGTTAAATAATTAGTAAAAAACCAGGCTTAGGAGAAAGAGCATCGAAGTGTGAATCCTTACTCTAAAACCTATTGCCTCCTCCAGAAAACCAAGCTGCTATTGCCACTAGAAATCCGAGAAAAACCGTAGGCAAATCTGGACTCCATCGAGCGCAAAGAAACTCACTCCCGGCGCTGAAAACCGCATCAATCGACCCACAAATAACCCAGCTCCCGCGCCAGGAGATCCTAACCGTGACGCGCAGTTCCTGCAGTCAATCGTACAAACCGTCTCCCTGCCTGGCGCCCTGCATCCCAGCAAGTGGCAAAATCCAGCGCAACGCCTGACGCCCAGCACAGCGCCAGGACTGAAGCACCAAGACCCGCAACGTGAAGCACCCAGTGCGAGGCAGCCAGCACCCATCAACCTCCAAGCAGCTTCTCCATCTAAAATAGGTGTTCATCCGGAAATAGTCTATTCATCACCATGTAGCAATCCTTCATGATGATTTTCACCACTCTTTCAGAACTTGGTTGAGCACCATCCATAACCACATTGTTCCTTTCCCTCCAAAGATGATAGACCGTGGTAATTAAGGCTAAAATACCAAACTTCTTTCGCATTTTTGAACCTTTAATTTGCCTCTTAACCCAAGTCATGGAACTTGGAATTGAATTCGTCCGTCTCCTTAATCCAATCCAAGTCCGTATACGCCCCCATACAACCTCAGAAAACTCACATTTGAAAAACAAATGTTCGTTCATCTCCTCTTCCAGATGGCATAAAGAACATACCTTCTCCATACTCTCCCCTTCCTCCAATCTATGCTTATCCTTGGTATGTAGTCTCTTTATTGCCGCCAACCAAGCGATAAATGAGAACTTTGGTGGAAAAAAACCACGCCAAATACTGTTAAAGACCTTTTCACTTGATCGGCCAACATCATAAACACTCGGATATTTATGGCGATGCATATGGAGGTAAGCTGCACTAGTAAACTTCCTCGAACTAGACCATAGACCGAGGTGGGTAATTACCTCTTGCATATTACCTTGAAACATTGCGCACAAATCATCCCTGAGCTTACAAAGATCACCAAAGTAGCTCGAAAATCTCTCTCCCAATCTACCATTAGCAATCCTCGGGTTTAATCTCCAAAAGTCTTCCCCCTGAAGGTAAAACGAGTGAATCCATTTGACCCATAGGCTATCTTTCTCCAAATGGATATCCCATAGCCTTTTAGCCATTGAAGCACTTTTCCACGTAATGAAGTCTCTCAAACCGAGGCCGCCAAAAGATTTAGGTGCACAGAGTTTCTTCCACGCAACCTTTGCCTTATGCTTACCTCCCCACAGAAAGCGTTTACACTTCTGTTCAAGAGCATCCATGACCGTAGATTGTATAACAAAATTCTGAATCCAGAATCCCGCAATACCTCCCACAATTGATCTCACAAGCTCCAATTTTCCTGCATATGAAAGAGTATGTCCCTTCCATTTCGCTATTTCCGAATCAACTTTTCCCAGTAGAGTACCAAATTGTGTCACCTTCAACTTACTGGAATCAAGTGGCACGCCTAGATACCTAACAGGGAATATCGCCCATGGAATACCCATGAAACTCAAATCCTTCTTTATGCCAACTCCAAAGGACTTCGACTTTGCAGCATTGATTCCCAAGCCTGAAGTGCGCTCAAATTCGTTCAAGGCATCCATGAGTATGTGTACTAAACTCGTGTTTGCCTTAGAGAAGAGCATGAGGTCATCTGCAAAAGCCAAATGCGTGATCCGGAGTGTCTCGCATCTCGGATGAAAAGTAAAATGTCTAGAGTCCGTTCTCCTTTTCATCAATCTTGAGAAATATTCCATGCAAATCACAAACAGATGAGGCGACAATGGGTCTCCCTGGCGAATACCCCTCTGTCCCTGAAAGTGATCACACAGTTTGCCATTAACTGCTATCGAGAAAGTAGAAGTGCGTACACACGTCATGATTCTGTCAGTTAGTCTGTCAGGAAATCCCAGTCCAAGCAGAACTTCTTCCAGGAAATCCCAAGAAACTGTATCAAACGCTTTCTGCAAATCCACCATAATCATGCGTCTAGGAGAGTTACGAACCCTGCCATATCCCCGAACGAACTCTTGCGCAAGCATTACATTGTCCGAAATATTTCTTCCCTTTACGAATGCTCCCTGACAAGGGTCAATGATCCCTGGCAAAATACCCTCAAGCCTGTTCGCTATAATTTTTGTGATTATTTTATAGACCACATTGCAGCACGCTATTGGTCTAAAATCACCCACCTTTAGATTATCTGGCTTCTTCGGTATCAATGCCACCGAAGTGTGATTAAGCTGCGCCAAAATATCTCCTGTTTGAAAGAATTCAAGTACTGCAGCCGTAACTTCCTCACCCACGGTGTTCCACTGCTTCTTAAAAAATCTGGCCGTATAGCCATCAGGGCCTGGAGACTTCTCATCCGCCATTGCAAATAGAGCTTGCTTTACTTCAATACTTGCCACCTCCTGATTAAGATAGGCCCTATCCACATCCGTGAGCTTATTTCCTGCGTAAAAAATGCTCGGCTCAGTGGGAACTCTATCCCTCTTTGCACCAAACAAACCTTTGTAGAATTCTGCAAATAGCTCTCCCTTATGACTATTAGAAGTTACAATCCGATTGTCACTATCTATAATTGCTGGGATAGCTCCTCCTTTTTGTGCAGAGACCATAGAGTGAAAATACTGTGATCCCTTATCCACCTGAGTAATATGATTTATCCTTCCCTTTTGCACAAGAAAAGAATATTCCGCCAGATAATACAACATAGCTTGCTTCTTCAACCTTCGCAGTGCCGCAACTTCATTGTCCGAAGCAACTTTAGCATCGAACTCATCAAATGCCATGTTATATTCCGCATCTGCACGCTTAGCCTTTTCAGAAATATGGTTAAAATCAAGCTTACCCAATTCCTTCAATGGGTTTTTCATCCGAAATAATTTCCTGGTCACCGAAAATTGTTTGGTCCCCACGGACTCCAATAATCCTCTACTATTTGCCCACATTTCGGATGCTCTAACCACATATTCTGAAATCGAAAAGGCCTACCCTTCCCAGCAATTTCCTGCGACATATCAACCACCATGGGAGAGTGGTCTGATTGAGCCGAGATTGGTAGAAAGGTTGTGCGGCAAGCAGTATCATCCCATCCGTGGTTCAAAAGCACCCTATCCAGCTTCCTCCAAATCTTCCAATCCGCACTATGCCAGGTTAAGTGCTCGCCCAAAGCAGGCGCATCTCTTAGTCCACACTTTATGCAAACATCTTGAAACTCCTTCATTGGATACAAGCTAGGAACAGTAGCTCCATAATGATCATTAACACTAAGAATAGCATTAAAGTCACCAAGAACCATCCAAGGAGAATTCAGATTAGCACCAAATGACTTCAATTCCTCCCATAGTGGTAAACGTGCCAGACGCCCCTCACTATGCCCATACATAAATGTACAGAAAAACTCAATACCATAAGCAAGATTACGAAGTTTCAGATGAATACATTGCGGAGATTTCCCAAGAACATCAACCAAGAAGCCTTTCGGATCCCAGATAATGAGTATCCTCGAGTTCTGCCATAGTTCAAAATTGTGCGTAAACTTCCATCCCTTAAAACCCTTTAGAAAAATTCGCAACGCCTTATCCTCCATTTTCATTTCCAACAACCCACACAGTCCAACCCTATTTGTGGAGATGATATTTTTCACCCACCTCCTCCTTACAGGGGCCGATAGGCCCCTGACATTCATTGCTGATGTATTCATTGGGAAACAGAGGTCCCTTTTGGCTTCGGACCACCGCCTTCCAGTGGTTTACTTCCAGAACTATCTGAATGACTCCTCATAGCTGATAACATGCGCTGAAAAGGTTTCTGAACACCCTGCTCATTAATTTGAGTCTTGCTCTTACTTCTAGACCTAGTCAAAGCCCCTGGAGTAGGAGGAGGCCTACTGTTACTCTTGCTCCTATGCAGCCTTGGAATTTTGAGCCTCGAGCGTCCGGATGAATCATCTGCTTAGGCAATTTTCCAGCACCCTCAATCGGGTTATCATCATCCCCAAACGGTTGCTGCCGTTCAAAAACCGGTGGCGCTGGAATGGTTGAATTTTTAGCACGCTGTTGCTGAGTATCGTGCGTTCAACGCTCCTGCCGCGCGCTGCCTGGACACTCTTGCTGTGCGCTGCCTGGGCGCTAGTGCACGGCCTCCTGCGCCAGTACTTGCAATTCCAGCGCCAGTGCTTGTAACTCCAGCGCCAGTGCTTGCAATTCCAGGCGCTGGTGATGGGCCCAGTTGTGCTGGCAGCACAACAATAGGCCTATTAACCTCATCCTGAAAGACGCCAATGGTAATACCAGGTCCCTTTTTAGCACTACCCGCTTTCTCAATACTATTGACTATACCTTCAACCAATTTTCCCTTCCCTTTCCTTCGTCTCTCTACCTCCTCATTGTCAGAAGAGGCATCCTGAATGTGCACATGATCTCTCCCTCCAACCGAATTTGAACTTAGAGTATCTCCTATGTTTTCAGCTTGCATCTTCCGAACCCATACTTGGTCATTATATCGAGATCTCCAATTTTTCTTTCCCTTCCCCTTCCTAGTTTTGTTATCAACCAATTCCATGGGGTCTTTGTGTTCCATCTCCTTAGCTTTCCAGTAATCATTACACTCTTCCATGAGATGAGTATTTTCCCCACAATTCGCACACCAAGGTCTACAATAATCGTAGATGATCTTTTGCACAAACACTTCGCCATTTGGAACCCGAAAGCTCACCTCCTCTTTGAGCATTTTAGATGTGTCAACCCAGACCAAAAGTCATGCATAGTAGCCCCTTAACTTGAGAGTACCATTGTCCATAAGGATAGGTTCTCCTAGTGAAGTAGCAATTTTCTCTAATGCCTTCTTGTGCCAATACGCCTTTGGAAAGTGTTCCATCCTTAACCAAACTGGCTTAGTGGCTAGGATGGTCGCATCGTATTGCCCAGATTCGTCAATTAACATCATGAACAACTTCTTTCCATGGAGATAATGATCAGGACCATTCATCACCATATCTCTATCTTCTGCACTGTTAAACCTGAACATGACATAACCATTCTGCTTGCTCTGAACATTACACTGCACCTTCCACTTGGCCACCAACAGAGTTTGAATTGCATACATTCCCGGGAAGAAGCCCGGAAACACATCCAAGAATCCGAAAAAAGGTTTATGGAGATCCTTATGTATCTCTTCATCCGTGAGCACAAAATCAACACTATCTCCATTGTTTGCAACAACTTCAATAGTCGATTTATTCATGAGAATATCAGGGTCATCCCATCTCCTTCTTCTTTCAAGCTTCGGATCATCCCAATCTCTTGGATGCACTTGATGATTCTGCCTCTTATTGCCATCGCCCTCAGCCATGTCTTGCTTCCGAGGATTGTTATTATTCTTAGCACCCGTAGAGGCCATGGATGAAATCCGATAGACAGATCGGATTCACCCTACAAACGAAAGCACACCAAGCAAATATACACTAATCCGATCGGAATTAGCCTAAACCGATTGGAAAAACACCAACAATACACAAAATCCGATCGGAATTAACCCAAACCGATCGGACTATACAATAAACATGAAATCACCAAAACCGAATTCAACAAATAAGCAAGAACAAATTGCAAATCTTGTAATCAAAACCGAACTAACCCTATGATCAATCGGAATTAACAACAAATTTGAACTCAAAACCGTAGTCCTCCAAACACCAAATCGGATTCAAAAACACATAACATCATGCTCCAAATCGAAAAAACAAGCAAACCGCAAGTAGATGAATCGAAAAAACCTGGAAACCGTGGAAACCGTGATCACCAAGCAATCCGATCAAAAACCTTGCGTCCGAATTGTGATCCGATCAAAATCTCCAAAACCTTGTGCTAAATCCGATGAAGATGGTAGGAATTTGATTAAAAAGTGTGCTGAAAATTTTAATCAAACCCTTTATACACCTTTGTGCAACCAAGTCCAAACCAAAACCCAAAAAAGATTGGAATTTCCAACCAAATCTCCAACTCGGACAAGGACTCCAAGCAAGAAACCGATCCGATCTCCTACCCAACTCCCGATCCGAATCTGTATCCAAGATTAACACCAAAATCACGAACAAGATCCGCCAAGAACTCTCCTTTTCCGTATTCAAACCCTACTCCGAGGCCGATTAAGATAAAAAACTCGCCACAAATTGCATATGATTTTGTGCGGAATCAAGAGTAGAATCCGTTAAACCATAATTCATTGGTGGAAAGTTAAAGAAATTCGAAGAAATTGGCCTCCAAAGGATGGAAGAAAGGCTGCGCCTTTTTTCTTCTTTTTTCGCCCCAGAGCTAGAGAGAGAATTTTTATTATTATCGGCTATTCTTTCTCCAGTGACTTCCGACAGCCACTCTCCGGTCAGCACAGCTCGATCTTCCTTCGTGTCATCAGCTGGTTCGACTCCTCCAGCTTCGCCGCCCCAGCTTCATACTCATCGGACGACCACTCAGTCTTCTACTTGTGCCATTCAGCGCTGGGATTATTCAAATATTATTGCTCATGGTCTCACTGCCACACTCCTCTCTCAGACAGAGCCCACTGATTATCGCACTGCCCTTCAGGATCCAGCATGGGTTTCAGCCATGGATGATAAAATGGATGCTCTTCGTGGTCAACACACTTGGGGTTTGGTGCCTCGACCTTCGAATGTCAACATTGTTGGCTCCAAAAGGGTCTATCGGCTCAAGTATTGACCAGATGGCACTATAGAGTATCACAAAGCTAGACTTGTAGCGCAGGGTTTCTCGCAGATTCCGGGTTTTGATTTTGATCACACTTTCAGTCCTGTGGTCAAAGCCTCCATTGTTAGGAAGGTTATCGCCATAGCCACCATGCATTCCTGGCCACTTCATCAGTTGGATGTCAAGAACACTTTCCTTAATGGTGTTCTTGATGTTCCAGTCCAAATGAAGTAGCCCGTTGGTTATCAGGATTCTGTCTATCCAGATTATGTTTGTCGTTTGAAAAAGGCCATTTATGGTCTTAAGCAGGCTCCCCAGGCTTGGTTCCAGCGTTTCAGCAGTTATTTGACACAGCTTGGTTTTCGGTGCATCTCAGCTGATACTTCTTTGTTGGTCCTTTTGAGAGGGTCGTCGTTACTGTACTTACTTGTGTATGTGGATGATATCATTCTTACAGGAAATGACTCGACTCTTCTTCGCCAGTTCATTGATCGGACACACAGAGAGTTTGCGATCAAGGATCTTGGTGCTCTTCATTACTTTCTTGATCTTGAAGTTTCACCTACCTCCTCAGGATTACTGCTTGGCCAAGCAAAGTATGCTCGGGATATTTTGAATCAGGCCGGTATGTCTGACGCGGCACCTGTTTCTACTCCATTTGTTGCTGGTTCTCAGCTTCACAGCTCTACCAGTCCTCCATTTCAGAATCCTACACTTTATCATTCTCTTGTTGGTGCTCTCCAGTATCTCACCATCTCTCGCTCGGATTTGGCATTCTCGGTCAACACGGTGAGTCAGTTTCTTCAGGATCCCAGAGATGATCATTTTGCTGCTGTGACTCAAATTTTGCGGTATGTTCGTGGCACTCTTCATTTTGGTCTCCAGTTTTGTTCTACTAGTACTCCTGATGTGTTAGGATACTCTGATGCTGATTGGGCTCGCTGTCTTGAGACTCGTCGGTCCACTTATGGTTATGCAGTTTTTCTTGGTGGGAATCTGGTTTCTTGGAGTGCCAAGAAACAGCCTACTGTTTCTTGCTCTAGCACTGAGTTTGAATATCGTGCTCTCGCCAACACTGCCTCAGAAGTGGTATGGCTCACTCATTTGCTTCATGATCTTCGGTTTCCGCTTTCTGGTTCTCCACTGTTGTTATGCGACAATAGTAGTGCTATCTTCTTGGCTCAGAATCCAGTGGCTCACAAGCGGGCGAAGCACATCGACATCGACTACCATTTTGTTCGTGAGTTAGTGATATCCGGAAAGCTGCGTGTTGCTCATGTTCCGACTTCTCTTCAGATTGCAGACATTTTCACCAAGGGGCTATCTCGTCCACTGTTCGAGTTCTTCATGTCCAAGCTGTGCGTCGGCGAGCATCCAACGCTCCACTTGAGGGGGGTGTTAGGATAAATCAGACTCCTGATTAGATTATGATTTATTATGATTAGAGTTATTTCCTTGTTACACCTCTATTGTACTCTCTATATATTTAGATATCAATAATATAATTGATTACGGCAAATCATTCTATCAGTTTCTTTCGTTTTGAGAGCGAGAGAGAGTTCTCAAAGTTGGTATAAAGTCAAGTGGTTTTTATTGATTAGTTAATTAATAATTTGTGAATTAATTTGGAAACTAAAAATGATCCATGTTGAAACATACGGATAACAACCATAACCTTGAAGGTTTTGCAATAGAAAACAATATTGCAATTGTGTTGGAATATGGAAGCTTGTACATTCTGCGATTGTTATTTTAGGTGGTGTTAGAAGCATATTAGGATTATGGAAAATCACTACAAATATGTAATTGGATTTATAGAATATTGTGGGATATTTGAGATAAGGAAAATCCCTTTATTTATGGGATTTGGATATGCTTCAGAAGCAGATAGGGTATAGGAATATTATTGAAATAATCCTAGAGAGTTTTGATTTGCTCATGGACTTTAAAAGGGGACATCACAGCTGCATTATATTCACAAACTTAATTGCAAAAATCTGCGCACAGATTGTTTTTTTATCTTTCTGAGAGTCTTGAAAGAGCCAATATATATATGTTCCAACATACGTGACCTTCCGTTCAAAGTTTGGAAGCGTATACCTTAATTCTTTGGATGGAGATCCAGCGTCGATGAGTTTTGAGGTCAGAGGGAGTCTAATCAAGGCGGATCAGTAGCGAGGGGAGCTTGCAGAATCCACACAACATAATTAGATAGATAAGTATATTAGTATGATGTACTTTGTACTGTATTATTCTGATTAGTGGATTCATTCTGAACTAGGCCAGACCCCACAGATGTAGGTGGATTTCACCGAACTGCGTAACCAAATATCGTGTCTTTATGCTTTACTTTATTGTGTACTTGGTTAGATAGTTATGTTGTAACATAGTAGTAATAATTAAGATAATTCGGTAAAACCAAATTTCATTTGGTATCAGAGCTTTATCATTTTTTTCCTTGGTTGTATCAAGAAAAGTGTGATCGGGTTTTACCATGTCAACCAAAGGAGGAGTTTCGATGTCTCAGCCACCTATGCTGGAAGGCAACAACTATAATTACTGGAAGGCAAGCATGGGAGTCTTCATCAACTCACTTGGTGAACTTGCATTGCATTTTGTTGAAAATGAGTGGAATCACCCTACTGAAGATGTTGAAACAAGCTCTAAGGCAAAAGAAGGAGAGCCAAGTCAGAGGGAGCAGAAACTGAAAGACAAATCTACTTGGTCTCCTGATGAACCAAGGCCTCATTGGAAAATTTGAAAGCATTGAATGCTTTTTTCATGGTAGTTGATGAAAATCTGTTCAAACTCATCTCAACATCCCATCAGGCCAAGAAATCTTGGGATATTCTGCAAAATATTCATGAAGGAACTAGTCATGTTCGAGAATTCAAATTACTGTTGTTGGCTACAAAGTTCGCGAAACTGAAGATGGAGGAAGATGACACTATTGTTGTATTCAACGGGAAACTCTGAGACATCTCCAATATGGCGTATCAACTTGGAAAAGTTTACAAAGAATCAAAATTGGTGAAGAAGACCTTGAGATCACTTCCTAAAAGGTTTGCAATGTAAGTTGCAACAATAGAGATGTAGCTACCATGGGCTTAGATGAATTAATGAGATCATTACAAACTTATGAGATGGCATTCTAACAGACTACAAAAAGGGTTCAAAAGGAGTTGGTATTCATAACATCGTCATCAAAGGACAATTACGAATCTGACAGTGATAATGAATTTGAAAAACACACACTTATCACAAAAAAGTTCTCAAGAATGCTGAAGAAAAATAGTAAACAAGAAATCGCAGGAAAATTTTGGTGGAAATAAACCAAAGGCACAAGAATCTTGAAATAAGCGTAGGACACGGTTTGAACAAGGAAATCAGCCATTCCCTAGAAATCAAAGTGGTAAATCAAAACAGTCTGGATGAATTCAATGCAAATAATGTGAAGGATATGGTCATATCCAGGCTGAATGAGCAAATACCCAGAAGAAACAGGAAAAATTGTATGTCAGCTCATGAAGTGAAGATGAAGAAAATGAGAAAGATGTAGAGGAACTTACGAGCAATTATGTGGCATTTGGAGCAAAAATTCATGGTGGATCAGATGATGAATGTTCCAACATATTAGAGAAAAATGAAGTTGTATGTTCCAACATAGATTCTGATGATGTGTCTAGTGATGATGATAGACTAGGTGTGAGTGATGAAGAAATCTACAGTACATACGAGAAGATGTATGCCACGTAGCTTCAAGTTGTTGATACAAACAAAGTACTAAAGGAAGAGAAAAACCATCTGGCTGAGATAGAGAAGGAGTTGTGAGTGTTTGTTGCTGAACTCATAAAAGATAATGATGAGTTAAATTTAAAACTGATTTCAGCATCTAAGAGAGCTGAAACATCTGAAGCAGCTATTACCAAGTTGAACACTGGAAGGCAAAATTTGATGATATTCTGATCCTGGGAAAGAGCTTTGGAGATCAACATGAAACTGGGTATGACAACCCACCTAGGAGCACCTTCACACTCTAGTCAAAGATCGAAGAGGTAAAGAGAAAGTTCGGAAAACCTCATTAAAGGAAACCCATCATCTGTAGCTACTGCACGTATTAGGGTCACACAGAGTAACAATTTCAGAAATTGGTTAGAGACATCGTGATAGGACGACAACTCTCGGCATGTTCCAACATAGACAAGGTCTAGCGATCAAAGATGGTTAGAAAGGTATATGTTGTTAAAAGCTCTAGTACTCTCCTTGTAGCACATGCTTCTCTTATAGCACATTCCAAAGATTTGTGGTACTTTGATAGTGGTTGTTCTTGCCACATGACTGGCACTTAGGAATTTCTGAAAAACATTAAACAATATGATGGTGGTTTTGTTACCTTTGGCGATGGAAAGAAGAGTAGAGTAGTTGGAAAAAGAGAACTGCAAATTGTAGGATTTGTAGTGTTCACTAGTGTTTTGTTCCTTGAAGACTTAAAGGAAAATATGCTGAGTGTCACCCAACTATGTGATGAAAATATGACCGTGGAATTTTAGAAAGATAATTGTATAGTGAAACACGGTGTAGCCAAAGTTCTCTCAGGCGTTCGATCATCAGATGATTGCTATTTGCTGGAGCAGGAAGTAAAGTGTACGAGCTCAAAACAAGATGGAGGATATCTGTGGCACAAAAATCTCGGTAACATCAACTACAAAACCTTGTTGAAAATTGCAAATGCAAAGGCCGTACAAGGTATGCCTACATTGACGAGCAAAAGTGGCATTGTATGTGGACCGTGTCAACAAGGTAAACAAATTCAATCTCCCCACTCTTCAGTTCAGTAAATGACTACCTCATGAAATCTGGAATTACTGCATATAGATTTGATGGGTCCAATCAATACACCTAGTATAGGTGGCAAGAAATATATCTTTATAAGTGTAGATGATATCTCTAGATTTACCCGGGTAGCTTTTCTAAAAGAAAAATATGATACTCTGGTTGTGTTTAGAAGTCTTGTGATAAAATTATAGACAAAAAAGAAGTCCAGTTGGGAAGTTTGTCAAAATTTGCAGTGATCATGTTAGAGAATTTGAAAACACTCAATTAAGAGACTTTTGTGATGAACTTGGAATTCAACATAAGTTCTCTACAAAAATCACTCCTTAGAAGAATGGCGTTGTGTAAATAAAGAACATGACTCTTTAGGAGATGGCTCAAGTCTTGTTAGCCGAGAAAGAAATTCATAAAAAATGGTGGGTAAAAGCCGTTATTATAGCTTGTTATACAATCAACCGAGTGTATCTACGTCCTTTCACAAGAAAAACATCCTATGAGATTTGGAAGGGCAGGAAGCCAAATGTTTCATACTTTCATGTGTTTGGAAGCAAGTGCTACATTCTCAGAGATGGAGAGCAATTAGAAAAATTCGACAATCGTAGTGATATTGGGATTTTTCTTGGTTATTCTATGAACAGTCGGGCTTATCGCATTTACAATATTTGGACAAATACTCTCATGGAATCCATAAATGTTACTTTTAATGATTCAAATGAAGGAAAAGTATCAAGTGATAGAGAAGATGAACCGTATAAAGACCATGTTCCAACACAACACAGTTAACCTGACGAGCCAGCCAATGTTGGAACATCTAAGCAGACTGAATATCTTGCTGAACCTGAAGATTTCGAGTATGTTGGAACATCATCCCCCCACTGACTCACCACATGTTCCAACACAGGTGCAACCTGAACCAATTACAAGGAGTACTCGTTCAATCCCTCAGGTTGATTACAGGAAATTAGCAGGATTACAATGTTTCATCTCTCTCATTGAACCTAAGAACTACAAGGAGGCTTTGCTTGATGAATACTGGATTGCGGAAATGAAAGATAAACTTGGTCAGTTTGCACGAAATGATGTATGGTATATCACTCCTCGTCCTAAAGGTTTGAATTTCATTAGCACAAAGTGGATCTTCAAGAATAAATCAGATGCTGATGGACAAATCACTCGAAACAAGGCCATATTGGTTACTCAAGGATATACTCAGGCTGAAGGAGTGGATTTTGATGAGACATTCCCACCAGTTCCCAGGTTAGAGTCGATTCGGATTTTAATTTCTATTACTTTCTCCATGAACTCTACTCTATATCAAATGGATGTCAAAAGTGTTTTTCTAAATGGTGTGGTAAATGAAGAAGTGTATGTTGAAATACCTAAAGGATTTGAGGATTCTCATTACCCTCACCATGTGTTTCAACTCAAGAAGGCGCTGTATGGTCAGATATAAGCACTGAGGGCATGGTATGGATGACTTACTAACTTTCTAATTTAGAAAGGTTATCGTCGAAGGGGAGTAGATCACACAATATTTTTTCTCAAAAAGGCCTCAAAGATTTTGAGTGCTCAAATCTATGTTGATGATATTGTGTTTGGTTCTACTTCATCATCTATGGTGCATGATTTCGTTACTTTGATGCAAGACAAATTTGGAGAACTCATGTACTTTCTAGGGCTTCAAATCAAGCAAGAAAAGAATCTGTTTATAGATCAGAGTAAGTATGCCCTGAACATAGTGAAAAGATTCGGACTAAGCAATTCCCATGCAGTCCGAACACCTATAGGGAGGTTTATGATAAACTGGTGAATAATGAGAAAGGAGTTGAAGTTGATAAGAAATTATACATGGGCATGATTAGGAGTCTATTGTATTTGACAGCTAGTAGACTAGCTATATGTTTCAGCGTAGCAATATGTGTGAGATTTTAGGCTGACCAAAAGGGATCCCATTTAACCGCAGTCAAAAGAATTATTCTATATGTGAGTGTAACTTTTGAGTATGGTGTCTGGTATTCTAAGAATCAAGACTCTGATCTGATTGAGTACAGTGACTCTGATTGAGCTGGTAATGCAGATGATCGTAAAAGCACTACAGGTGGGTGTTTTTTTATTGGTACGAATCTAGTTTCTTGGTATAGTAAGAAACATAATTCGATCTCTCTATATACTTTGGAAGCTGAATATCTTGCTGCTGAAAGTTGTTGTGCACAACTATTATGGATGAAGCAAATGTTGAAAGATTATGGAATTCATTAAGGGATTTTGAAGATCTTATGTGACAACACAAGTGCTAGTGATATTTCTAAAAATCCAGTTCATCACTCTTGAACCAAGCATGTTGACATCTGGCACCATTTTATTCAAGATCTTATTGAAAGGAAGGAAGTGGTGGTGGTCTATGTTCCAACATTTGAGCAATTTTTAGATATCTTCACAAAACTGTTGGATACTGCCACGTTTGAGCTTCTTAGACAATAATTAGGTGTTTGTCAGATTTGAGGTATTTCTTTATATAGCTTTTATTTAGCTATAAATATTTTTTTCATGCTTTATTTTTGTGTATAGAAAATAAAAAAAAAGTACAAAAAAATGGAAAGAAGAAAAATGCTACAAAAATAGATGTTGTGAAGACATGGTATGTTGGAAGTGCAATGATGTGTGACATGAGTTGACAAGTGGGAAAAGTAAAATCATTTCTTGGAAAGGGAAAAATGTATAGTGCGGTAAAAAAGGTAAAAAATGAAAGAGTTTAATCTTGGTTCAAACTTTGCCTCCATCTTTTCATCTCCCTCTATTTTCGGCCTTCACTCTCACGTTCCTTGGTATTTTTGGATCTCTTGTGATATATTGTTGCCAAAACTTTTGGAATTTCATCTTGAAGAATTTGATTTGAGTCCAAACACTTTCTCTACACAAGAAAACCCCCTTCCAAAAAAAAAACTCTTCAAGCCCAAAAACCATCATGGCCGAAAACAAGACCCAAGACAACTCTCACCTTCCAGAGAATACAAATGGTGAGAATGAACAGAAGGATGAAACCATGGACAAGGGAAAATCTCCCTACTAAAAGGTAACTGGTCTGGATCCTCCAAACTTTAAATTGCATGGCATGGAGTTTAATTTGATGGATAATTTTTTTTGAATGGGTTGAAGCAAATAGGATTTTTGTAGACCTGTCTAAGTTTAGAAACTTGAAAGGGGAAGTCCTTAATGTGGATGTCAAAGAACTATTTACTGGGGGATATAGGAGACCTTGAGGATGTTGAGAATCATAAACCTAGGTTGTTGAGAATCATAAAACTAGGTTGTTGAGAGGTAAATATGGGGTATACAATGGGAAGGATAGGTTTTTATTCATATGCTCATGGCCCTAGTAATGTTAGGATTGAGGAGATTAATGATGATGAGGTTGAGGGATTAGAAGTGGTTAAATCTACTGATAGGAGGCCATTAGGGTTCTATGATGTTGATGCTACTAAGAGGATTGAAGAACTTACAAGGCCTATGATCATTCAGATTACAGATAGTGAATGAGAAGAAAACGTTGGGTATGTTACAACACAGAGGGCAGAGTCAGAGGCTGCTGAAGACATGGAGGTTGATGGTGCTGATATGGGAGGTCCAGATCAGTTTGACTTTACTGGGAATGCGTATGATGATCTGGAATACTCAGAAGGAGAAAAGACAGGGGGATTTGACCAGATGCAGGAGGAGTCCGGCAATGAGTAGCATGTTAGCACACAGGGTGAAGCAGATACAGAGCAGGATGAAAAGGTTGAACATGCTGAGTATGTTCCAACAAAAGAGCCAAATTTGAACTACTCATGTGATGAGGTTTTGGATGAGTTCATTCAAACCGTAAGAGCTAAGAGGAAGATGCCTGCTGCTGAGAATTCTCCACAAACCGAGAGGTCCAAAAAGAAAACTCAAGCAGCATCAAAGAAGAAGAATGTGCTGTCACCTCCTCCTGTAAGTGATGCTCTTTCTGATACTTACTTTGAAAATGAGTGTGAGGAGATGGGAGAAATTTTTGCGGAGAGAGATAATTTCTAAAAGGCCAGTTGACCTAGAGCCTTAAAGAACTAGTGGCTTTACGATTTTTTTGGAATTAATTGGAATGAAGAGGGCTGCCACTGTGCAACTTCAGTATAACAAGCAGGTTGTTAATGAGATTTACTCAAATTTGATGGCTGGAAACTTGGAGGATGAATCCCCGTGGTGTGATAGATTATATGTAAGGGGAATGATGATTGACTTCTCTGCTACTAGGATGAACAAGATATTAGGGCTGAGAACTCCAGACTTTGAAGGTGTCTTTTCTGATGAGTTGAATGTGACATATGACAGAATCCTAGAAGTGATATCTGGTGGGTACTAGACTAAGTGGCTAGACACGGGGTATTCACATGCATCCTTCTTGTTATCTAGATTTTTTTGTCTCTATTAGGTTGCGGTGAATTGCTGGATGACGTCTTCCAACACTACAACTTTGACAAGAGAGATGGCAAAACTGCTCTACTGTGTTGGAACACAAACCAGTCAACCTGGGGTTGTTAATTCAGCAGAGTATTGTTAGGGAGGCTATTGTTCCCAAGGCCAAACATGCATTGGTTTATCCATGTTTGATTTCTGCATTGGCTAAGAGTACAAAGGTGAAGGGAAAATCAAAGGATGTGATTATTGATATTGAGTTTATTCAGCCAAATAAGAAGACTTTTGGGATGAGACAAGTGCATGATCTCCCTTGGAATCCAGAGGCATCTACTTCTGCAGGTACAGAGACAAAGGTTAAGTTGATGGTTCTAAATGCAAGGTTGGGGGCTATAGCCATCCAAATAGCTGCTCTTCAAGCAGAAAATGCGGAGATTGAGGGGGAGAAGGCCATTTTGGAAGCACATGATGCTGCTCCTGAACACGATTGAAGGTTCCGAACTGACTGTGTTCCAATATAGGTCAGGTGTTGAGTTCAGGGGGATCATATTTTATTGATATTTTAGTCTGTGTTTTTTGGATATTTTTGCCTCTGGCAGTTCATGGCCCCAGGGGGAGATTATTTTAGATATTATTTTTGATTCGATGGTACTGTAATCTAAATTATTTCGTTTGTTCTGGATTTCTGGTGTTCCAGGTATTCTTATATAATCATATTCAGTACTTATATCTATGTTCCAGCATAAGTGGGTATATGGAAAACTTATGTTGTGAAAGGACGTTTTTCATGGAGTTCTTATTTCTAAAATGATTGGGTCCACAAATGCCAAAGGGTTAGATTGTAAAGTCAAGTGGTTTTCATTGATTAGTTAATTGGCAATTTGTGAACTAATTTGGAAACGAAAAACGTTCCATGTTGGAACTAGATTGTAAAGTCAAGTGGTTTTCATTGATTAGTTAATTGGCAATTTGTGAACTAATTTGGAAACGAAAAATGTTCCATGTTGGAACATACAGACAATAGCCACAACCTAGAAGGTTTTGCTATAAAACAAAATATTGCGATTGTGATGGAATATGGAAGCTTGTATATTCCGCGATTGTTATTCTAGGTGGTGTTAGTAGCATATTAGGATTATGGAAAATTCCTACAAATAAGGAATTGGATTTATGGAATATTGTGGGTTATTTGAGATAAGGAAATCCCTTTATTGTGGGTTATTTGAGATAAGGAACAATCTAATCTATCGAGTCCCACCTCCGCCATGATCCTACAGGATGATCACTGGATCTTCTACCACTGTCATTCAGCGGCGTGATTATTCAGACATTCATGTTCACGGTCTTCTTGTGGCTCTTCTTATTCCAAATGAGACGACTGATTATTGTTCTGCACTTCAGGATCCTTCTTGGGTTTCCTCCTTGGACGAGGAGATGACAACTCTTAGCGGTCAGCATACATCTAATCTTGTTCCATGCCCTTCAGATGTCAACATTGTTGGCTCCAAATGGGTTTATCGGCTGAAGTATAAACCAGATGGTTCAGTGGATCGGCATAAGGCACGCCTACTGGCACAAGGTTTCTCTTAGATTCTTGGTTTTGACTTTGACTACACCTTCAGTCCCGTGGTTAATACCTCTACAATTAGGATAGTTCTTGTTATTGCCACCAAGCGAGACTGGCATCTTCATCAGTTAGATGTCAAGAATGTTTTTCTCAATGGTATTCTCAATTCTCCAGTTTATATAGTGCAACATGTCGACTACAAGGGTCCTGCTCATCCAGACTGTGTATGTCATCTACGTAAGGCCATTTCTAGTCTGAAGTAGGCGCCTCATGCATGATTTCAGTGCTTCAGCACGTATCTATATCAGCTTGGTTTTGCTGTATTTCTGTAAATACATCGTTGTTTGTGTTGTCTCGTGGTTCATCACTGATCTACCCATTTTGACATCATCTTGGCTGGGAATCACTCATCCTTATTCGGCAGTTTATTGATTGCACCCATTAGGAGTTTTTCATCAAGGATCTGGGTACATTATGTTACTTTATTGGCCTGGAAGTCACGCCTAGTGCCTCTAGACTTCTAATGGGTCAAGCAAAGTATGCACGGGATATTCTCTCTAGGGCTGGTATATTGGATGTAGTGCTTGTTTATTCTTCATTTTTGCCGAATTCCCAGTTTCAAAGCTGTTCGAGTCCTCAGTTCAAGAATCCAACACTATGTCGATCTTTAGTTAGAGCTCTCTAGTATCTGACCATAACCCGTCCAGACTTAGCCTTTGCGGTTAATTCTGTCAGCCAGTATCTTAAGGACCCTCGGGAGGATCACTTTGCGGTTAATTCTGTCAGCCAGATGCTGATTGGGCCAGATGTTTGGAGACTCATTGTTCTACTTATGGTATGCTATTTTTTAGGCGGTAATTTGGTTTCTTGGAGTGCGAAGAAACAACCCACAAATTATAGGTTTACAACTGAGTAAGAGTATCGAGCTCTGGCTAATACTCTTCTAAGGTCGTCTGGATGACTCATTTGCTGTGTGATCTTTAAATTTCTCTGTTTGGTACGCATGTTCTGCTTTGTGACAACAACAGTGCAATCTTCTTGGCTCAGAATCTAGTGGCTCACAGGCAGGCGAAGCACATCGACATTGATTATCAATTTTTTTCGAGAATTGGTCTCTTTCAGGCAAGCTACGGATTGCTCATGCTCCCACTTCTCCACAAATAGCGAAAATCTTCACCGAGGGTGTCTCACGTCCATTGTCTGAATTCTTCAGATCCAAGCTTTGCATCCCTGAGAATCCAACGCTTCACTTGAGGGGGTGTTAGAATAGATCAAATTACTAGTTAGATTATGATTAGTATGATTACTAGATTAGAGTCATTTCCTTATTTTACCTCTATTGTAATCCCTCTACATATACAGTTCACTAATACATAAGTACTTACGGGAAATAACTTTATCAAAGTTGTAATCACTTTGAAAAACATACAAATCTCATTCATCCAAACTAATGGGTACCCTGATACAAAAACACAACTAAAATTACAAAAACATGACCAGTATTCTCTGACCATTCAATATTGGAAAACAAGTACATAGGCACATGTATGTCATTGCTGGGAGAGAAATACAGGTGCTAGGAATTTTATAGGCACCAGTTTTCATTTAAATGAACCAAAATATCAGTGCCTATGACTAAATCAAGCACCAATACACTAAATACCGGTACCTATGAATAGATTCAGCACCGGTATAATGAATACCAGTGCTAGATACCAGTTACTTTGAACAAAAAATATCTTAGTTTAATATATTCCAGCACTAGTTTTGGATGAATGACATATACCGGTGCTAATACCGGTGCCTATGACCGGAATAGTAATTTTGGTGGGTAAAATTTTGGTGGAAAAATATCCAGTACCAGCATTGACGAACGGCACCGATGCTTGATACATAGAAAAGTTTTGGAAAAAAAATTTATGGTATGATTTACTCTTGAAATTGGGTTTATCGTATAAGTTACCCAAGAACATGTACTAGCGCTTTCCAACATTTCACAAAAAATATAATTTATTTAATATTTCTATATTTAGGCAAGAATAACAAAAGTCCTATATTTCTGAGCAATAGATAATGGGGTAACACAATTTTGGGCCATAGTGTAAGTTTCCAAGACTATGTAGAAGTAATCAATGTGACTTTTGAGGTCCTTCCGTTCACCCATACATGCTAGAATCGGAAATTCATAATTTTATATTATTGAATTGCATTTTGGTGTTGCCAATTTTGTGATTCTCGATAACTCCAACTTTCTTGGACGGACCTAAGTGCAAAACGTAAAAACTTTACTCGTAACTCCAAATTGAAATCCGCTTGAACGTGAAGCTACCTCATACACCCTTATTGTATTTTCCAAGTCTGTAAAGGAATATTTATCAACAATCGGGCATAAGAACATATCTGGAACCCTTTTCTAGTTTTCCTTTCTTACTTCTAAGTATCCAACTCTAAGTTGCTGTAGAACATGTACCAGCACTTTCCAACATTTCACCAAAAAAATAATTTATTTTATATTTCTATATTTAGGCAAGAATAATAAAATCGTGCATTTTGGAGCAATAGATAATAGGGTAATACAATTTTGGGCCATAGTATAATTTTTCAAGACTATGTAGATGTAATTAATGTTGACTTTCAAGACCCTTCCCTTCACCCATACATGCACAAATTGCCAATTCTAAATTGTATATTATTGAATTGCATTTTGGTGCTACCAATTTCGTCATTCGACAACTCCAACTTTCTTACAGGGACCTAAGTGCAAAAAATAAAAACTTTATTCGTAACTCAGAATTGAAATCCGCTCAAACGTGATGCTACCCTATAAACCCCTGTTGTATTTTCCAAGTCTGTAATGAAATATTTATCAACAATTGGGCACAAGAACATATCCATAATTCGTTCTGATTTCCTTTTTACTTCTAATTAATCAACTCTAAGTTACTCTAGAACATGTACTAGCGCTTTTCAAAATTTCATAAAAAAAAATAATTTATTTTCTATTTCTATATTTATGCAAGAATAACAAAAATTGTGTATTTTTGAGAGAAGGATAATGTCGTAACAAATGTTTGGGCCATAGCATAATTTTTCATAAATGTGTTTGAGGCTATTATGTTCACCCATTATACCTAGAATTTCAAAGACACAATTGTATCTTATTTACTTGTGTTTTGGTGTCTTCAATTTTGTGATTTACCGCCACCAAATTTCTTTTATGGACCAAATAATAATATTTAAAAACATGAACTTAGAGATCAAATAATACTAGCACTGGCATTGCTTTCATTCATACCGGTGCTAAGTTATGGCGGGAAAATGAATTTCCTGAATTTTCATTCATAATTTTTGAGGGATTGTTTAAATTTTGAAATATTGAACTTAGCACCGGTATGAGTTACTTAGGCACCTTTATTTGCACCGGTGCTACATACATAGAATTTTCCCCCATGTTTGCTCTCGGGTCCAAAAAATAATAAATGTGCCACACTTAAGTAGCCATAAGTAGTTACTTTTCATATAAATAGGCACCGGTATGAGCCATTTTAGCACCGCTTTTTGTCCCGGTGCTCAATACTTAGAAAATAATTCTCATATTTTCTCTTGGGTTCATTTAAAAAAACATTTAAAGCTGCATTAAACAGGTGCTTTTCATATACATAGGCACTGGTATGAGCCATTTTGAGTACCGATTTTTCTTTTTAGCACCAGTGTTTTTAGCACCGGCATAAAAATCGGTGCTACATAGTTTTAAAAAAAAAGAGCTAAACTTGGTTTCATTTGAACACCATTTATTTGTTTTGCTGATTGAATCTCAACCATTAAAACTTTAACTATATAAACTAAATTTGAAACCCTAAATCTAACCCACCCTCATTTCCTCTACCTCCTCTCCCTCCTCCTCTACCACTTCTCTATCTCCGCCGCCGCCTAGCCCCAACGATAACGACCCCCTCTCCTCCCTCCCTGTAGTGCTCCATTCTCGACACTATCTCTCAGACCAGCCCCAATGCAATCTCCCTGAGCTCTACCAAAATATCAGGTTCTGCTCAGATCCATGGCGCCTTAGCTCTCAGCGCCACCATCGTGTCGTGCATCAGCCCTTGTTTCCGACCTCACCTTCACGATTTTGATTCTTTGATGTTATCTAGGGTTTATAGATATTAGGTTCTAGTGTTTATGATAATTGATGTTGTTAATCTATTTTTAGCTGTAGTTTGTTTCATGAATTGTTGGTTGTTGTGAATTTTTAGACATATGTAATGAACTTCAAAGTTGTGATTATGAATTTTCCAGTTTTCTTACATGAAATTCTGGTTATTTTGTGTTTTATTTGTCTGGGTTTTATATTCCGACCAGTGAGTTATTCTCGCCGGCCAAATTTTTTCTATTGATCACCTATTTACTAGCACCGGTACAAATGATCATAGGCACTAGTATTTCGACCGATGCCTAAGTAGGGATGGGTGCCAAAATGTAGATTTTTAGCATCGGTAGTGTATACCGATGCTAAAATCTATATTCCAGCATTGGTATACACTACCGGTGCCTTTGTAAATACGTTTCAGCACCACCCTACTTAGACACCGGTAAGCTAGGGGCCCAAGATACTGGGGCCTATGGACCAAAATATCGATGCTAAGGGGGGGGGGTCTCTGCACTAGTGATTATAAATGAAGTTACTTTACACGGGAAAACACTAATTTTTAAATTGAGATTTTTTGAAGTTTATATTTTTCGACTCGATAGATTAGATTGTTGTATTTGCGTTAATGTTTTTTTTGGAGAGAAGGAAAAGAGCATCGGCTATCGACGCACCCACGATTAGTAGGCAACACCAACTGAAATTTGGTTTTACCGAATTATCTTAATTATTACTACTATGTTCTAACATAACTATCTAACCAACTATGCAATAAAGTAAATCATAAAGACACGAGACTTGGTTATGCAGTTCGGTGAATTCCACCTACATCTGTGGGGTCTGGCCCAGTTCAGAATGAATCCACTAATCAAAAAATATAATACAAAGTACAACATATAAATATACTTATTTATCAAATTATGTCATGTGGATTTTGCATGGTCCCCTTGCTACCGATCCGCCTTGATCAGACTCCCTCTGACCCTGAAACTCTTCGACGTTGGATCTCCTCCTCCTGAGGATAACTAACAGTGACTCTATTGAACCTTGTAGGTAGAAGGGTCGAGGCACTTGAAACCCTTATACTGGGAACTATATCCAATAAAAATGCATGGAATTCTACGGGGAGACAACTTGTGATCAACACAAGGACGAACAAATGGAAAAAGCTAACAGCCAAATGGATGGAAGTTTGCATAAATGAGATGCCGATGATAAGAAGACCATAAGGTGTTGATCCCTACAAGACTCAAGTAGGTAGATAGTTGATAATGTGGACAGCCTTCGCAAACTCATCATCCCATTGTGAAATTAGTTGATGTGAGTGAAACAACATCGTAAAGCCCATTTCTGCCATGTGGTGATACTTACGTTTTGCGCACCCATTTTGTTCCGAAGAAGATAGGCATGAAACCTGATGATGTGTACCTTTTTCCTCAAAATGAGATCGAAGTCGAGTGTTGAAAATCTAGTGACACCATCACTTTGAAAAACCTTAATTTTTGAAGAAAATATGTTTTCAACAAATGCCTCAAACTGCAAGTAAGTGTCAACAAATCCGATTTGCAACGAAGTGTATATCACCAGGTAAATCTAGAAAAGTCATCCACAAATAAAGCGTAATATGCAAAACCATTTCCAGATAAAATTTGGTAGGGACCTCACAAATCACAATGTAACAAATAAAGAACATACTCAGCACGTTTAGGGTTCTCAACAGAAGCTAATCGTTTTCCTTTCGCCGTAACACATGGGGCACAGGTATGCAGTTTAAGAAACAAAGAAGAAACTGAAAGCAATCCAGATTTATTCAAACTAGAAACAACTACACTAGGCACATGACCTAGGTGTGCATGCCACAACTTGTATGAAGCTCGATTCTTATTCTGCTATAAAAATGAAACAAATGTTCCATCTCCCTGGTCCAAAACATAAATTCCATTCTCACTATGCCCCCGATCCACAATGACCCTGGTTACTTTGTTCTGAATCACAAAGTTTTGATCATTAAATCTAATCATCATATCCATATCTTTTGTTAACGTACTAATGGACAATAAGTTCTTAGTAGCATCAGGCACAACCTATACATAAGATAATAGTAAATTCTTTGACAATTTAGAATCATCAATATGAGAGATTATAATAGGAGTAGCATTACCAATAAGAACTCAAGATTTACCAGTATAAAGAGTGACACTATCTAGGCCTAAAACAGACGGCACCATATGAATGGTTGCTCTAGAATCAATACACCAGTCTGATACTCAAGAGGATGGCTCCAACTGCTGAGAAGTATGATAATTTTTTTCCAAATGTGTAGTTGAACGACCTGTCTAGGTCTGTATCTAATAACACGTCATTGCATAATGACCGAGCCGCCCACACTAGGTGCAGTGAGGAAAACCTCGGCCTGGGACTAGACCAGCCGCCTGAGAGCCTGACCAGGGATACCGGCTGCCACGTCTTCAACTGAAATGACCGATGCAACCAAAATGTGAAGGGAACGCTTGGTCGATTGGGGGTTTGTCTTCGATTTATAGCGTCACTGGTCTGGCGGCTGGTCCTAATAGTTCCTATAAATTTTGTAAAAAAGGCCTCGTGATTTTTTGTACAGGTAAGAATGTTGCATACAAATGAGTTGGTATAACATTAATTAAAGGGATAGAAAAATCCTTATACTCAGGGCCAAGAGCAGTAAAAAAACATACAATTTAATGAACATTTGAAACTGGACTACCCATACTAGATAATTGTTCAAAAATCTCCTTAAACTTGAGATAAAGTTCATGAACTTTACTAGATTTGCGAATACCATGCACATCAGCACGGAGACGAAGAATGGTGGAGGCACTGCTATTATGATAAATGAGGGCTAAATTATCCCAAATATTTTTAGGGGTGGCACAATCTCGGAGTTCCACAAGAAATTCAGCGGCGAGGGAGGAAAATAGCAGACATCAGACACGTTGATCTTCATCAACCCATTGATCATACTCATCCTTTTGATTTTTGATAAGTTACCTTGGGATCAACCTTTCTACCACCTGGAGGAGTTGAGACTGTTGAGGAAAAAGAGAGAACAAGCGACAGCGATGGTAGAATCGAACGTGGATTGTTGCCATTGATGAAACCATACAGGCCTTGAGGATGAAGAAACATAACCAGCTTGATGCTTCCTGAGAAGATAATTTGATGAAGTGAGTTTAATTTGCATCATATGGAGTGGAGTGTTTTTGGATAGTTTTTCTTGAACCACGATGAGGAAGAAGATGCAATTTGATTGGAAAAAAGGGGAGTTTTTGAGCGTCAGCCACCGAAAAAAGAAGAGGGAGAGGCGGCCGAAAATAATAGGGAGATGCTAGGGTTTTAGGGTTTAGCTCAGAAGAGGTTATGATATATACCATGATAAAGTGATTTTTCATAAGTAATTATGTATTGATGAACTGAATATATAGAGGGATTACAATAGAGGTAAAATAAGGAAAGGTCTCTAATTTAGTCATCATACTAATCATAATCATAATCTAATCAGTAATCTGATTTATTCTAACTAGCTTGGAAAACATATATCGGGTTGTGAATAAAGTGGTGTTACACTTTTTGAAGATCCCTGTTTGGCGAAATGATTGATACATGATATGTTCCTCTTCATCAACTAGTATTCTCGCGGGAAGCAAATTAATATCCCGATGACAATATTACAATTTTTCTTGGAACTCTAATATTCTGTAATAGTACAGACCATCACTCAGGTTGATGTGTAATTTAAATTTCCCTTTTAATATATTAGTTATTGTTTGAGATTAGTTGAGTTGAATGTCAATTTCACTTATTGTAAACGCTGCTACCATTTTTCCCATCATGTATAATTGATTATTTTCAAAAATATGAGGGGTGTACCATTCCTATTTCCAACTATTACATTGATTTTATAAGAGAAAGTCTCAGGAAAGGTAGCATATCCATAATTTTAAGGACATGCTAGCAACTATTTTGAAAAATGGAGTTCAATTTGTAATTGATCAAAAATTGGGTACTAATTAGAGAGGTCTCTCTTGAACCCTTTCTTCTTCCTCATATTTAATCTGCACTTTCTCTCTCTTCATTCTTCCCCGCCTCTCTTGTTTTTCCTCTCTTTCTCCTCCCGTTCTCCATCTATTCTCCACCTTGTTTCGTCGCCTCTTCTCCACTTCTTTGCCGTCATGTTTTTCTGCTTCTATCTGCCTCTTCTCCACACTCATTTTCCGATCATTTTCTGGCGTCATATTTCCATATTTTGTGATCCTATGAATCTTTGCAGATATAGGTATTTTTGTTTGATTTTTCTGCATTTTTTATTTGTTTTTGTTTTCGATTGATTTTATTTTATATTTGCGCTAGGTTATGGATCAGGAAAAATAAATTGGTTGAGATGTTGATGCTATAACTGGTGATTATTACTCAATTATTCTTAGATTTGTCATATGTTCTTTAGTTGAGTGTTAGATAGACATTGTTTTCTAGTGTTTTGAGTTGCTATGTGCATTTTGTGAAATCTTGTTTTGAATTGTTCCCTTGTTATTACAACAAACTTGTTGATTATTCTTCTTGAATTACAACGTGCATTCGTTTACTTGTATGTTGCAGCTGTTATTATCCAGCGTGCACATTTAGTTGTACCGTGAATGACCATTTTTTCCCACTCATTTTTTATTGTTCGTTTTGAATTACGGGGTGAATCTGTTTACTTATATGTTGTATTTATTAGCATTCAGTGTGTACTTGTTAGTTGAACTATGTATACCTTTTTTTTAAATGTGTTGTTGCTTGTCAGTTTTGAATTCAGAACTGCACCTGTTTACTTATATGTTGCATATGTTAGTATCCAGTGTGTACTTGTAAGTTTTATTATGTTTTATTTTTGTGTTTAAATTTGTTGTTGGTTGTTCGTTTTGAATTAGGAACTGCATTTTTCACTTATATATTGTATCTGTTAATATCCAGTATGTACTTATTAGTTTTATTGTATTTAACTTTTATTTTCATTGTTGATTATCGTTTGTTTGGAATTATAAATTGTTCTTGTATCAAATTATATTAAGTCTAATTCTCCTCTAAACTGTGTGCGAAAAAGATTGTTTACTGTTACTGTGTGCGAAAAAAGTGCGATCAAACGTGCGATTTTCAATTCATCTCTCCTTCCTCCTATTTCATCCTCCCTTCCCCCCTGAAGCTTTCGATTCTTAGGTAATAATTGCCGGTCTAGGTTCTCCGCCGGCAACGGCTAGTTTCGCCGCTAATGGCTAGTCTGCCGTTAACAGTCTCAACCTGGCAGCTGCTCAAGCTCTGGCCACTCCGGAAACTACTAACCTTAACCAGACCCTTCCTTCTCCTCCGCCCCTATCCTTCTCCACCGCTTTACAGAGCAAATCTCCTCCGTTATCTAAAGTGTTGCCTAACAACCCTGAGTTAATCCCCAAATCCCAACACCTAGGAGATGCAGCATGCTTATACTCTGATGACCAAATTGTAAAGCTGTCATCCCACTACGCAAATGCCCTAGTCGGCAAATTCACAAAGGGGAGATGCTCAATGGAGCAATTGGAGCACTTCTTCAAAACTGTTGGTTTCACAGGTAAGTATCAACTCGGCTCTTTAGACTACAAGCATATGCTTATTCGATTTGAATTACTTAATGACTACCAACGATGTTGGATGAAAGGAGTGTGGAATTTTAGTGGAATCTTACTCAAAATGTTAAAATGGACCCCTGAGTTCTCAACACACAAAGAATCACCCATTGTTCCAGTGTGGTGCACTATTAGAGAAGTTCCACTATATTATTACAACTCTGCATCTATAGAATCTATTGGTAATAGTATAGGTTGTTTTATTAAAAATGATCTAGCCACAGACATGCTCACAAGACCCTCAGCCATTAAGTTATGTGTTGAATTGACCTGCAAAAACCTCTGTGCACTCATATTCGTTTGGGATCAGTAACAAACAATAAAAAATATCCAACTGAATATGAAGACATCCCTCTTTACTGTGACCATTGTGCCAAACTAGGCCATGCCAAAGCCCAATGTAGAGCCCTTCCTCCCAACCTAAATGTCAAATCTCAGGAAGATAACAAAATTATTAACCAGCCCCTGTGGCAGGCAACTGGGGAAAAATTTGACACACCTCCCTTGATCTCCCTAACTGACCAGACTGATCCTATCATTAATGTCAATGAGAAGATGGCTAGCAATGGTGCTATGCCATCCCCCACCCAAAACCTTCAGTACAGCCCTCCCCTGGAGATTATTAGTGCTTCAGGAACAGATAAGGCTGTCTCACCTGAAAACTGTGTTAGTCCCAAAAACTATGTGAACAATGATAACTCCGTATCCAAGATGATAAATGATTCCGTTTTCATTAATTTCACTCCAAGGGCATATGCCATAGATGATATCCAAGTGGGGACACTTCCCTTGAGTCTGAAAAGACTCAATAATAGCACTATGTCCTCACAAGGAAGAATGGAAAATAGATTCTCTGTTTTGCAGGATGATCCGGAGGATTTAATTACTGATTAAGAACAAGTTGCAGATCAAGGAATCAGTATATTTCAACAGGTCAGTACGGCGTCTCCCTCTACTCAGGGACTGAATCCACGCAAGGTAAGGCAAAAGGTAAAAAAATTAACTACTTCAGCCAGATTAATGAAATGATGCTTAGGTCATCTACTAAAAGTTATAAATCTAGTGAGCAATGACAGGTTTCCCCTCAGTAAATTTCTTAGTATGGAACATTAGGGGTATGGAATCATCAATGTTGAGACTAATTAATCTTGTCAGGCTTAAAAAGATTCAAATGCTGTGTCTAATTGAACCTATGCATGATAACTCAAAAATACAATCTTATATGGCTAAACTAAACTTTTCTAATAGTTTGACTCTGTTCAATAGCAAAATCTGGCTTATGTGGACTAATTTAGTTACAGTTTCGCTACTGTCTTCTCATGAACAGTTTCTACATGTTAGCATAGACCACCCGTCCATTAGTTTACAAATGGAGGCTATTTTCATATATGCACTTAGAGATAGGGAAGGTAGGAAAACTCTATGGAAAGATTTGGCTCCAATTACTAAAGGTGGTACTATATTCATAGGAGATTTTAACACTATCACCTCCCTCACAGAATATAAGGTCCCCAGTTCCCCCTCCTTAGGCAGCATTAGAGATTTTAATTCATGAATAAATAGCACAGGTGTCCAGGAAATTAATACGGTTGGAAATCTTTTCACCTGGTGTAATTCCAGGCCGAGGAATCCAACTTCTAAAAGGCCTGACAGAGGTTTATGTACCATTTCCTGGAACTATAGGTTTCCTTCTTCCTCTATCCAAATCTTGAATAGGCAAACCTCTGACCATTCTCCTCTGCTCCTACAAATTTCTAATTTGACCATTATCAGCCATAAACCATTTAATTCCTTAATGTATGGTTTAATCGGCCGGACTTCATCACTCTAATTAAGACTAACTGGGAGAAACAAATGACTGAAACTGGTTTACTAGGCTTCTTCCTTAAACTAATCAGACTAAAAAAGGAGATAAAGATTTGGAATAGAGAATGTTTTAGACACATAGATACTAATGTTTTAATTGCTGAGGAATCCCTTAGAATTCAGGAATCTTATTTTGATCTTAACCCCTCGGATGCCGAACTTATAAAATTAAATGAGAAAAAAGCCTTACTGTTGCGAGCCCAAAAAGAAAAGGAAAAGTTTTGAAGCAGAAAGCTAAGCTGAAATGGCATAGGTTAGGAGATAACAACACTCAATTCTTCCACAAAGTGGTTTAGGAAAAAAATCGTAGACTACATATTACAAAGATTAAAAATAATGAAGGTCAATGGCTTAGTTCTCAAGAAGATATCCATAATGAAGCCATTTCCTATTACACTGAGTTGTTAAAGGAACCTAATCTAAGGCCTAATGACACTTACTATTCACATTTTCTGAGCCAAATACCGAATGTCATCACTGCCAACGACACCTGTGAACTGTCTAAACCAGCATCCGAATCTGAGGTTGAAGCAGTAATAAAGGGCTTAAGTAAGAACAGTAGTCCGGGACCAGATGGCTTCACTACCAAATTCTATTCTAAATGCTGGTCTATTATAAAAACTGACCTCATCAAGGCAGTTAATGAATTTATTGATGGCACTGCCTTGCCCAGGGGAATATCCAGCACATGGATTACCCTAATACCCAAAAAGACTACACCTTCCTCGTTTGATGATTTCAGACCCATTAGTTTATCAAATGTACTTAATAAAATATGTTCCAAGGTTCTAATGGAAAAACTTAGACCTTATATGGATAAACTGATCTCTCCTAATCAGTCGGCCTTCATGAAAAATAGGGATATCTCGGATAACATTATTTACCTTCAAGAAATGATTAGATTTCTTGATAAGAAGGTTAGAATCCCTAACTGCATTATGAAATTAGATTTACAGAAAGCCTTTGACAGAGTTAACTGGCATTTTCTTAAGAATGTGATGATGAAGTTTGGTTTTCAAGGAAAATTTTTACATGCTGTTATGTCTAATCTTTCCCAAGCCTATTTCTCCATACTTATCAATGGCAATCCTGTGGTTTTTTTCAAGGCCACCAGAGGAATTAAGCAAGGTGATCCCCTCTCTCCCTTTCTCTTTAATATTTTTTCGGAAGCTTTCTCTAGGAGCTTGTCCTTTATTTTCCATAACAATAAGCTGTCATACTATCAAATACCTTCTCCAGTCCCAGCAGCTACCCACCTAATGTATGCTGATGATACTATTATATTTATGCAAGCTTCTAAATCTAATCTTATTAGGATTAAGGCCTTCCTTAATGTCTTTGAATATACTTCTGGACAAAAATTTAATTTCCATAAATCTGATTTTTACACTAGTAAAAGGGCTTCAATTAGCAAATTAAATCAGATTAGGATGATTCTTAAAATGAAGCAAGGCTCTCTACCTTTCCAGTACTTAGGCTGCCCTATATTTAAAGGTAGAACATTAATTAGATACTATCAGCCACTCATGGAAAAATTGGATAGGAAACTGCAAAATTGGAAAAATCAGTGGCTTAGTTCAGGTGGGAAACTTATCCTTATTCGGACTTGTTTGTATTCAATGCCTCAACACTTATGGTCTGTAACTAAACCACCAAAAGCTATAATCAAAATTTTAGAAAAGAGATTGGCTAGATTTTTCTGGGGTGAGTTAGATGGGAAAAAAACAAAATATGGAAAAAATGGACTCATCTTGCAACTCCAATCTCACAGAGTGGTTTAGGGTTTAGATCAGTCCAAGCTATACTGGATGCTTGTTCCCTTAAACTATGGTGGAAAAGTCAACTGGGTAACACATTATGGGCTAATCTGTTATGGTCTTTACCTGAATCCCATAGAAAATCTGTAACCTGGAAAAGAATTTGTTCAGTAAACCTTTTTGCTGAACAAAATTCCTGCATCATTCATGGTAAAGGTTCCTGCAATATTTGGACTGCAAATTGGTGCATGAATGGACCACTGATAAATTATGTTCCTAATCATATATCTGTAGCTTTCCAGTTCTGTACCGTTGCAGAATTTATTAGGAACAAAACTGAGATTTTATCCCTGATTTCTCCATTTTTAGAAAATGATACTCTTTCATTCTTGCAGAATGCGGAACTTGTAGAGACAAGAGATGATAGGATTATATGGAAACCTGACCATTCTGGCAATTTTTCATTCAAATCAGCCTATCGAGCAATTACAAGCTCACCAGGTAATCTTTTGATCTCCAAATTTCTGTGGAACAGATCACTCCAGAAAAAGATCTCCATTTTCACTTGGAAGATGTTACATTCTTTTCTACCATTCGATGATGTGCTCATTTCTTGTGGATTTAGTCTTGCATCTAAGTGTCCTGTCTGCTGCCATACGGATTCACTTGAACATTTTTTTTATTTCATGTCCACTGGCTAAATCTATATGGAGTTACATGGCTTCCCTAGTTCAATTCCATCTAACTGAACCTCAGTCCATGTCTCATACTTTTTTTTATTTTTTGGAACTGCCAAGATCTACCTCTAGGCCATCAGTTAATATGCAATATACTCCCTCCTATCATCTGCTAGTGTCTTTGGAAAGCCCAAAATAGATACCTTTTTGACCAGATACCATTCTCTTCTGATTTCATTTGCAAGGAAGCAGTAGAACTCATTAGGCTGACCCTGTATACCAATCCCACACACCTAAAATCCTCTACTGCCATTCCACATCCATTAAAGTGTATAATTCCACACCTCAGGCCACCACCAAAGCCGATCATACGGACTATTTGCTGGGAAAATCCTAAATTAAACTACATCAAGATCAATTATGATGCATCATGGTTTCCCGAAAAGGTTACAGTAGGGATAGTGGCAAGGAATAGTTATGGTACTGCCATACTGATAAATTCAGCAACCATTGCTGCAGATTCACCTCTTCTTGCTGAAATTCTTGCTATCAAATTTGCCTGTCAAAACTTTAGCCATTTGGATGACTCTGTGATTATTGAATCCAATTCTTTATTAGCAGTTAACATGATAAATGATCCATATTCTGCTCATTGGAAACTGTTTAATGTTGCTTATAAAGTTAAACACCTTTTATGTGGTGCTGTGCTTTTACATGTTCCTAGGGAAGGTAACTCTATGGCTAACGCAATTGCTAAACACCACTCCACCCATAATCAGACTCTGAATTTACTTAATGTTCCAATACATATTAAGGGGCTTATTGCGTTAGATAAGGAACAATTTCCACAGGTTAGAGTGCCCCTAACTGCTAGGGAAAGGATGGATACTGCTGATGGATTTTTTTTCAATGCAGGTCCAATTCTGAACAACCTCACACTGGCAATTTCTCACCAAAACACCACACTCGCTGTTATGTTGCCTGTGGCGTATTGCACTGCTATGTTGCTACCCAGAAAATCACGTGTTGCTACCCTGAAAATCACCATCAGGAGTTCGCCCACTTTTGCTAATATCATGCTAACTTTCAGATCACCTATAAGTTAGTTGCCTGGCCAAAGTACGAATTAACATGGGGTGTGGAGATTCATTCGCTTTGGACTCGCAACTAACTTAATTTTACTTGTTCGACCGACCTGTATAGTTCATAACCTAGGCTGTAATTATCATTTTGTGGGCATTGCTGTTGCCTTCTGTAAAAACTAACGCTACACTTCTATGGTTCTTTATTGGCTTGGGGTACCAATATACCAACCCCCACCCTCGGGTGCCTTTCCATTAAAAAAATAAATTGTTCTTGTATGCTTATATGTTGCAACTATTAATATCTTATGTGTATGACTTTTTGCAGAAGTTGGATCTAAACTTGAAGTTGTTATAAATTTTAAGGAACCAGACAATATTGAACATTGGACTCCACATGATATTCCAAAACGAGAAGGATATAGATGAAGATGACATTGAACTTGAAGATTCAAAGATGATCTTATTTTGAAGATTAATAGTTGATGATTCTTTGTATTAGAGACTGTTAGTTAATCTAGACAGGAATATTGTTTTAATTGTAAGTTCCCTAATGGAAGAAATTTTGTCACGAGCACTTTATCTTCCATTTTGTTTAGATGTTGAGAACCCATGTCATGTATGAAATTGACAAAATTTGCATGTTTTTATACAAAGTATGGAATGCTTTTTGGAGGTAGTCTTCGTACCTCTCAAAGTTAAATTTATAAGCCCTAAATACTTCCAATCTACAACTAAGTAGATAATGGCAAGTCGGGGTCGTCCACGAAGAAAAGTAATTTTCTTAAGCATTTAAACTGTAAGGTTGATATTAAGCTACAAGTAGATATATATATATATATAGATACATAAAAATCAAGTAAAAAAGCGGGTTTGGTTGGTTTTGGTTTTCCTGAGTTATGAAATTAAAAAACAAGATACCTAGCAAAGTCAAGTAACTATGCTAATCATCAAACTACAAAAGTCAAAGTCTTGGGGGCAGCTGATATCCACTTCCAAACCTCATGTAGATCATTGAACCATTCACTCATTCTATCACATTGTTACTTATGAGAAATGCCAAAACTTCCCAATTGTAGATCAACATTCATTTCTTCTTAATATAATTCACAAAGACAAACAACGACCATTTGCAAACCTCATTGATAATCACTTTAGGCAAATGACACCATAAAGGTATTTCATCAATGGCATTATACACAAAGAGCCATTTATTTGATAACAACGAGCAAGCTTCCACCAAAGACATAGCCATTTAACCAAACATAGCATTCATTAGGCTAAACCTAGAACAAACCACATTCAATATTTAACCTTGCATTGCATCTATGGGATAAACACGAGAACAATCTACATTAACATATTTATCTAGCAAGAATCACAACACACTATGCACAAAAAGTTCTAAATCCATGTTCTTGGATTTTCATGTCAAAGAGCTAAGAACTTGGCCACTTTCCTTTCACCCTAACAATAAATCATACAACACTTCATATACTCAAACAACCCATAGTATAAATGAAGTAAAACATCAAATTAAAACAAATGAATGCTAAATAAAAAATGCTTCAAGATAGAGTGAAATAGAGGTTCTTAATACATATATATGGAAGCTTCAATCAATTGCCCAAGTAAAAACTAACCTATAAAATGAAATTGCATAATTAATCCTATAAAAACTAAGAAAAGAAAGAAGATAAACTAGGGTTTGAAACCTAGACAATTACTGGAAGAAGAAGAAGTGTGGAAAGAGAAAAGATAAAGTGCTATATATAGTACAAGAAAAAGAAGATGGATTTTTGGCCACCCGTTGGTCGCGAGTCACGAAAAGGTCCATCGTGACTCGCGACGGGTGCCCAGAACAGAACATATTTTGTTCTTCTTCTTGTCTTCTAGCCCTCAATCCATTACACAATCCTCCAACTCTTCAAGTCTTCAAATCTTCAAAGCTAATATTCAAAATATTCTAAGTCTTCAAATCTTCAAAGCTAATCTTCAAATATTCTAAGTCTTCAAAAGATGATCTTCAATGGCCTTCGGTATTCAAGTGTCGATGTTCTTTCCTTGTCACACAAAATTCAATTAGAAAAGGTAAAAGAGCGTAAAGTTGCTCTTACCTCTCCTAAGATCATTTCAAGGTAAAACACAAGTTCTTGATAACAAAAGAGCACAAAAATGATCCCAAAAGTCCCAAAATACGCACATAAAATGGACACATCAAACCTCCTCGCACTTAAACCTTACTCGCCTTCGAGTAAGAATAGATTCAAACACACAAAAAGAATCAAGTATCCACGTCCTAACTACTATTCCCCCAAATCAATACCTCACAAAACTCTCAATATCACACACCCCCATTCCTAAATCTACCCAAACCATATCAACCTATCAATTCATTGATATCCATTAAAAAATTTCAAAATCTCGAATTGAAAATTCCAAATCCAATGGCACAAAGTGAAGTCAAAAGCATGCATGTAGTTTAAACACATACTTCACTTTATACCAATATATCATCCTAAAAATGAAGTATATCTACAAACAAGAATTTTAAAACTTGCTTCATTTTCTCGCTAAATTACCCAATCCCAAGAGGTATCAAGATGTTGAGCTACCCGATCAATCCATATGACAACCGCAACCTTATGACTCCAATGCCTGCAAATGAGTGAAATCGTAGAATATTTTCTTTTCTCTCTATTTCTCTCATTTTGACTAGGGTTTTCATCCTAGCCGCAACCTTTAGGGTTTTCATCCTAGCCACACATCATATTTCTTTGGCTCACATCTCACTTTTTTTCTGCACATTTAGCCTCTTATTTTTGCCTTGGTTGCCCTTTTGGGTTTTCGACCTATCCGAGCCCCAAATGTTGCCCTTTTGGGTTTTCAACTTAGCGAAATATTTTTAATTTTTGTTTCTTTTTCATTTTTTATTATTTTTTTTCAAGTTTTTCAATTTTTTTGTGTGTTCCCGAGCAAAAGTATCAAAAAGCTTTCACATGTCAAAGCTAAGATAATCCAAGTACATCAAGTGAAGAAAAAAAAATCCCAATAACAAAGCAAAGCATCCAAGTCTAAAGAGCAAATCCAAAGCAAAGTAGTAAGAGTAGTAATACCCTTCCCCACATTTAAAACACTATATTGCCCTTAATGTGGTCAAAATAGGGGAAAAAATACAAATCAAAGCATAGGGAGTGTATGACAATATGCTCACAATGAGGAGTGAGATGGCCCAGCCCCATCACCGCAATACTTGCCATATGTTTGTTGATACTACTCCATCTAGTCTATGCTCCCCTGACACCTCTCTCTCCACCTCGCAGATCAACTAGGATCGGGGCCTTGGGTACCACCAGCCTGTGACTGCAGCTCTGAAATCCTTGACGAGAGATACTCAATCTCCATGTCCATCTCCATAAGGCTCCGAGAGACGAATAGGTTGTGCTCAACCTGTCCGTAATGGTACTAATCCTGCCTGCGGAAATGCTCATCCTACTTGCGGAAACAATCCTGACTATCTGCAGCATGCGCTCATAAAAATCAAGCAGAGGCTGGGGAAAATAAGGTGGCACATGATCCTCATGCATAGGCTCGGTCTGTAGTGGAGGTGGGGGAGAAGGCTTCTCACCCTGTGACTTAGTGGACTGTAAGACACCCTCGTCACTTGGAGCTGGAGGTTGGGGTATTCTTGAGCTCTCGCTTAAACTCTACTTAAAAGAAGTGTCCGCATAGATTGCTAAATCCTCCAAAGGTGTATCAAACTCCAACTTGGTCTTATTGCTCTGAGGAAGTGTCATAAAGATGACATTCCCCGCCCCATATTTCCAGTGGTATAATCCTGCGACCTGTGTTGTGTCGATCATGCCAAATCATCCCAACCTCTCCATAGTGATGAGGTATGAGGTATATTTCCTCAGGCATGGAAAACTAGCTGGTGCAACTAATCCCAAGTGCTCTGCCAAGAGTGTAAGCATGCCTCATACACTAATCTTTCCCTCTGGTTTCTTAGCCAACTCGACAACCCTCGTCATCCATAACTTATCACAGACTCCATATCCCAACCCCTCACTTGTCAGATGTTATAGGAAATGAATATCATGGTCTAGCATGTTCGTCATCTCAGACAAACATAAAACTATGCTTGCTAAGAACTGGTGCATGAAACGGAGTGCGGGATGGATGATGATGCTACTCTTGTCATGGGAGTTCTTCTGCCTCCTATTAATTCTTCTCTAGAAAAACATGTACTCCTCTATTGGGAGCTTCTGGGCCGCTGGGTCAAACATTGCCCGGATCTCTCCTGTCTCCCACCCAAAGGCTGCCTCAACATCTGAGACTGTCATCTCCCGAGATACATCATCCTGGTGGAAACATATGTACCTCTCGCAAGGCTCATAGTCTCTCATGCTATATATCATGAGAGTTGATAGGAATTCTAGTGTGTAGCATCGCTAGATGGGGGAACTCTTGGCCATGAAGCCCTCCAACCCTCCTTTACCGAGGAGGCAATGAACCGGTTCTAGCAGCCCAAAAGTATCAAGTGTTTTCTAGTAAATGAAGCTTATTTATGTCAGATTATGGATAACTAGGAAGTCCCACTATCTACATAGGACCCATTAATTGGGGTCAAACCCATGTACCGGTCAAGAGGATGAGATACATGGTTTGGTTCTTGAGCTAGTGGCAGAGGTAGAGGTGGAGCGGCGATGCGTGAACCTCGCGGAGGAGCTTTAGGTCTCTTGCTAGAGGTCATTTCACTTAGATGGTTAGGAGGAAGAAGGAATCAAGCCTACAATCAATTTTGAACTAGGATGCTCAAAATCACAAAACCCCCAAAATCTAGGGTTTTCTGTTCTCTAACGAAATGGACGGATTTGTGTGTATTCATGGAAGATTAAGAGGTTAGGGAGGATGGAGTAGGTGTTTCCAGTGGCTTGGTGAGGAGGATTGGGGGAAAGATGGTGGGAATGTGGAGAAGATGAGCGGGTGTGAGGTGTTTGAGAGTGAAGGAGTGAAGAAGATTCGTGAAGGAGTGAAGAAGATTCTGGGTGTTGCCTATTT
Organism: Rubia yunnanensis; assembly: GCA_037428765.1. Lineage (NCBI taxonomy): Eukaryota > Viridiplantae > Streptophyta > Magnoliopsida > Gentianales > Rubiaceae > Rubia > Rubia yunnanensis. The sequence continues at coordinate 30,813,466 of CM075062.1, read as the reverse complement.
AAAAAAAGGTACTATAACCGTCGTGAGTTGCGATGCACACATCGAAACTCGCGCTGCACACATCATCAATTGGGCACTTGAAGTCAACTCTCTCTCGTGAGTCGCAATGGGTTTGTTATGGCTCGTGATATCTCAACCATGAGAGGCTTTAATTTTCCAAATTCTTCCTGAATTGGTAGCATGTCACGACTAAACCATCGCAGCTCGTGATGTTCAGTTGTGACCCACGATAATATTGTCACAAGTCGCGACATCTAGAGCCCGTGAGCTCACATTTTGTGAGAAATCCCTGATCTCATCATGAGTCAAGATGTAATAGTTGAGACTCGCGATTGCTACACATGCTTGGTACTTAGAAAAAATTTCAATGTTGCCAAATGTCCTAGGTTTTCCTCCTTTCTCCATTCCTTCTTTCATTGACCAATCCAGCTCCTTGCACCTCAATTTTCTACAAAATCATGGAAAAACACACCATGAAAAGTGCAAAGCAAAGTAAAGAAATTGACGACAAAAATTAAAAATCAAACAACATCAATGGAAAGTCACGAATGACTATCCGGATGATCAAAACCAAGTTTATTTAACATGGTCAGCATGAGTTACTCCCCTCCTTGGAGCTTAATCACAAACCGGATCAAGAAGATCAACAACCTCTCCCTTTTCTAGCACAAAACTCTCGTGGTAAGGTTTCAAACGTTGTCCATTCACCTTGAAGGTATTGGACTTAGTTCGATCTAGGATTTCCACTGCACCATGTGGGAACACCTTCACCACCTCAAATGGATCAATCCACCAATACCCCAACTTACTGGGAAATAAGCGATGGCAGGATTGAAATAGGAGAACCTTTTGACCCACATCAAATTCATTCCTAACGATCATCTTGTCATTCCACACCTTTGTTTTCTTCTTATAGATTTTGGCATTCTCATAGGATTTCCTTAATATGTCATCTAGTTCTTGCAATTGTATCTTCCTATGCAAACCGGGCTCATCCATATCAAGGTTGAATTCTTTGACTGCCCAATAAGCCTTTCCAACGGTAAGTGACATGGCTAACCAAACACTAATTGGTATGGTGACATACTGATTGGTGTCTTGTGAGCAGACATATACACCCAAAAGGCATCATTTAACCGAGAACTCTAATCCTTTGGGTTAGGGTTAACCGTTTTCTCAAGGACAAACTTGATTTCCCTATTGGAAACTTTGGCTTAGCCATTGGTCTGAGGGTGATAGGCGGTGAATGTCTTGTGAGTGATGCCATATTTCTTCACAAGTGCCTCTATGGTCCAGTTGAAAAAGTGGGAGCCAAGGTCACTAATCAAGGCTTAGGGAATCCCAAACCTAGAGAAAATTTTTTCTTTCAGGAATCTGCAACCACTTTAGAATCGTCAGTCCTAGTGGCTTTTGCTTCAACCCAATTTGACACATAATCAATGGAAAGAAGAATATATGTAAAGACAAAAGAATTAGGGAAAGGTTCCATAAAGTCAATACCCCAAACATCAAAGATTTCATAATATAGCATGCCCTTTTGGGGCATCTCATTTCGAGAAAAGATATTTCCTACTCTTTGACACTTGTTACAAACCTTACAAAATATGTATGCATGCTTATTCAAAGTAGGCCAATAAAAACCTATTTATAAGACTTTCCTAGCCATCATTTCAGCTCCAAAATCACTACCGCATGCATAAAATGACAAAAGGTGATAATTGAATGCACTTCATTATCGGGAATGCATATCCTAAAAACTTGATCTACACAATGTTTCCACAAAAAGGGATCATCCCACACATAATATTTAGCATTGCTTCTTACCCTATCTTTATGAGCCTTAGAAAAATCAGGAGGAAATTTACCGGATGCAAGAAAGTTCACAATGTCAGTGGACCACAGTTAGAGGTCCCTGATTGCGAACTGTTGTTTATCAGGGAACTCCTCATGTAGTTTCTCCCTTTTTGATGAATTTTCCTCACTATCTTATCATGGAGGCAACCGGCTCAGATGATCGGCCACAAGGTTCTCCTTGCCTTTCTTGTCTCGCACCTCCAGCTCAAATTCTCTCAAAAGCAAGATCCACCTAATTAATCTTAGCTTGGACTCTTTATTCATCATCAAGTGAAGAAGCGCTACATGGTCAGTGTACACAATAACTTTTGTACCATACAAGATAGAAATTTTTCCAAAGAAAATACCACAGCTAGCAACTCCTTTTCTGTGGTGGAGTAGTTTCTTTGGGCCTCATTGAGAGACATGTATGCACAGTAGATGGCGTGAGGCGCTCTCCCCACCCTTTTACTAAGCATCACTCCAAAGGCGTAATCATTAGCATCGCACATGATCTCAAAAGGAAAAGACCAATCAGGGGGCTGTATGATATGGGCCGATACTAAATTCTCCTTTAATGTATCGAAGGCCTCTTTACAACCCTCATCCATAAAAAATTCCACCTCCTTTTGCAGCAACTTGCAAAAAAGAGATTCTATATTTGAAAAGTCCCTAATGAACCGGCGGTAAAATCCTGCATGGCCATGAAAAGAGTGCACTTCGCGCACATTAGTAGGATAAGGAAAAGTTTGAATCGTGTCTATCTTTTCCTTGTCAACCTCAATACCCTTAGAGGAGACATTATGGCCTAAAAAATGCCTTTATCTACCATAAAATGGCACTTCTCATAATTTAACACAAGATTAGTATCAATGCAACATTTAAGAACTTGTGCTAAATTTGCTAAACAGTTGTCAAAAGAATTACCATGAACGGTGAAATCATCCATGAATATCTCAACAAAGTTTTCAACAAATTTTGAGAAAATATTTACCATTCACCTTTGGAAAGTAGCGGGGGCATTACATAGCCCAAAAGGCATATGCCTGTAAGCAAACGTACCAGAGGGACACGTGAAGGTTGTCTTTTCTTGATCTTCCGGGGCCATGGCCACTTCAAAGTATCCAGAGTACCCATCCAAAAAAACAATAGAATGGGTGACTTGCTAGCCTCTCAAGCATTTGATCAATGAATGGCAATGGAAGTGATCTTTCTGGGTCACCGCATTTAGCCTCCGGTAGTAAATGCAAACATGCCACCCGTTTTGGACTCAGGTGGGCACCATTTCACCTTTCTCATTCTTGACTACCATCACCCCACTCTTCCTGGGTACCACTTGAGTTGGGATTACCACTTACTATCCGAGATTGGATTGATCATACCCGCTTGGAGCAACTTGAGGATTTCTGCCTTTACCACCTCCATCATAGGTGGGTTAAATCAGCATTGGGGCTATCGCACAGGTCTCGCTTCTTCCTCCAACAAAATTCGATGCATGCAAGTGGATGTACTTATGCCTTCGATGTCTTCAATAGTCCATCCAATGGCTTCCTTATTCTCCTGTAACACCACCATTAACATTTCTTCTTGCTCTTGGGTGATTTTGCTTGAAATGATAACCGAGAGCATCTACCCTTCCCCGAGAAATGTGTACTTGAGGTCACTTGGCAAAGGTTTAAGCTCTATCACCAGAGCTTTCACAAGTGATGGAAGGAATTCCAGTTCTTCGGGTTCCTCTAAAACTAGAGGAGTAGGGAATAGTACCACATCTTCAAGAATGCTCAACTCCTCAATGCTTTCCTTCAAGTTAGTACTCATGGAATATACAAGACATGCATATTCAACATCATTTTCCAAAGCAACTAACAAGGAATCATCACCATTAAATTCAAAAACATCTTGCACAACATCATTAACAAAATCAATAGCATGGCAAGAATATTCTTCAAGAGGATACTTCATATAGTCATTTATGTTAAAATCTACTTGAATCCCATCAAATTCCATTGTGAGGTTACCATTACACATATCAATGATGGTCCTTGAAGCTTTCAAAAATGGCCTTCCAAACGAGATTGGGGCGGCATGTTTATCATGCTCCATGTCAATGACATAAAAATCGGTGTGGAATATTAAGGAATCCACCCTAACTAGCACATCCTTGACAATACCCTTAGGGTATGCACTGGAATGATCGGTTAGTTGGATCACCACGCTGGTTTTGTGCAAAGTACCAATATTGAGGCTTTCATGCAAAGAGTAAGAAATCAAATTTATTGATGCACCTAGGATAAAAATTTATTTTTAAAAATGTGCATTCCCTATAATGCAATGGATTCTGAACATGCCGGGATCGCTACATTTAGGAGGTAACTCCCTTTGGCACAAAGTGGAGACATGTTCATTCTCCCATTTTAAAGCTTATTCTTTGCTCTTTGTTTCTTATTTACAACATATAATTCCTTTAAAAATTTAGCATAGCTAGGAATTTGTTCATAGCATTCAAGAGAGGGATATTTACCTCACACCTACGATAGACTTCATAGGTGTCCTTATTGGACTCATTCCTTCGTTTATTCTTCAAAGCTTCCGTGAACGGTGGTTCGAGCACGTATGGAGGGGATAAAGGTTCGGGAATGGAGGTTGATTTCTCAACGATGATCTCCTCTTCCGTCTCCTTCCCTTTCCTTGCTTGCTCTTTGGCCGATTTCTCGGCCTCTTCTTCTACCTCTTTCTTAAACACTTTAAGCTTTCTAGGTTCACCATCAACAACTTCATCACCCGGGGGAGAGATAACCTCTTTACCACTTCTCAAAGTGATAACACACATTTTGGCAGGGATTCAACTCCGGTTGGGAAGGGAGTTTACCCTTTTCCCGCGCCTCCATCCGATTCATAGCTTGTGCTATTTGGCTCATTGAGTTTCCAAGTATTTTATGCTTTCCATGGCTTTATCTTGGAATTTTTCTCCCTTTTCCGCACACATACTTAACATATGAATGACTTGCATCACCTCATCTTTTGTCAAGCCCAAGCTCTCCCCTTGATCTCGGGGCTTGTCTTGAAGCCTTTGGTATTTTTGTTGAGGTGGCTGATATTGTTATTGAGGAGGGAAATACAGTTGGATATTTTTGCCTCCTTAAGGGTTTCCATACCTGAGGTTTGGGTTATCATGATTACCCAAATTGTATGACCAATTTCGGTACCCTTGATTCCCTTGACAACCTTGATAACCTTGATAGCTTTGGTTGCCTTGATAGCCTTGCCCACCTTGATATCCCATGGCACTCACCTCCTCGACATAATCATCTTTCAAAGTAGGGCAAGTCTCTGTAGGATGCGCCGATGAACAAATTTCACAAGATTTAACATGTGGCACTTTTTTGGGATTGGTCATCAAGGATTTCACCATAGAAGTAAGGGCCAGGACTTGGTCCCCGAGCTTTCCACTATTGGAAAGTCAACTGTAAGCATTAGATTTCTTCTTCTCAAATCGTCCCTCGAGCTAAAGTTCCTTGATTCCTCAGCTAGCTCCTCATATAAATTCCTAGCCTCTCCATTGAAGTCTTGTTCCCAAGGTACCACCACAAGAACTCCTCACTAGTCTTTGGTCCTCATCAAGACGACCACTGTAGAAATAGTAGACCAAGTCTTCCTCCGAATAGCCGTGGTATGGACAACTTGTGAGAAGCTTCTTAAACATCTCCCAATAGTCGAAAAGAGACTCTTCATTCCATTGGAGGATGTTGCTCATTTCCTTCTTCAAAGCGGCGGATTTCAAGCACAGGAAGTACTTGGCTAGAAATTTTGTCTTCATGTCAAGCCAACTTTTGATGCTCTTGGGTGGTAGGTAGTGGATCCAATCCATTGCACCATCCCTTAATGTGAATGGGAATTCCTTTAACTTGTAGAAGTCTTCATCTACTCAGTGGGGAACCGTACCACCATATGGAACTTGGTGAGATGCTTTTTGTCATTTTCCCCTTGCCTACCAAGGAAGATAAGTAGCATGTTTATAAACCCGGTGTTGAGCTCGAAATGCCCATTTGGTCCAACCAAAGGATAATTAATGCACATCAGTTGGTTATCAAGGTTGGGGGCCATAATGTCTCTCAATAAGGCTTACCCCAAAAGAATCTCCCTTCCTTGGAGAGGGGATGTTGAGGTCCTCCTCCCAGAATGTAACCTTCATGCTCATCTTGATGTTCCATGGATGTAGAAGTTTCCGCAAAATGGTCACTAGGAGGGGTGTTATTCACACTTCCCAAAGAAAGACTCCTAGCCAATCTAAAATTTAACTCTAGCTCGGGGTCGTAGTGTACGGGTTATTGTGAAGAATATTGCGTACGAACTCCAAGCCAAGCAAAAATGGCAAGTCAACTAAGAAAATAAAATAAAATCAAACTAACAAATATTTACAATTGGCACATAATCACACTTAATATGCCCAAATATTTAAAAATAAATGCCTCTTCCCCAGCAGCGATGCCAAAATTTGGGAGGTCATCACCGTACCTCTCAAAGTTACATTTATAAGCCCTAAATACTTCCTATCTACAACTAAGTAGATAATGGCAAGTGGGGGTCATCCATGAAGAAGAGTGATATTCTTAAGCATTTAAACATATAAGGTTGATATTATGCTACAAGTAGATATATGTATATATATAGATATATAAAAAGAAAGTAAAAAAAGGGGGGGGGGGTTTGGTTGGTTTGGTTTTCCTAAGTTATGAAATAAAAAAAACAAGATACCTAGCAAAGTCAAGTAACTATGCTAATCATCAAACATACTAAGAAAAATGGTAAAAACTACAAAAGACAAAGCCTTGGGGGCAATTGATATCCACTTCCAAACCTCATGTAGATCATTGAACCATTCACTCATTCTATCACATTGTTACCTATGGGGAATGCAAAAACTTCCCAATTGAATACCAACATTCATTTCTTCTTTATAGTAATTCACAATGACAAACAACGACCATTTGCAAACCTCATTGATAATCACTTTAGGGAAACCACACCATAAAGGTATTTCATTAATGGCATTATACACGAAGAACCATAGATTTGATAACAACAAGCAAGCTTCTACCAAAGACATAGCAATTTAACCAAACATAGCATTCATTAGGCTAAACCTAGAACAAACCACATTCAATATTAAACCTTGCATTGCATCTATGGGATAAACATGAGAACAATATATATTAACATATTTATCTAGGAAGAATCACAACACACTATGCACAAGAAGTTCTAAATCCACGTTCTTGGATTTTCATGTCAAAGAGCTAAGAACTTGGCCATTTTCCTATCACCTTAACAATAAATCATACACGTCGTGTGAACTGTAGTCTGTGTGCGAAAACTGTGCGATAGTGTGTGCGAAATCACTTCTCCTCTTTCTTACCGTTAGAGTGTGTACCGGTTTTTTTCCAATCGATCGATCTTTGGTTGCTCCGCCTTGGCGAGGCCTGTTCTCGCCGGCCGAATGGCGGCTTCCACGTCTACTCTCCCACCCCCTCCCAAAACTTTTGCTGTAGCTCTCCAATCTAAATCACCTCATCTATCAACGCAGCTCCCCAATAACCCCGAATTAATCCCTAAATCTTCCCAGCTTGGTGACCCAGCTTGTCTGTACTCCGATGAGCAAATTGCGACCTTATCGGCTCACTACTCGAATGCTTTGGTGGGTAAATTCACGAAAGGTAGACTCACTATGGATCAGATGGAAACAGCGCTCAGAACTATTGGTTTCGAAGGTAAGTACCAAATAGGGTCTCTTGATTATAAACATATCCTAATTAGATTTGAATTGGTCAATGACTTCCAGCGTTGCTGGATGAAAGGTATATGGAATTTCAATGGTGTTTTACTGAAAATGCTTAAATGGACACCTGAGTTCTCCACACAGAGAGAATCTCCGATTGTCCCAATTTGGTGTACTATTAGGGAAGTACCCCTATACTATTATAATTCTGCCTCCATTGAATGCATTGGGAACAGTATAGGTAACTTCATAAAAAATGATTTTGCAACTGAGATGCTTACTAGACCCTCTGCTATTAAATTTTGTGTGGAAATAGATCTTATGAAGCCTATAGCTCATTTCATTAGACTTGGTTCAATCTCAAACAATCAGAAGTATCCAATTGAGTTTGAAGATATCCCCCTCTACTGCAGTCATTGTGCTAAATTGGGTCATTCCTTAAACCAATGTAGAGTTAATTCCTATAATACAAATGATAGAATTGAGGAAACCATCAGAACACAAGCTCAACCCCATCATCAGTGGCAAGCAACTGGAAAAATATTTGAATTACCTCCTCTGTTACTGAGGATAGAAGTCATATCCTTCACTCCCAGTTTAATACTTTAGGGGTGAATCCTACAACGCCTACTATTGATAAGAATCAAACAACACAGATTATCACTAATATGAGTCCTAATGATTCTACCACTAAGTTATTTCAGGCCACTGCTTTTTCAAAACCAGTTCTGAAATCTTATGCTACTGATGATTCTCAAATTGGACTGCATCGATCTATCATGAAAGATTCTCTGTCTAACCCTACACTTTCCCAATATTGAAAGATGTCAAACAGATTCTCTGTTTTGCAGGAAGAAAGACTACATACGCAGGATCTGAATGAAGTAGAAATAACATCTAATGATGACCAGGATACTAACCTTGATCAGGAGATTGGAGAGCAACAAAACTCAGAAGCTATCTCCTCTCAGGAACTATCAGGTAAGTTCCTGAATCAAGGTAAGGCAAAAACCAAAAAGACAACTTATCTTAGCCAATTGAATAAGATGTTACTAAGATCGGCCACAAAAGGTAATAAATTAGGTGAAATATGATAGACACACCTAATATAAATTTTTTGGTGTGGAATCTTTGTGGTATGGAAACCTCAATTCTGAGATTATCTAATTTGATCCTAATTAAGAAGATACAGTTGCTTTGACTAATTGAGCCTCTACATGATAACTCTAAAATACAATCCTATATGTCTGCTCTTAAATTCTCCAATTGTCTGGCTCTGCCTAATGGAAAAATTTGGCTAATGTGGTCTCACTTAATCACTGTTACCTTGAAAAATTGCCATGATCAATTCCTACATGTAGATATATCTCATCAATCTTTTAATCTGAGTATGGAGGCTGTTTTCATTTATGCCTTTAGGAACAGAGAGGGCAGGAAATTATTATGGAAAGAGTTAGAATCAATTTCTAATGGGGATAAAATTTATATAGGGGATTTTAATACAATAACAAATGTGTCTGAATATAGAGGGCCTTCCAATCCAGCTCCAGGAAGCATGAGTGATTTTAATAACTGGATAAATTCCAATGGGATTCAAGAAATAAACACTGTAGGAAACTTATTCACTTGGTGTAATTCTAGGCTTAGGAATCCAACTTCCAAAAGATTAGATAGAGGACTTTGTACCCTTTCATGGAGTTGCAAATTTCCATCATCTTCAATCCAGATTCTTAATAGACATACCTCAGATCATGCTCCTCTACTTCTGTAGATATCCAACCTAATTCCATCATTTCCTAAACCATTCAGATTCATTAATGCATGGTTTCATAGGACAGAATTTATTGACCTAATCCAGAAAAATTGGGAAAAGCCTATACATGAAACTGGTATGATGAGATTCTACTTAAAACTGATTAGGTTAAAAAGAGTGATCAAAACCTGGAACAGAGAATCATTTGGTAATATTGAGTCCAATGTCACTCTAGCTGAGGAATCCCTAAGGATACAGGAAACTGTTTTTGATCTAAATTCAAACAATTCTGAACTTACTAAACTAAACCAGAAAAAAGCTCTTCTTCTAAGGGCTCTTAAGGAAAAGGAAAAGTTTTGGAAACAAAAGGCAAGACTTAATTGGCACAAAATGGGTGATAATAATACCCAATACTTCCATAAGGTAGTTAAAGAGAAGAATTGTAGGATGCAGATTAATAAAATCAAAAATTCAGCAGGTCAATGGTTAAATTCCCAAACTGATATTCAGAATGAAGCAATTGCTTATTATTCTGATCTTTTAACTGAACCTGACCTAAATACTGAAGACATTTACTCATCCCACTTTCTTAGTCAAATCCCAAAAATATTGAATGATGAAAATAACCAATCTTTGGCAGCTCCTGTGTTGGAATCTGAATTGGAAAAGGTGATAAAAAGCTTAAATAGTAATAATAGTCCTGGGCCAGATAGATTTACCTCCAAATTTTATAAAAAAATGCTGGTCATTCATTAAACAGGATCTCATAGCTGCAGTTAATGACTTCATCTTAGGATCAGATATCCCAAAAGGGATATCCAGTACATGGATTTCACTCATCCCCAAGAAAGCAACACCAAGTAATTTTGGAGACTTTAGACCTATTAGTTTATCTAATGTGCTTAACAAAATATGCTCTAAGGTTCTGATGGAAAGGCTTAGACCTTATATGGACACCCTCATATCTCCTACTCAATCAGCATTTTTAAAAAAGAGGGACATTTCTGATAACATAATATATTTACAGGAAATGGTTAGATTTCTTGACAAAAAGAATAGGGTTCCAAATTGCATATTGAAATTGGATTTAATGAAAGCCTTTGATAGAGTAAACTGGCAGTTTCTTAGGAAAATATTAGTCAAATTTGGCTTTGATGGAAATTTTTTAACTGCTGTTATGAGTAACTTATCACAGGCACATTTTTCAGTATTGATTAATGGGAATCCAGTTGGATTCTTTAGAGCTTCTAGAGGTATCAAACAAGGTGATCCACTATCTCCTTTTCTCTTTAATATTTTCAGTGAAGCTTTTTCAAGAAGTTTAAATTACATTTATTCTAACAATAGGCTCACTCATTTTTATTTGCCTGCTTCTATCCCTGCTGTGTCCCATTTAATGTATGCAGATGATACTGTGATATTCATGCAAGCATCTAAATTAAACCTCATAAGATTGAAAGCTTTTTTAGATGTATTTGAGGTGACTTCAGGACAGAAATTCAATTTTGATAAGTCAGAAATCTACTTTAGTAATAGGGCTTCAGTTCTGAAAAACAACCAGGTAAAGTCCATTCTAAAGATGAAAAGAGGCTCCTTTCCATTTAAGTATCTTGGCTGTCCCATATTTAGGGGAAGAACCTTAAAGAGGTATTTCCAACCTTTAATGACTATCCTGGACTCTAAATTACAAAGTTGGAAAAATAAGTGGTTAAGTGCTGGGGGTAAGCTAATTCTAATTAAACACTGCCTATATTCCTTACCTCAACACTTATGGGCAGTTACAAACCCTCCTAAAATAATAATTACATCCTTTGAGAAAAAATTAGCTAGATTCTTTTGGGGGGAATCAAATGGAAAGAATAATAAAATCTGGAAAAAATGGTCTGATCTCTCCATCCCTGTTGAATTTAATGGCCTTGGAGTTAGGTCTGTCAAAGCCATTATTGATACATGTTCAGCTAAGCTTTGGTGGAAAAGCCAACTAGGGAATACTCTGTGGTAAAAATTAATTTGGTCTCTGCCTCTGTCACATAGAAAATCTGTAACATGGAGAAGAATTTTTTCTATCAATTCTTTTGCAGAACACAATTCAGTTATCATCCATGGTAAGGGTACCTGCAATTTCTGGTTATCTAATTGGTGCCCTAGGGGACCCCTGTGCAATATCATTCCTCAACATATTGTTGATGATAAGCCAGATTTGACTGTTGCAGATTTCATTAATAACAAGTCCTTCATTCTACCTCAGCTTGACTCCTTTTTAGGAACTGATACTTTGTTATTTTTACAGGATTCTGTGCTGGTTCCGGACAGAGAGGATAGATTAATTTGGAAGGTCGAGACATCAGGTAATTTCACATCAAAATCAACATACAGGGCTCTCACTTCACAATCAGGTAATTTCCTGGCATGTAAGTTCATTTGGAACAAGGCTTTGCAAAAGAAGATTTCTATTTTCACATGGAAAATGTTACAATCTCTTCTTCCCTTTGATGAAGTTCTTATTACCATAGGATTCAGTTTAGCCTCTAAGTGCCCTGCCTGCTTTAACATTGACTCAATTCAACACTTCTTTACTACATGTGATATAGCTCAGGCTGTCTGGAGTAACATTGCTTCATTGGTACATTTTCATCTACAGCCTGATCAATCCCTTATACAAAGAATTTTTACTTTCTGGGATACTAAGGATTTGAGTGGTTGGAAACATTTTGTATGCAAAATCATACCTTCTATTACATGCTGGTCACTTTGGAAAGCTAGAAATAGGTTTTTATACGATAATAAACCTTTTTCCTCTGTAACAATTTCTAATGAAATTCATGATTTGATCAAACTTGCTTTTCTGAATACACCAAGGCCTTACTTCTCACATTCTGATATGGACTCTTCCTTAAGTAATTGGATACCCTTGTGTAGGCCTCCACCAAAGCCTAATATAGTTCCTGTTTTTTGGGAAAAACCACCTTTAGGATATTTTAAAATTAATGTTGATGCCTCTTGGTATCCTGATAAAGCTGCAGTTGGTATGCTAGTTCGTGATAATTTGGGCAAAATGATTGATTTAGCATCTGTTTCCATTGTGGCTGGATCTCCCCTTGAGGCAGAAATGATGGCTATCCTGTTAGCTATTGAAAAATTTCCTGATTTGAGCAATAGGTGTTATTATGAAACTGATTGCTGGTCGGCAGTGAACATGATAAACAATCCTTATACAGCAAACTGGCACCTCTTTGATTTGGCATACAAAATTCATGAATTATTGGGTAGTGCTCAACTTCAGCATGTTTTTAGGGAAGGGAACTTGGTTGCTAATGCTGTGGCAAAGCATCACATCTGTCACTTAATATGTCTGCAGCCTGACTTAATTCCCCAACATATTAAGGGACTGATTGCTCTAGATAGGGCACAAATACCTCAAGTTAGAGTACACTTATAACCTTGCTTAGGGTTGATACTGCTAATATGGTTCTCTACTATGCAGGTGTATTTGGCATATGTTGGATGGTACTGTGATCAAATTTGTCTATAGCTGCGATATATGGAGGACACTCAGGATTTTGTGGCTCAGTTCAAGCACAAAGAAGGGCTTCAATGATGTCTCCTCAACTGATCTATGATTTTGCTATTCTCAACAATTACTGTCTAATTGTATAGTACTAATTTTAGTAAAGTGGCCTGGCTAAGGGAGGGAATTCACACAGGGGGTGGAGATTCTCTCCTTTAGATCGCAACTTTACTTCACCTTTCATGCTACTCTCACATGGAGGTCTGCACTGATAGTTAGAAATCTCCTATAGTTTAGGACTTTTGGAGGCAACTACGTTGCCTTATGTTCCTCGATATGGACAAACTTCTTGTACAAACTGTAACCATTCCATAGGGCTTGGGGATCCCAATACATAACTCCCTCACCTATTAAGGTGTTTTCATAAAAAAAAACAATAAATCATACAAACACTTCATATACTCAAACAACCCATAGCATAAATGAAGTAAAACATCACATTAAAAAATATGAATGCTAAATAACAAATGCTTCAAGATACAGTAAAATAGAGGTTTTTACTACATAGATATGGAATCTTCAATCAATTTATCCTAAGTACAAATTAACTAACCTAGCTAATGAAAATGCATAATGAATCCTACAAAAACTAAGAAAAGAAAGAAGATAAACTAGGGTTTGAAACCCAAAAAATAGCAGGAAGAAGAAGAAGTGTGAAAAGAGAAAAGATAAAGTTCTATTTATAGTACAAGAAAAAAGAAGATGGATTTCTGGCCAGCCATTAGTCGCGAGTCGCGACAGGTTCCATCGCGACTCGCGATGGATGCCCAGAACAGAACATATTTTGTTCTTCTTCTTGTCTTCTAGCCCCCAATCCATTCACAGTCCTCCAACTCTTCAAGTCTTCAAATCTTCAAAGCTAATGTTCAAATCTTCAAAGTCTTCAAAAGATGATCTTCAATGGCCTTCGATATTCAAGTGTCGATGTTCTTTCCTTGTCACACAAAATCCACTTAGAAAAGGTAAAAGAGCGTAAAGTTGCTCTTACCTCTCCTAAGATAATTTCAAGGTAAAACACAAGCTCTTGATAACAAAAGAGCACAAAAATGATCCCCAAAAGTCCCAAAATATGCACATAAAATGGAAACATCTACATGTGTTGCTTTCATGCCGACAATACTTTCTGCACTTCTCTTTGATTTTAAATCAGGGAAATATTCTCGTATTTTTTAAACAAACACATATTTTAATGTAATCAGTATCTATTGTAAGGTGTTAAATGCAGTACATGTGAAAATTTGAAAAACTACAAAATTATGTGACCTCTTTTGTGTATACTACAAGAGAGTACTAATTGTAGGCTAACATATGCATGTTTTAGCAAAATATAAACTCATGCACCACCTCATGACAATGTTTTGCTATTCATAAAAGGAATTGATAATTCTAAATCATATGCGCATTTTTATTTAAACAATACAAGTTGTAAAGTAATTAATGCAGAGCTAATATGACAATCTTAAACTGTGAAATTTTAACTTAATTTATACATGATCTCCTAGAAAAGTTTTATAATTAATATTTAGAGCTTTTAAAACAAATGCATGTTTTAATACAAATGATACATATTGTAAGGTAACAGGTGCATAGTATATGCGGTAATTTTATTCAAAATTTATTTTATTTTCGAATATTTGCCACATATTATTTACATGTTCGTAACAATAGAATTCATACATTCAAAAGTTTCAACAGCAATTTCATTTACATCGAAGGCATTTCAACAACACAAACTCACTCAGATAAGAAAAATTCATGTCTTTGAAACTATTGAGCCAAATTTAATCCACTTGAAACTAAATTTCATTAGTTTAAAACTGAAATTCGTTGATGTAGATCTCACTCTAGGGTGAAGAGCTCATCACAAATTTAGCCGGACACTAACCGGTTGTTTGAAGAGCTCATCGAAAAAAAATGAATTGACCGGAGAAGGATTTGGTTGGTTGGGAGAAGTTCAATTTGCAGAGAATGGAGATTGGAGTTTGGGAGCAAGAGAAATTGAAGTGTGGGAAGGAGGTTGAAGTTTGGGAAGGAAGACGATGGTAGAATGGAGAATGGTGAAGGAAGAAATTTGCAGAGTGTGAAAGTTATTTTGGGGAAGAAGCTTCGCGCTTCAATTCAGGGAATAAGGGTTTGATTAATTTGCTAAAATTGCAAATTGGTCTCTGCCCTGTCCATAAGCTTATGAACAAGCCAACTGTCAGAAGACCCACTCATTTTATAATAGTATAATTGAATTTAAAAATAGCATAAATATTTAGAGTTTTCATGGAGATTCATGGTATGAAATCTAGGGATTTGTGGAATATGTAGTACACTTTTGAGGTTTTTAGAATTTCATAATATACTTTTATCTGTATATTTACAGTCACTATCAGTATGAATTTATTTTCATACTGTAACAGAGCATTTTTACTTCTCTTTTTATTTCTATCTATCATGAAACAGTATTGTGATATATCCCCTTTTTGAAACTCTGCAGGTTTTTTTTAATAGAAACACCCTAAGGTGAGGGTATATATATTGGCGCCCCAGGCCATGAAGAGTAGCCATCAGAAGTGGCTTGAGTTTGTACAAAAGGCAGCAGCATTGCCGCAAAATCAAGACTGTACATGGTAGTTGTTATGTCCATGAGTTGTGATTCCAAAGTAAACGAATCTCCACACCCCGTGTTAATTCGCACTTTGGCCAGGCAACTCAGTGGATATAACCCACATATACAGATTGAAATGTAACGATATCTACAGAAACCAACACATAAGTAGGTTACAGTCAAAGGCAGTAGAGTACTTCAGAGGAAAGGAACAGGCCATCCTGACCCTAAGCATTGCTGAAAGAATTGGGAAGGTGTTAGTATATGTTGAAACAGCAGGGGAGCAGATTAGTTGCAGAAGTCATAGTCAAGCAAAAGTCCAGTGTCGCATTATGAGGGCTGAAAAGCCTGATTGTCAATACCTGCATAACCAACAATTTCATTAGCAGTATCAAGTCCAAATATGGCCAGTTTTGTAGGTTCTAATATAAGGAAACTGTTCTGTATCTAAGGAAATGAGACCTTTTATGTGCACAGTCAAGTTATTCAAGTGAAGTGACTGGTTATTAGCTGTATGAAATTTGGCAATTGCATTTGCTACAGAGTTACATTCCCTATAGACATGATGAAGTTCAACTCCGTTTAGAAGACTTTTAATTCTGAATGCCAAATTAAAAAGGTCCCAATTTGCTGAGTAAGGATCCAGAACCATCCTGGTGGCTAGAAGAGAGTCAGTTTCAAATATCACGGGAAGATCACGGTTCTGAAAAGATTGACATGCTGTGAGAATGGCTAATAATTCAGCATGTAAAGGAGAGGTTGCTTCAATTGAGGCCGAGTGAATGAACAGAGGAGAGCCAGAGCTATCTCTCGCTATAATCCCAACAGAAGCAGTGTGTGGTAGCCAAGAAGCATCCATATTTAATTTTATGAAATTAGTAGCTGGCTTTTCCCAGTAGACTGGCCTGATAATTGGTTTCGATGGTGGCCTAAGAAGAGGTACTAGGTGTCTGAAAGAGTTTGGGAAACCAGAAGAAGGATTGAGGTTCACAGGAGTGGAATGGAAGGAAAGGTTAACGAGGTCATGAATCTCTCTGCAGATGCGTTCAGCCGAGAAGGGAATCTGATCATAGAGATATCTGGTCCTAGCTTTCCATAGACCCCAACAAATTAGCGAAGGAAATAGTTTACATATCACTTGGAAACCTTTAGGTAAATCTGAGCAGTTCCACATAGAAAAAAATCTCTGAGCAATAGTTTGTTGTTCAGACAGATTAAAATTAATCAGAGATGTCAGATTGTTCCAGATCCTTTTCTCCAGTGTACATGTAATGAAAAAGTGTTCAATTGAATCTGAATAACAGCACACAGGGCATTTAGAAGCCAGACTAAACCCACAGTTTATCAGCACATCATCGAAAGGGAGGAAAGCATGAAGCAATTTCCATGTAAAGATTGAAATTTTTTTCTGCAACATTTTATTCCAAACATTCTTGGTAGTCGGGAAATTACCTGGTGAGTTCGTGATAGTTCGGTATGCAGATTTATAAGAGAAATTACCCGAGGTATCCGGTTTCCAAATAAGTCTGTCTTCTCTATTTTCCACCACTTCAGCATCCTGTAAGAAAACCGCAGCATCATTTTCCAGATAAGGAGATATCAGAGGTAAAATATCTACTTTGTTATTGATAAAATCAGATAAGGAGTACCACTGAAAAGTGTCATAGATATTGTTTGGGATCCTGTCAATCAGTGGACCATTAGGGCACCATGTGGATGTCCAAAAATTACTTGTCCCTTTACCATGTATAATAATGGTGTTTTCCTCGGCTATGGAATTTACAGAACAGATCCGTTTCCAAGTCACAGAATTTCTGTGTGAGGGCGGTAAGGACCATAAGAGTTTAGACCACAGTGTGATTCCTAGCTGACAGTTCCACCAAATCTTGAGGGAGCATGCATCTACTATATCCTTAATGGATCTGAAACCTAAGCCGTTTAGGGATTTTGGTTTGGCCAAATCTATCCATTTTTTCCACACCTTATTTCTTTTCCCATCAGTTTCCCCCCAGAAAAATCGAGCCAGCTTTCTCTCGAAAGATTTTATAATGTATTTAGGGGGTCTTGTACAGCCCATATATGTTGGGGCAAAGAATATAGGCAGCTATTAATCAGAATTAATTTTCCCCCAGTACTCAACCATTCATTCTTCCAATTCTGCACTTTTTTATCCAGCTTTTCCATAAGTGGTTGATAATATCTATTTAAGGTTCGACCTTTGAATATAGGGCATCCTAAGTATTGAAAAGGAAAAGCACCTTGTTTCATTTTCAGAATGAGCCTCATTTGGTTAAGTTTAATGATCGAGGCCCGTTTACTAATGAAGAATTCTGATTTATGGAAGTTAAATTTCTGGCCCGAGGTGGGTTCAAATATGTCCAAAAAATCCTTAATCCTGATTAAATTAGATTTTGAGGCTTGCATCAATATAATAGTATCATCCGCATACATAAGGTGAGAGATTGCAGAAACAGAGGATGGAATCTGATAATATGAAAGTTTACTATTGTGGAAAATGAAAGATAAACTTCTTGAAAAAGCTTCTGAGAAGATGTTGAAGAGAAAAGGGGAGAGAGGGCCACCTTGTTTGATTCCTCGAGAGGCTTTGAAGAAACCAACCGGATTACCATTAATCAAAATCGAGAAATTTGCTTGTGAAAGGTTAGACATGATCGCATTTAAAAATAAACCTTCAAATCCAAATTTCATCAGTACACATTTTAAGAAATCCCAGTTTACTCTATCAAATGCCTTTTGTAAATCTAGTTTCAGAATGCAATTAGGAACCCTAGCCTTCCTATCTAGAAATCTGACCATTTCATGAAGATGAGAATGTTATCTGTGACATTTCTATTTTTCATAAAGGCAGATTGATTCTGGGATATCAAAGTATCCATATAAGGCCTCAGTCTTTCCATTAAAACCTTAGAGCAAATCTTATTTAGAGCATTAGAAAGATTGATAGGCATGAAATCATCAAATGAAGATGGAGTAGCTTTCTTAGGTATTAGGGTGGTCCATGTACTAGATATTCCCTTTGGTAGAGGGGATCCCCTAATGAAATCATTTACTGCTTCCACAAGATCATTTTTAATTATAGGCTAGCACTTTGAATAGAATTTATTACTAAAACCATCCGGACCAGGGCTACTATTCTTGCTTAAGCTCTTGATTACTGACTCCACCTCAGATTCTGAGGCTGGGATTGCTAACTCTAAGTTATCTTGGGCAGTAATTTTAATTGGGATTTGACTCAGAAAGTGAGAATAGTAGGTGTTATTTGGTCCCTGATTAGGTTCTGATAATAGAGCTGAGAAATATGATATGGCCTCATTTTGAATTTCTGATACAGTGTTAAGCCATTGGCCACTATTGTTTTTTATTTTTGAAATCTGTAATCTACAGTTCTTCTCCTGTACAACCCTATGAAAGAACTGTGTATTATTGTCTCCCATTTTATGCCACTTCAATCTAGCCTTTTGTTTCCAAAATTTTTCTTTCTCTTTTTGAGCTCTCAATAGTAATGCCTTTTTCAGTTTGAGAAGGGTTTGAATCGTATACTGACTCTTGGATTCTTAGGGATTCTTCTGCCCTAATTAGATTAGTATCAATATTTCCAAAAGATTCCCTATTCCAAATTTTTATCTGTTTCTTTAACCTAATCAATTTTAAGTAGAATCCTAATAAGCCAGTCTCCCTCAGTCTTATATCCCAGTTATTTTAGATTAGAGTGATGAAATCAGGACGATTAAACCACACATTAAGAAATCTGAAAGGTCTCGGATTAAGACTGGATAAGTTAGATATGTTAAGAAGCAGAGGAGAGTGATCAGAGGTCTGTCTATTTAGAATTTGAATGGAAGAGGAAGGATACTTATAATTCCAAGATATAGTACTTAATCCTCTATCAAGCCTCTTGGAAGTAGGTTTTCTTAATCTGGAATTAGACCAAGTAAAAAGATTTCCTGCAGTGCTTATTTCCTGAATACCATAAGTGTTAATCCAAGCATTAAAATCTCTAATACTACCTAGGGAGGGGGTGCTAGGTCCTCTGTATTCTGAAATGGAGGAGATAGTGTTAAAATCGCCTATAAAAATTGTATCTCCCGAGGTAAGAGCAGATAGGTCATTCCATAATATTTTCCTGCCCTCCTTATCTCTAAGAGCATAAATGAAGACAACATCCATAATTAAATTAAGGGAACTATGTGAGAGATGCACATGTAGATATTGTTCATGAGATGAAAGAAGGTTAACAGAGAAACCATTAGCCCACAAATCCAAATTTTACCATTTTGCAAGGTCAGGCCATTAGAGAATTAAAGAATATCCATATAGGATTTGAGTTTGGAGTTATCATGCATAGGTTCAATAATGCATAAAAATTGAATGTTTTTCAATTTAATTAAGTTAATCAGTCTCAGCATAGATGTTTCCATTCCCCTGATGTTCCATATCAAGAAATTAATTGAAAGATGACTTATCATTGTTCACTTGACTTATGACTCTTAGTATATGATCTCAGCATCATTTTATTTATTTGGCTGAAGTAGTTAGTTTTCTTACCTTTTGTCTTACCTGGCAAGAGGCCCTGATTAAGCATTGGTGAAGAGTTTGAGCTGCCTGGCAAATTCAAGGTAGCTTCTTGGTCAGGAGCCAGTTCTTCCATGTCTACCTGCAAAACAGAGAATCTGTTTTCCAACCTGTGCTGAAAAGAAGAAGAGGCATTGCTATTTCTACCAGCATTAGGTACAAAAGTTCCAATGTTGATATCATCAGTAGCATAAGCCATTGGAGTAAATTTTCCTAAAGCAGTGTCATCAAGCAATTTAGAAATGGAGTTATCCAGAGAGACCTGAGATGTAGGCTTAGGACTAAAGGTTTGAGGATTGTTCCTAACAGCTATGGGAGTTTTTGTAGCTGTGTGGTCAGTATTAGTTTCCAGGTTAAGGAGGGGGGAGGGAGGGGATCCTGGGATTGGTCTAACAGGAATTTCAGACTGTACTAGCTCTATCTGGTCTTCAGTGCAGATTAGAGGTGGAGTGTCAAATTTTTTTCCAGTGGCCTGCCATTTTGGTTGTACCTGAGGTATAATGAGCTCATCATTCTTAGCATTTAGGTTTGGGGGAAAGGTTCTGCAGTGTGATTTGGAATGACCTAATTTAGAACAATGGACACAGTATAGGGGGATGTCTTCATATTCAATGAAATACTTTCTATTGTTAGACACAGATCCCAACCTAATGTGGGTGCTAATAGGTTTAAGAAGATCCACTTCTACACAGAGTTTAATGGCTGAAGGTCTAGTTAAACTATCAGTGGCCAGATCAGTCTTAATGAAATTTCCAATGCTATTACCAATGGACTCAATAGCTGCAGAGTTATAGTAGTACAAAGGGCTTCCTTAATTGTACACCAAACAGGGACAATTGGCGATTCTTTATGTATTGAAAAATTAGGAGTCCATTTTAGCATTTTTAAGAGAATCCCATTAAAGTTCCAGACACCTTTCATCCATGCTCGTTGGTAATCATTTAGCAATTCAAATCGAATAAGCACATGTTTGAAATCAAGAGAACCGAGTTGGTATTTACCTGTAAAGCCCACTGTCTTGAAGACTTGTTCTAATTGCTCCATCGAGCATCTACCCTTGGTGAACTTCCCAACCAGAGCGTTTGCATAGTGGGAGGACAATTTAGCAATTTATTCTTCCGAGTAAAGACAGGCCGCCTCACCAAGATGATGGGATTTGGGAACTAGTTCAGGGTTGCTCGAAAGGAGTTTGGATAGTGGCGGGGCATTGTTTTTGAGGATATTAGCGAAGGAGATCGGAGGAGGAGTGGGAGTGGCTTCCAGAGTAGAGGCCTGAGCTCCGGGTAGCGGGAATTCTGACATAGCTAGACCGTTAACGGCCAATATAGCCGTTACCGACAATCAGAATCCTATTCGGACTAGGAGTAAAGGAGTTTTCAATTGGGGAAGAAGAAGAGATTTAGGTTAAGTTGGGAAGGGAAGCGAATCGTACACACAGTCTCACTTTTAATCGCCCGCACAAACAGTAATCGCACCGAAACAAACAGGAACGCTGAAAATTGAACTCTGCAGGTTTGTATGTCGCGGGAAGCTCCGTGTTGCCTAGACTTTGCTCAGCCTCTTCATTTCATTTTCGATAGGGGGATGATGCAGGGCGAATGATGGCGAATATTGAATAAGCGATGGAACGCCGCAAAGGTCCAATGCGGTTTTGACCATAACTTTTGCGTCCGAACTCTTACTCAGGTGATTCTGGATGCGTTGGAACCTCTCGCCGAGAACTACAAGGTTCCCGCAAAATATGTCAAAGATGGTAATAGTCACCCCCTTTTTCGATTTGAGGTCGTTTATGGCCTCAAACAACAATTTACTGTTTTTGAGTATTTTTCAATTTTCGTTTAATTTCAAAATTTATTAATTTCAAAATTTTTAAATAATTTTTCATTTTTATTCCAAATTCAGTATTTAATGAGCTCTTGTATTTTCAGAGATTTCATCTTTTCATAATAATATTTTCGAGAATTATTTTCTCTTTGTTGGATTTCAGAACCAACCCCTAGCATTTGTGGTTGAATATCTTTTTTGATTATTCCGACTGTGTCAGGGAATTCTTGGATCACATGGGACAACCAACACAAAATTATTGAAGTGGAAGTAGTGTGTCTTTTTGTGGTGGGGAGAAAAGATAAAGCCAGTGATATATTACAAAGACATATATGTATGGAATAATGAGAATGATTGTTGCAAAGTTGTGTGATGTGCATTTATTATTTAATTGGCATATGTGAACTAATTTAGAAAAGAAAAACTTTTCTAGTTGGAACATACAGAAAACTAAAGTCAAAATGGATTTAATCGACCGTAGAATATTGCGAGGATATTGATTCATGTAACACTAGCGGAGACAGCTTGATTAAAGACAGTCCACAAAGGCGGTTCCGTCATTTTTTGCTAGAACTGCTTTCCCTGACATGTTGTGAAATCAGAACTCCTATAAATCAGTAGGGTAAACTAATGGAAGGTGGTTCAACTGACAAAGAAGGCGGTTTTCCTAGAACAACCTTCTATAAATCACATTAAAAGGCAGTTCCTTATTGAACCACCTTTAATTGGGTATGATAGAAGGTGGTTCTTCCAAACTGCCTTCAATCGTAACCAGTTACGATTAAGGAACACTTATCGGGTCATTGTTCCAGAATAAGAACAACTATGGCTAGTGTACATACACAGTTCCTGAATCGAATAGCATATCTGGCACTTTTTCTGGACTTGGAAAATCTTCGGTTTGGGACTAGTGATCATCCCTATTATTTCCGAGTTCAGAACATATGTTAAGTGAGAAACATTTACAAAACCTATTTTTTGTCTTAATTTTTCATGAAACCCCATTTAGTGGGAGGAATTTGGAGATTGGGCATCGTGAAGATCTAGCAATTTATATGTTTGGCATTGGCAAGGTATGAACTTTTGAATTAGACTTGTTTCAGGAGACTACATTTAGGTTAATATTTTTTGAGACTTAATTTAGAAACAATCGTTGATGTGAGTGGTTAAATGTGAATGATTGTTGTTGCTCCTTTTTGATGGGGTTGTTAATTCAAAATCAAATATATGTGATCGATTATGGATTGAACTGAATTGATTAGTATGGACTTGAGAAAATTACTCGATTACTTCCTGTTGATAGAATCATTTCTTGTGGTTGCCTTTGAACACGCTTCCAAGAATAGCGTGGTGCGAATCCACTTCCCGTGTAAGGATAATAGAAACAATGTATATTTGGTTAGGAAGAAGTTACATGAACATCTCATCATGTGAGGGTTTCAAACTAGTTACATTTCTTGGGTGTGGCACGGGGAGGATGAAATGGGTATGGAGGAAGACCCAATTCGTAAGGAATTAGATGATCCCTTTATTAATGAGGGATTTGAGGAGATGGTGGAGGATGTGGCTAGAGATTTTCATGGTAAATAAGAGGTCCTTGAACTTTTACATAATGATAAGAAGATGCCTTTATACAAAGGTGCAAGACATTTGGTTTCAAGCTTGCAATTGATGAATTTGAAAGCAAAATATGGTTTGACTGAAAAGGGATGGCAGAGACTCTTGAATTTTTTCGTGATTCGCTACCAGAAGGAAATCTATTGCCCGACCAATCGTATGCTCTAAAAAAATTCTGTGTCCAATGGGATTGGAATCAGAAAAAATACATGCATGTCCCAACGATTGTATGTTATACTCGGGGAAGGAGGACAAGATCCTAGACAATTATTAGGTTTGTGGTGAATCACGTTACAAGTTAAATCATGGTGGAATCGTTGTTGATGTTGAAGCAGAGTCGACTAAGAAGAAAAAGACACCAAAAAAAGTTTTATGGTATCTACTTATAATTCCTCAGTTGAAGAAGTTGTTTGATTCCAAAGAAGATGCAAAGTTGTTGCGATGGCATGCCAAAAGGGAAAGGATGGGGGATTACATGATTAGTCATACGCCCGATGGTGGATCATGGAAGAAACGTGATACTATGTATCCCGAGTTTGGTGCTGAATCGTGACCTTTGAGACTAGGGCTTTCCACAGATGGAATGAATCTATTTGGTAATATGAGTAGCACATACAGTTCTTGGCCTTTTATGATTGTGATTTATAATCCACCATCTTGGTTGACAATGAAAAGGAAGTATGTGTTACTATCTATGATGGTCTCGACCCTAAGCAACTTGGTAACGACATAGATGTTTACCTCACTCCATTAGTGAATGAATGTTTTACCTTGTTCACTAGTTGGTCCCAAATGTATGAAGGAAGTGCATAAGAAGAATTCACATTGAAGGCTTTGTTGTCTTGTACAAAAAATAATTTTCCTACATATAGGAACCTATCAGGGTAGTTGGTCAAAGGACACTATGGTTGTCCGATGTTTGAGAAGGAAATGACCTTCTCTCAGTTGAAACATGGTATTAAAATAGCTTATCTTTGCCACATGCAATTTATTCCAGTTGGTCACCCATGGTGTGTTGCAAGGAAGTGGTTCAACGGTGAGGTGGATCTTAGAGGCCCACCATTGCCATTGACTGGTGGTGAGGTTTTTGATAGAGTCAAGGGTTTGCCAAATGATTTGGAAAAAAATGAAAAGCTTCTTACAAGGGAAGTTGGAAGAAATGTTCGATAATTTTTAGACTCCCTTATTGGAAACATTTGAAAGTCAAACATTGTCTTGATGTGATTCACATTGAGAAGAATGTTTGTGACTCTTTGGTTAGGAAATTGTTGAATACACCGGGTAAAACAAAGAAAGGGTTGAAGGCATGGCTTAACCTAGTCGAAATGGGTATTAAGAAAGATTTGGGTCCCATTAGAAAAGGTGACGATTGTTATCTTCCTCTTGCATGTTATTCTATGTCTGAGTTGGAGAAGAAGTCGTATTATGAGATCCTTAGTGGTATGAAGGTGCAAGCGTCTTATTCTCAAACATAAGTTCATGTGTTTCTCTCACCGATTTGAAGTTGGTTAGTTTAAAATAGCATGACTGTCACAACTTGATGCAAGAATTGAATGCCATCGCGAT
This sequence comes from Rubia yunnanensis, assembly GCA_037428765.1. NCBI lineage: Eukaryota > Viridiplantae > Streptophyta > Magnoliopsida > Gentianales > Rubiaceae > Rubia > Rubia yunnanensis. The sequence goes on along the minus strand of CM075062.1, from coordinate 30,788,343 downwards.
TCAGTTGTCTCTACCATTCCATGTAAGACTTTGCATCACAAAACTTTGCCTTTTCTTCAAGTCAATATGTTCAAAGACCATTACTTTTTTCCAAGCTTGATTGTTTGTTGGCGATGATAATTGAAGTTCTATGTCTGATGGAGATGTACCCCCCCATATTCTTTGATATTATGGTTCACCTGATATTAAACTTAGCGAGGGAGATAAAACTCTATGGTCTTTTATTTCTGAGGTGGATGTACCCGTTTCAGAGGTACCTGTGGTCTTTTTAGTCAAGAACCGGTATAGGCCCAATGCAAGTATTGTGCACCATTACATTGCGGAGGAAGTTATTGAATTTTTAACGTCACATATAGGAAGTTGATTTTGTGGGCATTTCAAAATTGAGGCATGAAAGGTGGTTAGACAGACATGGTGTCACGTAGAGGATGTGAAAACCCCAACCGTAATGGTTGAACCCTGTCTACAAAACTAACAATTTATTGATGCCACTGTATAATAGGGAAATAAAATAATTTATTAAGTGTAATTAGAAATACAAAAATCTATGAGAATTGATAAAAATAAAAGGTAATAAATGAATCCAACCATTACTGAAGAGTAAACAAATTCTTCCGGAGTAAGATCTCTAGTGAGAATACTAACATGTAGTACAACGATAATTATGGCAACAAAGACTGGCATTAGTCACGACATGTTAGCAGCAAATTGAGTGCAGATATGGTAAGAAGGATATGAGTTAGAAGAGGAAATGTTGTTTTGAAATATTGGATAATTTCGTATATATATACACACACTATAAAATATAGCCATCCATAACCGATATAATACCGTTGGGAACATAGCCGTTTATAGCCGGTATATTACCAGTATACATATATTGACTAATTATAGTTAAAAGCTAAGAGTTAATGTTATCAATTTTTTTAATAATAATAATAATAATAAATATATACATATATATTATATATATACATATAATAATAGTAAGAAGAAATCAGTAAGTAATAAATAAATAAGCAAATGAATAAACAAATACAAGAAATTACCATGACGAGGAAGCTGGTGATACACACATATATATAATAAATAAATAAGTAAATGAATGAACAAGTAAAGGAAATTAAGGAGAAGAAGAAATGGATGGCGGACGCAAAGAATTTTATCCAAAGTAATTTTGGAAAAGAGAATTACTGGAAGGAAGAAAACGGACGGCGGATGTGAGAAATTCATCCAAAGTAATTTTTTTGGCAAGTGGACGTAGAGTTACAGGATAAAATTTCAGGTAGGTAGGTGTCAGAACCTATGTTTTTTTTATCTAGTATAAATACAAGATCCCCAGTTCTTACCTTCTCACACAACCTTAAGAAAACTTTCTTACCAAAGAATAGTGGTGAGCAGTGGTAAAGTAGTGGTAAAGCAGGAGACGGAAGTTACCCAAGCCCAAATCTAACAAAAGTGAGTGTTTGCATTGCCTTCGAATGAATTGAAGTAAAATATATATATATATATATATATATATATATTATTTTATATGTGTACAAGCTGCCCAGAGAGCTTTACCTCTCGAACCCCTGTTGAATATTAACCTCTCGAACCCATGCCCTCGAACACCTACTGAACGACTTCACCCCTCGAACCTACTGAAAGACTTCACCTCTCGAACCTACTGAAAACTTCACCCCTTGAACCTACTAAAAGACTTCACCCCTCGAACCTACTGAAAGACTTCACTTCTCAAACCTACTGAGGACTTTACCTCTCGAACCTACTGAATCTTCACCTCTCGAAACCCTGCTAAAACTCACCTCTCGAACCCACTGAAAGACTTCACCACTCAAACTTTACTCCTCGAAATAGCACTAATGAAACCTTTACCTCTCGAACTAGTAGCCCCGATATCTTCACCTCTAGAACCCTTTCTACTAGAACCTTGTTACCAGAACTTTACCCCTCGGACTGTACCTCTCGAACCCAATGTCTCGAACTAGTACTACTGAAACCTTTACCCCTCAAACTGTACCTCTCTTACCATATATCTCGACTTAGTACTACCAAAACCGTTACCCCTCAAACTCACCTCTTAAACCTTACCCCCTGAACTAGTAACACCAGAACCTTACTTCTCGAATTAGTACCCCTGGAACCTTACTTCTCGAACCTCACACTCGAACCGGTACCACTTATCACTCAAACCAGTACAACCCGATACCCGTACCACTTGAACCTTCTCCACTTAAATTATTTACTCGAATCCCTGTACTCGAACCCAACTACTCGAGCCCCTGTACTCGAAATATATATATACTCGAACCTGCACTCGAACCCCATTATAGATGGACTTACCTGTTAAACTTAAATTCATAATATATACTGATTGTTAAGCTGAGTGTGTATATTACTATGTTTAGCTATTGGGAAACTGAGTTTAAAACTGCTCTAATATTTCTCTATGAATGACCAGCTTGTACTTTATCTTGCCATGCCAAACTTGAATCATATACTAATCTGATATGTTATGTGCCTGACCAGCTTGTACTTTATCTTGCCGTGTCAAACTTGAAAAAATCTGCTACCTAATTACCTGTCTCTAATTTTAGGGCCCTTGATGTGCCCATTTTATACGGTTATATTAGGACTTTTTGGATTAACTTTTGTACACTTTTGTGCTCTAAATGTGACATTTTTCCTTGAAATTATCTAAGGAGGGTTAAAAGCGACTTTTACGTTTTTATCGCTTTTAGAGAATTTTGTGTGACAAGGTAATTTGTTTGAAGAATTTGAAAACTTTGAAGACTTTGAAGAATATCTTTGAATATTTGAAGATTTGAAGACTTGGATTTAAGCTTTTTGAAGATATGAAGAATTGAAGAAGTGAAGAGAAGAGAAGGATATGAGATATAAAAGAGAAAGAAGAAATAATGCTGGAATCTGTGTCCGTCGTGAGCACGTCGCGACTCGCGATGGATGAGTGGTCTGAATTTCTTCTTGATTTTTGTGCTATAAATACTCCCCTTATCCTCTCCTCTTTAGCAGCTTTTGCCCAGTTCTTTCTTCTGCGTTTTTGGGTGTTAAAACCCTAGGTTTTTCTCTTCTTTCTTTTCTTAGTTTTTGTAGATTAATTATGTCTTTTAGTTCTCTAGATTAGTTTTATCTTGGGAGTAAAGGATTAAAGCTTCCATTTCTATGTAGTAAGAACCATTATATCTATCTATTTGGTGTTTTTGCTATTGTGCATTTATTGAGCTTTGAATGTGAATTGTTAATTGCATAGATGTTGTTGGAAGCTTGAGTATATGAATTGCTCGTATGATAACTTGTTAGCGTTGGGAGAAAGTAGCTAATTCTCCCCTTTTTTAATGTGGAATCCAAGAGCATGAGTTAGAGCTTCTTAAATGATGTTGGCGTGTTGATAATTTCTAGATGAATGTGATGATGTCAAACTTGTTGTCATGTTTGTTTTAGGTAGAAAATGAGAGAGGTCTATGAATGTCGATCGTTCTTGACTAATCTTGCGAAATGCATGAATTGGTTAAATGCTTAGATACGATGTAGTATTTATAAGTGTTTCCAAGCTTGTTGATTCTTCGTGCAAAATGCCATCAATGGGATACTCTTAGTCCTAAGGGATTCATTGGTGAGGTTTGACAAGAGATGTCGAATTCACTCTTGCAAACTACTACCTAAGAAGGATAGAAGATTTATCTTCACAACAAGTAGTTGGAGTAGTGAATAGATTGTTTCACTCGTTCTTGAAGCCTTTATTATTTAGCATTTATGTATTGTTGATGCTATGTTTCACTTTATTTATGCCATGGGTTGTTTGAGAATAGGAAGTGTTTTTATGATTGGAGTGTTTGGGTGTTAGGAAAGTGATGAATTCCTTAGCTCATTTGCATGAAAATCTATGAACATGAACTTAGAACTTCTTGTGCATGATGTGTTATGATTCTTGTTAGATAAGTATGTTAATGTTAAGTAATAAATGTGATAGAATGAGTGAATGGTTCAATGATCTACATTAGGTTTGGAAGTGGATATCAATTGCCCCAAGGCTTTATCTTTGTAGTTTTAAAACCCTTTATTTTAGTTTTGTTTGATGATTAGCATAGTTACTTGGCCTTGCTAGTTGTCTTGTCTTTTTAATTTCATAACTTAGGACCACAAACCATCCAATCCCCCCCCATTTACATTCTTTTATATGTTTGTATATATATCTACTTCTAGCCTAATATCAACCTTTTGTGCCTAAACGCTTAGGAAGATCCCTCTTCTTCGTGGACGACCCCGACTTGCCGCTATCTACTTTGTTGTAGATAGTAAGCATTTAGGGCTTATAAATATTAACTTTGAGAGGTACGGCGATGACCTCCTAGCCCTCAACACGATTGTAGTTCGGTCGAAGTCAGCGGGGAACGTTATTGACCTGACCATCTGATTAGACCGGCTACTCATGGAGTTTCTGGTATGCTAGCATTACCCACTGTACTATACTGATAGGACCTCGTAACTAAACATCTGATTGGGCGTGGTTGTCGAGACTGAATTCTGAACTCATAGCCTTCGGGCACTATTGAAAGGTTGTGCCCTGTATGTTAGTCAGAGTTTCCACATAGGCACTTGACAACAACTTGGCACTAACCACACGTATCCTTTTACTATGTGCTAGGACATATGTGGCTATTTGTTATTTGATATTCTGTGATCACTAAAACTCAACTGGGTAAATACTGGCGATGAAACCTCACTAAGCAAGGAGCTTACCCTAGTTAAACAACCTTTTTCAGGTGAAGAAGAACTGTAAGAGAAAAGTACTTTGATGTCTTTACTTATTTTGAGAGAGATCCCGGATGAATCTTAACAAGAATTTTGAATTTGTAATAGTTAGGTGAAACTTTTGTTTAACACTTATACTAATACTTTCACTGTAATAGTAAATTAGGATTTGAATGGTCTAATTACTTCCGCATATAATTTATCTGCTTATTACTGTTATCATTTTCGATAGCACGACCAAACCCGACCTGACACTGGGTGGTGGGTATGGGGTGTTACAGATGTGGTATCAGAGCATTCTCAAATCAAGTAAAGGCAAACCCATACTTACCTTAAACAAAAGATTTTAGAGGAAACTAAATAAATTGTAGAATAAGTAAGACCGGTCGAGTCCCACATTATCAAACTAACAAGTTTGTTATTTCAAGTAATGCTTTCCAAGAAACTATGAAATAAAAAGGCACACGGGAGCTTTTCCGGAGGCATACATTCCTTGGACAGAAATCATCTACAATTCTCAGTGGGTAGAAACTCATGCCTGCCCAGATTAGGTCATACACGCTTTGGTCATGGAACGGGCTGAATTGATTAACAGGGTCCATAGTCTCGAGACCCATGAACAGTTAATGAAGGACACAATATGGGAGCAATGTTTGTGCGCCAATGCCGAGGAGACAAGGGTGAATATGGTAGTCACCGAAAATAATCAACCGAAGAACTAGAGAAGCAAAGAGCTTTGACATTGGGATATGGAACGACAAGATATCGTTTAAGGAATAGGCTTAGTCCTAGAAAATTGCCCAAGAAATACAAGGAGGTTTGACTGCCTATCCCTGATAACCAACTGAATCACGTTGGAGGCACATTAGACAGACTCGGGGCATAATGGAGCACGCTCTCGCCACATTGCGGGATGATTTGATGGACCGGGCATACCCTAGGGCTGAGTGAGGAGAAGGAGGTGACTCCACCGAAGATTCAAGTGCTGGTTAGACTAATGTAAATAAGTACTAAACCTGAATAAATCCCAGTTTCTGACGTTGGAAGACGTCAAAACTATCATGCTGTGGTGAAGTGTGGCTGAAGCTGTTTTAAGATAAAGATAATATAAATATTTTAAGAATTATATTTTTTTGGTTAAATGACTAAATAAGGATTAGTATAATCCATGGAACTAATTTATTTAACACATAGGACAATGGAAAGAGAAAATAGAGAAAGCTCAAACTCGCCCGCAGGATAGAATCCCCCAACCGCTAGAATAGAATCGTACGTGAGTCAAGTTACCAAAATTTTAAGCCGTATGATAGAGAGAGAAAATCAAGCTCGATCTCCTATTAGGGATTAAAGTAATAGGCCAAAGACAGAGGATGCGACCTTGGAACGATTCCAGAAGTTTCATCCACCCAGGTTCTACGGTAGCCCAGATGATGAAGTCACCAAAAATTGGATCGAAACAATGCCTCGGACTTTCGGAGCCCTAGGATATGCAGATAGACGGAAGGAGAGTTTTTCCATATTCCAATTAGAAGGCGCCGCACTAGATTGGTGAAACATAGTACAAAGGAAGAGGGACCAAAATGTACTGAGACCTAAAACAACGGTACTGTTGGGATATTATGAGGAGGGACATAGCGGAATACGTGGCACGTTGTTTGGTGTGCCAATAGGTTAAGGCCGAACATCAGAAACCATCAGGGTTGTTACAACCATTGGGCGGTGGTGGTTGTTACATCAAACACCGAAGAATTGTGATGCAACATGGGTGGTGGTTGATAGGTTGACCAAGTCGGCTCACTTCCTACCGATCAACGTTAATACTCCTTGGAAAGACTGACTGTCCTATACATCTAGAAAATTGTAAGATTGTATGGTGTGCCGATAACTATCGTGTCCGATAGGGACCCAAGATTCACTTCCCATTTCTAGAGGCAACTGCTAATCGCATTGGGAACCAAATTGAACTTAAGTACGAGTGCCTACCCACAAACAGACGGACAGTCAGAGAGAACAATTCAAACTTTGGAGGACATGATCCGAAGCTTTGTTATGGATTTCGGGGGAAGTTGGGATGCTCATTTACCTTTGGTAGAATTTGCTTATAACAACAGTTACCATTCGTCAATTGGTATGGCTGCATGTGAGGTACTCTATGGTAGAAAGTGTCGAACACCCCTCTTTTGGGATGAAGTGGAAGAGAAAAAGACGATTCCAGTTACAAGTATACCTTGGGTGGAGGAATCCATGGATAAGGTCAAACTGATAAAGCAGCGCTTACAGAAGGCTCAAAGTCGACAGGAGAGTTACGTGGATCATCGGATGAGGGATTTGGAGTTTGGAGTAGGTGACCAGGTTTCTTAAAGGTAACCCCTCACTAGGGTCTCGTCCGGCATGGAAAGAAAGGAAAATGAAGCCCTAGGTACATTGGCCCTTTTGAAGTCGTACAACGAGTCGGGCAAGTTGCGTATCAACTTAACCTACCTAGCCAGTTGGGGAAATTACATGATGTTTTCCATGTGTCACTTCTGAAGAAATACCACCCTGATCCATGAAGACTTACAAGTGAATGAAAAACTGATGTATGAGGAAAATCCCGTAAAAATATTGGATCGGAAAATCAAGACATTACGAACCAGGGAGATTCATATGGTTTTGGTATTGTGGAGAAATTATAAGGTCGAGGAAGCAACTTGGGAGTTGGAAGCAGGCATGAGGGATACTTACCCAGAGTTGTTCACGGGAAATGGGAATTTCGGGGACAAAATTCATTAAGGAGGGGAGATTGTTAAAACCCCAACCGTAATGGTTGAACCTTGTCGACAAAACTAACAATTTATTGATGTCACTGTATAATAGGGAAATAAAATAATTTATTAAATGTAATTAGAAATACAAAAATCTATGTGGATTGTGAAAAATAAAAGGTAATAAATTAATCCAATTATTACCGAAGAGTAACAAAATTCTTCTAGAGTAAGATCTCCAGTGAGAATACTAACATGTAGTATAACGATAATTACGACAACAAAGACTGACATTAATCTCGACATGTTAGCAGCAAATTGAGTACATATATGGTAGTAAGGATATGAGTTAGAAGAGGAAATGTTGTTTTGAAATATTGGATAATTTCTTATATATATACTATAAAATATAGCCGTTTATAACCGATATAATACTGTTGAGAATATAGCCGTTTATAGCCGATATATTACTAGTATACATATATTGACTAATTATAGTTAAAATCTAAGAGTTAATGTTATCAAAAAAATAAAATAATAAATAAATAAATAATAAAAGATATATATATATATTATATACATATAAAAAAATAGCAATAAGAATAAGTAAGTAATAAATAAATAAGCAAATGAATAAACAAATGCAAGAAATTACCGTGACGAGAAAGCTGGTGATACATATATATAATAAATAAATAAATAAATAAGTAAATGAATGAACAAGTAAAGGAAATTAAGGAGAAGAAGAAATGGATGGCGAACGAAAAGAATTTTATCCAAGGTAATTTTGGCAAGTGAAATTTCTGGGAAGAAGAAACGGAGGACGTAAGGAATTTTATCCAAATAATTTTGGCAAAGGGAATTACTGGAAAAAAGAAAACGGACAGCGGACGTGAGAAATTCATCCAAAGTAATTTTTTTGGCAAGTGGACGTAGAGTTACAGGATAAAATTTTAGGTAGATAGGTGTTAGAACTTATGTTTTTTATTTAGTATAAATACTAGATCCCCAGTTCTTACCTTCTCACACAACCTTAGGAAAACTTTCTTACCAAAGAATAGTGGTGAGCAGTGGTAAAGCAAGAGATGGAAGTTACCCAAGCCCAAATCTAACCAAAGTGAGTGTTTGCATTGCCTTCGCATGAACTGAAGTAATATATATATATATATATATATATATATATATTATCTTATATGTGTACAGGCTGCCCAGAGAGCTTTACCTCTCGAACCCTTGTTGAACAGTAACCTCTCGAACCCCTGCCCTCGAACCCCTACTGAAAACTTCACCCCTCGAACCTACTGAAAAACTTCGCCCCTCGAACCTACTGAAAGACTTCACCTCTCGAACCTACTGAAAACTTCACCCCTCGAACCTACTGAAAACTTCACCCCTCGAACCTACTGAAAGACCCCTCGAACCTACTGAAACACTTCACCTCTTGAACTTACTGAAGACTTCACCTCTCAAACCTACTGAATCTTCACTTCTCGAAACCCTGCTAAAACTCACCTCTTGAAACCCTGCTAAAACTTACCTCTCGAACCCACTGAAATACTTCACCACTCGAACTTTACTCCTTGAAATACCACTAATGAAACCTTTAACTCTCGAACTAATACCCACGATATCTTCACCTCTACAACCCTTTCCACTGGAACCTCGTTACCAGAACCTTATCCCTAGAGCTGTACCTCTCAAACCCTATGTTTTGAACTGGTACTACTGAAAACTTTACCCCTCAAATTGTACCTCTCGTACCATAGGTCTTGAATTAATACTACTGAAACTGTTATACCTCAAGCTCACCTCTCGAACCTTACCCCCAAAACTAGAAACACCAGAACCTTACTTCTCGAACTAGTACCCCTGGAACCTTACTTCTCGAACCTCACACTCAAACAGGTACAACTTACCACTCGAACCAGTACAACCCAATACTCGTACCACTTGAACCTTCTCCACTCAAATTCTTTACTCAAACCCCTGTACTCGAACCCAACTACTCGAGCCCCTGTACTCGAAATATACATATATATATATATATACTGAACCTGCACTCAAATCACATCATAGATAGACTTACCTGTTAAACTTAAATTGATAATATATGATGTTTGTTAAACTGAGTGTGTATATTACCGTGTTTAGCTGTTGGGAAACTAAGTTATAAACTGCTCCGATATTTCTCTGTGAATGACCGGCTTGTACTTTATCTTGCTGTGCCAAACTTGAATCATATACTATTATGATATGTTATGTGGATGACCGGTTTGTACTTTATCTTGTAGTGTCAAACTTGAAAAAAATCTGCTACATGATTACCTGTCTCTAAATTTTGGGCCCCCGACACGATTGTAGTTTGGTCATAGTCAGCGAGGAACGGTATTGACCGGACCGTTTGATTAGACCGGCTACTTATAGAGTTTCTAGTATGCTAGCATTACCCTCTGTACTATACTGATACAAGCTCGTAACTAAACATCTGATTGTGCGTGGTTGTTGAGACTGAATTCTTAACTGATAGCCTTCGGGCACTACTGAAAGGTTGTGCACTGTATGTTAGTTAGAGTTTCCACATAGGCACTTGACAACAACTTGGCACTAACCACCCGTATCCTTTTACTATGTGCTAGGACATATGTGGCCATTTGTTGTTTGATATTCTGTGATCACTAAACCCTAGTTTGGATGATTCGTGTGCAGCCAACCTTTATGTTCTTTGTAACCACGAGGATGTCATCCTATACATTGATATCCATATGGAGGCCATTAGGGTGATGCATCCTAAATTCAATGAAGCACGTGTTTTGCAAAAACACACTAGTACTTTTGCGCCATGGCTATGGGGTCATGTAGAAAGATGTAATCATCCCCTACTATTAAATGGTTGGCACATAGACCATCCAACACAGTTTTGTCACATGGAGCTTTTGACATAAATGGATTTACATTTAGGACAAAATCCATGGATGAAAAGAGTGTCTCACAAAACAGTGTTGTTACTCTTTTTTCTAAGGCATTACATGTTGCGAGTAGTAGCGAAGACAATCCCATAAACGCTCAAAGTAGCTATTTTGGAACCATTATTGAATTTTGGGAACTTGATTATATGATAATGCAGGTTCCAATTTTTAAATGTCAATAGGTAGATGTGAACAATGGGCTAAGAATTCCGGATGTGGGTTTCACACTTGTAGATTGTAGCTGAATCGGTTGAAAAGATGATCCCTTCATTTTGGCCTCACAAGCTCACCAAGTGTTTTATATCAAAGACCCAGTAGACCCTCGTTGGGAGATTGTGGTTGAAGGGAAGAGAGCTTTCGTAGAGGAGTATGAATGCGAAGAATTCATTGGTCTTGGTCGACATACTAAAATTGCATTGGACGAAATCAACAATTTTCTTGAGGAAGATGATTTGAGTGTGTGTGGATGTCTTGGTCGTAGCGACAATGATGATGGAATCTAAGTCGATGGGTGAGGGAAGGTTGTAAAGGGAAGGCGAAAGCACAAAAAACAATGAAGAAATAAAAGCATTAGGTGATATTTGTTTTCTTTAATAGGTTTTTGTCATTTCTTAGGAACTGAAGGAAGGACATACTTCCTCATTCGGAAGTAGCTCGGCTGGTATGGTATTTTTTGAACTTTGATCAACTATATGTTTCTTTGTACTGTGATGCATTTCTAACTTTAGACTAGGAACATAGAGACTCCAAAATATTTGAAGGTAAAGCATAATGTATGACAAAATGTTAAGATATTAGATCATAAATAACAAAAGTTAAAAAACAAATTGTCCAAACTAGTGGTCATATTAAACTAAGATTCATATAGTCCAAATAGGATTAACTTGAAAACAGAAGATTCACATAGAATTTGACAGCCTAAGCCTTGATTGTCGTTCATATGCATGTTGACTGTGCTCTAACTTCCGAATGTGCTTCCTTCAGTACAAGAAATATAACCTATTCTTTTGCCCCATTTACCTCAATTGTTTTACCCAAAAAAACCGAGGTAAAAAGTTCTTTTACCTCGGTTGTATTTTTTTCAAAGTTAAAAATATTTTTTACCTTAGTTTAAAAAATGAGGTAAAAAATACACTTTTTACGGCGGTATTTAAAAAAAATTGAGGTAAAAAGTCTGCATGACCGACATCGCACGTACATATCCTAGAAAAGAATGACCGACGTTGCACGTATGTCCGACATGCCAACCAAGGTCGCACATACCTATCCCAGACAAAAATGACCGACGTCGCACATAAGTCTATCTTGCCGATGTTTTGACCTACGTCGCGCGTACCACTCAAAGACATGAAATGACCAAAGTCGCACGCATGTCTGGCTCACCGACGTTGTGACCGAGGTCACACATACCTATCCCAGACAAATATGGCCGACGTCGCACACAATTCTGGCATAACGACATTGTGACCAAGGTCGCATGTACCTATCCTAGACACAAATGACCAACATCACAAGCATGTCTGGCTTACGGTTATTTTTGTGACCGACGTCGCACATCCCTCTCGCAGAGATGGTACTTAATTATATGTATATGAATAACAGATAACACCCTTGCAATACACGATTTAAAATAATTAATTATATATGTAATGTAATTTATTTTTTAATAAAACTAAAATATAATTTTTTTTTCATACAAATCCATTTCTTTTATATTTTAAAAGATTTCATATGTATGATTTTAACTATGACTTTATGTTTATATTTTGAAATGAAACGAATTAAACGTAGAGTTCGAGTAATACATGATTGTAGTCAAATATAAATAAATAAAATTTATTTTCTCACCGAATAAAATTTTATGTACTAATTATTCATAATTATATAAAATAAGTTGTATATAAAATAAATCATATATAAAATTTGATATACTACTTACATTATATAATTATGAATAAATGATATATACAATTTTATTTATTTGACACGGGGCTAATTCCAAGGGTGACACGTGTCAAAGGTGATGTCGCTAAGATTTACTCTTTTAGTATTTTCCATTTGAAACATGACTAATCCATTTCTTACTTTTTTGTAAACAACTCTAAGTTACTCTAAAATATGTACTAGCACTTTCCAACATTTCACCAAAAAAATAATATATATATTTGAATATATATATATATATATATATATATTTAGGCAAGAACAACAAAAATCATGTATTTTGGATCAATGGATAATAGGGTAATACAATTTTGGGCCATAGTGTAATTTTCCAAGATTGTGTAGAAGTAATCAATGTTGACTTTCGAGGCCCTTCCGTTCATCCATACATGCCCAAATTGCAAAATCGTAACTGTATATTATTGAATTAAAATTTTATGTTACCAATTTTGGGATTTGACAATTCCAACTTTCTTAGAGGGACATAAGTGCAAAAATTAAAAAAATTACATGTAACTCAAAATTGAAATTCGCTCAAACGTGATGCTACCCTGTATACCCCAATTGTATTTTCCAAGTCCGTAACCTAGTATTTATCAATGAACAGGCACCAGAATATATTTGTAATCTTTTCTAATTCACCTTTCTTACTTCTATTTAAACAACTCTAAGTTACTCTAGAACACGTACTTGCAATTTCCAACATATTACCAAAAACATTTATCTATTTAATATTTCTATGTTTCTGGTAGAATAACAAAAATCATGTATTTTGGAGCAATGGATTATAGGGTAACACAATTTTGGGCTATAGTGTAATTTTTAAAGATTGTGTAGAAGTAATCAATGTTGACTTTCGAGGCCCTTCCGTTCACCCATACATGCCCAAATTGCAAAATCAAAACAATATATAATTGAATTGAATTTTAATGTTGCCAATTTCATGATTCAACAATTCCAGCTTTATTGGAGGGACCTAAGTGCACGAGGTAAAAACTTTACTCGTAAATCCAAATTGAAATCCACTCGAACGTGTTGCTATCCCATACATCCCAATTGTATTTTCCAAGTCCATAACCCACTATTTATCAATAAACATGCACACGAATATATTTAAAATTTTTTCCGATTTACCTTTCTTACTTCAATGTAAACAACTCTAAGTTACTCAAGAACACGTACTAGCGCTTTCCAGCATTTCACCCAAAAAAATCATCTATTCAATTTTCTATATTTATGCAAGAATAACAAAAATCATGTATTTTGGAGCAATGGATTGTAGGGTAACACAATTTTGGGCCATAGTGTAATTTTTCAAGATTGTGCAAAAGTAATCAATGTTGAATTTCGAGGCCCTTCTGTTCACCCATACATGCCCAAATTGTAAAATTGTAACTGTATATTATTTGATTGAATTTTGATGTGTCCAATTTTGCAATTCGGCAATTCGACAATTCCAACTTTCTTGGAGGGACCTAAGTACAAAAAGTAAAATCTTTACTTGTAACTCCAAATTAAAATCCACTCGAACGTGATTAAAATCTGCCCAAATTGCTAACGCCGACTGCGTGGATCCACTACCGACCGATGCGACTCCTCCATTTCCATTTTTTCGGAGGTCCAATCTGCCCTGTATCGCCAGAGGTCCGACCTGCCTTATCTCGTTGGATGTTAGCAGTGCCCTGTCTTTCCGGAGGTTCATCCTATCTCGCTGGAGGTCTCTGCTCAAGATTAAAAATCTTCGTCTAGCGGCGGTGAATATGTTTGTCTATTATTTTGTAATATAAATGTATTTCATGTTTGTTTAAAATTTATCTTCTTTTGGTTGTAATTTCTTTGAGGACCGTTTTGTTGTTCTGTTTTAATTTCTAGTACTTTTATTTTGCATTATTCTAGCTGAATTCTTTCCGGAAAATTCTTGTTAGTCTATGAACTACCGAAAGTAAAATCGATGTCAATTCAGCTTTCGGTAGTTTTTTAAAATTTATGAAATATAAGGTGCGATATCGCACCAACATCGATCAATTTATTCACTGCAGTTCAAAATTTACTGAATTTGAAAATTTTAAACCGTCCTTGCATGCTTGTCGCAAGCTACCAATATTTACCTCAGTTATTTTCCTAAAAAATGAGGTAAACTTTATTACCTCGGTTTTGAACCGAGATAAAAAACCTACTTTCTACCCCAGCAGTATTTACCTAGGTTTTTGGACAAAAAACTGAGGTAAAAACCCATCCAGAACTGAGGTAAAAGGTGATGTCTCTTGTTGTGCTTAGGCCTGAAATTTCCCCGCTTTTACAATTGTAGCAAGCTCTAAAACCTTTCATGAAACAAGAATTTGATTCCTCTACTTACTCCTCTACATTACGAAAATTGGAAACATTAGTAATTATTTAATTTCGGCTTTAATCAATAAAATATAAAATGAAAATATCGAAAAACCTTCTTCGATTCTAGGCCTCTTAGTTGCCTCATCCGCATTGTCCAGTTTATGAGCCCACTTGTGGTCAACCCAAATCCAATTTTCCTTAGTAAAATAAACCTTATCAAACCACTTGCATTGTTTTTCCTCACCATGGAATGCAAAGCCTTGTTCCCCCTTCAGAATCAATGTGATTTAAGTTCCCATATGGGAAACTTTTTATCACCCTCTTCGACATCCCGATGTATAGCATATACCTAACTATCACTGCTCCTACATTGATCCTCCTACCTCCATTATGTAGTAAAATATCACGAGGGCCGCGATCGTAGGTGTAATGAGGCAGCTAGAGGTGGGTACAATACTGCTAGCAATTATTTCGTACATGATGCGCTGGTATATGGTGAAGGTCTTCATGCTAAAACTCTCAGATTTCCTTATGTAAGCTGGATTACGTCCAAATTATCTAACCCTACATGCAATCGGGTCAATATGGGGGTACTCACTTTCAATAGGCCAACTATCCCTATGGTACACATCATGTAAACATCTTCGCATTCTTTATACAGACACTACAAATGTTCCTTAATAATCCATGGACTTAAATCTATGTCAAATCCACTAACCCTAGTCCTAAAACCACCCCCATCAACCTCATGTAAGTTGCTGTAAAATTGGCATACATTATCAAAATGTGAAGGTTCATTCAAGGTTAATAAATTTAGAACATGTTGACCCTCAAATTTTTGAACTGGATTGGCTAAACCAATAACGTGATAAACATTCAAATCCAATAAGTAACATTCAAATCCCACGTAGTTCATTGTACCTAGATAGAGAAAGAGCGAAAACAAACCTTGCCCTCTCGTAGTCATTTTTCCCCACAACTTGCATTCGTTGAGTTCGAACGTCCTTGACCATCCCGTGTACCTTGCTTTGACGTTGACATACTAGTGTGGTTGATTCGTGGGTTCAATTAAGGTTGATTTTTGAAAAGATGGCAGAGGATTCCGGCACCGTAACTAAACGCGTCCAAAATTAGGGTTGGGAATTTGGGGGTTTCGTAAAATTATCGGCAATTTGTTTTATACTCGGAGTAGGTTCTGATTGAGGAACGTGCTAATGTCCTCGATTTTATAGAGTGTATAGTTTTTCCAAGATTGAAATTATTTTTCAATAATCTATGTTTTGCAATAGAAAACCACCCATGCTGATCCATATTGTGTCACTGATTTCGGAATTGAGGTGAAAAAACCATCAAATTGCCCTCAGTGGTTACGAGTGTGGAACTAATTTTAATATCATTATGATTTGCAATGCAATATCACCCGTGCATGTTCGAAAAGTGACACTAATGGCAGAACTAAATGTTCCTAGTGAGAAATTGATTGGGATAGACAACCAAGTTTGTGATAAAAAAGATAGAAATTTTTTGAAATTTTGCTATACATTCATACGAGTTCCTTGGTTGGAAGTGTGTCAGTGTATATCATTTCCATATGCCCTGACCATGTTCCTCATTCGGAACAAGGAAAAGGACAATCAGTTACATTGCCCAACTAGTTCTTGTTTTGGAACTAAGTCGCCTGGTTTGGCAATTTTCACCAACTCATCTATTCATGATTTTTTCCCAACAAAGGAATCACAACTAAAATCTTCGATTTTTACAAACATTCAATTGACATTGGAATGAAATTGCCATAAATCCAAAAAAATTGAGCAAATATCAAAGTTTACTAAAAAAAACCTTATGTTCAATACATAAAACAAAATAAAATAACCAGAATCCCAAAAGTATTACAAGTCCCAAACATCATAAAACATGCCTAGTCATCGTGTGTAAACATTTTAGGAAATTAACGATCACTTTATTCCATAGAGGACTCTTTATGGACATCATTTTCCACGTCACTGTCAAAAAAATTGGGATCGAAGTTTGGCATTGTATCGTCATTGCTAAGCTCCAAATGCAATGCAGTTGATCTTATGAACTTTTCATGAAATGATTCACCGTATTCATTTCTTTGTTTACCTTTTTAATGTCGGCACGAATGCATCGTAGGTAGCTAGTGACGACACTCTTCCAATCATGTCCACCACCTACGAAAAATTGATATGGTTATGATAAATATTTTTGAAATTATAGCATTGGCATAGGAAATGTTAACAAAATATATAATTTACAACTCACAGGGTCTAGATAACTCATCCATATCCATTTCAGCTTCCCTTACTCTCTTCGTCGTAGCGGCCACTGCCCCTAGATTAGTGAATACCTTGTGACTCCACTTGTTTTCATCTCCCAGTTCTAGTTTCTTATGGATGAACCAAATCTCGTCACAGTAATATATATGTAGTGGTCGGTCTACTGGAGTCACACCAAACTTCCCTTAGCAATGTAGTTATAAGTCCCCCGTAGGGAAGATCCTTCTTCTTCCTTGCGAAAGCCTTCAACATGTAGTTTATAATAGTGTAGCCTGGGTAAATGGGGATTCCCTCTATCATGTAATTAAAAAGAATGAGGTTTCCTATTGTTGGCTCACATGTGTGTGAACCCAACGTCAACACATTCATACATATCCATTCGAACACTATCTGTTGCTCAACTATAAGATTCCCTAAATTATAACTATCTGCCTTATCCGCCTTTGGCACATCCCTATGGAAGTACTTCTGGGCCATTTCTACAAGGTCCAATGGTGTAGACTCCGTAACTGCCGGCCAACTCTGCTGGTGAAAAGATCTCAAGCAAACCATCAAGGGTATCGGGACAAACCTTCATGGGGTCACTGTAAGGGCATTTTAAAACAGAGTTGATGGTATATTTTGTGACTGTCAAATTAATTCCATTAACCCAGATTAAGTCCATATTGTTAACATTCTTTCCTAGGTTTGCATAAAACTGAACCACCTCATCGGTATGAACCCTATCCGCCAATGTGAATAATTTTACCATATGTTGGTTACATAAGTAGCGTACTAGGTATCTCATAAATAACTACTCAAATCTATCACCACAAACTACCTTAGGATTTGTACACTTACGAACACCGAGGGATTCAAGGTACCTCTGTTCAGCTCCCGCGATGAATGTTTTTTTATTCGGCTCCAACTTAGGGATCGGTTCGTCACTCCTTGTTGATGAATTTCCATGGTTGCTATTCCTCTTACAACCTCGGTTTCTCGACATTGTTGAATGGGATGATGGATGAATTGGCTTTTACGACTTTGGAATGGGAAGGGATAGTTAAGGTTCTCATGCGATTTGGGGATGATTCCCCCATTATTTTTCATTTATATGCTTTAAAGTTCAAAACTCAGAAGTAGTTTGCTAACAACTAAGCCAAACAATGATAGAGGTTCCGATTGAAGAAGTGACTACCCTTATTGAACTATGAAGACCTTACCGACTTCCGAGTTCAAAACTTATCCTGACGGGCTTTATATCAAAAGCATTAAAAGAATTTTCAAAGGGGGATAATTAATGCCCAACATAGGCGCAAGTTCCCTAATTTTCTGATAAAAAAATGATAATATAGAAATTGCAAGTAATGCTTTCCAAGAAACTATGAAATAAAAAGGCACACGGGAGCTTTTCCAGAGGCATACATTCCTTGGACAGAAATCATCTACAATTCGCAGTGGGTAGAAACTCATGCCTGCCCAAATTGGTCATACACGCTTTGGTCATGGAACGGGCTGAATTGATTAACAGGGTCCATAGTCTCGAGACCCATGAACAGTTAATGAAGGACACAATATGGGAGCAATGTTTGTGCACCAATGCCGAGGAGACAAGGGTGAATACGGTAGTCACCAAAAATAATCAACCGAAGAACTAGAGAAGCAAAAAGCTTTGACATTGGGATGTGGAACGACAAGATATCGTTTAAGGAATAGGCTTAGTCCTAGAAAATTGCCCAAGAAATACAAGGAGGTTTGACTGCCTATCCCCGATAACCAACTGAATCATGTTGGAGGCACATAGGCAGACTCGGGGCATAATGGAGCACGCTCTCGTCACATTGCGGGATGATTTGATGGACCGGGCATACCCTAGGGCCGAGTGAGGAGAAGGAGGTGACTCCACCGAAGATTCAAGTGCTGGTTAGGATAATGTAAATAAGTACTAAACCCGAATAAATCCCAGTTTCTAACGTTGGAACACGTCAAAACTATCATGCTATGGTGAAGTGTGGTTGAAGCTGTTTTAAGATGAAGATAATATAAATATTTTGAGAATTATATTTTTTTGGTTAAATGACTAAATAAGGATTAGTATAATCCATGGAACTAATTTATTTAACACATAGGGCAATGGAGAGAGAAAATAGAGAAAGCTCAAACTCGCCCGCGGGACAGAATCCCCCAACCGCTGGAATAGAATCGTTCGTGAGTCAAGTTACCAAAATTTTAAGCCATATGATAGAGAGAGAAAATCAAGCTCGATCTCCTATTAGAGATTAAAGTAATAGGCCAAAGACAGAGGACGCGGCCTTGGAACGATTCCAGAAGTTTCATCCACCCAGGTTCTACGGTAGCCTAGATGATGAAGTCACCAAAAATTGGATCGAAACAATGCCTCGGACTTTCGGAGCCCTAGGATATGCAGATAGAGGGAAGGAGAGTTTTTCCATATTCCAATTAGAAGGCGCCGCACTAGATTGGTGGAACATAGTACAAAGGAAGAGGGACCAAAATGTACTGAGACCTAAAACAACGGTACTGTTGGGATAATATGAGGAGGGACATAGCGGAATACGTGGCACGTTGTTTGGTGTGCCAACAGGTTAAGGTCGAACATCAGAAACCATCAGGGTTGTTACAACCATTGGGCGGTGGTGGTTGTTACATCAAACACCGAAGAATTTTGATGCAACATGGGTGGTGGTTGATAGGTTGACCAAGTCGGCTCACTTCCTACCGATCAACGTTAATACTCCTTGGAAAGACTGACTGTCCTATACATCTGGAAAATTGTAAGATTGTATGGGGTGCCGATAACTATCGTGTCCGATAGGGACCCAAGATTCACTTCCCATTTCTAGAGGCAACTGCTAATCGCATTGGGAACCAAATTGAACTTAAGTACGAGTGCCTACCCAGAAACAGACGGACAGTCAGAGAGAACAATTCAAACTTTGGAGGACATGCTCCGAAGATTTGTTATGGATTTTGGGGGAAGTTGGGATGCTCATTTACCTTTGGTAGAATTTGCTTATAACAACAGTTACCATTCGTCCATTGGTATGGCTGCATGTGAGGTACTCTATGGTAGAAAGTGTCGAACACCCCTCTTTTGGGATGAAGTGGAAGAGAAAAAGATGATTCCAGTTACCAGTAGACCTTGGGTGGAGGAATCTATGGATAAGGTCTAACTGATAAAGCAGCGCTTACAGAAGGCTCAAAGTCGACAGGAGAGTTACGCGGATCATCGGAGGAGGGATTCGGAGTTTGGAGTAAGTGACCAGGTTTCTTGATGGTAACCCCTCACAAGGGTCTCGTCCGGCATGGCAAGAAAGGAAAATGAAGCCCTAGGTACATTAGCCCTTTCGAAGTCGTACAACGAGTCAAGCAAGTTGCGTATCAACTTAACCTACCTAGCCAGTTCGGGAAATTACATGATGTTTTCCATGTGTCACTTCTGAAGAAACACCACCCTGATCCCGAACACATGCTAAACCATGACGACTTACAAGTGAATGAAAAAGTGATGTATGAGGAAAATCCTGTAAAAATATTGAATCGGAAAATCAAGACATTGCGAACCAGGGAGATTCATATGGTTTTGGTATTGTGGAGAAATTATAAGGTCGAGGAAGCAACTTGGGAGTTGGAAACAGACATGAGGGATACTTACCCAGAGTTGTTCACGGGAAATGGGAATTTCGGGGACGAAATTCATTAAGGAGGGGAGATTGTTAAAACCCCAACCGTAATGGTTGAACCTTGTCGACAAAACCAACAATTTATTGATGTCACTGTATAATAGGGAAATAAAATAATTTATTAAATGTAATTAGAAATACAAAAATCTATGAGGATTGTAAAAAATAAAAGGTAATAAATTAATCCAATTATTACCGAAGAGTAACAAAATTCTTCTAGAGTAAGATCTCCAGTGAGAATACTAACATGTAGTACAACGATAATTACGACAACAAAGACTGACATTAATCTCGACATGTTAGCAGCAATTTGAGTACATATATGGTAATAAGGATATGAGTTAGAAGAGGAAATGTTGTTTTGAAATATTGGATAATTTCTTATATATATACTATAAAATATAGCCGTTTATAACCGATATAATACCGTTGAGAATATAGCCGTTTATAGCCGATATATTACTAGTATACATATATTGACTAATTATAGTTAAAATCTAAGAGTTAATGTTATCAAAAAAATAAAATAATAATTAAATAAATAAATAATAAAAGATATATATATATATTATATACATATAAAAAAATAGTAATAAGAAATAAGTAAGTAATAAATAAATAAGCAAATGAATAAACAAATGCAAGAAATTACCGTGACGAGAAAGCTGGTGATACATATATATAATAAATAAATAAATAAATAAGTAAATGAATGAACAAGTAAAGGAAATTAAGGAGAAGAAGAAATGGATGGCGAACGAAAAGAATTTTATCCAAGGTAATTTTGGCAAGTGAAATTTCTGGGAAGAAGAAACGGCGGACGTAAGGAATTTTATCCAAATAATTTTGGCAAAGGGAATTACTGGAAAAAAGAAAACGGACAGCAGACGTGAGAAATTCATCCAAAGTAATTTTTTTGGCAAGTGGACGTAGAGTTACAGGATAAAATTTCAGGTAGATAGGTGTCAGAACTTATGTTTTTTATCTAGTATAAATACTAGATCCCCAGTTCTTACCTTCTCACACAACCTTAGGAAAACTTTCTTACCAAAGAATAGTGGTGAGCAGTGGTAAAGCAAGAGATGGAAGTTACCCAAGCCCAAACTAACCAAAGTGAGTGTTTGCATTGCCTTCGCATGAACTGAAGTAATATATATATATATATATATATATATTATCTTATATGTGTACAGGCTGCCCAGAGAACTTTACCTCTCGAACCCTTGTTGAACAGTAACCTCTCGAACCACTGCCCTCGAACCCCTACTGAAAAATTCACCCCTCGAACCTACTGAAAAACTTCGCCCCTCGAACCTACTGAAAGACTTCACCTCTCGAACCTACTGAAAACTTCAACCCTCGAACCTACTGAAAGACTTCACCCCTCGAAACTACTGAAACAGACTTCACCTCTTGAACTTATTGAAGACTTCACCTCTCAAACCTACTGAATCTTCACCTCTCAAAACCCTGCTAAAACTCACCTCTTGAAACCCTGCTAAAACTCACCTCTCGAACCTACTGAAAGACTTCACTACTCGAACTTTATTCCTCGAAATAGCACTAATGAAACCTTTACCTCTCGAACTAATACCCCCGATATCTTCACCTCTAGAACCCTTTCCACCGGAACCTCGTTACCAGAACCTTATCCCTCGAGCTTTACCTCTCAAACCCAATGTTTTAAACTGGTACTACTGAAAACTTTCCCTCAAATTGTAACTCTCGTACCATAGGTCTTGAATTAATACTACTGAAACTATTATACCTCAAATTCACCTCTCAAACCTTACCCCCAAAACTAGTAACACCAGAACCTTACTTCTCGACCTAGTACCCCTGGAACCTTACTTCTCGAACCTCACACTCAAACCGGTACAACTTACCACTCGAACCAGTACAACCCAATACTCGTACCACTTGAACCTTCTCCACTCAAATTCTTTACTCAAACCCCTGTAATCGAACCCAGCTACTCGAGCCCCTGTACTCGAAATTTATATATATATATATATATATACTCGAACCAGCACTCAAATCGCATCATAGATAGACTTACCTATTAAACTTAAATTGATAATATATGTTGTTTGTTAAACTGAGTGTGTATATTATTGTGTTTAGCTATTGGGAAACTGAGTTATAAACTGCTCCGATATTTCTCTATGGATGACCGGCTTGTACTTTATCTTGATGTGCCAAACTTGAATCATATACTGTTCTGAATCATATACTCTATCTTGCTGTACTATACTGATACGAGCTCGTAACTAAACATCTGATTGTGCGTGGTTGTCGAGACTGAATTCTTAACTGATAGCCTTCGGGCACTACTGAAAGGATGTGAACTGTATGTTAGTTAGAGTTTCCACATAGGCACTTGACAACAACTTGGCACTAACTACCCGTATCCTTTTACTATGTGCTAGGACATATGTGGCTATTTGTTATTTGATATTCTGTGATCACTAAACCCTAGTTCTGATGATTCGTGTGCAGCCAACCTTTATGTTCTTTGTAACCACAAGGATGTCATCCTATACATTGATATCCATATGGAGGCCATTAGGGTGATGCATCCTAAATTCAATGAAGCATGTGTTTTGCAAAAAACACACTAGTACTTTTGCGTCATGGCTATGGGGTTATGTAGAAAGATGTAATCATCCCCCTACTATTAAATGGTTGGCACATAGACCATCTAACACAGTTTTGTCACGTGGAGCTTTTGACATAAATGGATTTACATTTAGGACAAAATCCATAGATGAAAAGAGTGTCTCACAAAACAGTGTTGTTACTTTTTTTTCTAAGGCATTACATGTTGCGAGTGGTAGCGAAGACAATCCCATAAACGCTCAAAGTAGCTATTTTGGAACCATAATTGAAATTTGGGAACTTGATTATATGATAATGCATGTTCCAATTTTTAAATGTCAATAAGTAGATGTGAACAATGGGCTAAGAATTCCGGATGTGGGTTTCACACTTGTAGATCGTAGCTGAATCGGTTGGAAAGATGATCCCTTCATTTTGGCCTCACAAGCTCACCAAGTGTTTTATATCAAAGACCCAGTAGACCCTCGTTGCCAGATTGTGGTCGAAGGGAAGAGAGCTTTCGTAGAGGAGTATGAATGCGAAGAATTCATTGGTCTTGGTCGACTTACTAAAATTGCATTGGACAAAATCAACAATTTTCTTGAGGAAGATGATTTGAGTGTATGTGGATGTCTTGGTTGTAGCGACAATGATGAAGGAATCTGAGTAGATGGGTGAGGGAAGGTCGTAAAGAGAAGGCAAAAGCACAAAAAACCAATGAAGAAAAAAAAAGCATTAGGTGATATTTTTTTTTCTTTAATAGGTTTTTGTCATTTCTTGGGAACTGAAGGAAGGACATACAAAAAATGTTCCTTTACCCCGAGTTTGGTGAAGAACCTCGACATTTTAGGTTTCGCATATGCACCGATGGAATGAATCCATTTGGTAATATGAGTAGTACATATAGTTCTTGGTCTTTTATGTTGGTTATCTACAATCTTCTAGTATGGCTGACAATGAAACGTAACTGCATGTTGTTATCTATGATGATTTCTTTTCCTAAGAAACTAGGCAATGATATAGATGTGTATCTTGCTCCTCTTGTCAAGGATTTGTTGACCCTATTCAATAAGGGTGTTTAGACATATGACAGAAGTGTTGAAGATTTCTCTACGTTGAAAGTGATGTTATTTTGCACCATTAATGATTTTCCTGCATATGGTAATTATTTCGGCTACTCAGTTAAAGGTCACTATGCTTGTCCTATGTGTGAACAGAAAACTGATTACCAACAATTGAAGCATGGTTGTAAAACTGTTTGGAGGATCATTCATGGCGATTGGCCAAGAAATGGTTCAATGGTGAGGATGATGGTAAAGAAGCACGAGTTGCACGAACAAGAATTTAGGTATTTAAAACTATGAAGAATTTTCCAAATAACTTTGGGAAGAAGAAGCGTAATGTGCCGATGGATGTGAGTTGGAAGAAATGATCCATTTTTTTTAGATTGCCTTATTGGGAGCATTTAGATGTTAGGCATTGTCTTGATGTCATGCATATTGAGAAAAATGTATGTGATTATTTAATTTGGACATTGTTGAATACCCCAGGGAAAACAATGGATGGACTTAAGGCTAGGTTAGATTTGGTTGAGATGGGTATTAAGAAGTACTTCGGGCCTGTAACTTCTGGTGACAATTTTTACTTGCCGCCTGCTTGCTATACTGTGTCTCAATAGGAGAAGAAATCATACTGTGAGACCCTTAGTGGTGTTTACGTCCCAGCTGCATATTCTTCGAACATTAGTTCTTGTGTTTCAGTGGAAGAGTTGAGGTTGATCGGGTTGAAGTCTTATGCTTGAACAAATTTGATGCGGGAATTGAATTTGATTGCAATTTGAGATTTTTGATTACAAAGCTATGTTTTTTTTAATTCCATCATAGCAAAAAACATTAGTGTATCAAAGTTGGACCATTTGCAGACAATGATCGTTGAAGTGTTATGTCGGATGGAAATGTGTTTTCCCCCCTCGTTCTTTGACATAATAGTCCCCTTGTGTGTTCATCTTGTTCGTGAGATAAAGCTTTTTGGTCCAATGTTCCTTAGGTGGATGTATCCATTCGAGAGGTACATGAAATTATTCAATCATTTTGTGAAGAATCTGTACAGGCCCGATGCAAATATTGTTCAACGTTATGTGGAGGAGGAGGCCATAGAGTTTTGTATTGATTACATCAAAGAGATTTATTTTGTTGGGGTTCCATTACATAGACATGAGGGATGGTTGGAAGGTGATCCAACCAAAAACTACAAGGGGACGAATCCCTTTCGAACTTGGAAGAGATTCCTTTCCAAGTGTCAAAATTTTCCATTTCCCATGGTTTCAAAATTCTTATGTGAGGCTTTTACAAAAAGTACTAATAACATATACAGGTAGTTGTATGAAATGTGTAAACAAATCTAATTTAAAATAAAATTCAATGATAAAATATGTTTTTACTTAAGAAATCAACACTCCATACATAATAGAAACTCAAAAACCCAAACATACTATAAAATCAATGTAACTTCCACAATAAGAACATGGTCTAATTCCTTGAAAGCATTGTACCCCCCAAAAACTACTAATTGTTTAAACGAAAATTTACCCATAAAAATATTGTCTACTTCCAAATCAATACTCAAACCCTAGCATGAGCCAAACATGTGCTCAGTCTCGGAATCATTGTCATTGTCTTCGCCATCCCTATCACTATCCGTCATGACTTGTTCAATGTTTTGGGGCTCATCACCCTCACTCAGTACGAGGTGGATTCCTTGTGATTCTAAGAATCCATCTTGTTGTGCATCCGCTCTGGCTAGCATTTCAAAAGTCTCTTTTACATCGTGCTGGATGCAGTTGAAGTAACATCCTATTACTATCTTCCACTTGCTTGTGGAACCTGCTCAACAAAGATAAATCCACAATTAGTAATCAGAATGAAGAAAAGAGAAAATTTGTGAAACTTAAATAAAAATTTATTAATTAAATACTTACTAGATCTGTATGGCTCGACTATTTCAGATTTTGCCTCCCTTGCCCTCTTGGAATTCTTCGTAGCTTATCCCGGTAAACCCTTGGCACCTATTTATTGTGTGGATCAAGCCTTAGTCCCTTATGATAAAACCATGCTTTGTCATAAAACTCTGAGTAGATTGGGCGGTCATTTAGTTGAACACCGGCTTTCTTGATCATCGCAGTGATCAATCCACCATAAGGAAGGTCTTTATTCTTGGCATTGGCAGATTTTAGAATTCATAATGAAATGGTATAACCAGGGTTAATTTCACGCCCTTCATCACATAGTAGGAAATCATTATATTCCCAATCATCGGCTCACATGTGTGTTCACAGATAGGCAAAACATTCAAGCACACCAACTCATAAAAGAGCCTTTATTCCACCATCAACTGTTGAATGTCATAGCTATCCACCGGACTAGGCGCTCCACCCTATTGAAGTATTTCTAAGTAATTTCTACGGGGTCAATTGGGGTCAGTTTGGTGACAGAGGGCCAAGATTGTTGGTGATATATTTCTAAGGGTCCGTGGCCATCTTCCGGTTTCACTTTCTCAGGGGAAGAGTACTTGCTACCTAGGGCTTCCATGATTGTGTACTTATTAACCAATATTTCTTTCCCATTAACCCTAGTACAATCACGATTGTTCAAGTTCTGCCCCAAATTAGCATAAAATTGGTAAACTTCATCTACATAAACCCCTTCTTCTAAGCATAACAAATAATCTAAATGTTGGGCCTTCAAACACTCCAACAGATACCCTAAAGACAAATCATTAACTGACAATTCATGAATAACTTTCAAATTGATAATCTTATGCTTGGAGAATTCGACATACCTCGCCTCTACTTTTTCATTAAAAAATTGAGGGGATTCATTGATTTACGTGTAGGGTTCATGGCTTCGATCGTTCGCCGCCCCAATATTCTTCTTGGTGTATCTTGGCCTTGAAATTGTGATCAGAATGATGGAAATTGTGGGATCATGGAAATTCGATCGGTCCTAGGATTTGTTGTGTTGAATTTGGTGCTTTCGAATGTCGATTGATTTCAGAATTGATTTTTAGCCATTAAAATTTGTTTCGAGTTCGAAAGCTATTCCACTCTATATTTTAAAGAGCAGATTGACTTCCGAGTTCAAAAGGCAATTGAGATGGTAAAAAAACACTAAAAATGCGGGGTTTTCAAAGGGCATTAAATACCCAAGAAGGCCCGCATTTTCTATTCATTTTCCCTAAAAAAAACCCCTCTCTTCCAATTTCTTCCACAACCCTCAATCTCCAATCCATTTTTTCTTCAAGGGTTGATTCGAGGCATGTTCATAACAATTCAACTCCAACATTCATAATCTCTACTTGTATTTTCTCATCCTCTCATTTTTCCTTGTTTGAAGGGGATGATCTTAACAAGTGCTATAGGACTTGATGATGCTTGAGGTCTTAAGGAATTGAGGGCCCAACTTGTTTAATGTAAAGGTAGGTGTTTTAAAACCCTATATTTTGTATTTCTCAACAATTTCTTCTTGAATGGTTGGTCAAATTTGAGGGGTTTGATTATTTTGAATGTTTAATAATGTTATTTAGTTTGGAACATTGTGATTGTGAGTTTTGCTTCATTAATTTTCCAATTTCTTATAAAAATAAATGTTTAATAATGATGGATGAAACTAAATGTTTAATTGTGATGGATGAAATTAAATGTTTAATAATGAGGGATTTGATTATTTTTAATGTTTAATAATGTTATTTAGTGATAAAATTGTGGCTGTGAGTTTTGTCCCATTAATATGCCAATTTCTTATGAAAATAAATGTTTTGTAGTTAGAGACATGATTTAGTGGATAAATTTTCGATGTAGGTTTACTAATGTCTAGAAAAACAACTCATGATGACACATCACTTTCACAAAATAGCCTTCCTGCGACATCGGAATATTGTTGTGATGATGAACATGATGGATCCGAGCAGGTAGGAATAGGAACAACACATTGTAAAACATTAGAACGTACACTACCACGGGAACACACCTGTAACACCAGTCTTTTTGCTTCGTAGCACCGGTTATTGGTTGGTAAAAAACTGGTGCCTAAGTAACCGATAATATGGTTTCACCGGTTTGAAAAAAAACTGGTGCTAAATTTCTTCTATTAGCACCGGTTTTATTTAGCACCAGTTTAAAAAACTAGTGCTATAATGTACCAAATTAGCACCGGTTTATTTTTTTAACCGGTGCTATGTAAAACCAGTGTTAAATTTGTCCTTGTAACACTGGTTTTAAACCGGTGCTAAATATTATTTTGTAGCACCGGTTTTTTTTAGCACCACATTTTGTAAACCGGTGCTAAAATTTTATATTTTGTACCGGTTATTTTGAGCTCCGGTTATAAAACCAGTGCTAAATCTGTATATTTAGCACCGGTTTTTAGTGAGCACCCATTTTTAAACTGGTGATGAAAATTTTTATTTGCACCGGTTTTTGTTTAGCACCAGTTTTTAAACCAGTGCTAAAAGTGTGTATGTTGCACCTGTTATTTTTTAGCACCGGTTTTTGAACCGGTGCTAGAGGTGTACATGTTGCACCGGTTTATAAACCGGTGCTATGATTGTAAATTTATCACCGGTTATTTTTTTACCCCGGTTTTTTAACCGATGATAATAGTGTATATTTTGCACCGGTTTATTTTTTAGCACTGGTTTTGAAACCGGTGATAAAAGCATAAATTTTGCACCGGTTATTTTTAGCACCGGTTTTGTAATTGGAAGAAACCGGTGTTAAATGCGTGACTAACTATTGTGGTCACTGTAAGCTGCAGTGCACTGCCGCTCTTTCAGCTCATCTTCACGGAGTCAGTTTCATTTTTACGCTTGTTGTCCAACCCAGTGCGTTCTTTTTCAAGGATGGTACCGATTATTTTTTGTGCGTAGTAACATAAATCGGTGCACGAATAATAATAGAACAAATTCTGAGAAACCATGACGCATAGACAAGAAGTAGGTTGAAAAAAGCAGTGAATTCGATCAACTATAATTTTTGACTAGCAAAAGAAGAGCATGACGTGTTTCTTAGTGGCCTAAGATACTGGAACCCCCCTTATCATGGAGATGACGAGTGTCAAAAGTGAAGGTCAATTACCTTTCTCATAAGAGATAATACTAACCACTATCCGATGATGGAGGCAAGTTCATGTATGACATTCAATTGAGCTATGCATTTTGGCAGAGTACATTTTGCAAAAATACAAACCCATTTCAGAGAAATTCTCCACAGTTCATCGCTCCCCAGTGGAGTGTAATCTTCTGGAAATTGCTGAAACAATGTATTAAATCACATGTTAGAAAAGGATATATATTTGAGAGAATAACAAATACATAAAAGCAAGGTAGGAAAACGTACCGGAATAATGTCACTATCATGCACGTGCCTAACAAATTTTTCCATGTAATACATGCAATGGTATCCACACTCCCAAGTACTACTTTGTATCTTGTGCTGATGTAAAAGAGAATTTTTTTAACTGATTACGAACATAAAAAGGACAGATGAAATATGATGCTATGGGATAATATGTACATTGATGTTTATGACATTCCATGTATAGTTGGAAGGGTAAGATCTTTTTGTCAGAATTGAACCGTCGATATTTTGTTGCAATTCTACAATCGATGAAAACATATTTATGTCAACATATTAAAAAATATTTTCACAAATTAGGGATCACACAATATATTAAAATATATTAATTAACATTAATTGTAAATAATTGAACCCAGAAAGTGAGAAACGTACAAGAACACATTTACGTGAACAAATATTTTTGTAAAACATTGAATTTGAAGGAATGACATGAATGTGTTCCACTTACAAATGAATCAATTTAAGGCATGACCTATTTCATTTGCAAATTCCCCCAGTCATTGAGTGGATGTAATATACTCGATCGATTTTGGGTACGAAGACGAGCAAAAACAAATGGTCCCTATAAAAAAAGGAAACACCAAAAAACTTAAAATATATTTTGAAAATAAAATCACAGCATATGGTTACTATTGCTTCCATGTGGCTGGTCTAGCAACTCAGAAAACAAATGGAACTTACTCTCGATTGTACGGGAAGACGTATATCCTCGCTTGAATGCGCACATGACAGTCGAAACCTTGTCCGCAGTCAATTCCACCCTTTAATTTGCCTTTTGAGCCATTGAATTTCAAGAGGCCGGAATAAACTGGGCGTGGCCTCCACGAACCACCCCATCACAAAGGAATCTTGAAAAATAATATTGTAATTGAAACAAATATAATGATACATATATCTATGAATAATGTAACCATGCAATTCTTAAGATGCCCATATAACAAGTTGGCACCCACTGATCCACTCCATTTCATCTTCTACTTCCAAGTTGCTCATGAATAGTCTTAGCTTGTCAGTAAATATGGTTGTGTAGACTTCTTCTGATCCAAACACCTTCGCGTTGAAATTGATGCGGAAGACTTTGTTTGGTCCACATATTTGTGTAGATAGCCTTAAAGAACCATTAATCTGTAGAACAGCAGCGATGCATTCTTGGTCTTCCGTGACCCCCTAATTACATTGAGAATCTAATAATTTTATTTGACAAGTATTTGTATAAAATTCAGAAGTGGATCATCTTGTAATGGCTAAAATGGGTTCTCACAAAAATGTACTGGTTAGAAATCGACATAGGAGGATTTGGTTGCCCATTCTCCGTTGATGTAGCATTTTCTTTTGGAACTTGCTAATGGGTAAAATGTTAGTCATGCATTGGAAAAAAATTGGTCGGAATTAAATAGTCTGGGGGTATGCACCTCTCCGTTTACCGATCGAGCGACCACCTCTCCATGCGGAGTATCTTCCTTAGCCACAGCCTCCTGTAAGGGACAGTGTGTTAATAATATGTTTCTGGATGTCATAGCCAGTTATTATGCTTATTTGTTTAATCAATGTAGTGTCCTTGGAAAATTTTGGTGTGAGGTATATTTGAGGACTTCCAACTTCGTCAACTACCAATTCTTCTGGAGGCGGTTGCTGCTCGTTCTCCTACGTAAGCAGATGAACAACTATTATGTTTTAGTAATATCTAGAAAGATATATATGATTCGATAAGAAGAAGAATACAATTATCACACCTCATCATCTTGTTTCCCAATGACACTTATCAGCTTTCCCGGCCATAGAATGTTATATCCAATGGCATTAGTGACAAACTCAAATTCTTCATGTTCAATCGGAAAAGGTACCTTGGGAATGATCATAGGTCCACAAAGCTTTACTCGCTCCCACTTGATGGGTAAGTCCATTTCCGTGTCCTCTGGAAACAAGATACCAAATGCAGCTACATTCATTTCTCCATTATGGTTCAAAAACTATAGGCAGCACTTTTTTCCTTTCTGAGAAATAAATTCAGAGATTGGGGAAATACATTGGTTGGAAAATAAGTAAGTGTTATTAAGTAAATAAAATTAAATAATTTCATAAGTGCAATCGATAGATTATAACAAGAAATGAAGTCTACATGTAGCTGTTGAAGGCTGCAGCGCGCTGCAACTTTCAGTTTTCAGCTGAGACTGAGAGTTGGATCGTGCTGCAGCTTTTAGCGTTCATCTACCATTAATTGTCTATCAAATAAAACTATATTGGCAAAGAGACATTTTATCAGTTTACGGGGGAAAGAACAAGATGAAGATATAACTAGGCCCAAACTACCAACATCCAAAATGAACGTGATAGTAGTAAATATATCCCCACAAAATCATTTTGACAGGAAATGGAAATCCAGAAACTAGAAATCACAGAGAAAGAAAGGAGCTAACGATGAGGTTCATGGTATGGAATACCTTGTCATCCACTACAGTTCCTTGTGGGTCACTACATCCAGATGCTGAAGGAATGAATACCCGGTTGTCCTTATTCGTGGGGGTGGAAGATGTAGCAAGGAAACCGCGGGCATCTAAGTGTGGGGGAATAGATTTACCCAATTGTCCACCCAGCCAATTTGTTTGGGCCTCAAATAAGGCAACAAATCTTTCCTTGAGCTCGATGGCATCTGTTGGTAGTTTGTTTGAATTTGAGATTTCCTCAGATGTTTTTGTGTTTGTGCTCCCACATCGACTAGATGCATAATGGCTCACAGCCACATGTGGTAGGGCCTCGTTCACCTCGGACATTGCGGAGCAACCTCTCTAACGACCCTCATGATCCTTCTTACCCATTGCTTGAACGAGAATATCTTCTTTTCCTTGTATAAAAAAATATCCCTTTTACTTCTTATCCAAAAGGTTTTTCTAGGAAACAAAACATATATTAGCCATTACTATGCATTCCATCTGAGAATATGAATAGAGATAGAATCAATTAAGAATTATGCTCACAATAGTGGGGGCTGCTCTTTTAACGGAATCGTTGGTGTAGGTTGATAATTTCTTGTCCCAGTTAGCTTCAAAGGAACACCTCCGAGTAGTCCGGTTTGAAATCCATGATTTGAACTAAAGCCTATGCTTCTTCTACACTCTGACTTTCATCCAAAAGCTCATCAATTTTAGCCTTTATTTTCTTCTTATCGAGTTCTATTGCAACCCTACGATTCCCTCCACTGCCCGTGTGATGGATGCACTCCTTCTGTGAGTTGCTTAATTTTGCTGCGTCACTTAATGCTTATTTGGCCATCAATTTTTAAAATACTCACAAAGTAATGACTAGAGATTAATAATTTTCAAGGAATTACCTTGAATTCAGGGGTTGATCTATGTTTCACAAATAGCTCCCACTCATTTTTGTCCATCCAGCGATAATCTCTCCATGCACAAGAACCTGGTTTTTTTGCACGATGTACTTGTGCACCACATTAGTCTTCCAATTCCTCCACTTTTCTCCTGCATAAATTGTCCATTTATCTTGGAACTTATTCATCTCATTGAACGTCATTTTGGTTTGTATATCCCAGCTAATCTAGTGGACAAATATACAAGTTGTTAGTGCAAAATGTAATGAAGTTGACATGAACTGATGAAAATGGAGGATTAGAGCACGCTACGAGAATGTCTTCCCATACATCTTTCTTTACATGGTTTGGGACTTATTTCCAATTATGCCATGTCCCAAAGCGGATTCTTCGTCGGAAGGCATAGCCAACATACATCGACCATCGACTGTGCATAACTAGGGGTTCGAAGTCATCATCGAAGAATATTTTAAGGGGCTTCTTTTGCTCCGCTAGCAACACGGATTTGCACATGGATGTGCCTCTACACTTGCAATACTCTTTAATATCAAACTTTTCGAAGCTCCCACTCATGTCATCTTTTAACATAGTTTCTTCTTCTTCCCCCGACTTTTTAGATCCCGAGCAATATTTGGGTGCATCATCCACTTCCTCGTTATTGTCATCACATTTGTCATCTTTTGGAGGGGTAACACAATTCTCTTCAATGTCTTTTGTACCACCGGAGTCAAACAATTTCTTCCTTGGCTTCACCATTCAATCTCTTGTATGAGTCAATCAAACATAAAGAAATCTTAATACAACAAATCCAAAGATGGATATCCACTAACAACAAACCGAGAAGATATTGTATGGGGGAAAAAACCGGGTTGGAAAAAATTCATATGGGGGCAAAACAGGGTAGGCAAAAATTATAAAATTATTAGCAAACATATCATCTATCCACATGAAACACTACCCACACTAGTAACCCAAGAAATGAAAACAAAAACTCACAAACTAAGAGACCCACCAAAATGTAGCTATTCATTAAGCCCGGGAAAGATGCAAACTACCAATTACTCATACCTTATTGGTACACACTCTCGGCGGCAGTGTATTTTGCCAAGATCCGACCGACTTTGTAACCCACTTTACTGGACCAAAATTCCGACCAAAATGGCGAATAAATTTGGGAAGCAGAATCTCGACCAAAATTGGGAAGTAGAATCGCGACCAAGATTGGGAAGAAGAATCGCGACCAAGATTGGGAAGTAGAATCGTGACATAAATGGTGAAGGGATGACAATATCTTTGGGAAAAATCGGTAGAGGGTTATGGTGGAAAGAGGGAAAATTTGGGGTTAAGGTTATGGAGGGAAGAGGGAATTCGGTAGAGGTGTTGGGGTGGGAGAGGTACAAAAATTTGGGGTTAAGGTTATGGAGGGAATAGGGAAAATTTGGGAGGGAAGGAAAATGATGCTTTGTTGGGC
This sequence comes from Rubia yunnanensis, assembly GCA_037428765.1. Lineage (NCBI taxonomy): Eukaryota > Viridiplantae > Streptophyta > Magnoliopsida > Gentianales > Rubiaceae > Rubia > Rubia yunnanensis. The sequence continues at coordinate 30,753,796 of CM075062.1, read as the reverse complement.
CATTTTAGTGTTTTATACTTTCAAATGTTTTTTTTAAAAAACATTAACCCATATGAATGGGAGGGATATGTATTAGCTTTCCCAGAACCTGAAATCGTAAAAAAAATCTTATAGAAATTTTAGAGACTTTGTACAAAAAGGTCTATTTATAGCAATTTGGCTACTTATATCAAAAATGTCTGCTTATAGCAAAAAGGTAATTTGCGGCAGTCCAATTTGGCCGAGCAAAAGTCTACTCTTAGCAAAAGTCTACATAGAGCAGAAGTCTACTTAGAGTTTAATTATACCATTCTTGCTGCCTCTGTTGGCCAAATTGGTCATTTTCATGAGTTGAGTTAGGTTCGGTATATTGTATACTACTTCGTGAAAATCGCTCGTATCAAGAATTGTGTATTTAGTGTTTTATACCATTACTTGTACACATAAAATGGCTAGAGAATTAGAGTCTAACCAGGAATTAGTCTAAGTCAATAAAAACATGTTTATGTGCCTCGCTTACTTGTAGCCTCACTTAGTTGCACTTGAGGGAGACTGTATTTGAGTCTCCTCCGTAAGTAAGGGAAGACAGGAAGACTATATTTGAGTTCCCATAACCAATTATTTTATTGCTCACAAAAATATATAGAGTACAATAAGAAAACATAATATGAGTAGAACTCTAGCTTAGTAATCATGACTTGTCCAGAATCAATCAATATCTGATAAGAAACACGATTTACTCTAACAATAGTATAACAATATTAGAAAATGATCTATTGCTGACAGGAATAAATAGAATACAAAAGGAAGTAGAGTCCTACTAACACTCTGGCCTAGTCAACATCACTTCTTCAGAATCATTAAAATTAATCCTGATTTACTATAACACCCTTGAGCTCTCGAGCCCCTCGAGCTCTCAAACCCCTCGACCCCTCGAACCCCTCGAGCCCTCGAGCCCCTTTTGCCCCTTTCGCCCCTCGAGCTCCCCGATTCCCTAGAGCCCCTTGAGCCCCTCGATCCCCTTGAGTGGAGGCAATCCCCTTGAGCCCTCTAGCATTCGTACCCCTCGAGCTCTCTAGCCCCTCGAGCCCCCCGAACCCCTCTAACCTCGAACCCCCCGAGCCCTCGAGCCCCTTGAGCCCCTCGAGCTACTTGCATCGAACCTCGAAGGTAAGGGCTCAAGCCTCGATCCGTGCCTCTTAATACAGTTAACATCTTTTAGCCTATGTGTTTGTAAAATTCAGCCCAATTGTGTTTAAAATTCAGCCCATTTGTTTGTAGACTTGGTGCAATGTGTTTGTAAAATCGGTCACTCAACCCGGCCAATACCCTAACACCTTTCCTCTCCCAAGATCCCTCCACATTCCCCATTCCTTCCACCGGCAAACTCTGTTGCTGCTCCCTCTGTTGTCCCCGCTCCCTTTGTCGTCCCCACTCCCTTTGCCGTCCCTGCTCCCTCCGCCGTCCCCGCTCAATTCCACCTCCGCCGAGCTCCGTCCCTTCTACCACACATCTTCCACCAAGATACCATCCGCCAAGCTCTGTTCGCCAAGCTCCATCGGCCAAGCTTTGTCCGCCAACCACCATCCGCACTTCAAACACCTTTCGTCAACCAACCATAGTCCGAATTAGGTAAGTAGATACCCACTCATGTTTGGTTTCCTAGGGATTGTCTACAATTTAAGTATGCTTTAGGTTTGATTTCATGAAAATGCCTAATTGTCATGAACCTTATTGTGCTTTTGTTTTGGAAATACTTGAGTAATTGTGTGCATACCTAATTGTTTATTCTGATTGTGAAAAAAACTTATTCTGGAAAAAACCTTATTGTATTGTGGACTGAAAGTTTTCATGTGAGGTTATTCTTGATGGAGAATTTATTCGTGCTAGTGTTGATGTTCTGTCCACCTAGTTTTCTTATTTTTCTTGTTCTTTGGTTTTCGAAATGCGGGAGTAATTGTGAAAAAACCTGATTGTGTATTCTGAATGTGAGAAAAAATGATTCTGGGAAAAAGCTGATTGTGTATTCTGGATAGAAAATTTTCATGTAAGGTTATTCTAGTTTTTTGAATTTTTTCCTGCTTCTATTAATATTTTGACCACCCAGTTTTCTTATTTTCCATGTGCTGTCTTTTTGGATGCAAATTTGGCTTCTATTAACATTTTGCTGGTGCATTACGTACCATAACACATTTATTTTACCAGGTATGTCCCCCAAAAAAAGTGCACCCAAGCAAAAGACCAACACCCAAAACTCAAGGAAAAAAGCCAGGGTCGGCGAGAAGGAGGAGCATTAGCACGGGTCCCAGATTGTCCCCTCGAACAATCCAATACCGGCCGCAGAGGCAGACCGTCATGAGGCAATAACTGTGTCCAAAGAATTCCTTAGTAGGGGCCTCATACTAGAGAGAGGGTTAAGACTAGAAAAGCCCTACAAGGACTACGTGAACGAGCGTGGCTGGGTAGGCTTCATCTCACAACCACCTCGTGCAAACTAGACCATAGCATGTGAGTTATTGTCGCTCATGAAGTACAAGAATTTTCCAGATTTTTTCCTCCGTGGTAAGTTTGTTGAGCTTGTAGCGGATGTGATCAACAGGTTCTACAAGATCCCACCAAAGCCCTCAAGTTTGTAAGAAGCCGCCGAGAAAGCTGTTCAAAAAGCTTCATGGGAAGACATCATAAGAGAAATCTGTGATGATAGCGATGAATTTATCTAGAATCTTCCACAAGAAGGGTCGGGCATTGAGAAGAAATACTTGACTGAAGACATGAACGTGTGGTACAGTTTCATAGCTGCCCGGCTTCTCCTGGTGAAAATGAATAGTGAGGTTCATCGGTCTCGTATGTTTATGCTCTACAAGATCAAGAAGAACATGAGCATTGATGTTGGGGGTACGATAGTGGCATACATTTGGGATTGTGTCAATGCCCACAATTTCATAGGCTTCTCCCCACTCATCACTGCCATATGCGTGGAGGTAGGTTGCAAATATAAAGATGATGATGTCATAATGATGCCAAAGCTTCCCATAAACCCTCTAATATTCTCGAAGAAAAAGAACGTTGCTGAGTCATCTGGGGAGGCAACAAGTAAATCATCTAAGGAGAACTCGAATGGGGACATGGCAGCATTGCAACTGAAGGTGGATCACTTGGTGCGATGGATATCGCTGGTTAGGAAGATCCTGACTGCCATGTGTGGCGAGAGCATCAACGAATTGGGTCCAATCCCTACCTTAGATTTACCAACGTCCAACACTGGGGAGAACAGCTCGCGCGGGGATTGACTACCTACATTGAGCTCACATCTTCATTTTGTCAGGTTGTTTCTTTTGCTAGGTTAATATGGATCTTTGATTCGGAGATTTTTTATTTCTAAAACATATATTGCTACTGTGTTGCTACTCTTTGGATGTGATTTTGAAATTTTACATTTCTAGTCTCGTAATGTATTCATGTTCTTGTCTTAGAGGAACTGAACAAGCAACTCAAAACAGGTAATGTGTGTGTGAAAATGAAGCTAATTTTGTCCAAGCTTTACCAAAACAGCGGCAGAACGCTGCAGCTCACGGAGCTGCTTAAAATGGGGACCAATTGGAACATAGTTGTAGAATAGTTAACAGTGGTACAAAACACAACACACTACAAAAATACATAAATTTTATCTCGAATTTATTGCTCGACCCCCGCTAGTCTTCAACCATCTTCCTCTTCTTGGATTGAACGTCTCGAATTTCTTGGCCATCTTTATCTATCCAAATGCCATCTCTGTGTTTCCTCCATATTGCTCCCGCCTCAATCCCGTTGTTATTAAGTAGAGGGGAAATAGAGGGGAACTCTAACCTTTCACTTGTAACTTCAAAATCAATTTCATCACGGAAAGAGAATTTCTTACCTTGTAACACAACAGACCAGCCTACATTGCACGGGTCATTTACGAAGAAAACTTGTCTTGCTTGTTCGGCCAAAATAAACTGATCATTTTCATATGCTTCACGAGTTTGGTCAACAAGGGTAAATCCCATTGTGTCATCAGTTTGAACTCCAATTGTGTTATCAAACCATTGGCACTTGAAAATTTGGAATCTTGAATTCTATATAGTCAAGCTCCCAAATCTCATCAATAACACCATAAAATGACATCACAGCTAGGACTGGTTTATTGTCTTTCTTACTTGCTTGCCACATAGTCTCTGACTCAATGTATACCCCACTATTTTGTGTTGTGCTCTTTAAATATTGGTCCCTAGTAGCAAAAAAGAAACCGTTCATGTCATATCCAGAATACCTCAAAACCGTGCAGTTAGGCTTCCTTGCAAATGCCCTAATTTTTGGGTCGTAATCACCTACATTGCATCAATCATATAACCAATTCATAAACTTGTCATTGTGCTCCAACTGAAATTTATTAGGGAGCCACGTGGGATAAGACTCTGTGATCGAATTAAGGTGCTCGGTCACATAAGCAATAGTCTCCATACAATTCCTCAACAAATACAAATGAACTGACATCAGATCACTATTCAATGGAGTAAATAACATTCCCCTTGACCTCGGTTTGCCCACCTTCCTTCCAACATGTTAATTCTAGAGCACCCCAAAATTTCTATGTTCCTCCAAATAGCTAGAGAAAAATTCAATTACTTCTTTGGTAACATACCTCTCAACAATACTAGCATTCGGCCGACTCATACATTTCACGTATCCCTTGAAGACTTTCATGTGACGCTCGAAAGGATATATCCAATGCATACCAACAGGACCGCATATCTTTACCTCCCGCACTAAATGAACAACCAAGTGAACCATTATATCAACAAAAAATGGAGGGAAATACATTTCCAACTTGCATAGCACAACAACAACCTCTTTTTGTAGGACATCTAAATGGTCCAGGTCAATAGACTTCCGGCATATGGAAGCAAAAAATAAACAAAGGTCTAGTGATTGAGTACCTTACATCGACATCCATTACCCCCACGAATTGCAATAGGTAATAGTTGTTGCATTAAAAAATGACAATCACGAGATTTCAACCGGGTCATCAGACAATCCTTCGTAACTACTTGACTAACATTCGATGTATAACTAATTGGGTCCTTCACTGATTTCAAACAATCACAAACTGAGATTCTCTCCTCCTTTGACAATGTACAAGGTGCACGGGGCAAGTAAGTCCTCTTACCCTTCACTTCAGGGGCGAGGTCATTTCTGATTCCCAAATTAACCAAGTCCAACCAGGCATTCAAACAATCTTTCGTCTTTTAGGGAATATTCAAGAGGGTACCTCTCAAACTTTCACAAACATTTTTCTCAATATGCATCACGTCTAGGCAATGCCTAACCTCAAGATGCTCCCAGTACGGTAGATAAAAAATATTGACCTTTTCTTCAATGGACCATCACAATGTATTCTGTCCTTGCCTTTATACTTTCCCAACACCACTCTCAATTTCTTAACCTTATTGTGAATCTGCACACTAGTTAGTGGTGTAGGGGATTTCCTTCATTCTTTCCCACCAGCAAAATTGACCACATCATCTCGGTATTTATGGTTTCCTTGCAGCCATTTTCTATGGCCAAGATACACTGTCTTTCTTCCATGTCTTAGCTATATGAATTCTGTCTTCTCCTCACAAATAGGACATGCTTTGTGCCCCTTCACAACATAGCCCGACAAATTTCCATAGGCTGGAAAATCATTGATCGTGCAAAAAAGCATGGCACGTAATTAAAACTCCACATTCATGTGGGCATCAAATACCAACACCCCTTTTTCTTCCCACAATATCTTCAAATCATTGATCAATGGTCTCAAATACATATCAACCTCGTTCCCATGTTGTCTAGAACCTGAGATTAACAAAGGCATCATAACATATTTACGTTTCATGCACAAATAAAGGGGCATATTATATATAACCAACATCACGAGCCAAGAACAATGGTTCGATGACATATTACCAAATGGATTCATCCCATCAGTACACAATGCAAGGCATAAATTTCTAACCTCCGAACCAAATGAAGGATATCGCTTGTCAAAATTTCTCCATTGTTCACCGTCTGCTGGTTGTCTTATCTTGTCGTTGCTTGGTCTTTCCCGCTCTCCATGCCATCGCAAGTTCTTTGCATCTTTTGAATTTGCGAATAACCTCTTTAACCTAGGATTTAAAGAAAGATACCACATACACTTCAATGGGACCTTTTTCTTCTTCTTGGCCGAACACCCATCATCATCATTCCTCATACCCTTATATCTTGAATGTTTGCACATGGGACATTCAACCGCGTCTTTCAAATCACTGTCATACAACACACAATCATTTGGACATGCATGTATTTTCTTGTATTCCAAACCGAGTGGGCACAATATTTTCTTGGCCTCGTAAAAGTTTTTCGGTATTCCATTCCCTTCCTGAAACTTTCCTTTAGAAGCTTTAGGAGTGAATTCACACTTGTATCACTCTAAGAACTTGTAGCTTTCATATTGAAAAGCTCCATAAAAAAGAGATTATGGTATCCTTGCTTTTACATCCCAGATACAATGGCTTTTCTTTTTCATCGAGCAAAGCACTCAACATTTTAGGCTTCCCCTCAAAATATCTTACAATGTCATCGAAGATAGCATCAACGGTACATTTGTTTCCATCTACCTTGTCAAAACTACCGTTATGTGTTTGCTCAACCTCTCCATGAAATGTCCATACAATGTAACCTCCGTCAAATCCGCTCTTCAACAAGTGAAATCTAACAAGCCCACGATCATCAAACGTTCACAACACAAGCATGTTTTGCATGGACAAAGTATCCTCTCCTCCCGACCAAAGGCATACAAGAAACGAATAATTAAATGCAATGTGTTCACCACTCCCTCTAGCTATATTTGGATAGCTAACAATTTTTTCCTCCACGCAAACATCGATTCTCGGTCCATATTATCTAAAAAACACATAATAAACAATTACACAAATTTTCATTGTTCAAACATAATAAAAATAAACACAATCAATTTTCTACACAATACTAAAAGTGTCATGTATGTGTATATATATGTGAATCGATCAAGTTGTTCTTGGGATACACACACACACATATATATATACACCATTTACCAAAACAAACACAACCATGTCAACATCCACACTCATTTACACTCTCACAACATGATACTAAACCGACATAAAGCATATAGAAACCATTAATAAATACGAATAAACTCTCTCCAAGCATGCATTTATGGTTATTATAACTACTAGCTATTTGATTGAAATTCCAAGAAGTTAATGAAAACTCACATCCATGGGTCTTCATTGCTTTGAGTTATTGCTCATCGTCCAAAAACTCTTCCATCAATGAAGGGAGAAGGAAACTACAAGTTTAGATCTAATTTTAGAGATGTAGTTTGGAGTATTAAATGCTCAATTTAGCACCAGTTTTTGTGAGTAGTATGTAAAACCGGTGCCATTTTTCCTATCAGCACCGGTTTTTAACCGGTGTAAAACCAAACGGTGCAAAACCAAACGGTGCCATTTTTCCAGCTTTCTTCTCTAGAATTCTTTTAGCACCGGTTTATTTAATTTTTTAGCACCGGATTCTAAAAACGGTGCCAAATATATACTTTACATCGGTTTTCTTTAATTTCTAGCACCGGTTTTCAAACTGGTACAAACTTAGCACCAGTTTTGGAAATGTTTTAGCACCGGTTATTCAAACCGGTGCCAAAATTTTCAATTCACCGGTTGTACCGATGTTTAGCACCGATTTTCAAATCGGTGCTAATTTAAAACCGGTTTTTGTTATTTTTAGCACCGGTTTTTGACCGGTGTTAGTTTAACACCGGTTTTCATCAATTCTTGCACCGGTTTTCTGACCGGTGTTATTTTAACACCGGTTATTATAAATAAAACCAGTGCTAACATAATTATAACCGGTGCTAAATTAACACCGGTTTTGGAACCGGTGCTAACAAAATTAAAACCGTTGCTATTACATTATTTGCATCGGTTTTTAAAACAGGCACTAGAGGGGGGTCTTTGTGGTAGTGGTAGGATAGCTAGAAAAAATTTCACTCTGTTGGTATTTAATAAGTTGGGAAAATGTTTGTCCAAAGAGGGTCCAAAATGGTCAAGTTGGGTAACGAAAGTCTGTAGAACAAGGGTGGACATAAAGTACAATAGTTGACATGAGGTTCCCCAAGACCATAAGGAGGTTCTACGGATGGAGTGCAAGGTACTATAATTGGACAAATTAACTATTATTGATATTCCCAACTTAGTAGAAAAATTAACTATAGTTATTCCCATAGAGACCATTCGGAACCAATGCACTAGATATGACATTTATACGATGACCATGATGTGCAAGAGTTCGCAAGTGCACAACTACACTTTGTCATGGGACTACATTTATTCTACAAAAAAGGGTGATCGGCCGTAGATAAGTTACACGCATTCAACCGGAGAGTTGGGAGATCCACTAGAGAAGGGCTTTAGAGAATGTTTCTAACATTAGTATTTAATAAATTTATTTTAAAGCTAGGTTATATTTTAAAGGCTTTAGTAATGTCATGCCTCTAACAAGCTAACATTGGATACAAGGCAACAAAAACAATGCAATCCTGGTTTGAATGTGATTTCGTATCGACTAAGCCATGGTGGGTATCAATTGGCGGCTCTTAAATACGATGAGGAACATCTTGAGATGGATGCAATTGCAAAGGGTATGTCCATAGAGGAGGCAAGGGCTATGATACAACCAAGGGATGTGGAAGGCATTGAGAGGTGTGATTTATCCCTCAAAGGCAAGCAAAGCAACAAGGGGGAATACGAGAAGCCTGAAGAAAAAGAACTTGCGGAATAAGTGGTAAACCCGACTACCCTACAACTCTTTTATGGCTTCCTTCATTTACATCTTAGCTTTTATTTGTGTTCTAAAATTCACATACTTGGAATACGTACTTAGGAAATATTAAATAATGATGCATTGGAAGGGAAATTCATACCCACATTTAAGAACAACATTTTTTGTGCTGCTACCAATAAACCCGACCATACTGGCTATTTTAGGGGAGTGTGTGGGTACTTGAACCAACGTAAGGCATTTGTAATTACTCGTTACTTTGGTCATGTACAACCATTGCCTATCCACACTTTGCAAAAACATGCCTTTGAACAAGAGGAACAATTAGTGCAACAAGACATTCTCATTCAAAAGTTGATCCAACACACTAGTGTCATCCTTCCCAAGAATTTAGATAATTTGACACCCAATTGGAAACCATCATTAAGAGAATCACACCATTCACCAAAACATGTTGAGGTCAATCGGGATGCAATCATTGAAACTCTAGTAAATGAAACAGATAACCACGACAAGGCCATCCTTGCTTGTGATAAAAAGGTAAACATTTAACATTCATCAAATATTTAATTCAAAGTTTTTGTCAAATTTAACAAATGTAGTTAGTGTCGACTAGGGTTCACTTATGTGCAAGCTATACATAGATCAAGGCATAGGTGATAGTCCACTTCATGTAGCTGATGGAATTTTGCACGAGTTAATGAAACATCATCATAGCGTACAAATTTTAGAAGATCTGTCAAGAGTCTCTTTGGAGAAGGCATTGGTAAAGGGTGCCCCGTTGCAATTTCCAGAGGGAGAATACAAGAATGTTTGTTCCTCACGCGGCATGTTTCTTTTGTGGCCACGTTGACTAGTATATGCCAATCCCATAAAGGATCGATATTTGAAATTCAAACAGCCAACAACGCTGAAAGTGGTCCAAAGTACACCAAAGGCGATTAAAACTTCACCTAAACCCATCCACACTACACCCAAACGGGTCCAAAAGGAACCCAAATCGGTTACAACAACACCAGACAAGATTAGACAACCCCTTCGAAGGGCACAAATTCCAAATGATGCACCTCACTTTGTAAAAATTCTATTCAAATGGCTTCAACCACATCAACGCAACTCAACTCTCATTCATGGGAAACAATGGCGTATTCGGTGCCAAGATAGACATCATCACAATGTGGAGAAATTCGAGGACCTTTGAAAATGTGAGTAAGTTAATAAGATGATAATGTCCATTTACATATTGTGGGTAAAATTTATATTTACATAATACATTCAAGTTTACTATTTCATTTTCACTAATGTTTTACTACTAATGCAAAACGTTTCATAATTTCAAGGTACATGTATTATATGTACAATCAAAAGAAGGAGTGGGTCGAATTCATGTGCCTGGTGATGACTCAAGAGATCGGTCGTACAAACTATTTGAGAGAATCGACTACATTCAAAAAAATCTTAGGAGAAAGGATAAGAATTTATTCATTACGCCCTATATTGAAACATTATATTTCCAATCTTCATTATGTTTGACTAAATCATTTACGCACTGTAACAAAATTACACCATATTATTTTATAGGGATCATTGGAGGTTGGTCATCATTGTTCCAGAAAAAAAGTGTGTGTATTGAATGGATCCATTGCACTTCCAACCATTGGACTCATTTATCCAGATTTTGGAGTCCGCAATGGAGGACAATAGTGAAGATGATTAATTTTTTTTTCAGGTGGTCCAAATCAAGGTACAATATGCAAAAATTGCATCATTTTATCCAATGAGATAAACCTTATGTTTTTCTATACGTTACCAATTTTATGTTGTTTAAAACAGTACAAGAAACAAGCACAAATATGGGAGTGCAGCTATTACGTAATGTTGTATGCAATAGAGTCCATAGAGGCCGTGAAGTTGGATTTACTTGAGATTGACATGGTAGTTGTACATTTGGTTGTAATAGACATTAGTAGTGTCTCAATGTCAATAATAATAATCCCAAATAACTCGCTATGCAAATAGATTTTCCCAAAGGCAACAAGGCCCTATTCGAAACAAGATATCAACACCGCTAGGAACTGTTTGGTTAGGCATCTCATTCTCAACCACTCAAATCCTCTTGGGAACCCAAACTTTGTAGAGTAACACAATTTAGGTAACTAGTTGTGATGTAAATCTTTGAAATGGAATTTGATTGATTTATATTCCTATCTATAGATTATTGCTCAGTTAGCATTTTTTTTATAGATTTTTGTAAGCTCACGGAACAATTGCATGTATTGAATTACATTTGTGGCTGTTAAAAGAGGCCTATTGTGAGCCAGAAAATTCAATGAAAATTGAGTTTTGCCATTGGAGCCGATTTTTAGTTCCCAACTCGTAAGCATAATTGGCTCGCAATAGCCATAGGGCCGAATAGGTTTACGAACATGGAAGCAAAATAATACCAAAAAAAAGCCGCAAAATTTACACAGGCGGCCCGGATAGTGAACCTGAACAAGGAACCAATCATGCAAACGAAGCCAATTTTTACTTCCCACGGAGGAACCCCTTAAAGCCAGTTCTATTCTGAGCTTGGAACATTGTGCCCAGTTCAGCCATAGTGACCCAGTTCCGAGTGGGGAACGACAACAAGGAAGTTTAAAATAGCAATCCAAGGTGGTTATAAACCACCTTTAATTTGGGTTTCGAGTTCATAATGACCGCCATGACTGATGGAGATGATGTAGGTTTTGAGCTAGGAACCTATTAAAGGCGGTTCCAGCGGCCTTTTTAAGGTTGTTCATAACCACCTTTAATTGCTGATTTTAAAGGCTATTCTCAGAACTACCTTTAATCAATCACGATTAAAGGCACGGCCAGAGAAGGTACTTTTAATGTGCCTTCTCTAGTCCAATAGAACCGCCTTTAATGGCCCCTCCCTCCACTAGTGATTGGATGGATCCATTGCACTTTGAACCATCACAAGCATTTCTACATATTTTGAAGATTGTATTCGATGAACCAAACGTTCAAAGAAAATTACAAGTATTCAAAATCAAGGTTTAAATTTCATGAATTTATAGTCTTAATACTTTAACGTTATTTTTTATCCACTAATTTACATTCTAACATAATAGAAAAAGAAACAAGCAACAACATGTGCATGTGGCAACTGCATAATGTTATATGCTTCCGAGTGCATTAAGGATGTGCGGTTGAATTACCTAGAAATTGAAAAGGTATAACTTTAACTTCATATGTATGCCAATTATTTGTAATTATCGATAAACTACTAACCTAAAAGACCTATGTTCTTATATTCCAATGTTAACCAATTTTTCCAAGGAACAAAATCCGTATTCACAAGATGACATAAATGTGGCAAGAAATTGTGTGGCAAGACATCTAATAAATGTTTGATCACAAACTATTGGAAGACCTAAGGTGGTGGTATAAAAAACATCTCATCACTAGTGACATGTATTTTGCAGAATTGAATTCCTTGTTTTCTATTCCAATCTATAGATAGTTGCTTGATTAGCTATGTATATATATTTTTTGGTGAAACTACAATCATGTAGTGTAGTATTACATTGTCTAATATAGTTAGACGTTGTGAGCGGAATAGAATTTAGTTGAATTCTATTCCTATGTATAGATAATTTCTAGCTCAGGGCTAGCTATACATTTTTTAAACATTGAACCATTTTAGACACATTTATTGCAAGAGAAATTTGTGATTTGCGACAAATTTTGGTCAAATATGAAAATTTTGAATTTTCACCATTCCTTCCGAATGTGCTTCCAAATTTGGAAGTGGTTACCTAAAATAAACGTTGAAATCTGTAAGAGACAACTTTCACTTCCCCAATTGGAACCACTTATAAGGTTTCCAGCTTTTCACTCGGAAGTAAATTATACATTCAAGTGAATTCTAGCTTTAAAAACCAGGCTGGCTCCAGATTTGACACACGACTTAGTAACATCAATATAACCTCTGACACAAGTCCTGGTGCCGGAACGGAGTTATTGTTCCGACTGAGGAACTCTACCTAGCAGCCGAAGATGCTGATTATGTTCCAAGCTCGAACCTTATTTAAAGGCGGTTCCTCCACCTCACTAAAGATTGCAAAGAACTGCCTTTAATCATGCTGTTTAAAGGCAGTCCTAGGAACCATCTTTGATCGTGGATGATCAAAGAAGGGCCAGAGAAGTCACCTCTAAAGTGGTTTCTCTGGTCCAAAATAACTGTCTTTAATCACCCCACCCTTCACTAGTGTAAGATTGAAGATTTTGCAATAAAGATTTAGGCGTGTGATTGAAGGATATTGGATTTATGGAATATCCATATTCTCAAGGAATTGAATTTACGGAATACGATGGGATATGTTGAGATAGCAAAAATCCCTTCAGAAGCAGATATAGAAGTGAAATATTGTTGGAGATAAAGGTGTAGATTTCCGATTTGCTTATGGACTTTAAAAGAGGATATCACGACTGTGCTAACGAACTTAATAGCAAAAATCTGCATTCAAATTTTCTATCTTTCCGAAAGTACTGCGAAAGCCAGAACACAAATGTTCCAACATACCATAACATGTTGATTTAATTCATAATCATATGCTTTAATTCCTTGAGAGGAGGAGATCCAACGTCGATGATTTTCGAGGTCAGAGAGTGTGTTTGATCAAGGAGGATTGGTAGCAAGGGAAGTTTGCAAAATCCACACATTGTAATTAGAAAAGATAAGTATATTTGTATGATATACTTTGTACTATATCTTTTTCATTAGAGTATTTATTCAAAACTGGGCCAGGCCCTGCAGATATAGGTTAATTTCACCAAACTGCGTAACAAAGTCTCGTGTGTTTATGCTTTACTTTTTTTCATACATGGTTAGATATGTTATGTTGGAACACATTCATGATTATTGATTTAATTTGGTAAACCAAATTTCAATTGGTATTAGAGTAAGGTAACTTATTCTTACCTTGGTTGTGTCAAGGAAAGTGTGATCTGGTTTTACCAATGGTGACCAAAAAAAGAGCTTCTATGTCTTGGCCACCACTTCTAGAAGAAACAAATTACAACTACTAGAAGGTAGGCATGAGAGTTTTTGTAAACTCACTGGATGAACTCGCTTGGCATTGTGTTGAACATAATGGAATACACCAACTGAGGAAGCACAATCTAGTTCAAAAGAAGGCGAATCGAGTTTGATGAAACTTAAACTGAAAGCTAAGTCATCATGGACTCCAGATGCGCTTAAGGCTTTAATGACAAATTCCAAAGCATTAAATGCTATCTTTACAGCAGTGGATAAAAATTAGTTTAAACTTATCTCTACATGTCACCAGGAAAAGAAAGCATGAGATATTTTGCAGACAGTTATGAAGAAACAAGTTGTGTGCATGAATCCAAACTACAAATGTTGACTAGAAAGTTTGAAGAGTTGAAAATGGAGGAGGATGAAACAATTTCTCTGTTTAATGGGAAACTGAGAGATATCACCAATATGGTGCATCAACTTGGAAAAATTTACAAGGAGTCCAAACAGGTGAAGAAAAACCTTGAGATCACTTCCTCAGAGATTTTTTTTATCAAAGTTGCAGCAATATAAAAAGCAAGAGATGTGTCCACTAGATGATCCTATTGGATCACTATAAACCTATGAGATGACAGTTGGAACATCCCTGAAATAAAGTTCAAAAGGAGTTAGCTTTCAAGACCTTGTCATCAAGAAACACTCATGAAGATGATAGTGATGATGGTATTGAAGAACTTGCATTTATCACTAAGAATTTCCCAAGAATATTGAAGAAAGTAGTGAATAATAAATCTTAAGAAAGATTTGGCTGTAAAAGGCCCTGGGCTCAAAACCTTAGTAATAATTGCAGAACACGTATGGATCAAACCAATCAACAATTCTCTAGAATTCAGAATGGTGAAATAAAGCATCCAAAAAGGAAGAAGCAAGGCAAATCATACGTGACATCGAAGATGAAGAAGAAGAGAAAGATGATGAGAAACTTACCAACAATTATGTGGCATTTGGACAAAAAATTCATGATGTATCAAAGACTAACGATACATGTTCTAACATGGCAAAGACAGATAAGACTGTATGTTCCAAGACAGGAAAGTCAATGTTTGATGACTCCTCTAGTGATGACAAAGACTAGGGTTGTAAGTGATGAATTTATCTACAATGCATATGAAACCATGTATGCGAAGTGGTTGAAGGTTGTTGACTCAAATAAAGCATTGAAAATAGAGAAAAATAAACTTGCTGAGAAGGAGAAAGAATTACTGTTTCTCATTTTAGAAATCGAAAAAGAGATTAAATAGTTCAAACTCAATCTAAGTTCAACAACTAAGAGAGCCAAAATGGCTGAGGTAGCAATTATCAAGTTGAACATTGGAAAGGAAAAACTTGATAATATACTATGTATGGGGAAGAACTTTGGAAATTGACAAGGTATAGACTATAACAAGCCATCGAGTATCACTGTAGATTTCATATCAAAGGTTCATGATACGAAGAGAAAAGGGATCAAAACCCGACAACGCAAACATGTTACTTGTAGCTATTGCACCTATCAAGGCCATGCAAAGGATCAGTGTTTTAAACTATTCAGAGACATTATGAATGGACGAAAATTGTTTCCATGTTCCAATATAGATGATATCCAACGATCAAAGATGGTCAGAATGGTATGGATTCCTCAACGCGCTAATACTTGCCTTGTTGCTCATACTTCTCTTATTGCACATTCTGGAGACTCATGGTACTCTAATAGTGGGTATTCTCAACATATGACTGGAACTAAAGAATATCTGACAAAAATAAAACCATGCGATGGGGGATTTGTTACTTTTGGTGATGGAAAGAAGAGTTGAGTAGTTAGAAATGGTAAGTTGCAGATTGAGGGATTCCCTATCTTTAAAAGTGTTCTTCTTGTTGAAGATGTGAAGGCAAACCTGTTGAGTATAAGTCATTTATGTAATGTCAATATGACTATATAGTTTCATAAATGCAAATTCATAGTGAAACATGTTGAAGATAAAGTACTCTCATGTATTCGTTCTTTAGACAATTGTTACCCGCTAGAACAATAAGTGAAGGCACTACGAGGTATGCCTACACTCACTGACAAAAAGGGAATTGTAAGCAGACCATGCCAACAAGGTAAATAGATTCGATCATCCCACTCACAAGTTCAGTATCACCACCTCTAGAAAACTTGAATTACTACACATGGATTTGATGTTTTCAGTCAATACACCTAGTGTGAGTAGCAAGAAGTATGTTTTTGTGTGTGTTGACAATTTTTCAAGATTTGGGTGACATTTCTGACCTGCCTCCATTCGTGGTCATTAGTTGTAGTTAACCCGAGCGGAGGCATTGGAAATCAAAAAAACCAAAAAGGTTGAATGAGAGATGATCAAATTTAAATTATATTTTGCTCCCAAACTTACTACTAAGATACCTATGGGGTAGTTAGTGGCAAGACTGGGTTTGTCCATAGACATGCTAGATGTCTAATAGCCAATTACTCACAACCACGTATGAGTCGTCAATGCACCTGTGTGCTAGGAATAGCAAATATTTCAAAATTGGGGTTTTTGGGCTTTTCAAATAACAACTACGAGCATAAGAAATAACACTAGAGAATAAATTATATAAACAAGCACTTAGGGAATATTTGTGTAACATGATTGATTAGATGTTTCAATCTTCAATTCCATCACATACAAGATATCAAAGCCTACGCTAGTGTTCATAACACGTGGTGTGGTCGATTGTTAACACTTCCCCATACCAGTCACGTAGGGTGCTCTCGTAATCTTCCATCGACATCGCCTCTGTAATTATGGAAGTGCAAAAACTACCCTGCCATTGTGAAAATCTCTTTCTCCCTTGTACGATTATATCCTAGGCACGACACCATGAATGCTCTATTCCTAGGCCCACATAGGAAAAGGAAAATAGGCACTAGGGTCACAAAACTCTAGTTTTGATAATAAATGCTATCTCTACCCGTAAACCTTCGAACTAACTTTCCAACTAAGACTGGCGTGCTGTCATCGTAATGTGAAAACTCATAAAAGACCTACGTGTACACACCCACGTGAAACCCGCACCCCACTACCCATATCATATCCAGGTTTCTCTTCCCTGGAGGGTAGACTAGAGTTTTTGCTAATGGAGTGTAACATTCATGCAATTCATAAACAATTCGAGAACAAGCCAACATAATATCTTAAAATCATAGAAATAAGTAGATCTAAGGAATCTCACAAAACATAATCAAATCATGAATCCAAATATCAGCCCCAGGATATTAAACTACTCCCTAAGCATTGAACCCAAGTATTTCATTGGATTCAATACCTTTGGGCAAAGGAAAAATAAAGAGATGATAAGAAAATATTCTAGAGAGAAGGAAGAGATCCTTTCTCTCGCTACCCTACTCTTGATGTAAAAAATGAGTAAAACTTAAACCCTAGTAGAAGAGGTTCATATATATAGAAGAAGGGAATTAGGCCCCAATATGGGGTAAAAAGCCCTAGTAGCTGCAACAAACACAGGCAGTGGAAACCTACACGGTCCGTGCCGGCTAGGAGGGCTTTAGGCTGATGCAGCTTAGCACGACCCACTGGTCCATTCTGCGTCCTGAAACGGCCCATCGTGTCTAGTGACCGAGACCCTCGTGCTACACATGGGATGCTCAATCTAGCACGAACCACCAGCTGAACATCCATTTTTATGCTTCTGATTGCGCACCTCCTATCATTTGGTGCGAGCTTTCGGTTGAACCCTTGTTTTGATAAAAAATTTGGCACGGGCCATGTCATCCATCACACTCCATGGGCTAATATTTACATTTTGGACTGAAATGGTGCAGACCGTGTGAAACGGCATAGTCCGCTCTCATACTTAGTGATTTGGAGTGAAACAGAGCAAAAGGGACACAGACAGCAAAAATGAGCATGGTCTGTGGTGGGCGCCGTGGCATGGACCATGCTAGTAAGAATCTGTGCTTGCACAACTGTGGTCTAAGCTGATGCATCAAGTCTAGTGATGGCGCATCTGGTCTCACATCGGCTGGTCAGCTGGTTCACTCCGTTGACTCGTTCCTTTGTTTTTAACCTTTTTGAATTTCAAATCCCGTTGTTCTTGGCTCAATTCCATCTACTACCACAGTGTAAGTCTGTGGCCTTCACATTTACTACCATTCTCGTGAATGGCCATCGAGTATCTTCTACCATTCTTGCGAGCATCCTTCTATACAATGATGTCGAAGTATCAATGAGCAACCTATTGATGAGATCATGAATGAAGATCTAGGTGCTCGTGAACACAACTAAGTGTACAAAACTTGGGATTTAGATAAGAAAACCAACAATGTTTGTCTAAACCTTTGTCGTGCAAACCTAACTAAAACTAGCAATCCAACAAGTAAAACATGCCAATTATTGTGTTGAAATGCACATGCAATATGGTACACATCAATCCCCCCACACTTAAACCTTTACTCGTCCTCGAGTAAACATAAACAAGAAAAAGTCTAAGCAAATTGTACCATGCAAAGATAAGTTAGTCAATGCATTTGACTTATTTCCAAGCTACCCTAGTTCCCCCAAAGAAGTAAGAATCTCACAACTCTCACACTCTCCGAATATGCTAAAGTAACCTAACCACCTAAAATATAGTGAAGAAAAATGTAAGCAAACTAAATGTGTTGAGATAGCTTACATCCCCAAATAGTTCCCTAAAAGCAATCCAAGAGTCGTCTCCAGAGAACCACCAAGGAAATCCAAAAGATCCTCAACTTGGTTGTAACTAAGGATAACTTTAGGTTCTCAACTTTGATAGAACCAAGGATAATGCCAAAGATTCGTCAACTTAGTTTCCATTTTCTCTCATTTTTTCTCATTTTTCCTAAGAGCCCTTATGGGTTTTCATCCTAGCTTTCACACATGTTGAGCTCACATTCTCACCTTTTTCCACACGGCCTCTCATTTTTTCCTAAGTTCGTAAACCTAGCTGGGCCTAGTCTCTCATTTTTACCTAGGCCTTTCGACCTATCCGAGCTTTTCCCATTGTTGCCTAAGCTGCCGTTTTGGGTTTCCAACTTAGCTGGCTACATATATTTTTTCATATTTTCATTTTTTTTAGCACAAAGTGCCCCAAAGATGGGCTTCATACTACATGAAGATAATAAAAACAAAAAAATTACACCACCAAAGATTTTCCAAAACAACTACTCCTAGACAAACTAAAAATGCCACTAAATAAATCACACCACCAAATTTGCATCCCCAAAACAAATCAACACCAAAAACATAAAGGAATCCCAAGATGAAAAACCCCTAAGTTTCCAACTACTCCCTCCACCACACCTAAATCAGAAAGAGATAAGTAGTGGAACTCATTCATATGACCCCAAAGGGTCACTCCTCAAGTGCCTAGTCTCACTTCTCCTCCTCCTTTCTTCATGTCAAATTTCTCGCCTCTCGATGGGAACAACATCCTGAAAACCATCAAGCCTTAAAATGTCGAATCTCTTGATCAATTTCTTGATGGCTTCCTCTTGGACATTCGCCCTCTTATCCACAATACTTCTTTCACTTCCCGCTCTATGGAGTCCAATATAGACCCCCAAACTCGCATAGTGCCCTCCATAGAATTTAACTTATTACTGAACTTCTCCAATTTCAACCTCATTCCCCCTATCTCATGACCAACCTCTTGCACAATTTAGGTATAACTCGCAAGTTTTTCCCAAAAAAATGCTCAATTAGTCAAGGAAGTCCACAAGTAGGTTAGTGCAACTAGGTGGTGTTCTAAATGGAGTCTCAAAATCCTCCTCATTAATGTCTATCTCCAGGTTTGATAAGATCCTATAGAAATCCTTCTTGAACCATGGATCAGCTGCTTAGAAATAAATCCCCCGATAGTGTGTCATGGTTGATGGCGGTGTGTTCTAGTTGTGGAAGAACTATAAAGTTGCAAATTGATGAACCACCATACAACCATATGAATCGGTCTCCCTAAGTGGTTGTGGAAATCATCAAAGCACGTGCTAGCTTCTTTGTGGTGTATCCTATCCCCGAACGACCGAAATTTGCCAATGTAAATGGAGTAAGAACCAGATGACCAAAGTGTTGAGCCAAGAGTCCTGCCATGCCTCCCATTGAGATCTTTCCACCTTTCTTGTCTCCCATTGCTAAACACTCTTACACAAAAGTGCTCACCATGTTGGGATAGAAGTTCCCCTCTAGAGTCATTGCACAAAAGATAAGAATGTTTGAACCCAAGCATTGTGAAAGCTCTCCATGAAAAAATACTCCCATGGATAAAAGTCGTTGGATATAATGCAATTCTGGGTGAACAACGTTGGTGCTCTTGCATAGATGATTCCTTTACGTGCCCAGTAGGATTTCCAAATTTTGGAAATTAAAAATGGATGGCCTTGTCAATGTGTCCTTGGAACATCTTTCCCATATTTCCACCCAAATGCTTGAGCAATTTCCCGATGTGACATGTTGTATTCCTTGTCATCCAAATGGAAGTGGATGACTCTTCCTTCTATGTCTATTGCTTGCTCCAATGTAGCCAAGAATTCCAAGGTCCATCAGATATAAGTCTTCAAATGCTTCTCTAGGCCTATCTGACCTAGCAAGTAGGTGACGTGCACTAGTAGTCCTAGAGCCTCTAGGGTTTCCTTACACACGAAATCCGTCTCAAAGATGCTTCTCTTTGGTCCATTCAAGTACCTCCATCTCTGGGCCACAGTCCCGGAGATCTTGGTTAGCCACATATATTCCTCAACAATGAACGCGGGATTAGGAAGGTGGGAAGTTGTTGGCTCTTTAATTCCAACCTTGACCAATTTCCTCCCTTTGTCACCACAGAAAGTTGTCCCTTTCTCCAACCTATTCCTTTTCGAAGGCATCCTGTAACAACAAGGAGAAGGTGTTAATGAAATAATAAACAAGGCCATGCATCCAATATTATTCAAAAAGAACATTATTTCCAAATAGCATATTCATTCCAAATCATGGTTTCTCAACATAAAGGCTATTTAATCAAGAAGCATTCTCTTTAAATAATAAACTTATGGCAAATCATAACAACCCATCAACAAGATCATGCAATTAAGAATCATTCCTCCTAAATCACCACAACAAAGGAGTATCATATCATCAAGACACAAGAGCACATCAATCCCCCCACACTTACTTCAACACAAGATCATTCACATAACCCAAAAAACTCCTACAAACATACTCACTTTCAATATTCAAGCTTCACATAACATCAAAACAATGCTACATAAACCTAGTAAAAATGAAGTTCAAAGGATTGCCCATAATTTGAGGCTAAGAGTTGAAAGATCCACATAAGAAAAAGCAAAAATACTAATTTTTGAGAGAAAAGCTTCAATTTTTGAGTTTCACCAAGAGAGAGTGGAAGTGAGTGTTTTTGAAAAACTTGAATGAGCTAAATGATTCACATAGGTGAGGGAGAATGTACCATGAATTTCAATTTTCAGAAGAAAAAGGGTGATTTAGAGGGGAGGTACAAATGAGATAAGGATGTCATATTTGAAATTGCAAAATTTAGGGGACAAAAGTACCCATCAATTATGCACATGGGAGATTTTGAGTTACTATTTACATCAAACAACCAAAGGAATAAGACAATTTTAGAATATATGAACCAAAAATCCATTTTTTAGTTTAAAATTTCAGTTTTTTGAAATATGCATTTTTGTCCAATTGATAGCTCAAATGGGGTGCCGACACGTGTACTCTCATGCTGATAGCACCCATCACGGAACCCAACCCCTCGTGTTGTGACCTTCGGCACAAAACCCCTTTCAAGATGTAGGTTGTGGTAGAGACCATGCTAGTGGCACCATGAGGCTGCCAAAATTTTGACCATTGTTGCCTTAGTTCCTACCCTTTCTTCAAAAAACTATCACCCAAATAAGCCCTATTTCCTTCCAATCAAAATCATGAGACTCAAACTCTATTTTATTAATCAATAAGAGGTTCATCTCAAAATCCTTATCACACATAAAACATGCAAAATCTATCCACTAAAATTTTGAAAAACCAAACAAAAACAAACACCGTATTTTTATTGTCGTTCTCATGACTTATTTCGTTTTCATGGATTTGAATTGAGAAAACCTACCGTTGGGTCTCTGGAGTCGCCATCGGCCACTCCACCCACGATAACTTAGAGAGTGAATTCTCATTTCTCGCCAATGTTAAGCCCTTGGCCATTTCCTTAGGTTTAGGAAGTGGACAGGGGAGTTTTACATCCTCACCACTCTTCCCTAACCGTTGCATGTTAGTGAGCATAGAAAAACATTCTGAGACGGACATGTCATCACTAAAATCATTCATTGCATATGACTCATCATCAATGTCATTGTTATCAAGGAAATCATCTATGCACTCTTTTTACCTAGTCATGCAAGAGTTGTCAAATTGATCGTGATCATCAAACAAGGTTACACCTTTGCACACAAAATATGAGTTAGGTAAAACATGCTCAGACTTATAGATATCAAACCCCACCTCGGCAATGTTATCCTCTAGGGTTAGCGTTCCCAAGTGGACATTATTCTTCATCCTTGACGTTTTAAGAAATGGTCTCCACAATAGTATTAGGGGTGCACTTCTGTTGTGCACTATGTCAAGGACATAGAAGTTTGCCAGAAACACCAACTTTCCAACTCGGACCATCACTTCTTTCACTGGAAGGTCATCGTACCTCTCAAAGTTAAATTTATAAGCCCTAAATGCTTCCTAACTGAGTAGATAATGGCAAGTCAGGGTCGTCCACAAAGAAGAGGGATTTTCTTAAGCGTTTAACATATAAGGTTGATATTATTCTAGAAGTTTGTATATATATATATATATATAAAACAAGTAAATGGGGGTGGTTGGTTGGTTTTCCCATGTTATGAAATCAAAAGACAAGATAACTAGCAAAGTCAAGTAACTATGCTAATCATGAAACAAACTAAGAAAAAGGGGTAAAAACTACAAAAGATAAAGCCTTGGGGGCAATTGACATCCACTTGCAAACCAAATGTAGATCATTGAATAATTAAATCATTCTATCACATTTGTTACCTATGGTGAATGTTATCACTTCCCATTTAAAGATCAACATTCATTCCTTCTTAATAGTGATTTGCAAAGACAAACAATGACTATTTGCAAACCTCGTTGACAATAACTCTAGGAAAACCACACCATAGAGGTATTTCATCAATGTCATTTCACATGAAGGACCACAGATTTGATAACAACAATCCTTCTACAAAAGATATAACCATTTAACCAAACATATCATTCATTAGGATAAACCTGCAACAACCCACATTCAAAGTTCAACATTTCATTACATCGATAGGATTAATATGTGAACAATCCACACTAACATACTTATATAGAAAGAATCACAAAACATTATGCATGAGAAGTTCTAAGTTCATGTTCTTGGATTTTCATGCCAAAGAGCTAAGGAATTCGTCACTTTCCTAACACCCTAACACTTGAATGATACAAACACTTCCTATTCTCAAACAACCCATGGCATAAATGAAGTAAAACATAGCATTAAAAACACATGAATACTAAATAACAAAGGCTTCAAGAACGAGTGAAACAATCTATTCAGTGCTTTCACTACTTGTGAAGATAAATCTCCCATCCTTCTTAGATAGTAGTTTGCAAGAGTGAATTCGACATCTCTTGCCAAATCTCACCAATGACTCCCTTAGTCAAAACATGACTACAAGTATCTCATTGATGGTATTGAGCACAAAGAATCAACAAGCTTAGCAACACTTATAAACACTACACTGTGTCTAACCATTTAACTAATTCATGCATTTACATAATATTAGTCAAGAAAGGTCAATGCTCATTGACCTCTCCTATTCGGTACAATAAACAAACATGACAAAGAGTTTGACATTATCACATTCATCTAGAAATTATCGACATATCAACATCTTAAGAAACTCTAACTCATGCTCTTGGATTTGATATTAAAAGAGGGGAGAATTAGCTACTTTCTCCCAACCCTAACAAGTAATCATACAAGCAATTCATAAACTCAAACTTCAAACAACATTAATTACATTAGCAATTCACATTAAAAGCTCAATAAATGCACAATAGCAAAAGCAATAAAATAGATAGATATGATTCTCAAGAATTAGCAAGGAGGTCTCAATGAATTGTTCCCAAGATTAAACAAACCTAGATAATGAAAGGACATGATTAACCTAAAAAAACTAAGAAAAAAAAGAAAGGAAAAACTAGGGTTTTGAACCTAGAAAATTGCAGAAGAAGAAGAGTTTTTTAGAGGATAGGATAAGGTGAGTATTTAAGAAAGTTTCTGGCCACCTGTCCATCACGAATCACGACCAATCCATTGCGACTCGCGACCGAGCCCAGTTTCAGCTTCTTGATTTCTTTCTTCTTTTTGTTTCCAGTCCTCCTCTTCACTTCACTTATATTCAATTCTTAAAGTCTTAAAAATCTCAAGTGCAACTCTTCAAATCTTCAAATCTTCAAAGGTAATCTTCAAAGTTTTCAAAGTCTTCAAACAAATTTCCTTGTCACACAAAATCCTCTAGAAAAGTAATAAAAGCGTAAAAGTCTCTTTTAACTCTCCTTAGAGAATTTCAAGGCAACATAACACATCTAGAGTATAAAAGTGTACAAAAGTGGATCCTAAAAGTCCTAATATAACCATATAAAATGGGCACATCATTCACTAACCCTTGAGAGCTTGCTTGGGAGTGATCAGTGAGTTGGACAATTACCCCAGTGTCCCTAAGTTCACCTATATCTAGGCATTCATAAAGACTATATGGAATCAAAT
Organism: Rubia yunnanensis; assembly: GCA_037428765.1. Taxonomy (NCBI): domain Eukaryota; kingdom Viridiplantae; phylum Streptophyta; class Magnoliopsida; order Gentianales; family Rubiaceae; genus Rubia; species Rubia yunnanensis. The sequence continues at coordinate 30,729,048 of CM075062.1, read as the reverse complement.
TAATTGATGCTCCTAAGCCAAGCATGGAATTTTCAACTAACTTTCTACCTAAGGAGATAGGTAGGAATTTTTAGGCAAGTTCTTATGGTTCAAAACAATGACTCCCCCACTTTCAAGTGTCTTACCTTCCTAGTTGGTCTATTCCTCTTTTTCGTGCATGAAACATTCAAGAATTTATCATATGATGGCACATGTTCAATCCACTCAAGGATCAGAATGGTTACCTCAACCTTTTCAAAGACTTTCCAAATGCTTACATCACTTTTCGCCAACTTTGGCTTTGTCCTAAGTGCACTTGGAAATGGTAGTGGAAGGGTCATTCTTTCCTTGGTTGGTCGGATCTCTTTGGAGGGCTCCTTCTCGACAACGATCTCATGCTCCTTGAAACTAGTATTGTTTGTTTACAAGATCCAATCATCTTCTTGAAATACTTCCTTCTCGGGCTCACTCACTTTTTCCCACTTCTTAAATTAAATGTGCTCACATTCCTTTGGTTGACCTCATGTTGGGAAGGAATTTTTCTAGACTCCTTGGCTTGAAGTTGGCTCACTGAGATGGTGAGTTGCACGACTTGGATGTCTAGAATTGTGAAGCTCCAAAAGGCTCCAGTCTAGCGATCTTCAATTTCATGCCTTGTTCTCTCTGAGAATACATCATGCTTCTTTTATAATTGTTCAATAGCATCTAAGATTTCATCTCGATCCAACTTGTAGAGGGAAGTATGGTTATTGGAAGGCCTTTCACCCTTGGATAGGGTTGATGTGGAGCTTGTCCGCCTCGGTTGAACCCTCGAGCTTTGTTTCCTCGCGCCAATGGAAGTTTGGGTGGTCGCGGTACCTTGGGTTAAAGGTGTTTGTGTAGGGGTCTTACTTTGCATCTCTTTTATTCCCTTGGAACCCTTATTGTTTTTCCCCCTACCGAATTGTTGCTTATTCCCATTGTTGAACTCTAATGATTTCACCACTTCCACATCTTCCGCCATTTGTGGACAAGCATCGGTGTGATAGTCGAGATTACATAAGCCACAAACCTTGACTTGGTGAACTCTCCCTTTCAAAAATTCCTTCATCATTGAAGTAAGAGCTTGGACTTGCTCCTCTAACTTGGGAGATAGAGATAGTTAATCCATAGTTCTCACCCTCAACTTCGTACCTAATTGCCTTATCCCATTAGTCATCTTTTCAAAAAGTGCCATAGCATCCTTCAAACTCTTATGGCAATTGAACCATTGCACACGATATTCACTATCCTCATATTAAATCACACAAACCCTTGAAGAAATAGTAAACCAAAGTCCCCTTCCTTGAACGGATGGTAAGGACAGCTAGCCAACAGTCTTTTGGATCTCTCCCAGTATTCATACAAGGATGCATTGTCACCTTGAGTGATATTAGACAACTTCTTTTTTAATTTCTCAAACCTGGAGGCTGGGAAGTACTTCTTGAGGAATTGCCTTTTCATGTCCAACCAGGAGGTTGTACATCCGGGAGGGAGGTAATGCAACCAGTCTTTCGTGGTGTCTTGAAGTAAGAAAGGAAATGCCCGCGAGTTGTAGTCATCCTCAAAGAATCCATGGGGATTAATATTCGTGCACACAAGGTGAAATTCCAAAAGATTTTTGTTGGGATCCTCCCTGGCCAATCCATTGAAAGTTGGGAGGCAATGAATTATCCCACTCTTCGGCTTGCAATTGACATTAGGTGGCATCGGAGGAAATGTTATTCAAAGGGGTTGATTCTCCAAGTTTGGAGCCATCAACTCCCTCAAAGTACGGTTGTCCTCCGCCATCTCAACTGGTTTCTCTAGTACTAAAGTCGGCTCTTGTTGAACCCCCACTCTAGTTCTCCTTCTCCATCTTCTTCGGCTACCTACATTCTTCGTTATATAATGTAAAATCCCTAAGTTTGTGGCACACGTGTGTACCATAAACTAGGAATCAAACAATAACCAACTAAAAGCAACACCAATAAAAAGGATTAGAAGTACAAAGATCACTATAATAAAGGCTCTACAGCAAAAATCAACAAGGCAAAAATAAAAATGACACTAACTACTCAACTATGTGTTATGGAAATTGACAATGCAACTCTTAGACTAACATCCCTGAAAATGGTACCAATATTTGACCCACCTCCACTCGGGGTCGTTAGTTATAGCTAACCCGAGTGAAAGCGTTGGAAGTCAAAAAAACCAAAAAGGTTGAATGAGAGATAATCAAATTTATATTTATATTTTTCTTCCAAACATACTTCTAAGCTACCTATGGGGTACTTAGTGGCAAGGTCGGGTTTGTCCACAGAGATGCTAGATGTCTAATAGCCAATAACACATAACCACGTACGGGTCATCAATCTATTTGTGTGCTAAGATTAGCTAATAATGAAAAATTAGGGGGGGGGGGTTTGTGTTTTTCAATTAACAACTATGAGAATAAAAATAATACGAGATAATAAACTATATAAACAAACACTTTGGGAATATTTGTGTAACATGATTAATTAAATATTTTTATCCTCAATTCCATAACATACAAGACATCAAAGCTTATTCTAGTGTTCATAACACGTGGTGTGGTTGATGGTCAACACTTCCCCACACCTGTCACGTAGGGTGCTCTAGCAATCTTCCATCCACACTGCCTCCGTAATAAGGAGAGTGAAACAATGGCCTTGCCATTGTGTAGATCAGTTTCTCCCTCATACAATTACATCATGGGCACTACACCACAAATGCTTTATTCCAAAACCCATAGAGGCAAAGGAAAATAGGCACCTTATCGATGGCATGAGGGTCTCTAAACCCTAGTTTTGCTACTAAATTCTATATCTACCCAAAACCCTTCAGAAAAACTCACTAGATAAGACAAGTGTGCTGTCATCGTAATGGTAAAACTTGGAAAAGACATACTTGCACACACCCACGTGAACCCAAACCCCAGTACCCATATAACATCAAGGTTTCTCTTCCTCGAGGGATATCAATATGTTCACCAAAATGAAGGTAGACTAGAGTGTGTGCTAATAGAGTGTATCATTCATTAAATTTATAAACAATTCAAGAACAAGCAAACATAATATCATAAACACATTGAAATAGGTAGATCTAAGGAATCTCACAAAACATAAATCAAATAATCAATACAAATATTATCTCGAAGTTTAATAACTACTCCATAAGCATTGAATCCAAGTATTTCATTGGATTCAATACCTTTGGGCAAAGGAAAACCAAAGAGATGAAAAGAAAATATTCTAGAGAGAATGAAGAGCTCCTGTTTCTCTCTACCCTACTCTTGAAGTAAAAAATGAGCATAAACTTAAACCCTAGTAGACATAGGTCAATATATATCATAGTAGGGAATTGGACCTCAGAATAGGCCCAAAATGGGGTACAAAACCCTAGCATCCGCAACAGACACGACCATTGGAATTTGGGCTGGAGGGCTTTGTGCTGATGCGGCTTGTTCGGCCTAGCACGATAGCATGACCCCCTAGTCCATGCTGGCACTGTTCATCGTGTATGGCATGGACCAAGACCCTCATGCTGGGTGCAACCCACTATGTTTGGCATGGACCATCGGCTAAACCTCTATTTTATATTTCTGATTGAACACCTTGTGTCATTTGGCGCAGGTCATCGGTCGGAGCCTCATTTTAAGCTATAATTTGGTGCGGGTTGTGTCATCCGTCACACCATATGGGTTTTTCTTCACATTTTCGACTTGGGATAGTGCGGACCACATGAAACGTCACAATCCATTCCCATACTTGGCCAATTCGGAGTGAAATAGAGAAACAATTACGTGGGCAGCTTAAACAGGCACAGTCTGTGTTTGGTGCTATGGCACGGACCCCCCCCCCCCCCCCGTGTCATGGCTGTGGCATAAACTGTGCTAGATGGATCCATGCTGGCACGATCGGGGTCTGTGCCAACATGTCAAGTCTCGTGCCAGTACGTCTGGTCTCGTGTCGGCTGGTTCATCTGGTTGACACCTTCCTTTATTTTTGACATTTTTGAAATTTAAATCCCACCTTTTTTTGCTCAATTCCATCTGTTACCACACTTTAAGTTCGTGGCCTTCATATCTACTACCATTCTCGTGAATGGACTTCGAGTATCTTCTACCATTCTTGCAAAAAGCCTTCTATACAATGATGTTGAAGTATCTATGAGCAACCTACTGATGAGATCATGAATAAATATCTAAGTACTCATGAACACAACATGTTCATTAGCCTCAATTAAGCCTACAAAATTAATGATTAGATAAGAAAACCAGCAATGATTGTCTAAACCCTTTGTCGTGTAAGCCTAACTAAAACTAGCAATCCAACAAATTAAACATGACAAATATTGTGTCGAATGCATTGGTGAACGCATATAGTATGATGCACATCAATTTCTTAAAGAAAAATCTGAAACTGTGGAAGTTTTCAGAAGTTTGCCAATTAAATTACAGATGTATAAAGGAAGTCTTGTTGGAAAGATTGTAAGAATTCATAGTGATCATGACAAGGAAATCGAGAATTCCCAGTCTTGATATTTTATTGATGAACTCGAAATTCAGCATGAATTCTCACCACCAATCACTGCTCAGTAGGAAGGCATTGTGGAAAGAAATAACAAGACTCTATAGGAAATGGCTCGAGTTATGCTTGCTGAATAAAGGAATTCATAAGAAATGGCGGGCAGAGCAAACAATACCACTTTCTACACTATAAACCGAGTTTATCTCTGTCCATTCACGAGTAAGATGTCATATGAAATCTGGAAGGGAAGGTAGCCAAATATTCATATTTTCGTGTGTTTATAAGCAAGTGTTATATTCTCACAGATAGAGAACAACTTGCAAAGTTTGATAGCCGTGGTGATCTTGGAATTTTTCTTGGATATTCTGTGAACAGTCATGCTTATCGAGTGTACAATATTGGTAATGCTGTTATGGAATCCATAAATTTCATAGCAGATGATTCTGATGATAAAAAAATTATCAATTGAAAGATTAGATGAACTAGTTTTAGACTATGTTTCAACACAAAATAGTCCACCTGACCAGCCGGATAATGTTGGAACATCCTAAGCTTCTAATATTCCTGTCGAACTTATAGAAGTCGAGTATGTTGGAACATCCATTCCTACTAGAACATCACATGTTCCAACACAGGTGCAACCTGAACCCAACATCCAGAGAATTTATGCAATTCCTTGGGTAAACCGCAGAGAGCTTGCAGGATTACAGTGTTTCATCTTCCTCATTGAACCTATATATTACAAGAAAACTCTACTTGATGAAAGAAAATATTGGGGCATGCAAGAGAAAATGGGGCAATTTGAACACAATAATGTATGATAACTCACTCCTTGACCCGAAGGTGTTAATGTTAGTGGCACAAAATGGATCTTCAAGAACAAGTCTGATGCAGATGGACACATTACAAGGAATAAAGCAAGGTTGGTTTCTTAGGGATATACTAAGGTTGAAGGAGTTGATTTTGATGAGACATTCACACCACTTGCCAGGTTAGAATTATTTGGATTTTACTTGCTATTGCTTGCACTATGAATTTCATGCTATACCAGATGGATGTCAAAGTGCTTTCCTGAATGGTGTGGTCAATGAATAATTGTACGTGGAACAACCTAAAGGACCTGAGGATCCTCACTTTCCACATCATATGTATTAACTCAAAAAGGCTTTGTACAGGTTAAAAAATGCACCAAGGGTATGGTATGGGTGACTCACTACCTTTCTTATTCAGAAAGGTTATCATCGAGAGGGAGTAGATCACACCTTGTTTGTGTTTAACAAATCATCAAATATTTTGCTTGCTCAAATACATGTTGATGATATTGTGTTTGACTCTACTTCACCATCAATGGTACATGATTTTGTAAATTTTATACATGCTGAATTTAAGATGAGAATGGTTAGAGAACTCACCTATTTTTTAGGACATCAGGTGAAACAAGAAAAGAGTGCTCTATTTATATATCAAAGTAAGTATGCCCTGAATTTTTTGAAAACGTTTGGAATGAGTAATTGTTGTGCAGTACAAACACCAATGGAGGCTATTGACAAACTGGCGAAGGATGAGAAAGGGGTTAGAGTTGATCACAAATTGTACAGGAGTATGATTGGGAGTCTGTTGTATCTTACAGTAAGTTGGCCAGATATATATACATATATATTTTAGCGTAGGATTATGCGCAAGATTTCAGGCTAATCCTAAGGAATCTCACTTGACTGCAATTAAAAGGATAATTCAATATGTTAGTGGGATTTCTAAGTATGGAATCTGGTATTCTAAAAATCAAGACTCTTATCCTATTAGGTATAGTGATTCTGATTGGGCTAGTAATGCTGATGATCATAAAAGCACCACTGGTGGATTTTTCTTTATTGGTACAAATTTGGTATCTTGGTACAGTTAGAAACAAACTTCGATCTCCTTGTAAACTACTGAAGCTGAGTATCTTGCTACTGAAAGTTATTGTACACAACTATTATGGATGAAAAAGATGCTAAATGATTATGGAATTAAAGAAGGTCATCTAAAAGTGTTATGTGACAACAAAAGTGCAATTGAAATATCTAAAAATCCGGTACATCATTCTTGAACGAAGCACATTGATATAAGGCGCAATTTTATTCAAGATCTGGTTGAAAAGAAGGAAGTGGTGGTTGCCTATGTTCCAACATCTAGAAATATGCGGATATTTTAACCTAACCTTTTGACACTGCAACCTTTGAGCTTCTCATGCAACACTTAAGTGTATGTCGTGTTTGAAGGTTTTTTTTCTTTCAGTTTGTTTTTTTTGTATCTGTTATTTGGGTATATAATTCAGAAAAACACAAAAAAACATAAAGAAGAAAATCGAGAACAAAAATAGAAGGAGATGAGCTATGTTGGAATTCAATGTGTGACATGAGTTAACAACTTGAGAAAAGGGTAAAAGGTGGTGCAGGTAAAGAGGTGAAAAGTGAAGAAGTTATTTCACTTTCAATTTTTTCCATCTCTCTAACTTCCCCTGGGGTTGTTAATATTGTAGCTTGGAATTAACCCAAGTGGAAGTGGTGTTGTCAAAAGATAGAGATTTTCAGTTATGCACCATGTTCCTACTACTACGCTACCTAGAGGGTAGTTAGCGGTAAACCCTGGGTTTATCTACAGAGATGCTAGGTCTAATGTACCAACCAAAATAGAACCTCGTACAAGTCATCAATCAATATGATTGAAAGGAATAACTACTAAAACAAACATGCAAAAAGGGGGGGTTGTTTTTTCAATCTATAAACTACTAAGCATAAAAGTAAAAACACAAGTACAATATTAAGCTAAGCACTTGGGGAATCATTGAGAAACTTGGTCAATCTAATGATTCTATCCTCGATTCATTCACATAGAAATTAAGGCAAACCTAATGGAGTATCCATAATACGTGGTGTGGTCAATGGTATACACTTCCCCGTTCTTGTCACAGCGGGTGCTCTTGTAACCCTTCATTGACGCTGCCATCGTAATTAGGGGAGTACAACAAGGTTTGACCATTGTTACAGGTTTATTTCTCCCCTGTGTGAGTAAGTTCTCGACTTGCACCACGAATGCACTACTTCCCTCGGGTTCTATTAATTAGGCCCAAGGGTCGTTGGCACCTTATTTATGATGAGGGTTTCTTGTAACTCTAGCTTGCTATTATTAGCTATCTCTACCCAAAACATCTCAGACAACTTTATGAAGTTAGCTAAGACTGGGGCAATGGAAAGTAGGTCATAATGTTCTCGATTCCCCCGTGCACATACCTATGCGTACACGTTCTCCCCTACCCATTCTAACAACCAAGTTTCTCTTCCCAAGGACGCATATATATTTTCACCATACATGAATATATCCCAAAGTATGTGCTTATATGTGGTGTACTATTCATGCATTTAAACTCAAGAACAATCAAAATAATATCATGAATATAAAATTAAGAAGAACTAAAGAATCTCAAAAATCATATAGATTAGACCAAGCTACTACAATTTATCCCCAAGCTATAGAAACTACTCCCTCAATATGGAATTTAAATAAAGAATTAAATTCCACATCTTAGGATCAAAGAAAAATAAATAAAAGAAAAAGATAGAGTTTCTACTAAGGAAACAGTCTCTAAGCTACTCTTGGAAATGAAGTATGAGATATGAAAACCTCTAGTAGACAAAGGTTCTAGTTATAGTAGTAAGAGATTGGGCCTAAAAATAGGCCCAAAATAAAGTAAACCCTAGCTCAGCTGCCGCCCGGCGAGGGGTGTTACAGATGGTGCAGCTTGTGGAGTGTCCTTGGAGCAGGGTGCGAGGCCTGGCGCTGGTTGTGTCCATTCATATGAGTTGGGCACCAGATTTGGTTTGTGATGCGGGTCTTGAAGAGGTGCAGTGAGCAAGACTTTGCGTGAACCGCATCTAACCCTTGGCGCGGGTCGCATCATCTTGTGTGGGGCACCATCAAGGTGCTAAAATTGAAAGCTCTAATGTACGCATGTGGCCGTTAGTGCGGGTCGTGGTCAGGAAGGGTGCTTCCTCAGAAACTTTGGTGTGGGATGTATGATATCCCACACCCCACTAGCTAGTCATGGCACATTGAGCTTGGAATGACGCGGGATGATAACACGAGACATCCTGCATTAATACTTAGCAACATGGAGGGGGTCTTCACTTCGTGCTGGTGGCCTATGGCCTCTGGCCCAAGTCAAACCATAGCCTTGTACTGGTCTTCCTAGCGTACGATAGCTCCTTTGGTGCGGGCCGTTTGTTCCAAACCATGAACGGCCCGTGCCAACTTGCTTATTCCTCGAATGGCTTAACTAGTTTCTTTCGCTACTAGTGAACCGTTAGTCCAATTTCAGAGTTTTAGTAGTCAATTTTATAGTACTCGAGAAGGAAAATCCAATGGAACTTTATTTTAAGGCTAATTATTCTTTGATCTTTCTCAAACATAACCACAAATCATTGGACCACGATTCCCCATTTCTTTATTGGTCGCTTTGAACATCGTTGCCGCCTATCTTTGTCTCCAATCTCCTTCTACCATGCATTGATGATCATGTCCTTTGTCTACTACCATTCTAGTGTGAATGGTCTTCATCTCTTCTACTTTCCTTGTGAAAGGCCTTCACATAGAATTAAAAAAAAAAGTACCCACAGGATACCTACTAAAGAAGATCACAAGGAAGATCAAGGAGCCCGTGGATACAAGATGTTCATTAGTACCAATAAAGTCTACAAAATGTGGGATTTAGACAAGAAAGCCAAACATGGCCTTCTAAACCCCTTGTCACGTTAACTCAATTAATACTAGCAATCCACCAAATAAAACTAACTAACAAGTATGCCAAATGCATCGATTAACAAACTAATAATAGCAGATCAGACTCCCCAAAGAATTAAGCAAAATGTAGCGTGCAGGCATAATATAACCAAGGCATTTAAATTACTCCAAGATTACCCTATTTCCCCCAAGAAAGTAAGAACCTCACAAATCTCACGCTCCGCGAAAAAAACATAAGTAATCAAACCACCGAAAAGTAAAGTATGGAAAAAGGTAAGTTAAAAGATAAGTATCAAGCTAGCTTACTTTCCTTGAAATGATCCCAAAAGCAATCAAAGAGTCGTCCTAAAAAAAATCCACAGTGGAAGCATGCATTCAACCTAGTTTTTTATTTTCTCTCAATTTCTCTCTTTTTCTAAGGAGCCCTCTCAGGTTTTCATCCTAGCTTTAACACAAAAAAGGGCACTCATTTCCACCTTTTTCCACACGATCTCTAATTTTTGCCTAGGCTCGTAAGCCTAGTCGGGCCTGGCCTCTCATTTTTACCTAGGTCTTTTGATCTATACAAGCTTTTCCTCATGTTACCCAAGTCTTCTTTTGCGTTTTTGACTTGTCCAGGTTTTTGTATTTTTATTTTTTCAATTTTTCAAGTTTTTCAATTTTTTTGGTGTAGCACAAAACTGCGCCAAAAGTGGGTTTCATACTACAAACCATGGTCAAACACAAAAAGACACCACCAAAATCTTCCCAAAACACTACAAAAGGTTCCCTCACACCAAAAACAACAAAGAGTTCAATGAGGGAAAGAAACAAAAAAATGAAAAAGATAGTCATCCAAAAATCCAACACAGTAGAACATAAGTTAAAAAGAGGTACTAGTAAGGGGATACCATAATAGAAAATATTCCAACCCCTCCACACACTTAGTTCTTGGAGCCATATGAAAAATCACTCCCTTCTGCGACGTCTGGCTCCTTGCCCCTACCTTTGCGGAGGATCCATGTAGCGCTCCCCTATGCCGGCACTCCTCAACATGCCACTGATGTCCATGATCCCATCTCAGAGTGCCCACATACCTTCTATTAGATAATTTAGCTGATCATCCACTCTGTCAAATCTGTCAACTGTGTCCCAGTGATAGTCATCTAGCTGAGCTCTGGCGGTGGCCAAATCCTGTCTAACCCAAAGATCAAATGCTCCATGGATAGGGCCCACTGTGGCTGGTACTCTAGTGGTGGATGGGCTCATTTGGGATAATAAGAAGTGATAAAAACGTAGCGACATGTTCTCACGGAAAGGGTTGTAGTTAGGATGCTGCTATGAGCGAGCTCCCTGATGAGAATACCCTGAAACACTATGTCTGTGAGGCTTGAAAGATGGCGGGGACCTCTGGCTGCCATGGCTACTATGCTCTGAGAAATCGTGATAATTAGAAGAGATGCTATGTCTAAGGGCAATCATAGCGTGATGCCCTGTAGAATGGAATGACCCCTCATGCACATCAATCAGACCAAAAAATTGAGGTGGCACTCCTGATACTAGCTGGAAAGGTGGAGGTGGCACTATTGCGTGCTCCATAGGTGGTAGCATAGAATGAAGTGGAAGTGGCTGCTCAATAGTAATCCCTAGGGGAATCTGCTGCTCGAGCTGCTCCAAAACATGCTCCTGTTGCTCATACTCCTCCTCAAGATTCTCATCTCTCGGGTCATGCTCTCCCAAAACTACCCCCAAACCTGCTTCGAGCTCAATGATAAGATCTGATAGCCTGAAAGGCTTACCCAACCTTGTTCTCTCACTCTAGAAAGACTCATTAATTTCTCCCCCCTGTATAGCTAGAAAACATAACCACGCTCTCTCTTTATCATCTTAGCCCCTGGCATGACTGATAAGGTGATTATAAAGACTGCACATGGGGTCTCTCTCATGCCCTCACTCTCCGGGAGGTCAAAGTTTCATACCAAAGATGTAACCATTCCTCCCATTGAGATCTAGCCAGTACGGGCAGCTGAGAAAGTAAGATCCATACTCCCAGCGAAAAACATCTCCACCATTTTGGGACAAGCCTTCCCTGTGCACACAGACTATAGAAGAATCGTAAAATCCTTATCAGAGGAGGCAGTGGCCTCCCTATGGTAGCTAACTATCACGATCAATAATCTAGCCACACATCTGAGTGTCGGGTGCAATATGTGGTTGATCTTGCTATTCTTACTCCTAATCCTCCTGGTGATAGCACTCCAAAAGGTGGATAGATTACATGTGTTTGGCTCCCTGAACCCTAATACCTTCCTTTGCTCCTTCCTTTTGAAGGTTATCCCCAACTCCTTATAGGTCAAGGTGTGAGGTTCATCTCCCAAATGAAAGCTAATAAATTTCCTTCCATGTTCATCTCAAAACATCTCGATAGTTTCCAAGAGCTCTATTGTATACCTAGTCTAGGTGGGGCAGATAGGGTAGTAAACTCCTTCATACCTTTCCTTCCTAACCACCTTCAGATAGGTTTGTAGAGTTTGAGATCCTTAAGGGTCCCCTCATCTAAAAACTTTATCTCCAAAATGAGGCCATTTAGAGCCACCCCCACCTTTCCTTGTGGGCTCTAGTCAGAGTAGTCAAACTAATATAGGGTTGCCTACTAGACTCACCCCTCTCTCTCAGCACACGAGGCATACTCCTCACAGAATATGGTAACCAACCACAGGTAAGATATTGCTGAAAGAAACTTCTTCCCACTACTCCCAACACCAAATAATGTATCCCAAATAAATTTATCAACCACTAGTCATCAAACTTCATAGACATGCAAGCACAATATCGTAGTAAACACTCCAATCTGATTCTCCCAAAATAAATTTATGTTCGGCCAAAATTACGTTTAGTGGCGAGTGTGGTGGAGTCTCCGCTCAAGTCTTATGCACCACCTCTCCTAGGTTGAGTCCAAGAAACCCCAATGCTCCCAAAAAGGATCTAAAGTTTAGCCATCAAGAGAAAATTCCAATTTTTTCCGAATCTTATAATAATAAAATTCTCTATTTTATGGGTTTTATGTGGGTATAAGCTTAAAGGGTTGGATAGATCTTGGAAAGAGGAAGATTATGGTACATGGTATGGGAATATTGGGTAAAGAATGAGAGAGTTATGGTCGATTTAGTGAGAGAGGGTCGTCTAAAGGGTTCTAGGCAAAAGAGAAAGGTAGGAGCTTTATTATGAGGAGGAGAGGGGAGTGAAAGGCTGGTATTGAAGAGAGTATGGTTCTAGAGGTTTAAAAAATAGTTAGGCCAGGCTAGGATTAGATGAGGTGGGCGGCAGCATGGATCCCAGGGCGAGTCTCGTGCAAACATTTGGCATCCGTGTCAGGCACGTATCGGTTTGCACCTCCCACACGCTTATTCCATGCCAGTTTCGTGCTCTGTGGTGACATGGAGGCCACATCAGCTTTATTCTGGCTGACTTTGGTGCGAAGCAAAGGGTCGCGCCAAACATTTGGGCACAAAGCATAGCCTCGCGCCAAGCACTTTGGTGCGGACCATAATCCCTCCTTTCTCCGATGACTTTTCTTTTAAATATGCATCCAAAGACATCAAAAACACAAGTAGTAATGTTCCAAATAAATGATAGATGACTAAAATTTCCTAAAAATTTCCACCAAAAGTCGAACTCATCCCAAAAATCTTTAAAACATTTAAAGAAATATACTCCTTGAAAACAACGTATCTCTATTTTTGGCTTCAAGACTTATTTCTCCCTTAATCATTTGAAACTAAAAAGAGTGGCTTGGTGGGTCATCGGAATATAACCACATCACGATCCTAAGTTTCCCTTTTACCTTTGGACCGATGAACCAAGTAAACCATTATCCTCAAGTGTGGATATATTCTTGTTGAGTTTGGGGGTTAGAAGAGGCTTAGGAGTTTTTAATTGCTTAGCCTGCTTCTTTCCCTGTTGCACTTTAGACATGAGATACTGTGGTGAAGTATCCTTGTTCAAATTAGAAGAAGCATGCTCAACAAGAATAGTATCACAAGATAGATCATTCACACGGGATAACAAATACAAAGTCTCAATGTCGGGGAATATCTCTTTTTGGAAATTTTCAAAATTTCCTTTTTCAAACAACATGCAAATAGATAAAAGCAACACTAGTGATGTGTCCATTTTATGTGTATGTTTTGGGACTTTTTTGGGATCATTTTTGTGCTCTTTTGTAATCAAGAGCTTGTGTTTTACCTTGAAATTTACTTAGGAGAGGTAAGAGCGACTTTACGCTCTTTTACCTTTTCTAAGTGAATTTTGTGTGACGAGGAAATACCACTGACACTTGAAAATAGGAGGCCATTGAAGATCATCTTTTGAAGACTTTGAAGATTTGAAGACTTGAAGAGTTGGAGGATTTTGTAATGGATTGAGGGTTGGAAGACAAGAAGAACTCTATCGCAACTCGCGACCAACAGGTGGCAAGAAATCCATCTTCTTTTTCTTGTACTATAAATAGCACTTTATCTTTACTCTTTCCTCACTTCTTCTCTTTGCGATTTTAGACCAAAAACCCTAGGTCTTCTCTTTTTTTCATCTTGTTTCATCTTTGATTTATGTTTGAATTTTTTTTGATAATTAGTATGGGTTTTAGTAGCTAAACTATTTCTTGGGAGAAATTGATTGAAGCTTATAAACTTATGTGGTGAGATTCTCTATTTGCTCATTTATGAACATTTATTGGAGAACATTTATTATGCCATTAATGTTGTATTTTGCCTCACTTATGCCATGGGTTTTTTTTATTATATGAAATGTATGTATGATTGAAGTGTTAGGGAGTTAGGAAAGTTGCAAATTTATTTGTTCATTTGATCTGAAATCCAAGAGCATGGATTTATAACTTCTTGTGTATAATGTGTGGTGATTCTTGCTGGATAAGTATGTTAATGTGGATTGTTCTCATATTCATCCTATAGATGCAAAGAAAGGTTGAAACTTGAATGTGGTTTTTTCTATGGTTAGCCTAGTAAATGCTTTGTTTGGTTAAATGACCATGTCTTTGTTAGAAGGCTTATTGTTATCAACCCTATGGTCCTTCGTGTGAAATCCCATTGATGAAATATCTCTATGGTGTTGTTTGCCTAGAGTGATTATCAACGAGGATTGCAAATGGTCGTTGTTTGTCTTTGCAAATTACTATTAAGAAGGAATGAATGTTGATTTTCGAATCAAAATTGATAATATTCCTCATAGAAAATAAATGTAATTGAATGAGTGAATGAATCTAGGATCCATAAGAGGTTTGGAAGTGAGGATCAATTGCCCCCAAGGCTCCATTAATTGTTGATTTAATCATCTTTTTTGTTGTTGTTGCATGATTAACATTGTTCACTTGCTTTGTTGGTTGTGTTTCAATTCATAATTTAGGACCAAAACCAACCAACCTCCCCCCCCCCCCATTTACATTCTTATATATATTTGTGCTTATATCTAGTATGTTTCTTGCTATATATGTGTAAACACTTGGAAAAATCCCTCTTCTTCGTGAAGTACCCTGACTTGCTATTATCTACTTAGTTGTAGATAGGAATCATTAGGGCTTACAAATTTAACTTTGAGAGGTACGTCGACGACCTCCCAAATTTTGGTGCCCTTACCGGGCAAGAGGCTTGTATTTTTATGTGTTTGAGCATATTATGTGTCATTATGTGCTAGTTGTAAATATTTGTTGATTTACGTTTTTTTCTTAGTTTACTTGCCATTTTTGCTTGGCTTGGAGATGTATTGTTCGAGTTCTTGGTGTATGGTTCGTACGTGATCCTCTACACAAAAACCCCTACACTACAACCCTGAGTTAGAGTTGACTTTGACACGGGCTAGAAGGCTTTCTTTGGAAAGTGTGAATAACACTCATCCTAGTGTATATTTTTTGGATACTTCTGCTTCTATGGAGCATCAACACGAGAATGACGATGAGCATCTGGGAGGAGGGCCTCAACATCCTCATGTCCAAGGAAGAGCTTCTCCCATCCAAGGAAGGGAGATTCCTTTAGGGAAAGCCTTATCTGGGGACATTATGGCCCCCAAGCTTGACCAACAACCAATGTGCATTGAGTATCCTTTGGTTGGACCGAATGGGCACTTTGAGCTCAAGACCAAGTATATTAACATGCTACTTATCTTCCTTGGTAGGCAAGGGGAAAAAGCCAACAAGTATCTCACCGAGTTCCATTTTTTGTGTGGTGGTATGGTTCTGTACGGAGTAGATGAAGACTTCTACAAGTTGAAGGCATTGCCATTCACATTAAGGGATGGTACAAGGGATTGGCTCTACTCCCTACCACCCAAGAGCATCAAAAGTTGGCTTGACATGAAGAAAAAATTTCTAGCCAAGTCCTTCCAGGCTTCAAAGTCCACCACATTGAAGAAGGATATAAGAAACATCCTCCAATGGCATGAAGAGTCTTTTTTGAACTATTGGGAGAGGTTCAAGAAACTTCTCGCGAGTTTTCGGTACCACTGCTATTCGAAGGGAGACTTGTTCTACTATTTCTACAATGGTCTTCTTGATGAGGACCAATGACTAGTGAGGAGTTCTTGTGGTGGTACCCTTGGGAACAAGACTTCAACAGAGTCTATGGCTTTATATGAGGAGTTGGCCGAGGAGTCAAGAAACTTTAGTTCAAGGGCCGATTTAAGAAGAAGAAATCTAATGCCCACACGTGACCCTTCCAATAGTGAAAAGCTTGAGGACCAAGTCTCGACCCTTACTTCTATGGTGAAATCCTTGATGACTAAGCCCGAAAATGTGCCACATGTTAAATCTTGTAAAATATGTTTACCAGCGCATTCTACGGACTCTTGCCCTACTTGTCAAGATTTTTATGTTAAGGAGGTGAGTACAATTGGGTAACAGGGTGGGCAAGGCTATCAAGGAAACCAAGACTATTAAGGTTATCAAGGCTATCAAGGGAATTAAGGGTACCAAAATCGGCCGTACAATTTGGGTAATCGTGATAACCTGAATCTAAGGTATGGAAACCCTCAAGGAGGTAAAAATACTAAACTGTATTGCCCTTCTCAACAACAATATTGTCCATCTCAACAACAATACCAAAGGCTTCAAGACAAGTCCTGAGACCAAGGGGAGAGCTCGGGCTTGACAAAAGATGAGGTGATGCAAGCCATTTATAGGTTTAGTATGTGTACGGAAAAGGGAGAAAAATTCCAAGATGAAGTCAAGGTGAGTACAAAAAACATGGAAACTCAAGTGAGCCAAATAGCACAAGCCGTGAATCGGATGGAGGAACGAGAAAAGGACAAACTCCCTTCCCAATCGAGGTTGAATCCCCACCAAATTTCTAGTGCATGTTATCACTTTGAGAAGTGGTAAAGAGGTTATCCCCCCTGGGTGATGAATTTATTTAAGCTGAACCTAGAAGGCTTGAAGTGTTTGAGAAAGAAGTAGGAGAAGAGGCCGAGAAATAGGCGATAGAGTAAGCAAGGAAGGGGAAGGGGAAGCAGAAGGAAGAGGAGACCATCATTGGGAAATAAACCTCCATTCCCAAAACTTTATCCACTCCTCAAAAGAAGGCAACGGTGGTGGAAATTCCTCCATATGTGTCGGAACCACCGTTCCCAGAAGCTTTGAAGGATAAACAGAGGAAAGAGCCCAACAAGGACATCTACAAAGTCTTTCGTAGATGTGAGGTAAATATCCCTCTCTTGAATGCTATTGAACAAATTCCTAGCTATGATAAATTTTTAAAGGAATTATGTGTTTTAAATAGGAAACAAAGAGCAACAAATAAGCTTTAAAATGGTAAAAATGAACATGTCTCTGCTTTGTGCCAAAGGGAGTTACCCCCTAAATGTAGCGATCCCGGCATGTTCACAATCCCGCATGATAGGGAATACACATTTTGAAAAAGCAATGCTTGGCCTAGGTGCATCAATAAATTTTATTCCTTACTCTTTGTATGAAAGCCTCAATCTTGGTACTTTGCACGAAACTGGGGTGGTAATCTAACTAGCCATCGTTCTAGTGCATACCCTAAGGGTATCATCGAGGATGTGTTGGTTAGGGTGGATTCCTTAATATTCCCCGCGGATTTTTATGTCCTTGACATGGAGCATGATAAACATGCCGCCCAAATCTTATTGGGAAGGCCAATGTGTTGGAGGACGATCAATTTTGGATGGAAAAGTCCATCAACTTATATGCATCAAATTTTGTTGGAGGACAAGGCAATACCTATGTGACCACCCGAACACCTATTGAACCCACTTATGATGAAGGTGGTAAAGGTGGAAATTTTCAAGTTGCTCCTAGCGGGCATGATCTATCCAATCTCGGATAGTAAGTGGGTGAGTCCAACTCAAGTGGTACCCAAGAAGAGTGGAGTGACGATGGTCAAGAATAAGAAAGATGAAATGGTGCCCACCCAAGTCCAAAATGGTTGGCGTGTTTGCATTGACAACCGGAGGCTAAATGCAGAGACTTGGAAAGATCACTTTCCATTGCCATTCATTGATCAAATGCTCGAGAGGCTAGAAATTCACCCATTCTATTTCTTTTAGGATGGATACTCGGGATACTTTCTAGTGACCATTGCCTCGGAAGATCAAGAAAAGACAACCTTCATGTGCCCCTTTGGTATGTTTGCTTACCGGCATATGCCTTTTGGGCTTTGTAACGCCCCCACTACTTTCCAAAGGTGTATGGTAAGAATTTTCTCATAATTTTTTGAAATGTTTTTTGAGGTATTCATGGATGATTTCACCATTCGTGGTAAGTCTTTTGACAACTGTTTTGCAAATTTAGCACAAGTTCTTAAAAGTTGCATTGATACTAATCTTGTGTTAAATTCTGAGAAGTTTCATTTTATTGTAGAGAAAGGCATTGTCTAAGGCCATGTTGTCTCATCTAGAGGTATTAAGGTTGACAATGAAAACATAGACACGATTCAAACTTTGCATTATCCGACTAATGTGCGCGAAGTGCGCTCTTTTCTTGGCCATGCAAGATTTCATTGCCGGCTCATCAATGACATTTCAAAGATAACATCTCCTTTGTGCAAGTTGTTGTAAAAGGAGGTGGAATTTGTGATGGATGGGGGTTGTAGAGGGACCTTCGATACATTGAAAGAAAAGTTAGTCTCGGTCCCTATCATACAACCCTTAGATTGGTCTTTGCCTTTTGAGATCAAGTGCGGTGCTAGTGATTATACTGTTGAAGCGGTGCTTGGTTAAAGGCTGAGGACAGTGCCTCACTCTATCTAATACGCATCCATGTCTCTCAATGAGACCCAAAGAAACTACTCCACCACAGAAAAAGAGTTGCTAGCGGTGGTATTTTCTTTGGAAAAATTTCAATCTTACTTGCTTAGTACAAAGGTTATTGTGTACACTGACCATGCGGTACTTCGTCACTTGATGAAAAAGAATGAGGCCAAGCCAAGATTGATTAGAAGGATCTTTCTTTTGAGCGAATTTGAGTTGGAGGTGCAAGACAAGAAAGGCACGAGAACCTTATGGCCAATCATCTGAGCCGGTTGCCTCCATCCCAAGATAGTGAGGTAAATTTATCAATGAAGGAACAACTATGAGAGGAGTTCCCCAATGAACAACTATTCGCAATTAGGGACCTTTAATCGTGGTACGCAGACATTGTTAACTTTCTTTTCTACGGTAAATTTCCCTCTCATTTTTCTGAGGCTCAGAAAGATAAGCTACGAAGTAATGCTATATATTATGTGTGGGATGATCCCTTTTTGTGGAAACATTGTATAGATCAAGTTTTTAGGAGATGCATCCCTAATAATGAAGTGCATTCAATTATCACTTTTTGTCATTCTTATGCATGCGGTGGTCATTTTGGACCTAAAAGGACTGCTAGAAAAATCTTAGAAAATAGTTTTTATTGACCTACTTTGAATAATCATGCATACATATTTTGTAAGACTTGTGATAAGTGTCAGAGAATAGGAAATATCTCGTCTAGAAATGAGATGCCCCAAAAAGCCATGCTACATTGTGAAATATTTGATGTTTGTGGTATTTACTTTATGAGACCTTTTCCTAATACTTGTGGCTTTACATATATTCTTCTTGCCATTGATTATGTGTCAAAGTGGGTTGAAGCAAAACCCACTAGGACTGACGATTGTAAAGTGGTTGCAAAATTCCTGAAAGATAACATCTTCTCTAGGTTTGGAATCCCCCGAGCCTTGATTAGTAACCGTGGCACCCACTTTTACAACTGAACAATAGATGCACTTCTGAAGAAATAAGGCATTACTCATGAGACATCAACCGCCCATCACCCTCACCAATAGGGAAATCAAGTCCGTCCTTGAGAAAATGGTTAACCCTAATCGAAAGGATTGGAGTTCTCACCTGAATGATGCCTTGTAGGCGTATGGGATGGCTTACAAGACACAGATTGGT
This sequence comes from Rubia yunnanensis, assembly GCA_037428765.1. Taxonomy (NCBI): domain Eukaryota; kingdom Viridiplantae; phylum Streptophyta; class Magnoliopsida; order Gentianales; family Rubiaceae; genus Rubia; species Rubia yunnanensis. The sequence continues at coordinate 30,709,318 of CM075062.1, read as the reverse complement.
ATGTCACCATACAGGTTAATGTTTGGTAAGCCATGTCACTTACCAGTGGAAATTTAACACAAGGCTTATTGGGCGGTCAAAGAATTCAACCTTGATATAGATGAGGCCGGTTTGCATAGGAAGCTACAATTGCAAGAACTAGATGAGATTCAAAGGGAGTCCTATGAGAACGTCGAAATCTATAAGGAGAAGACAAAGGTGTGGCATGCCAAGATGATCATTAGGAAGGAATTTGACGTGGGTCAAAAGGTCTTCATATTTCAATCCCGCCTTCACCTATTTCCAGGTAAGTTGAGGTCTCGATGGATTGTTCATTTTCAGATGCTGAAGGTATTCTCGGATGGTGAAGTTGAAATCCTAGATCGAGCTAAGTCCAATACATTTAAGGTAAATGGATAACGTTTGAAACCTTACCACGAGAATTTTGTACCGAAAAGGGGAGATGATGTTGATCTTCTTGATCTGGTTTGTGAGTAAGATTCAAGGAAAGATTAAGTCATGCCGACGATGTTAAATAAACTTAATTTTGATCATCCAGATCGTCATTTATGACTTTCAATTGATGTTGTTTGATTTTGAGTTTTTGTCATTTCTGTTTTTCCATGATTTTGTAGCAAATTGAGGCACAAGAAACTGGATTGATCAATAAAAAGGGCATGGAGAAAAAAGTAAAAGCTTGAACATTTGGTAACATTGAAAAATTTTCTAAGTACCAAGCATGTGTAGCCATAGCGACTCACAATGAGACCAGGGATTTCTCACAATATGTGAGCTCTCAAGCTCAAGATGTCACGAATTGTGATGCATTGCGAGCCGTGATGATTTGGTCGTACCATGCAATCGAGTCGGGAAGAATTTTAAAAATTATGACTTCTCAAGATTAAGATATCGCGAGCCACCACAGAGCCATTGATGTGTCCATTTTAGGCGCATTATTTAGTAGTATTTAGGATCACTTTTGTGCTCTTTTATTATCGAGAGCTTGTGTTTTACCTTGAAATTCACTTAGGAGAGGTAAAAGCAACTTTGTACTCTTTTACCTCTTTTAAGTGGATTTGTGTGACAAGGGAAGAACACGGAAGCAACGAAGACCGGAAGACATTGAAGATTATACTTTCGAAGACTTTTGGATACTCACTTCAAAGACATGAAGACCGGAGGCCGTTGAAGACCATTTTGGAGCTGTTGAAGACTTGAAGATTGAGAGGGATGGCTATGAAGAAGACAAAGGAACAATGCAGAAATCTGGCTCCCGTCGCGACACCGTCGCGACACCATCGCGAGCCGGGGCATCGTCGCGACTCGCGACCAACGGGCGGCCAGAAATCATTCTTATTTTCTTTGCACTATAAATACCATCTCTTTCCCTCTTCTTCTCCAGCCTTTTCTAGCCCGTTTTCTCTGCGTTTTTAGGGCTTCAATTCTAGGTTTTTCTCTTCTTTCTTTTCTTAGCTTTCTCTTAGTTTAATTATGTCTTTTGTTATTCTAGAGTAGTTTTTGTTCTTGGGAGCAAAGGATTGAAGCTTCCATTATCTATGTAGCAAGAACTCATTTCTATCTATCTATTTGATGTTTTTGCTATTGTGCTCTTATTGTGCTTTTTATGTTAATTGTTGATTGCATTGATGTTGTTGAGAGCTTGATGATATGAATGCTTGTATGAATTGCTAGCTAGGGTTTGGGGGATTTGGGTTAATTTCCCCCCTGTTCTTGTTAGGAATGTATGAGTGTGAATTAGAGCTTTTGATTGTGTTAGTGTGTTGACAATGTGCTAGGCGAATGTGATTGATGTCGAACTCTTCGTCATGTTCGTTTGTGTAGCAAATGAGAGAGTCATATGCTCGCGGATGAATGTGCGTTGCACGTTCATCCAATCTCGTGTAATTGCATGAATTGGTTCAATTCCTAGTCACGGTGTAGTGGTCATAGGCATTGCCAAGCTTGTTGGTCCTTCGTGCTAAATGCCACCAATGACACCCTGAGTCGTGGTCGCGACTCGGGAGTCATTGGTGAGGTTTGACGAGAGATGTCGAATTCACTCTCGCAAACTACGAACTAAGAAGGATAGGAGTTTAGTCTCCACGACAAGTAGTTGAAGTATTGAATAGATGATTTAAATTCATTCTTGAAGCATTTGTTGTTCGGCGTTTATGTATTCTTGACGGTGTGTTTCACTGCATGTGTGCCATGAGTGGTTTGAGCATAGGGAGTGCTTGTGGGGTTGAATTGCTTAGGTGTAGGAACGTGACGAATTCCGTAGCGCCTTTGCATGAAGATCTATGAGCATGAACTTAGAACTCCTTGTGATGTGTGTGTTGTGGTACTTGCTAGATGGGGTGTGTGAGCGTTGGGTCATGAATGCTATATGATGGAATGCATGAATGATTCGATGAACTACATTTGATGTGGAAGTGGATATCCGTTGCCCCCAAGGCATTTTATCTTTGTAGTTTAAAACCCCTTTTTCTTAGTTTCGTTTGATGATTAGCATAGTCACTTGACGTTGCTAGTTATCTTTGTTAACTTAGGAAACCAACCAACCAACCCCCCCCCTTTTACTTGTTTTTAAGTGTGTGTAAATATAGTTACTCCTAGCCTAGTATATCAACCATTTGTGTGCTTAGACGCTTAGGAAGATCCCTCTTCTCTTTGGACGACCCCGATTTGCCACTATCTACCTAGTTGTAGAAAGTAAGCATTGAGGGCTTATAAATTATCTTTTGGCGCACGGGAGCGACGACCGCCCGCGCCTGTCAAAATGGCGCCGTTGCCGGGGAAGAGGCGTTTATTCTTAAGTATTTAGGTGTATTTGGTTGTGTATTAGCTAGTTGTTTTTATTTTCCACTACTTGGTGGTTGTTTTTGTTCGGAGTAGGTATTGCTCGAGTTCTTGGTAATTTATTTTATCGAGAATCCTTGCACTATGATTCCGAACTTTTGAAAAATAAAAAAATAAAAAATAAAAAATTTTAATGGAGCGTCTCACCTTGAGGGAACTCATGATGAGAAGAGAGGCTCAACAAGCAAGGTTTTGTAGGATGTGTCATTTTGACCATCCTACCGAATCTTGCCATTTGTTGTGGGAACAGCACGATGACCGAGAAAGAACCCTTGGTTTCCAAAACCATGGGTACTATGAAGAGTGCTATCCAGAGGTAGGAGATATTGGTTTTCAAGGGCAAGAAGCTCAGGAATGCTATCCATACCACAACTCTTACAATCTGGAATGGAATGGTAGTCCGGTTTTGTGGTATGAGAATGAGCTGGAAAACCAATATTACGAGCAACCTAGTTGGCCATCACCACCCTATACCATACCCCAAAACCAAGCCCAACAAGGAAGTTCAAGTTTGACACGTGAGGATGTCTTAAATACCATAGCAAACTTGAACTCCTTTACTAGTGAGGAGCCGGATACCCAGCTCTCCTCTAGTGTTGAGGCCATTGAGGGGCATGTGAGGAACATATTAGAGGTATTGGCCCGCATGGAAGCTCGTGATTCCGAAAACACACCATCCCAACTTGAACTCGATGATGCGGTGAGTGAAGTCACCAATAAAAATGATTTTGAGTTTGAAAGGGATGAGGAGTTGGTTGTAGAGGATAGAAAAATGGAGGAAGAGGTGATAGTGCTATATCATCCATTAGCATTGTCACCCCTTCTCCCACCTAGTGAACCAACTCTAATATTTTCGGAAGTTTTGAGGGAAACGAGAGAGGAGCCAAAAGACTATCCTAAGCTCCCTAACCACTTAATTCCCTTTGAACCATCTCCACCTCCACAAGACTTTCCTCTTGGAAGTTTTGTGCCCCCACCTCTCTTATTTTGGATGCTCATGGTGAAGAACTTCAAGCCTTCACCATACGGATAACATTAGGGTCGTGCCGACGACCTTAAAAATACGGAGCTTCGTCGTGCCGACGACGTTAACCAAATTCGGCATTTCTTTTAGTTTTTGTTTCTTAGTTTGTGTTTCTTAGTTTGTTTTTGTTATTGTTTTGTTTTGTTCTTTTTGTGGCTTGTTTTTCTGTGATTTTGTAGCAACATGAAGTGCTTTGCAATGAAGGAGATGAAGGAACGAGATCAATGACCGAAGGAAGAAAGCTTGGACAGTTGGTAAGAAAACGAAAAAATTTTAAGCCTGGGATACCCTGCCGTCGCGAGTCGCGATGGGCTTCGTCGCGAGTCGCGACGAACAGGGGAGCAAAATCCACTCCCAGCGCCAACTTTCCGCGAGTCGGGATGACTTCGCGAGGCTCGTCGCGAGTCGCGACACCCTTCGTCGCGAGTCGCGACGAGCTCAGAAAATATTGAGCTCCCGGAGTCCACTTTCCGCGAGTCGCGATGACTTCGCGAGGCTCGTCGCGAGTCGCGACCAACTTCGTCGTGAGTCGCGACGAGCTCAGAAAATTTTGAGCTTCCGGACTCCACTTTCCGCGAGTCGCGATGACTTCGCGAGGCTCGTCGCGAGTCGCGACACCCTTCGTCGCGAGTCACGACGAGCTCAGAACTTTTTGAGCTCCCGGACTGTACTTTCCGCGCGTCGCGATGACGTCGCGAGGCTCGTCGCGAGTCACGACGTGCTCAGTAACTTTTGAAAATTTTTTGAGCCTAGATTTCAAGTTTCCAAGCTTCCAAGTTTCCAAATGATTTTAAACATTGCATAATCCTTCCTTCTTCTCCACCCAACACTCCCAAGAACATCACATACCTCTCATTTCTTCCACCATCCTACATATATTGGCATATGAACATTCTTGCATCTTTATAGTACATTTGTTGATTGTAGTATACCGACTACGTCATTGTGACCGTAAGTTCTTATCCTATAATGATGCTTGTATACATGTCAATATATGTTGGATATTTTTCATGCATAATCTTATAGTGGTGATTGAGGGTTGATTAGTTGTTCTTTGACAATACTATGGTTATTAACTCTTGATGCTAAACCTAGTATTACATATCCTTATGTACTTGTGAGTTTAATGTGTTCTTCGTGGTGTAGTCTTGATCAAACGGCGCCATGGAGACAATGCTTTTCTCGAGGGGTGAGTTCTTCTACGGCATTTTTGCTCACCCTTCCGGTTCCGAAACCTATCTCGGGACCATCCAAGTACTTGGATATCGCCATGTCACCGGCGAATTTGCAGAGACACGGGTGTCACTCTAACTCCCTTACCTTGATTTTTATTCTTCTTGCCTTACGTGTTTACATTGAGGGCAATGTAATGTTTTAAGTGTGGGGAGGGGTTAGAGGATTCAATGCATGCTAGATTGTTTTGGAATGCTTTTTGCTACTTTTCATTGGAAAAACATGAAAAAAAAAATAGAAAAACAAAAAAAAAATATTTGAAAAAAAAAAGAAAAAAAAAGAAAAAGAAAACCCGCTAAGTTGAAAACCCGAAAGGGCAACTTAGGCAACATTGGGAGCCCGGATAGGTCGAAAACCCTTAAAGGGCGGCCTAGGCAAAAATGAGAGGCTAAAATGTGCGGAAAAAGGTGAGATGTGAGCTAAAGAAACATGATGTGTGGCTAGGATGAAAACTCGAAAGAGCTCCTAGGCAAAATGAGAGAAATTGAGAGAAATTGAAAAATGCTATGATTTCACTCACTTGCCGGCGTTGGAGTCATAAGGTTGCGGTTGTCACACAGATGGATCGGGTAGCTCATTATCTATAGACCTCTTGGGATTGGGTAGCTTAGTGGGTTAGGAAACGAAGTGTGGTTATGAAACGAAGTGTGGTTATGAAATTCCTTATCTCTTTCTACTTCGTTTTTGGTTGATATATTGGCATTAAGTGAAGCATGTGTTTAAAACTTCCTCTATCGTTTTAGCTTCATTTTGTGTCATTGGATTCTGGGAATATCAATTCTGGGCTGTGAAATATTTTTATGGGTAGTGAATTGATAAGTGGTAGGTTTGGTTAGATTTAGGATTGGGGATGTGTGTGTGAAAAAAATTCTCATGTGAGCTTTTATTTTGGGATTTTGATATTGAGAGTTTTTGTGAGGCTTTGATTGGGGGATTAGTTTAGGTTTTGGGATATATCATTTACTCCGTGTGCTTAGATCCTTTCTTACTCGAGGGCGAGTAAGGTTTAAGTGTGGGGAGGTTTGATATGTCCATTTTGTGTGGTTATTTTAGGGGTTTTAGGATGTGGATATGCCATTTCCTCCGTATGCTTAAATCTTTTCTTACTCGAGGGCGAGTAAGGTTTAAGTGTGGGGAGGTTTGATGTGTCCATTTTAGGCGCATTATTTAGTAGTATTTAGGATCACTTTTGTGCTCTTTTATTATCGAGAGCTTGTGTTTTACCTTGAAATTCACTTAGGAGAGGTAAAAGCAACTTTGTACTCTTTTACCTCTTTTAAGTGGATTTTGTGTGACAAGGGAAGAACACGGAAGCAACGAAGACTGGAAGACATTGAAGATTATACTTTCGAAGACTTTTGGATACTCACTTCGAAGACATGAAGACCGGAGGCCGTTGAAGACCATTTTGGAGCTGTTGAAGACTTGAAGATTGAGAGGGATGGCTATGAAGAAGACAAAGGAACAATGCAGAAATTTGGCTCCCGTCGCGACACCGTCGCGACACCATCGCGAGCCGGGGCATCGTCGCGAGTCGCGACGAACTCCGTCGCGAGACGCGACCAACGGGCGGCCAGAAATCATTCTTATTTTCTTTGCACTATAAATACCATCTCTTTCCCTCTTCTTCTCCAGCCTTTTCCAGCCCGTTTTCTCTGCGTTTTTAGGGCTTCAATTCTAGGTTTTTCTCTTCTTTCTTTTCTTAGCTTTCTCTTAGTTTAATTATGTCTTTTGTTGTTCTAGAGTAGTTTTTGTTCTTGGGAGCAAAGGATTGAAGCTTCCATTATCTATGTAGCAAGAACTCATTTCTATCTATCTATTTGATGTTTTTGCTATTGTGCTCTTATTGTGCTTTGAATGTTAATTGTTGATTGCATTGATGTTGTTGAGAGCTTGATGATATGAATGCTTGTATGAATTGCTAGCTAGGGTTTGGGGGATTTGGGTTAATTTCCCCCCTGTTCTTGTTAGGAATGTATGAGTGTGAATTAGAGCTTTTGATTGTGTTAGTGTGTTGACAATGTGCTAGGCGAATGTGATTGATGTCGAACTCTTCGTCATGTTCGTTTGTGTAGCAAATGAGAGAGTCATATGCTCGTGGATGAATGTGCGTTGCACGTTCATCCAATCTCGTGTAATTGCATGAATTGGTTCAATGCCTAGTCACGGTGTAGTGGTCATAGGCATTGCCAAGCTTGTTGGTCCTTCGTGCTAAATGCCACCAATGACACCCTGAGTCGTGGTCGCGACTCGGGAGTCATTGGTGAGGTTTGACGAGAGATGTCGAATTCACTCTCGCAAACTACGAACTAAGAAGGATAGGAGTTTAGTCTCCACGACAAGTAGTTGAAGTATTGAATAGATGATTTAAATTCATTCTTGAAGCATTTGTTGTTCGGCGTTTATGTATTCTTGACGGTGTGTTTCACTGTATGTGTGCCATGAGTGGTTTGAGCATAGGGAGTGCTTGTGGGGTTGAATTGCTTAGGTGTAGGAACGTGACGAATTCCGTAGCGCCTTTGCATGAAGATCTATGAGCATGAACTTAGAACTCCTTGTGATGTGTGTGTTGTGGTACTTGCTAGATGGGGTGTGTGAGCGTTGGGTCATGAATGCTATATGATGGAATGCATGAATGATTCGATGAACTACATTTGATGTGGAAGTGGATATCCGTTGCCCCCAAGGCATTTTATCTTTGTAGTTTAAAACCCCTTTTTCTTAGTTTCATTTGATGATTAGCATAGTCACTTGACGTTGCTAGTTATCTTTGTTAACTTAGGAAACCAACCAACCAGCCCCCCCCTTTTACTTGTTTTTAAGTGTGTGTAAATATAGTTACTCCTAGCCTAGTATATCAACCATTTGTGTGCTTAGACGCTTAGGAAGATCCCTCTTCTCTTTGGACGACCCCGATTTGCCACTATCTACCTAGTTGTAGAAAGTAAGCATTGAGGGCTTATAAATTATCTTTTGGCGCGCGGGAGCGACGACCGCCCGCGCCTGTCAAAATGGCGCCGTTGCCGGGGAAGAGGCGTTTATTCTTAAGTATTTAGGTGTATTTGGTTGTGTATTAGCTAGTTGTTTTTATTTTCCACTACTTGGTGGTTGTTTTTGTTCGGAGTAGGTATTGCTCGAGTTCTTGGTAATTTATTTTATCGAGAATCCTTGCACTATGATTCCAAACTTTTGAAAAATAAAAAAATAAAAAATAAAAAATTTTAATGGAGCGTCTCACCTTGAGGGAACTCATGATGAGAAGAGAGGCTCAACAAGCAAGGTTTTGTAGGATGTGTCATTTTGACCATCCTACTGAATCTTGCCATTTGTTGTGGGAACAGCACGATGACCGAGAAAGAACCCTTGGTTTCCAAAACCATGGGTACTATGAAGAGTGCTATCCAGAGGTAGGAGATATTGGTTTTCAAGGGCAAGAAGCTCAGGAATGCTATCCATACCACAACTCTTACAATCTGGAATGGAATGGTAGTCCGGATTTGTGGTATGAGAATGAGCCGGAAAACCAATATTACGAGCAACCTAGTTGGCCATCACCACCCTATACCATACCCCAAAACCAAGCCCAACAAGGAAGTTCAAGTTTGACACGTGAGGATGTCTTAAATACCATAGCAAACTTGAACTCCTTTACTAGTGAGGAGCCGGATACCCAGCTCTCCTCTAGTGTTAAGGCCATTGAGGGGCATGTGAGGAACATATTAGAGGTATTGGCCCGCATGGAAGCTCGTGATTCCGAAAACACACCATCCCAACTTGAACTCGATGATGCGGTGAGTGAAGTCACCAATAAAAATGATTTTGAGTTTGAAAGGGATGAGGAGTTGGTTGTAGAGGATAGAAAAATGGAGGAAGAGGTGATAGTGCTATATCATCCATTAGCATTGTCACCCCTTCTCCCACCTAGTGAACCAACTCTAATATTTTCGGAAGTTTTGAGGGAAACGAGAGAGGAGCCAAAAGACTATCCTAAGCTCCCTAACCACTTAATTCCCTTTGAACCATCTCCACCTCCACAAGACTTTCCTCTTGGAAGTTTTGTGCCCCCACCTCTCTTATTTTGGATGCTCATGGTGAAGAGCTTCAAGCCTTCACCATACGGATAACATTAGGGTCGTGCCGATGACCTTAAAAATACGGAGCTTCGTCGTGCCGACGACGTTAACCAAATTCGGCATTTCTTTTAGTTTTTGTTTCTTAGTTTGTGTTTCTTAGTTTGTTTTTGTTATTGTTTTGTTTTGTTCTTTTTATGGCTTGTTTTTCTGTGATTTTGTAGAAACATGAAGTGCTTCGCAATGAAGGAGATGAAGGAACGAGATCAATGACCGAAGGAAGAAAGCTTGGACAGTTGGTAAGAAAACGAAAAAATTTTAAGCCTGGGATACCCTGCCGTCGCGAGTCGCGATGGGCTTCGTCGCGAGTCGCGACGAACAGGGGAGCAAAATCCACTCCCAGCGCCAACTTTCTGCGAGTCGGGATGACTTCGCGAGGCTCGTCGCGAGTCGCGACACCCTTCGTCGCGAGTCGCGACGAGCTCAGAAAATATTGTGCTCCCGGAGTCCACTTTCCGCGAGTCGCGATGACTTCGCGAGGCTCGTCGCGAGTCGCGACCAACTTCGTCGCGAGTCGCGACGAGCTCAGAAAATTTTGAGCTTCCGGACTCCACTTTCCACGAGTCGCGATGACTTCGCGAGGCTCGTCGCGAGTCGCGACGAGCTCAGAACTTTTTGAGCTCCCAGACTGTACTTTCCGCGTGTCGCGATGATGTCGCGAGGCTCGTCGCGACGAACCTCGTCGTGAGTCGTGACGTGCTCAGTAACTTTTGAAAATTTTTTGAGCCCGGATTTCAAGTTTCCAAGCTTCCAAGTTTCCAAATGATTTTAAACATTGCATAATCCTTCCTTCTTCTCCACCCAACACTCCCAAGAACATCACATACCTCTCATTTCTTCCACCATCCTACATATATTGGCATATGAACATTCTTGCATCTTTATAGTACATTTGTTGATTGTAGTATGCCGACTACGTCATTGTGACCGTAAGTTCTTATCCTATAATGATGCTTGTATACATGTCAATATATGTTGGATATTTTTCATGCATAATCTTATAGTGGTGATTGAGGGTTGATTAGTTGTTCTTTGACAATACTATGGTTATTAACTCTTGATGCTAAACCTAGTATTACATATCCTTATGTACTTGTGAGTTTAATGTGTTCTTCGTGGTGTAGTCTTGATCAAACGGTGCCATGGAGACAATGCTTTTCTCGAGGGGTGAGTTCTTCTACGGCATTTTTGCTCACCCTTCCGGTTCCGAAACCTATCTCGGGACCATCCAAGTACTTGGATATCGCCATGTCACCGGCGAATTTGCAGAGACACGGGTGTCACTCTAACTCCCTTACCTTGATTTTTATTCTTCTTGCCTTACGTGTTTACATTGAGGGCAATGTAATGTTTTAAGTGTGGGGAGGGGTTAGAGGATTCAATGCATGCTAGATTGTTTTGGAATGCTTTTTGCTACTTTTCATTGGAAAAACATGAAAAAAAAAATAGAAAAACAAAAAAAAAATATTTGAAAAAAAAAGAAAAAAAAAGAAAAAGAAAACCCGCTAAGTTGAAAACCCGAGAGGGCAACTTAGGCAACATTGGGGGCTCGGATAGGTCGAAAACCCTTAAAGGGCGGCCTAGGCAAAAATGAGAGGCTAAAATGTGCGGAAAAAGGTGAGATGTGAGCTAAAGAAACATGATGTGTGGCTAGGATGAAAACTCGAAAGAGCTCCTAGGCAAAATAAGAGAAATTGAGAGAAATTGAAAAATGCTATGATTTCACTCACTTGCCGGCGTTGGAGTCATAAGGTTGCGGTTGTCACACGGATGGATCGGGTAGCTCATTATCTATAGACCTCTTGGGATTGGGTAGCTTAGTGGGTTAGGAAACGAAGTGTGGTTATGAAATTCCTTATCTCTTTCTACTTCGTTTTTGGTTGATATATTGGCATTAAGTGAAGCATGTGTTTAAAACTTCCTCTATCGTTTTAGCTTCATTTTGTGTCATTGGATTCTGGAAATATCAATTCTGGGCTGTGAAATATTTTTATGGGTAGTGAATTGATAAGTGGTAGGTTTGGTTAGATTTAGGATTGGGGATGTGTGTGTGAAAAAAATTCTCATGTGAGCTTTTATTTTGGGATTTTTGATATTGAGAGTTTTTGTGAGGCTTTGATTGGGGGATTAGTTTAGGTTTTGGGATATATCATTTACTCCGTGTGCTTAGATCTTTTCTTACTCGAGGGCGAGTAAGGTTTAAGTGTGGGGAGGTTTGATATGTCCATTTTGTGTGGTTATTTTAGGGGTTTTAGGATGTGGATATGCCATTTCCTCCGTATGCTTAAATCTTTTCTTACTCGAGGGCGAGTAAGGTTTAAGTGTGGGGAGGTTTGATGTGTCCATTTTAGGCGCATTATTTAGTAGTATTTAGGATCACTTTTGTGCTCTTTTATTATCGAGAGCTTGTGTTTTACCTTGAAATTCACTTAGGAGAGGTAAAAGCAACTTTGTACTCTTTTACCTCTTTTAAGTGGATTTTGTGTGACAAGGGAAGAACACGGAAGCAACGAAGACTGGAAGACATTGAAGATTATACTTTCGAAGACTTTTGGATACTCACTTCGAAGACATGAAGACCGGAGGCCGTTGAAGACCATTTTGGAGCTGTTGAAGACTTGAAGATTGAGAGGGATGGCTATGAAGAAGACAAAGGAACAATGCAGAAATCTGGCTCCCGTCGCGACACCGTCGCGACACCATCGCGAGCCGGGGCATCGTCGCGAGTTGCGACGAACTCTGTCGCGAGACGCGACCAACGGGCGGCCAGAAATCATTCTTATTTTCTTTGCACTATAAATACCATCTCTTTCCCTCTTCTTCTCCAGCCTTTTCCAGCCCGTTTTCTCTGCATTTTTAGGGCTTCAATTCTAGGTTTTTCTCTTCTTTCTTTTCTTAGCTTTCTCTTAGTTTAATTATGTCTTTTGTTGTTCTAGAGTAGTTTTTGTTCTTGGGAGCAAAGGATTGAAGCTTCCATTATCTATGTAGCAAGAACTCATTTCTATCTATCTATTTGATGTTTTTGCTATTGTGCTCTTATTGTGCTTTGAATGTTAATTGTTGATTGCATTGATGTTGTTGAGAGCTTGATGATATGAATGCTTGTATGAATTGCTAGCTAGGGTTTGGGGGATTTGGGTTAATTTCCCCCCTTTTCTTGTTAGGAATGTATGAGTGTGAATTAGAGCTTTTGATTGTGTTAGTGTGTTGACAATGTGCTAGGCGAATGTGATTGATGTCGAACTCTTCGTCATGTTCGTTTGTGTAGCAAACAAGAGAGTCATATGCTCGCGGATGAATGTGCGTTGCACGTTCATCCAATCTCGTGTAATTGCATGAATTGGTTCAATGCCTAGTCACGGTGTAGTGGTCATAGGCATTGCCAAGCTTGTTGGTCCTTCGTGCTAAATGCCACCAATGACACCCTGAGTTGTGGTCGCGACTCGGGAGTCATTGGTGAGGTTTGACGAGAGATGTCGAATTCACTCTCGCAAACTACGAACTAAGAAGGATAGGAGTTTAGTCTCCACGACAAGTAGTTGAAGTATTGAATAGATGATTTAAATTCATTCTTGAAGCATTTGTTGTTCGGTGTTTATGTATTCTTGATGGTGTGTTTCACTGCATGTGTGCCATGAGTGGTTTGAGCATAGGGAGTGCTTGTGGGATTGAATTGCTTAAGTGTTGGAACGTGACGAATTCCGTAGCGCCTTTGCATGAAGATCTATGAGCATGAACTTAGAACTCCTTGTGATGTGTGTGTTGTGGTACTTGCTAGATGGGGTGTGTGGGCGTTGGGTCATGAATGCTATATGATGGAATGCGTGAATGATTCGATGAACTACATTAGATGTGGAAGTGGATATCCGTTGCCCCTAAGGCATTTTATCTTTGTAGTTTAAAACCCCTTTTTCTTAGTTTCGTTTGATGATTAGCATAGTCACTTGACGTTGCTAGTTATCTTTGTTAACTTAGGAAACCAACCAACCAACCCCCCCCTTTTACTTGTTTTTAAGTGTGTGTAAATATAGTTACTCCTAGCCTAGTATATCAACCATTTGTGTGCTTAGACGCTTAGGAAGATCCCTCTTCTCTTTGGACGACCCCGATTTGCCACTATCTACCTAGTTGTAGAAAGTAAGCATTGAGGGCTTATAAATTATCTTTTGGCGCGCGAGTCGCGACGAGCTCAGAAAATTTTGAGCTTCCGGACTCCACTTTCCGCGAGTCGCGACACACTTCGTCGCGAGTCGCGACGAGCTCAGAAAAATTTGAGCTTCCGGACTCCACTTTCCGCGAGTCGCGATGACTTCGCGAGGCTCGTCGCGAGTCGCGACACCCCCCCCATCCCAAGTCACGATGTGTGCATCGGGAGTCGTGATGGATGTACAGTACCATTTGAAAGAACGAGCAGTACCTATTTTTCTTCTTCACCCCTTTATTTTTCCACGCCATCACCACCAGATCCTTTCCATGAACAATCCGCCTCTACTCAAACCCATCCACCAAGCCACCAAAAATTCATCACACATCCATAACCCATTATCCCTAACCTCTTGATCCTTCACAAACACCCACAAATCAACCAAATTCGTGATAATCATGAACCCTGATTTTTGGGGATTTCTCAAATTTGGGCGAATTAGGTTGTGGTCTTCATTATTTTTTCTCCCTAAGTTATTAAGTGGTACATCCCCTCACTTTCTTGTGCTTTAATGGTGATTATGTTATATATATTTTTCTTGTGGATATTGTGTGGATTGTATGTGATATTTATTGAATTGGGATTTTTAAAACTTTGTACATTTTTGTGGTTATGGGCTTATATTGATACGAGACTTTGGATATGGGATAACATTATGCTTGTAGTGATTTGCTTATGTTGGTGTTGTGCTTGCATTGTGCTTATATTGTTGCTTAAGTTGATGATTTGGTTGGGGCTTGTGTTATAGATTGGACATATTGGCTCGTTAAACATAGTTGATATTTTTATGGAATATTATCATGCTTAAGGTAGTTTAGCTATGGAACTTAAATGTTAACATTTTAAATCTACTAATGGTAGCTAACCTTGTTAGGCATGATTGTGATCATTGGATATAACATATGAGATGTTTAGCTATGTGACAACCTTAATGAGTGGGAAATGTTGGCACGATCGATTATAGCTTGGTTTTTGTTAGGTATGCAATACAATTATGGACCATCCTCAAACTAGTCTATCCTATGCATGTGCTTATGTTGTGCTTTTGGAACTTGTAATATTGGTTAGACTAGTTTAGGGTTGATTTTGATTTTCAAATACTGCATAGGCTTATATTCTTGAAAGTGTTGACATGCTGAAAGTGACATGAACTCTGTGTGTAGTTATTGATGATGCTTAAACTAGTTTCGCTTGGACTTAAGTGTTAGCATTTTAGAAATGTTGATGTTAGCTAAACTAGTTTCGAAATAATTGTGATTCCAACATGTTACATATATTCTTGTGCATTTGACATGTTTGTTGTGGTTGTTAGACATGGCCCCTACCAAGAGACCTAGGGCTCCTCCCCGAGGTACACGCACCACCGCTCCACCTTCACCTCCACCATCGACTCCGGAGCCGAACCCTGTACCTTCTCTTCCTGAACAGTACATAGGTTTGACCCGGATCACTGAATCCTACACAGATAGGTGAGACATCCTAGTTACCTGCAAGCTGATGGAGACGAGTGTCATTGCCCAAACAACACTTGATACTCTTAGGCTATTAGAGTTGGTTCACTGCCTTCTCCCTAAAGGAGGGTTGGGGGGTTTCACGGGAAAGAGTGCCCCCACTTACCGATGCTACACGCTAGAATTCCTATCCACTGTCAGGATTTTAAGTACGAGAGACGGTGAACCCTGCGAGAGGTACATTCATTTCCATTTAGATGATGTATCTTGGGAGATGATAGCCTCAGATATCAAGGTAGTGTTTGGGTAGGATACAGTAGAGATTTGGGCAAGGTTGGACCCAGCGGCCTGGGAGCGCCAGATCAAGGAGGACATGTTGATCCGGAGGAGAATTAATAGGAGGAAAAAGAACTCCTATGACCAGAGTAGTGCCACCATCCATCATGCACTTTGTTTTGTGCACCGCTTCTTAGTAGGCACAGTGTTATGTTCGTCAGAGCCAACGAACATGCCAGAAAGTGATATTCATTTCCTATGGCATTTGATGAGTGATGGGTTAGGATATAGAGTCTGGGCTTAGTTATAGATGAAGAGGGTTTTCGAGTGGTTGAGAAGCCAAAGGGCAAGATCAGTGTAGGAGGCATGATTACACTCTTAGCGGAGCACTTGGGATTAGTTACACCGGCTAGCTTCCCATGCTTGGGAAAACATACCTCATACCTTCTCACTATGGAGAGGTTGGGAAGATTTGGCATGATCGGCACCATACAGGTCCTAGGATTTTACCACTGGAAATATAGAGGTGGGGAATGTCATCTTTATAACACTGGCTCAGTACAACAGGACCAAGTTAGAGTTTGATACACCTTTGGAGGATTTAGCTATCCAAGATGACACTTCTTGTATGAAGTAGTTTGAGAGAGAGCTCAAGAACATACCCCCACCTCCAGGTCTAAATAATGAGGGTGCCTTACCATCTACTGAGCCACTGGGAGAGCAGCATTCTCTACTGGAAACCGAGCCTATGCAGGAGGATCATGTGCCACCTCATTTCCCCCACCCTCCATCTGATTTTTATGAACGCATGATGGAGATAGTTCATGATGGTTTCCGCAGGCAGGATGAGCATTTTTGTAGGCAGGATCAGTACAATCGCAGATAGGTTGAGCATAACCTATTCATTTTTCGAAACCTTATGGAGACAGACGAGGAGATTGAGTACCTCTCGTCTAGGATTTAAGAGATGCAATCGTAGGCTGGTGGTATCTCATGCCCCGATCCTAGTAGAGCAGTGAGGCAAAGAGAGAGGTATCATAGGAACATAGAAAGGATGGAGCAGTATCAGCAGATATATGGAAGGGACCGCGACGATGGTGCCAGGCCATCTCACTCCTGATTGTGAGCTTATTGTCATACACCCCCTATCCTTTGATTTGTATGTTTTTCCCTATTTTGACTACATTGAGGGCAATATAGTGTTTGAAGTGTGGGAAGGGTTAGTACAACTTTTACTGCTTTGCTTTGGATTTCTCTTTAGACTCGGATGCTTTCGGATGCTTGCGGATGATTTGCCTTGTTTTTGGGATGTTTTTCACTTGATGTAATTGGATTATATTAGCTTTTACATGTGAAACCTTTTTGCTACTTTTGATTGGAAACACACGGAAAAATTTTTAAAATGGAAATTTTGAAAAAAAAAATAGAAAAATAAAAAGAATCCCACTAAGTTGAACACCCCAGAGGGAAAATCAGGAAACAGGGGCCCAGATAGGTTAAAGAAGAGAGGCTAAATGTGCAGAAAAAGGTGAGATGTGAGCCAAAGAAACATGATGTGTGTCTAGGTTGAAAACCCAAAAGGGCTCCTAGGAAAAATGAGGGAAATAGAGAGAAAATAAAAAATGCTATGATTTCACTCATTTTCCGACGCTGGAGTCATAAGGTTTCTGTAGAAATATGGATTTATCGGGTAGCTCAACAACTTGAGACCTCTAGGAATTGGGTAATTTAGCGGGAAAACGAAGTAAGTTATGAAATTCCTTATTGATGATATACTTCGTCTTCAGGGTGATATATTGGTATAAAGTGAAGTATGTGTTTGAACTTCTTGGATGCTCTTAACTTCACTTTGTGCCATTGGATTTGGGATTGGTATTTTGGGATTTAGAAATGTTTTAGTGGATATCAATGAATTGTTAGGTTGATATGGTTTGGATAGATTCAGGAATGGGGGCTATGGGTAACTTCTCATTTGATCTTAACTTTGGGATGTATGATATTGAGAGTTCTGTGAGGTATTGATTTGGGGGAATAGTAGTTAGGATGTGGATATGTGAATCTCTTCGTGTGCTTGAATATTTTCTTACTGAAGGGCAAGTAAGGTTTAAGTGCGTGTCCATTTTATGTGCATATTTTTGGACTTTTTGGGATCATTTTTGTGCTCTTTTGTTATCAAGAACTTGTGTTGTACCTTGAATTCTCTTAGAAGAGGTAAGAGCGACTTTACGCTCTTTTACCTTTTCTCAGTGAATTTTGTGTGCCAAGGAAAGAACATCGATACTTGAAGACCGGAGGCCATTAAAGATCATCTTTTAAAGACTTTGAAGATTTTAAGATTAGCTTCAAAGATTTGAAGACTTGAATAGTTGGAGGATTTGGTAATGACTTGAGGGCTAGAAGACAAGAAGAAAAACAAAATATGTTTAATTCTGGGCACCTATCGCGAGTTGCGATGGACCCTGTCGTGACTCGAAACCAACAGGTGGCCAGAAATCCATCTTCTTTTTCTTGTACTATAAATAACACTTTATCTTTTCTCTTTCCTCACTTCTTCTCTTTGCGATTTCAGACCAAAAACCCTAGGTCTTCTCTCTTTTTCATCTTTGATTTATGTTTGAAATGTTGTTGATAATTAGTATGGGTTTTAGTAACTAAACTAGTTCTTGGGAGAAATTGATTGAAGCTTCCAAACTTATGTGATGAAATTCTCTATTTCCTCATTTATGAACATTTATTGGAGAATATTTATTATGTCATTAATGTTGTATTTTGCCTCACTTATACCATGGGTTGTTTGATTATATGAATTTTTTGTATGATTGAAATGTTAGGGTGTTAGGAAAGTTTCAAATTTCTTTGCTCATTTGACATGAAATCCAAGTGCGTGGATTTAGAACTTCTTGCATATAGTGTGTGGTGATTCTTTCTAGATAAGTATGTTAATGTGGATTGTTCTCATATTTATCCTATATATGCAAAGAAAGCTTGAACCTTGAATGTGGTTTGTTCTAGGGTGAGCCTAGTAAATTCTTTGTTTGGTTAAATGACAATGTTTTTCGTAGAACGCTTGTTGTTATCAAACCTATGGTCCTTCATGTGAAATGTTGTTGATGAAATATCTCTATTTTGTTGTTTTCCTATAGTGATATCAACAAGGTTTACAAATGGTCGTTGTTTGTCTTTGCAAATTACAATTAAGAAGGAATGAATGTTGATTTTAGAATGAGAAGTGATAACATCCCCCATAGACAATAAATGTAATTGAATGAGTGAATGAATCTAGGATCCATAAGAGGCTTTGATGTGAGGATCAATTGCCCACAAGGCTCCTTTAATTGTTGATTTAATCATCTTTTTAGTTGTTGTTGTTGCATGATTAGCAGTTCTCTTGCTTTGCTAGTTGTTGTGTTTCAATTCATAATTTTGGACAAAAACCAACCAACCACCCCCCATTTACATGCTTATATATGTGTGTATATATGTATATGTGTATATATGTATATATGATTATATCTAGTATGTTTCTCGCTATATATGTGTAAACACTTGGAAAAATCCCTCTTCTTTGTAGATGACCCCGACTTGCCACTATCTACTTAGTTGTAGATAGGAAGTTTTAGGGCTCATAAATTTAAGTTTGAGAGGTACGGAGACGACCTTCCAGCATCCTATTCTACTAACGCATTACGCTTTATTATTTCCTAGACTGATGGCATCACCTGCAGCGATGACAAAATTCTGACAAGCCTCCCCCTGGGGTCATTAAAACCATTGGTTAGAATTAACCCAGGTGGATGCGGTGTGGTCAGAAGATAAAAATTTAGAGTTCTACACCTTGTTCCTACCGCTACGCTACTTAGAGGGTAGTTAGCGGTAAGCCCTGGGTTTGTCCACAGAGATGTTAGGTCTAATGTACCAATCAAAACACAACCTCATACAGGTCATCAATCCGTAGGAGTGAAAGGAATAGTTACTAAAGAAAACATGCTAATAATGTGTAAATCTGTTTGTTCCTAAGTACCTATACGACCGACCTACCAGCCCATGACTTTGCCCTTGACAAGAGTCTTTTAGGCTAGCCCAAGGTGAGATTATTTGCTCCACAAGCAAACAAAATAGTTTCCCTATATGCCTATCTATATAAAGGCTAAAGGTAACCCTACACACTCAAATATTTATTCTTAATTACACTCATGTAATCTGTTTACTGACTTGGCCGTTGAAGGCTCATCCCCTCAGAAACCTCCAAGGGCTTTGTCTTGCAAATTTCGATCATCTGTGGTGGTACAACGGTAGCGGTAAAATTGGGGCGCATCAAGTTGGTATGACCAGTGGGAGCATTAGTCAGATTTGCATTGAGTATTTCTGTTTATGTCCACATCTACGGGGAAGTGCCTTCCATAGGAGTGAATGACTAAAAGGCAAAGCTTTTGGCACCGACGATGAAGTACAATCCCCTTACCGGAAAAATAGAATGTGCAGGTCCAATATGTTGACGGAGCCCACCCCTTCTAGCACCGGTAACATGCCTCTAAATTCAGCCAGGATCAGATCCCAGAGATGAGGGGTCCAAAATATTCTCGGGCAAAAGCTGATGCACTCCCAAGAACCATGGAGGTTAGCGTCGAGCCTTAGGTAGGAGGTGCTGAAACACCTACCTCACAAAGCCAGGCACGTCAACCAGGAGAGAATGAGCCACAATTCACAGAGGCTATGGTAAATTTGCAAATGAAAGCTATAAGAGGAGCTACTAGAACGACAAGGGGCGCGAATAAAGAGCTACTCGAACGACAAGGGGCACGAATAAAGTGGACCCCCTGTCGCAGCAAGATCTAGTGCTATGGGCTCATGCCATCAGATCTGTTTGTTATCAGGTGGAGCCCCCAATGCTCTACCAAAGAGTGACCCAGTAGCAGATCGGGCCCCCAACTTTGATGTCCCTAATGATGCAGCCGAGATTTTAGTCGTACACCCACCAGAAGTCTCCCCTACAACCCTTACCGACCAGAGCTATATTACAAATCAGTGGTGGGAGGATCACACTTGGGGTACATGGCTTCAAAACAGCTCCCCAATTTTGATACTCCACCCTGGCCAAGTCCATACGAAGACCCACGAATGAGGGGGGGATCGAACGACTCCTTGTCAAGAGAACTCGACAGGCTGATTGGGCCTTGAAATCAAGTCGTGACCTCTCCCTTGAGTTCCTCAATAGTGGGCACTCAATGGCCCAATGATGTGACCCAAAGGGCTCCCCACATACAGTGGATATTCGAACCCCTGGGAGTTCATACTGACTTTCCTCGATCTGATGAATTCAAGGAACTTCAACCAACAGCTGACATGCAAGCTGGTTGGCAGCTACCTTCGAGGAAATGTGTAAGAGTGGTTCAACAGCCTGTGCATGGGGTTATTACATTCGTACAGGGATTTTGGAAGGGCCCTTTTAGGACAGTTCTTCAGAAAGAAAAGGTTTACGAAGACCTTGATTGAGCTCCACCCAGGACAGAAGAGGCCAAGTGAATCGACGGAGGTGTTTTACCATCAGTATGTAGATGAGAGCCTTAGTGTGATAAATCGAAATGAGAATGGGGTAATCCTTGCATATATGAATAGGATGTCCAACCTCGACCTTTACAAAAAGCTGGTCTCAAAAAAAGCCAGAGACCTTACAATAACTACAGGAAATCATGGAACGGTATTTGAAAATCAAAAAGGCCGCAAAGAGGAGATGAGAGGGGGATAGATAGATCGAAAAGGAGCCGAAAAACTTGGACCTAAAGTCGAGTAGCACCATTTGGATTTGGACCGTTTTGAAGAAAAAAGAGAGAAGGCAAACCTCCATGAAGCCAGGGTCAAGGAAAAGGTTAAACGGTATCATGACCGGAGGGTCCAAAAAGTCTAGTTTTCCCCAGGAGACCTCGTAATGAGGAGAAATGAGATAAGCTACAGAGAGCTAGAGGGGAAGCTGTCAGCAAACAAGGAGGGGCCTTACCGAGTTGTCAAAGCCGGCCCAGGAGGCAATTATATGTTTGAAATTGCCAAAGGTGAAACAATTCCACGCATGCGAAACATTTCCAACCTTAGGAAATATTAATCACCAAAATCTCAATAGACTCGAGGAGGCTAAAAAAAGGCCTACCTCTGGGTACCCTTGGGTTGGAGGACACCCTCGGCCAAGTAGCATAATGGGTCTATAGGTTTCCTCTCATTTTTAATAATTTTATATGGAATGTAACCAATTATAGATTCCAAACAATATGAACACATGTTGCAAAGGGGTAAAATCAGAGTAGTTAATATTTTAAGGGCTAACAAAGCCCTATCAAATGCGCACTATCAAATGCGCAACAAGTGCTTAAGGCACACACCTTGTAAAATATTTGAAGGGCAAAAAAAGCCCTATCGAATGCGCAACAAGCACTTAAGGTTAAGACCTTGTAAAATATTTGAAGGGCCAACAAAACCCTATCGAATGTGCAACAAGGGCCTAAGGCTCAGACCTTGTAAAATATTCAAAGGGCTATCAAAGCCCTATCGAATGCACAATAAGTGCTTAAGGCTCAGACCTTGTAAAATATTCGAAGGGCCAAGAAAGCCCTATCAAATGAAGAACAAGCACCCAAGGCTTAGACCTTGAAAAATAATTGAAGGCCAGAAAAGCCCCATCGAATGCGCAATGAGCGCCAAAGGAATAAACCTTGCTTACCGCTTGGAAAGTCGGCACACCCTACTGAATAACAAGCCTGAAGAAAAAAATGCTCGAAAAATAACAAGGATAAAAAATTTATTATTTTGATAATACAAGGCCTTAAGGGTTCATAAGTACACGATTAAAATTACAACAGTTACAAATGTATTTGCAAACAATTAGGAAAACTTCTATGGGGCCTTTGCTAATGGCCTTCGGTTGACTAATAAGGTTCTAGGGACCGAAAGCCTACTGACTTGACCTCCTCACCAAGTGCTCCTCCTTATCACCAAAGGGGTGAGCTTGGCCTCGGCCAGCAACATGACCTCCCCTCTCGAAGGAGAAACCCCTCCATCGGCTAGAGGCACTGATCGGGTTGCCTGCAAAGCCAACTCTAGGTTTCAAGGTCGTGGGATGAAAGGCTTCAACAGCTCCTGGAGCTTCACCCCTCCTAAAAACATAGTGAGAACTCGAAGCTCTGCTTAATCTTCTTATTATAACCTGCCACCTTTGTGCCTCTGCGTAAGCCTCACAATACTTGGGATTTCTAGTGATATATTTTTGCTCCATGTTATTGATGTATCTTTGAGAAAAACTTCAATATCCTCAACCAATGGGGCTTCAATCATCCCAAGTTGAAGCCTGTATGCTCCAAGGTTGTTGGCAATTACTTATACGTCTTGTACAACTCAGAAAGCTCCTTTTCAACTTTCTCCTTTTCTCTATAGGCGGATTCGATTATGGCTTGATTTTCCCTAATGGTTCGCTCTAAGGCAAGAACCAGATCTTGTTGGTATTTCCTATTCTCTTCCTTACATTTATCAAGTTTAGCGGTGGTAGTCACCAAGGCTACTCGAGCCACCTCTACATTTTCTTGAGCCGCTCGAGCCTCATGACGATAGCCTTTGATGGTCTCGTTTGGCCGAGAAGCCAACAGCTTTATAAGCCTTGGTGGAGGTGATATATTCATGCATCGAGGTGAACCCGGCTTTAGTAGTATTCCCTTCAAGAACCTCATTATGCCAAGCTTCAAAAGAATGGAAATCTCCCAAAATCTCATCCCTCACTGCAGTTACGGAATCCCTTTCTTACCTTGAACAACTCAGGGCATCGAGGAGTCCATTGGGCCATAAAATAAGTTCATTATGTGCTACTTGAAGTTCCTCTTTGAGCTGGATGGGATTGTACCAGAATTGGAAGGCTTTGATTCAATTCTCTCTAGCTCATTCTTCGATCTGGTGGTACCATTCTTTCATAACTTGGAAAAAGAAGTAAAAAATAGTACCTTTTTGCAGATGGAGAGGGCAATATGGCACCAATTCAAATGTCTATAGGAGATAAAAAAGAGAGACATATAAGTTATGGAAAAAGAAAAATTTTTATTCAAAAGCAAAAATCAAAAGTACATCTGGAGCTCCAAGGGGAATAGTTCATACAATCTTTCCTAGGCTAGGGTTTGACTAGGAGGATCCTAAGGGAGTACGTCTACATCGAGATCTTGGGGTGGTAAGGGGATCTGGCTCCCTCCATTCTGTGTCTTCATCCACCTCTAGGTGGCAAATCTCCTCCGCTGAGAAGTATTTGCCGAAGGCCTTCAACTGGTCTAGCAGTGGAAGTTTAATGACTCCATCTTGGATGGACATCTACCAGAGATGGCTCAGCTGCTTTAGCTCAAAGTTATTCTTGTAAACGTGTAGCATAGTCACATACTCAGAAGGGAGCTCCTTAGAGACAGCATGAGCCATGTTTTTCCAAGAAATCCCCACCAGAACTGTGGAGAGGTCCGAGAAGAAGTTCTAGAAGGTCTTCACTAACCTATTATAATAGGCCTTGAATGAGGAGGCATGTTTCTTGGGAGAGCAAAGGGTGGCTAGCTTGGCATTCTTCACCTAGGCCTCCAAGAGCTTTGTCTCAAGTTCCTTCAGATGAGCATCTCTATCAAGGGTTAGCTTCTCCAGTTTCACCTTGTACTCGAGGGTCACCGTTGTCAGCTCCCCCTTAAGCTCTTTGGACTTGGTAGCAACAGCTTCAGTCTCCTTGACCTTGGCCATGTAAACTTGGATGACTGAATCCAGCTTTTGACGCCCGGAGGGAGCAAATTTCCATTCCCCAAGAGATGTATAGCCTCAGACCCAGCATTCCCAAAAAGATCGGCTTCTTACAGGATAGGGCAGCTCGAGAATGGCATTGCTATGTTAGTACTTTGCCTCTAAAGGGAAGGGCGGAGCGGAGAAGCACCATCTCAAGACCGTTGTTCCTAGTGGAATCATCAATGATTTCCACTTGGGCCTCCGGAACGTCCTCCGTTCAGAGAGTTTTTGAAACCGTAGGACCTGAGTGAACTTTCTCATAGTGTTCCTTGGACACAATATCGACCTCCTCTTCATTTCTGAAACCAAGCATAGTGTCAAAGTCCACTGAGAAAAACAAGAAGAAGCACAAATTAGTTGAAAAAAGAAAGAGAGAAGAAGAGAAAATAAGGGTGCAAAAAGAAGAGGAGATAAACTCAAAGCAATCAAAGTAAAAACACAAAGATGCCACAAATACCTTCGGTTGGCGGGGAGGAACTCCTAATAGGTGTCTCTCTAGCATTGCTTGCTCTAGCAAGCTCCGGTTCTATTTCAATAGGCTTTAAGACGGACCCAGAATGTCCTGAATTGTCAACCTTGGTTTTCTTTAACTTTGATTTCTTTGAAGACTCCTCGTCACCAGTCAAAGACATCTTCCTTTTCAATTTTTTTTCTTGGGCTAGTCACCCTAATCTCATTTCTTCTTTTCTTTCCCCTTACCGGAAGGGGCTTTCACAGATTCCACCAGGGTAAGGGTTGTATTAGGATGGGACTCTGGTTGTAGATCCAATCATATACCTCTTCTGTCCACACAAAATCAAAGTTCATTGAAATATCGAGGGGATCGCTCAACAATCAATCTATATCTTCTACCACAGTCGCTGGAGTGACATAAGTTGCAGGGTTTTCAAACTTGGGCTTTGGGTTCTAATCAGGAAGATAATACTCCTTCACCTCTTTCTCAAAGGTGTAAATGGAGGATTGGTGCCACCCTTTGCAGTTTGAGAAGATCTTCATCGGATGGTCCGAGAATCTATTATATAGAATCATGATCCCCTGAGCTTTGTATCTCGATCACCGGCTGTATACACCACGTGTCTACTACCGGAGAGGTAGTATAGAGATCTAAACAACTCATACCGAGGGGTAATACCCAGGCTCTTTCAACTAGTCATAAATGCCAATACCAAGGGAATAATGTTTGAGTACAGCTGGGGCACACTTACCCGGTGTTCCTCAAAAATATAAGAGAGGATGGGGGTGGGTAAGGGAAAGCACTGTCCGAACCTGATGGATGTCGTAGATGGCGCATCGACCAGGCCTAGATCTTTTTAATTTTCATCATCTTGGAGAACCTCTAGAAGTAAATCCCCCGGAAGGTTGACCCACAGAGGGAGAGTTGTTAGTAGCTTGGTGATTTTCAGGACCGAAGTTAAGATTTTCTTGAAGAAGAAGGAACGACCCTCCTTATCTTCCTAAATCTTCACCCAACTCGGAACCCTGGACCTTGAAGAAACCCATTTGTGGTGGAAGCCCTTAGGAGGTGCTGAGCAACTGGTAGAGCTTCCCCCGACCTTGAACCCCTTTGAAAAAGAGCCAACCTTCGTGGAAGGAATAGCGTTGGAATCTTTGAAGCAATATTCATCTACACTGTCGCAGGTAGACACGGCCAGAAAATAGGCAGGATTGGGGTTCTTCCCCGATGGTGTTTGCAACATTGTAAAAAGAAAAATGAGATGTTAAGAGACAAGTGACTTACTGGTTGAGAGGTCGGAAAAGGATCAAAGCTTTCTGGAAACTGAAATGGGGAAGTCACCGAAAAATTGCTCTAATAGAAAAGAGGGTTTTTGAAATTTGAAAGTGATTTGGGGAAAAAAGTGAAGTGAGAATGGTGAAAACCCCGGTTATATATAAAGGGAGTTAAAAGGTAATCATTACCTTGGACAGCCACGGAAAAAAGTAAGAGTGTGGATAAATGGGCCTTGTGGGGGGAGAAACCCAATGCATTTTTGGGAAAAGTGGCACCCGTGGAATCCAATAGGGGCTTCACACGCCCAGACGAAGAAAGTAAGCATGAAGTCCACGACTCTTCCACTTCCTACCTTGGATTCAAACTTTAAAAATTGTTCCCATGTGACTCTTCGACTTTTCACTTTGGACTCGAACCATTTGGTTTCCAATGCAGATAGGTTCAAGATTGAGCCCCTCATCCCTTCGCAAGTGGATTCAAGCTTCTTGGGTTCTAGCACAGATTAGAACCCAAGAAGACGGACCCTTTATGCTTAAAACACGTGAATTCAAACTATTCAGACTCTGACACAAATTAGATAACCCAAGGATAAACACACCATATATAGGGTTAGGACATACTCGGATTGTAGCACAGAGTGGAAGGCCAGAGTCCAAATCCCTCATCATGGCCTCCCAGGATTCGAATAGAT
Organism: Rubia yunnanensis; assembly: GCA_037428765.1. Lineage (NCBI taxonomy): Eukaryota > Viridiplantae > Streptophyta > Magnoliopsida > Gentianales > Rubiaceae > Rubia > Rubia yunnanensis. The sequence goes on along the minus strand of CM075062.1, from coordinate 30,682,961 downwards.
GGGAAACCCAAATGTCGTACCCTTTTTGGGTAAAGTATCGAGATTCGCACAATCTCGAGCTGTAAAACATATTAGAATCCCAAAATTTGAATACCTCTTCTTTTTAATATATATACAAGAATTTTAACATTCTCATCACCTAACATAGATTAGAAAACAGACAAACAAATTCCCTACTTCCGACCATGGGGACTCGAAGGTTTTTGGTCTCTAACTCAGATTAGAGGTCAAGGGACCAGACCCCAAACATGGGATTATGGTGGCCTGAAGGCCCTTAGGGAAACAAAATATGTTATATTTAGGCCCTTGGGCTCTTACATAGACTATAAAACCAATGATCAAGTCCCCAACACATTAATCAGCTCGACCGACATGTTTGAAGCCTAAACCCAGAACAAACCTTCAACGCACCAGAGGGGCTCCAAGGTCATACCCCTGGGGTGTTAAAGGATACCGGAGGATGAAAGTTTACTCAACCATTAATTTAAAGCAGTATGGTTAAGAGCGTAACAATGAACTAACAGACACAAGCAAATATTTGGATCCATGATTCCAGGATAGGTTCGAAGGCCGAACCCTCATATTTCCAAGGGGTTATTCATAATGTGTAAATTTGCATGGGCCCCAATACCTATACGATAAACCTACCAGTCCATGACTTTACCCATGACAAGAGTTTTTTAGGCTGGCCCAAGGTGAGAGTACTTGCTCCATAAGAAAACAAAAAAGTTGACCTACTTTCCCACCTATATAAAGGCTAAAGGTAACTCTACACAATCAACTATTCATTCTCAATTACACTCCTATAATATGTTTGCTAACTTGGCTATCGGAGCCTCTTCTCCTCGGAAATATATGGGGGCTTTATATTGCAAATTCCTATCATCCACAGTGGTACAGTAGCGATGGTAAAATTGGGACGTATCACATACAAAAAAAGGTGTTTTTTGTATTTTCAATCTATAAAGTACTAAGCATAAAAGTAAAAAAAATGCAAGTACAATATTAAGAAAAGAACTTGGGGAATCATTGAGCAAATTGGTCAATCTAATGCTTCTATCCTCGATTCATTCACATAGAGATTTAGGCAAACCTAATAGTGGGTCCATAATATGTGGTTTGGTCGATGGCATACACTTCCCCGTCCCTGTCATGGTGGGTGCTCTTGTAACCCTTCATTGACGATGCCATCATAATTAGGGGAGTATAACAAGGTCCAACCATTGTTATAGGTTTATTTCTCCCGTATGCAATTATGTCCTGAGTATCCACCATGAATGCACTACTTCTCTCGGTTCCTATCAATTAGGCCCAAGGGTCGTTGGCACCTTATATATAATACTAGGGTTTCTTGTAACTCTAGCTTGCTACTGTTAGCTATCTTTACCCTGAACCTCTCAGACACCTTTATGAAGTCACCTAAGACTAGTGCAATGGAAAGTAGGCTAGAACATTCTCGAATCCCCCGTGAACACACCCACATAGATGCGTTCTCCCCTACCCATTCTAACATCCAGGTTGCTCTTCCTAAGGGAGTTTTGATATTTGCACCATACATGAATATAGCGCAAAGTGTGTGCTAACATGTGGTGTACTATTCATGCATTTAAACTCAAGAGCAATCACAATAATATCATGAACACAAAATTTGGAAGAACTAAAGAATCTCAAAAAGCATACAGATTAGACCAATCTACAACAATTTATCCTCAAGCTATAGAAACTACTCTCTCGACATGGAATTCAAATAAAGATTTGAATTCCACATCTTAGGATCAAAGAAAAATAAAGAAAAGAAAAAGACAGAGTTTCTACTAAAGAAAAAGTCTCCAAGCTACTCTTGGAAGTGAAGTATGAGATTTGAAAACCTATTAGGCAAAGGTTCTATATACAGTAGTAGGAGATTGGACCTAAAAATAGGCCCAAATTAGGGTAAACCCTACCACAGCCGCTGCCCGACACAGGGCATCACAGATGGTGCAGCCTTTGAAGTGTCCTTAGCATGGGGCACAAGGCCTGCCACGGGACATGTCTGTTCATGTGCGCAGGGCACTGGAACTGATGCACCGGAATTGAAATTAAAGGCTTTAATCTGTCCCCGTGGTCATTGGAGTGGGCCATTGTCAGGAAGGGTGCTTGCTCAAAAACTTTGGCACGGTTCGTGTGATTTCCCACACCTTGCCAGCTGGTCTTAGATTATTGAGGTTGAAACGGTGCGGGATGCCAAAAATGCAATGTACCGTGCCCAAATGTAGCTGCGTGGAGGGGGACTTCATTTCGTGCAGGTGGCCCGTGGCCTCTGGCATGGGTCGAGCCATATCCTCGTGCTTGTCTACTTGGAACGCAGAAACTCCTTTGGCACGGGCCATTAGTGCCAAACCACAAAGGGCCTCACCATTTATGCATCGGCCAGCTGAACTAGTTTCCTTTTCTACGGGTGAACCATTAGTCTAATTTGAGAGTTTTAGAAGTCGATTTTATAGTACTCGAGAAGAAAAATCCAATGGAAATAGTCTTAAAGGCTAATTCTTCTTGGATCATTCTTAGGCTTAAGCACAAATCATCGGACCACGATTCCCCATTTCTTCACTGGCCCTATTGAACTCCATTGCCACCTATCTTTGGCTTCAATCTCCTTGTACCATGCATTAATTATCGTGGCCTTTGCCCACTACCATTATAGTGTGAATGGTAGAGTTGGGAAGAGGAATGATGTGCTAAGGGCGTCCTCTGTAATCGAGATTACTGACACTGACAATAAGAGGAGTGTTGGATATGTTCCAACATATGAAGTAAAAGAGAGTATGCAATAGCTATGAAAATTGATGAGCATGGTCAAGGGTTTGCAGATTCTGATAAGGGTGGCGAAGAATATTAGTTTGATGATGATAGAGCCAACACTTCTGCCCATGTTCAGGAATCAGAAGTAGGAGAGGTAGGGGAGATAAACCCATGATTGAGCAAGAAGAGTGTGTTGGAACACATGATGCAGCAGTTGAACTGAGCAGACAGAACACGTTCTAACGTAGGAGCCTGAACTGATTTATTCCAGTGACAAAGTTATTGATAAGTTTGTTCAGACAAGATTGAGAAAGGCTAAGAGAAAGGAGTCTGCACCCGAGTCATCACAGCCAGTAAAGAAGAGCATGAGAGATACTCTTGAGCCCAAAAAGAAGTCAGTTCTCCCTGCACCTCCAGTAAGTAATGCTATCCCCACCATATTTTATAATGATGAGTGTAAAGAGATGTGGAAGGTATTTTCTCAGAGAAAAATTATTTATGAAAGACCAGTATACCTAGTTGCATAGAGGAAGAGTGAATTTTCATATTTTCCCGAAATCTCTAGGGATGAAGATAGTGGCCACATCTATCAAGACTATAATAAGCAACTCGTTTGTGAGGTGTATTCAAATCTGATGGCTAGGAATTTGGAGAAGAATTCTCCTTGGTGTGATAGGGTTCATATGAGAGGCAAGGTAACAAGCTTCTGTGTTAGAAGGACTAACAAATTGTTGGGGTTAGCAAGTCCAAATTTTGAAGGAGTATATTCTAAGGAGTTAGGGTGTCACTAATGACCAAATTTTGGATGTATTTCGGGTGGATAAAAGACCGAGTGGCGAGCCACTGGATATTCTTAAGCCTCATGCCTATCCTCCAAGTTCTTCGGCCTATATCAAATAGCAATCAACTGCTGGATTCCCTCAACCAACACCACTACTCTCACCAAGGAAATGGAAAAGCTACATTACTATGTTACACTACCACGCGAAGACACCTCTAGCACCGGTTGTTTTGGTTCCTAGCACCATTTTTTTAGTGGCTAAAAAACTGGTGCCTAAGTAAGTGATGCTACGTTATCACCGGTTGAAACGAAACCAGTGCTAAACCGGTTATATTTTGCACCGGTTTAAGTTACCGGTGCTATAATGTACCATATTAGCACCGGTTTTTGGTAACCGGTGTAGATTTTGTAATTGTAGCACTGGTTATAGCATTGGTGATAAATAAAATTTTGTCGCACCGGATTTGTTAGCACCGGTTAAATCTTTAGATCTCACACCGGTTTGTAGGTAGCACCAGTTTTTAAACCGGTGATAGAAAAATAAATTGCACCGGTTATATATTGTAGCAACGGTTTGGGAACCGGTGTTAAATCTTTATATCTAACACCGGGTTGTAGGTAGCACCATTTTTAAACCGGTGACGGAAAAATAAATTGCACTGGTTTTTAAACCGGTGACAGAAAAATAAATTGCACCGTTTATAGTTTAGCAACGGTTTGGGAACCGGTGATAAAAAACAGTTTTATTGCACCGGTTATATGTTAGCACCGGTAAAAAAACCGGTTCTAGAGTTGTTTATTTGTTGCACCGGTTAAATTTTGCTTCCGTCTGAAAACCGGTATATGTTAGCACTGGTTATGATCGCACCTTTTTTGCAGTAGCGGTTTTGAAAGCGGTGCTACAAGCGTTAATTTTGCACCGTTTAATATTAGCACCGGTTCTCTATTCGAAAGTAACCGGTGTTAAAAGCGTGAGTAATTATTGTGCTCACTGTAAGTTGCGACGTGCTGCAGCGTTCATCTTCTCACAGCCAATTGCTTTTTTTCCAGGCATGGTACCCAATATTTGTTGTGCGTAGTAACAAAATGGTGCACGAAGACAAATTGAACAAATTCGGAGACACAGTGATGCATAGACAAGAAAGTAGGTTGAAGAAAGGATTGAATCCGATGAAGTATAATATATGACTAGCAAAAGAAGAGCAGCAAGTGTTTCGTAGTGTCCTAAGATACTGAAACCCCCCGCAGCGTCGAAGTGGACGAGTATCAGATGAGATGGTCAATTACCTTTCTTGTAACAGATAATACTAACCACTATCCGACGATTTGTGCAAGCCCTTGTATGATATTCAACTGAGTTATGCAATTTGGCAGAGTATTTTTTGCAAAAATATAAACCCATTTCACATCAATACTCCGCAGTTCATCCCTCCCCAGTGGAGTGTAATCTTCCGAGAATTGCTGAAATAATGCATTAAATGACATGTTAAGAGAAGGATGTAAATGCGAGGATAATGAATAAATAGAAGAAATATAGGAAAACGTACTGGAATAATGTCAATGTCATGTACGTGCCTGACAATTTTTTCCATGTAATACATGCAATGGTACCCGCACTCCCAAGTACTACTTTGTATCTTGTGCTGATGATGGAAAAGACAATTTGTTGAACCGATTACGAAGATGAAAATGACATGTGAAATATGAAGGTATGAGATGATACGTACACTGATGTTTATAACATCCCAAGTTTAGTTGGAAGGGTAGGCCCTATTTTGTTTGGAATTGGACCGTCGATATTTTGTTGCAATCCTACAATAGATGGAAACCTATTTTTGTTAACATGGAGAATATTATTTTTAGAAATTGGGGTTCACACAATATATGATAATATACTGAGTAACAGAAATTGTAAATAATTGAGCCAAGAGAGTGCAAAACGTACAAGAACACAATTACGAGAACAACCATTTTTGAAAAACATCAAAGTTGAAGGAAAGAAACGAATGTGTTCCACTTACAAATGAATCATTTTAAGGCATGACCTATTTCGTTTGGAAATTCCCCCAGTCATTGAGTCGATGCAATATACTCGATCGATTCCTGGTACGAAGACAAGCAAAAACCAATGGTCCCTATGGGAAAAAGGGAAAAACAAAAGTACTTAAGATTCTTAAAATAAAATCACAGCACACGGTTTCTTTTGCTTCAATGTGGCCAGGTCTAGCTACTTGGAAAACAAATGGATTTTACTCTCGATTGTATGGGAAGATGTACATCCTCACTTCAGTGCGGCACATGACAGCCAAAACCTCATCCGCAGTCGATTCCACCCTTTAATTTGCCTTCTGAGCCATTGAGTTCAAAGAGGCAGGAATAAACTGGACGTAGCCTCCACGTAGCACCCCATCGCAGAGGTATCTTGCAAATTAATATGGTTAGTGAAGCAAATGTAATGATACTTGTATCTATTAATAATGAAAGCATGCACTTCTTACGATGCTCATATATCAAGTTGGCACCCACTAATCCACTCCATTTCATCATCTGCGTCTAAGCTGTTCATGAACAGCCGTATCTTGTCAGTGAATATGGCTGCATAGACTTCTTCTGATCCGAACACCTTTGCACTGAAATTGATGCGGAATATTTTGTCTGGTCAACATATTTGTGCAGATAGCCGTAAAGCATCATTAATCTGGTGAACAGCCGCGATGCATTCTTGGTTTTCCATGGCTCCCTAATCATTACATTCAGAATCTAACAATGTTAGTTGAACAGTATTTTTATGTAATTCAGTGGTGGATGGTAATGTAAAGGCTGAAATGAGTTCTCACAAATAAGTGTTTGGGAGAAATCGATGAGGGAGGATTTCGTTGCCCATTCTCCGATGATGTAGTTTTTTTTGGTAGTTGCTAATGGGTAAAATGTTAGTGATGCGTAGATAGAAAATCAGTAGGAATGAAATAGTATGCGGGTATGTACCTCTCCTTTTACCGATCGAGCGGCCACCTCTCCCAATGGAGTATCTTTCTTCGCCACTGGTGTGAGGTTTGTTTGAGGACTTCCAATTTCGTCGACCACTATTTCCTGCAGAGGCGGTTGTTGCTTGCTCTCCTACGTAAGAAATGAATAACATATCATGTCATTGTATTAGCAAGAAATATATGTATGAGCACCGATGAGAAGAAGAATACAATTATCACACCTCATCATCCTGTTGCTCTATGACACTTATCAGCTTCCCCGGCCATAGAATGTTATACCCGATGGCCTGAATGACGAACTCAAATTCTTCATGTTCAATCGGCAAAGGTGCCTTTGGTATGATCACAGGTCCTTTTAGATTTACCTGCTCCCACTTGATGGGTAAGTCAGTTTCCGCTTCCTTCGGAAAGAATATACCGAATGAGCTACCTCCCTCTCTCTATGATGGTTCAAAACATATAGCCAGCATTTGTTTCCTCTCTAAGAGATGAACTTAGAGATTGGGTAAATACATGGGTCGGGCAATAAGTAAGTATTCTCTATTGTAGGAAAACAGATAAAGTTGGAAGTGCAAGCGATAGATGATAAGAAGTAATGAACTGTACATGTAGCTGCTGAAGGCTGCCGCGCGCTGCAGCTTTCAGTACCCAGCTGAGACTGAGAGCTACAGCGCGCTGCAGCTTCCAGCATTCATCAGCAACGAACTGTATCAACACAACATCAATCCTAATTAGGAAATGGAAATCCATATACTACAAATCACATAGCAAGAAAGGAACAAATACGATTGCAGTTCACGGTTTGGACTACCTTGTCATCCGCTGCAATTCCTTGTGGGTCACTATATCCCAATGCTGAAGGAATGAATACCCAGTTGTCCTTGGTCTTGGGGGTGGAAGTTGCAGCCAGGAAATTATGGGCATCCAAGTGTGGGGGAATAGATTTACCCAATTACCCAGCTAGCCAATTTGTTTGGGCCTCAAGTAAAGCAACAAATGTTTCCCTGAGCTCGATAACATCTGTTGGTTGTTTGTTTGAATTTGAAATTTCCTCAGATGATTTCGTGTTTGTTCTCCCACATCGACTGGATGCGTAACAGGTGACAGTCATATGTGGTAGGGCCTCGTTCACCTTAAAGGTTGCGGAGCAACCTCTCCAACGACCCCCGTGATCCTTCCTACCTGTTGCTTGAACTAGAATATCCTCTTTTCCATGTATAACCAAATCTCCCTTTTGCTTCTTATCCAAAAGGTTTTGCTAAGAAACAAAGCAAATATAAGCCATTTGATCGGGATAACATCAAAGAATATCAATAGAGATAGATTCATTTATGAATTATGCTCACAATAGTGGGGGCTGCTCTTCGGACAGAGTTGTTGGTGTAGGTTGATAATTTCTTGTCCCAGTTTGCTGCAAGGAACACTTTCGAGCGGCCCGGTTTGAAATCCATGCGTTGAACTAAAGCCTTTGCTTCTTCCACACTCTGACCTTCATCCAGAAGTGCCTCAATTGTAGCATTTCTTTTCCTCTTCTCGAGTTCTACTGCAACCCTACGGTTCCCTCCACTCCCCGTGTGATAGTTGTAGTCCTTCTGTGAGGCGCTTAATTTTGCTATATCACTTACCGCCTGTTTGGACATCAGTATGTAAACAGCCAGCATGGTAGTGACTAGGGGAAAAAAGATTGAAGGAATTACCTTGAATTCAGGGGTTGACCTGTGTTTCACAAACAGCTCCCACTCATTTTTGTCCATCCACCGATAGTCTCTCCATGCACAAGAGCCCAGTTTTTTTTTGCACAATGTACTTGTTCGCCACTTTAGTCTTCCAATTCCTCCACTTTTCTCCTGCATAAATTGTCCATTTATTGTGGAACTTATTCATCTCATTGAAAGTCATTTTCGTTTGTATATCCCAGCTAATCTGGAGGATAAGGATACATCATGTTAGTGCGACATGTAACGGAGTTGACAAGAACAATGGAGGATTAGAACAAACTTACAAGAATGTCTTCCCATGCATCCTTCTTCACATGGTCTGGAACTGATCTCCAATTATGCCACGTCCCGAAGCAGATTCTTCAGCGGAAGGCATAGCCAACATACATTGACCATCGACTGCACATAACTAGGGGTTCGAAGTCATCATCGAAGAATATTTTAAGAGGCTTCTTTTGTTTCGCCAGCAACACGGACTTCCACGTGGTTGTACCTCTGCGCTTGCAATACTCTCCAATCTCAAACTTGTCGAAGCTCTCACTCATGTCTTCTTTTACCATAGTTTCTTCTGCATCTCCCAACTTCTCTGACCCCGAGTAATATTTCTGTGCATCAGCCCCTTCCTCGCTAATGTCGTCACAGTTGGCATCCTTTGGAGGGGTAAAACATTCATAGGCAACAATTTGTCTACCACCGGAGACAAAAAATTTCTTCCTCGGTGGCGCCATTGAATCTCTTCTATCAGTAAATGAAACACAAGAAAAACATTAATCCAACACTGCCCTTTGCAGATTTTCACGACAATCCAACCGACTTAAAAAAATTCGTGTAGGGGGCACGTGGGTAGGCAAAAATTATGACATTACAAGCAAGTATATCATGTATGAGCATGAAACAACACCCACAATAGTTTAACAAGAAACGTCAACACAAACTCACACGCAAAGAGACCAACCAAAATATAGCTACTCATTAAACCTGGGAAAGATGGAAACTACCAATGGGTGTTACCTTTTCCGTCAACAGCCGGCCGTCTTGGTTAGCCCCTCCCGTGTGAACATTCCGAGCCGGGTACGATATTTGTGGAGTAGAGTGTTGATGAAATTGGGGTATTTGGTTGGCGACCAGGATTGGGGGGTTGAAGCCCGACATAAATGGTGAAGGGAGGGACACTGTTTTTGGGGGAAATCTGCACGGGGTTATGGGGGGAAGAGGGGGAACTTGGGATTAGAGATGTGGTGGGTGGAAAGAACTCGGTTCGATGTGGTGGGGAGGGAAGGGTACGGAAACAGAGGGATAAGGATATGGAGGGAAAAGGGCAACTTTTGGAGGGAATGAAAATGCAGCTTTGTTGGCACATTTTGGTGTCTTATAATTTTTCTTTCTTTAATTTAAAAATAATAATCCATACGAATGGGAGGGATATGTATTATATTCCCCAGGACCTGGAAAAGATCATAAAATCTTTCAAATCTGATACTCCCTCCATCCCAAAATAAATTGTGTGCGAGAGACTTCCACCGCTAATAGGTTTAAGCACGTATAACGAAGGCATGTAAAAGGTTACTTTTCATAAATTTAGTGTTACGATGAATCTAACCATATAACATATGACAATATTATGTTTTTCATATGACAATATGAATCGGGTAATTTCGCAGTTACAAAGCTCATATGGAATGTAATGTTACCTAAGAAGATTTCTATCTTCACTTGGAAACTGCTTAATACAGTGGAATGTGCATAATACAGTGGATACGTTTTCCATCTTCTGAACTGTAGTGACCTTACTGGATAGCAAAGAATGCTATGTCATCTGATTCATTCTGTGATCTGCTGGGCTTTATGGAAGGCTAGGAATGCTTATTTTTTGGATGGCACACCTTTTTCCATCTCCCATATTAGCAAGGATGTCACAGATACACTCTACCTTTCCATTACCTCCTCTCCCTGAAGGTTTCATGTTCCCTTCTTTGTTTTTTCCCCCAGACCCCCACCGAAGCCAACTATATCCAGATCACAGTTTCATCAGGGTTACAGTGGATGCATCTTGGTCTAATTCCTCTATTTCAATTGGCTTAGTTGCTCGCAATCGCCAAGGTTTACCAATCCTGATTATATCATAGACCACAAAAGCCATATTTCCACTGGAAGCTGAAGTTAAGGCAATTCTAATGGCCTGGCAGATCTGTCTGGACGGATATCCCAACCTTAATATTGAATCTGACTCGCCACAGGCAGTTTCTATGATTAATGATCCTTCACTTTCCAAATGGATCCTATACCCTCTAGTTTTTCGAGTTCACACTCTTTTGTCCCATGCTACCCTGAAGCACACATGTAGAGATTGTAACTCAGTTGCGGATGCCGTGGTAAAATATGAAGCATCCTCTGCGATGGTTTCTCCTTTGCATATGGCCCGCATTCCGGAACATACTAACGGCTTAATCCATATGGATATTATTCATACACCTTATATTAGAATCCACAGGTAAACCTTTAAATAAGATTGATACTGCAGATCTTTCCTCTATTTTTGCTGCTCTTCCGCAATGGCTACTATTTTTCAAAGTATCATTAGTGCTTTCAAATGAGCGGATTCCCAATTTCTAGCATCAAGCACTCGAGCCTGGAGCCTGGAGCCCTCGAGCCCTGGAGTCCTCGAGCACTCAAGCCTTGGAGCCCTCGAGCATTGGATGCCCTCAAGCACTGGATGCCCTCGAGCCTGGATGCCCTCAAGCCGAGAATGCCCTCGAGCCCAGAATACCCTCGAGCCCAGAATGCCCTCGAGCACTAGATGACCCCGAGCACCATATGCCCTCGAGTCTGGATGCCCTTGAGCGTGGATACCCTCGAGCCTGGATGCCAGCGAGCACTGGATGCCCTTGAGCCTGGATCCCCTCAAGCGTGGATGCCCTCGAGCCTGGATGCCCTCGAACCTGGATGATAGCGAGCAGTGGATGCCCTCGAGCCTAGATGCCCTCGAGCCTAGATGCCCTCGAGCGTGGATACCCTCAAACCTGGAGTCCAGCGAGCAGTAGATGCCCTCGAGCCCGGATGCCCTCGAGCCTGGATGCCCTCGAGCCTGGATGCCCTCGAGCCTAGATACCCTTGAGCCTGTATGCCCTCGAGCACTGGATACCCTCGAGCCAACAAGCACTTGACCATCAACCCCCCGAGTCTAAAACTTAATATTCTACTGGCCCAACATTCAGCCCAAAACAAATGTAAACTGCAGCCCAATCAGTATAAGGTGTTTGTTTCTGTATTAGTATTACGTCCACAACCTCTCCTCTTCCATCACCTCCTTCCGCCATTCCCAAGGCCATTCCTCCGCCATTCCCAAGCACCATCCTTCGCCGTTCCTAAGCCCCATCCTACACCGTTCCCAAGCCCCCTCCTCCACCGTTCCCAAGCCCCTTCCTCCGACGACCCCTGCTTCCTCCACCGTCCTCTACTCTCACGGCACCGTCCCCTGCCACCTCCATCGTGCCCTACTCCCCACGCCTTGGCGGCTCCCTCCACCGTCCACTTCTCCAGCCGCGCCCCTTCATCGGCCAAGCGGTGTCTGACCATCGTCGACTGTACACCAAACACCTATCGTCAACAACCCGTACTCCCAATTAGGTAAGGAGATTATTTTCCTGATGGTTGTACCAAGATTGTTTTGCTTCCTCATGGGTTGATTTCATGATAATGCCTCATTGTGTCAATGCCCTCATTGTGCTCATGTTTTCGGTATTGGTGAACAATTTTGTGCGTAACCTGATTGTTCATGATATGTGATTCTGGATGGCACAACCCATGCTCCGATATGATATGATAATTTTTTGCATCACCTGACTATTCATGATATATTTTCTTGCTCACGGGATTTCATCATAATGCCTCATACCATCAATGCCCTCATTCTGCTCTTGTTTTCAGCATTGGTGAATACTTTTGAGCATACCCTGACTGTTGTTCATGACATGTGATTCTGGATGGCCCATTGATTCATCCCAGGATTTATAGAATGTCCATCTAGTTCAATTCTTTTGCTTCTATTACTATTAACAAAAATTGGGATTAAGTGTGAGTAAACATTATTCCATATTCAGCCTACGAGAAGGAATGCTTAATGTAGAATAAGTTGAGTCTGTATTATTTCCCTTTGTAACTGTGTATTTTTTACCGTTTTCCGTTCTGGCTGCCGTTAACACATTTAGTGTAACAGACATGGCCCTAAAAAAGGTGCAACCAAGCAAAAGAACAACACCCAAAACCCCAGGAAAAACCAAGAGTGGTGGAGAGGGAGGACGGCGAGCACAGGACTCAGATTGTTCCGTCGACTGAGCCCATACCAGCCGCAGAGGCGGATTGCACTGAGCATACAACTGTCTACAAGGACTTTATCTCGAGGGGCCTCATCCTTGAGAGAGGGTTGAGGCTGGAAAAGCCCTTCAGGAACTATGTGAAGGAGCACTGCTGGGAAGGCCTCATCGCACAACCGTCGCGGGCAAACCAGACCATGGCGTGTGAATTCCTGTCGCTCATGAAGTACAAGAATTCAGTAACTGTTTTCCTCCGTGGTCAGTTGGTCGAATTGTCTTTGAATTTGATCAACACGTTCTACAGGATCCCACCAAAGCCCGCGAGCTTGTACGAAGCCGCTGACACTGCAGTTGAACAAGCTCATGGGAAGACATCATCACAGCAATCTGTGATGACAGCGACACAGTAATTCAGAATATACCACAAGAATGGTCCAGCATAGAGAAAAAGTACTTGACTGAGGACATGAACGTGTGGTACAATTTCATAGCTGCCCGGCTACTCCCCGTGAAATTGAATAGCGAGGTTCATCGGTCCCGTATGCTGCTGCTGTACAAGATAAAGAAGAATATGAGCCTGGATGTTGGGAGTACAATAATGGCATACATATGGGATTGTGTCAATGACCATAACTGTATAGGCTTGTCCTCACTCATCACTACAATATGCGTGGAAGCAGGTTGCAGATACAATGACAGGCGCGGGCGGTCGTCGCGCCCGCGCGCCAAAAGATAATTTATAAGCCCTAAATACTTACTTTCTACAACTAGGTAGATAGTGGCAAATCGGGGTCTTCCAAAGAGAAGAGGGATCTTCCTAAGCGTCTAAGCACACAAATGGTTGATATACTAGGCTAGGAGTAACTATATTTACACACACTTAAAAACAAGTAAAAAGGGGGGGGGTTGGTTGGTTGGTTTCCTAAGTTAACAAAGATAACTAGCAACGTCAAGTGACTATGCTAATCATCAAACGAAACTAAGAAAAAGGGGTTTTAAACTACAAAGATAAAATGTCTTGGGGGAAACGGATATCCACTTCCACATCTAATGTAGTTCATCGAATCATTCACACATTCCATCATATAGCATTCATGACCCAACACTCACACACCCCATCTACCAAGTACCACAACACACACACCACAAGGAGTTCTAAGTTCATGCTCGTAGATCTTCATGCAAAGGCGCTACGGAATTCGTCACGTTCCTACACCTAAGCAATTCAACCACACAAGCACTACCTATGCTCAAACCACTCATGGCACACATGCCGTGAAACACACCGTCAAGAATACATAAACGCCAAATAACAAATGCTTCAAGAATGAATTTAAATCATCTATCTAATACTTCAACTACTTGTCGTGGAGACTAAACTCCTATCCTTCTTAGTTCGTAGTTTGCGAGAGTGTGTTCGACATCTCTCGTCAAACCTCACCAATGGCTCCCGAGTCGCGACCACAACTCAAGGTGTCATTGGTGGCATTTATCACGAAGGACCAACAAGTTTGGCAATGCCTATGACCACTACACCGTGACTAGGCATTGAACCAATTCATGCAATTACACGAGATTGGATGAACGTGCAATGCACATTCATCCGCGAGCATATGACTCTCTCGTTTGCTACACAAATGAACATGACGAAGAGTTCGACATCAATCACATTCGCCTAGCACATTGTCAACACACTAACACAATCAAAAGCTCTAATTCACACTCATACATTACTAACAAGAACAGGGGGGAAATTAACCCAAATCCCCCAAACCCTAGCTAGCAATTCATACAAGCATTCATATCATCAAGCTCTCAACAATATCAATGCAATCAACAATTAACATTCAAAGCACAATAAATGCACAATAGCAAAAACATCAAATAGATAGATATAAATGGTTCTCAATACATAGAAGTGGAAGCTTCAATCCATAGCTCCCAAGTGCAAGAACTACTCTAGAACAACAAAAGACATAATTAAACTAAGAGAAAGCTAAGAAAAGAAAGAAGAGAAAAAACCTAGGTTTCGTGCCCAAAAACAGAGAGAAAAGCGGGCTGGAAAAGCTGGAGAAGAAGAGGGAAAGAGATGGTATTTATAGTGCAAAGAAAATAAGAATGATTTCTGGCCGCCCGTTGGTCGCGACTCGCGACGGGGTTCGTCGCGACTCGCGACGGGGTTCGTCGCGACTCGCGACGGTGTTGGTCGCGAGGTGGCGACTCGCGATGGTGTCGCGACGGCAGCCATAGTTTTGCATTGTTTCTTTGTCTTCTTCATAGCCATCCCTCTCAATCTTCAAGTCTTCAACAGCTCCAAAATGGTCTTCAACGGCCTCTGGTCTTCATGTCTTCGAAGTGAGTATCCAAAAGTCTTCGAAAGTATAATCTTCAATGTCTTCCGGTCTTCGTTGCTTCCGTGTTCTTCCCTTGTCACACAAAATCCACTTAAAAGAGGTAAAAGAGTACAAAGTTGCTTTTACCTCTCCTAAGTGAATTTCAAGGTAAAACACAAGCTCTCGATAATAAAAGAGCACAAAAGTGATCCTAAATACTACTAAATAATGCGCCTAAAATGGACACATCAAACCTCCCCACACTTAAACCTTACTCGCCCTCGAGTAAGAAAAGATTTAAGCATACGGAGGAAATGGCATATCCACATCCTAAAACCCCTAAAATAACCACACAAAATGGACATATCAAACCTCCCCACACTTAAACCTTACTCGCTCTCGAGTAAGAAAAGATCTAAGCACACGGAGTAAATGATATATCCCAAAACCTAAACTAATCCCCCAATCAAAGCCTCACAAAAACTCTCAATATCAAAAATCCCAAAATAAAAGTTCACATGAGAATTTTTTTCACACACACATCCCCAATCCTAAATCTAACCAAACCTACCACTTATCAATTCACTACCCATAAAACATATTTAACAGCCCAGAATTGATATTCCCAGAATCCAATGACACAAAATGAATCTAAAACCATAGAGGAAGTTTTAAACACATGCTTCACTTAATGCCAATATATCAACCAAAAACGAAGTAGAAAGAGATAAGGAATTTCATAACCACACTTCGTTTCCTAACCCACTAAGCTACCCAATCCCAAGAGGTCTAAAGATATTGAGCTACCCGATCCATCCGTGTGACAACCGCAACCTTATGACTCCAACGCCAGCAAATGAGTGAAATCATAGCATTTTTCAATTTCTCTCGCTTTCTCTCATTTTGCCTAGGAGCTCTTTCGAGTTTTCATCCTAGCCACACATCATGTTTCTTTAGCTCACATCTCACCTTTTTCCGCACATTTTAGCCTCTCATTTTTGCCTAGGCCGCCCTTTAAGGGTTTTTGACCTATCCGGGCCCCCAATGTTGCCTAAGTTGCCCTCTCGGGTTTTCAACTTAGCGGGTTTTTTTTTTCTTTTTTTTTCCAATTTTTTTTTTCTTTTTGTTTTTATATTTTTTTTCTTTTTCTCATGTTTTTCCAATGAAAAGTAGCAAAAAGCATTCCAAAACAATCTAGCATGCATTGAATCCTCTAACCCCTCCCCACACTTAAAACATTACATTGCCCTCAATGTAAACACGTAAGGCAAGAAGAATAAAAATCAAGGTAAGGGAGTTAGAGTGACACCCGTGTCTCCGCAAAGTCGCCGGTGACATGGCGATATCCAAGTACTTGGATGGTCCCGATATAGGTTTCGGAACCGGAAGGGTGAGCAAAAATGCCGTAGAAGAACTCACCCCTCGAGAAAAGCATTGTCTCCATGGCGCCGTTTGATCAAGACTACACCACGAAGAACACATTAAACTCACAAGTACATATGGATATGTAATACTAGGTTTAGCATCAAGAGTTAATAACCATAGTATTTTCAAAGAACAACTAATCAACCCTCAATCACCACTATAAGATTATGCATGAAAAATATCCAACATATATTGACATGTATACAAGCATCATTATAGGATAAGAACTTACGGTCACAATGACGTAGTCAGCATACTACAATCAACAAATGTACTATAAAGATGCAAGAATGTTCATATGCCAATATATGTAGGATGGTGGAAGAAATGAGAGGTATGTGATGTTCTTGGGAGTGTTGGGTGGAGAAGAAGGAAGGATCATGCAATGTTTAAAATCATTTGGAAACTTGGAAGCTTGGAAATTTGAAATCCGGCTCAAAAAAATTTCAAAAGTTACTGAGCACGTCGCGACTCGCGACGAGGTTCGTCGCGACTCGCGACGAGCCTCGCGACGTCATCGCGACGCGTGGAAAGTAGAGTCCGGGAGCTCAAAATGATCTGAGCTCGTCGCGACTCGCGACGAAGGGTGTCGCGACTCGCGACGAGCCTCGCGAAGTCATCGCGACTCGCGGAAAGTGGAGTCCGGAAGCTCAAAATGTTCTGAGGTCGTCACGACTCGCGACGAAGGGTGTCGCGACTCGCGACGAGCCTCGCGAAGTCATCGCGACTCACGGAAAGGTGAGTCCGAGAGCTCCAAATTTTCTAGCTCGTCGCGACTCGCGACGAAGGGTGTCGCGACTCGCGAAGTCATCGCGACTCGCGGAAAGTTGGCGCTGGGAGTGGATTTTGCTCCCCTGTTCGTCGCGACTCGCGACGAAGCCCATCGCGACTCGCGACGGCAGGGTATCCCAGACTTAAAAATTTTTTCTTCTTCTTACCAACTGTCCAAGCTTTCTTCCCTCATTCGTTGATCTCGTTCCTTCATCTCCTTCATTGCAATGCACTTAACTTTGCTACAAAATCACAGAAAAACAAGCCATAAAAAGAACAAAACAAAACAACAACAAAAACAAACTAAGAAACACAAACTAAGAAACAAAAACTAAAAGAAATGCCGAATTTATTTAACGTCGTCGGCACGACGAAGCTCCGTATTTTTAAGGTCGTCGGCACGACCCTAATGTTATCCGTATGGTGAAGGCTTGAAGCTCTTCACCATGAGCATCCAAAATAAGAGAGGTGGGGGCACAAAACTTCCAAGAGGAAAGTCTTGTGGAGGTGGAGATGGTTCAAAGGGAATTAAGTGGTTAGGGAGCTTAGGATAGTCTTTTGGCTCCTCTCTCGTTTCCCTCAAAACTTCCGAAAATATTAGAGTTGGTTCACTAGGTAGGAGAAGGGGTGACAATGCTAATGGATAATGTAGCACTATCACCTCTTCCTCCATTGTTCTATCCTCTACAACCAACTCCTCATCCCTTTCAAACTCAAAATCATTTTTATTGGTGACTTCACTCACCGAATCATCGAGTTCAAGTTGGGATGGTGTGTTTTCGGAATCACGAGCTTCCATGCGGGCCAATACCTCTAATATGTTCCTCACATGCCCCTCAATGGCCTCAACACTAGAGGAGAGCTGGGTATCCGGCTCCTCACTAGTAAAGGAGTTCAAATTTGCTATGGTATTTAAGACATCCTCACGTGTCAAACTTGAACTTCTTTGTTGGGCTTGGTTTTGGGGTATGGTATAGGGTGGTGATGGCCAACTAGGTTGCTCGTAATATTGGTTTTCTGGCTCATTCTCATACCACAAATCCGGACTACCACTCCATTCCGGATTGTAAGAGTTGTGGTATAGATAGCATTCATGAGCATCTTGCCCTTGAAAACCAATATCTCCTACCTCTTGATAGCACTCTTCATAGTACCCATGGTTTTGGAAACCAAGGGTTCTTTCTCGGTCATAGTGCTCTTCCCACAACACAGGGCAAGATTCGGCAGGATGATCGGAATGACACATCCTACAAAACCTTGCTTGTTGAGCCTCTCTTCTCATCATGAGTTCCCTCAAGGTGAGACGCTCCATAAAATTTTTTTTTTTTTTTTTTTATTTTTCAAAAGTTCGGAATTATAGTGCAAGGATTCTCGATAAAATAAATCACCAAGAACTCAAGCAATACCTACTCCGAACAAAAACAACCACCAAGTAGTGGAAAATAAAAACAACTAGCTAATACACAACCAAATACACCTAAATACTTAAGAATAAACGCCTCTTCCCCGGCAACGGCGCCATTTTGACAGGCGCGGGCGGTCGTTGCGCCCGCGCGCCAAAAGATAATTTATAAGCCCTAAATGCTTACTTTCTACAACTAGGTAGATAGTGGCAAATCGGGGTCATCCAAAGAGAAGAGGGATCTTCCTAAGCGTCTAAGCACACAAATGGTTGATATACTAGGCTAGGAGTAACTATATTTACACACACTTAAAAACAAGTAAAAAGGGGGGGGGGGTTGGTTGGTTGGTTTCCTAAGTTAACAAAGATAACTAGCAACGTCAAGTGAATATGCTAATCATCAAACGAAACTAAGAAAAAGGGGTTTTAAACTACAAAGATAAAATGCCTTGGGGGCAACGGATATCCACTTCCACATCTAATGTAGTTCATCGAATCATTCACACATTCCATCATATAGCATTCATGACCCAACACTCACACACCCCATCTACCAAGTACCACAACACACACACCACAAGGAGTTCTAAGTTCATGCTCGTAGATCTTCATGCAAAGGCGCTACGGAATTCGTCACGTTCCTACACCTAAGCAATTCAACCACACAAGCACTACCTATGCTCAAACCACTCATGGCACACATGCCGTGAAACACACCGTCAAGAATACATAAACGCCAAATAACAAATGCTTCAAGAATGAATTTAAATCATCTATCCAATACTTCAACTACTTGTCGTGGAGACTAAACTCCTATCCTTCTTAGTTCGTAGTTTGCGAGAGTGAGTTCGACATCTCTCGTCAAACCTCACCAATGGCTCCCGAGTCGCGACCACAACTCAAGGTGTCATTGGTGGCATTTATCACGAAGGACCAACAAGCTTGGCAATGCCTATGACCACTACACCGTGACTAGGCATTGAACAAATTCATGCAATTACACGAGATTGGATGAACGTGCAACGCACATTCATCCGCGAGCATATGACTCTCTCGTTTGCTACACAAACGAACATGACGAAGAGTTCGACATCAATCACATTCGCCTAGCACATTGTCAACACACTAACACAATCAAAAGCTCTAATTCACACTCATACATTACTAACAAGAACAGGGGGGAAATTAACCCAAATCCCCCAAACCCTAGCTAGCAATTCATACAAGCATTCATATCATCAAGCTCTCAACAACATCAATGCAATCAACAATTAACATTCAAAGCACAATAAATGCACAATAGCAAAAACATCAAATACATAGATATAAATGGTTCTCAATACATAGAAGTGGAAGCTTCAATCCATAGCTCCCAAGTGCAAGAACTACTCTAGAACAACAAAAAACATAATTAAACTAAGAGAAAGCTAAGAAAAGAAAGAAGAGAAAAAACCTAGGTTTCGCGCCCAAAAACAGAGAGAAAAGCGGGCTGGAAAAGCTGGAGAAGAAGAGGGAAAGAGATGGTATTTATAGTGCAAAGAAAATAAGAATGATTTCTGGCCGCCCGTTGGTCGCGACTCGCAACGGGGTTCGTCGCGACTCGCGACGGTGTTGGTCGCGAGGTCGCGACTCGCGATGGTGTCGCGACGGCAGCCACAGTTTTGCATTGTTTCTTTGTCTTCTTCATAGCCATCCCTCTCAATCTTCAAGTCTTCAACAGCTCCAAAATGGTCTTCAACGGCCTCCGGTCTTCATGTCTTCGAAGTGAGTATCCAAAAGTCTTCGAAAGTATAATCTTCAATGTCTTCCGGTCTTCGTTGTTTCCGTGTTCTTCCCTTGTCACACAAAATCCACTTAAAAGAGGTAAAAGCTTACAAAGTTGCTTTTACCTCTCCTAAGTGAATTTCAAGGTAAAACACAAGCTCTCGATAATAAAAGAGCACAAAAGTGATCCTAAATACTACTAAATAATGCGCCTAAAATGGACACATCATACAACGATGATGATGTCACAATAATGCCAAAGCTCCCCATAAACCCTCTCATATTCTCCAAGAAGAAGAACGTTGCTGAGTCTTCGAGGGCGGCAACAAGTAAAGCATCGAATGACAACTCGAATGGGGACTTAGCAGCATTCCAAATGAAGGTGGATCATTTGGTGCGCTGGACATCGCAGGTTGGGAAGATCGTCACAGCCATGTGTGGCGAGAGAATCAATGAATTTGGTCCAATCCCTACATTTGATTCGCCAAGGCCCAACACAGTGGAGAAGAGGGTGCGCAGGAAATGACTGCCTACAGTGACCTCACATCTGTGTATTATCAGGTTTTTCCAGTTGCTAGTTTAATTTGGATGTGGGGATCATACGTTTGTTGCTTCCGAAACATACATTGCTACTTTGTTGGTACTGTTTTTGCTTTGGATTTTGGAATGTTAGCTTTCAGGCCACATAACGTATTTGTGATGTTGTCTTAAACGAATTGCATGACCAATTCCTATCAGGTTCCGACCTGAGAAAAATTGCTGCAACACGCTGAACTAGTAGAGCTACAGCGCGCTGCAGCTGGCAGGACTTATCATAGGAATAATTGTCCATTTTTTAACAGCCTTTACACAAACCGCTGGAGTGCGCTGTAGTGGACAGAACTGCTCGAAATGGCAACAAATTGGGAGATATTCTTACATTAGTTGCCAGGGGCAACAAAACCCAACAAAGTACAAGAAGTAAATAAATTTTAACTTCGACATCGATGCTCGACCCCCCTAGTCTACAACCAACTTCATCTTCTTGGATTGACTGTCTTGAAGTTCTTGGCCATCGTCATCTATCCAAATACCATCTTTGTGTTTCCTCCGAATGGCTCCCGCCTCAATCCCGTTGTCACTAGGTAGAGGGGAACTCTAACCTTTCACTTGTAACCTCAAAATCAATTTCATCGCAGAAAGAGAATTTCCTACCTTGTACCACAATAGACCAACCTACATTGGACGGGTCATTTACGTAGAAAACTTGTCTTGCTTGTTCGGCCAAAATAAACTAATCATTTTCATATGCCACACGAGTCGGGTCAACAAGGGTAAATCCCATTGGATCATCAGTTCGAACCCCAGTTGTGTTATCAAACCATTAGCACTTGAATACCAGAATCTTGAATTCTCCATAGTCAACCTCCCAAATCTCATCAATAACACCATAGAACGACATCACAGCTACGACTGGTTTTTTGTCTTTCTTACCTGCTTGTTACATAGTCTCCGACTCAATGTACACCCCACTATTTTGTGTCGTGCTCTTCAAATCTTGGTCCCTAGTAGCGAAAGAAAAACCATTGATGTCATATCTGGAATACCTCAAAACCGTGCAGTTAGGCTTCCTCGCAAATGCCCTAATTTTTGGGTCGTAATCAGCAACATTGCATTGGTCATATAGCCAATTCACAAACTTGTCATTGTGCTCCAACTGGACTTTATTAGGGGGCCACGTGGGATGACACTCTGTTATCGAATTAAGGTGCTCAGTCACATAAGCAGTAGTCTCCAAACAATTCCTCAACACATACAAATGAACTGACATCAGATCACTATTCAATGGAGTAAATAACGTTCCCCTCGACCTTGGCTTGCCCCCCTTCCTCCCAACATGTCGATTCAGGGGCACCCCAAATTTTTTGTGTCCCTGCAAATAGGAAGAGAAAAGTTCAATCACTTCTTTGGTAACATACCTCTCAACAATACTAGCTTTCAGCCGACTCATACATTTCACGTACCCCTTGAAGACTTTCATGTGACGCTCGAATGGATACATCCAACGCATGCCAACTGGACCGCATATCTTTACCTCCCGCACTAGATGGACGACCAAGTGAACCATTATATCAAAAAAGGATGGAGGGAAATACATTTCCAACTTGCAGAGCACAACAACAACATCTTTTTGTAGAACATCCAGATGGTCCCGGTCAATGGACTTCCGGCATATGGAGGCAAAAAATATACAAAGTCTAGTGATTGAGTGCCTTACGTCGGCCTCCATTACCCCACGAATAGCAATAGGTAAAAGTTGTCTCATCAAAACATGACAATCATGAGATTTCAACCCCGCCATCCAACAATCCTTCGTAACTACCCGACTCACGTTCGATAAATAACCAATGGGGACCTTCACTGATTTCAAACTATCACAAACTAAGATTCTCTCCTCCTTAGACAAGGTACAAGGTGCAGGGGCAAGTACGTCCTCTTACCCTTCACTTCTGGGCAAGGTCATTTCTGATTCCCAAATCAACCAAGTCCAACCGGGCATTCAAACAATCTTTCGTCTTCCAAGGACTATTCAAGAGGGTGCCTATCAAACTTTCACAAACATTTTCTCAATATGAATCACATCTAGGCAATACCTAACCTCAAGATGCTCCCAGTATGGTAGATAAAAAAATATTGACCTTTTCTTCCATGGCCCACCACAATTTATTTTGTCCTTGCCTTTGAACTTTCCCAACACCACTCGTAATTTCTTAACCTTGCTGTGAATCTGCACACCAGTTATTGGTGTAGGGGATTTCCTTCGTTCATTCCCGCCAACAAAATTGACCACATCACCCCGGTATTTATGGTTACCGTTGAGCCATTTTCTATGGCCAAGATACACTGTCTTTCTTCCATGTCTTAGCTGTTTGAATTCAGTCTTCTCCTCACAAATGGGACATGCATTGTGCCCCTTCACAACGTACCCAAAAAAATTTCCGTAGGCCGGAAAATCATTGATCGTGCAAAAAAACATGGCCCGCAGTTGAAACTCCTCATTCATATGGCCATCAAATACCAACACCCCTTTATCTTCCCACAATATCTTCAAATCTTCTATCAATGGTCTCAAATACACATCAACCTCATTCCCAGATTGTCTAGGACCTGAGATTAACATAGGCATCATAACATATTTACGTTTCATGCACAAATATGGGGGTAAATTATATATAACCAACATCACGGGCCATGAACTATGCTTCGATGACATATTACCAAATGGATTCATCCCATCAGTACACAATGCAAGGCGGATATTTCTAACCTCTGAAGCAAAGGAAGGATATCGCTTGTCAAAATTTCTCCATTGTTCGTCGTCCGTCGGATGTCTTATCTTGTCGTCATTTAGTCTTTCCCGCTCTCCATGCCATCGCAAGTTCTTCGCATCTTCTGAACTCGTGAATAACCTCTTCAACCTAGGAATTATAGGAAGATACAACATACACTTCAATGGGACCTTCTTCTTCTTCTTAGCCAAACACCCATCAACATCATTCGTCACACCCTTATATCTTGCATTTTTGCACACGGGACATTCAACCGCATCTATCAAATCACCGTCATACAAAACAAAAACATTTGGATATGAGTGTATTTTCTTGTATTCCAAACCAAGTGGACACAATATTTTCTTGGCCTCGTAATAGTTTTTCGGAATTCCATTCCCTTTCGGGAACTTATCCTTCAGAATCTTCAGTAGTGAATTCACACTTGCATCACTCCAAGAACTTGTAGCTTTCAAATTGAAAACCTCCATAAAAAAAAAGATTACGGTATCCTTACTTTTACATCCCGGATACAATGGCTTCTCTTTCTCGTCCAGCAAAGCACTCAACATTGTAGGATTCCCCTCAAAATCTCTCACAATGTCATCGAACATACCATCAACTGTACATTTGTCTCCATCTACCTTGTCAAACCCACCGTCATGTCCTTGCTCAACCTCTCCATGAAATGTCCATACAATGTAACCTCCGTCAAATCCGTTCTTCAAAAAGTGAAATCTAACAACTCCACGATCGTCAAACCGTTCACGGCACAGGCATCTTTTGCATGGACAAAGTATCCTCTCCTCCCGACCAAAGGCATAATCTAGAAACAAATCAATAAATGCAATATGTTCACCACTCCCTCTAGCTACACTTGGACAGTTAACCATTTTTTCCCTCCACGCAAACACTGATTCTCGGTCCGTTGTATCTAAACGTGACAAAACACACCATTACACATATTTCAATTGGTCAAAAATACAAACAATGAACACGATCTTTTTGCTACACAATACTAAACATGTCATGCATGTTCGTGTATAAGTATGCGAATCGATCAACTGCATGTTCTCGGAAAACATATAAATATATATACCACCTACCTAAAGAAACACAAAAATGTTCACATCAACACTCATTAATTTACACTCCCACAATATGATCGATACTCAACCAACATAAGCTAGGCATAGAGAAACCTATAATAAATACGAAAAAACTACCTCTAATCATGCATTTATGGTTCTCGTTGATTGAAATTCCCAAGAATTAAAGAATACTTACTTCCATGAGTCTTCATTTGTTTGAGTTATTGCACACCTTCCCAAGAAATCTACCATCTAATAATGGATGTTCAAGTTCAGAAATAATTTAAGAGGGTAAGTTCGGAGCATTAAATGCTCGATTTAGCACCGGTTTTGTCAATAGTACACAAAATCAGTGCCAGTTTTCCTACATTTTCCCACGAATGTATTCAGCACCGGTTTCTACATCCCATAACACTGGTTCCTATAACCGGTGCCAAAAACATACATCACGCCAGTTTTCTGGGATTCTTTTCACCGGTCTTCAAACCGATGCAAATATAACACCGATTGTCGTTGTTTTTAGCACCGGTTTCTTGACCGGTGCTAAATTCTCAATGGTTTCCACAAATTCTAGCACCGGTTTCCCGACCGGTGTAAAAATAACACCAGTTTTTTTTAAATAAGCGGTGCAAAAATATTTTCAACCTGTTCCACAATAACACTGGTTTTACAACCGGTGCTAACACAAAAAAACCGTTGCTAAATCTTTATTTGCACCGGTTTTCATAACCGGTGTTAAAAAATCGGTGCCAGAAGGGGGTCTCTGTGGTAGTGTTAAAAAATAGAAACCAGTAAATCTGGGATTACATATACAGTAGACCATTGTGAAACATGCCATTTCTTCCAAGGCCAAACATGCACTAGTATACCCTTGTTTTATTTAGGCTTTCGTAAGGAGTGAAAGAGTGAAAGCTAAAGCAGAAGTTGAGAATTTCAAGACTGGGCCTCTTAGGGAAAATAAGGAAAACTTTTGGAAGAGATAAGTGCATGACTTGCCATGGAACCCGAATGCTTCAACTTCAGTTGTGGATGAGATGGAGGACAGAATTGCAGCCATGAATGCTATGTTAGGAGCTTTGGCAATTTAGATTGCTACTTTTGAGGTAGAAAAGTATAGAATTGAAGCAGAAAAGGCTCAACTGTAGGCACAAATTGCTACTCTTGAACATAATTGTCAAAGGCTCAACTGGAGGCTTAACTGGAGGCTCCAACTGAAGGCTCCAACTGAAGGCTCAACTGAAATGACTATTTTCCAACATAGGCTTGAGTTTGGTTTCAGAGAGAGCTAAGTTTATTGCTATTTCTTTTTTTATTTTCTTTGTTTTTTATTGTCTTTGGCATGTTCATGGCCCAAGGGGGAAAATAATTGAGGATTTTTGGTATTATTTTGTGGTGATATAATAATAATTATTGTTGGAATTCTGAATTTCTGGTTTTCTTTTGTATTCTTATTAATTTGGATTTGTTGATTAGTATATGTTCCAACATGATGGGAATTCTGAAATTATTACGAGAAGTTGGAAGTTTTCTTTGTCCTCTTAATTTCAAAATGGTTGGATCCACAAAATGCCAAAGAGGGATATTGTAGACTCATGTCATGTGAATGTATTACGTAATTGGAATTTGTGAACTAATTTGGAAAAGAAAAACTTTCCATGTTGGAACATACGGAAAACTAAAGCCTAAATGGATTTAATCGATTGTGGAAGCTTGAAAATTTGTGGAAGCTTGAAAATTTTGTGGAAGCTTGAAAATTTGTGGAAGCTTGAAAATTTTGAGGATATTGATTTGTGGAAGCTTGAAAATTTTGTAATAATGATTTAGGAGTGTGATTGAAGCATATTGGATTTATGGAAACTCTGTATTCTCAAGGAATTTTATTTATGGAATACTATGGGATATGTTGAGATAAGGAAAATCTCTTCAGAAGCATATATAGAATCAGAATAATGTTGGAGACAAAGGTGGAGATTTCCGATCTTCTCTTGGACTATAAATGGAGGACATCACGGTTGCGCTATTTACAAACTTAATAGCAAAATTTACATTCAGATTTTCTATCTTTTCAAAAGTAATGCAAAAGCCAGAACACATATGTTCCAACATACCGTAACATGTTGATCAAGTTCAGAATCATAAGCCTTAATTTCTCGAGAGGAGGAGATCTAGCGTCATCGAGTTTCGATGTCAGAGTGGGTCTGATCAAGGCAGATCAAAGCAAGGGAAGTTTAAAAATCCACATGTTGTTGTTAGAAAAGATAAGTATAGTTTTATGTTGTACTTTTTATTATATCATTGTGATTAGTAAATTTATTCAGAATTGGGCTAGTTCTCGTAGATGTAGGTGCATTTCATCTAACTGCGTAAAAAAGTCTCGTGTGTTTATACTTTATATTTTTGCATACTTGGTTAGATGTATTATGTTGGAACACATTAGTAAGTATTGAATTAATTAGGTAAACCAAATTTCAATTGGTATCAGAGCAAGGTCACTTATTCTTACCATGGTTGTGTCAAGGAAAGTGTGATCCAGTTTTACCAATGGGGAACAAAGAAAAACTTTCTGTGTCTCGGCCACTACTGCTGGAAGGAACAAATTATAACTATTGGAAGGCATGCATGAGAGTTTTCATAAACTTACTGGATGAACTGGCTTGGCATATTGTTGAAACCATAATGGAATACACCAACTAAGGAAGCATAATCTAGTTCAAAAGAAGGTGAATCGAGTTTGAAGAAACTTAAACTCAATGCTACGTCTTCATGGACTACAGAAGAACTGAATGCTTCAATGGAAAATTCCAAAGCATTAAATGTTATCTCACATCAGTTGATGAAAATCAGTTTAAACTCATATCTACATGTCATTGGAGCTTGGGATATTTTGCAGACAGTGTATGAAGGAACAAGTCGTGTGCGTGAATCCAAACAACAAATGTTTAACGAAGTTCAAAGAGTTGAAAATAGAGGAGGATGAAACTATTGCTCTATTTAATGGGGAAGTGAGAGATATCACAAATATGGTGCATCAACTTGGAAAATTTTACGAGGAGTCCAAACTGGTAAAAAAAACCTTGAGATCACTTCCTAAAAGCTTTGCTATCAAAGTTGTAGCAATATAAGAAGCAAGATATGTGACCACCATGTCTCTAGATGAGCTTATTGGATCACTGCAAACCTATGAGATGACGGTTTGAACATCCCACAAAGAAAGTTCAAAAGGAGTTAGTTTTCAAGACATTGTCATCAAGAAACACCCACAAAGGTGATAGTGATGATGTTATTAAAGAACTTGCATTTCTCACTAAGAGTTTCTCAAGAATTCTTATGTAAGTAGTGAATAAGAAATCTCAAGAAAGATTCGGCTGTAATAGGCCTCAGGCTCAAAACACATGGTGTGCGTACAAATTTTATAATATGAAGTTGAAATTTCTTTAGTAAATCAGAAACATATTTCTTTTGGGACAAAAATAGGCCAGAAGGAGTACGTGACACTTGAATACCTAGAAAATAATATAGATCCCCCAAATCCTTCATGTTAAACTAAGACGAGAGAATAGAAATGATTTTATGAACTAGAGTAGAACTACTACCGGTGAGAACAATATCATCCTCTTAAAGAAGTAAAATAAGCATATGACCCTGGTATTTTAAAACAAACATAGAGGTGTCACAAGTGTTGCATTTAAAACCAATGGTAAGTAAAAAAATTGCTGAACCGAGTAAACCAAGCTCGCGGAGCTTGTTTCAAAACATATATGGACATACGTAAATAAGAGATGTAATTTTTATTTGAGGGATGCCCAAAACTGTCGGGTTGGTGCATGTAAATTTCCTCATTCAAAAAAAACATGCAAGAAGCCTTTTTTAACACCTAGTTGATGAATAGTCCAATTAAGAAAGAAAGCAATAGCAAGAACTTAATGCACAGTAGTAGGTTTCAAAACAGGACTAAAATTTTCATAATAATCAATACCTGAATGCTGGTGATTACCGAAAACAACAAGTCTGGCCTTGAACCGTTCCACAGACCCCATTTTCGGTACTAACCTCAATTTTTTAGCGTTGACTCTATGTAAATTGACCAAAATACCCTTCAAGCTAACTATGAAATTGGGTGGACAATTTTACCCTCATAGTTAGCCGGAACGCCATAGTTAATTTAAATTAGGTAGGGTTATATCAGCACATTATGCAATCTTATTGGGTTATATAAACACATTCCTAATGTTTGTAGGGTTATATCAGTACATTTTTAATGTTTGTTGGGTTATATCAGCACATCCTTAAAACTTTTAGGGTTATATTGGCACTTTCAATAACTATATAGGGTTATATTGGCACTTTCAAATATTGAAAGGTTATATTGGCACTTATGTGAACTAGGTAGGGTTATAAAAGCACTTTTTTCTTTAATTTTATATACCCATTTATAGCTAAGTAAATGATGATTTTGGTCGCAAGGTAGCAACTACCAAGTGTCATTTTTAATTAAAGATGTATACTCATCAAGAATAGCCTGACGGCATCAAGGATCTTTGGATGCCTGTTTAAAATTAGAGGGTTCTAATTCTACGACATCTTAAATCCATTAGGAGACAAGGCCTGGAAATAACATCTTTATGATGAGTAACAATAGGATGAGAATTTTGAATAGGTGGTAAAGGAGACAGGGAAGTTAAACCAAGAAAAACATACAACACTGGACTAGATAATGACTCGAGAGATGTGTCTAGTGAAGATGAGACAAGCACTGGACTCGTAGATACATGCTCTGGAAAAGAAGACAATAGAAAGATAAATTGAGGACTGACCCGACATCGGCATTGGAACCTATGGCATTTGTTGTCAGTGCTAAAGGTGGAACTACTGGAAAGCTAAGTGGAGATGGCGAGAAGGGTGGTGCCAATGGATCCACAACAAATATTAGCGTAGACGTTGCATGAACAACGACACCTGGGGATAACTCTGAACTAGACAAGACCACTGCAGGAGACCAACTCAAATTTAAAGTGTGAGGAGAGGAAAATGGTAAATTCAACAAGGTAGATATATGACTATGATAGGGAAATTGTTTCTCATGAAAAGTAGCATGACGACTAATGTAAACATGACCTATAATGGGATCAAGCCACATTATCCCTCACAGTTAGAGGCATAACCAAAAAGACACAATGTTTCGATTTAGGCTGTCATTTATTTATTTTAGGGTCCATCAAAAGTGGAAAACATGCACAACCAAAAACTTTCAAAAAAACCATAAGATACATGGTGAATGATGAAATAGTTTCTCAAAAGGTGAAACACCCCATAAAACTGAGCTCGTTAGGCAATTTGTGGTAAACACAGCTTGAAAAGTAGCACCAACCCAGAACTGAGCAGGAAAATCAGATTGAATAAGCATGGTACAAGCCAGTTCAATAATATGTCTATGTTTACGCTCAACAACCCCATTTTGAGCCTGGGTGCCTGGACAAGATTTCTGAAAAATTATTCCTGATACCATGTACAGAATAATGAGAATGATTGTGGCTTGCCCAATTTATTGCCCTGACATTCTTTATATATGAATAACATTTAAATGAAAAGTCCATATATTCTAGCCTTGTACCATAATAATTTAGTTCATATCAGTTTATGTTAATACTACTAATAAGTGTACTACTATAAAGAGAGGTGAAATGGATATAACTTAATTGCAGTTGAAAAGAACATAATTTTAGGTTGTATTTTTACAACAAAGGATAGGCATGAATATAGGATCCAATTCAAACTTGCTATGATCTGATGCAATAGCTAAAAGAAAATTGTCTTCCCTACACATTGCGGCATGTGTCAGTATTCGAGTAGCAGATGCGAAGAACATATGTCCAATTAATCATTCACGGTTCTACAGTTTGTCAAACTAGTCGTTAATCTTGTTGGAACCCGATTTCCAAAAATCTAATTAATCGTTAACAATGTAAAGAGCATAATTAAGTACGTGAAAAATAAACAAAATTGGTATACCAAATCCAGACAGTGGTTGAATTGAAGCAGACTTAAGATTTAGATATTTGTCCATAATCCTGAAAATGCCCCATAATATGTGATGGTTTGACGGCATTCCAAATCCCAGGGTACAACTGCTAATGATTTCTGCTCTGCACAACTCAAAACCATAAAGCAACGAACCAAAACTTTTGTGCCGTACCCTCAAACTTGATGAAGAACAAGGAGGAAAACTACGAAGCTCTAAAACACTTGAAAAACATAGAAGGACTGAGTAGATGAGGATGTTTGGTGTGTTTTAGAATGAGGGTAAAGGTAGCCTTTTATAGGCCAAATCAACTAACATGAAGGAGTAAATGGTGGAGTAGTCCACTCCTTGTTAATTCAAAAAGGCAGAACACCAAGAGCCATCCATGCCCCTACAATCAGAATGGAGGAATACCTGGAGACTTTCATACCTCTGCAATCGAGAGGGTTGATTATCTATTGGGAGGTTCAAAATTCCAAGTTGGGCCATGGTCCAAAAAGATAATGGGCCCTACCCGAACCAAAAACCCAAGGCCCGAGCATGACGCATCATATCCCAATCCATATTTAAACTGCATACGTGTGGACTTGAGGAGGTCTACCACAACTCTAGTTGATACCCCTAGTGTTTTCATCCTAGCATATATACTAGAAATATCGCTCTCTCATTTCCAATGTGGTAATATCCCATAGAACCCAAAGTGTTACTCTTCAAGTAATCACTTTTGAGCCCACATTTGTCATTCAAATGGAACTCGAATTTAACGTGTGAGTATAGTATGGTATAGTACTCACAGGAGAAGCCAATGCTCCCTTATTCGAGCAAAGACAGTGGCTAGAGAACACCAAAATTCAATTTCAACTTTCCCCTAAATGAATAGAAATGACTTCTATTACACATGTGTGTTCTAGACAGATGCACGTTTGAGAGTAAGAGCAAAGAATTATTGTATTCGTACTTTTAGAGTTTCTCATCCTTGAATCACTCATAGTGAATTGTTTTAGGATTTACTCGACCAGGTGGTGAACATGATGTCTTGAACCACCTAAGCTATTGTGTAAAACTAGAAAATAACTATGACAGTTTAATTTTCTCATAGAACTCGGTTCCCTGATTGTGTTCATTTTGGGCTTGAACATCCTTGGTTATTCATGAGTGAACTTGGAGAATTTAGCCTCACTTTATTCTCCTATAAATGATGGCCCCATTTCACACTCATAGAGTGATTGACCATAAATGGTATCCTGCCATACTTCACTTTTATTTCAAAGCTATGGAATCATTAAAACCCAAACATAACCTTAACTTGCACAGGAAGCACTTTTTTTTGTCATCATGGGAACTAGGAAGAAATTGAAATATCAAAGTGCTTTCATTGATTCAACTTGATTTTCCCCCCTTGAACCTATTTCTTAGGATCTCCAATCACTTAGGTAGGGTTACCATCAAGCACCCTTTGTATTTATAGCCTTTAAATCCATCCCTCTAGATAACTTAACAACTTGATCTCATGCCAGACCTTTAATAAATGGATCTGCTAGGTTGTCAGCCAATTTGATGTAATCTATCGAGGTTACACATGTTGAGATAAATTGTCTTATGGTTTTGTGTCATCTTCTTATGTGGAGAGATTTACCATTTTCTATGGAATTCAGTGCTCGAAATATAGCCGATATACTATCACATTGTACGCCTAATGCTGGCACTGGTATTTCCCATAGTGAATATCTTCCAATAATTTGTGAAGCCATTCCTCTTCTTTAGTTG
The DNA here is from genome assembly GCA_037428765.1 of Rubia yunnanensis. Classification (NCBI taxonomy): domain Eukaryota; kingdom Viridiplantae; phylum Streptophyta; class Magnoliopsida; order Gentianales; family Rubiaceae; genus Rubia; species Rubia yunnanensis. The sequence continues at coordinate 30,650,501 of CM075062.1, read as the reverse complement.
CTTTATCTAAAGCAATAAACTGAGATTCCATTGTAGATATTGCCAACAATGTTTGTTTTGAGGATTTCCATGACACAGTTGCACCATCAAGTGTAAATACATACCCACTGGTGGATTTTGACTTTTCTGAATTCGATATCCAGTAAGCATTAATATAACATTCCAAAATGGCTGGATATGTCTTAAATAACTGAATACTCTAGTTATTCCTTTCTAGTGACTATGTCTTGGATTGCTTGTCAAACGACTCAATACTAAAAGAGTGTACTAAATTGGGTCATGTACAATTTGTCAAATACATAAGATTCCCAATAACTCGTGCATAGTCTAATTGTAATATCCCATTACCCGAGTTTTCTTTAACTTGAGAAGAGGGTCCACATGACTTTTAGCTATCCCACTTGAATAGTTCTTGCATCTCTCAAGTACTTTCTCGTCATAATGTTATTAAGACAAGACAATTTCTTCAGAATGTCTAAAAATTTTGATCCCTAGGATCACATTTGCTACTCCCAAGTCTTTCAAGTCAAACTTTCCATTAAGCAAGTTCTTGGTTTGTTTGATCATGTATTTATTGCAACTTATGATGAGCATTTCATCCACATATAGTCACAACAAAATGTATCTGTTTGTAGCATCTTTGACATAGATGCACTTCTCACATTCATTTATTTTGAAACCATTTGACATCATTACATTGTCAAATTTGTCATACCAATATTTAGGTGCTTGTTTTAATCCATATAGGGATTTCACAAGTTAACATACTTTATGTTCCTATCCATGAATGACATAACCCTCAGGTTGTTTCATATAAATTTCCTCTTTTAGCTTTCCATTCAGGAAAGCTATTTTTACATCCTTTTGATGTATTTCTAGACTGTGTATGGCCATGATTACTATTAGCATTATTATTGTAGTTATTCTTGTGACCAGAGAATAAGTGTCAAATAAATACAAGCCTTCTTTTTGGCTATGTCCTTGCACCAAAAGCCTAGCCTTGTACTTCTCAATTGAGCCATTTCATTTGAATTTTGTTTTGAAAATCCACTTCCTCCTAAGAGCTTTTGAACTCGATGGAAAATAAGTTGAATCCCATGTATGGTTTGCATAATAGAGTCTCCGGTGTAGACATGGTTTCCTTAAATGTTCTAGGATCCTATTCTAATAGATAAGACATTTCAAAATTATAGTTGAACGAGAATAAAGGTAAAAATATATTTAGGATTGTTAAAATATTAGTTATTATTTTGTTTTTCATCCATAATTGGTACTTGTCGCCGATTGCATGATAAATTCTGATAGTAAGTCCCCCGTCGAGGAATTCTTTACTCCACCACAATCAGAGTCGTCAGCCTCATCGTCCCCCTTATGAAACCAGTCGAAAGCAGCCTTTGGTACTTAATTAAGTTTTGGAGGTTTTTAGAGTTTTAGAGTTATGATTTAATAAATCAGCCTCATAATAAAAACTTAATAACTCTAGAACTAATAACCAATTCATCACTTCATATTATCTCGATCTAAAGAAACAGTCAAAATGTGAGAAATCGATCAGACCAGATGTACTTACTTCTCCTTTTTCACAAGTCTGTTTATGACTTTCTTTGTCCTTAGGTGGGGACACATTTTCGAAGAAGGGTGTATTCTTTCATTCCATTACTGTGTTGGCATGTAGATATGGTATATCATACTTGGGTGCATACCTAATGAAAATATAGTCAATAGTGTTAGGTCCAATTGTGACATTTTCATAATGTGGTACGACTACTTCTACTAGGTACCCCTACACTTTAAGGTATTTGTACGAAGGTTTATTACCTTTCCACAGCTTATAAGACATTTTTCCAGTCATCTTATGTGGTATCTTTTTGAGGATGTAGTTGGAGGTTGGTAAATCCTCCCCCACATGCTTTGGGATAACCCTGATTCTTGCAACATTGAATTCATCATCTCTTTAAGAGTTCGGTACTTTCGTTCCAAAACTTCGTCAGATTCGGGTGAAGAGGAAACAGTAGTTTGATAAACAATCTCATGTTCTCTACAGAATGTATTGAAAGTTCCACTATGCTCCCCTCCTGTATCACTTCGGATAATTTTACTCATTCTACTAAGTTGGTTCTGAACTTCCAACTTGTACTCTTCGAACTTTTCTAAAGCTTTGTCTTCGCTACTTAATAGATACATATAGAAATACCTTGTGCAATCGTCTATGAAAGTCACAAAAATACTTTTACCTCCTATAATTTGCACAAACTTTAAATAACACTAATCTGTGTTAATTAACCCTAGATGTTCAATTGTCCTCTCCACATGTAAGGATGGTGTTTTCATGAGCTTTGCTTATACGCAGACTTCACATTTGCCTTAACTTGTTTTGCATTTTGGAATCATGTTCATTCTTATTAGTCTAGTAATAGATTTATAATTCACATACCTCAATCTTTCAGGCCAAATGTTATAATACTCAATGACATACTTAAAGAATTATTCTTATTTATTGAACACTAAAGTACATCCATTTTTTGGATGACAGTCATTACATTCATTTTGATCTATCCATCTTTCACCCACCCCTTTCCCACGTACACCCCATTCTTAGGGATGAATAACTTGTCTGACACGATCTTGATCACACTCCCATTCTTGGAGAGAAGAGGAGATCAGATTCTTACAGATGCCTGGCACATGCAGGACATTATTGAGTGCCAGCTCCTTCTCAGAAGTCATTTTAAGCATGACCTTCCCTTGAACTTCAATCTTTGCAGTGGAGAAGTTTCCATGACGATTTTCTTTTCTAATAGGTTGTGAACATACCCTTATCCGAGCAGATGTATCTAGTGGTACCTGTATCATACCATCATTCCCTTGGATTGCTCCCAACCATGTTTACTCCAGTCATCACAACACACAAATATGAATTTGAGAGCTAGCCTTCAATTAGATTGGCTTGAGCCTTTCCCTTCCTTATTTTGACCTTGTTGCAACATTTATCCGCCTTGTTCCCACTATTTTAACACTTGTGTAATTTCCCACTAAACTTCTTGGATGGTGGTTGCTTCTTGAAGTTGTTCGAAATATGGAGCTAAAACTTTCTTTTCCTCCCCTCATGCTATGCTAGATAAACTTTCCGCTTAGATTACACCTCATCAACCTTATGATTGGTTGACTCAATTAAAAACTTGGCAGTCAAGTCCTCAACTTTCATTAAATTCTGTTTGTGCAACAAATAGTCCTTGAAATTATCCCACTTAGGAGGAAGCTTCTCAATGAAGGCACCTACTTGAAAGGTTTCACATGTATTTATGCCTTCTGTTGTGATCTCATGAGTGATCAGTTGCAACTTTTCAACCTGCTCCATGATTAGCCTTAAGTCTACCATTTCGTACTTCAAAAACCTTGCCACTACATGCTTCTTTGTGCCCATATCTTTAGGCTTCTATTTTTTTGTGCAGGGCTAGCCACAAATCTTTGGTCATTTTCTCAGTACTGTACACATTGTACAACAAGTTAATCATTCATGCTACAATGTAGTCCTTGCTCATATAGTCCTCTTGAATCCAATTGTCAAGGCACGCCAAGGCATACATATCAATGTTATCCAGAGAGATGACATGTTTTTCTTCCTTGAGGTACTTGTCCAAATCCACTGTGGTAAAAAAGAAGTGCATTTTTTTCTCTACGTCTTGAATCCATTGCCATCGAATTTGTCGGGCCAAAGTTCATCTTGTTGAGCATTTGGAAATGGTGCCATGGCAAGCCTGATTTGATGAACGTCTCTTATAACATTTGGATTCACAGTAGTCTAACAGCATGGGGTTGAACTATCGGGGTATGGCCCACTGGGGACTGAATCACTAGCAAATCTACTGATGGTAGGCCCTTCCCAAACAGAAATTAGGACGTCGACTCACTAATGTTTCCAGTATAAACATTTTCATTTTCCATTTTTAGAAATTCATTTTTAGAGAATTCAAACAGATTATCAATTCAACATAATTTTAGAACATTTTTAGAATTTTCTCAAAATTCCTAGGAAAAGCTTGTGGAGAGACCCACTCACAGCTCAGCTTAAAACTGTCAACCTCCTTAAACAGAAATTTTGTTGGTCATTCACTAAAAGTTGCTTTTTAAATTTTATTCAAATATATATAAAAAATTTAAAATTTCAACATAATAAACTGATCTGAGCTAGTTTGTAATTTCAAAAAAGCAGATCCAATTTTTAAGAAATTGGTCAAGATTTCAACAAACTGATTCAATTTAAAGATTTCATATTTTAGCAATCTAATAGTTTAAACAAATTTAGAACTTATCAAATAATTTTTACTGATAACTCTAGCATAAACTTGACAATAATAGGTAAACTGATTTTTAGGTATTATAGGAAAATTAATTTTTCCAAATGAAGATTGTAGATCACTGATTTTCAATAAAATAAACAATCGTTATAGTGAGTGGAATTCAGTAAGTTGAAAATGAAAATAAATGGTATACCGATTCCAGAAAGCGCTTGAATTCAAGTAGAGTAGAGGTTTAGATTTTTTCCTTAATTTTGAAAATGCCCCGTAGTTTGTGACATTTGATTGCATTCTGAATCTCAGGATACAACCACTAAAGAATACTGCCATGCATAAATCAGAAACAGAAAGCAATGGACTAAAAATTTTGTGCCATTCTCCCAAACTCAATGAAGAACAAGGAGGAGAGCTATGAAGTTAAGAAACTCTGGAAGAATAGAGACAGACTGAGGAGAGCAGTGTTGGGCATTAGCACACCCCTTACTAAATGTCTGTTCAACAACAAACAAAAAAAATGCACGGTATAATGTTGTCTCCAAAAGTCAGTCAAAACCAAGTAAGCAATTCAGCAATATAAACAATCAAGCAAAGAACGAGGATTTTTACGTGGAAAACCCCTTTGGTGTGAAGAGTAAAAAACACAGGACGATTAGAAGCCCACCCCAACTGCTCTTATTATGATAATAAGAAAGTTACACAAACCCAATTCTAGGTCTCCAATGGGTACACAAACTACTCAACGATAAACAATCATAACTAGCAACATATGCAAGAGGATAGTGAAGAATATGACCCAAAGACAGAACTCAGTAGAGCTGTCATATATCTTAAGAACTGGAGCACCAATTGACAATCCCACAATCCAAAATATAGCCCAAGATTTACTAGATCTTATGCCAAAATTTCAGCACAATCGGACTAAGGATGGCCTTCGATCGTATGTGTTTTGTGAAGCTACGCCCGAAAAACGTAAACAACAAAAACACAATTTCTCTTCCTTTTTTCTCTTTGCTTTTGTCTGTTTCTCTCTACCTTCTCAACCTGAACTCATAACCTATTTATACTCACAAAATAGCCAAAGAATCATCCTTCACGTCTTAAAGAAGCATTAATAAAGATTTCCTAAATGGGTTCTTAATGAAGCATTAGTGAGAACTCTCTTTAATGAATCAATATACTTTTCTTAAGAACTATCTTGAATAAACTCTTAATGAAGTAGTGAATATATCTTAGGAGTTTCAACACATAGCCTTTAAAAAAATGCTAGGGGTTTCAAGCTCCTAAGACGCAGAAAACGTATAACCCACATAGGAGGGAACCTATAACCCAACAAATCTCCCCCTCACGACTATGTAGAGGTTGTTGCCATTCCGGAAATTGAATGGTAGGTCTCAAACTTTCCCCTTGGAAATGATTTAGCCATCATGTGGGAACCGTTTTCATTTGTGTGAATCTTCTTAAGCTCAAGAAGCTTAGAATGAAGAACATCACGTATTCGAAAGCACCTCACATCGATGTGTTTCGACTTAGCATGAAAAGTTGAATTCTTAGTTAGGTGAATTGAACATTGACTATCACAATACAATACATACCTCTTTGTGTGAATCTAAGTTGACAAACAAATTGCTTCATCCAAAGCAATTCCTTACACGCCTATGTCGCTGCAATGAAATCTTACTCAGTAGTAGACAATGCCACGCATTTTTCCAACATAGATTGCAAAGATACTGATCCACCTGCAAAAGTGACCATATAACCTGAAGTAGACTTCCTAGAATCAATATCACCTTCCATATCAGAATCTGAGTAGCCAACAAGAATATCCATGTCACTTCCAAAACACAGCTACATATCTGCAGTGCCTCGTAGGTATCTTATAATCCACTCAACTGCATTACAATATCTTTTCCCAAATTAGAAAATAATCTACTAACCAAACCAACTGCATGAGCTATATCAGGCCTGGTGCAAACCACTACATACATCAAACTACCCACGATGGAAGCACAAAGGGAAATGTTGCATACTTTTCTTCTCTTCAGCGGTAGAAGGACTTTGTTCATTACTCAACTTTAAAATACAAAGCAAGAGGGGTACTCACAGGTTTTTGCTTTCTCTATATTAAACCTTTGAAGCCCTTTATGAGCATATACTTCTTGTGATAGCCACAACCTTCAAGTTTTTGGATCACGAATAATCTGCATGCCTAAAATGTGTTTTAATGCCCCGAGTTCCTTCATAGAGAAAGTCATACTCAACTATTGCTTCAAACTAACGATTCTAGCCACATTTTTTGCTACAATAAGCATGTCATCAACATAGAGTAGAAAATCTTTTCAAGAAAACACAATGATCGCAAGAAGTCTTTCTGTAGCCTTGCTCCCCCCATAAAGGAATCAAATTTGAGATACTATTGCCTTGAGCTTGTTTGAGTCCATACCAGCTCTTCTTTAATTTGCACACAAAATTCTCTTTGTCCTTAACTTTGAAGCCCTCTGGTTATTCCTTGTAGATGTCTTCTTCAAGATCACTGTGAAAGAATGTAGTCTTCACATCCAACTGCTCAATCTCGAAATCAAGGCTAACAGCAAGACCCAAAACAATTCTAATTGAGGACATCTTGACAACCAGTGTAAAAATCTCATCAAAGTTGACTCCTTTTCTCTGATAGCAAACCTAAACAACAAGTTTAGCTTAGTATCGTGGTTTCTTTGCATTCTCATCTTTCTTTGGCTTGTAAACCCATTGATTCCACAAAGATTTCTTCCCCTTTTATAGCTACGAGATCAAAGGTGTGATTATCATGCAATGAATTTATTTCTTCTTTCATTACATCCATCCAACACTGCTTGTAATCACTATCCGTAGCTTCACCAAAAGACTCAGGTTCTTCCCTATCAGAAAGAAAAATATATTAAGAAGAAAGGAATCTTATAGAAGGGTTTCACTCTCTGATAGACCATCTCACAAGAGCTGGTTGAACTTCGGGAGAGCTAGAATGGTCAATCTCAATGGCCTCATCATCATCATCAACATAATCATCTACCTATGGAAAATTGGCATCATTTCCATTATCATGCACCTCCGTAGCTAGTGTAGGTGAAGAACTCAAAGGAGGTAGATTCAAATCAACCTGATCATAGCCACTTAGAGATGTAGTCTCTTGACCCTTATGAATATCATTAGTAGTCTGATTTTCAACAAACACTACATTCCTTCAACGAATCAACTGCTTCTCTACAGGATCATAAAACCTGTAGGCAAACTGGTTTTGACCATAACCAAAAAAAATGCATTGGTGATTTTTAGGATCCAACTTGGATCTTTCATCATTTGGAACATGTAAAAATGCCTTACACCCAAAAACACACAAGCGATTGTACGAAACCTTTTTACCAAACCAAACCTTGTCTGGAACATCAGCATCTAAGAAAATACAAGGAAAAAAATTAATCACATGAACAGAAATGAATAAATCCTCACCCCAAAAGTGTCCCGGTAAATTTTCCTCGGAAAGCACGCACTTCATTCTCTCAAACAAAGTCATGTTGATTCTCTCAGCAATGCCATTCAACTACGGAGTCTTTTCAGGTGCTCTTTTATGTCTAACACCTAATGAATTGCAATAATTATCCAATGGTCCAATGTACTCCCCACCATTTTCTAAACAAGGGAATTTTAACCTCCTTCAAGTTTGCATCTCAAGCAAAGCTAGAAACGGCTTGAACACATCAAGTACCTGGTCTTTGGTTTTCAAAGAAAAAAACCCCACAACTTTCTTGAACCACAAATTTCTTGAACAACTATCAATAAAGGTTATGAAGTAAAGTGTAGCACTAAAAGTTTTAACTTTCAAAAAACCACTCATAATGTGTAAATTCGAACAGGGTCCGAGTCCCTAGTCTAGTCGGCCTAAGTTCTCCATTTCATCTTTTGAGTAATAACCTTTGGGCTGGCCCAGGGGAAGAGTACTTGCACCACAAGCAAAATAATAGTTTCCCAACTTGTCAACCTATATAGAGGATAAAGTAACCCTACAAACTCAACAATTCATTCCTAATTAAAAGAATTATTTCTTACTTGATCGTCGGAGCCTCTTCCCCCTAGAAACATCTGCGGGCTTTGTCATGCAGATTCCAGCCACAACGATGTTGCACACGATGGCAATGATTTGGGGTGCATCAAGTTGGCATGCCTAGTAGGACCGTTAATTAGATTTGAGCATTTTTGTTGCTTATGTCGACTTCTAAAGCGAGCACTTTGCGTAGAAGTGAATGGCATAAAGGTAAAAGCATAGGTGTCATCAAGGAAGTACAATCCCTATACCGGAGAAGGAATGGACATTGGAGTAAGAAAATGCAATATGATCATGCTCCTTCAAGTACCTCCAATAGACACCTAAAGGTAGTCGAAGACCAAAGCACTACAACGGGGGCACCGAAGGGGTCTCAGATTGAAGCTACCATACCTCCTAGAAGAGTGGAGTTTAGTGGTAGAGGTCATTATTGACCCCTGGGTAGGGAGGATGAGCAACAATTCACAAAAGCTATGGAAAATTTTCAAGTGGAAGTAACGATATGGTCTACTTAAGCAACAAGAAGCCCGAACAGTGTATCTCCCCCATCACAGCAAGACCTAGCAAAACTGACTTAAACTCTCAGATTTGCTGGCTATGAGGTAGAGCCCCCAATGCTCTATCAAAGATGGTCTAGCAATAGGTGGTGCCCCCAACTTCGATATTCTTGGCATTGCAACTCAGGTTCTAACTACAGGCCACCCAAGGGTATCCTACCAAGCGAATGTGGAGATGGGGCTCAAGATCGATCTCAATCGACGTTCCCCAGCATGGACCAAATATTGGCATATTCGTTGCACATTTTGGTACCTTACCTTCCAAACTAGGCGATTCCTTACTCAATAGCCTGGTTAATATGGCCTTACCCGGGTTACAAGAACTAGATGCATTCACGACCTCAACCGGAGATCTCCCCAAATGACCCTTATCACCAAGGGCCACAGCTCTGCTGTGGGATGACCACAACCTGGATACATGGCCTCAAACTAGATACCCACTATCAATGTCTCATTCTTGCCAAATATATATAGAGATCTATGAATGAGAGGCGAGTCAAGAGGCACCCTCACGAGGCAGTTGGAAAGATTGATTTGGCCTTCAGGTTAAGTCGCAGCCTCCCATTTTAGTTCTTTAATCATGGCCACTCGATAGCCTAGTGATGTGATTCAACCTGAAGGGTTCCCTATGTATAGTGGAGATAGGGACTCCCAAGAGTTCATACAGACCTTCCTCAGTCTAATGAATTTGAAGGACTTCAACGAATAGCCGACATATATGCTTGTGAGGAGTTACCTTTGAGGTAAGACCCAAGAATGGTTTAACAAACTAGGCAAGGGATTATTGCCTTCATACAGAGATTTTGGAAAGGCCATGGAGGGCCATTTCTTCCTAAAGAAACAATTTACAAAAACCTTGATCGAGCTCTATTAAAGAAAGAAGAGTTCTGGTGAATCAACAGAAGCATTCTATCATCGATATGTAGATGAGAGCCTCAGTGTAATCAATCACACTAAGGATGGGGTGATCCTTAGTTGTATGGATGGAATGTCCAATGTTTACTTGTACAAGAAGCTAGAAACCCTTCAGCAACTACAACAACTACAAGAGATTGTGGAAAAATATTCGAAGATCGATAGAGCCACAAAGAGAAAAGAAGAAGGGGACAGGTGGGGTGAAAAGGGCTCTATGGCCTTTAATTCAAGGTCAAAAAGGTTGGAAGCCTTGAATAAAGGCTTCCAAGGCTATATTTCCCTAACTAAAACCCCGATGGAAACACACTCCATCCACAAGGAGCTGTTTTGAGCTCCCCCTTGCCACAAAGTCTTCCCTGGAAAAAGCGATTCGCCCATTTCTACTACCATCATAAAGAGTGTGTCCATGATACGAATGAATGCATCCAAATTAAGAAGTAAAATGATAGGTTTTCAACAGAGGGCTTACTTCCGGACTACGTCGAAAGATCAAGGGGAGAAATCTCCTCAAAGGGAAAAGGAAAGTGCCACTAGAAACCCTACAAGAAAGGGGATGATCAAGGTAGTAGAGAGAAGCAAGGGAACAATGGGAAGAAATATGGAAATTAAGCAAGAGAAAATGGCAGACCCGACCCTAAGGCTCGGGCAGATAGGAATCAGGGGGACGGGGCCAACCGCGTGATTAATTTCATTAATTGGGTTGTGAGTGACCAGTCCTAGGACACCATCATCAAAGCCCTATCCCAGTATGTTCTCCTAGAAAACCCTGCCAAAATGATTTCTAGCAGAGGAAGCAATAAATTTCTCGGAAGTAGACCGGGGCTGATGTGTCCATTTTATGTGCATAATTTAGTACTTTTTGGGGTCACTTTTGTGCTCTTTTATTATCAAGAGCTTTTGTTTTACCTTGAAATTCTCTTAGGAGAGGTAAGAGCAACATTACGCTCGTTTACCCCATCTACGTGGATTTTTCTTGACAAAGGAAGAACATGGAGGCTTGAAGACCAGAGGCCATTAAAAGTTCACTTTTCAAAGATATTGAAGACTTGCTTTAAAGACACGAAGAATTGAAGACCAGAGGCCATCGAAGACCATTTTAAAGACTTTGAAGACTTTCTTCAAACAGTTGAAGACTTGGAAAATGAGAGGAATCATTGTGAAGATAAGTGTTCACCACAAGAAGAAGAAAATAAAACAAGGTTAAGTTATGGCGCCCGTTGCGAGTTGCAACGAACCCATTGCGAGTCGCGACGAACCCGTTGCGAGTCAGGACCAACAGGTGGCCAAAACCTAACCTTATCATTTTTATACTATAAATAGCACTCTTTTTCCTCTCATTCAGATCTCTTCTTCCTGTATTTTTTGGTACTGTTCTAACCCTAGTTTCTACATTTTTTCATCTTTAAATTCTCTTGTATTATGTTCGGTTTGTTAGCATTAATTAGTATGAAATCTTGTAGCTAAATCTAGTTCTTGGGAGCAATTAATTGAAGCATCCAAATTTATGTAGTAAGATTCTATATTTGCTCATTTATGAACATTTATTGGAGAGCATTTATTATGTCATTAATGTTGTTTTTTACCTCATTTATACCATGGGTTGTTTGAGTATATGAAATGTCTGTAAGATTGAAATGTTAGAGTGTTAGGAAAGTTGAAAATTTCTTAACTCGTTTGATATGAAATCCAAAAGCATGGATTTAGAACTTCTTGGGTATAATGTGTGGTATTTCTTGCTAGATGAGTATGTTAATGTGGATTGTTTTCATATTTGTCATATAGATGCAAAGAAAGGTTGAACCTTGAATGTTGTTTGTTCTAAGTTTAACCTAATAAATGCCTTGTTTGGTTAAATGACTATATCTTTGGTAGAAGGTTTGTTGTTATCAAACCTATGGTCCTTTGGGTGAAATGCCATTGATGAAATACCCCTATGATGTTGTTTGTCTTTGGCGATCATCAATGAGGTTTGCAAATGGTCGTCGTTTGTCTTTGCAAACTAGTCTTAAGGAGGAATGAATGTTAATGTTTGATTGAGAAGTGATAACATTCCCCATAGACAATAAATGTAATTGAATGAGTCAATGAATCAATGAGCTATAGGAAGTTTGGAAGTGGAGGTCGATTGCCCCCAAGGCTCTATTAATTATCATTTACATCGTATCTTTAGTTGTATTGCATGTTTAGCATAGTTCTCTTGCTTTTCTAATTGTTGTCTTTCAATTTGATACCTTAGGCTCAAAAACCAACCAAACACCCCTTGTTTACATGCTTTTATATGTATCTATGTATGTATATGCCTAGTATGTTTTCTCATATACATGTTTAAACACTTGAAAAAATCCCTCTACTCGTGGACGGCCCTGACTTGCCACTATCTACTTAATTGTAGATAGGAAGCATTAGGGCTTAAAAGTATTAACTTTGAGAGGTACGACAATGACCTCCCAAATTTTGGCGTTGCTGTCGGGGAAGAGGCATTTATTTTTAAGTGTTTGGGAATATTATGTGTGATTATATGCTAATTTTAAATATTTGTTAGTTTGATTTTATTTTGATTTCTTCGTTGATTTGCCATTTTCACTTGGCTTGGAGACGTATTGTTCGAGTTCTTGGTGTATGGTTCGTACGTGATCCACTTCACTAGAACCCCTACACTATGACCCCCGAGTTAGAGTTGAATTTGAGATGGGCAAGGAGGCTTTCTTTGGAAAGTGTGAATAACATCCCTCCTAGTGACCATTTTGTGGATACATCTTCCTCTATGGAACATCAACTTGATCACAAAGATGAGCATCCGAGAGGGGGACCTCAACATCTTGCTCTCTAAGGGAGAGCTTCTCCTCTCCACCAAAGAGAGATTCCTTTGAAGCAACCAATGTGCATTAAGTATCCTATGGTTGGACCGAACGGGCATTTTGAGCGAAAGACCGGGTTCATCAACATGCTACCCATCTTCCTTGGTATGGAAGGGGAGAATTCCAACGAACACCTCACTGAATTTCACTTCTTGTGTGGTGGTATGATCCCCCATGGAGTGGATGAAGATTTCTATAAGTTGAAGGCATTCCCGTTCACACTAAGGGATGGTGCAAGAGATTGGCTCCACTACCTACCACCCAAGAGCATCAAGAGTTGGCTAGATATGAAAACAAAGTTTCTAGCCAAATACTTCCCGGCCTCGAGGTCCGCCACCTTGAATAAGGACACAAGAAACATTCTCCAACGGCATGAAAAATCTCTCTTCGACTATTGAGAGAGGTTCAAGAGCTTCTCGCTAATTGACCTTACCATGGTTATTCGGAGGGGGTTTGGTTTATTACTTCTACAATAGCCTTCTTGATGAGGATCAAAAGTTGGTAAGAAGTTCTTTTGGTGGCACTCTTGGGAACAAAACTTCATCCGAAGCAATGAAATTATATGAGAAGCTAGCGGAAGAATCGAGAAACTTTAGCTCAAGGGATGATTTGAGAAGGAGAAATCCATTGCCTCCAAGTGACTCTTCCAATAGTGGGAAGCTTGAGGACCAAGTCTCAGCCCTTGCATCTATGGTCAAATCGTTGATAACGAAGCTCCGGAATGCGCCACATGTTAAATCATGTGAAATTTGTTACTTGGCGCATCCTACGGACACTTTCCCTACTTTGCAAGAGGACTATGTCGAGGAGGTGATTGCCATGAGATATCAAGGGAATCAAGGCTACCAAGGATATCAAGGTGGGCAAGGCTACCAAGGTCACCAAGGCTACCAAGGTTATCAAGGGTATCGAAATCGGCCGTACAATTCGGGAAATCGTGATAACCCAAACCTCCAGTATTGAAACCCTCAAGGAAGCCAAAACCCTCAACCATATCAGCCTCCTTAAAAATAATATAGGTCACTTCAACAATAATTTCAAAGGCTCCAAGACAAACCCCGAGACCAACGGGAGAGCTCGGGGCTAACAAAGGATGAGGTGATGCAAGCCATTCATTGGTTAGGCATATGTGCTAAGGAAAGTGAGAAATTCCAAGATGAAGCCAAGGTGAGTATTAAGAACTTGGAAACTCAAGTGATCCAAATAGCTCAAGTAGTGAATCGGATGGAAGCCCAGGAAAAGGGTAAGCTACCCTCCCAACCGTAGATCAACCCTCGAAAAAATGCAAGTGATATCACTTTGAGAAGGGGTAGAGAGGTTGGCTCTCCCCCAGTTGGTGAAGTTGTTGAGGACAAACCAAGGAAGCTGGACATGCTTGAGAAAAATGTGAAAGAAGAGAACGAGGAGGTGGCCAAGGAGCAAGCAAGGAAGGGAAAGGAGAAGGAAGAGGAGATCACCATTGAGAAATCAACCTCCATTTCCGAACCTTTATCCCCTCTCACAAGAAGGCAAGAGTAGTGGAAATTCCTTCATATGTACTGGAACCACCATTCCTAGAAGCTCTAAAAGACAAACGGGAAAGAGCTCTCAAAATTCTCTCTCTAGCTCTAGGGCGAAAAATAGAAGAAAAAAGGCGCAGCCTTTCTTCCATCTTCTGGAAGCCGATTTCTTCAATTTCATTAACAATCCACCGATGAATTATGGTTTAACGGATTCTACTTTGGATTCCGCACAAAACTATATGCAATTCGTGGTGAGTTTTTGATCTAAATCGGCTTTGGAGTAGGGTTTGAATTCGGCAAAGAGGGTTCTTGGTGGATCTTGATCGTGATCTGGGCTTGGAGTGTGGATTCGGTTTCGGATCAGGATTTGGGAGGGTGATCGAATTGGTCTCTCATCTAAAATCCTCGTTCGAGAAGGAGATTTGATTGAAAAACTCAATCTTTCTTCGATTTGGATTGGGATTTGGTTGTGCAAAGGAGTATAAAAGGTTTTGATTATAATTTTCAGCTCGAATTATAATCAAAGTCCTGCACTTTGGATCGGATATAGCACAAAGATTGGAGGATTCGATTGGAATACAAATTCGGACGCAAGATTTGAATTTGGATTGCTTGGCGATTGAGGTTTCCACGGTTTCCAGGTTTATTCGATCCATCTCCTTCAGTCTTGTTTGTTTTTCAATTTGGAGCATGATTCTATGTGTGTGTGCATCCGATTTAGTGCTTAAACGAATTCGGTTTTAAGTTTAAGTCTTGAATTCGATTTCACATAGGTTTTCATCGGTTTTGATTCAAGTTTTGCTATGCTTGATTTTGAATCCGGTTTGGTGATTGGTGGATTACGGTTTTGTTAATTGATTTGTTGCTGGTGTAGTTCGATTTTGAGATCAAGTTGTTTTGCTTGTTCTTGAAATCGATTTAGTGTTTGGTGATTTGCGGGATTGAAATTTTACTTGCTTGTTCTGTGATCTTGGTTGTTTTGTTGAATCCGATCTGTTTTATCGGAATTCATCCATAACAATGGTGATGAATGTGGGGAATAATTCGGGTCAAAAGAACAACAATGGTACGGCCGACTTGAATGTTAATCAGAAGAAGAATCAGCAAGTGCATCCAAGAGATTGGAATGATCCGAAATTAGAGAGGAGAAGGAGATGGGATGATCCTGAAATTCTAATGAATAAGTCGGACATTGAAGTTGTTGCAAACAATGGAGATAGTGTCGATTTTGTGCTTACTGATGAAGAAATTCATAAGGATCTACATAAGCCATTTTTCGGATTCTTGGGTGTGTTTCCGGGTTTCTTTCCAGGTATGTATGCCATTCGTACATTGTTGGTAGCGAAGTGGGAGGTGCAGTGTAATGTTCAGACCGAGCAGAATGGATACGTCATGTTCAAGTTCAACAGTGCAGAGGATAGAGACAAGGTGATGAATGGTCCTGACCATTATCTCCATGGAAAGAAGTTGTTCATGATGCTAGTTGATGAATCTGGGCAATATGATGCGACCATCCAAGCCACTAAACCAGTTTGGTTAAGGATGGAACACTTGCCAAAGGCGTACTGGCACAAGAAGTCGTTAGAAAAAATTGCTACTTCACTAGGAGAACCTATCCTTATGGACAATGGTACTCTTGAGTTAAGGGGCTATTATGCACGTCTCTTGGTATGGATTGATACATCAAGAAAGCTTAAGGAGGAGGTGACTTTTCGTATTCCATCTGGAGATTTGTTTGCACAAAAGATCATCTATGATTATTGCAGACCTTGGTGCACTAATTGTGGTGAAAACAATCATCTCATGGAAGAGTGCGATGACTATTGGAATGCCAAGGAGACACAACAAAAGAAACCTATGGCCGAGAGCAAAGTTGTGAAGGCGAAGGGCAAGAAAAACATGAGAACTCGGTACAATGATCATGTTTGGGTTCGGAAGATGCAAACTGAAACCATTGGAGATAATCAAAACTCAAATTCGGTTGGAGGCAATGAGAATGTGACCATTGAGGACGCCTCTTCGGACAATGAGGAGGTAGAAAGGCAAAGGAAAGGGAAAGGAAAAGTGGTTGAAAGCATAGTCAAGAATATCGAGAGAGTTGGAAGTGCAAGAAAAGGGCCAGGAATAACCATTCGGGGAATGCAGGATGACGATCATCGGGCCGTTGTTGCGCTGCCTGCAGCACCAACGCCCGTAGCCATAAGCACTGGCGCTGCAAGCACAGGCGCTGGAATTCGTGGCGCGGGCGCAAAATCAAGCCAAACAGCGCCTGGAGATGCTGGCGTTAGACACGGCGTTGGCACCAAGTCTGCCCAAGCACCGTCTGGAGCTGCTGGCGTTGGAAAACAAGCACAAATTGCGCGCGGTAGAAGCACTGAGCGCAAGCAATCCAGCACTCGTTCGGCCAAGGAACCCGATAGAAAACAGCAAGCGTTTGGAGATGATGATAATCCGATTGAAGGGGCGGGAAAATTGCCTAAGCAGATGATTCATCCGGATGCTCGGGGCTCTAAAATACCAAGATTGCATAGGAGTAAAAGTAAGAGTAGACCTCCCTCCGCATCAGGGGTTTTGACTAGGTCTAGAAGCAAGAGTAGGACTCGATTAAATGAGCAAGGGAAGGGTATCCAGAAACCTTTTCAGAGAATGCTATCAGCTACAAGGAGTCATTCAGACAGTTCTGGAAGTAAATCAACTGAAGGCGGCGGTCCGAAGCCACAAGGGACCTCTGTTTCCCAATGAATACATCAGCAATGAATGTCAGGGGTCTATCGGCCCCTGTAAGAAGGAGGTGGGTGAAAAATATCATCTCCACAAATAGAGTTGGATTGTGTGGTTTGTTGGAAACAAAAATGGAGGATAAGGTGTTGCGCATTTTTCTGAAAAGTTTTAAGGGATGGAAGTTTACGCACAATTTTGAACTGTGGCAGAACTCGAGGATATTAATCATCTGGGATCCGAAAGGCTTCTTGGTTGATGTTCTAGGGAAAACGCCGCAATGTATTCATCTGAAAGTTCGTAATCTTGCTTCTGGTATTGAGTTTTTCTGCACATTTGTGTATGGGCATAGTGAAGGACGTTTGGCGCGTTTACCACTATGGGAGGAATTGAAGTCGTTTGGAGCTAACCTGAATGCGCCTTGGATGGTCCTTGGTGACTTTAATGCTATCCTAAGTGTTGAAGATCATTATGGGACTAATGTGCCTAGTCTGTATCCGATGAAGGAATTTCAGGATGTTTGTGTAAAGTGTGGACTTAGGGATGCACCTGCTTTGGGAGAGCACTTAACCTGGCATAGTGCGGATTGGAAGATTTGGAGGAAGCTGGATAGAGTACTATTGAATCACGGTTGGGATGAAGCTGCTTGTCGTACAACCTTCTTACCAATCTCGGCTCAATCAGATCACTCTCCCATGGTGGTGGATGTGTCACAAGAGATAGATGGAAAGGGAAGGCCTTTTCGCTTCCAGAATATGTGGTTGGGTCATCCGAATTGTGGACAAATTGTAGAAGATTATTGGAGTCCGTCGGTTGAAGGGACTAAGCAGTTTTCGGTGACCAGGAAATTATTTCGTATGAAGTACCCCTTGAAGGAATTGGGTAGACTCGATTTAAGCCATATTTCCGAGAAGGCAAAGGCTGCGGATGCAGAGTACAACAAGACTTTTGATGAATTCGATGCTAAGGATGCCTCGGAGGATGATGTTGCGGCATTGCGCAAATTGAAGAAGCAAGCAATGTTGTTCTATTTGGCGGAGTCTTCTTTTCTTGCGCAAAAGGGAAGGATAAATCATATTACTCAGGCGGATAAGGGATCACAGTATTTTCACTCTATGGTCTCTGCACGAAAAGGAGGAGGTATCCCTGCAATTATTGATAGTGACAGTCGGATCGTTACTTCCAATAGTCGCAAGGGAGAGTTATTTGCTGAGTTCTACAAAGGTCTATTCGGTATGAAGAAGGACAGATTGGCCACGGATCCGAGCATATTTGATGCGAGTACGAAAATTACCGAAGTGGAAAGAGCCTACTTGGATCAGGATGTGGCGAGTATTGAAGTTAAGCAGGCGCTATTTGCAATGGCAGATGATAAGTCTCCGGGTCCGGATGGCTATACGGCAGGATTTTTTAAGAAGCAGTGGAACACTGTTGGAGAAGAAGTTACGGCTGCAGTACTTGAATTCTTCCAGACAGGTGAAATTTTGGCGCAGCTCAACCACACTGCAGTGGCCTTAATCCCGAAGAAGCCGGATAATCTGAAGGTCGGCGACTTCAGACCAATTGCGTGCTGCAATGTGGTCTATAAAATTATCACGAAAATTATGGCGAACAGGATTGAAGGTATTTTACCAGGTATTATTGACCCTAGTCAGGGAGCATTCGTGAAGGGCAGAAACATTTCGGACAATGTCATGTTAGCGCAGGAATTTGTCGGGGGATATGGTAGAGCTCGCAATTCGCCCAGGTGTATGATTATGGTGGATCTTCAAAAAGCGTTTGATACAGTCTCTTGGGATTTCTTAGAAGAAGTTTTACTTGGACTGGGATTTCCGGAAAGGCTAACGAACAGAATTATGACATGTGTGTGCACTTCTTCGTTCTCGATTGCAGTCAACCGTAAACTGTGCGATCACTTTCAGGGACAGAGGGGTATTCGTCAGGGTGACCCTTTGTCGCCTCACCTGTTTGTGATCTGCATGGAGTATTTCTCGAGATTACTGAAAAGGAGGACGGCATCTAGGCATTTTTCATTCCATCCGAGATGCGAGACTCTTCGGATCACGCATTTGGCTTTTGCAAATGATCTCATGCTTTTTTCTAAGGCGAACACGAGTTCAGTACATATACTCATGGACGCCTTGAACGAGTTTGAGCGCACTTCGGGGTTGGGCATTAATGCTGCAAAGTCGAAGTTCTTTGGGGTTGGTATAAAGGAGGATTTGAGCTTCACAGGTATTCCTTGGGCGACATTCCCTGTCAGATATCTAGGCGTGCCACTTGATTCCAGTAAGTTGAAGGTGACACAATTTGGTACTCTATTGGGAAAGGTAGATTCGGAAATAGCTAAATGGAAGGGCCATACCCTCTCATATGCAGGCAAATTGGAACTTGTGAGATAATCGTTGGAGGTATTGCGGGATTTTGGATTCAGAATTTTGTTATACAAACCACGGTTATGGATGCTCTCGAACAGAAATGCAAAAGATTTTTATGGGGAGGTAAACATAAGGCGAAGGTTGCATGGAAGAAACTCTGTGCGCCTAAGTCTTTTGGAGGCCTCGGTTTGAGGGACTTCATTACGTGGAATCGGGCTTCAATGGCTAAAAGGCTGTGGGATGTTCATTTGAAAAAGGATAGCCTTTGGGTCCAATGGATTCACTCGTACTATCTTCAGGGAGTAGACTTTTGGGGATTAAATCCGAGAATTGCAAATGGTAGATTGGGGGAGAGATACTCGAGCTACTTTGGTGATCTCTGCAAACTCAGGGACGAATTGTTCGCAATGTTTAATGGTGATTTGCAAGAGGTAATCGGCCATCTTGGCGTTTGGTCTGGCTCGGGAAAGTTTACTAGTGCAGCTTATCTTCATATGCATCGCCATAGATACCCGAATGTCTATGATGTTGGTCGATCAAGTGAAAGGGTTTTCAACAGTATTTGGCGCGGGTTTGTTCCGCCGAAATTCTCATTCATCACTTGGTTGGCGGTCATCCAGAGACTTCATACTAAAGATAAGCATCGGATGGAGGAAGGGGATAGCATGGAGAAGGTATGTTCTTTATGCCATTTGGAGGAGGAGACAAATGAGCATTTGTTCTTCAAGTGTGAATTTTCTGAGGTTGTTTGGGGGCGTATTCGGACTTGGATTGGTTTAAGGAGACGAACTAATTCAATCCCAAGTTCCATGACTTGGGTGAAAAGGCAAATTAAAGGCTCAAAGTTGCGAAAGAAGTTTGGTATTCTTGCCTTGATCACCACGGTTTATCGCCTTTGGAGGGAAA
Source organism: Rubia yunnanensis (assembly GCA_037428765.1). Taxonomy (NCBI): domain Eukaryota; kingdom Viridiplantae; phylum Streptophyta; class Magnoliopsida; order Gentianales; family Rubiaceae; genus Rubia; species Rubia yunnanensis. The sequence continues at coordinate 30,630,294 of CM075062.1, read as the reverse complement.
GGAATAATGTGGTTATGGATGGCGCTCAACCAAGTTCGGAAAGAGTGGTGAAAATCATCATGAAGGATTGCTACATGGTGATGAATAGGCTATTTCCGGATGAGCACCTGTTTTAAAGGGAGAAGCTGCTTGGATTGAAGGGTGCTGGCGGCAATGTATCGGGTGCTTCACATTTCGGGTCAAGGTGCTTCATTCCTGGCGTTGTGCTGGCGCCAGGTGTTGTGCTGGAATTCGTCACGGTCAAAGGGATGCAGGACGCCAGTAAGGGAGATGGTTTCGGCGATTCAAGGCTGGAACGGTGTGTCACGGTTTGGATCTTCCGGCACGGTTTTCAGAGATGGTTGATGCGGTTTTCAGCGCCGGGAGAGGCTGTTTTGTGCTCGATGGAGTCCTGATTGGCCTACAGTTTTTCTTGGACTTCTTTTGGCACTTGCAGCTCGGTATTCAGGAGGAGGCAATAGGTTTTAGAGTAAGGATTTCCGTCCTCATACTCTTTCTCCTAAGCCTAGTTTTTACTACTGATTTGACGGTTATTTATGCGCTTTATGCTCGCGCTACACTCTGTGTTAAAATAGCATATAGCTGTCCATTTGCTCAAAATGGAGTGGGCGAGTACATACTCGCCACGCTTGGTGCACGCGGTATAAGTGCATCCATTCTCACATCTTTCGGAAGCTGATTTCACTGGGAGACACAAAGGTTGGAGGCACGGCCTCATTAATCTTTGCCCATAGGATCAGCTTCGGTGCAAAAAGAGAATGCCAGAAGGCCAATAACATCCCTCTTTCTTCATTTTAGGGATGTACATGGTAGAAGCTGTTGTTCATTTGGTTCATCGGCTTCAACTTTCATGCGACATCCAAGACCCGAGACATCCTCGGCTGCATTAGGATTTCTTTATCATCTTTTCTTGGACCTTAGCCCCTTCATCAACGTTCCAACACCTATATTAATTCAAGACCCGAGACCCTACTTCTCGGTTGCATTTTGGAAATTGTAATGAAGAAGGCCCCATTTGTTAGGGGTAGAAACGGTTTTGTTTATGGGTAGTGAGTTTGTTCTCACCCCATCATTTCGTTTAGGTTGTAGCCTGTGTTTTTCCAGGTTGTTTTGTGCTCCCTCTGCTCGCCTATCTTGCATTGGGTTGGTTGTTATTTTAGTTGGACATAAGGGGGGGGATGGTAGAATGTTGTCCTACGGACTTACATTCTTCTATTCCCCCCCCCTACCTCTTTTGGACTTTACTCCTTCGGCTTACTTAGTAGCCTAAGGTTGGATTCTTTTGTATTTGGTGGGTCCTTTTCGGGCTCCACAGCAGGTTCCACCGTTTATACTATTTACCTATTTACGTCTAAAAGACAAACGGAAAAAGAAATCCAACAAGGACATCTACGAAGTCCTTTGTAGGTGTGAGGTAAATATCCCTCTTTTGAATGCGATTGAACAAATTCCTAGCTATGCAAAAATTTTGAAGGAATTATGTGTAGTAAATAGGAAACAAAGAATGAAGAACAGGCTTAAAAATGGGAGAAGTGAACATGTCTCCGCTTTGTGCCAATGGAAGTTACCCCCTAAATGTAGCTATCCATGTATGTTCACGATCCCTTGCATGATAGGAAATACACAATTTAAAAAAGCAATGCTTGACTTAGGTGCATCAGTAAATGTGATTCCTTACTCTTTGTATGAAAGCCTCAATCTTGGTACTTTGCACAAAACTGGGGTGATGATCCAACTACCCAACCATTCTAGTGCGTACCCTAAGGGTATCATCGAGGATGTGTTGGTTAGGGTGGATTCCTTAATATTCCCCATGGATTTTTATGTCCTAGACATGGAGCATGATAAACATGCCACTCCAATCTTGTTGGGGAGGCCATTTTTGAAGACCTATAGAACCATCATTAATATGCATAACGTTACCCTCACCATGGAATTTGATGGGATTAAAGTATAGCTCAACATAAACGACTCTATAAAGTATCTTCTTGAAGAGTATTCTTGCCATGCTATTGGTTTTGTTGATAACGTTGAGCAAGATGTTTTTGAATTGAGTGGTGATGATTCCTTGTTAGTTGCTTTGGAAAATGATGTTTAAAATGCATGTCTTGTATATTCCATGAGTACTAATTTAAAGGAAAGCATTGAGGAGTTAAGCATTCTTGAGGAAATGGTGCAAAGTCCCAACCCTATAGTCTTAGAGGAACCCAAGGAACCAAAATTCCTCCCATCACTTGTGAAAGCTCTAGTGATTGAGCTTAAACCGTTGCCAAGTGACCTCAAGTACGAATTTCTTGGGGAAGGGGAGATGCTTCTGGATATCATTTCAAGAAAGCTCAACAAGGGGCAAGAAGAAACGTTGATGGTGGTGTTACGGGAGAACAAGGAAGCAATTGGATGGACTATTGTTGACATCAAAGGCATAAGTCCATCCACTTGCATTCATAGAATTTTTTTGGACAAAGATGCAAGACCAATGCGATAACCCCAACGCCATTTAAAACCACCTATGATGGAGGTGGTAATGGTGGAAATCCTCAAGTTACTCCAAGTGGGCATGATCTATCTAATCTCGGATAGCAAGTGGGTGAGTCCAACTCAATTGGTACCCAAGAAGAGTGGGGTGACGGTACTTAAAAATGAGAAGGGTGAAATGGTACCCACTCGAGTTCAAAATGGGTGGCGCGTTTGTATTGACTACCAGAGGCTAAATGCGGAGACCCGGAAGGACCACTTCCCATTGCCATTCATTGATCAAATTCTTGAGAGGTTAGCAATCCACCCTTTCTATTTCTTTTTGGATGGGTACTCGGGGTATTTTCAAATGGCTATCACCCCGGAAGACCAAAAGAAGACCACCTTCACGTGCTCCTTTGGTTCGTTTGCCTACCGGCGTATGCCTTTCAGGTTATAACACTCCCGCAACTTTCCAAAGGTGTATGGTAAACATTTTCTCATAATTTGTTGAAACCTTTATCGAGGTATTCATGGATGATTTCACCGTTCATGGTAATTCCTTTGACAACTATTTGGCAAATTTGGCACAAGTTCTTAAACGTTGCATTAATACTAATTTTGTGTTAAATTCTGAGAAGTGTCATTTTATGGTAGATCAAGGCATTGTTTTAGGCCATGTTTTCTCCTCTAAGGGTATTGAGGTTGACAAGGCAAAGATAGACACAATTCAAACTTTGCCTTATCCTACTGATGTGCGCGAAGTGCACTCTTTTCTTGGCCATGCAGGATTCTATCGCTGGTTCATCAAGGACTTCTTGAAGATAGCATCTCCTTTATGCAAGTTGTTGCAAAAAGAGGTAGAATTTTTTATTGATAACGGTTGTAAAGGGGCCTTCGATACATTTAAAGGAAGGTTAGTTTTGGCCCCTATTATAAAACCCCCAGATTGGTCGTTGCCTTTTGAGATTATGTGCGATGCTAGTGATTATGCCATATAAGCGGTGCTTGGTCAAAGGGTGGGGAGAGCACCTCACGCCATCTACTAGGCATCCATGTCTCTCAATGAGGCTCAAAGAAACTATTCCACCATAGAAAAGGAGTTGCTAGCAGTGGTATTTTCTTTGGAAAATTTTTTATCTTACTTGCTTGGTACAATAGTTATTGTGTACACTGACTATGCAGCGCTTCGTCACCTAATTAGTGAGATGACAAAGCCCGGGTGAATCGGCAAACATCACTTCAAGCAAGCTCCACACTGGAATTCTATAGATGATGGCGCTTCGTCAACGGTTCTGGCCACCCGTTGCATTGATACTAAGACCGGAGGCCGTAGAAGACCATTTTTTAATATTTTCAAGAATTTCTTCAAAGAGTTGAAGACTTGGAAAATGAGAGGAATCACTGTGAAGATAAGTGCTCACAACAAGAAGAAGAAAAGAAAACAAGGTTAAGTTCTGGCGCCCGTCGCGAGTCGCGATGAACAGGTGGCCAGAACCCTGCCTTATCCTTTTTTACTATAAATAGCACTGACTTTCCTCTCATTTGGATCTCTTCTTCCTGGGTTTTTTGGTACTGTTCTAACCCTAGTTTCTACAATCTTTAATATTTACACTCTCTTGTATTATGTTTGGTTTGTTAGCATTATTAGTAAGAACTCTTGTAACTAAATTTAGTTCTTAGGAGCAATTGATTAAAGCTTCCAAACTTATGTAGTAAAATTCAATATATGCTCATTTATTAACATTTATTGGAGAGCATTTAGTATGCCATTGATGTTGTGTTTTACCTCATTTATACCATGGGTTATTTGAGCATATGAAATGTCTGTAAGATTGAAATGTTAGAGTGTTAGGAAAGTTGCAAATTTCTTAACTCATTTGATATAAAATCCAAAAGAATGGATTTAGAACTTCTTGTGTATAATGAGTGGTAATTCTTGCTAGATGAGTATGTTAATGTGGATTGTTTTCATATTTGTCATATAGATGCAAAAAAGGTTAAACCTTGAATGTTGTTTGTTCTAAGTTTAACCTAATAAATGCTTTGTTTGGTTAAATGCCTATGTCCTTGTTAGAAGGTTTGTTGTTATCAAACCTATGGTCCTTTGGGTGAAATTCTATTGATGAAATAACCCTATGATGTTGTTTGTCTTTGGTGATCATCAATGAGGTTTGCACATGGTTGTTGTTTGTCTTTGCAAACTACTCTTAAGGAGGAATGAATGTTGATGTTTGATTTAGAAGTGATAACATTCCCCATAGACAACAAATGTAATTGAATGAGCGAATGAATTAATGAGCTATAGGAAGTTTGGAAGTGGAAATCGATTGCCCCCAAGGCTCCATTAATTATTATTTACATTGTATCTTTAGTTGTATTGCATTATTAGCATAGTTCTCTTGCTTTGCTAATTGTTGTCTTTCAATTTGATACCTTAGACTCAAAAACCAACCAAACTCCTCCTTTTTTACATGCTTTCATATGTATCTATGTATGTATATGCCTAGTATGTTTTCTCCTATATATGTTTAAACACTTGAAAAGCTCCCTCTTCCAGTGGACGAACCCGGCTTGCCATTATCTACATAATTGTATATAGGAAGCATTAGGGCTTAAAATTATTAACTTTTAAAGGTATGGCAACGACCTCCCAGGTGCCTAGCCAAACCCCTCATATGGACCCGATGGTAATCCATGCAACTATCGGAGACTTCTATATCAAAAGGTTTTTCGTAGATGATGGTTGTTGAGTGGAAGTTATGTTTTCCAATTACTTTTATCAATTGTCTGGGGCGTGAAAGTTTGAGAAGAACAACCTTACCACTATCTGGTTTTACTGGGAAAACGGTTCGGCCCTTAGGGGTCACAACCCCCTGTCAAAGTGGCTGATTGAGATGAAGAAGTCACGATTGATTGTAGATTTGCCATGATTGACTTGATCTTTCCATATAATTTTATATTAGAAAGTCCCTAGATGTGCCAGGCATGGGCCATATGGTCCCCTACCACTTAATAATGAAATTCCCCACCAAAAAGGGGATAGCAGTCATAAGGGGAGAACCGGATGCCAAGAGTTGTTTGGAAATAGCTTTGAAAATTCTAAAAAGGAGGATAGGGTGGCCTCAATAAATGGAGAAATTAAACCCACAAACACAGAGCTAATGGCCATTTGAACACAAGGAACAGTGATCGTGGGAAAGATTTTTTTTTTTAAACCATCCGAGGATGGGGGGAATAAATTTGGCTCCCCTGACCAAAGAGAGTGAGCCTTAATAGGCGCTAAAAGTCATGATACATCGCAGTTTACAAGAAGGTCATCCAATTGATGATCCCAGAGCTGAATTAAGCTCCTGAAGCAAAAACAGCGCTTGCTTCCAAAAGCGGTATTTCCACCCTAACAGACAAGAACAAAAACATCTGGCTAATAATAAAAAACTAGCTAAATCACCAAGTAAGTCACAATCTCACTGGTACATCGCGAACAGGTCGGAGAAACGAGAATTCGAGACTCCTCTTTGTCAACGATGTGCCAGCCGAGAGGACCAGAGTGTTTGAATTCCCGAGTAGCAGCTTCAAGTATCAGTTGAGGAGTTAGGGGCCAGTAAACCTCCTTTGCTTGAGATGTGGACTCCTTTGCAATAGGTTGCTCAGAAAATCTTCTCCTTCGGTTGATTAGGCATTTCGGCTACAGAATCTGGACCAAGTTTGTGCATTCCACCTGTGCTCTCAGCTGAGATGTGTTGAGTTGTGGCTGAACAAATTTTCTCCCCCTCCTTTGTGCTTGCATCCGAATCTGAAATAAAGAGGAAGGGAACCAGCAGTACTTGGAATATTTATAGAGTAACTACTTATTCACAGCTAGAAGTAAATCGTTTGAGCTAAACAAGTAGAGAGTTTTCTAAAGAGAACTTGGATCCCTACTTGATTCAATACGAAATGTCGGAAAACTCATGCAATCAAGTGCTAGTAAACCTTTGAGAAATAGAGGGATAGAACAGAGGTCTAAATCCCCCTGTAGGAGGTTTTCCCTTGCATATTTTGCCAAAAAATCAGTGGCCAAATTTGCTTCTCTAGGTATGTGTTGAATCCTTATAGAACCCTGTATTATATTTAAAGCACTACACATGGAAAAGACTCTCCAAGGGCAGGAGAGAGGGTTCTGGATGCCCCTAACCGCATATAAACTATCTAATTCAATTAAAACATTCTCTAATTCAAGTTCTGAACAGATGTTATATCCACTTTGTATAGCAATTACTTCAGCATGTAAGGGTGATGGACAGTGGAAAGTACTGACTTTCATTTTAACCACATTTCCATACCTATCTCTCACAATTGCAGCAGCAGATGAAAAGCCTCCAGGAATCCATGAGGCATCTGTGTTGATTTTATAACCTTTTATAGGTTTCTCCCAGTGGACCTCAGAGATAACATTTTTCTGTTTTTGTAATATATGAGGTACAATGTTATCCTGAATCCAATGCCTATGCTTATACTTATTTCCTATTAGGTTATGTGCTGTAAATATTTGATATATCGAATCTTTAATTTTAGAAACACAGGCATCGTGTGAGAAAGGTCTATTTTCAAAGAGAAGTTTGTTCCTATGGGTCCATAATGTCCAAATTGTAACCAATAGAGCTGCAATGATAATGTTTCCGTGTATTCTAGAATCAGCTCTAAAGGATAAGTAAAAGTGCACCCTACTTTTTAAATCCCTAAATTCTGTGCATGGTAGCCTCAGTAAGGTATGTACACTATGCCAGACAGCAGTTGAGGAATTGCAAGAATTGAAAAAATGATCCACACTATCATAACTGTTCTTGCAAATAGGACATATAGAAACAACAGAAAAACCCATTCTTCTTAAGATGTTATCAAATGGAAGTATATTGTTTAGGGCTCTCCAAAGTAAAATAGACATCTTTCTAGGTAAGAAAGGAGACCAAACCTTTTTGAAGTGTTGAATTAGAGGGCCTCTCTGTCTTAGAGCATTATAAGCCGAGCTTACAGTGAATTTTCCATCAATTGTGGGGGTCCAAACCAGTTTGTCTTCGTGACTGAATTCCAGCTTTGTTTCTTGCAAAATAAGAATGATGTTGGTAGCCAGATGTGGCTCCAGAATTGGTATGCGAGCTGTTTTGTTATTTTAAAAATCCCTGAGAGAGATAGACTGAAAAGGAATGTCAATATCCTCTGGCAAGATATAAAATAGTGCACCATTGCCACTCCAATTAGCACTCCAAAATGAGCAGTCACCCCTGCCAAAAATCACTCTGGACATACTGTTTTCCACAGCTGTTATTTTTGTGATCCTACCCCATATGTGAGATTTTTTGTAAGAAACTGGCAGAGTCCATAAAAGGTTTGACCATTGAGTGTTATTAATTTGTAGCTTCCACCATAATTTACTAGAAAAAGCTTCTACTATAGCATTTAAATCCCTGAATCCTAGACCATTTTCTTCCACTGGAAAACTCATTCTTTTCCAAGACCTCCACCTTTTCCTTTCAGAGAGATCAGTTTTACCCCAGAATAGATCCGATGCCAATTTTCCCATTGTTTTTAAAACTATCCTTGGAGGTTTTAATACTCTAAAAATGTGTGTTGGGATAGAATGCAAAACATGATTAATCAAAACTATTTTACCAGCTGAACTCAACCACCTGTTTTTCCAATTGTTTATCTGTTTCTCCATTCTTTCAATTACTGGTAAATAATGCACCTTTAAATTACGACCTATAAAAATAGGAACACCAAGGTATTTGAATGGAAAAGAACCTTTCACCATCCCTAGTATTCTCCTAACAGACTGAGAGTACTGTGGAGGTGCCTTATGAGAGACAAAAAATTCAGATTTTGAAAAGTTTACTTGTTGACCCGAAGTCTCCTCATAGGCATTTAGAAATAGTTTGAAACGCTTTAAATCTTTTGTCTCCGTATTCAAGAAAACAGTAGGGTCATCAGCGTACATGAGGTGAGTAATGGGTGTACAAACATTTGGGAGGCTAAAATATGTTAAGTATCCCGTGGTGAACAATTTCTTTAGACCCCTCGAAAAAGCCTCTGATAATATGTTATACAGGAAAGGAGATAAAGGATCTCCTTGCTTGATCCCCCTAGAAGAGCTAAAGAAACCTGTTGTTACCCCCATTAATTAACACAGAGAAATTGACAGCAGCAATATTTTGCATAATAAGTCTCACAAATTTCCCATGAAAACCAAACCGAAGGAGAATAGAGTTTAGAAAAGACCAAGAAACTCTGTCAAAAGCCTTTTGCATATCGAGTTTAACTATGAGATTTAGAATCTTAGTTTTTCTGGACAGTAATCTGGTCATTTGCTGCATTAGAATCACATTATCCGAAATATCCCTCCCTTTCATGAATGCACTTTGTTCAGGTGAAATCAAGAACTACATTAAAGGTTTGATCCTTTCCATTAAAAGTTTTGAGAAAACTTTGTTAACGAAGTTGGATAAACTTATTGGCCGAAAATCAGTAAATGTATTCGGAATAGGTTTCTTTGGGATTAAAGTGAGCCAAGTACTAGAAATGGCTTTTGGGATTGTTCCATTATGTAAAAAATCATTTGCAGCTTCTAATAAATCTTTCTTAATGGATTCCTAGAAAGAGGTAAAAAAAACATCTGAGTAACCATCAAGGCCTGGTGCACTTGATTTGTTAAGATCAAAAACAGCATATTTCAATTCCTGAGAGCTGAAAGGAGTAAGCAAAAGGCTGTTCTGTTGTTCGTTTAAAACTGTTGGGATTTCTGCCAAAAATTTATTAAAGTGAGTTCCCTTTTTTTGTGAGACATCCTCTGTAAGTAGTTCCTGATAAAATCTTACACCCTCCTCTATAATTAGGTTTGGATCAGATATCCATATTCCTTTTCCATCTTTTATTTTTCCTATTCTGGCTCTGGCATTTTTTTCTCCGATTGTGTGATGGAAATACTTAGTGTTTGCATCTCCGTGTTTTAACCAATTTAACCTAGCCCTTTGCTTCAGGAAAATGTTATGTTCCTTTTGAACTCTGAGAAGAGTGTCTTTAGATTTCATGAGTTCCATTAGAACTGATTCATCATGTGTTTACTGAAACATTATTTCCAATTCATTTACTTTTGATTCAGATTGAACTAGATTTTTATTAGCATTGCCAAATGTGTTTTTGTTCCATTCCTTAATTACAAGCTTCAGTCTCTTTAGTTTATGAACAAACCTTAGCATACCAGTTAGGGGGAGAATAGATTCCAGTTAGATTCCACTAAATCTTTAAAATCTGTCCTATTTGTCCACATTTCCTAGTATCTAAAAGGTCTCAGAGCCATTTCAACTGCTGATTGGATAGATAGTAATAGTGGAGAATGGTTAGAAGTCATCCTGTTAAGAACTTGTATGGAACTGTTTGGGAATATATCTAGCCATTCTAAATTACTAACACCTCTGTCTAGTCTTTGAAATTGAAGATCCTTACATTTGTCCCTAAGTCTGTTATTACTCCAAGTGAAAGAATTACCTACAGTTGGGATTTCATGCAAGTCCATAGTGGTTAGAAAGTTATTAAATTGATTCATACTTTTTCAAGGTGTTGACTTTCTACCTTTATATTCAAAGACCGAAGTTACTGTATTGAAATCTCCTATGCATATGGATGGATCAGATGTTGATGCTTTTAAATCAGACCATAAAAATTCCCTCAACTGTCTATGTACACTAGCATAAATAAAGAAAATATTCCAGTTTACAGAGGAGGCAGTGTCTGTAACTTTAGCCTGTATATACTGATCAGATTCTTTTAAAATGTCTAGACTGAAAACATGATTCCATAGAATCCAAATTTTAGCATGTTGGGCATAGAGAGCATTACTATAACCAAGTTGATGCTTCAAAGTACTTAAATTTTGTTTGTCATGCCATGGTTCAATTAAGCATAGTATGCTATCCTATGTTTCAATTGTAGAGCCTTTATCCTATCCAGAGAAGAACCATAACCCCTAACATTCCACACTAAAATATTTCCTATTTTTGTGTAATGTATCATTTAAAACTAGGGGGGTTGCTTTTTGTGATGATCTTAGTTTCCTTTGTTTTGGCACTGTGACATTACTATTTTTGCCTTTTTTATCTTCACTTTTCCTCGATTTATCTGTTGAAAAGTTACTTACCTTCGATTGAATTGCCTGCACTGCATCCTCGGAGGGAATTTGATCTTGGTTAATAAAACTTGGTACTGGAACTTCAAGAGCACTCTTTGCTACCTCAGTTGTTTGGTCATCTGAATCTTGCTGAGCTGCGTCAGGAGTGGATAAGCTTGTCACCATGATTTCTATTTTTTCTGCATCATTCTTGGATGCCACTGCCTCTTGTGATTCCACAGACTCATGGAAGATGTCCACAGCTTCATCCTCTTGGACAGCTGAGTCCTCATCCTGTAGATCAATTAAGGTATGGAAAGCATTTGATATGGTAACCACATTATTTTTTGTTATCTCTTCCTGGATGGGCGGGAGTTCAGTTTGTTGAGATTTCTTCCTCCAAAAAAGATTTGTGATAGGTATAGAGATATCATCTAGAGAGTAAAAAGGCTTTATTTTAAACTGACTAGGTCTGAGTGAGTTAGTATTATTATGTGGAAGAGAAACAGATTTCAAATTCTGAATTTTGAACTCAGTTTCTTTTTGTGAGACAGATACATTAGATTGACCTTCCATATCCACTGATACTTTAGGATCACTAACTCTGTTTTTCAGATTGTCAACAGTTTGAATATCTTCAAGTACTTCAGATTGTCTACCCTTGTTTGCCTTGATATTAGCTTGATTTTTACTACTTTTCCTCAGTTCAGGGTGCAAAAAATTACAATTTGACTGACTGTGACCTATAATTCTACAGTGAGTGCAGTACAATGGCAACTGATCATATTCTATTGGATAGTCCGCAACCTTATTGCCAATGCCTACCACTATTGAATTAGGGAGCTGAGATAAAAGGTCAACTTTTACACAGACATTAATTGCCGAAGGCCTTGTTAGAGCATTTGTTGCAGCATCCATTTTGAGAAATTTTCCTATTTGGCTGCTAATGCCTATAATTGCTGAAGTATTATAAAAATGTAAAGGAAGTTGATAGAAGGTTACCCATGCTGGAACCACAGATGATTCAGCAGTAGGTGAGAAATCGGGAGTCCACTTCTGGACCTTCATTGCTGCTCCATGAACCATCCATTGACCTTTCATCCAGCACCATTGGTAATCTTCATTATCCTGAAAATGAATAAGAACATGTCTGTAATCAATATATCCCAATTGAAAATTTGCTTTAAACCCTATTGATTTAAAAGCTGACAACAGTTTCTCCATTGGGGGTTTTCCTCTGTTGAATTTTCTGACTAAAGCGTTCTGATAGTGTAAGGCCAAAAGTACGCCTTCCTCAGGAGGAAGGATGAAAGCTAATTTGCCCTTATATTCAGTGATTGGGTGCAGATTGAGCGTGTCTGGGAGGGAGGATAAGAGTGGTGCTGGTTTTGAATTCAAAGCTTGTAAGAAGCTCTTTTGTGTGGATAGATGAGGTTCAATGGTTTGGTTAGGCGTCGGAGACGCCATGGCCGAGAACCAGAAGAGGAAAAGAGCCGTTCAGAGCGAGGAAGAAAGACGATGAAAGAAAAACGGAAAAGAAATTTTGTGAACAGTAGTAAGTGTGTGTTTCGCACGTCAGAATCGCACACAGATAGCTTTCTCTCTAATTATCGCTTCTCTCTAGTTGCATGTCCCGTGGGAAAGATGATACCACCCGCAACGAAAGGAAAGTTGAAGGATCTTCTGGATAACTATGTGGACGTATTTTCTTGGACCATGTTTGACCTTACAATGGTACCCAAACAGCTGATGGTCCACAGATTTAATGTGGACCCCTCCTAAAAGGCAATTAAACAGAAAAGGAGATCATTTGTCCCAGAGAGGGCGGAGGCCATAAAAGAGGAAGTCCGAAAACTTCTTCGAGCAGAGGTCATCGAAGAAGCATTTTACCCCAAATGGATAGAAAATTCTTTCATGGTTACCAAGCATGATGGGGCTTGGAGAATGTGCATAGACTCCATGGATCTCAACGAAAGCGTCCCAAAAATAGCTATCATTTACCCTCCATTAACATGCTGGTCAAACCAATAGCGGGATAAAAAGTACTAGCCTTCTTCGATGCCCATAAAAGCTACCACCAAATACTCATGGCAGAGAAGGATAAGAGAACAGTGTCGTTCATAACATACGTAGGGACATTTTGTTACAAGAAAATGCCATTTGGCCTAAAGAATGCAGGAGCCACCTACCAAACGATGGTTGACAAGCTCTTTACAAATCATACTGGTAGAAACATGGAAATATACGTGGATTTTATGGTAGTCAAAGGCAAGGGCTACAATCAATTCCTGGTGGATTTTGAAGAAATCTTATAGAGACTCCGAGAAGCCAACCTAAAGCTGAACCCAGCTTAGTTCGTGATCGGAGTTGGAGCTAAATATTTCATGGGATTCATGATCTCGGAGAATAGGATTGATGTGAACCTTAAAGAAATTCAAAGAATTTATGAGCATGAAGTCCCCTCAAACGATTAAGGACGTTCAAAGGCTAACTGGATTTTGCTGGCTGCGTTTAGTTGATTCCTATGCAATGGAGACAAGAAACATTTTCCATTCTTTGAAGTAATTTGAAATGAAAAAATATTCAAATGGACGGAGGAGTGTGACCAAGCCTTCTAAGTGAGTGTGACCAAGCGAAGCTTTCCCACCTTGATTAAACTGTAGAAAGGGGAAGATTTATACCTATATATCCCGGCATCCCCTTTAGCAATAAGTGTGGTTCTGATAAAGGAGAAGGAAAAGTTGAAACACCCCCATCTACTTCATAAGTAGGGCATTGCATTGTCCAGAGACTCGATAGATCGTCCCGAAGAAGTTAATATTGGCCCGAGTCTATGTGTCAAGGTAGCTCCAGCCATACTTTCAAAGCCACAAGATTATGTTGCTTACCAGCCATCAAATCAGGCAGGTACTCTTTAAGTTGGAGACCTTGGGGTGAATGATAAAGTGGTAAATCAAACTAGGTGAACACGACATCTAGTTCCGCCCAATAATAGCCATCAAGGGCTAAATCTTAACATATTTCATCGTGGAAACTATAGGACCAATAGTAGTCCACAATGAGAAAGAATCCATAGAAATGTGGCAGTTATACATTGATGGATCACCACATTCTGAAGGCAGCGGGGCCGGCATCCTTCTCATAAGCCCCGATAAAAATGACTATCTCTAGGATCTGCACCTTGACTTCAAGGCCATGGACAACGAAGTAGAGTACGAAGCACTGATCATAGGCCTTCCAATAGCCAAAGACTTGTAAGTTTAAAGGCAATAAATTTTTAGTGATTCCTACATCGTGGTCATGCAAGTCAATGGGGAATACGAGGCTAGGGAAAGAAGCTTTCAGCATTATTTGGAAGTGGTGAAGCCTCTCCTCAAACATTTCCACCATTACACCCTGATGTAAGTTTCTCAAGAAAAGAACCACAAGGCCAATGCCCTGAGCAAGTTGGTTTTGTCAGACTTGGATTTACAATCTCAAGGGCACTTAATGGTGGAAACACTAAGTTAATGTAGCTTTGAAGAAGAAATAACTATGATGATGGTGGAGGAAGAAAATTTGTAGATAACACCTATTAGGAGCTACCTTCTAGATGGAACTCTTCCAGAAAGTGCAACTAATGCAAGGAAAATTAGGTTGAAAGAACCCAAGTACGTGATCCACAAAGATGTGCTCTATCGTGAAGGACATCTGTAGTCACTTCTTCGATGCGTAGCACCCCACGAAGCTAACTCCATGAGACTCACGAAGGAGCCTGCAGAAGTCACCAAGGGGCTCGGTCGATAGCTAAGAAACTTCTCCATGCAGGATACTATTGGCCCAAGATTTTCGAAGAGGTTAACAAGCACATTGAAGCCTTCCATTAATACCAGAGGCATGTGCCAATCACCCATGTCCCCCAAGAAGAAATGATGAACATAAATTGCTCTTGGATTTTTGACTAATGAGGGATTGATCTGGTGGGCCCTTTCTCAGAAGCCCGGGGCCACTTTCGATACTTGATTGTGGCCATAGACTACTTTACAAAACATGTCAAACGTGAAGCCTTAATCTCTATAAAATGGAAGGCGTTGATTGGCTTCTGCAGTAAGAACATCATTTGTCATTTTGGGATCCCTCCAACCATCATAACTGACAATGGCACCCAGCTCATTAATGACCTATTCAAGAGCTTTTATAAGGAATACAAGATCCACCATAAGGTTACCAACGTTTACCACCCCGAAGCTAATGGGCAATTGGAAGTCATAAACTAAACCATCATCAATAGCATTAGGTTTAGGCTCAAAGGGGTAGGCTGGAATTGGATTAACGAATTACACAGCGTGCTTTTATCGTCTCAAACGACGAAATCCTCTGCCACGGGTGAAACCTCATATTGTCTTGTCTATGGTATGGAAGTCATAATTCCCATAGAGATAAGGTTGCCCACCTTCTGAGGATTTTCTGTAAGCAATGAAAACCAGGAGGTCAATGATGAGCAGTGCCGCCTGGACTTGGACCTTCTCAATGAAAAAAGAGAGAAGGCCTCCCTTCGCGAAGCTAAGGTGAAAGAGAAGATGAAGTGGTATCATGACCGGAGAGTCTGAAAAATCCAATTTTCCATAGGAAACCTCAAAATTTGAAGGGAACAAGAAGGTAAACTGGAAGCAGACTAGGAAAGACTCTACAGATTCGTTGAAGCCTACCCCGGAGGCAGCTATGTACTAGAAACTCTCAAGGGTGAGTCAGTTCCACGCAGATGGAATGTTTCAAACCTTATTCTCCTAAATCTCAGTAGACTTGGTAAGGCCAGGAAATAGCATGCCCTAAAGTAGTTATGGGTCGTGGGATACCTTCAACAGAAATCTTGCAATAAATCAATAAGATTTTATTCTTTTTGTTAACTATCTATTGAAGTGTGTTTGTTTTAATCGTTCATATTTCCTGTTAAGAACTAAAACACACAGTAATTCGAGGGAACATTAAAAAATAGAAAGGCATTGGTAGCATGCTAAACACTCCGGGTCAAAATCCTCTTCATAATATGAGCGCCAAGGGTAAAAACCTTGTAAATAATCGAAGGGCCTCCATGGCCTATCGAGAGCTTTGGGGTTGAAATTCCCTTAATACGTATAAGTGCCAAGAACAAAAACCTCTTAAATAATTGAATGGCCTCCATGGCCTATCGAGCGCTTTGGAGTCCAAATTTCCTTAATACATATAAGTGCTAAGGACAAAAACATTGTAAATAATTGAAGGGCCTCTGTGGCCTATTGAGCGCTTTAGGGTCAAAGTTTCCTTAATACGTATAAGTTCCACGAAGAAAAACCCTATAAATAATCGAAGGGCCTCTGTGGTCTATCAAATGCTTTGGGGTCAAAATTCCCTTAGCACATATACCAAGGATAAAAACCTTGTAAATAAATGAAGGGCCTCCACAGTCTATTGACCATTTTGGGGTCCAAATCCCCTTAACACATATGAGCGCCAAGGATAAAAACCTTGCAAATTATCAAAGGGCCACTAAGGCCCATTGAACTATTAGGGTCGAAACCCCCCTTTTACATGTATAAAAGTGCCTTAGAATGAAATAAAAAGAAAAGTTTGAGATACTTAACTAAAAAGGAAATATCTAATTGCTCAAAAATGTAAAGAGCAAAGAAACTTTATTTAATCATGCAAAATGCCACAATGGCTTACAAATTAAAGAGATGAAATTACAACATACAACATCTATCTATACACAAAATTAAGGAGAGGGAAACCCATCATAAAGAATGGGAGGATCCTTCTCTAAGTCTCCAGCCTCCTGTACCGTGATAGAGTTTGAAGGTCTGCTAGATAAACCTCGTGATCTCCTCATTAAGAGATCAAATTCAGTGTTTTCACCCCCAACATTTGAAGTGGCCCCTTGGCTTCTGCTGGCAGCAATGCCATCCCCTCTGCTGGAGGAAGGACTCTCAGCCGAAGCACAGTCACCCCTCCCTTGACCTGAGGCACTAGTCTGGCCGCTTGCTTGATTGAGCTTCGGAACTGTAGCCCCATGCACTATGGATTGAGAGTTGAAGGTTGTTACTCAAGCAGGATCAGCCTGCTGAGCAAAGATGGTAGAGTGTTGGCTTAGAGCCTCCCCTCATGCTGGAAGTCACAGAGAGGTTAGCTTTTATGGGCCAGGATCCCCACTCCTTTTTGGAGCAGCACTGGAGTACGAAGCCATGCTCCTTCTCTTTTTATTTTTCTACAGTTCGTTGAGCCACCTTTTAGTCTCCTTATATGCTTCACTATATGTGGGGTCCTCTATAATATGATTTCTCTCTATGATGTTGAGGACCTCTTGGAGAAATGCTTCAAAATCTTTGACTAAATTCACCTTGGTCATCCCAAGTTGAAGACCGTATATAAGAAGACTATCACCAGTACCTATGAAAGTTCGATGCAGTTCTTTATAATCACTCTCGACTTTCTCCTTATCTTTATAAGAAATCACTCAAAGCTCTTTGTTATCCTCAGCGGTTCACTCCAAAGTTAACGCTACAGATTGAAGCTCCTGATTCTGGTCTTTCCACTCCTGAAGCTTAGCAGTTTTTGTGCAAAGGGATGCGCAAACCAAATCCATATTTCCCAGATGCTTCTTGGCCCCGCGATGATAACGCTCTATAGCTTTATGGGTTTGAGATGATTATGCCCCCTAGGAGCCTTAAAGGTCTTGGCAGCAGTGATGAATTCATGGATCAAACCAAACCCGACCTTGGGGGTGACCTCCTCAAGGACCTCATTGTGCCTAGACTAGAGAAGGAAATAATTCTCAAGAAGCCCATCCTTTGCCATAACCAAGAGGTCCCTTTCCCCCCTCGAACGGCTAAGTACAACGAGGAGTTCCTTCTGCCTATCGTGTAGACCATTACGGCATAAGTTAAGATCTTCATAAGTAGCTCGAAGCTCCTCTTCAAATCAAATAGACTTATACTAGAAATGAGTGGCCTTGATTCGATGCTCCCATGCCCATTCTTCATTCCTATGATACCATTTTTTCATCACTTGAAAGAAGAAGTTGAAGATCGAACCACTTTGCAATTTAGGGAGGGGGAGTAAGGCACCAAGTCTAGAATCTAAAAAGTAATAAAAGGTAAAAATCAAAATAGCTTTCATTAATAATGGGGGAAAGAGTGATTTGGAATCCTAACAAGAATAGGTCATACATTGTTTCCCCTAAGCTATGCTCCAGATGAGTGAAGCTTGAAGAAGCAGCCCTCTGCTTGGGCTTTGGTCAGTCTGGGGTCCGGAAAGCTCCACTCACCATTGTCCACCTTAAGATCATGGATTTCGTCTGTAGTTAAGATACACCCGGAGGTCTTTAAGTGTTCGAGCAAAGGAAACTTGACACCCCCATCCTGGATAAACTTCCACCAATGATAGTTCAACTGAGAGGGTGGGAGTTATTCTTATACACATCCAGCATGGTGGCTTAATTGGCTGGTAAATCCTTATAGATTGAATTAGCCAAGGCATTTCAAGTAACCCCCATGCAGAGCTCGGACAGGGATAAGAAGAAGACTCAAAACCCTTGGGTATACATAAGCTTATTGGTGTAGGTCTCGAGAACAAAGGCATGTTGCTTGGCGGAGGAAAGGCTGTCCATCCTAATGTTCTCACTATTCAAGGATTCAAAGGACTTCTCTACCTATGAAAACTTCTCTCAAATCCCCTTTAATTCTTCCTCGTGTTGGGAAGAAACTTTCTTCAATTCCTCCCCATGTCGGGAGGCCACCTTTATTCACTTTGACCTCGAGGGCCTTCTCTAGATCTCCTATCCTAGTCGCACCCTCCTGAGCTTGGCTTACCTTTGCAAGAAGGTTTAGAGGATATAATCCAGGGTGCTCACAGTGGAGGCCACCTCCAGAAGAGAAGCAACGCTAGGATTAACCGTACCCGGAAGAATGAGGCTACCCTCCTCCAAAGTGAGCCTAGCCTTAGAGTCAGCATGTGATTAAAGGACATTGGGGTCTTCAGTTTCTTACCTTTTAGGGGGAAGGGTTATGAGAGAAAGGGCCCTCACAATCCCTTTTATTCCTAGCAGACTGATTTTGGGTCTCCAGGGGCTGATGAGGGGGAGTGGAGATGTGCTCTTCATAAATGAGCTCTTCCTCTTACTCCTTCTCATGATTGAAGAAAGTGGTGAAAACCACTAAAATATACAAAAGAAAAGAAAGTTAGGTAACGAAAAACAAAGTGGAATCAATTAAAGAAAAAATTAAGATACCGCAAACACTTTTGTGAGGTGGGGGGAACTCCTAGAAGGTCCCCCCGTGACATTAGCAGGCTCTTCGGGCTCCGAAATAGCTTTTAAATGCCTCAAAATGGGTTCTAAGGGCTGTGGAGAACTAGCACACTTTGTCTTCTTCGATTTTTGGACGACCCCATCATCGGCAGCTGAAGGGTAACCATTTTCTTATTACCCTTCTTCTTCTCCATAGAAGGGGACTTTCAGAGGTCATTAGGAGGGGGATTAATCAAAAATGGCTCCTGGTCCTAGACCCATTTTTCATAAATTTATGATGGCCTTGTATAATTACAGTTCCTAGAAATAACTAGGAGCTCACTCAAAATTTTATCCCTATATGCTACCACACTATCCGAAGTAGAATAATTAGAAATTTTCTCAAACCTAGACTTTGAATTCCACCCTGGGACATAATAATTCTCAACCTCACTGTCAAAAGTGTAAATAAGGGGTTTGTGCCAGTCTCTGCAATTCTTAGATATTTTAATAGGATGTTTCGAGAACCTATTACTAAGGGTGAGAATCCCTTCGATTTTTGTTTCCCCATGCTTTACGGCTCTGCTACAGGAAAGGTAGTTGAGGGATCTAAATAACTCGCAGCTAGGGGTGATTCCTAAGCTATAACACTGGATCATGAATGCCATAACATAAAGTATGACGTTCGAGTGGAGTTGGGCTTAGTTGATTTGGTGCTCCTCCAGAAGATGATATAAGATAAGAGGTAGGGGGAAGCAAAGACCAAACTTAAAATGGTGCTCGTAAACAGCGTACCTACCGGATTATAGTCTATAGGAGTTTTGTTTTCTCAAAGGACCTCTAATTTCAAGTTCTCCAGAACCCTAATGGCAGATGGGAGGTAGACAATAAATTGGAAATCTCCTTGGGGATTGGCCGAGGGCTATGGAGGATGGGGGTTAAGATCTTTTCAAAAATGAAAGGTTGGCCCACCTTATCCTTTTGGACCACGGCCTCCCTCGGAACCCTAGACCTTGAGGTTACCCATTTCTGGCCGTAACCCCTAGGATGCGCCGGATAATTGGGAAAGCTCTCCCTATCCCCCCTGCCAGATGAACTGGAACTGACAGCCAATGAGGGAACGGCACCGGAACCTTGAAGGCGAGAGTTTTCAACTTCAACAGTATAGGATATGACCGAAAAATAGGCTGGAATCACTCCTCCCCCCAAAGGTATTTGCGACATTTTAGTGCAAAAAGAAAAAGGATGAAAGAAGGGGAGAAAGGCAAACTCACTGGTCTTTTGGCCAGAGCTCTCCAAGAATATTGGGGAGAAAGATGAAGTGTTCTGATGAAGCGCTCTTAGAAAGAAGGAGTTTCAAAAATTAATTTGGGTGAAAAACAACTTAAGGCATTGAGAAATGTCTTATATAGAAGGAAGAAAAGGCAACGATTACCTCGGGCCGCCAAACAATAAGTAATAACATGGGTAAATTGGCCACGTGGGTGTGAAACTCCATGCATTAATTAGAAAAGTGGCGCGCATGGAATCCAATGTGGACCTCACGCGCTTAGAGGCATGAGTGAGCAACACGCCCCTCATGTCCTTTCCACTTCTCAGGTCGGAACCCTCTCATGAATAAGAGATTGCCCCCTCCCCCTTCGTTAATGTTGAGGCCCAAAGGCCTTGCGTAAATAAATGGGCCAAAGCCAAACCTTTGGGCTTTAACACAAATTAGAAAGGTAAGGTTTAAACCCTCAACAAATGAATCCGCTCAAAGCTGATTAGGAGGACCCCGAATTGGCCCTGGAAATGAACCCCTAAAAACCTTTGGGGGCTCAAAAATCGTACCCCGTACTCAACAATGAATTCAAAGTAACCATATTGAAAGGCGAGTCAACAAACTCATATGGTTAGATCCGAGGTCAGACCCTGGGCCTTGGGATGAACTTGAGGGCTAAACCCTCAACTTTCAATGGCCTTATTGATAATGTGCAAATTCATACTAGGACCAAGTGCCTAGTCTAGTCGGCCCAGGTTCTCTATTTTATCCCTTGGGTAATAACCATTGGGCCAACCCAAAGCAAAATTACTTGCACCACAAGCAAATAAAGCAGTTTCCCTACTTGCCAACCTTTATAAAGGATAGAGGTAACCTTAAAAACTTAACTTTTCACTCCTAATTAAAAGAATTATTTCTGACTTAATTGTCGGAGCCTCTTCTCCCCAGAAATCTTTGGGGGCTTTGTGTTGCAGATTCCAACCACAGCGGCGGAGTACACCGCGGTAGCGATTTGGGGAGCATCAACCACAAACATCAGAATGAACAAGGTCAAGAAAACCTAACTTACTCAAAGGAGGATGTCTCTTGAAAGAGACTCTGCTTTTCTTCCCAGCAAAACAATGCTCTCACTTCTCCAGTTTCACACTCTTCAAAATAAGTTATGTATTCTTCTTCATCAGACAACTTAGCCCATTTTCACTCATGTGCTCGAGTCTTCTATGCCAAAGCTTTGCCGGATTATCGCCTGCTACATATACACCATCTGTGGAAATTTTGGCTTGCACTAAGTATAAGCTTGTGAGCTTTTTCCCACAAGCTAGGATAAAATTCCCCTTAGTTAGTTTCCACTGACCACTATGAAAGGTGCTACAAAAGCCTTCATCATCGAACTTTCCAGTAGAGATCAAGTTCAATCAAATATCTGGGACATGTTGAAGATTCTTGAGCACTATGTTTGTTCCAATGTCTTTCACCAAGCAAAAATTTCCCACAACAATAACTTGAGCCAAACTATCATTACCCATCTTCAATACCTCAAAGTCACCTAGTGTATAAGAAGTGAAGAATATCCACCTTGATGTTATGTAAAGTTAGGCTCCATTCTCAATCACATAGTTTGTCTTAAACCTAACCAGGTTTACAGAACTCTCATCATGCACAATGATAAGATCGCAAATTATTACAGTAACTGCTTGATTGTCACTGTCTTGATCTTTTTTATCTTTCTTGTCATTTCCACCATTTTTCTCTCTTTTCCACTAGTAGCAGTAATCTGAATATGCCCCCCTTTATCATAATAATGACACTTGAATTTTTTGTATCTTTCACGGGACTTACTTCTTGTCTTAACTCTTTAACCGGGACCTCTACTTTTACCTCTCCCCTGGTTTTAGCAACATAATTTTCCTCGAAAGAAGATGACACACCATGATATTTCTTTCTCATCTCCTCATTCAAAATAGCCACCACATCAAAATCCATAGTGACTTTTCCTAGCAGTGCTGAATTGCAATGTCATTCTAAAAGTATCCCACGAGTCTGGGAGGGTACCAAGAAATAAAAGTCCCTCAATCTCATCATCAAACTTTATTTCCGTAGCATAAAATTGTTGAATAACGTCATGGAAATCACTTAAGGGATAAGACAACGCCTTGCTTTCAATGTACTTTAACCTCATCAACTGCTTGTTCACAACAATTTGTTATTTCAAGACTTACTTGCATAAAGAGGTTCAATTTTTTCCCAAAGAGACTTTGCATGAAATTCATCATTAATGCGGTTAAAAACATTATCATCAACACATTGATAACAAATCTGCAAACTTGTTCATGCTCAAACTCCCATTGCTCATCAATTTTACCTTCTGGTTTCTGAGTAGAAACTAAAGGTAAATTTCAACTCTTAACATACACCAAATATTTCATATTTATTTTTAAATGATGATAATTTTTACCATACAAACTAACCATTCTACCATTGATGATATTAGTAGAATCTATGGAGAAATCAACCAAATATACCGCAGCTCTAGTACCAGATGGTTGGGCATTAGCACACCCCTTACTAATAGTTTTTTTCAAAAACAAAGACAAAAGAAAATGCCCAGTATAATATTGTCTCCAAAAGTCAGTCAAAAACAAGTAAGTGAATCAGCAATATAAGCAATCAAGCAAAGATACGAGGATATTTACGTGGGAAACCCCCTGGTGTGAAGAATAAAAACCACGGGACAATTAGGAGTCAACCCCAATTGCTCTTAATATGATAAAAGGAAGGTTACACAAACCAAATTCCAGGTCTCAAATGGGTATACAGATTACCCAACGACAAACAATCATTACTAGCAACATATGCAGGAGAAATATGAAAAATATCACTCAAAGACAGAACTTAGTAGATTTTTCCTATCTCACGAACTGGAGCACCAATTGACAATCTCATCATCCAAGATGTCCCAGATCTGCTACCAAAATTTCAGTATGATCAGACGAAGGATGACCTTTGATCAGATGTATTTTGTTAATCTGCACCAAGAAAACATGAACAACAAAACGACACTTATTCTTCCTCTTTATCTTTTCTTTTGTTTGTTTCTCTCTGCCTTCTCAACCTGAACTCTTCACCTATTTATAATCACAAAATAATCAAAGAATCATCCTTCAAAGCTTCTTAAAGAAGCATTAATATAGACTTCCTAAATGACTTCTTAATGAAGCATTAGTGAGAACTCTCCTTAATGAAGCATTATGCTCTTCTAAAGAACTATCGTAAATATACTCTTTATGAAGTAATGAATATAACTTAGGAGTTACAACTCCAAGCCTTTACAAAAACTCTAGGGGTTTGATAAGACTCTAGAAGCATGTGTTTCCAAACGAATTTTCACTACAAGAAAATGAACCTATTACTTCACCCTTTTTACCTCGGTTTTACCTCTCTTTTTTTTAAGTAAAATATATTAGTTACCTCGGTTACAAATATAACGAGGTAAAATATAGGTTTTTTACCTCGGTCATTATTTTAACTGAAGTAAAAGGTTTAAAAAAGAAGTAAATAATCTTACTAATGTTTGTGCGACGTCGCATTCATGTAATAAAATTGTCGACGAAATCGCGCGTTCTGTCGATGTCACCTACAGAGCATGTGATGGATGATTGACGTTGCATAAATTAAATACATAACTTTTAGAAGTTATTGTTGAGTAGGATTGACGAGGAGTTTTGTTAAGTTTTGTTATTCAAAAATTGAATAAGGTATGTTTAATTATGTTACAATTGAAAATGGTTTTATAATTAATAGGGAAAACCACAACCAACATCAAAACATTTTGAATGGTTCGGTTCGAAATGTTTTTCACAATCGCACACAAATAGACAGTTACATATTGTTCAAAAAAGGTAGTAAAATTATAAGAAAACCTTATTCACGAAAATCTTCTTAAAAGTACAAAATAATTTGAACATTAATAATACATGTCCGAGTACCATTATTAAAATAGAGATTACAAGAAAATAATCATGCCTCTTAAATTAGGATAACCTTGAAGACAATCGGCCCCCCAACTTCTAGGATCTTGAAGAACAAAGTGTCCCCAATGCACAGGTTGTTGCCAGAAAGAAACTCTCGGAAAAACCCTTCGGGGATAGGGCCTTGATCTTCCCTTGGCCCGAGTAAGTCATGTGCCACTTTTTCCCGTAGAACCTTATCACAACGTGGGTCTTTGCCTCCGGTAGAAGTGGTACAATTTCAATCGGGATGTACTAATAAAAAAATCATTATGAACAAATATATGAAATTATAAACAAATAGTATTAACTGAAAATAAAATAATTTAACGATTTTAATTATTTGCAAGTTTTAACCCTTACCAAAGCTGGGTTTTTCCCAAACTTTTGCAGCCTCAAGGTGCAGTGGAAACACGGGTTTTCCGGAGCCATTGTATGGTGAACACAATCGGTTCAAGGTTTCTCCTTTGTGCAGAGAACTGTATAATTAATACAAATAAAAATTAATTTATATAATATACTATGCATATGTTTAGTAAATATATTGTGTAAAATGGTAAAATACCTTTAAAAATAGGCACCTAGAGGATCCTTCACCAGCTATTAGTCATGTATATGAAGTGAACAATATGTTTAAAAAAGTATCCTTATAAGAAAAAACGTGTGAAGTCGGTATTGTGTCGTAGGAACATATTGATTTGACAAGTGGTAGCGTTGACACGTGCTAGCGAGGTCGTCGCTTACTCGGCCCCACAGATTTCATGGCCGATGATAAAACAAGGTCGCAAAAATAAACATTAAGTTAAGTAAAATGCCTACATGCAAAGTCGCTAAGACATTGGTAATATCGATGTATAAATTGGTACAACTATGATAGCTTATGCAACAACTTGAACTAAGAATGTGCAACATTGCAGTCATAAATCAAATGGCATGCGACTAGATCCTAAGTTAGCATGCGTCGAAGACAACAACTAGAAAAAAAGGGAACCCAGCAACAAAACATGCATTAAGGAGACAAAATTACACAAAATCGTCCCAACACCAACAAGAACATATTACCTAGGTTCACATGTACAAAAACTTCTCACTCTAACAAATCTGAGTAAGAACTAGATAACCAAAAATACAACTCATACAAAAAACATAGATTAATTATCCAAGGTGAGGTAATAATTACGCAAGCTTAGGCACTACATGAGTAGAATTTCATACCTTTGTCAAAGGAGAAGAGGAAAGGGGTGGAAAAACTCTTGGTATTCGTGGGAAACCTGGAAATGAGGATCATAAACTGATTCAGGGGGACCATTTATTTATAGTCATTTTTGAAACGACGCCATTTTGGGACCTTGTGGTTTCTGTTGCATTAAGTGCGACTTACATCGTTATCGCTGAAGGCGATAGACCACCTACTTAATCGCGACATCGTATTATTATAGATGGGCTCCAAACATAATGTCTAATAGATGGGCTCCATAGTTGGGATCTATGTGTTATAGATGGGCTTCATACATAAGGTATAACTCAGCCAGTTAGACGTCAAAGTATAGTTTCCATATCCAACATTATCGTTGACATATGACCAAAATCGGCAAGTGTGACTATAGCCCTTACCATTTCAGCCCACTACCATTTCAGATAAGCTCGCATTTGCCCAAAAAAATATAATTGACCTTAACAAATGCTCTATAGTATATTATAAATACTTATTGAATTTTATAATTGTCCACGAACTTGATTAATGTCTGTTTCGATCGTAAACGATTTTACCTCCATGTACGGGTCAAGTTTTTTTTAATTTTTGCACTTAGGTCCCTCCATGAATGCGGGAGAAGTGGAAATGAAAATTTGGAGATACCCTAATCTAATTCACAATGTCATGACCAAGATGTTCCAATTTAGGCATGATCGGATGAATGGAACAAGATATTCGTCTGTCATTTGTATTAGTATTTCCATTTATGCCCTTAGGATAAGCATTATTGGAATGTTGATTTCCACCACATAGAATAAAATGTAATTCCTTATTAAAGGGTTTTATGAAAATAAAATATAATAAAATTGCATCCATCAAATTTTAGAAAACGCTAGTACGTGGTCTAAAGTAAATTATAGATGGTTCCTTATAAGTAGGCAAAGGCTATTTGGATATTGACTGGGAGAAGTCTCCATGAGATCATGCCTATTATATAATCATTTTCAAGGATTAAAAGTTTGACTGAGGATGGAAAATTAGGTCTCTTCTGAGACGATTTGAAGCAATTTTACCTCCATGGTTCACGACTTTACCTCCACATCAGCAAGTTTTAAATTTTTGAACTTAGGTCCCTCCGCAAATGTGGGAGATGTGAAAATGAAAATTTAGAGATACCCTAATCTAATTCACAATGTCATGACCAAGATGTTCCGATTTAGGCATGACCGGATGAATGGAATGGGATATTTGTCCATCATTTGTAGTAGTATTTCCATTTATACCCTTAGGATAAGCGTTATCTGAACGATGATTTCCAACACATAGAACCAATGTAATTCCTTATTGAAGGGTTTTTATGAAAATAAAATATAATAAAATTGCGTCCATCAAATTTTAGAAAACACTAGTATGTGGTCCAGAGTAAATTATAGATGGTTACATATAAGTATGTAAAGGTTATTTGGTAGATGTTGACCGGGAGAAGTCTCCATGGGATCATGCCTGTTATATAAGTTTGACTGAGGATGGCAAATTAGGTCCCTTTCGGGATGTTTCGAATCAATTTTACCTCTACGGTGCACGATTTTACCTCCACATCAGCAAGTTTTAAATTTTTGAACTTAGGTCCCTCCCTTAATGTGGGAGATCTGGAAATGTAAGTTTAGAGATACCCTAATCTAATTCAAAATTCCATGCCCAAGATGTTCCAATTTAGGCATGACCGGATTAATGGAACGGGGTATTCGTCCGTCATTTGTATTAGTATTTCCATTTATACCCTTAGGATAAGCGTTATCGGAACAATGATTTCCACCACAAAGAATCAAGTGAAATTCCTTATTCTAGGGTTTTTATGAAAATAAAATAAAATAAAATTGTGTCCATCAACTTTTAGAAAGCACTTGTACATGGTATAGAGTAAATTATAGATGGTTAATTATATCAACACCGGTGAACTTTCAAATATTTACATTGTAGGTCCCTCCAAGAAAGTGGTAGAAGTCCAAATACAAATTTGTAGATAACCTTTTTGCATCCATATTTTCACTGAAGGAACCTTTTTCTTAACACGGACAATTTTACGACACTTTTCAAAAAATACCAATTCGCTCTCATGGGCGAAGTGGCAGGTATGTCGCAAAATAGGAATCCACGACCGACATCTACCGACGTCAGTCATAATGAAATTTCCAGCTGTAAACAAAATTTTCAAGCAAAATTTTAAAGCAAAATCGCCCCCCCCCCCCTTCTCCACCAAAATTTTAAGTCATTAAAACCTGCATCATTACCCATTTTTCATCTATAACACACTTTCTCTTTTCATCTATAACACACTTTCTCCAAACCCTAGCTACAACACACCATCTTCTCTATCCACACCTTTAATACAAAAATTCAAAAGCTCAATCAATTTTTTTTACCCACACATGAACAAATGCCCGATGATGGTGCAACCTCAGGTTCAAATTAGTGGAGGTAGTTTTCCATACATTCAATGTTAGTTTAGCAATTTAATTACCATACCTTCTACATGTTATTTTTATCATATATCAAAGTTTGTATATTTTCATAATGTATGATGATTGTGTTACATGTTATATAGTGTATATTGTTTTTTTTCCACGGATGATGCCATGTTTGTAGATAATGACAAAAAATGCTTAGATTAAGGCTGATTTAGTACAATAAGTACTTATTCATATGAACATGATATGAATGTGTGAGAATCCGTCCATCGGCCTCCGCAATGTAAATCCAAATTCATACCGACGACGCACATGTCAATGAAAATCATGAAATTAATTGAATGTGCAACTTTGCACTTAGGTCGGCCTTAACGATATCAATTAATGTAATATGCGACGTTGCTTTATCCCATATCTGTCCCTTTCCAAGTTGCCATTCACATCGTGTAAGTATGAATATATTATGTGTATTTAATTTAGTGATTTCCCAATTCTAAGTTAAATTTTGTTTATTGTGCATTCGGTGTAACAGGACAATGAGAGTTATGGATGGACTGTAGATGGATAACTTGCCATTCACTAGTCACCCTGATGGTGTTTATGCCTTACAACGTAGTCGATTTGGAGGTTCAATACATTTAATGCTTACGAGCAACCTTATGTATTATTATATATTGTAACATGTATTTGTAACATATGTTATAACTAGGGTTTAGGGTATTTAACATGTAACTGTTAATATTCCCATACATTTTTAATGACAGATGATTGTTGTATGATGTTTAACCATTAATAGAGTAATCCAATACTAAATAACATGTAATGGATATCGACTAACACAGTTTTTTTCATCAAATATAAATATTACATAATTTTACCGAAACGTCCTCTCCACGACTGATCTGCGACGTCAAACTTACCGGTACACATGCGACACAAATGTGACACCGTATATAGAATGGGTGTATTTTTTGCAACATCGCTGATGCAAAACAACGTCGTAATGGTTACCATTCCACTTCAGCATGGCCACATAAACGCTGCCTCCTATTCCGCGATATTGCAGTTATTTGGAACGACGTCATGGACATTCCTCTCCGATCGTGTGTCTTGTTGGTATGGACGATGTCGTTTATCTGACATTCCAACTTCTATCGAAATGATGTTGCAAATATCATATCCTATTATCGGTCTTGGTACTAAAACCGACGTCGCACATATAATCTGCCGATGTTGGTCCAAAACCGAGGCAAAAAAGTACCTTTACCTCGGCTTTGAACCGAGGTAAAAGGTAACCTTTTTAATTCACCCACATGTACTTCAGTTTTTCAGGGGGAAAACAGAGGTAAAAATGCCTGAAAAATCAAGGTAATGGGTGCTGCCTGTAGTAGTGTAAGCATATCTTTTAGTAGCTTTTGTACGGTAGATTACTAGGTTTATGTGATTTTACATTACAAGGGGTTTAGATGGTCAATGTTTGTTTTCTTATCTAAATCCCTCATTTTGTAGCTTATTTAGATCTAATGGATTCCATGTTCTTACGAGCATCAAGATTCTATTTTGTGAGCTTATTTGTAGATTGTTCATAAGCACTTCGGAGAATTTTAGTGAAGGTCATTCACAAGGATGGTAAAATACTAAAGGTGACGAGTCAAAACGTGGTAGAAGATATAAGGCTAAGCGGAGCAAAAAGGGTTTTCCATGAGATGGAAAACTAAAACTATTAGCCCCACACGAAGTTTGTGAATTAGTGAGGGTGAATTGTAATCTGAGAGTTGAACTGAGCTCTAAGAACAGTCCAAGAAGAATCAGCATCCAAGAATGGTATTGTTGGTTCATCTTCCCGAGATCTATAGAATTGACTACAAGAACTCCCAAATTTGATTAGCAGTTCACCCGTAGAGGTGCATACAAGAATGAAAGAAAAAGCCAAGTCTGGACAAACTGAAGACCAGCATGTGTGTACATCTATATGGCCTGTGCCACACCAACTGCTGATGCAATTAAGTATTGGCACGATCCGTGTGATATTGCACGGCCCGTAAGCCAAGAAGTTGAAGAACGAGGTCTCCAAACCTTGGCTTGCGAGGTATAGCATGACTGTGAGCTCATAAGAAAAAGACTACGACTTTGGTCCATGGATCGCGTACTTTTCCACAGCTCGCATGCTTAATACACCCGGGAAGCAGCTTCAGTCTGTGACGTGTACTTTTGCACAGGCTGTGTGGTGCGGGCCGTGTGCTTTTGCACGGCCCATGCCGACATGGCACTAGTGGCTGCCTTAAGGTTTCATTAGCTAGGGTTTTTCTAAACTTTGGCCTTTAGAGGCCCATTTATATTCTCATATATATTAAGTCTTTAGTCTCCTAGGGCTTAGTAAGTAGGCATAATGTTGAATTTACTTTTTGTTAGGTGGGAAGGAAGAGGAGAATTTTGTCTCTCTCTAGAGGTCTTCTTTTTTCCTTCTCTTAGTTCTTAGATCCATAGCATTTAATCCAATGAATGTCATGGATTTATTAGTAGTAAAGTAGTTTATTTATTTGGGGTTTTTATTTGTATTCATGACTAGGTAATGATTTTGTGAGATTTTAGATACTATTATCTTTTATGTTTATGAATATTCCTGTTTGATTTGAGCTTTTCATTCTTATATGATGCATGTTATGTATATTCTATGATGCACCGTAGTTAATATGTGATATGCTATCGTGCTAGTCTTTATTGTTCCTTGGGATTGATGGGTTAGGAATATTGTAGGCTCATGAGTATTGATTTTGTGAGTGCATGCATATATGATCGAGAGTACCGTTCCAATCGTTATAGCCTAGCTTGGTTGGATCATAGTGGGGGTGTGAGACACCCTCGGTGTACCTCTATAGAAAAAGCATGATAGTTTGTAGCAATTAGGGTTGTCGTATAACGACCATCGTTGTTTCAACCCTAGAGTCATCATGAGACGTCGATTCCCTTACCTCTATAGGCCTAGGGAGAAGCGTCCATAGTGGAGTGCCTAAGGTGTATTTCCTTACTCTCATACCTAACGAGCATAACTCTCGCAAGGCGACTACTTAGGCACTTGATCCTTTACACGAGAGCATGTTAGCATTAGGAGTGAGATTTATTAGGAAAGGAATTGTGGTGTCCAAGTGATCAAATTCTTCCCCTAATTATGGAGGCGGTGTTGTTAGGGTTTAAATGGGCTTAGGTACCTTTGTGTGACAGACATTGGGAAGTGTCGACTATCACCCACACTATGTGACATAAACATGAGATAGGTTTATATTTCTTATATGCGATAGAATCTAGGATCAATGTCATTTATATGTCATGTTACGCAAATATCCCGAATGCTAGTTTAATATAGTTTGATTTCTTGTTTTGCATGATTAGTAGTTTGTAGACACCCCCCCCCCCAAATCTATGTTTGCAGCACTAGCTATTCTCGACACAAGGTAACGCCCGATTATGAGTTGTGTATTGTTAACTTTTAAATTTTAGCATCTTTGTGGACGACTCCGGACTTGCCCCTAGCTACTCTTTAGTAGTTGGTAGTGAGCACCAGAGAAACATTACAAATATTATCGTTGTGAAAAGCTCCACGGGTTAGCTCTCCCAAAAGTATGACCTCGCGGATGGTGGATCGGGGTTCAAGCTCCTAAGAAGCAGAAAACGTATACTCCCTCTGTCCCAAGTCAAATTGCACAGAATATTTTTCACGGTTTTCAACATACACGTTCGACTGAAAATATATGTAACTACATATAATAATGACACATAAAAAGTTAATATTTAAAAACTATATATTACAATGAATCTAACAGTATCTCATACAATAATATTATTATTTATATCTATTTAAATGTGTATTCAAAGTTTTCCAATTAACTAAGTGGTTTAACACACCATTACAAAAAATTCAACACAAATGATATAACATCATGCTCAACAATATGCAAGAAATTTTGGTAAAAGATAGGGCTAATACCAGGATATCCTTGCACTTTCTGTGGGTGCATTTGTTTGACTCCTCTCGTGACCTCCTCGCTTGTACAAGTTCTCGTGAGAGAAGTTGCCATTTCAGGAGTAACGTGGCTCGACATCCGACCTGGGACTTGTCACCCCGCCATTTAGTTCCTTTTTTTTTTGAATGAAACCATCCAAAGATGGGGGAAATTTTATTAGGCCTTCCCAAGCCGTAAAATAAACAAAGTAAAAGGAAACATAGTAAAGGTAGCGTTATACAATGTTGAGCACTAGGCTCTTGAAGCAACACTCGATTGCTTCCAAAAGAAAGATAAAAACTATCGACAGTTTTGAGAGGGTTTCAAAAGCTCTTTGTCTAGATGGGAGAAAGTCAGAACTTATTAGTGAATCTCATAGAAACACAAGGCAGTTCCAGCCCTCCCATCTAGGTAGAAAACATTTTCTCAAGTAATAGTAAAAGATGACACCAAAGATGTTGCAGTTCATCCGAAATAGGATTATTTCGGAAAATGGATTATGTATTGTCTGGAGATCAGGTTGTTCGCAACCTGATGCATGTTGCTCGCAAAAACCTAGAAGAAAGTCCAAAGCAGCATGAATGGATCAGCAACTATCCATCCTCTGAGACTGCATATTCCTTCCTTGAGCATGAAGCATCAGCAACAAGGTGTGCCCTTTATGAATCCAAGTTGCCAAAACCTGAAGTCAAGAATGTAAAATGAGTAGCATCTGAACTAGCTTGTAAACCGAAGAGAAGGAGTTCCAATTTGATCAAGTCTAACTAAGCCTTGTACATTATTGGAAAGCTCAGAAAAGTTAAGAAAGGATGAATCACATTGAAGTCGCAAACAATTTCTAGCTAGCGTATGAGCAACAAGGTTTGCCTGTCTATATACATGACCAAGTTTTATCTCACCCAGAGATTGATAAATGTCATCAGCTATGCAGAAATAGTTCCAATGAGAACGAGGTGGATCATTAGCAAACAGGACTGCTGAAAGGCAGTCAGATTCAATATACAGTGGTGAAGGCAAATCATATGACATTTGTATAGCAAACTTTATAGCCCTCAGTTCAGCTTCTAAAGGGGAGGATGCATTAGTAAATAAAGTGGAAGCTTCCCTGAAAGCACCCCTACTGTCCCTAATGATCATTCCAATACCACACATATTAGTATTTCCCGACCATGATGCATCAACATTAAGCTTTAGACCAGATGTAGGCCTATTCCAAGCAATCTTCCATATTTTAGGCTTAGGTGGTCGCTTCAGGAGTGGTAGAAAGGAGTGATTCGATATGCTAACATCCAAGGGAGATTCAATATAAACCGGTTTTGCACTGAAGGATGTAAAGATCTGGTCTCTAATCAATTGGAGCACTGAAGTAGAGGATGGCTTAATAGAATCAAATAAATATCTATTCCTCATCTTCCAAAGATTCCAGAAAGTAAATATGGCAGAGGATCGGATCATGACTGAATGTAAAGCAGATAAGGTAGTCATAGTTAAGTAATATGAGATTCTTTCCCACACTGATGGGAAAACCCTATCAGAAATTCCCATGAACTGGTGGATTGTTTTCCATACAGATAATGAGAAATCACATGAGTTAAAGAAATGCTCTAAAGAATCATCATGTTTGTTGCACATACAACATTTAGAGGCCAAAGAAAACCTCAGTTTCCTGAGGATGTTATCAAAAGGCAACAGAGAATTTGTAACTTTCCACATGAACACTGATATCTTTTTTTCCATTCTGGAATTCCAAAGATGTTTGGAAGAAGATATTGTACCTGAATGGGTGCAGAGCAGATTATATGTATGTTTGAAAGAGAAGCTCCCAGAAATACCTGGTTTCCATATTAATCTGTCAGGCCTGTGAGGAAATAATTTGGATTCCTGCAGTAAAGTAAGGATGTGAGTTGGCAAGAATGGTTCTATTTGGGTGATGTAAAGATCTTTGTTAGCAATAAATTCAGAGACAGTACATTCATTATCTATATCCACATTATTCTGATCACATGCATCTGTAAGAAATCCTACATCAAGCCAGTTTGAATTCCAGAATTTACAGTCACCCTTTCCTATAATTACTTTAGAGTTATTCTCAGCCCACAGAGTTACTGAGCATATTCTCTTCCAGTTTGGAGAGGTTCTGTGAGATGAAGGTAAGGCTGCCAATAGCTGAGTCCATAGGGCATCACCCATTTGGAATTTCCACCACAATTTAACCGAGCATGTTTTAATTATGGTATGTATAGATCTGAAACCTAATCCATTCTGATCAGTGGGGAGGCACAAATCAGACCACTTTTTCCATGATCTCTTAGGCTTTAAATCCTCTCCCCAAAAAAATCTGCTCAGTTTTTTTTCAATAGTAAGTATGATCAGTTTTTTTGGTTTGATCACCTGCCAAATGTGTTGGGGGATAGCATATATACAAGAATTGATCAGAGTTATCTTACCCCCCATAGATATCCATCTATTTTTCCAGTTCCCAATCTTATTATCAATTAGTTCAAGGAGTGGCTGGAAATGAATTTTTTTTTGAGCTCCAGTGAAGATAGGAACTCCTAAGTAGGAGAAAGGAAAGGATCCAAGTTTCATTCCTAAAATCCTTTTAATATGATTCACTCTTTGTTCTGTTGCATGCTTACCTATGAAGATGTCACACTTATTATAATTGATAGACTGGCCAGTGACTTCCTCAAAGATGGACAGAAAAGCTTTCAATCTAATTAAGGTTAGTTTTGTTGCTTTGCAAAAAATAACAGTATCATCCGCATAAGATAAGTGAGAGATTCTTGGAGGATTACCTGGGAGATCAAAGAAGGATAACTTACCATTTTCAAAGATGTAAGTCAGACTTCTTGAAAAAGATTCAGAGAAAATATTGAACAAGAAAGGAGATAGGGGGTCTCCCTGTTTAATACCTCTAGAGGATTGAAAAAATCCAACTGGCTTACCATTAATGAGAATAGAGAACCAAGCCTGTGACAGATTTTTAATAACAGTATAGATAAATTTTGCATGGAAACCAAATTTTGCCAAGACTTTGTATAGAAAAGACCATCTAACCCTATCAAAAGCTTTTTTGAGATCTAGTTTAACTATGCAATTTGGATCTCTTCTCTTCCTGTTAAGAAATCTAAACATTTCCTGTAGGTAAATGACATTATCAGAAATATCTCTACCATGAAGGAATGCAGTCTGGTTAGGAGAAATAATTTTTGGCATAATAGACTTAAGTCTTTCCATTAGAACTTTAGAACAGATCTTATTTATTACATTGGATAGACTAATAGGTCTATAATCATCAAAGGAGGCTGGGGTTTTCTTCTTTGGAATTATGGTGATCCATGTACTACTGATTCCCCTAGGCAGATTTGCTGAAGATTGAAAATCATGAACAGCTAGAAGGAGATCATTTGCTATGATATCCCAGGATTTAATGTAGAATTTTGCTGTAAAACCATCAGGACCTGGAGTGCTTGCTTTATTAAGACTGTAGACTATTAACTTAAGCTCATCTAGTGTGACTGGTTTCAAAAGATTGACATTATCTTCCTGAGTAACCAACTTTGGGATATGATTTAGAAAATGAGATAGAAAAGGAGAGCTATCATTGGGAACATCCTCAGTTAAAAGATCCTGATAATATTCGATAGCTTCCTTTTCCACCTCCTGAATATTTTCCAACCATTGTCCATTCCTGCCCTTAATTTTAGTGATCCTCAGTCTACTGTTCTTATCCTGAACAGATTTATGGAAGAAAGCAGTATTATTATCTCCATCTTGAGTCCATTTTATCTTAGCTTTGTATTTCTAGAAATTTTTTTGTTCAGCCATGGCCTGTACTAGCCTAGCTCTAGCCTTCCTAAGATTAACCTGATTAATAACAGAATTGTTCTGATCCGATATGGCTTCTTGAGCCTGCAGGGCTAATTCAGCTTGAGTGACATTATCATGGATGTTTCCAAATGTTTCCTTATTCTAGATTTTTAAGGCCTTCTTAAGTCTAACCAGTTTTAGGTAAAAAGCCAGCAATCCTGAGTTATGCATAGGGGTGTCCCAATCTTTCTTAATGATATCTTGAAAATCCTTTCTCTTATACCATGTATTAAGGAACCTAAAAGGTCTAGGATTTGATGCTATTTCACTACCTACAGTCAACAGCAAGGGGTTGTGATCTAAACTTACTCTATTCAGAATCTGAATTGTGGAGGAAGGGAATGAAAGAGACCATGAAGCAGTACACAGTCCTCTATCAAGTCTCTTAACTGTAGGAGATCTTAACCGATTATTAGTCCAAGTAAACAGGTTCCCAACAGTGTTAATTTCTTCCAAAGCCATTCCATTAATGAAGTCATTAAAATCTCTCATACTTCCTAAATTTGGAGTGGATGGTCCTCTATATTCAGATATTGATGTAATGCAATTAAAATCACCAATAAACACAGAATCTGAATGGCTGAAAGACCTTAGATCAGACCAGAGATCAATTCTCTCTGATCTGGTCCTAAGTCCATAAATAAAAAAGGCATCCATAGGCTTGTTTAAGATTGAGCTAATCAGGTTAACTCCAAGAAACTGAAGGTTGTCACATTTAACTGTAAGAGTAATATTTGAAGACCAAAAAATCCAAATCTGACCATTAGTTGCGGAGAAACAATTATCAAACTTCAGTTTTTGTCTATATGATTCACATTGTGAATTGTCATGTTTAGGCTCAATTAAACAAATGAGTTCAAATCTATGCCTGTTGATGAGATTAGATAGTCTTAACAAAGATGTATCCATCCCTCTGATGTTCCAAACCAGCATTTTAATATTAACAGATGTATTATTCATAGTGAAACATTAGAGGAGCTTTTTGATCTAGTCATTATGGTGTTTTTCTGTGAGAAGAAAGTGTCATTAGAAGATTTGCTATTTATAACAACCGACTTACCTTTCTTCAACTTACCAGGCTCAGTAGATGAGGTACTGTTTACCTGCACTTGACCATAAACCTCTTCAGGGAGGATGACATCTTCAATTTGAGTGACTTCTTCACCAGATGTATCTTCCACAGCAAGGGGTAAAAATCTATTTGACCTATTTTTCTGCTGAGAAAAAATGAAATTTTTTGCAGCAATAATAGAGCTTAACGGAGAAAAAGACTTCCCTCGTTTACTGGGGAGGTCATCTTTAGCCAAAATTGTCCTAATGATAGGAGGGGCAGATTGAAATTGCCTATCCTGATTTTCAGATGACCTAGGTACTGGGGAGGGAGTAAGATTTAGACTTTCAGGTTCAGGTGGCAGAGATATAAGTTCCTTTTCAGCATCACTTTTACTGCTGACCTCAGTGCAGGGCTCAACCACAGTGCTAAGAGGAATTTGTTGTAACTCCTCAGCTATGAAGGAACATTTTTCAGGT
Organism: Rubia yunnanensis; assembly: GCA_037428765.1. Classification (NCBI taxonomy): domain Eukaryota; kingdom Viridiplantae; phylum Streptophyta; class Magnoliopsida; order Gentianales; family Rubiaceae; genus Rubia; species Rubia yunnanensis. Next base: position 30,593,123 of record CM075062.1, on the reverse strand, counting down.
GACAGTGTTATAACTTCCTTTTCAGGTTCACCATTACTCCTATTTTCAGTACTAAGGTCAACCTCAAGGATAGAAGGAGTTGGTTGTGACTCCTCAGGGACATTTCCAGTGAAGGTGGACTTAGTAGGTTCCTTTGCTTGATCTTGTATCATCTGTTTCTTAGGGACATAAATAAATTTCTGAGCCTGATAAGTTTTTTGTTTATCTATAATAGATACCCCAGAGCTCTCAGCAACTAAGTTTCCATTCCTGCTTATGTTCGGTTTTCCATTTACCTGTCCCAAAGAGTTTTCCACTTGTGAGTCAGATTCAGTTTTCTTAGGCCAAGTTCTTTTAAGCTCTGGATGCAGGTAAATGCAGTAACTATCTTCATGCCCTATGCATTTACAATGGAAACAATATGGAGGAATGTCTTCAAATTCTAAGGGGAGTTTTACAACATTGAATTCATTTCCATCCTCTTCGATTCCAACCCTAATGTAGGATGGTAATTTCTTTTTTAAGTCTATTTCAACACACAATTTCACACAAGAAGGCCTAGACAGGGCCTCAGTGGCAGCATCTACTTTAATAAAGTTTCCGATTTGATTACCCATGATTTCTAGCATTGCAGAGTTATAGAAATAGACTGGGACGTGAGGAATTGATACCCATACCGGAACTATGGACGATTCTGCGTCTGGAGAAAAATCGGAAGTCCATTTCAACACCTTCATCTGGGCGTTATTGAAACTCCAAGAACCTTTGAGCCAGAACCTCTGGTAATCCTCCTTCTCTTGGAACCGTATAAGGATATGCCGGTAGTCTATCGATCCGATTTGAAATTTCCCTTTGAAGCCTACAGAATTAAAAGAATCATTCAGTTGAGCCATAGATGGTTTTCCCCTTGCAAACTTACCAATCAGGGCATTCCGGTAGTGGGAGGATAGGGTTTCGGCATCTTTGCGACTGACAAGGCAGGCAATTTCCCCTTTGTACTGAGTTTTGGGGATGATCTCCGGGTTCGACGGAAGGGAATCCTGGAGAGGCGGAGGACGGTTTGCGAGAGCTTGGAGGAAGGATTTGGATCCCCCTTGGCTTCTGTTGGCCGACGGGAGAGCCGCCATGGCGGCGGCGGGAAGGAGCAACGGTAATAAAGAAGACCGTTATCAGAAAAGACGTTGAAGGAGGAAGAAGAGAAAGGATGAAAACGACAATGAAATTTTCGTTTTGGCGAAATCGCACCAAAATTCACACTTAGCAACAGTGACCGCGAGAGCAAATGATGTAATCCGATTCAATTATTTTAAACCCCGCCATTTAGTTCCGAAGAAGCAAATTATCCACCAAAATAATCTACTTCCTAGCTACCAGATTAAATTATATAAAATATTTTTTACAATTATCAAGAAATATATTTGACCGTTAATATTTTTAACTACATATAATATTAGCAAATAAAAAAATTACTTTTTAGAAACTACTCGTTATGACGAATCCAACAATATCACATATGATAATATTATTGTTTATATTACCACTTAAATATACGGTCAAATTTTGATAATCAATAGTATCAAATAGTAAAATGTACAGTTTAATCCAAGACAGAGGGAGTAGTATATTTTCAATACTTTTTTTTTATTAAACCATCCATAGATGGGGGAAATTATATTAGGCCTTCCCAAGCCATAAAAGAAACATAAAACAGAAAGAAAGATGAAGTCGTAGCTTAGTCAAGATATACAAGAGTGAGCAATAGGCTCGTGAAGCAACATTTGTTGCTTCCAAAAGAATGAGAGAAATGTAGATGATAGTTATAGGATTACAATTGTTAGTCTATATAAGAGATCATCGAACTTGTTAGTGAATTGACTTAACGAAACACAAGGCAGTCGGAATCACCCCACATAGGCTAAGGAGCTTATCCTCTACTAGTAACAGGAGGCTATGAGTTTACAAAAAAAGTTGCAGGTGGATCAGTTCGAATGTCCTCAATCAGTATGTGTCAACTGTGCATGAAGAACCTGCAAAAATCATCATGAGCATGAAGAGTGTGTTGCTGCCCTAAATCTGCAAAAAAATAGCATAAGACAACACAACTCAGTAGCATCCATTCATTGAACCATCCTTAATGTGGGTGTACCCATCTGATCTAGTCTAATTAAACCTTGACAAGTAGAAGATAGCATTTGAAATCTACTCAAAGAGGAACTAGACTGAGCTCGGAGACAAGCTTTAGCCAAAGAATCAGCAACCAAATTAGCTTGTCTGTGAGTATGCAGTAATATAATATCACCCAAGGCTTGGTGAATTTCATCAGCCATTTGGAACAGTTTCCAATGTGCATGCAGAGGATCAACAACATAATTGACAGCATTTAAACAATCTAATTCAATGCAAACAGGGGCAGAGTATCCTACACCAATATCTAAAGCAAAAAGGATTGCTCTCAACTCAGCTTCCAGAGGGGAGTTTGCTTGTGTGTACTTAGTATGAGCCGAAATGAAACTACCCCTAGGATCTCTGATAATCATTCCAAGTCCACGCGTGGTAGAATAACCACACCACGCAGCATCAACATTAATTTTGTAACCCTTACATGGCCTTTTCCAAGCAATTCTGAAAATTTTCGGCTTTGGAGTAGATTTGATCAAAGGTAATGAGTGATTAGCAATATTTAAGTCTATAGTAGAGGTAATGTAGACTGGTTTGGCACAATAGGTATAGAAAATTTGTTCCCTTATTCTATTAAGCACTGAACCCCTAATTGGAAAGACAGATTCATTTAGGCATTTGTTTCTCATCTTCCACAGATTCCAACATGTAATTAGGGAGGTAGTTCTAATTATTATTGAATGCAAGGAACTCAAACCAGGATAAGTAAGATAGCATGATAGTCTTTCCCATATAGATGGGAAAGATCTGTCCCTAATTCCCATGAATTGATGAACAGTACTCCAAACTTGTACAGAAAAGGTGCAGGAATTGGAAAAAATGATCTAAGGAGTCCACATGATTACTGCACATACAGCATTTAGAAGGCAGATTAAATCTCAGTTTTTGCAGAACATTATCAAATGGTAAGTACGAGTTTATCAGTTTCCACATGAAAATTGAGATTTTCTTTTCAATTTTGGAATTCCAAAAAAGTTGAGTAGAAGCAGTAGTACCTGACTGTGAGCTGAGCAATAGATAAGTAGATTTAAATGTAAAATCACCTTTAATACCAGGTTTCCATATGAGCCTATCACACCTGTGAGTTGAGAGCTTTGATTCCTGCAAAAGAGAGATAGCATGAGAGGGAAGTAAATGAGAAATTTTCTGAATCAGAAGAGGTTTATTTGAGATGAACTCTGAAACTGTACAGTCAGCCGAGATATCTACAAGATTTTGATCACAGAGATCCATAATAGGACCAATATCTAACCAATTCAAAGTCCAAAATTGCAGTCACCCCTACCAACTATTACTCTGGAATTTGATTCTGCCCAAGCATTAAATGAGCAGATCCTTTTCCAAATAGAAGAAGATCTAGATGAGGGTGGCAGGGATGCAACAAGATGGGTCCATAAAGCCTCAGCCTTTTGATATTTCCACCAAAGTTTAACTGAGCAAGTATCAATTATGGTGTTTATTGATCTGAATCCTAGACCATTTTGGTTAATAGGGAAGCAGAGAGCATCCCATTTCCTCCATGATCTTTTAGGTTTTAGATCAATAGACCCCCAAAAAAATCTGCTGAGTTTTTTTTCTATGATGGAAATAATCTCCTTGCTAGGTTTTAGAACTGACCAAATGTGTTGAGGAATAGAGAAAATGCAAGACTGAATGAGTGTAATTTTTCCCCCAGTGGATAGCCATTTATTTTTCCAACTACCAATCCTATTATCAATCTGTTCAATTAGTGGCTGGAAATAGGATTTTTGTGCAAATCCAGTAAAAATAGGCACACCCAGATATGTAAATGGAAAACTCCCAATTTTCATACCTAGAATCCTCTTTATATTGTTAACTGTGTGAGCAGAGGCATGTTTTCCCATGTAAATGTCACTTTTACAATAGTTTATTTTTTGACCAGTGACATCCTCGAATTTAGACAGAAAGGCTTTAAATCTAAACAATGTTTTATTCCCAACCTTTAAAAAGACCACAGTGTCATCAGCATAAGATAAATGGGAGATTTGAAGAGAGTTACCTGGAAGGTCATATTAGGCCAACTTACCATTTTGAAAGATAAAAGCTAAACTTCTAGTAAATGCCTCAGAAAAGATGTTAAAAAAGAAAAGGAGATAAGGGGTCCCCTTGTTTGATACCCCTTGTAGATTGAAAGAATCCAGCAGGCTTACCATTGATCAAGATAGAGAACCATGCCTGTGATAGATTATTCATGATGGAAAAAATAAATCTAGCATGGAAACCAAATTTAGCAAGGACACTATATAGAAAGGACCACTTAACCCTATCAAAGGCCTTCTTAAGATCTAAATTGACAATGCAATTTGGTTGTCTTTGCTTCCTATTCAGAAATCTTACCATTTCTTGAAGGTAGATAACATTGTCCGAAATGTCTCTACCTTTAAGAAAAGCTGTTTGGTGTGGAGAAATTAGTTTTGGCATTAGGGGTTTAAGTATTTCCATTAGTACTTTTGAGAAGATCTTATTAACTACATTGGAAAGGCTGATTGGCCTGTAGTCATCGAATGAAATAGGTGTTTTCTTTTTAGGAATGATTGCAATCCAGGTGCTACCAATACCCCTAGGAATGTTATTCCCAGCAAGAAAATCATGAACTGCAGAGAGTAGATCAGTTGAAATTATGTCCCAAGATTTAATGAAAAATTTAGATGTGAAACCATCTGGTCCAGGGCTACTGTTCTTATTGAGACTAAGAACAATGTCCCTGAGCTCAGACAATGTGACAGATTGCATAAGTCTATCATTATCTTGTTGAGTGACCAGATTAGGAATCTGACCCAGAAAGTGAGATTTGAAAAAATTACAATCAGGAGTGCTATCATCTGTTAAGAGGTCTTGGTAGTAGTGAATGGCTTCATTCTCAATGTCCTGTATACTATCTAGCCATTGCCTATTACTACTTTTGATTTTTGTGATCTTTAATCTACATTTTCTTTCCTTAACAGAGTTATGAAAAAAGCTGGTGTTATTGTCTCCTTCCTTTAACCACTTAATCTTGGCCTTATGTTTCCAGAAGCTTTTCTGTTCTACTAGAGCTCTGACTAACTTAGCCTTAGCTTCCTTAAGTTTAACCAAATTGTCCACAGAAGCATTAAAATCATATATATGTTCCTGAGCTTCTAGAGCAGTTTCAGCCAGCACCACATTATCATGAATATTACCAAAATGTTCCTTAATCCAGATTTTTAGTTCTTTTTTCAATCTTAAGAGTTTAAGATAGAAACCAAGCATTCCTGAGTTATTGAGAGGGAGATCCCAGTTTTTCTTAATTACATCCATGAAGTCATTCCTTTTGAACCAAGTGTTCAAGAATCTGAAAGGCCTAGGATTAGATGGAATATCACTTCCAATTGTAAGAAGCATAGGGTTGTGATTAGAAGAAATCCTATTCAAAATTTGAACAGAAGAGGTGGGAAAAGTAGATAACCAAGAAGGATTACACAGACCTCTATCTAATCTTTGGATAGTAGGGTTTCTCAGCCTATTGTTACTCCAAGTAAATAAATTACGAACTGTATTAATTTCTTCCAAAGCCATTACATTAATAAAATCATTAAAGTCCTTCATACTACCAAATTTTGGAGTAGATGGACCTTTATATTCATTTATAGATGTAATGGCATTGAAATCCCCAATAAAGATAGCATCTGAGTGAGTAGAGGACCTAAGATCAGACCAAAGATTTTTCCTACCATTTCTAGTTCTGAGGCCGTACACAAAAAAGGCATCCATGCTTTTATTCAAAGTGAGACTGTTCAAAGAAACAGCTAAGAATTGCAAATTATCACATTTGACTGTTAGGGATATACTGGCATTCCAAAATAGCCAAATCTGACCACTCATTGCATACATACAGTTGTCATAATGTAACAGTTGCCTATAGGAATCACATTGCATGTTGTCATGTTTAGGCTCAATTAAACAGATAAGCTCAAACATATGCCTAGTGATTAAATTTTGTAGTCTTAGCATGGAAGTATCCATTCCCCTCAAGTTCCAAACCAAAAATTTAATCCTAAGTGTTGTGTTATTCATATTAAAACATTATTGGCGCTTTTTTATCTAGTCATGATAGTATTTAACTGAGTTAAATATGTCTCATTCCTATGATTAAATTCTTTCACTGATTGCCTACCTTTCTTCAGCTTAGATGGTTTGGAGTGTAAAATGGTGGAGCTTTCCTAACTGGCCTGATTTGCATAGTTATCTGTACTGTTGGAAGGAGAAACTCCCATGTGTTCAGTAACTGCAACCTCTGGGGCCTCAGCATTGATTGGAAGGTTACCTGGTGTGTTCTTCCCACTGGATCCATCATCATCCCCAAGTGGGAGGAATCTGTTGTGTCTATGTTTCTGCTGAGAGAAAATGAAATTTTTAGCAGCAATAATGGTATTGAAAGGTGAGAAAGATTTACCCCGTTTCCTAGGAATGTCATCCTTAGCAAAAACTTTCTTTGTGATGATGTTTGGTGGAGCAGATAGGGAGTGCTTTGACTGATAAACAGGAGACTCAGAGATCAACTCTGCAATTTTATCTTGATTGATAACCGACTGATCACCAGTCTCGGGGTCACGAGCATTAGGATCTAGTAACAGATCCACTTTCTCCTGATCACCAACACGCTTATCTTCCATAGAAACCATTTTCTCAAGGAGCTTTACCTCCACTAAAGACTCAGAGGCCCCATCTTCTTCAATGATCATGACTGGAGACACCTTCTGCTTTGGAACATATTTGAAGGTCCTTGTAGACTGTGTTTTTTGTTTCTCTGCAACTGACAAACCAGAACCCCCTGCCTTGTTGTTTTCATCATGTATTAGGCTTACACCCTCATTGAGTAGGCCATCTAAGCCTCTTTGTTGTTCCTTGGTTTGAAGCACTACCTTACCAGCCCCTGAATTCATTTGACTAGAGAATTTATCCATCCTGTGGGTCTTGGTTCTCTTAAGTTCAGGGTGAAAATGGATACAAAGGTTATCCTCATAACCTATAGATTTGCAGTGGTGACAATATAGAGGTAGATCCTCAAATTCTAATGGTAGTTTAACTACGTTATATTCAATTCCATCCTCCTCTATTCCCACTCTAATGAATGATGGCAGCTTATTTTTTAAATCAATTTCAACACACATCTTCACTGCTGAAGGACGAGTGAGAGCAGCAGTAGCTGCATCCATCTTAATAAAAGTCCCTATCTGATTCCCCATAGATTGTAGCATAGCAGTGTTATAGAACAAAACTGGGACATAGGGAATGGTAACCCATACCGGTACTATTGAATATTCAGCCTCAGGAGAGAAATCCGTGGTCCATTTAAGAACCTTCATTGGAGCATGGTTGAAAATCCATTAACCCTTGAGCCAGAGCCTCTGATAATCCTCCTTGTCTTGAAACCGAATTAGGATATGTCTGAAGATGATCGATCCTATTTGAAAATTACCTTTGAAACCCACAGAATTGAAAGCTTCATTTAGGGCAGACATGGGAGGCTTTCCTCTTGCAAACTTACCCACCAGGGCATTTTAGTAATGGGAAGCCAGAGTTTCTGCATCATGGCGAGATACCAAATAGGCTATATCTCCTTTGTAATGAGTTTTTGGCACAATTTCGGGGTTAGAGGGAAGGGAAACATTTAGAGGTGGCGGACGATTTCCTAAAGCTTGAAGAAACGATTTTGCCGCAGCGTTGCCGCCGCGGCCTGGCGGAGGAGCCGCCATAAGCAGGAAGAAAAAACCAGTTTCCTACCGTTATCAGTTAAGGAAGATGGGGAAAAAGCTAAAAATGACAAGGTGTAGTTCCATTTTGGATAATGTGTTTTTCGCACCAACGTTCGTACCTAGACACAGTGAATTTTTCGAGCGGGAGAAGACAAAATGTGTGCACGTATATTTTCAATACTTGCTGCGTCCGTTTTCGTTTCCTGCGATATGTCTTTTAACCAATGTACATGGTTTAAAAACCTCCGATAAGATAAGAACCTGTGGAAATATTTGAATTCTTAATTATCTCCTCCAGCTACCAGTTTTGCTCGTTGTTGTCCTTTAATACTTTCGACCTCCTCTGAAATTTTGTACTCTTTCCGTAGCTCCACTAGATGATTAAGTATTTCATCAGTAGTTTAGCTTATCTCCAACTCAACTATCTTTACGGACTTTGACATTTATTATACGGAAATATACCAATATAATCATATATACTTAATTAAGTGCTAATATAACTTTTAAATAATTGAAATTATAAAAATAACCCTAACTAGTTGATGAGCGTGCCAATATAACCCTATGGTGGACAATCGGACGTTGACTCAATCTAAAATGACCAAAATGCTCTTAGGCCCAAAAATAGAAAGTGTGAAAAATTATACTTACCACTGTCGGTGTTGCATCGCCACCGCTGTCGCTTTGCCGCCACCACCTAGCCCCATCAGCTCCATTACCTGATCCTGCCACCCATCCTTGCCACTACCAGCCTCGTCATTTGCCACCCCATCCCCTTTAGCCCTAATCTACGCCACCTAGCCCCACCACCCAGCTCCTCCACCACCCAGCTCCTCCACCACCACCACCACCGTTTGCCACATTTAGCCCTAATCGATGCAACCCAACCCTACCACCTAGCTTACCAGTCCCGTTGTTCACCACCCTTTAGCCCTAATTGACACCACCTAGCACCGCCACCCAGCTCCACCACAACTAGCCCATTGGTTTGCCACCTCATCCCTTTTAGCCCTAATTGACACCACTCAGCCCCACCAACCAGCTCCGTCACCACCAGCTCGTCATTCGCCACCCCCTACCTTTTAGCCCTAATCAACACCACCCCACTCATCCACTGTCACCCCGTTGTTTGCCACCTGTCCCCTTTAGCCTTAAACGATGCCACCCAGCCCCGCCACCTAGCTTCACCACCACCAGCCCAGTCGTTTGCCACCTCATCCCCTTTAGCCCTAATCGATACCACTCAACCTCGCCTCCCGGCCTCACTACCCAGCTCCGCCACTACCAACCCCATCGTTTGCCACCTCATCCCCTTTAGCCCCTATCGACACCACCCAACCCCTTTACCCAGCTTTGCAACTACCACTCCAGCCATTTTCCACCCTATCCCCATAGCCCTAATCGATGCCACCCAGCCCCACACTGTTCGTCACCTCAGCCCCGCAACCCAGAATAGAGAAGAAGATGATGATGATGATGATGATGATGATAATGAAGAAGAAGAAGAAGAAGAAGAAGAAAAGGAATAGAGGATAAGAAGATAAGAATAGAGAAGAATAGGAGGGGAGGAAGAAGAAGATTAGGGTTATTGGGGGTAAAATAGTAAATTCATCATTTTCCTTTTTTTTCAGAGGGTAAAATTGAATTTTCACCCAATTCAGACCTAAATCTACTGAAAAGGGTACGTTTCCACTTTAACTTACTTTTTAGGGTTATATTGACACTTATGTGAATTATACAATTATATAAGCACTTTTCTCTTTACTATCCCAAGCACCCTATAATAGATATTGTTTGTTTTCTGTCTGTCAACCAGGGGTATTTGAGTTATTTTGACTACCCTGGTTTACAAAATGACATCGTTTTCAATCAAGTTTTTTCAATTGCACACTTCCTCTTCTCTGTTTTTCAATCGCACACCAAGGTAAAGTTCATCAGACCTTTATCGTAGATGTTGGTTGAGTCCACCTCCATATCCTTCTTCTTCCCCAAAATACTCACCTCACACCCAAACACATATCTTCGCTGCTTTTTGGAAAAGTTATGCAGTTCGAATCGATCGATAGATACAATCTTTGTTGTTAAATTATAGTTACTTTCATTATCTTATTCTACTTTCACAGATAAGTTTGAAATGCACCACACTTTTTTTGTTTTTGTTCTTTGCCTATGATCGAAGGGTGAAAGAAGGGGCAGATCCAGTAATCGGAGAAGTAGTTCAATGATATTTTTTAGTACAGGTACATTAATTTACAGATGTTTTTTATTCAGATGAGTTCTGGACGTGGCAATACTTTTGGAAGCTATTGTTTTCTCTGTTAGAATCGGTAATTAGTTGTGATAATTTAGGCATGTTGTTCTTCCTCCAGAAGTTGCAAAGTTGCTTCTGAAGAACCGGTTTCTCTCTGAAAATAGGCTTTTTCTCATTATAGTTACTTTCATTATCTTATTCTACTTTCACATATCAGTTTGAAATGCGCCGCACTTTATTGTTTTTTGTTTCTCTCCTATGATCGGAGGGTGAAAGATGGGGCAGATCCAATACTCGGAGAAGTAGTTCAATGATATTTTTTAGTACGGGTACTTTAATTTACAGATGTTTTTAGTCAGATGAGTTCTGGACGTTGCAATACTTTTGGAAGCTATTGTTTTCTCTGCTAGAATAGGTAATTAGTTCTGATAATTTAGGCATGTTGTTCTTCCTCTAGAAGTTGCAAAGTTGCTTCTGAAGAATCGGCTTCTCTCTGAAAATAGGCTTTTTCTCTTTCTTAATTACCTAGGTATTGATATTACATGTTTATGTTTTACTGTCTATTATGGTCTATTTGAGATCCTTAATTGAATTTTTTGACTGGGATATTAAATTGATTTCTAATGAGATGACGTCAGCGGTTGCAAAGGAGAATACTATGTTGAGGGATGTTGTCCCTATGAGGCAGAGAGTGGCACTTTGCATTTGGAGGCTGGCTACTAGGGAGCCCCTCAGGCTCGTTTCGAAGAAGTACGGATTAGGGATTTCAACCTGCCATAAGCTGGTTCTTGAAGTTGCCATTAGGAATGTTCTAATGCCTAGGTATCTCCAGTGGCCTGATGAGGAATCTACGCGTAGGATAACAGAGGAATTCGATTCCTTTTGGGCATTCCTAGCTGCTGTTAAATCCATGTACACAACTCATATTTTGATCATTGCCCCTAAGATCAGTTTTGCTGCTTATTTTAACAAGAGGCATACTGAGAGGAATAAGAAGACATCGTATTTGGTCACTATTTAGGGCGTTGTTGATCTAAAAGGTGTGTTTACAGGCATATGCATAAGCTTGCCCAGGTTCATGCCTGATGATCAGGTGCTGGAGAAATCTGCCCTATTCTAGAGGTTCAATCATGGGCTACTGAATGGTGTTTGGGTGTGTGTGGGGGCTAAGGGTACCCCTTGGTGGATTGAGTTCTTGTGTCCTACACACAGCAGAACTTAACCTGGACTCAGCATGCTTTCAACGAGAAGATTAGGGATGTGGAACGGATCACGAAAGGGGCATTCGCAAGATTAAAGAGCAGATGGTCTTGTTTGTAGAAGAGGACTGAGGTGAAGCTTCAGGATTTGCCTGTGGTCTTGGTGCTTGCTGTCTTTTGCAAACCATTCGTGAGATGAGAAATGAGGAGATTGTTCCAGAGCTCAAGTTCAATCTCTTTGATGACGAGATGTTCCCTGAAGCCCCGCTGCAATCCATCAATGCCATGAAAGCAAGGGATGCTATTGCTCACAATCTTTTCCACCATAATCATACAGGCACTGGTTTCCTTTCTTGAAGGAGATGATCATTTTGATTTTCCCATTCAATTCAACAGTTTTTGTTTTTGCTGCTATTGTACACTTAAGTTGTTTTGCTTATTAGTTCAAAGGATAGAGTAGGCATATTTTTTAAATTCAATTTGGTGATCAATACTATCTTCTAGGTATACACAGATCATATGTACAAGTTATTACTCAATTTCCATAACTTCAATCCAGCTGACAATCAAATGAAGAAACGTGTTCTATTTATTTCAAGATTTTCTTTGTGGCATTCTTGTGCATTTTACTGGTTAAGTGCATATGTTTGGGATGCAACAATAAAGTCCCTTTTTCTAAAATTAGCCAATTAAGTTATTCTCATTTTTAGTTAACTGCGGTTTGGTTTAACTCGGTTATGTTAAGTTTACATTATAGTATAATCTTAGTTCAATCGAAAAATAGCAAAGTAGTTTGGTTGTTTTCATATTTACAAGTTGTTTTCAAAGTCCATTTTACGATAGTCTTGTTTTGACAACTAAATTAGGCATAACAAAGTACATGAAGTAACTACTTCTCTAGAGGTTATTTACACTTCAGTTCATTCAATCAAAATATTCTAATTAATAAATAAACAATAATTAAGGAATATCAAGAACAATCTAAAAATTATAAATTTATATAAGGTAACTGTCAATTATGATATATATAATTAAATTTATAGAAATGTGTTTTATTTAATTAGTGCATATATTGTCTCCACACCTACCATTGTCTTCACATGGTTTGGATATGTTTCCCGAGATTCATAGATCCAACTAACATTAATCAATCAACTTACGTTTATTAAATCATACAAAAACAATAGCTCATAAAGTAGTGAAATTGTTACGTGAGTAGAGAGGTTCGAGTGGAGAGGGTTCTAGTGGTAGTGGGTTTGAGTGGAGAGGGTTCGAGTGGTATAGGTTCGAGTGGTACTAGTTCGAGAGGTGAGAGTTCGAGTTGAGAAGGTTCGAGTAGTACTAGATTCGAGTTGTACTGGGTTCGAGTGAAGAGGGTTTAGGTGGTACTGGGTTCAAGTGGAGAGGTTCGAGTGGTACTAGGTTCGAGTGGAGAGGTTTGAGTGGTACTAGGTTCGAGTGGAGAGGGTTCGAGTAGTACTAGGTTTGAGTGGAAAGGTTCGAGTGGTACTGGGTTCGACTAGAGAGGGTTCGAGTAGTACTGGGTTCGATTGGAGAGGGTTCAAGTAGTATTAGGTTTGATTGGAGAGGATTCGAGTGGTACTGGGTTCGAGTGAAGAGGGTTCGGGTGGTGAGGGTTAAAGTAGTGAGGGTTCAAGTGGAGAGAGTTCGGGTGGTGAGGTTCAAGTGGAGAGAGTTCGAGTCGAGATTCAAGTGGAGAGGTTCGAGTAGAGGGGGTTTGAGTGAAGAGTATCGAGTGGAGAGGGTTCGAGTGGTACTGGGTTCGAGTGGAAATAGATTCGAGTAGAGAGGGTTCGAGTGGTACTGGGTTCGATTGGAGTGGGTTCAAGTGCTACTGGGTTCGAGTGGACTGGGTTCGAGTGGTACTAGGTTCGAGCGGAGAGGTTTGAGTGGTAATGGGTTTGAGTGGAGAGGTTTGAGTCGAGGCGGATGGTTGATGTTTGAGGGGTGGATGGTTTGAGTGGTGGTGAGGTGAATGGTTAATGGATCGAGGGGTGATGCCTCGAGGAGGATGTTGATGGTTCCAGGACCTCGAGGGTTAATGAATCGATGGAGAGGTCAGAATGGTACTGGGTTCGAGTAAAGAGGTTCGAGTGGTACTGGGTTCGAGTGGAGAGGGTACGAGTGGTGAGGGGTCGAGTAGTGAGCGTTATAGTGGTGAGGTTCGAGTGGAGAGAGTTCGAATAGAAGATTCGAATGGAAAGGGTTCGAGTCGTACTGGTTCGAGTGGTACTGGTTCGAGTGGTGAGGGTTCGAGTAGAGGTTAGAGTGAAGAGGTTTGAGTTGAAGGGTAATCTCTCGAGGGGGATGTTGATGGTTACAGGGCCTCAAGGGTTAATGAATCGAGTGGAGATGCCTCGAATCAACAGCCCTCAAGGCGGATGGTTGAGGTTCAAAGGGTGGATAGTTTGAGTAGTAGGGAGGCCTCGATGCGAATGGTTGATGTTCGAGAGGTGGATGGTTCGAGTGGTGGCGTGGTGGATGTTCAAGAATTGATGGTTCGAGGGGTGATGGTTCCACGAATGGATGGTTGGTCTTCGAGGGATAGGTGGTTTGAATGATGGTGTCCGGGAGGCCGTCGTCGTGCCTCTCAAAGTTAATATTTATAAGCCCTTTTTACTTACTATCTACAACTAAGTAGATAGTGGCAAGTTGGGGTCATCCACGAAGAAGGGGGATTTTCACAAGCGTTTAAGCACAAATGGTTGCTAATAGGCCAGAAGAAGATATATATATATATATATATATATATATATATACATATAAAAGCATGTAAAGTGGGGGGGTTGGTTGTTTGGTGGTCCTAAGTTATGAAAGTTAAAAGACAAGACAACTAGCAAAGTCAAGCAACTATGCTAAATCATCAAACAAAAATAAGAAAAAGGGTTTTAAAACTACAAAAGATAAAGCATTGGGGTCAATCGATCTCCACTTCCAAACCTAATGTAGATCATTGAACCATTCACTTATCCTATCACATTTGTTACCTATGGGGAATGCCAATGGAAGATAAACATTCATTCCTTCTTAAGAGTAGTTTGCAAAGACAAACAACGACCATTTTCAAACCTCATTGATGATCATCCTAGACAAACAAACTACCATAGGGGTATTTCATCAATGGCATTATACACGAAGGACCATAGATTTGACAACAAGCCTTCTACCAAAGACATAGCCATTTAACCAAACATAGAATTCATTGGACTAAACCTAGAACAAACCACATTAAAGGTTCAACCTTTCATTGCATCTATAGGATAAATATGAGAATAATCCACATTAACATACTTATCTAGCAAGAATCACAACACATTATGCACAAGAAGTTCTAAGCTCATGTTCTTAGACTTTCATGCAAAGGAGCTACGGAATTCGTCACTTTCCTAACTCCCTAACACTTAATTCATACAAACACTTCCTATTCTCAAACAAGCCATGACATAAATGAAGTGAAACATAGCATTAAGAACACATGAATGCTAAATAACAAAGGCTTCAAGAATGAGAAAAACAATCTATTCACTACTTCGACTACTTGTTGTGACGATAAATCTTCTATCCTTCTTAGTTAGTAGTTTGCAAGAGTGAATTTGACATCTCTTGTAAAACCTCACCAATGACTCCCTTAGTACTAAGAGTATCCCATTGATGGCATTTAGCACGAAGAATCAACAAGCTTGGCAACACTTATAAACATTACATGGTATCTAAGCATTTAACCAATTCATGCATTTACACAAGATTAGTCAAGAACGATCAACATTCATAGAATTCTCTCATTTTCTACCTAAAACAAACATGACAACGAGTTCGACATCATCACATTCATCTAGCAATTATTAACACACCAACATCATTTAAGAAGCTCTAACTCATGCGCTTGGATTCCATATTAAAAGAGGGGAGAATTAGCTATTTTCTCCCAACCCTAACAAGTAATCATACAAGCAATTCATTTACTCAAGCTTCCAACAACATCAATGCCATTAACAATTCACATTCAAAGCTCAATAGATGCACAATAGCAAAAGCACCAAATAGATATATACATATATGTGTGTGTGTGTGTGTGTGTGTGTATATATATATATATGGTTCTTACTACATAGAAATGGAAGCTTCAATCCTTTGCTCCCAAGATAAAACTAAGCTAGACAATTAAAAGACATGATTAACCTACAAAAACTAAGAAAAGAAAGAAAGAAAAACTAGGGTTTGAACCCAGAAAAATCCAAGAAGAAGAGGCTGGATTCGTGTTGTTGAAGAGGAGAGGATAAGATGAGTATTTATAGTACAAAAAGCAAGAAGTGTTTCTGACCACTCATCTGTCGCGATGGGCTCGGAACGGACTCCACTTCCAGCACCATTTCTTCTTTCTCCTTTTTGTTTCATATCCTCCTCTTCTCTTCACTTATTCAATTTTTCAAATCTTCAAAAGCTCAAATACAAGTCTTCAAATCTTCAAAGGTATTCTTCAAAGTCTTCAAAGTCTTCAAAGTCATCAAATAAATTACCTTGTCACACAAAATTCTCTAGAAAAGTAACAAAAGCGTAAAAGTTTCTTTTAACCCTCCTTAGAGAACTTCAAGGCAAAATGTCACATTTAGAGCACAAAAGTGTACAAAAGTGAATCCTAAAAGTCCTAATATAACCGTATAAAATGGGCATACCAAACCTCCCCGCACTTAAACCTTACTCGCCCTCGAGTAAGAAAAGATTTAAGCACACAAAGGAATTCATATGTCCACTTCCTAACTAATATTCCCCCAATCAACACCTCACAAAAACTCTCAATATCATAAATCCCAAAATCAAAGTTTAAATTAGAATTTTTCATATACACAACCCTGATTCCTAAATCTAACCAAACCCACCACTTATCAATTCACTTCCCATAAAAATGTTTCAAAGTCCCAAATTTATAATCCCAAAGTCCAATGATATCAAATAAAGTTAAAACCATAAGAATGTTTCAAGCACATAGTTCACTTCATACCAAAATCCAATGTCACAAAATGAAGTCAAAACCATAGAGGAGGTTTAAACACATACTTCACCCAATACCAATATATTCATAAAAACGAAGTATAAAAGAATCAATAATTTTATAACCCTACCTCGTTTTTCAACCCACTAAGTTACCCAATCCCGAGAGGTCTAAAGATGTTGAGCCACCCGATCTATCCATATGACAACCGCAATCTTATGACTCCAATGCCGGCAAATGAGTGAAATCATAGCTTTTTTTTTCTTCTTTTTCTCTCTTTCTCTCATTTTGCCTAGGAGCCCTTTCAGGTTTTCATCCTAGCCACACATCATGCTTCTTTGGCTCACATCTCACCTTTTTCACACATTTTGGCCTCTCATTTTTCCTAGGTTGCCCTCTCAGGTTTTTGACATATCCGGGCCCCCAATGTTGCCTAAGTTGTCCTCTCGGGTATTCAACTTAGCGGGTTTTCTTTTCTTTCTATTCTTTTTTCATTTTTTATTTTTTTTCAATTTTTTCTTTCTTTTTCTCATGCTTTTCCAATCAAAAGTAGTAAAAATCATTCCAAATGAAGCTAGCATGCATGTGAGTCCTCTAACCCCTCCCCGCACCTAAAACATTACATTGTCCTCAATGTAAACATGTAAGGCAAGAATAATAAAAATCAAGGTAAGAGGTAGAGTGACACTCGTATCTTTGCATAGTCGCCGGTGATATGGTGCAATCCAATATAATTGTATCGAATCGGTCCCGAAGTCAGTTTCGGAGCCGGAAGGGGGAGCAAAAGTGTCGTAGAAGAACTCACCCCTCGGGCAAAATATTGTCTCCTTGGCGCCGTTTGATTAGGACTAACACCACAAAGAACATTATCAAACTCACAAGTATATAAGGATTTGTAATACTAGGTTTAGCATCAAGAGTTAATAGCCATAGTACCATTAAAGAGCAACCAATCAATCATACAATCACCACTACAAGATTTTCCAATAAAAATATCTAACATATATCAACACATATCCATGCATCATTATAGAATAAAGTGATTGAAGACTCAATGATGTAGTCGGCATACTGCAATAAACAAAGTTACTATAAAGATGCAATAATTTTTATATGTCAATATATGTGCGATGGTGGAGGAATGAGTGGATGTGTGGTGGTTCTTGGGAGTATTTGGTGAAGAAGAAGGAAGAATTATGCATTGTTTAAGCTCAGCTAAAGAGTTGGATTTTTCATCGTGACTCGCAACAGCACTGGCCGCAACTCACGATGCATTGTCTTGAGTCGAGGGATTTTGGTCTTAAGCACCCAAGATCTCACAGGACCTGAGGTCCCGAGGGATTCAACTCAACTCAAGGGATTGCAGCCTCGAGGACCCGAGGACCCGAGGCCTAGAGGACTTCTGCTTGAATTGAGAGCTTGTAGCTTCGTGGACCCTAGGTCTTGAGGGCTTTAGCACGAGTCAGATTGCACCCTCGAGAACTCGAGGTCTCAAGGACCTCTACTCAAATCGAGGGCTTGTGGCCTCAAGAACCTGAGGTCTCAAGGGGCTGATGCATCGAGGGCTTCAGATCTACTCGAGGAATGATGGTCTTGAGGGATGATGGTCTTTCAGGTCCACTCGAGCCAAGGACTTTGCGGCCTTGAGGTCTCGAGGGGATGATCTCTCGAGAACTGGCCTCGAGAGGGTGATAGACTATAATGTTCAGCTCGAGTCGAGGCTTGCTGCCTCGAGGTCTTGAGGACCTAAGGTCTCAAGGGCTGATGGACTTTCAAGTTCTGCTCGAGTCTAGGGCTTGCTGCCTCGAGGACTCGAGGGGATGATGTCTCAAGAACTGGCCTTGAGAGGGTGATGGACTATTAAGTTCTTCTCAAGTCGAGGGCTTGCTGCCTTGAGGTCTCAAGGGGATGATATCTCGAGGGTTGGTCTCGAGAACTGATGGACTTTCAACATCTGCTCGAGCCAAGGGCTTGCGGCCTCGAGGACACAAGGTCTTGAGGGCTGACTGGTCTTAAAGGACTGATCTCAAGGGATGATGGTCTCGAAACTCCTGACTTTTTGAAGGGCTGGTCTTATGGCCTCGAGGACCTGAGGTCTCGAGGGCTTCAACTCGAGTCGAGGGCTTTTGGCCTCGAGGACCCGAGGTCTCGAGGGAATAATGTCTCGAATGTTTCAGCTCGATTCAAGGGCCTGCAGCCTCGAGGACTGATGGCTTTTTAGGTTCGGTTCAACTCGAGGTCTCGAGTGGATGCTGTCTCGGGGACCTGTTGGTCGCGACTCGCGACAGCTCATCGCGACTCACGGAAAGTGGTGGCTGGGGGCTGATTTTTTAGCATGAAACTTCTGGTCACATCGCAACTCGCGATGGTCCATTGCAAGGTCATCGTGAGGTCATCGTGAGGTAGTCGTGACTCACGATCACAAGACCTCCCAGCACTTAGAAAGAATTCAATCTTTTCTCACCAACATTCCAAGATTTCTTCCCTTTCTCATGGATTTCATTCCTTCATCTCCTCGAATGCAATGCACTTCACTTTTCTACAAAACCATAGAAAACCAAACAAGACAAAATAACAAAAACTAAACAACAAAAACCAAAATAAAAGGCCGAGTTTATTTACGTCGTCGGCACGACAAAGTTCTGTATATTTAAGGTCGTCGGCACGACCCTAATGATATCCATATGGTGAAGGCTTGAACCCCTTTCCCATGAGTATCCAAAAGTAGAGAGGTGGGGGTACAAAAATTTCAAGAGGAAAGTCTTGTTGAGGGGGAGATGGTTTAAAGGGAGTTGGGTGGTTAGGAGGTTTGGGGTAGTCTTTTGGCTCCTCTCTTATCTCTCTCAAAACTTCCGAAAATGGTGGAGTTGGTTCAATATGTAGGGGTAGGGGTTACGATGCTAATGAATGTAGCACAATCACCTCTTTCTCCTTTTTATCATCCTCAACAACCAACTCCTCATCCCCTTCGAACTCAAGATCATTTCCTATAGTGATCTCACTCACCGAATCCTCAAGTTCGATTTGGGATGGTGTATTTTTTGAATCACGAGCTTCCATTCAGGCCAACACTTCTAATATACTCCTCGCATGCCCCTTAATAGCCTCAACACTAGAGGAGAGCCGGGTGTCCGGTTCTTCACTAGTAAAGTTCTTCAAGTTCGCTATTGTATTCATGACTTCCTCACGTGTCAAACTTGAACTTCCTTGTTGGGCTTGGTTTTGGGGTATGGTATAAGGTAGTGATGGCCAACTATTTTGCTCGCGTTGTTGGTTTTTTGGCTCATTCTCATACCACCAATCCAAATTACCACTCCATTCAAGATTGTAAGGATTGTGGTATGGATACCATTCTTGAGCTTCTTGCCCTTAAAAACCAACATCTCCTACCTCTTGGTAGAACTCTTCATAACACTCTTGGTTTTGGAAACCAAGGGTTCTTTCCCTTTCATAGTGCTCTTCCCACAACAAATTGCAAGACTCAGTAGGATGGTCGGAATGACACATCCTAAAAAACCTTGCTTGTTGAGCCTCTCTTCTAATCATGAGTTCTCTCAAGGTGAGACACTCCATTATTTTATTATTTATTTTTTAAAATTTTCAAAAGTCCAAAATCATATTGCAAGGATTCTCGATAAAACTTTACCAGGAACTCAAGCAATACCTACTCCGAACAAAAACAACCACCAAGGAGTGCAAAATAAAAACAACTAGCTAATATGCAACCAAATACACCTAAACCCTTAAAAATAAACACCTCTTCCCCAGCAGCGGGGCCAAAATTTAGGAGGCCATCACCGTGACTCTCAAAGTTAATATTTATAAGCCCTTTTTGCTTACTATCTACAACTAAGTAGATAGCGGCAAGCCGGGGTTGTCCATGAAGAAGGCGGATTTTATCAAGCGTTTAAGCACAAATGGTTGCTATTAGGCTAGAAGTAGATATATATACATATAAAAGCATGTAAAGGGGGGGTTGGTTGTTTGGTGGTCCTAAGTTATGAAAGTTAAAAGACAAGACAACTGGCAAAGTCAAGCAACTATGCTAAATCATCAAACAAAACTAAGAAAAAGGGGTTTTAAAGTACAAAATATAAATCCTTGGGAGCAATCGATATACACTTCTAAACCTAATGTAGATCATTGAACCATTCACTCACCCTATCAAATTTGTTACCTATAGGGAATGCCAATGGAAGATCAATATTCATTCCTTCTTAAGAGTAGTTTCCAAAGACAAACAACGACCATTTGCAAACCTCATTGATGATCACCCTAGAAAAACAACGACCATAAGGGTATTTCATTAATGGCATTATACACGAAGGGTCATAGATTTGACAACAACAAGCCTACTACCAAAGACATAGCCACTTAACCAAACATAGAATTCATTGGACTAAACCTAGAAAAAACCACAATCAAGGTCCAACCTTTCATTACATCTATAGGATAAATATGAGAACAATCCACATTAACATACTTATCTAGTGAGAATCACAAAACATTATGCACAAGAAGTTCTAAGTTCATGTTCTTAGACTTTCATGCAAAGGAGCTTAGGAATTCATCACTTTCCTAACTACCTAACACTTAATTCATACAAACACTTCCTATTCTCAAACAACCCATGACATAAATGAAGTGAAACATAACATTAAGAACACATGAATGCTAAATAACAAAGGCTTCAAGAATGAGCAAAACAATCTATTCACTACTTAAACTACTTGTTGTGAAGATAAATCTTCTATCCTTCTTAGTTAGTAGTTTGCAAGAGTGAATTCGACATCTCTTGTTAAACCTCGCTAATGACTCCCTTAGTACTAAGAGTATCCCATTGATGGCATTTAGCACGAAGAATCAACAAGCTTGGCAACACGTATAAACACTATACCGTGTCTAAGCATTTAACCAATTCATGCATTTACACAAGATTAGTCAAAAGCGATCGACATTCATAGAATTCTCTCATTTGCCACCTAAAACAAACATGAAAATGAGTTCGACATCATCAAATTCATCTAGCAATTATCAACACACCAACATCATTAAAGAAGCTCTAACTCATGCGCTTGGATTCCACACTAAAAGAGGGGAGAATTTGCTACTTTCTCCCAACCCTAACAAGTAATCATACAAGCAGTTCATATACTCAAGCTTTCAACAACATCAATGCCATATATATATATATATATATATACATATATATATACATATATATATCGTTCTTACTACATAGAAATAGAAGATTCAATCCTTTGCTCCCAATATAAAAATAAGCTAGACAATTAAAAGACATGATTAACCTACAAAAACTAAGAAAAGAAAGAAAGAAAAACTAGGGTTTGAACCCAGAAAAATGCAAGAATAAGAGACTGGATTCGTGTTGTTGAAGAGGAGAGGATAAGGTGAGTATTTATAGTACAAAAGGCAAGAAGAGTTTCTGACCACTCGTCTATCGCGAGTCGAGATGGCCTCGCGACGGACTCTACTTCCAGCACCATTTCTTCTTTCTCCTTTTTGTTTCATATCCTCCTCTTCTCTTCACTTCTTCAATTCTTCAAATATTCAAAAGCTCAAATACAAGTCTTCAAGTCTTCCGATCTTCAAAGGTATTCTTCAAAGTCTTAAAAGTATTCAAAGTCTTCAAACAAATTACCTTGTCACACAAAATTCTCTAGAAAAGTAACAAAAGCGTAAAAGCCGCTTTTAACCCTCCTTAGAGAACTTCAAGGCAAAATGTCACATTTAGAGCACAAAAGTGTATAAAAGTGAATCCTAAAAGTCCTAATATAACCATATAAAATTGGCACATCAAACCTCCCCGCACTTAAACCTTACTCGCCCTCGAGTAAGAAAAGTAACAAAAGTGTAAAATTCGCTTTTAACCTTCCTTAGAGAACTTCAAGGCAAAATGTCACATTTAAAGCACAAAAGTGTACAAAAGTGAATCCTAAAAGTCCTAATATAACCGTATAAAATAAGCACATCATCGTCGTGGATGTTCGAGGGGTATATGCCTCGAGTGTGTCATGGTTCGAGAGCTAATGTGAATGGCTCGACCCTCTCAGTGGTATACTCTCTAGAGGGATGGTGTACTCTAGAGAGGTGGATGTGTGACCTCTCAAGGGGTGTTGTACCCTCGAGGGCTGGTATACCTCTCTCGAGACATTGATGGCATACCCTCGAGGGGTGGAAGGTGTACTCTCTCCAGTGGTGGATGGTTTACCCTCTTAAGAGGTAGATGGTGTACCCTCGAAGGGTGGTTGACAAACTTATTGAGGGGTAAATAATACTCTCTCCAGTGGTGGATGGTACCCTCACATCTTGAACCTCACCACTCAAACTTCTCCAATCGAACCCTCGAACCTCCTCTACTCGAACCATTTCCAGACGAACCCAATGCCACTCGAACTTCTCTACTCAAACTCTCTCCACTCGAACCTCTCCACTCGATTCCTCAACACTCGAACCTCACCACTGGAACCTCTTCCCTCGAACCTCTCCACTCAAACATCTCCACTCAAACCCTCTCCACTCGAACCCAGTATCACTCGAACCTATTTCGGGCCCACTCTACTCGAACCCTCTCCACTCGAACCCTCTCCACTCAAACCTAGTACCACTCGAACCCTCTCCACTCGAACCTCTCTACTCACGTAACAATTTACTTACTTCACGAGCTATTATTTTTTGTATGATTTGATAAACATAAATTGATTGATTAATGTTAGTTGGATCTATGAATCTCGGAAAACATATCTAAACCATGTGAAGACAATGGTAGGTGTGGAGACAGTATATGCACTAATTAAATGAAACATATTGCTACAAATCTAATTATATTTATCAAAATTGATAGTTACCTTATATAAATTTTACATTATTAGATTGTTCTTGATATTCCTTAATTATTGTTTTTTTATTAATTAGAATATTTTTATTGAATGAATTGAAGTGTAGATAAACTCTAGAGAAGTAGTTACTTCATGTACTTTGGTATGCCTAATTTAGTTGTCAAAACAAGACTATCGTAAAATTGACTTTGTAAACATCTTGTAAATATGAAAACAACCAAACTACTCTGCTATTTTTCAATTGAACTAAGATTATACTAAAATGCAAACTTAACATAACTGAGTTAAACCAAACCGCAGTTAACTAAAAATGAGCATAACTTTATTGGCTAATTTTAGAAAAAGGAACTTTGTTATTGCATCCCTAACATAGGCACTTAACCAGTAAAATGCACAAGAATGCCACAAAGAAAATCTTGAAATAAATAGAATAAGTTTCTTCATTTGATTGTTAGGTGGATTGAAGTTATGAAAATTGAGTAATAACATGTACCTATGATCTGTGTATACCTAGAAGACAGTATTGATCACCAAATTGAAATTAAAAAATAGGCCTACTCTATCCTTTGAACTAATAAGCAAAACAACTTAAGTGTACAATAGCAACAAAAATAACAACTGTTGAATTGAACGGCAAACCAAAATGATCATCTCCTTCAAGAAAGGAAACTAGTGTCTGCATGATTATGGTGGAGAAGATTGTGAGCAATAGCATCCCTTGCTTTCATGGCGTTGATGGATTGCAGCGGGGCCTCAAAGAACATCTCATTGTCAAAGAGATCGAACTTGAGCTCTGGAACAATCTCCTCATTTCTCATCTCAAGAATTTTGTGCAAAACACAACAAGCACCAAGACTATAGGCGAATCCTGAAGCTTCACCTCAGTCCTCTTCTGCAGACAAGACCATCTTCCCTTTAATCTTGCGAACACCCCTTTCGTGATCGGTTCCACATCCCCAATCTTCTCATTGAAAGCATGCTGAGTCCAGGTTAAATTCTTCCGTGTGTAGGGCACAAGAACCCAATCCATCAAGGGGTACCCTAGGCCCCCACACACACCCAAACACAATTCAGCAGCCCTTGATTGGACCTCTGGAAAAGGGAAAATTTCTCCAGCACTTTATCATCACGCATGGACCCAAGAAACCCAAAGCATATGCCTGTAAACATGCCTTTTGGATCAACAACACCAGAACAGTGACCAAATACGATGTCTTCTTATTCCTCTCAGTATGCCTCTTGTTGAAATAAGCAGCAACACTTATCTTAGGGGCAATGATCGGAATATGAGTTGTGTACATGGATTGTTTTTTTAATGACCCCTTTATTTGGTTGATATTTTGGAGAACGGACCAACTAAGAATGTATAACATCTAGAATCTATATACTATATCTTTTGAGTTGAGACAATTGTTTAGAAACTGACAATTATGGTTTACTTCGTGTAGATCGAGACAAGGGTTATAAGTACCCCTGCAAAATTTCCAAATACATGTGGGGATCCAAAGCTAACAAAGTCCCATGTCCCTAGAAATAGGCCACCCCCATTCAATCCTAAAAAGGATGGTTCCTTAAAGAACATCCACACGATTGTGACACCACACCCCATCACATGTTCGTACAAAATCCCCATGGAAGAAGTGAGTATTTTAGGGTACAAGGTAGGTGCGATTATCGGGAAGGAGGATTTGGTATTATTGTTCAGTTTCCATAATCTGCCACCTCCAGTGATGCAACTAAATTTCATGTAAGTATCAATGCATCACCCTAACCTAAGCCAACATAATACTTATTGTGTTCGGCTTCGAGCAAGCAAGACTAACCATGTTTACAGACTCCTGCATGTACAATCCATTTCCAAATTGAAAGGGTGGATAGGGCTTCTTTGCCCAATCAAGATCCAACATATTTCGGACCCTCTCCTGTCAAGAGGTAGATGGTGGACCCTCAGTATGCCTAGTATCACTCAAACCCTCTCCACTCAAACCCAATATCACTCGAACCTCTTTCGGACCCACTCTACTTGAACCCTCTCCACTCGAACCCTTTATCCAAACCCTCTCCACTCAAACCCGGTACCACTCGAACTCCTATTACTCAAACCAATCGACTCGAACCATCTCCATTCGAAGCCTTTTGAGTCGAACCCTCTCCACTCGAACCCAGTACCACTCGAACATCTTTACTCGAACCCAGTACCACTCGAACCCAGTACCACTCTGACCTCTCCATCTATTCATTAACCCTCGAGGTTCTAGAACCATCAACCATCCTCCTAGAGGCATCACCCCTCGATCCATCAACCATATGCCTCGCCACCACTCAAACCATCCACCCCTCGAACATCAACCATCGGCCTCGACTCAAACCTCTCCACTCGAACCCAGTACCACTCGAACCCAGTACCACTCGAACCCAGTACCACTCAAACCCAGTACCACTCGAACCCAGTACCACTCGAACCCAGTACCACTCAAACCCAGTACCACTCAAACCCAGTACCACTCGAACCCAGTCCACTCAAACCCAGTACCACTCGAACCCAGTCCACTCGAACCCAGTACCACTCAAACCCTCTCCACTCAAACCAAGTACTACTCGAACCCTCTCCACTCAAACCCTCTCTACTTGAACCCAGTACCACCCAAACCTCTCCACTCGAATCTCGACTCGAACTCTCTCCACTTGAACCCGTACCACCCGAACTCTCTCCACCCGAACCTTTTCACTCGAACCCAGTACCACTCGAACCCTCTCTACTGGAACCCAATACCACTCGAACCTCTCCATTCGAATCTCGACTCAAACTCTCTCCACTCGAACCCGCACCACCCAAACTCTCTCCACCCGAACCTCTTCACTCGAACCCAGTACCAATCGAACCCTCTCCACTCGAACCCTCTCTACTGGAACCCAGTACCACTCGAACCTTTCCACTCGACTCGAACTCTCTCCACTCGAACAATCACCACTCGAACCCCCTCCACTCGAATCCAGTACTACTCGAACCCTTTTCACTCGTACCCTCTCCCCAATACTACTAAAACCCCCTCCACTCGAACCTAGTACTACTCAAGCCCTCTCCACTCGAACCCAGTACCACTCGAACCTCTCCACTAGAACCCAGTACTACTCGAGCCCTCTCCACTCGAACCCAGTACCACTCGAACCTCTCCACTTGAACCCAGTACCACCCGAACCCTATCAAATTCATAACCCTACCTGTTACGGCAGCGGCGACGATGGTTCGATGGTTGTGGGTAAGGTTATAATTGCCCATCCAAATTCAGGTTTTGGTCTGATGGCATTATTGTCTTTTTAAGGTGGGTCAACTGTTGGAAAAGCACCGTCCACGCCGGAAAATCTACCAGAGGATTATATTGGCACGTTCATTAATTAGGTAGTTTTTTTTTCTAACTTTCAAACGATTGAAGGTGATATCGGCACTTTCGCAAGTATATAAGATTATATTGGTATATAGACAATAATTCTCCAAAATAAACTTATAGACAATGATTGTGACAAAAACTTATCTGCATTTATGCCACCCAATTCATTGTTTAGTTCACATATACACACAGTTCCTTGTTTTTCCACAAGTTCAACGTTTCTTTTTTATATTTTACTTACTTCATGTACTTGCAATATATTATTTCTTGAAAGGTTATAAAAATAATATTTTTTTTTATCTTATTGATTATTTAATAAATTTCAACAAATATTATTATTTGTTTTACAATTTATATAGTTATTCTTAGATAAATATACTTATAATTTATTTATTTATTTCAATTCAAATGTGACATGTAAATATTATATATTAATTAAATTAAATATTTTTAATCAAGAACACTGCGCAACGCGCGGTGGGACTCCCGCTAGTTTATGTACAGAACAACATATATAACTTCCTACAAACGAATGAGAGACTCTGTATTTGTTATACACTTTCAATAAATAGTCCAAATTTAAAAGATATTTATATTATTACAGATAATTTTAAGAAAAAACAAGAAATAAATTAATGAACGAGCAAACACAAGGAAAATGAATTGTGCAGTTGTCTTTTTCTGCACAAAAAGATAATTCAGTGCTGGTTGGAGGAAGTTTTTCTGCATAGAAAGATCATTAAGTGCTGGTTGGAGGAAGATTGGTAGCTCATTAACGTTGAAAAATATAGACTGGCCAATAAATCAACTGAAGTTGGTGATCTAAATTATCCGTCCAGTAGAACAACCATGTAATACGACATGGAATTCCGTTACGAGTCACCTTAATCCGGGTCCATTTTGAAAAGAGAGAAAATAACAAAAGTAAAATCATAATTTCTCATATTTGATTTGAAGATTAAATCATAGTAAGGATTACAAAAATAAAATCACACTAGTAGGAAAATAAGTGGAAAGGGAAAAGAATGACTTTAGGAGTGTGTGGGCAGAGATAAAACTCTAATATATTCTGATGCTAAAAACAGCTGTATTTTATTTATATTTTAAATTAAATTAAATTAAACTGAACCAAAATTAATCTGTAAAACTCAATTATGGGGTTAACATGAGCTCTATTAAACTGAGATTGAACTAAAATAAATTCATCTAGATTAATTGAATTGAATTGAATTAAATTTTAATTAAATTAAAAAGTAGGTAGGTTCTTCATGTCATGTCATTTATAGCGTACAGTTTTTATTGAGAATGATCCTTCCTTAACTTATATTATCACAAGTGTGGTACGATTTTGTTACTCGGCTTAATTTTTTTTTTTAAATGAACTATTTGGTTAATAAAAAGGTAAGACATTAGGAATTTTCTTTAATTTTTTATCATATTAGTTATAATTATTTAATTATCCGTTACATTATTTTTACCATTTGACTTTTTAAGATTGTAGTTCTTTTCCATTTGATAAGTTTCAACTGGAGTATTAAATGGCTGAAAACTATTGTTCAGTTGAATGCATTTAGTTTATTTTTTTACGAAAACAAAAGGTCGTCGAGAAGTTAGAGTGGAAACGATCCAAAACATCGTTGAAAAATGAAAGTGTGTGTTCCACAAATCAATAATTTTACTAAATACAAATTTCAAAGTATATAAAAAATGGTTTATTAATCAAGAACACTACAACTTCAAACAATCAAGTTTGAAATCTGATAAAGAATAGGAACAATTTTCTTGTAGAAAATGTGATAAATGATAGTTACCTTATCAAATTAATTTCTTTATAGAATTAGAATCATATTCAGGTTAGACTTTGGTTTGTTGCCGTCATATATGTTGTAATTCTCATTATTGATGAGAGATGTCATTGATGTGATATCAATGCACCATAATAAAGACTTTTATATTTAATCATGGTATCAGAGCTCATATTGGGTTATTGGGCCGATGTGTGGATCCCCTTTAATTTGGTCTGATATGGGTCGTGGACTATTTCAACGTTGGCACGTGAGGGGGCATATTGAAAGATATAGGTAAGTCTCAGGAAAGGCGGCATGTCCATAAGTTTATGGACAGGCCAGAGACTATTTTGCAAAATGGATTTTTTTTTGTAATTAATGAAAATTAACCTTTTAATTGTAATTAAAAGCATAGAGGGGCTACGACAAAGATTTTATGATGTGTGACAATCCCCTATGCGCAGAGTGAGAAGTGGGATTTACAGGACGTTCGAGTCTCCAAATTGGACCCGAGCAAAATTCGATTCACGGATTTGCAGCGGTTCAAGTTCCCAATTCGGGTAGGGAAGAGTGATTTCGTGTTCAATCTACTTGATCAGGTTTCCACGTGGAAGAGATTTGAAGGAGTGGGGGATGAATTCGATTTTCAAGCTCTTATTGGTGACCTCAGCTCCAATGCCGTGCTTCATACTATGAAAATCCATGGGCATGTTCGATTGCGTGTTCAAGGAGATGATCACTTCACCCTGGATTTATCGGTATCTTCTTAAGATATCAACATGAATGTTTCAAATGTGTAGTAAATATGAGAATCGAGAAAATCAGGTGGAGTATAAAATGCAGCCGGAGTGACTTCAATATATGAAAAAAAAGACATGAGTTGTTTGTGATATTTGGGTGTTTACACTTTCTAGCATGCAAAATGTGGAATGGTTTTATCAATGTACCTCCATCCCATCAAACTAGTGCACCTCCGTCCCATCAATGTGAGATTTGTTAATTTGAACGATAATTCTCTGTACCCCAGAATCATTCCTGATTTTTCATTTCTATGAAGTCTCTGCCTTCTTTGTTATGAAATAGTAGCCAGTTTTCTTTAGTTCGTGAATTACGAGGTGCATTAGTTTGCTTATATGTTGTAGTTGTTATTATCCAACGTGTAACTATTAGATAAACTAAGAATGACTTTTTTTCTTTTTTTTATCGTTCGTTTTGAATTACGAGCTTCATCTATTTACTTATATGTTGAATATGTTAGTATTCAATGTGTACTTGTTAGTTGTACTATCTATGACCTTTTGTTTTCATTTGTTGTTAATTGTACATTTTGAATAATGAACTACATATGCTTACTTATATATTGCATCTGTTAGTATCTCGTGTGTACTTGTTAGTTATGTTCTGTATGAATTTTTTTTATATAGAAAATGTTTTGTTGGTTTTCATTTTGAATTAGGAACTGCATTTGTTTACTTATATATTGCATCTGTTAGAATTCAGTATGTAGTTGTTAGTTTTATTACGAGGTGCATTAGTTTGCTTATATGTTTGCAGTTGTTATTATCCAACGTGTACCTGTTAGTTGTACCATGAATGACCATTTTTTTCTTCTTTTTTTGCGGATCGTTCATTTTAAATTACGAGCTGCATGTATTTACTTATATATTGCATCTGTTAGAATCCAGTATGTACTTGTTAGTTTTATTGTGTTTGAATTTATTTTCATTGTTTATTATTGTTCTTTTGAATTAGAAATTAGTCGTGTTTGTTTGTTTTGAATTAGGAACTGCATCTGTTTACTTACGTATTGCATATGTTAGTATCCAGTATGTACTTGTTAGTTTTATTGTCAGGAACTGCACATGTTTACTTATATGTTGCATCTGTTAGTATCCGGTGTGTACTTGTTAGTTGTGTTGTGTATGAATTTTTTTTATTGTTGTTCATTGTTTGTTTTGAATTAGGAACTGCATCTGTTTACTTATATATTGCATCTGTTAGTATCTAGTATGTACTTGTTAGTTTTATTGTGTTTAACTTTTATTTTCATTGTTGATTATTGTTCTTTTGAATTTGAAATTGTACATGTTTCCTTGTATGCTGCAACTGTTAATATCCGATAATTATGACTTTTTTCAGGAGTTTGATGTATACTTTTTTTTGGTTTTTAAGGAATCGGACAACATTGAACATTGGACTACACAAGAAGTTTTGACACGAGGAGGATTCAGACAAAGATGACATCGAAATTTCAAGGAATCATATGTGTATTTGATTTTAAACAATACATGTTGTAAAATAATTAATGGAGAGTAAATATGACAATGTTAAATTGTCAAATTGTAGTCTCCTCTGTCTGTGTAAAGTATAACATATACTAGTTGTAGACTAACATATTCATGTTTTAACAAAATATAAACTATTTATAACTTAACTTATACAGGATCTCCTGGAAAACTTTTATAATTCATATTCAGAACTTTTAAAACAAGTGCATGTTTTAATACAAACAATACACTTTGTAAGGTACACAAGTGCATAGTATATACAAAAATTTCAGCAGCATTTATTTCATATTTTAAATATTTATCACGTAATTTTTACATGTTCATAGCACAAGAATTCATATTCTGATGAATCTCCAGCATCAAATTGTCGGAATAATCATCCAAAACAACAAATTGATGACTTTACTGGAATCCCATTGTTGGACGAAGAGTTTTGCTTCATCCTGTTCAAGAAGTTAGTTGCGCTGTTCAAGAAGTTAGTCGCGCCTCGTTACTTCAAGTTCACACTAGCCCTTTTGTTCTTACTCTCACCTCTTGGCTTGGGTTGCTGAGAAGATGACCCTCTTTTACCTTGGCTCATCTCTAAGCTTGAGCCTGAGGTTGGTTTGGAAACAGAGCTGACAACATTCTTGTCGTCGCCATTCTTCTTCAACTCTGTGAAACCTGAGCTAAATCTGTCTCTTGATCTCTTCTTAGTGACTCTTGGCTCCTCTGCTTTACTAGGAAGCAGCCAGTGGCGGAACCAATGGTACGCGAGGTAGGGCTCCGGCCCTACCTAGATCGCTGGTCATAGGTAGAAGAATCGATGTCCGGCGTCCAACGCGTCTTCCACCGCAGCGCCGCACGTATTCCGTCCACTAGTACGAGACGCTTGGAGAAGAAGGCCGCTTCGCGGCCTTCTTTTTTTTTGCAACCGAAGTAGTAATACGAAGTCATTTTCACGTTAGTGAAACGACGTCGTTTCACTTGTGATAAGGGTTAAAAATAAAAATGAAATATGTATTGGATTGGGCCAAAATGGAAATCCCAATCCAGCAATACCATTTCTTCCCAAAATTAGAAAAGGGAAAAACTGAAGAGAGGAAACAGTCGAGCAGCGGCTCAGCTCTCGTCCCGCCACCGCCACCATTAGGTCTCCACCGCCTCCTGATGCCGGAAGCTGCCATCGTCCCACCGTCGTCCCGCCGCCGCAGCTGACGCCAGACGCTGCCTCTCCACTAAACCACTGATTCCCTACTTCTCTTTATGCTAAGGTAATTTAATTTTAGGGTTTATTCTCTTTTTATTTTTTTCTTTCAAAACTTAAATTTATGTGAACACGATTTTTAGATTAGATGTATTGAAGTTATAAGATTGTTGAAATTAAGTTGAATTGCATATGTATGAATAATAAATTATAATTGTTTGATTTATTTTGTATGCGAAAATGAAATTGTCATAATCGATTTGTGGAATTAACTATTAGGGATATTTATTAAATTGAATTTAGATGAATAATTTTATAAATTATTTGTTATCTCAATTTGTTATTGTTTCGTAACTCTTTTAGATTTTTTTAAAATAAATAAATTTACATATTTTCCCTATTTGATATTTAATTAGTTATGGATAAATTTTTAATTCGAAGCAGCGGATCTTCATCTTTACAGAGATCGAATGAACCTAATGAGCAAAGGCACAATGAAGAGGGTAGTAGTACAAAACAATCTCGTGTAGAATTCAATCAGAATGATGTTATAAGTGATCCCGGGCTACGTAAACCTATTGAAGAGATTGATGTTTCTATTAGAGATGAAGTGCTAAGAGAATATATATTAAGAGGTCATTGCCAACCTAAGAATCATACTTTTCCCAAGACAATGTTCAATGATGAATTTAGAAGTTTTCAAAAGGGTTAGTTTGATGAATTTAATTGGTTGGAGTATAGCGTTTCAAAGGATGCGGCCTTTTGTTTTCCTTGCTATCTTTTTAAGAATTCAGCAAAGGGGACGGCATATACCGTGGATGGGGTGATGAATTGGAAGAATTCCCTTAAAGTATTTAGGAAACATGCTAGGAATGTGGATGGAATTCATTATGGTGCATCAATCAAATTGAGAAATTTTAGCCTTCAAAAGCAAAGTATCTCACATCGTTTGGATTGTCATTTTACTAAAGCAAAAAAGGCATATTGCACACGTTTGAATGCGGTTTTGGATGTGACAAGATACTTGTTAAATCAAAGTTTGGCTTTTCATGGTCATGATGAAGGTTGGGATTCCATCAACAAGGGTAATTATCTTGAATTGGTTGACTGGTATTGCAAGCGAAGTGAAGATGTTGCTAAGGTAATGAATGAAAATGCTCCCGGAAATTACAAGTTGACATCCCCCAGAGTTTAGAAACAACTCTCAAGTGCTTGTGCTGGCGAATTAACTGATGCTATTATTAATGACATTGGAGATAGTGTATTTTCTCTTCTTATTGATGAGGCTATAGATGCATCAATAAAAGAGCAAATGGGGGTTGTTTTGAGATATGTCAACAAACAAGGATGTATTTTTTAGCGTTTTCTTGCTCTTGTGCATGTTTCCAATACTAAAGCCATTACTTTGATGGAGGCTCTTAAACAACTGTTTGTAGATACGAAATTGTCCTTGTCAAAGTTGAGAGGTCAAAGATATGATGGGGCTTCAAATATGCGAGGGGATTTTAATGGTTTGCAAGCTTTGATATTGAAAGAAAACTCTTCTGCAAGGTATATTCATTGCTTCTCTCACCAACTTCAATTGGTTGTTGCTTCTGTTGCATATAGTACTCTATCCGTGGATGAATTTTTTGGGTATCTTGTTAAAACTGTGAATCTAGTTGGAGGTTCATGTATTAGAAAAGAGATGCTTGTGCAATTAGAACATGCTACACTTGTAGAGGCATTGGAGAGTGGGGAGAATGTTAGTGGAAGAGGCAAAAATCAGGAAATGAGTTTGAGACGGCCTGGTGATACACGTTGGGGATCACATTACAGTACTATTCTTCATTTTGAGGCTATGTGGCCTTCTATTATTCAAGTGCTTCTTAATATCTGTGAGCATAGCAATTTAGATGAAAATGCCTCTACAGCAAAGGGTTTATTTGATAGAATAGAGAGCTATGAATTTGTATTTTTTATGTTTTTTATGAAGCATTTGTTGGGAGCTACAAGTCAATTGTCCCTTGCCTTGCAACAAAGAGATCAAAATATTCTGATGGTTGTGCGAATGATGAATAGAATGAAGACTGAATTGCAAGAATTCAGAGATGGTGGTTTTGATAAATTATTGGATGGAGTCAACACATTTTGTGTGAAGCATGAGATCACATTAGAAATGATGGAAGCACATCAGAAAATTCGTCACCGTTCTAGACGACGTGGAGAAATGTTGACCAATCATGATTTCTACCGTGTTGGTATTTTTCTTCAGGTACTACTTTAATATTTACATAGTTTAATTTATTTTATTTATATTATTTTATATGTATTTTTTTAGCTTATTGTTATATTTTTTATTGTTTCAATACTAGACCGTTGATAGGATGATTCTTGAAATGAATCATCAATTTTGCGAAGCAAGCTCGGAATTACTCACTTGTATTGCATGCCTTGATCCGAGAGAAATATTTTCCATGTTTGATGTTGGTAAGTTGCTTCGCCTTGCTGAACTCTATCTGGATGACTTCTCCCTGGTTGATCGTTTAGAACTTGAGCAACAACTTGATTTCTTCATTCATGATGTGAGAGATGATGATGCCTATTCAGTCATCAATGAACTTGGAAGTCTTGCTCAACATATGGTTCAATCACGTAGCAGTGTACTCTATCCATTGGTATATCGTCTTATTGAGTTAGCATTAGTTCTACTAGTTGCAACTGCTTAAGTTGAGCTGGTTTTTTCTGCCATGAAGAATATCAATTTCGGTCTTCGTAATAGAATAGGAGATGAATGGCTGAATGATGTTATGACGGTGAATATTGAAAAAGATATTTTTGTTAAGATTGAGAATGAACCGATTATGCAACGTTATCAAGCCATTGAGTCTCGTAGATATTTGTTGCCCCCACTTGTTCCTAGTCCTACTTCTAATAATTCGAGCATTAGAAAGTAGTATTTTAGTAGTTTAGTGAACTTGTAAAAATGTTATTGTATGGTACCCAATTTATTATATTATGTAGTATTTTTCATTATTTTTTATTTGAGTTTTAAAATTTTAAATTTAAGTAATATTTATCAGCCTCCTCTAAAAAACTTTTCTGGTTCCGCCACTGACAACAGCTGCTTTGCTTCAGGAGTGACTTTCTCCTCACTCGACTTAGTCACCACGTGCTCTTTCTTCTTATCAGATCCGGATGATGAGGGCATTGCTTTTGCAGCAATTGAACTGCGCTTTCGGCAAAAGATGAGAGGCCCTCCCAGTTTAGGTTTTTGGCATTGCCTGTTCAATTCAGTTCACTTGTTACTAGTGAGGTGACGAAGGTAAGCCCGGCCCTCGTACTTTGCAAACCAAGCAACAACGGATTCAAAACAACAGCTAGCATGACGTCGCCTTTAGCTATTATAAGAAACTGTAAAGAGCACAAGTTGCAGTATTAGATACGCAATTTGCACATTGAATAACTCACATTGGTATAAATGTGAAACTAACTACAGAAACTGTAAAGTCCTCCGGAGTTGGACCTATGTATGGCATATTGTGAATACTGGTAATCTGGTGTTTGAACACCACCGAGTGATTTCTGGTGATATGGTGTTTTAACACCACTGCTGTCCAGCAGTTTTACAGCAGCTGTATTGTTGATGTCCACGATTTATGGAGTATATTATGGGATATAATTGTGCGATCTGATCAGAATATTGTGAAGATAATTGATTGATTTCGTGGTCATCTAATTCTGGTAAACGAATATTCCTGTTATAGTTAGGAATTGGTTAATTAGTTAATTATGGAACAAGTCCTATTGATAACAGGATTGTTCATTTAAATACCAGATTAGTATTAGATCTTTCCTTAGACTAGAAGTCTATTTGGGGTAGAAGTTCGACAAGGAAAGAAGTCTATTCAAGGCAGGATTGCGATGGGATAAAGTGAAGAAGATTACAACGCAATCATTGACGCGTCCAGGACTATTCTCTACGTTGAGAACTTTGAAGCGATCTGCCGTGTTGTTTGGAGGTTCGTAAATCAACCGACCAAGTTCGTAAAGATCAGAAACAAGGAAGTCTTAATTCCTCGGGAGGAGGAGATCCAGGGAGACGTGTTGATCGTGAGGGTTCAACGACGTAGGATCGACAGTGAGGGGAGCTCACAACATTCACTCTGTAGGTTAGCAATGGATTAGTATTTAAGTTAAGCTTCTTGTACTAAAGACTGCTTTCTAGTGAATGGTTTCTGATCTGGGCAAGGCCCCGCAGACGTAGGTGTATTTGCACCGAACTGCGTAACCAAGTTGTGTGTGCACTGCGTATTTCGTTTTGCTTTTAAAACAAAACTAATCTTGGTGTTCCAACACCAAACTGTTAAACAACTTGGTATAAAGGTTTAGAAATCAGGTGAAACGGAATTTCAATTGGTATCAGAGCAAGGCACTTGCTAACCCCTGCATAGGGAGAGTGAGATCAGGTTTCACCATGGCACCGAAGGAGAGGGCCTCTGTCACGCGACCACCGCTATTGGAACAAGGCAATTACGCCTACTGGAAGGCACGTATGAAAGTATTCATTGGAGCATTGGATGATCAAGCATGGAACTATGTTGTAAATCAGTACACTCCTCCTCCCAGTGACAAAACTAAAGAATCGAGCTCATCAACGATCAAACCATATTCTGAATACTCTACTGAGGAGCATAGAGCTTACATGTCCAACTCAAAGGCATTGAATGCTATCTTTACAGCAGTGGATGAAGATCAATTTAAGATGATTTCAAACTGTGAGACTGCAAAGGAAGCATGGGATGTGTTACAGATATATCATGAAGGAACAAGCTCAGTTAGAGATTCAAAGTTGCAATACTATACATCGAAATTTGAGGAATTGAAAATGCGGGATGATGAAACTATCTCCGAGTTTAATGGATGGGTCCGAGATATTGCAAACAAGGCGTTTCAGTTTGGCAAAAAATACAAAGATCAAAAACTTGTAAGGAAAGTGTTGAGGGCATTACCCCCACGGTTCAATATGAAGGTCACAGCAATTAATGAAAATGGAAGGATTGGGATGATGACACTCGATGAGCTCATGGGGTCTCTGGAATCCTATGAGATGGAGATGTTGCAAAATAAGACCGGAAAGAAGGAGATGGCTTTTACAAGCACAACCTCTGGAAAGGATGATGAACATACAGACATTGAAGATTCCGATGAAATTGCGAACATAACCAGAAACTTCTCAAGATTCATGAAGAAGATGGGCAGGAAGCCACAGGACAAGTCAAGCGGGATCAAAAATCCGAATGCCAACTTCACTCCCAGATTCGGTCAGGCGACTGGTGTTGAAACACCGAAGAAGATCAAATCGGTAAATCCGAATCTGAACAGAAAAATCCAATGCAGAGAATGTGAAGGCTTTGGACACATACAAGCTGAGTGTGCCAATACACTTAAAAGGCAAGGGAAATCATATGCCATAACCTGGAGTGATGATGACGGAGGAGACGATATGAAGGATGGTGAAGAGTATACAAATCATGTTGCTTTCGGCGTGTCGTTGGAAGAGTCGATTGAGATAAATCGCAGTGTGTTGAATGAAGAAGAAAGTGATAGCTCAGATGAAGAGACTAGAAGCATAAGTGATGATGACATTCGCAAAGAAAGTATGGAGATGTATAAAATGTGGTTAAAAGTGGCAGATGAAAACAAAGAGCTCAAGGTTGATAACAA
Source organism: Rubia yunnanensis (assembly GCA_037428765.1). Classification (NCBI taxonomy): domain Eukaryota; kingdom Viridiplantae; phylum Streptophyta; class Magnoliopsida; order Gentianales; family Rubiaceae; genus Rubia; species Rubia yunnanensis. Next base: position 30,555,551 of record CM075062.1, on the reverse strand, counting down.
GAGGTTATGCGAAAAGGTTAGAGTGAATGAACTTGGAAAGAAAAATGCACTTGAAGAACTTGAACAACTTAAAAAGGAATTTGCTGAAGTAGTCCAACGAGCGGAGACAGCTGAACAGGCTATTAGACGTCTCAATACAGGGAAAGCTAAACTTGAAGATTGTTTGAAAATGGGACAAACTACCAAATTTGGAATTGGGTACGAAAGATCAGTAGATGCGTTGAAAAATAAGGCAGATCAAGGTGCACTTGCTCCAAGAATGATTGAGGAGAATTGCCTCATCAAGAGAATCAGGAGATGTGGATACTGTGGAGTTCCAGGTCATGTGAGAAACAGGTGTTTCAAATTACTTAAGACACTATCCGTCAACCCAGCATATCGGTGTTCCAACACCATTCCAGGTTACAACACTGTGCACCAAGTCAACACTGGAGGATACAGGAACGGATTCTTGAATACACATTCAACTCAGAGATCGCATCGCATCACTCGACCAGTAAGACAGGTATGGGTTCGAAAGTCTCAAAATATTTGTTTTTCAAGTTTTGTATGCTTTGGAGCACATACAGGAACCTCGTGGTACTTCGACAGTGCATGCTCAAGGCACATGACAGGAGTTCCTGAATTTCTGCGAAAATTTGAACCTGGATTTGGTGGACATGTTAAATTTGGTGATGGAAAGCGAAGCAGAATAATTGGCAAAGGGGAACTAGAAATCAAAGGGCTTCCAGTGTTCCAGGATGTGTTGCTAGTGGAAGGCCTGAAGGCTAACCTATTGAGTATCAGTCATCTATGTGATAATTATATGACGGTGTTCTTTGACAAAGATAAGTGTATTGTAAACCATGGGTCTGGAGTATTCACTGGATCCAGATCAATGGATAAGTGCTATCTACTCGATCAAGATGTCACCTGCTTGAGCTCGAAAAAGGAAGTTAATACACTGTGGCACAGAAAATTGGGGCACATAAACTATAAATCTTTGGCTCGAATTTCCAGACTAAATGCAGTCAGGGGAATTCCCGAAATCAGTGAACTCAAGGAGACTGTCTGTGGATCGTGTAAGGAAGGAAAGAAAATTCGTATTCCTCACCATGCTGTACATGATGTTTCAACATCAAGACTTTTGGAACTTCTACATATGGATCTTATGGGGCCAGTGAGTACACCAAGTGTGGCCGGGAAGAAGTATATTTTTGTCTGTGTGGATGACTTCTCAAGGTATACGTGGGTATCATTCCTCAAAGAGAAATCAGAGGCCGCTGATGTATTCAAGACCTTGGCGCACAAGCTTCATGTAGAAAAAGGAACCGTTCGAATTGCACGCATCAGGAGTGATCATGGAAAGGAATTCGAGAACTCTAAGTTTCGAGACATCTGTGAAACGCTTGGTATTCATCATGAGTTCTCTGCTCCCATAACTCCTCAACAGAATGGGATAGTAGAAAGAAAGAATCGGACCCTGCAGGAAATGGCACGAGCAATGCTTGCTGAGAAAAAAATTAATTCGAGATATTGGGCTGAGGCAGTACACACTGCATGCTACACCATCAACCGAGTATATCTGCGTCCGTTTACCGAGAAGACACCGTATGAGATCTGGAAAGGAAAGAAACCAGATGTGTCGTATTTCCATGTTTTTGGGAGTAAGTGTTACATTCTGAAGGATCGAGAACCCTTGTCTAAATTTGAATCCAGGAGCGACATTGGAATATTCTTGGGGTATTCTCCTACCAGCCGAGCATACCGAGTACTGAATCAACGTTCTGGCGTAGTCATGGAATCCATTAATGTGGTGGTAGATGATTCAGAGGAGGACAATGCTGGAGAAGGTGATGCACTTGATTCAGCCATTTCTACTGGTGTTGGAACACCAGCTTCATCAACCGGTGTTGAAACTCCAGAATCTGGAAATCGTGATTCTGACCAGAATCCAACAAGACATATGCAGTTAAGGGATCAACCCCGTGTAAATTACAGAGAATTAGCAGGATTATCGTGTTTCATCTCACTTACTGAACCAAGGAGTTACAAGGAGGCTTTGCTAGATGAATATTGGATCTCGGCAATGCAAGAAGAATTGCAGCAATTCGAGAGAAACAACGTTTGGTTTCTTACCCCACGACCTGTTGATGTGAATGTGATTGGCACCAAGTGGATTTTCAAAAACAAATCCGATGCAGATGGTAATGTCACCAGAAATAAAGCACGCCTGGTTGCTCAAGGGTACACACAAGTAGAAGGGGTTGACTTCGATGAAACTTTTGCCCCTGTAGCCAGATTGGAGTCCATCAGACTAATGTTGGCCGTGTCCTGCATCTTAGATTTTACTCTTTATGAAATGGATGTTAAGAGTGCATTCCTGAATGGCGTAGTAAAAGAAGAAGTTTACGTTGAACAACCTAAAGGGTTTGAAGACCCTCAGTTTCCTGATCATGTTTATAGATTGAATAAAGCCTTGTATGGACTCAAGCAGGCACCTCGTGCTTGGTATGAGCGACTGACAACCTTTCTGATTCAAAAGGGCTATCGTCGAGGGGGAGTAGATCGGACGTTGTTCGTCCTGCACAAGGGGTCTAAGATTCTAATTGCACAGATCTATGTGGATGACATTGTGTTTGGGTCTACCGATTCAGCCTTGGTAAAGGAGTTCGTTGACTTAATGACTCAAGAGTTCGAAATGAGCATGGTAGGAAAATTGTCCTATTTTTTGGGATTGCAGGTTAATCAGAAGGAGAATGGGTTGTTTATCAGTCAACAGAAATATGCTGAAAACCTGATCAAGAAATTCGGCCTCACAAGTGCAAAGGCAGTACGCACCCCAATGGCAACCACCGATAAACTTACTAAGGATGAACAGGGGCAAAGTGTAGATCAGAAGGTGTACAGAAGCATGATTGGCAGCCTGTTGTACTTGACTGCAAGCAGACCAGACATCTGCTTAAGTGTTGGTATTTGTGCTCGCTACCAAGCTGATCCAAAGGAATCGCATATGACAGCAGTGAAAAGGATTATTCGATATATAAGTGGAACAGCGGAGTATGGAGTATGGTTTTCTCGGAACAAAGATTCGCAATTAGTAGGTTTCAGTGATTCGGACTGGGCTGGAAATGCGGATGATCGTAAGAGTACTACAGGTGGATGCTTCTTTGCAGGATCAAATCTTGTTAGTTGGTACAGTAAAAAGCAAAATTCTATATCATTGTCTACGGCTGAAGCAGAATACTTAGCTGCCGGAAGTTGCTGTGCGCAGTTACTATGGATGAAACAGATGATGAGAGACTATGGGTTCAATGATGTAAGTTTGACAGTCTTGTGTGATAATAAAAGCGCCATTGATATTTCCAGGAATCCTGTGCAGCACTCTAGAACGAAGCACATCGATATCCGACATCATTTTATCAGAGACTTGGTTGAAAAAGGAGAAGTCGCAATTCAGTATGTACCAACAGCCGAACAACTGGCGGATATCTTCACAAAACCTCTGGATGGTGAGACGTTTGAAGGGCTTAGACAGCACTTGGGTGTCTGTCGAATGTGAGGTACTCTGATCTGTACTTTCTATTGTATTATTTACTGTTGCTTTGTTTCTTAGTTAATATGGTGAAAAAGAAAAAAAAATGAAAAACCGAAAATACCAAAAATTTGTGAAGTGGTGTTTAAACACCGAGGACTTCAGAGGGAGAAAAATCAGCTGGGCCGAAAGAAAAACTTATTGGGCCTAGGCTTGGAGTCAGAAGGAAAGGAAAAGAGAAGGTCTTTTGGGTTTCGGAAAAAAGGGGGGAAAAAGGAGAAAGTGACAAATTGATTCCCACACAAACTCAAACACTCGACTGTTCATCTTCCTCATAGATCACAGCTCCCTGTTCATCAGAAACAGTTGCCAAAACCCTCAATATTTGTAACCCACTCAAAAACCCTGTAACAATGGCGAGCTCCAAGTTCAAGAAGATGGTTCGAGAATTTGTCAAGGTGCGGGTGCCGGAGAATCCGCGAATTGAAGAGCTCGATTTGGATGTGAATGTGGACGAGCTGTGTGGAGATCGAGTGCAGACACTAGCCAAGTGGGGTGGAAAAGTTCAGAGACGGAAAGCTAGGTTTGATCATTCTTTCGCCTATGATGGAATGTATTTTAGCTCTGTTCTTGATTTCATAGAGTGGATGGTGCAGAACAGGGGTTATGTGGACCTTAGAAAGTATAAAAATTTGCGTGGCAAGGTTAACAAATTTAAACTTGAGGAGTTGATGACTGGTGGCATAGGAGAAATTAAGGAGATTAGTGACTATAATGCCAAACTGGTTGGGGTAAATTTCGGTGAACAGTATAAAGTTGGAGAAGAAATAGGCCAATATTTTACTATCTATACTCGGATAGGGTCTCTGTACAGGCCAGTTCTTAGACAATTGGGTGATGATGCTGTGATTCAGCCCTGGATAAAAGTGGTTAAATCCACTGATGTTGCTATGGAGATGGTTTGTGTTGATGAGTCCCTGAATCAGACTCAAGAGTCACTCAGAAATTTGCCTGTTCCGGTTTTAGAGATTAGTGATAGTGAAGAAGAAGAAGGGTGTGCTGTGAGAGTTGATACAGAGGAAACTCCGATGAATGAACCAGGAGATACTTCTTTGCTGGATGAGGCTCTGGCAACATTTATGAGATCCGAGGAGGCTCTGGCAGCATTTCTTGGATCAGGTTCTGAGAAAGAAGATGATGAAGATGGGGCTGAGGACAAAAGAGAAGATGCAGATATGCCAGAAAGTGACAAATTAAACTCTGCAACTGACAATGCAGAGTGTCTGGCTGTGGAAGAAGACACTGTAATGCAGGATACTGGTATTCCAACACCAGGAGAGGATCTGACTGAGGAGCAGAAAATTGCTGAGATGTTTGGGAGTGATGTTGAAACACCACTGAAGAAAAGTCCAGCTCAGGGACTTAAGAGGAGAAGGCAGCAAGTTGGTGTTGAAACACCGTCTGCATCTGAAGACAGATCTTTGCCTCAGATGCCTGAGAGTGTTGAAGAGAGTGTGGCCTCGGTCAGTAAGAAAATTCGGAGATCAAAACGATGCAGAGACAGGGGTACAGCTGAAAGTGATGATAGTGACGAACCTATTGGACAGAAGCTGAAGAGATTGAGGGCAGAACGGAAGAAGAACTCTGCGGAGAAAATGAAGCCCAAAGTATTGCCTGCACCTGAGGTCAGTAAGGCCATCAGCAATGAACTGTATGATAATGAGAGCCAAGAAAAGTTGGACTTCATCAGTGGGAGATGAATTCTAGCAGAGAGACCGGCTGATGCTGAGAAGTATGAAGAGTGTGGATTTACTGATTTTCTCAGATACCTCAAGGTGATTAAAGCTGCCACATGCTTTGCTGAATATAATAAACAAATGGTGATGGAATTTTATTCGAACCTGAAAGAAGACTGTGAAGATGAAGACTCTCAGTGGTTTCACAGAGTCTATGTGAGAGGGAAAGTAGTTGTATTCTCCCCTGAGGTAGTGAATAGATGCTTGCAGCATGGCAATCTCAAGAATACTCAATCGGTGTTCCAACACCAAATCCCAGAAAATTTTGATGAGGTGGCAATTGAGTTTACAGGAGGAGTGGAAAGCACTTGGCCACTGGCTAGGAGACAACAAATACCAGCATCCAATCTGACTTCCAGGTATTACTCACTTGTATTGCATGCCTTGATCCGAGAGAAATATTTTCCATGTTTGATGTTGGTAAGTTGCTTCGCCTTGCTGAACTCTATCTGGATGACTTCTCCCTGGTTGATCGTTTAGAACTTGAGCAACAACTTGATTTCTTCATTCATGATGTGAGAGATGATGATGCCTATTCAGTCATCAATGAACTTGGAAGTCTTGCTCAACATATGGTTCAATCACGTAGCAGTGTACTCTATCCATTGGTATATCGTCTTATTGAGTTAGCATTAGTTCTACTAGTTGCAACTGCTTAAGTTGAGCTGGTTTTTTCTGCCATGAAGAATATCAAGACCGGTCTTCGTAATAGAATGGGAAATGAATGGCTGAATGATGTTATGACGGTGAATATTGAAAAAGATATTTTTGTTAAGATTGAGAATGAACCGATTATGCAACGTTATCAAGCCATTGAGTCTCGTAGATATTTGTTGCCCCCACTTGTTCCTAGTCCTACTTCTAATAATTCGAGCATTAGAAAGTAGTATTTTAGTAGTTTAGTGAACTTGTAAAAATGTTATTGTATGGTACCCAATTTATTATATTATGTAGTATTTTTCATTATTTTTTATTTGAGTTTTAAAATTTTAAATTTAAGTAATATTTATCAGCCTCCTCTAAAAAACTTTTCTGGTTCCGCCACTGACAGCAGCTGCTTTGCTTCAGGAGTGACTTTCTCCTCACTCGACTTAGTCACCACGTGCTCTTTCTTCTTATCAGATCCGGATGATGAGGGCATTGCTTTTGCAGCAATTGAACTGCGCTTTCGGCAAAAGATGAGAGGCCCTCCCAGTTTAGGTTTTTGGCATTGCCTGTTCAATTCAGTTCACTTGTTACTAGTGAGGTGACGAAGGTAAGCCCGGCCCTCGTACTTTGCAAACCAAGCAACAACGGATTCAAAACAACAGCTAGCATGACGTCGCCTTTAGCTATTATAAGAAACTGTAAAGAGCACAAGTTGCAGTATTAGATACGCAATTTGCACATTGAATAACTCACATTGGTATAAATGTGAAACTAACTACAGAAACTGTAAAGTCCTCCGGAGTTGGACCTATGTATGGCATATTGTGAATACTGGTAATCTGGTGTTTGAACACCACCGAGTGATTTCTGGTGATATGGTGTTTTTAACACCACTGCTGTCCAGCAGTTTTACAGCAGCTGTATTGTTGATGTCCACGATTTATGGAGTATATTATGGGATATAATTGTGCGATCTGATCAGAATATTGTGAAGATAATTGATTGATTTCGTGGTCATCTAATTCTGGTAAACGAATATTCCTGTTATAGTTAGGAATTGGTTAATTAGTTAATTATGGAACAAGTCCTATTGATAACAGGATTGTTCATTTAAATACCAGATTAGTATTAGATCTTTCCTTAGACTAGAAGTCTATTTGGGGTAGAAGTTCGACAAGGAAAGAAGTCTATTCAAGGCAGGATTGCGATGGGATAAAGTGAAGAAGATTACAACGCAATCATTGACGCGTCCAGGACTATTCTCTACGTTGAGAACTTTGAAGCGATCTGCCGTGTTGTTTGGAGGTTCGTAAATCAACCGACCAAGTTCGTAAAGATCAGAAACAAGGAAGTCTTAATTCCTCGGGAGGAGGAGATCCAGGGAGACGTGTTGATCGTGAGGGTTCAACGACGTAGGATCGACAGTGAGGGGAGCTCACAACATTCACTCTGTAGGTTAGCAATGGATTAGTATTTAAGTTAAGCTTCTTGTACTAAAGACTGCTTTCTAGTGAATGGTTTCTGATCTGGGCAAGGCCCCGCAGACGTAGGTGTATTTGCACCGAACTGCGTAACCAAGTTGTGTGTGCACTGCGTATTTCGTTTTGCTTTTAAAACAAAACTAATCTTGGTGTTCCAACACCAAACTGTTAAACAACTTGGTATAAAGGTTTAGAAATCAGGTGAAACGGAATTTCAATTGGTATCAGAGCAAGGCACTTGCTAACCCCTGCATAGGGAGAGTGAGATCAGGTTTCACCATGGCACCGAAGGAGAGGGCCTCTGTCACGCGACCACCGCTATTGGAACAAGGCAATTACGCCTACTGGAAGGCACGTATGAAAGTATTCATTGGAGCATTGGATGATCAAGCATGGAACTATGTTGTAAATCAGTACACTCCTCCTCCCAGTGACAAAACTAAAGAATCGAGCTCATCAACGATCAAACCATATTCTGAATACTCTACTGAGGAGCATAGAGCTTACATGTCCAACTCAAAGGCATTGAATGCTATCTTTACAGCAGTGGATGAAGATCAATTTAAGATGATTTCAAACTGTGAGACTGCAAAGGAAGCATGGGATGTGTTACAGATATATCATGAAGGAACAAGCTCAGTTAGAGATTCAAAGTTGCAATACTATACATCGAAATTTGAGGAATTGAAAATGCGGGATGATGAAACTATCTCCGAGTTTAATGGATGGGTCCGAGATATTGCAAACAAGGCGTTTCAGTTTGGCAAAAAATACAAAGATCAAAAACTTGTAAGGAAAGTGTTGAGGGCATTACCCCCACGGTTCAATATGAAGGTCACAGCAATTAATGAAAATGGAAGGATTGGGATGATGACACTCGATGAGCTCATGGGGTCTCTGGAATCCTATGAGATGGAGATGTTGCAAAATAAGACCGGAAAGAAGGAGATGGCTTTTACAAGCACAACCTCTGGAAAGGATGATGAACATACAGACATTGAAGATTCCGATGAAATTGCGAACATAACCAGAAACTTCTCAAGATTCATGAAGAAGATGGGCAGGAAGCCACAGGACAAGTCAAGCGGGATCAAAAATCCGAATGCCAACTTCACTCCCAGATTCGGTCAGGCGACTGGTGTTGAAACACCGAAGAAGATCAAATCGGTAAATCCGAATCTGAACAGAAAAATCCAATGCAGAGAATGTGAAGGCTTTGGACACATACAAGCTGAGTGTGCCAATACACTTAAAAGGCAAGGGAAATCATATGCCATAACCTGGAGTGATGATGACGGAGGAGACGATATGAAGGATGGTGAAGAGTATACAAATCATGTTGCTTTCGGCGTGTCGTTGGAAGAGTCGATTGAGATAAATCGCAGTGTGTTGAATGAAGAAGAAAGTGATAGCTCAGATGAAGAGACTAGAAGCATAAGTGATGATGACATTCGCAAAGAAAGTATGGAGATGTATAAAATGTGGTTAAAAGTGGCAGATGAAAACAAAGAGCTCAAGGTTGATAACAAGAGGTTATGCGAAAAGGTTAGAGTGAATGAACTTGGAAAGAAAAATGCACTTGAAGAACTTGAACAACTTAAAAAGGAATTTGCTGAAGTAGTCCAACGAGCGGAGACAGCTGAACAGGCTATTAGACGTCTCAATACAGGGAAAGCTAAACTTGAAGATTGTTTGAAAATGGGACAAACTACCAAATTTGGAATTGGGTACGAAAGATCAGTAGATGCGTTGAAAAATAAGGCAGATCAAGGTGCACTTGCTCCAAGAATGATTGAGGAGAATTGCCTCATCAAGAGAATCAGGAGATGTGGATACTGTGGAGTTCCAGGTCATGTGAGAAACAGGTGTTTCAAATTACTTAAGACACTATCCGTCAACCCAGCATATCGGTGTTCCAACACCATTCCAGGTTACAACACTGTGCACCAAGTCAACACTGGAGGATACAGGAACGGATTCTTGAATACACATTCAACTCAGAGATCGCATCGCATCACTCGACCAGTAAGACAGGTATGGGTTCGAAAGTCTCAAAATATTTGTTTTTCAAGTTTTGTATGCTTTGGAGCACATACAGGAACCTCGTGGTACTTCGACAGTGCATGCTCAAGGCACATGACAGGAGTTCCTGAATTTCTGCGAAAATTTGAACCTGGATTTGGTGGACATGTTAAATTTGGTGATGGAAAGCGAAGCAGAATAATTGGCAAAGGGGAACTAGAAATCAAAGGGCTTCCAGTGTTCCAGGATGTGTTGCTAGTGGAAGGCCTGAAGGCTAACCTATTGAGTATCAGTCATCTATGTGATAATTATATGACGGTGTTCTTTGACAAAGATAAGTGTATTGTAAACCATGGGTCTGGAGTATTCACTGGATCCAGATCAATGGATAAGTGCTATCTACTCGATCAAGATGTCACCTGCTTGAGCTCGAAAAAGGAAGTTAATACACTGTGGCACAGAAAATTGGGGCACATAAACTATAAATCTTTGGCTCGAATTTCCAGACTAAATGCAGTCAGGGGAATTCCCGAAATCAGTGAACTCAAGGAGACTGTCTGTGGATCGTGTAAGGAAGGAAAGAAAATTCGTATTCCTCACCATGCTGTACATGATGTTTCAACATCAAGACTTTTGGAACTTCTACATATGGATCTTATGGGGCCAGTGAGTACACCAAGTGTGGCCGGGAAGAAGTATATTTTTGTCTGTGTGGATGACTTCTCAAGGTATACGTGGGTATCATTCCTCAAAGAGAAATCAGAGGCCGCTGATGTATTCAAGACCTTGGCGCACAAGCTTCATGTAGAAAAAGGAACCGTTCGAATTGCACGCATCAGGAGTGATCATGGAAAGGAATTCGAGAACTCTAAGTTTCGAGACATCTGTGAAACGCTTGGTATTCATCATGAGTTCTCTGCTCCCATAACTCCTCAACAGAATGGGATAGTAGAAAGAAAGAATCGGACCCTGCAGGAAATGGCACGAGCAATGCTTGCTGAGAAAAAAATTAATTCGAGATATTGGGCTGAGGCAGTACACACTGCATGCTACACCATCAACCGAGTATATCTGCGTCCGTTTACCGAGAAGACACCGTATGAGATCTGGAAAGGAAAGAAACCAGATGTGTCGTATTTCCATGTTTTTGGGAGTAAGTGTTACATTCTGAAGGATCGAGAACCCTTGTCTAAATTTGAATCCAGGAGCGACATTGGAATATTCTTGGGGTATTCTCCTACCAGCCGAGCATACCGAGTACTGAATCAACGTTCTGGCGTAGTCATGGAATCCATTAATGTGGTGGTAGATGATTCAGAGGAGGACAATGCTGGAGAAGGTGATGCACTTGATTCAGCCATTTCTACTGGTGTTGGAACACCAGCTTCATCAACCGGTGTTGAAACTCCAGAATCTGGAAATCGTGATTCTGACCAGAATCCAACAAGACATATGCAGTTAAGGGATCAACCCCGTGTAAATTACAGAGAATTAGCAGGATTATCGTGTTTCATCTCACTTACTGAACCAAGGAGTTACAAGGAGGCTTTGCTAGATGAATATTGGATCTCGGCAATGCAAGAAGAATTGCAGCAATTCGAGAGAAACAACGTTTGGTTTCTTACCCCACGACCTGTTGATGTGAATGTGATTGGCACCAAGTGGATTTTCAAAAACAAATCCGATGCAGATGGTAATGTCACCAGAAATAAAGCACGCCTGGTTGCTCAAGGGTACACACAAGTAGAAGGGGTTGACTTCGATGAAACTTTTGCCCCTGTAGCCAGATTGGAGTCCATCAGACTAATGTTGGCCGTGTCCTGCATCTTAGATTTTACTCTTTATGAAATGGATGTTAAGAGTGCATTCCTGAATGGCGTAGTAAAAGAAGAAGTTTACGTTGAACAACCTAAAGGGTTTGAAGACCCTCAGTTTCCTGATCATGTTTATAGATTGAATAAAGCCTTGTATGGACTCAAGCAGGCACCTCGTGCTTGGTATGAGCGACTGACAACCTTTCTGATTCAAAAGGGCTATCGTCGAGGGGGAGTAGATCGGACGTTGTTCGTCCTGCACAAGGGGTCTAAGATTCTAATTGCACAGATCTATGTGGATAACATTGTGTTTGGGTCTACCGATTCAGCCTTGGTAAAGGAGTTCGTTGACTTAATGACTCAAGAGTTCGAAATGAGCATGGTAGGAAAATTGTCCTATTTTTTGGGATTGCAGGTTAATCAGAAGGAGAATGGGTTGTTTATCAGTCAACAGAAATATGCTGAAAACCTGATCAAGAAATTCGGCCTCACAAGTGCAAAGGCAGTACGCACCCCAATGGCAACCACCGATAAACTTACTAAGGATGAACAGGGGCAAAGTGTAGATCAGAAGGTGTACAGAAGCATGATTGGCAGCCTGTTGTACTTGACTGCAAGCAGACCAGACATCTGCTTAAGTGTTGGTATTTGTGCTCGCTACCAAGCTGATCCAAAGGAATCGCATATGACAGCAGTGAAAAGGATTATTCGATATATAAGTGGAACAGCGGAGTATGGAGTATGGTTTTCTCGGAACAAAGATTCGCAATTAGTAGGTTTCAGTGATTCGGACTGGGCTGGAAATGCGGATGATCGTAAGAGTACTACAGGTGGATGCTTCTTTGCAGGATCAAATCTTGTTAGTTGGTACAGTAAAAAGCAAAATTCTATATCATTGTCTACGGCTGAAGCAGAATACTTAGCTGCCGGAAGTTGCTGTGCGCAGTTACTATGGATGAAACAGATGATGAGAGACTATGGGTTCAATGATGTAAGTTTGACAGTCTTGTGTGATAATAAAAGCGCCATTGATATTTCCAGGAATCCTGTGCAGCACTCTAGAACGAAGCACATCGATATCCGACATCATTTTATCAGAGACTTGGTTGAAAAAGGAGAAGTCGCAATTCAGTATGTACCAACAGCCGAACAACTGGCGGATATCTTCACAAAACCTCTGGATGGTGAGACGTTTGAAGGGCTTAGACAGCACTTGGGTGTCTGTCGAATGTGAGGTACTCTGATCTGTACTTTCTATTGTATTATTTACTGTTGCTTTGTTTCTTAGTTAATATGGTGAAAAAGAAAAAAAAATGAAAAACCGAAAATACCAAAAATTTGTGAAGTGGTGTTTAAACACCGAGGACTTCAGAGGGAGAAAAATCAGCTGGGCCGAAAGAAAAACTTATTGGGCCTAGGCTTGGAGTCAGAAGGAAAGGAAAAGAGAAGGTCTTTTGGGTTTCGGAAAAAAGGGGGGAAAAAGGAGAAAGTGACAAATTGATTCCCACACAAACTCAAACACTCGACTGTTCATCTTCCTCATAGCTCACAGCTCCCTGTTCATCAGAAACAGTTGCCAAAACCCTCAATATTTGTAACCCACTCAAAAACCCTGTAACAATGGCGAGCTCCAAGTTCAAGAAGATGGTTCGAGAATTTGTCAAGGTGCGGGTGCCGGAGAATCCGCGAATTGAAGAGCTCGATTTGGATGCGAATGTGGACGAGCTGTGTGGAGATCGAGTGCAGACACTAGCCAAGTGGGGTGGAAAAGTTCAGAGACGGAAAGCTAGGTTTGATCATTCTTTCGCCTATGATGGAATGTATTTTAGCTCTGTTCTTGATTTCATAGAGTGGATGGTGCAGAACAGGGGTTATGTGGACCTTAGAAAGTATAAAAATTTGCGTGGCAAGGTTAACAAATTTAAACTTGAGGAGTTGATGACTGGTGGCATAGGAGAAATTAAGGAGATTAGTGACTATAATGCCAAACTGGTTGGGGTAAATTTCGGTGAACAGTATAAAGTTGGAGAAGAAATAGGCCAATATTTTACTATCTATACTCGGATAGGGTCTCTGTACAGGCCAGTTCTTAGACAATTGGGTGATGATGCTGTGATTCAGCCCTGGATAAAAGTGGTTAAATCCACTGATGTTGCTATGGAGATGGTTTGTGTTGATGAGTCCCTGAATCAGACTCAAGAGTCACTCAGAAATTTGCCTGTTCCGGTTTTAGAGATTAGTGATAGTGAAGAAGAAGAAGGGTGTGCTGTGAGAGTTGATACAGAGGAAACTCCGATGAATGAACCAGGAGATACTTCTTTGCTGGATGAGGCTCTGGCAACATTTATGAGATCCGAGGAGGCTCTGGCAGCATTTCTTGGATCAGGTTCTGAGAAAGAAGATGATGAAGATGGGGCTGAGGACAAAAGAGAAGATGCAGATATGCCAGAAAGTGACAAATTAAACTCTGCAACTGACAATGCAGAGTGTCTGGCTGTGGAAGAAGACACTGTAATGCAGGATACTGGTATTCCAACACCAGGAGAGGATCTGACTGAGGAGCAGAAAATTGCTGAGATGTTTGGGAGTGATGTTGAAACACCACTGAAGAAAAGTCCAGCTCAGGGACTTAAGAGGAGAAGGCAGCAAGTTGGTGTTGAAACACCGTCTGCATCTGAAGACAGATCTTTGCCTCAGATGCCTGAGAGTGTTGAAGAGAGTGTGGCCTCGGTCAGTAAGAAAATTCGGAGATCAAAACGATGCAGAGACAGGGGTACAGCTGAAAGTGATGATAGTGACGAACCTATTGGACAGAAGCTGAAGAGATTGAGGGCAGAACGGAAGAAGAACTCTGCGGAGAAAATGAAGCCCAAAGTATTGCCTGCACCTGAGGTCAGTAAGGCCATCAGCAATGAACTGTATGATAATGAGAGCCAAGAAAAGTTGGACTTCATCAGTGGGAGATGAATTCTAGCAGAGAGACCGGCTGATGCTGAGAAGTATGAAGAGTGTGGATTTACTGATTTTCTCAGATACCTCAAGGTGATTAAAGCTGCCACATGCTTTGCTGAATATAATAAACAAATGGTGATGGAATTTTATTCGAACCTGAAAGAAGACTGTGAAGATGAAGACTCTCAGTGGTTTCACAGAGTCTATGTGAGAGGGAAAGTAGTTGTATTCTCCCCTGAGGTAGTGAATAGATGCTTGCAGCATGGCAATCTCAAGAATACTCAATCGGTGTTCCAACACCAAATCCCAGAAAATTTTGATGAGGTGGCAATTGAGTTTACAGGAGGAGTGGAAAGCACTTGGCCACTGGCTAGGAGACAACAAATACCAGCATCCAATCTGACTTCCAGGTATTACTCACTTGTATTGCATGCCTTGATCCGAGAGAAATATTTTCCATGTTTGATGTTGGTAAGTTGCTTCGCCTTGCTGAACTCTATCTGGATGACTTCTCCCTGGTTGATCGTTTAGAACTTGAGCAACAACTTGATTTCTTCATTCATGATGTGAGAGATGATGATGCCTATTCAGTCATCAATGAACTTGGAAGTCTTGCTCAACATATGGTTCAATCACGTAGCAGTGTACTCTATCCATTGGTATATCGTCTTATTGAGTTAGCATTAGTTCTACTAGTTGCAACTGCTTAAGTTGAGCTGGTTTTTTCTGCCATGAAGAATATCAAGACCGGTCTTCGTAATAGAATGGGAAATGAATGGCTGAATGATGTTATGACGGTGAATATTGAAAAAGATATTTTTGTTAAGATTGAGAATGAACCGATTATGCAACGTTATCAAGCCATTGAGTCTCGTAGATATTTGTTGCCCCCACTTGTTCCTAGTCCTACTTCTAATAATTCGAGCATTAGAAAGTAGTATTTTAGTAGTTTAGTGAACTTGTAAAAATGTTATTGTATGGTACCCAATTTATTATATTATGTAGTATTTTTCATTATTTTTTATTTGAGTTTTAAAATTTTAAATTTAAGTAATATTTATCAGCCTCCTCTAAAAAACTTTTCTGGTTCCGCCACTGACAGCAGCTGCTTTGCTTCAGGAGTGACTTTCTCCTCACTCGACTTAGTCACCACGTGCTCTTTCTTCTTATCAGATCCGGATGATGAGGGCATTGCTTTTGCAGCAATTGAACTGCGCTTTCGGCAAAAGATGAGAGGCCCTCCCAGTTTAGGTTTTTGGCATTGCCTGTTCAATTCAGTTCACTTGTTACTAGTGAGGTGACGAAGGTAAGCCCGGCCCTCGTACTTTGCAAACCAAGCAACAACGGATTCAAAACAACAGCTAGCATGACGTCGCCTTTAGCTATTATAAGAAACTGTAAAGAGCACAAGTTGCAGTATTAGATACGCAATTTGCACATTGAATAACTCACATTGGTATAAATGTGAAACTAACTACAGAAACTGTAAAGTCCTCCGGAGTTGGACCTATGTATGGCATATTGTGAATACTGGTAATCTGGTGTTTGAACACCACCGAGTGATTTCTGGTGATATGGTGTTTTAACACCACTGCTGTCCAGCAGTTTTACAGCAGCTGTATTGTTGATGTCCACGATTTATGGAGTATATTATGGGATATAATTGTGCGATCTGATCAGAATATTGTGAAGATAATTGATTGATTTCGTGGTCATCTAATTCTGGTAAACGAATATTCCTGTTATAGTTAGGAATTGGTTAATTAGTTAATTATGGAACAAGTCCTATTGATAACAGGATTGTTCATTTAAATACCAGATTAGTATTAGATCTTTCCTTAGACTAGAAGTCTATTTGGGGTAGAAGTTCGACAAGGAAAGAAGTCTATTCAAGGCAGGATTGCGATGGGATAAAGTGAAGAAGATTACAACGCAATCATTGACGCGTCCAGGACTATTCTCTACGTTGAGAACTTTGGAGCGATCTGCCGTGTTGTTTGGAGGTTCGTAAATCAACCGACCAAGTTCGTAAAGATCAGAAACAAGGAAGTCTTAATTCCTCGGGAGGAGGAGATCCAGGGAGACGTGTTGATCGTGAGGGTTCAACGACGTAGGATCGACAGTGAGGGGAGCTCACAACATTCACTCTGTAGGTTAGCAATGGATTAGTATTTAAGTTAAGCTTCTTGTACTAAAGACTGCTTTCTAGTGAATGGTTTCTGATCTGGGCAAGGCCCCGCAGACGTAGGTGTATTTGCACCGAACTGCGTAACCAAGTTGTGTGTGCACTGCGTATTTCGTTTTGCTTTTAAAACAAAACTAATCTTGGTGTTCCAACACCAAACTGTTAAACAACTTGGTATAAAGGTTTAGAAATCAGGTGAAACGGAATTTCAGAAACGATTCCTAAGATTGTAAGGATTATCTATTGGGCTTCTTGCTAAAAGTGGCCGTTGTCGGATCCACCAAATCATCTACGCCATTCAAACCAACCTCCTCCACCAAAATCACCACCACCACCTGATTCATCCCTTCTCTTTATTTATTTGTCCCATTTCTCGAACTCACTCTTCTTCCCACCAAGCGCACTTTCTAACGCTTTTCTAGCCTGGTCCTGTTGCACAAAACCAATACAATGACAACATTAAAACGCTACTCGCTAAACTTGAATAAGCTTTTAAGATTCACTTCTTAATCCAGCAACCAGACTATTGATCTCTGGTATTATGTTGCTAACTTGCTATATCCAGACTATTGAACTCCTAAGCACGGCCAAATAGGAAACGAACAAGTTTCATTTGCTTGAGAAAAAATTATCCCTACCTTATTGCTGCTACCCATCATTAATCCTTCTCATTTGACCCAACTTATGAACACATCTGCATCAACTAAATATAAACTGATCCAAAATTTACCTCTAAACAAAAAACGCAGAACTCATGATCAACCATTCAGTGGATTCAAAATACTTAAAGCAAAAAGGTTTGCTGGCTGATTGTGAGAATCAAGATCATGCAACTTCTCCTTATCATATGAAGCATCAGATGTAAGATTACTCCTTGTAAGTGCCCCTGTAAGTGATAAAAGAAAATCTGCATAAGATACAGCAAGCCTCAATAATCTACTGCTCAATATCAAGAAAATTTATTATAAAACCAATATTACACCAACATGTACAGTCCCCAATAATTTACTGCTTTCACGGATGTAAAGTCAAGAGATATGCATTGAATATTTAATTGGCAGTTTTTGTGAATATATTTGGAAATGAAAAACTTTCCATATTGGAACATTCGAAAACAGCATATTTACGCCAAGGATGTTTATGGAAAAAGAAGACAGAATATTATGGTATTTGTGAGTTATGAAAATATGAATATTCTGCTATATATTAGGCGTATAGAAGCATAGTTGATTTATGGAAAATCCCTACATATATGGAGTTGAAATTATCGAATATATGGGATATATTGTGATAAAGAAAATCCCTTGATTTATGGGATTTGGATATGCTTCAAAAAGCAAATTTGGAATATGAATATTGTGGAGATAATCAGGGAGTACTCGGATCTATTCATGGCTATAAAAGGGGACAACCACGGCTGCATTGATCACGATTCCAACAGAGAAAAATATGCACACGGATTTTCAATCTTTCGAGAGAATTGCAAAGAGCCAGAATTCTATGTTCCAAAATAATTGACCTGCTGTTCAAAGTTCAGAATCATATGCCTTAATTCCTCAGAAGGAGGAGATCCAACGTCAACGAGTTTCAATGTCAGAGGGAGTCCGATCAAGGCAGATTGGTAGCAAGGGGAGCTTGCAGAATTCACACGTTATAGTTATTAAAGATAAGTATTAGGTATGATGTACTTTGTACTGTATCTTTCTAATTAGTGGATTCATTCTGAACTGGGCCATGCCCTTCAGATGTAGGTGGATATCACCGAACTGCGTAACCAAGTCTTGTGTCGTTAATGCTTTAATTTATTGCATCCTTGGTTAGATAGGTCATGTTGGAGCATACTAATAAGAATTAGAAAAGTTCGGTAAAACCACATTTCAATCGGTATCAGAGCTTGGTCACTTATTATTCCCTTGGTTGTGTCAAGGAAAGTGTGATCCGATTTTACCATGGCAACTAAAAAAGGAGCTTCGGTGTCTGGGCCACGTCTACTAGAAGGCAACAACTACAACTATTGGAAGGCACGCATGAGAGTTTTCATCAACTCACTGGATGAACTTGCGTGGTTCTATATTGAGAATGAGTTGAATCACCCTACGGAAGATGCTAATACAAGCTCTAAGGCGATAGATAGAGAGTCTGGTCAAGGGGAGCAGAAACTCAAAGACAAAGCTAGTTGGACTCTTGATGACCTCAAGGCATCTCTAGCGAATTCAAAGGAACTGAATGCAATCTTCACTGCGGTTGATGAAAACCAGTTCAAGCTCATCTCTACATGTCATCAAGCCAAGAAAGCATGGGATATTCTACAAACTGTTCATGAAGGAACTAGTCGAGTTCGTGAGTCTAAACTACAGATGTTGGCTACAAAGTTTGAGGAACTCAAGATGGAGGAGGGTGACACTATTGCTATATTCAACGGAAAACTCAGGGATATCTCTAACATGGCATATCAACATGGAAAGGTTTACAAAGAGACGAAGTTAGTGAAAAAGACCTTGAGATCACTTCTTAAGATATTTACAATGAAGGTTGCAGTAATAGAAGAAGCAAGAGATGTAGCCACCATGAGCCTAGATGAACTAATGGGATCATTACAGACATATGAGATGACATTCCAACAAGCTACAAAGAGAGTCCCTAAGGAATTGGCATTCAAAACATCTTCATCACAGGACAATCACGAGTCTGACAGTGATGATGAATTTGAAAAACTTGCACTTATCACGAAGAACTTCTCAAGGATGCTGAAGAAAGTAGATAACAAGAAATCTCAGGAGTGGTTTGGTGGAAATAGACCAAGGCCACATTATTCTGGAAATAATCGTGGAACGAGGTTTGAACAAGGAAATCAGCAGTTCTTCAGAAATCAAGTAGTGAACCAAAACAGCCTGGACGAATTCAATGTAGAGAATGTGAAGGATATGGTCATATTCAGGCTGAATGTGCAAATACTCGGAAGAAACATGGAAAATCATATGTCACCTCATGGAGTGAAGATGAAGAAGATGAGAAAGACGAAGAGGAACATACAAGCAACTATGTGGTGTTTGGAGCAAAA
The DNA here is from genome assembly GCA_037428765.1 of Rubia yunnanensis. Taxonomy (NCBI): domain Eukaryota; kingdom Viridiplantae; phylum Streptophyta; class Magnoliopsida; order Gentianales; family Rubiaceae; genus Rubia; species Rubia yunnanensis. Next base: position 30,536,078 of record CM075062.1, on the reverse strand, counting down.
ATTCATGATGCATCGAAGGATGGATGTTCCAATACACTAGACAAAGTCGAAGCCGTATGTTCCAACATAGATCCGTACGAAGCACCAGGGATGAAGACGATGAACTTTCTGTAAGTAATGAATAAATCTACAGCACTTATGAAAAGATGTACGCTATGTGGCTTCAAGTAGTTGACACAAACAAAGAGCTAAAGGAAGAAAAAATGAAGTTGATGGAAATAGAAATAGAATTGTGTGTGAAAGTTGCTGAACTTGGAAAGGAGAATGAAGAAATAAATGGGAAGCTAATATTAGCAATCAAGAGAGATGAAACCTTTGAAGCAGTAATTTTTAAGATGAACCCTGGAAAAGCAAAGCTTGACGATATTCTGGATAGGGGAAGGAACTTTGGTGATCGACACGGTATTGGGTATTATAACCCACTCAAGGCTGATGCACACGAGATACTTAACAGTCCAGTAACTCTCAAGACCAAGATTCGAGAGGTAAAACGGAAGTTTGGCAAGCTTCACCAAAGGAAACCGCTCATCTGCAGCTAATGCTCATATCAAGGTCATTCAGAGGAACAATGCAGGAAACTGATCAGAGATCAGATGTCAGGACGAAAACTCCTTATATGTTCCAACAAAGGCGAACTCTAGAAAAAAAATTGGTCAGAAAGGTATGGGTTGTCAAACGATCTGGCACATGTCTGGTTGCATATACTTCACTTATATCATATTCTAGATATTCGTGGTACTTTGATAGTGGTTGTTCTCGCCACATGACTGGAACTCAATAATTTCTCACAAATATCACACCATACGATGGCGGGTATGTGACTTTCGGTGATGGAAAGAAGAGTAGAGTGATTGGAAAAGGTGAATTAAAGATTGAAGATTTTCCAATATTCACTAGTGTGTTGTTTGTTGAAGATTTGAAGGCAAAGTTGTTGAGCATAAGTCAGTTGTGTAATGACAATATGACAGTGGAATTTCAGAAAGATAAATGTGTTGTGAAACCAAGGTTCTTTCAGGCATAAGATCATTAGATAATTTCTATCTGTTGGAACAGGAAGTACGATGTATGATCTAGAAGCAGGATGAAGGAGTTCTGTGGCACAGGAAGCTCGGTCACATCAATTACAAAACATTGGTGAAAATTGCAATTGTAAATGCAAAAGCTGTACGAGGTATGCCTATCTTAACCAGCAAGGACAGAATTGTGTGTGGACCATGTCAACAAGGTAAACAAATTTGATCTCCTCATTCTTCAGTTCAAAATATAACCACCTCTAGAAATCTGGAATTATTGCATATAGATTTGATGGGTCCAGGCAATACACCTAGTGTAGGTGGAAAGAAATATATTTTTGTATCTGTTGATGATTTCTCCAGATTTACATGGGTAGCCTTTTTAAAAGTTAAATTTGATATGTTGGAAGTATTTAGAAGTCTAGTAATAAAGTTACAAACTTAAAAGTGAAGTCCAGTTGGAAAGATTGTTTGAATTCGTAGTGATCGTGATAGAGAGTTTGAGAATTCTCAATTCAGTGATTTTTGTGACGAGCTCAGGATTCAACATGAATTTTCTGCACCTATCATCGCTCAGCAGAATGGTATCGTAGAACGGAAAAATAGAACATTTCAGGAGATGGCTCGAGTTATGTTAGCTGAGAAAGAAATTCACAAGAAATGGTAGGCAGAAGCTATTAATACAGCGTGTTATACAATTAATCAAGTATATTTGCGGCCATTCACTAGCAAAATATCCTATGAGATTTGGAAGGGAAGGAAACCTAATGTCTCATACTTCCATGTGTTTGGAAGCAAGTGCTACATTCTCAGAGACAGAGAGCAGTTGGAAACATTCGACAATTGCAGTGATACTTGAATTTTTCTTGGGTATCTGTCAATAGCTGTGCTTATAGAGTTTATAATCATTGAACCAACACTCTCATGAACTCTATAAATGTTATTGTGGACGATTGAGAAGAAGGACAAAAGTCAGATGTTGTAGAAGAAGAACCTGGTAACACTCATGTTCCAACACAGCCTCGTCAACCTGACAAGGCAGATCCATTAGTTGAAGTTGAACCTCATCAACATGCTGGAACATCTGAGCAGATTGGTGTTGAACCTGTCGAAGCTGAGCATGTTGGAACATCATCCCCCGCTACCAAACCCTATGTTCCAACACAGGATCAACCTGAATCAATCATAAAAAGTACTCTATCGGTTCCTCGAATGGATTACAGAAGGCTAGCTGGATTGCATTGCTTCATCTCTCCCATTGAACCCAAGAACTATAAGGAAGCCTTGCTGGATGAGTACTGGATTGCTGCTATGCAAGAAGAACTATGTCAGTTTGCACAAAATGACGTCTGGTATCTTACTCATCGCCCCAAAGGCATTAATGTCATTGGCAAGAAGTGCATCTTCAAGAATAAGTCTGATGCTGATGGCTAAGTTACTTGAAATAAGGGCAGACTAGTAGCTCAAGGATATACACAAGTGGAAGGGGTCGACTTTGATGAGACATTCGCACCAGGTGCCAGGTTAGAGTTAATTCGAATAATACTTGCTATTGCCTGCTCTATGAACTTTATGTTGTATGAAATGGAGTGATGAATGAAGAGGTCTATGTGGAACAACCTAAAGGCTTTGAGGATCCTCATTATCCACATCATGTGTATCGTCTCAAGAAGGCTCTATACGGACTAAAGAAAGAACCCAGGGCGTGGTGTGAACGACTTACTAACTTTCTTCTTTAGAAAGGTTATCGTCGAGGGGGAGTAGATCACACTTTATTTGTGCTGGAAAAGGCATCAAAATTTCTGATTGCTCAAATTTATGTTGATGATATAGTATTCGAATCTACTTCATCTTCTATGGTACAAGATTTTGTCACCATCATGCAAGCCAAATTTGAAATGAGCATGGTTGGAGAACTCACATACTTTCTGGGATTGCAAGTCAAGCAAGGAAGGAATGTTTGTTCATAAATCAGAGTAAGTATGCTCTAAATTTAGTTAAGAGGTTTGTTCTGAGCAATGCTCGAGTAGTTCGAACTCCTATGGGTGTGTCTGACAAACTGGTAAAGGATCAGAAAGGAGTTGCATTTGATCAGAAATTATCCAGAGGCATGATTGGACATTTATTGTATTTAACAGCTACTAGACCAGATATATGTTTCAGCTTTAGGATATGTTCAAGATTTTAGGCTGATCCAGAGGAGTCTCATCTCACTGCAGTTAAACGAGTTATTCAATATGTAAGTGGGACTTCTGAGTATGGTGTCTGGCATTCTAAGAATCAAGATTCTGAGTTGATTGGGTACAGTGATTCTGTTTGGGCTGGTAATGCTGATGATCGAAAAAGCACTACAGGTGGATGTATCTTTATTGGTACGAACTTAGTGTCTTAGTATAGTAAGAAACAGAATTCGATCTCTTTGTCTGCTGCAGAAGCTGAGTATCTTGCAGCAGGAAGCTATTGTACACAATTATTATGGATGAAACAAATGCTGAAAGACTATGGAATCCATCAAGGCCCGTTGAAGATCTTATGTGACAACACAAGTGCAATTGATATTTAAAAAAAATCCATTCCAGCACTCTCACGTGAAGCATATTGACATAAGGCATCATTTTCTTAGAGATCTTGTAGGAAGTTGTGGTAGTCTATGTTCCAACACACGAGCAATTTGCTGATATCTTCACAAAACCATTGGACTCCACCACTTTTGAAAGCCTTCGACAATACTTAGGAGTATGTCAAATTTGAGGTAATTCTTGCCTTAGTTTATTGTAAATATTCTTTTGTTATTCTTGTTTAGAAAATTGGAAAAAAAACAAAAAAAATAGAAAGAAGAAAAGTTTTCAAAAATAGAAGTTGGATGTTATGGTATGTTGGAAGTTGGTAGTCTTGAGTTGACAAGAGATAATCATTACAAATCTTGGAAAAGGAAAAAGGTTTATGCGGCAAACGAGGAAGTAATATGAAGAGTTTGTGTTGGTTTCTAAGTTGTCCAAATTCTTCCAAATTCCCCCCTTTTCGGCTATTCTCACATACATCCTGATTTCTCTTCCGAATCCTCTTGTCAAACTACTTCCCGGTCTCTCTAATCATCAAATCCTTGTGGAAGAATGTCTTCTAGCCCTAACTCTCCCATACTAGAAGAAGAAATTCCAGGAACCTCTCAACCTTCAGAAATCATGGAGGATGAACAGATGACTGACAATATCGAGGCCGAAGTCTTTCTCGAAGAAAATAACAGTCAATATGAAGAGAATGTCAAGGTCGAGGTAACAGATGGTGGTAAGGAGAATGAAGTGACCAATGGTTCAGGCGGCAATGGCAAAGGTCAAGAGGAACACACCAGTGCCAAAAGAAAGGGTCCATATAGGAAGGTAACAGGTCCTGAACCCCCTACTTTAAAAATTATGGGAATGGAGTTCAAAACTGTAGATGAAATATTTGAATGGTGGGAAGCCAATAGAGTTACAGTAGACCTAGCCAAGAATAAGAGTGTAGAAGGGGAATTCTTGACAGTTAAGGTTAAAGAATTAGTGACTGGTGATATTGGAGATATATGGGGTGTTCAGAATTATGAAATCAATTTTCTAAGGGGGGAGGTATGGTAAGTACAGAGGAAAGGACAAATTTCATGTTTATTGTCGAATGCCCTGCCCGAGTTCCATGTTTATACGGGAGATTAGTGATCTAGAAGTAGAAGGAAGAGAGGTTATTAAGTCAACACCTCTAGGATTCTTTGATTCAAATGTGGCACAGAGAATGGAGGAGCTAAGGAAACCAATAGTTATTGACCTCTCTGACAGTGAGGAAGAGGACATGGTGCATATGTTCCAACACAGCAGGTTAAGGATGAAAACAGTGAAGAGATGGATATTGATGATGAAATGGGAGGAGAAGACCAAGTTAATATAACTGGTGATGCACATGATTACATGGAAGGAGATCACAGTGAAGAACCTGTTGCAGAACCAAGTGAATTAGAAGAAGTGCATACTGCTGGAACTAAAGAAGCAGAGCACATTCAGTATGTTCCAACACAGGAACACTCTGAGATGAGCTATTCGAGTGATGAAGTTTTGGATGAGTTCTTACATACAGTCAAGGGCAAGAAAAATATGGCTACACCAGAAGATTCTCCACTAACAAAAAGGGCCAAGAAGAGACAGGAACACACCAAGCAGAAAGTACTTCCTCCCCTCCCAGTAAGTGATGCACTTTACTTCTCCTACTTTGATTTAAGGTGTGAAGAAATGGGGGAAGTATTTGCGGAAAGAAAATTTATCTCTGAGAGACCTGTAGATCTAGAGGCATACATGGAGAGTAGCTTTTCAGACTTTTTGGACTTAATATGAATGAAAAGAGCGGCCACTATTCAACTTCCGTATAACAGGAAAGTTGTCATTGAGGTGTACTCCAACTTAATAGCTGATTCCCCTTGGTTTGGAAGGGTTTATGTAATGGAAAATGATGGATTTGTCTGCTGCTAGAATCAACAAGGTATTAGGGCTTCAAACACCAGAGATTGACGGAGTGTTTCCTGAGGATTTGGAAGTCACGGATGATTAAATTCTAGAAACTATCTCAGGTGGATACAAGGCAAAGTGGCCTGTAACAGGGTATTAACAAGCTTCATGCTTGTCCTCAACGTTTTTCGGGCTGTATTAGATTGCAGTTCACTACTGGATGCCATCTTCCAATACGACTGTGCTGACAAGAGAAATGGCCAAGTTACTATACTGTGTTGGAACACAGAAGCCTGTAAATCTTAGACTGTTTATTCAGCAAAACCTGGTCAGGCAAGCCATAACTCCCAAAGCCAAACATGCTATTGTTTATCCCAGTTTGATTTCAGCATTGGCTAAAAGCGCCAAGGTAAAAGGAAAGGCAAAACATGCGGTGATTGACACGGAATTCCTGAGGCCGAACAAGAAGACATTCGGGTTGAGGCATGTACATGATCTACTGTAGATTCCTTCTGGGTCTACTTCTTCATCGGCTGAAAAGAAGGCTAAACTGGTAGTCATGACTGCCAGACTGGGGGCAATCGTCATTCAAATGGCAGCGCTAGAGGCAGAAAATGCAAAACTTGAGAAAGAGACAGCATGGTTGGAGGCCTGCACCTGAACAAGATTTCTTCTCTATGTTCTAACATAGATGTCAAAGTCAGGGGGAGCTTACTTACTGCTTATGTTTTTTTTCTTTTTGTTTGCCTTTGGCATATGTGTGGTCCCAGGGGCAGAATTTTTTATAATGGCTCTGTAATCTAAAGTCCTGGATTTTTGGTATTCGGTTTTTGGTATTTATGTTTTGATGAAACTCTGGTATTCAATTTTTGTTCAGGTTCAATATTGTGCTATGTTCCAACATAGGTGGAGTTGGGAAGACCTATGTGTATGATGACAAGTTTTTCGTTGTGTGATTAATGACCAAAAAGTGTTAGTTCCACAAAATGCCAAAGAGGGAGATTGTAAAGTCAAGAGATATACATTGAATATTTAATTGGTAGTTTTTGTGAACATATTTGGAAACAAAAAAATTTCCATGTTGGAACGTGCGAAAACAGCATATTTACGCCAAGGGTTTTACGAAAAAAAGAAGACAGAATATTGTGGTATTTGTGAGTTATGGAAATCTGAATATTCTGCTATATATTAGGCGTACAGAATCATAGTTGATTTATGGAAAATCCCTACATATATGGAGTTGATATTATTGAATATATGAGATATATTGTGATAAGGAAAATCCCTTTATTTATGGGATTTGGATATATTTCAAGAAGCGGATTTGGAATAGGAATATTGTGGAGATAATCAGGAAGTATTCCAATCTGCTCATGGCTATAAAAGGGGACAACTACGGCTGCATTGATCATGATTTTAACAGAGAAAAATCTGCACACAGATTTTCAATCTTTCGAGAGAATTGCAAAGAGCCAGAATTCTAGGTTCCAACATACTTGACCTGCTGTTCAAAGTTCAGAATCATATGCCTTAATTCCTCATAAGGAGGAGATCCAGCGTCGATGAGTTTCGATGTCAGAGGGAGTCTGATCAAGGCAGATTGGTAGCAAGAGGAGCTTGCAGAATTCACAAGTTATAGTTAGTAAAGATAAGTATTATGTATGATGTACTTTATACTGTATCTTTCTAATTAGTGGATTCATTTTGAACTGGGCCAGGCCCCGCAGATGTAGGTGGATTTCACCGAACCGCGTAACCAAGTCTTGTGTCGTTAATGTTTTAATTTATTGCATACTCGGTTAGATAGGTCATGTTGGAACATACTAATAAGAATTAGAAAAATTCGGTAAAACCAATTTCAATGGAAAAACTAGGCATGATGAGAAATTATTTTACATTACAGTGGCTCGTTCAACAAAACTTAAAAACATGAATGAAAAGGATTTGGACTAAAATCTAAAGAAACTGTAATAATTACCTACTACAAAACAGAAACATATCTCAAATATCAGCGATTCCGGAGTCAGAAGAAGCTTTGGGGTAGCCCTTATACTCCAAATTCATGTTTAGACCAGCACAAATAGTCTTAAAATTCACCTTCAAAGAATTCTGAAAATCAGTGGTTGATTATGAGAATTAGATGTTGCTTTTGTAGCTTATGTTTCACTAAGAATATCGCATAAAAAGCAAACACGGAGATGAAAAATGAGATGAAATCACAGAATCAGATTGAAAATGAGAGAGGAGGAATCACCTCTGGCTTTCTTGCCAATACCGGAGAATAGGCCCGGTCCTTTACTCATCTTCTCTAGTGGTTATGTAGAGAGAAACCGAAACTTTGTGTGTGTTTGTGTGAGAATCAATGAGTGGAAATGAATTCGCTGGCAGACACCATCTGCTTTGTTGATGCTTGGGGGATTGCGCCGCTGGTGAACCTTCTAGAAACAGGGAATTTCCACTGGAAGAAGGACGCATCCACTGCACTCTACTTGCTATGCTCGATGAAGAACAATGAGGTGCGGGCCCTGCAGGCCGGGATCATGAAGCCGTTGATGGTGGATTTCGGGTTGAACATGTTGGACAAGTCAACGTTCATGCTGAGCCAGCTGATGTCGGTGGCAGAGGCTCAGGCGGCGCTGGTGGAGGAAGGTGGGTTCCAGTGCAGGTGGAGATTGTGGAGGTAGGGTTCCAGCGGCAGAAGAACACCAGGTGAGAGAGTAAGCGGCGCACAGAAATGGAGGAAGTAATTGAAATTTGGGGATCCATTTTTTATTTATGACCCGACCCATGAATTTCTTCAATATTCTCCAACTTGCAAATTGGTCCCTAACCTGTCCATAAGCTTATGGGCAGGCTGCCTGTCAGGAGACCCACTCGAAAGGTATATTCCACATTGGTTTCTTAAGAACTAAATAACTTACATATAAGGCCTTGGATCACTTCCACTTAGTACCAATTGGTTTTAAGATGGAAGCCTAAGATAACTTGAAATTAACATTATTTCCTTGTAGGAAAGGTTATAAATGATAGTACCTTATAGAATTAGTTTCCTTATAGACTTACAATCTTATTCCTGTTAGACTTTGTTTGTTGTAGCCCTATATATTGTAATCATTATTATTGATGAGAGGTGTCATTGATATGATATCAATGCATCATAATAAAGTCATTATGTTTTATCATGATATCAGAAAAGGTTCAATCCGGGACCCCTTATCTTTAGTTGTATCTGCATTGTCGTTGGTGCCACCGCTGTGATCTACACTGCCACGACCTAAGGAGCCTAGAACCTTTGCTACTCCGCTTTGTTATCCATACGTTCCACTACTTCATTCACTTGTTGTCCTCATGCGCTGCCGCCACCATCACTTGCAAGGATTTATACAAATAATGTTCCTACTACCATTCTACCAATGTCGTTGTGTCCTTCCTGCCACTGCTGATTCTCTAGCTGTTGCCATCACCGCAAGGATCTCCGACACTCATTGTTGTTGCTCACCAATTAATCATGTTTATGGTCTTTTACAAATATTTGTCTCAGTGAAGTTGAATATTGCTCAACCGCTGCTACTAATGATGTTTGTTGCTACTTCTTCTTCTAGTGAAGCTGAATCTTATTCTATGGATGATTTTTATTTTTTTTCAAAACCCTTAATGATTAGCCATTTCATAATCTTCTTTGTAAGTTAGACATTCTTATTCATCAAGCTCCGACTTAAGGGAGGGTGATAAGGAATAGAAACTATTTCCTTGCAGGAAATGTTATAAATGATAGTTACCTTACAGAATTAGTGTCTTTGTAGAATTATAATCATATTCCTGTTAGACTTTGGTTTGTTGTAGCCCTATATATTGTAATCCTTATTATTTATGAGAGGTGTCATTGATGTGATATCAATGCACCATAGTAAAACCTTTTATATTTTATCAAAATCTCAAACACTACTTGGGAGTTGAGATAACTCTTTTGAAGTTAAGCATCATGAATAATGAATCACCAGATCGAATGGAAGGAAGAAATAAGATGAGATATTGTACTTTTCTTAAAAATTAGAACACTAGTGTAGAGTGGGGCGATTAAAGGCTGCTCTAGCAGACCAGAGAAGTCACTTTTTTGACACTTCTATGGCTGTGACTTTAACCTTCTACAATCAAAGGCGGGTTCAAGAACCGCCTTTAATGTGACAGGGGAAGGCGGTTCTTTACCGCATTTGTTCAGGCGCTGGAACCACTTTTAATAAGTTTCTATTTTGGAACATGTCAATGTGTGTCGAGCAGAATAATTCTCCGGACTTGGAACATAAATTTGGTACTGATGGGGGTACCACTGTCGCACAGGTTTCGACTTTCCCTCCCATTTCCGTCCATGTATTTAATTTTGTTTTCTAATTTCTTTTCACCATAAAAATATGTACCGATCTCATAACACCTTTTCTTGGACTCCAAGTTCCTCATTCGCTGATCAATTTGGATGTGGGGTTCTGGAATCTTGATGCTATTCCGGACCTAACATGGAATTTCAGCTAAAACTATATGAATGTGATTTATTAGTTCTGGTTTCAGAAAGCAGAATCCGGAAAATGGTTTGGGATACCATGACTACTCCCGAACTCCATTCGTAATTTTGGTCGGAAGGTAATTTGATATTTTCGTAAATCCGGCTCAATATTAGCCTCAAAAGTTGAATCCTATTTCCAACAATTTACAAATGCATTGTCTCGAAAGCATCTATCTATACATTGGAATAGAATATGGCAAATCCTATTCTGCACCTAACATATATGTTTCCTATCATTAACACACTAATTCATTAGGCCAATAACAAAAACCTATAGGCAACGCTACACAAGCAACTATCTATAGATTGGAATACGGGCATAATATAATACATGTCAATGACGTTGAGATTTGGGGCAGACTACCATATTAGATTGTCCAATAGCAGCGGAGCGCACATGAAATAGATGTTGGACCGAGCAATTTCTTGCATGATTGATGTCATTTTGTGAATATGGCATGTAGTCCTCTCAAAAAATCTATGGACATCATATTAGAATTAATTAGTAGGATTGTTAAATATTTAATCATTACACAAAGCTTAGTGTTCAAATTTATTTAATAGTCACCTTTCAATTTCCATGTAATCCAACATAACGTAATAGCCGCACTCCCAAGATTTTGCTTGTTTTTTGTACTTATTTCCAAAGAATAAACTGTGTATATACTACTTGAATGTGTTAATAATATTTGGAAAAAATTAGTATAACATTGCACCTTGATTTGGACCACCTTTATCTTTGTCACGACACTAGATTTCATTGAGTGCATTCTCCAAAATGTCTACAAATGATTTGGACGGTTCTAACTGCAACAGATCCATCCAATACACTCTCGCTTGGGACTATGAAATCGATCTCCAATGATCCCTAAAATGAAATTTTGACATGTGTTTATTTAACTGAACAAACTAAATTAATCGTCATCTTGTAAAACAATTAGGAAAAAAACACCATCTCTCAATGAATGGTGCAACAAATAGTTTCTTTTTGTGTCATCTGAGGCATTTGTGCACATATTCAGTCCTTTCAACTCTAGAGAACCCAATTTCTTAAGTCATTACGAGGCACAAATACCCTATCCATTCCTTTTCCTTTTGATTGTAAAATTAGTACATGTACTTAATGTAACAAGACATGTAAAATGATAAGCACGAGTACATTCGCATAATAATATAACACGACAAAAGTTGACCTTACAATAGGAATAGTGACATTATGGTTTGGTTGACTTGGTCACACCCCTAGTATTCCTCAAAGTCGCTCCACATTGCGATGATGTATTGGCTTTGACAAAAAATACACTCATTCCTCAAAAATGTGTATGTAGAGCTATGGCCGTGTCTGGCTATCACGTCATATAATATGCGGATGAAGACCGGACATTCCTTCACTATATCCGCTTGTGTATAGTTAAGGTGAGAATGACAAGTGGATAGTTAAGGTTGTCTCGGGTGCTGCAGCTAAGGCAGCGAAGAGAGCGAGGGATGCGCAACTTGATACGACTGAGTCATCGTGTATGTCTATAATGTCTTTGTCACTATTTATCTTCATCTTAATTTGGCGGTCACTATGTAGTATAATTATTTTTTCTCGTTTAATGTTTAGGTGGGACGCGGTAATGGAAGAGTACTATTAGCCGGTACTTATCATGCATTAGATGTGACTTAGAAAAGACAAGTATTGAACTGGCATCACTGGAAGTACGCCATGCCAGCTATATAGCCTCATCAGGATTGACATTGGAATTGAGTGATGATGATACAATGCCTAATTTCGACCCCCAACATTCCGATGAGGATGAAGATGAAGAGGACGATAATGATGTTAGTGATTCCTAGTGTAAAAGTTTGACTTGAGTATGGCCCTTGTTGAATGTTTAATCATAACAATAATGATGTTAATTTAGACTTGAAATGTGTACAATGATTCTAGATTATTTTCAATTGTTGCGAATTAGGATTTTAAGTGAAGTGGGTTTTTTATTCTATGTCATGTATCTCATTTTCTTTTATACTAGCAGTGGTTATTTGTGTTGTGGTATGTGCTCCAAATTATACATGAACATGCCTCTTATGTGTTTTTTTACCATAAAAGCAGACTGAGTTCCGAGTCCGCAAGTTCGTCCTCCTTTTGGAAATATATATATCCTCATCACTTCTGACTGAGGAAGGTTTTCCTTATTATAACCATAACCCTTATACCTATAGAGCGTTCCGAAGTCGTGGGCCAAATCTGGGGTATTACTTAGAATTTTTTTTCGTATTTGATTGTGAACCCTCAGTTTTTCCAAACTCGAAACATTAGTTCCGATGGAAGATTACAAATTCGGTGCCAACCTGCCATTTTGTTGCCCATTTAACAAATGAGTAATTGATTTTTTTTAAGGCCCCCATATGGTTCTAAAGTTGTAAGAAGTATTCGGATCCACATTGATTTTTAGCTTCTCACCTATGGTGTGTTTTGGATTCGTGGGCCAAATCTAGGGTTTTACTTGTTGGAATGTGAATCCTTCATATGTTCCGAACTCGGAACATGTGTTCCAAGAGAGGATTACAAATTTGGTGCCAAACTGCCTTTTCAATCATTCATACAACAATTAAGTGTATTATTTTTTTAAGGTAGGCTTGTCGTTCGGAACTCGGAACAACAATTTTGAAGGAAAATGTACTTTCCGAAGTAAACCTGGGCCTGAGGGATTTTACCCATTTTAATTCTAACATTTTAAAAATGAAAGGCCCCGCTTGTTCCAAGTTTGTAACTAACTCTAGTATTTTTATAAAAAAAATTGGGCAAATTCATTTTCCTCAAATCACTAACCCTAGGAGCAGACGAAATAACTCTTTCGGCACCAGAGACCAAATAGTATTGCCATTTTTTAATTTCAAATTGAACGGGACCTTGTGAAGAAGCAAGCCATCAAATGCTCTCACATTACCACAGTTTGTTTCTCTTCAAGCTCTAGTTGGATATAATACATTGTGTGAGTTCGGTTAATAGTTGGATTGCTATGTGCTGGATTTTAATGTTTATCATAGCATAGGTTTGGCTGATCCTTCACAAAACTTTGATGGACAACATTTTGAGAATTTGTTGAGCCTAAATGTACTGTCACATTTTGACGAGGTCTGTCAATTCTATATTAATTTACATGAAATACAAAGGGGTGATTATGCAACTAGGGTTAGCAGTCATGACATTGAAATTAGTCCTTGGATAATAAACAAAATATTGGAGTGCCCGTAGAAAGAGCCAGAAGTTGTGTATCCTTAGGACATTGAGGGGCCACTAGACGATGTTTATCATGTGGGGAGATAGCCGCTTGTAGCCGAATACCCGCACATTGACCCTATTGTATGTAGCGTCAAATACTTTTGCGTAATGCCAACAATCTAGGAAAGCCAGAGACTTTTGATTTAAAAGTGTTTCCCATCGACTCTCGCATAGTTTTTGGGATGATTATAAGATGTCTCGTACCAACATCTGGGCATGTAACTGAGCCAACGTATGTATCACTCATGTTGTTTTACTACACATAGAAGGAAGAAAACTCAATCCCAGGTCTGTGATATTTAATCATATGCTCTATGTTGGGACATCTAAAAGAGTGGTGAAGAATCGGCCTTATGAAAATCTCATAAGTTTTATTTTGAGGGGCATTGAAGGATTTGAGTTTCAAGGGGAAGAGAAGCACTGCAAGTAGTTCAACAAGCAGTACTTTAAAAGGAAAAACTGGATATTGGTCGACCATAAGTGGGTTCATAAACCCATTGATGATCTGGAACTGAACAAGAGGCAAAGGGTCGAACTAGGTTCAAGAGAAGGCATGTAGATATTTGTCAATTTTTTCTATTAATGCAATTTTTTCGGTGTAGATTAATTCATAGTTATCACTTTATTCTTCTCTACTAAATGAACCGAATCCGAGCTTCATCAAAGGATACAAAGCATGCTATAGATGGGTCCATCATGAAATTTCTGGGTTGTGGAAGCGGATATGGAAGCTTGAACGCAATTAGCGTGCTTTGGATAGAGCTAGGGAATCTACTACCGCTCCTCAGCTTACGCAGTCGTCCTACCCTTGATTTTGCATGTGTCTTCCTTCGAATTTTGATGCTTTATGTATTTCTGCTATGGGTTAGATTTTGAGGATGTTGTATTTCATGGATTAGAATATATGTTACTAAACAATGATTTTTTTGGTTTTGGTTTGTAATTTAAATGATTTATGTTAGAATCTCGGTTTGGACTGATGTGTGGTTTATGTTCTATGGTTATATATGATGTCTAATGAAAGTGTTCTTTGAATATACCAAAAGAGCTAAAGTTAACCATAACAGCCCCTCCCTACTCTATGTCTTTGAAACAAAACTAAACATACAACACTAATGTCTACCGCATTTTTTTCTTCTTCTTTTTTTCTCTTGCTTATTTTTCCTTGCCCATCAATCCAAATTCCTTCATCGTGGTCGGGATGACCTAAAAATTTCTGCAAACTTATTTCATCCTCCTCGAGCAAAATACCTTCGTCGTTGTTAACAATTGGAGTCTCTTGACCAAATCCAATTATATCTTCCAATTCAAACTCCTCAACAAATGCCTGCTGACCCTCTACAACAATTTCCCAATGAGGATCAACTGGATCTTTCACATAGAATACTTGATGAGCTTGTGAGGCCAATATGAGAGGATCGTTTCTCCACCCAACTCAACTTCGATCTACTAACATGAATCCTAAGTCCTCAATTTTTCTCCCAGTGTTTACATCGATCCATTGACATTTAAATACAAGGACTTTCATAGTCATGTAATCAAGCTCCCATATCTCACATATGGTATCGAAATAAGAGTTCTAGGCATACATTGGATTGTCGTCTCTAACACTGCCAACATGTAATGCTTCAAAAACAAGTGTCACACCAGTGTTTTGAGTTACAGACTTGTCATCCTTTTCTTTTGTGGAAAAATTGAAATCATCAATGTTGTAACCTTCGTACAATAGAACTGTGCCTAGGGGTCTACGTGCCAACCACTTCACTATACTGGGGTTTTTACCAATTTCAACGTGACTTCTCAACCATGAAGCAAAAGTACTAGTGTGTTGTTGTAGGACCTGTGCTTCATTAAACATTGGATACTTCATTCTTATCGTGTCCATGTGGATCTCGATATAGGGTACAACATCCTCGTGATTACGAAGTACATAGAGATATGCAGCACATAAATCTTCAGCAGTAGGGTTTAGTAGCTTACCTTGCCTGACCCCTGCCCACTTAATCGTCCATCGTGCCTTGATTTTGGAACCCCCGCGGTATCCACATCTTTCAAATAATCAGTACAAAACTCGATGGCCTCCTCGGAAACATAACGTTGCATAATACTAGCATCAGGCCTATAGCAGTTCTTGACAAAAAAATATTTAAAGATTTTCATATAGCTCTCAAATTGGTACATCCACCGCAAAAACACAGGACCACACAACTTGATCTCCCATGCCAAATGAACTTTCAGATGTGCCAAAATGTCAAAAAATTATTGGGGAAGTACATCTCCATCCGACACAAAACTTCCACAACCATCACTTGCAACCTGTCCAACCTTCCACACTTATGCTCTTTGAACATATGTACTTGAAGAACAAACAGAGTTTAGTAATGCACAATCTAATATGAGATGGCAATGTTGACCTAATGGCAATGGCATTTAATTTGTACATTAGGTTGTGGTAGCATGAGATTTTAATCCTTGCAACTTCAACTCGGTTAGTGAGACACATAAACCGATGTTGGAAGAATATGCCCCCAGGACCTTCACACTGCTGAATGTCTCATAGTACAATTTCTTCTCTGACTCAAACATCGAATAACATGCAAGAGGGAGTTAACAATCATCACCACTTTTAACAGGTCCCAAATTATTCTTTATCCCCATTTCAACGAGGCTAAGCTAAGCCTTCAATCCATCTTTTGTTTTCCCAGGGGTATTCAACAGTGTCCCAACCAAAGAATTGCACATGTTCTTCTCAATGTGCATGGTATCAAGACAATGCCTAATGTCCAAATGCATCCAATAAAGGAGCTTAAAAAATGCAGAGCGTTTCTTCCAACTCCCTTCAATTGAAGCTTTTCACTTTCCTTTTCCAAAATCATTTGTCAATTTCCTAATTTTTTCATACACCTCAACACCGAATAAAGGTAATGAAGGACCTCTTGTCTCAACTTCCCTGTTAAACCACTTCTTCGTTAAACGCCAAGGATGTTGCTCGGGGAGAAAATACTTGTGACCCACCCTGATAAACAGTTTTGCAACCATGTTTCAATTAAGAAAATGATGTCTACCTCTCACAAACGGGACACACAAATTGGCCTTTTACAGAGTACTGGGAGGTCGTCGTCGTACCTCTCAAAGTTAAATTTATAAGCCCTAAATGCTTACTATCTACAACTAAGTAGATAGCGGCAAGTCGGGGTCGTCCACAAAGAAGAGGGATTTTCTCAAGCTCTTAAGCACAAAAGGTCGATACTAGACTAGGAGTAAATATATATACACATATAAAAGTGAGTAAAAAGGGGGGTTTGGACGGTTGGTTTTCCTAAGTTATGAAAGTAAAAATACAAGATAACTAGCAAAGTCGAGTAACTAGGCTAATCATCAAACAAAACTAAGAAAAGGGGGTTTAAAACTACAAAGATAAAGCCTTGGGGGCAATTGATATCCACTTCCAAACCTAATGTGGATCATTGAACCATTCACTCATTCTATCACATTCATTACTTGGCTTAACATTAACACACTTATCTAGCAAGAATCACAACACATTATGCACAAGAAGTTCTAAGTTCATGTTCATAGATTTTCATGCAAAGGAGCTAAGGAATTTGTCACTTTCCTAACACCCGAACACTTCAATCATAAAAACACTTCATATTCTCAAACAACCCATGAAATAAATGAAGTGAAACATAGCATCAAGAATACATAAATGCTAAATAATAAAGTCTTCAAGAATGAGTGAAACAATCTATTCACTACTTCAACTACTTGTTGTGAAGATAAATCTTCTATCCTTCTTAGATAGTAGTTTGCAAGAGTGAATTCGACATCTCTTGTCAAACCTCACCAATGACTCCCTTAGGACTAAGAGTATCCCATTGGTGGCATTTAGCACGAAGAATCAACAAGCATGACAACACTTATAAATACTATACCGTATCTAAGCATTTAACCAACTCATGTATTTACACAAGATTAGTCAAGAACGATCGACATTCATAGACTTCTCTCATTTGCTACCTAAAACAAACATGACAACGAGTTCGACATCATCACATTCATCTAGCAATTATCAACACAACAACATCATTTAAGAAGCTCTAACTCATGCTCTTGGATTCCACATTAAAAGAGGAGAGAATTAGCTACTTTCTCCCAACCCTAACAAGTAATCATACAAGCAATTCATAAACTCAAGCTTCCAACAACATCAATGCAATTAACAATTCACATTCAAAGATCAATAAATGCACAATAACAAAAGCACTAAATAGATAGATATGGTTCTTACTACATAGATATGGAAGCTTCAATCCATTGCTCCCAAGATAAAACTAAGCTAGATAATCAAAACCCATAACATAGAACAAAGATCTACAAAGAAAGAAGAAGAAATGGAAGAAAATGGTGAAAAACTTGGGTTTTGGAGCCCCCAAGTCGAGCTTTGAGAGTTGGGGAAGAAAGGGGTTAAAAGCTATTTATAGTACAAGAAAAAAAGGGAGTAAAACGCAAGTTGCAGGGCAGTTATCGCGAGTCGCGACACCTACGTCGCGAGTTGCGACCAGATCAGTAAAACTTTGAGCTCTCAGGTCAACATTTCGCTAGTCGCGACACACTTGTCGCGAGTCGCGGCGGAAAAAAGTCCCGTATTGTTTTGCTTCCTCCGGATGAACCGTTGATCCATTTTGGGAGTTCTTATAGTCGATTTTATAGTACTCGAGAAGAGGAATCCAATGGTACCACTCTTGGAGGCTGATTCTTCTCGGAAAATTCTCAAAACTCTGCTTCAAAACATAGATCATTCTTCACCCTTTGCTTTGCTCTCCTTTCTTCACTTTATCTTCTACCACTTTGTGAGTGGCCTTCCATCTTCTACCATCCTTTCGAATGGCCTTCACTAAACCACTCCTAAGTGAGCAATCTACAAATTAATCTTACAAAAAGGAATCTAGATGCTCATAAGTACCAAAAGTCCATTAGACTAAACATAGGTTACAAAATGAAGGATTTAGATATAAAAACCAAAAATGGACATATAAACCCCTTATTGTGTAAACCTATGTAAATCTAGCAATATTACAACAAAAATATGACAAAAGTGATGTTAAATGCTTTGGAAAATGCGTGCATTTGACGTCTCATCAAATCTCCCCACACTTAAACCTTACTCATCCTCGAGTAAACAAGAACAAGCAAAGATCAAAGTGTAAACTAGCATGTAAAAGTTTTCCCAAAAAATCCAACATTATATTCCTAGACAACCCTAATCCCCAAGACATAAGAATCTCTCACACTCTCACATCCCAAAGTCTAAGATAATCTAAACAACCAACAAACCATAACAAAATTGAGGTATACATATAATGCCAAGCTAACTTACTCTACTGAAAAAGCCATTAATAGACAAATCAAGAGAAGCATAAAAATTTTCAATTTCTCTCATTTTCTCTCATTTTGCCTAGGAGCCCTCTCGGGTTTTCATCCTAGCTTCACACATTTTTCTTTTTTCAATGCTCACCCTCACCTTTTTCCACACCATTTGGCCTCTCATTTTTGCATAGGTTTCCCTTTCGGGTTTTCGACCTATCCGGGCCTCCCACTTTTGCCTAAGTTGCCCTCTCGGGTTTTCAACCTAGCGGGATTTTTTTTCAAACAAAACAAATCAAAGTGGAGCATATGCACACTACAATACAATACAATGCGATATATTTCTCTTCACCCAAAATTTGGGAGGTCGTCGCCGTACCTCTCAAAGTTTATATTTGTAAGCCCTAAATGCTTACTAACTACAACTAAGTAGATAGCGGCAAGTCGGGGTCATCCACGAAGAAGAGGGATCTTCCTAAGCGTTTAGGCACAAAAGGTTGATATTAGGCTAGGAGTAGACATATATACATACATATAAAAGCATGTAAATGGGGGGGTTTGGTTGTTTGGTGGTCCTAAGTTATGAAATTAAAATGACAAGATAACTAGCAAAGCCAAGTAACTAGGCTAATCATCAAACAAAACTAATAAAAAGGGGTTTAAAACTACAAAGATAAAGCCTTGGGGGCAATTGATATCCACTTCCAAACCTAATGTGGATCATTGAACCATTCACTCATTCTATCACATTCATTACTTGGTTTAACATTAACACACTTATCTAGCAAGAATCACAACACATTATGCACAAGAAGTTCTAAGTTCATGTTCATAGATTTTCATGCAAAGGAGCTAAGGAATTTGTCACTTTCCTAACACCCGAACACTTCAATCATAAAAACACTTCATATTCTCAAACAACCCATGACATAAATGAAGTGAAACATAGCATCAAGAATACATAAATGCTAAATAATAAAGTCTTCAAGAATGAGTGAAACAATCTATTCACTACTTCAACTACTTGTTGTGAAGATAAATCTTCTACCCTTCTTAGATAGTAGTTTGCAAGAGTGAATTCGACATCTCTTGTCAAACCTCACCAATGACTCCCTCAGGACTAAGAATATCCCATTGATGGCATTTAGCACGAAGAATCAACAATCTTGGCAACACTTATAAATACTACACCGTATCTAAGCATTTAACCAATTCATGCATTTACACAAGATTAGTCAAGAATGATTGACATTCATAGACTTCTCTCATTTGCTACCTAAAACAAACATGACAACGAGTTCGACATCATCACATTCATCTAGCAATTATCAACACACCAACATCATTTAAGAAGCTCTAACTCATGCTCTTGGATTCCACATTAAAAGGGGGGAGAATTAGCTACTTTCTCCCAACCCTAACAAGTAATCATACAAGCAATTCATATACTCAAGCATCCAACAACATCAATGCAATTAATAATTCACATTCAAAACTCAATAAATGCACAATAGGAAAAACACTAAATAGATAGATATGGTTCTTACTACATAGATATGGAAGCTTCAAACCATTGCTCCCAAGATAAAACTAAGCTAGATAATAAAAACCCATAACATAGAATAAAGATCTACAAAGAAAGAAGAAGAAAAGGAAGAAAATGGTGAAAAACTAGGGTTTTGGAGCCCCCAAGTCGGGCTTAAAGTGTTGGGGAAGAAGGGGGTTAAAATCTATTTATAGTACAAGAAAAAAGGGAGTAAAACGCAAGTTGCAGGGCAGTTATCGCGAGTCGCGACGCCTCCGTCGCGAGTCACGGCCAGATCAGTAAAATTTTGAGCTCACATGTCAACATTTCGCGAGTCGCGACACACTCGTCGCGAGTCGCGACGGAAAAAAGTCCCGTTTTGTTTTGCTTCCTTCGGGTGAACCGTTGATCCGTTTTGGGAATTCTTGTAGTCGATTTTATAGTTCTTGAGAAGAGGAATCCAATGGTACCACTCTTGGAGGCTGATTCTTCTCGGAAATTCTCAAAGCTCTGCTTCAAAACATGGATCATTCTTCACCCTTTGGTTTGCTCTCCTTTCTTCACTTTATCTTCTACCACTTTGTGAGTGGCCTTCCATCTTCTACCATCCTTTCGAATGGCTTTTACTAAACCACTCCTAAGTGCTCATGAGCAATCTACAAATTAATCTTACAAAAAGGAATCTAGATGCTCATAAGGACCAAAAGTCCATTAGACTAAACATAGGTTACAAAATGAAGGATTTAGATATAAAAATCGAAAATGGTCATCTAAACCCCTTATCATGTAAACCCACTAAATCTAGAAATCTTACAACAAAAATATGATAAACGAGATTTTAAATGCTTTGTAAAATACATGCTTTTGACGTCTCATCAAGTACCTTGATTAATTATCGTAAGCAGGGAAATCATTTATAGTACAAAGCAATAAGGCCTTCAATGTGAAAATTTCATTAGTGCTACCATCGAATATGCAGATGCCATCTTTGAACAAGGTAACCAAACATCAACCAGCTGAGCGAGGTAAACATCTATGTCATTGCTCGATTGCTTCGACCATGAAATCATCATAGACAACAACACATACTTCCGTTTCATTGTTGTCCACGTAGATTACTAGCATAACAGTGCATGAACTATGTGCACTGCTCATATTGGCAAAAGGATTCATCTCATCCGTTGAAAGACCCAGTCTCAAATACTGAGGCTTAGAACCAAAATTAGGGTACATAGCATCCAATTTCTTCCACTGCTCCCTATCAGACGTATGTCTAATAATGTTATCCACCGGTCGAACTCTTTCGAAATGCCAATGAAACAGCTTTGCATCTTCCTTAGAAGCAAACAAATTATTTAACCGAGGAATGAATGGGAGATACCAGAAAACTTTAGCAGGAGATTTTTTTTTAATTCACTACATCCTCAGCACAAACCTCAATGTGACCACTCTCCATCTTGTACCCCAACTCACCACATACACAGCAACGATCTGGGGCTTCATCTTCCTTCCCCATATACAACATACAATTATTAGGACATGCATAAATCATTTTAAATTTTAATCCCATAGGACAAATAATCCTTTTCGCAATGTATGATCGATCAGGCAATAAAATTACCATTGGGCAACAATTCCCTTAACAATTAAAGAGTCTTCGTCATGCCTTTATCAGTCCACCCAAATTTTCCCTTCAAGTTCATTAATTGCAACGTTGCACTCAAAATAGAATGTTTAGCTATATCAAACAATGTCGTCCTTTTGTCATTATGCAATGCTTCTAGAACCTTTGGTTTACCATGGAATTCTCTAGCAACATTCTCCACCATTTTGTCTAAATCTTCCTAGACATCATTTACCTTATGTGTATGAGCTTCACGGTTACCTGTACCAACCTCATTGTGCCATACCCAACTAGTATGGCTCGTTTGAAAACCTCTCATGATTAGATGCCCACACATATTCTTCCTACCCAAGTATATGTCATTCTTACAATCCTTACATAGGAAATGTGCCCTTACAACCCCATTGTTTAGGCATGTTCAAATTCTAGAGCAACAAAGGATTCAATCAAGGGGAGATATTCCGGGTATTTTTGAAAATCTCAATACCAATAAGTTCTATTCGATCCATAACTAACTCCCTACAATGAATAATCATTTTCAACTCATTAGTAAACATACAATAGATCACCGAGTCACAATAAAATCAATTTTATTAATTACCAACATAAAAACCCTACACCACACATTACAAATGTAATCAAGATTCCATTTATTGAAGGAATGAACATGAAGAACAACATACCTTAACTCTTCAAGAAGTACAATGGTTGATCTCAATCTAACCTAAAGCTCCCCATTTTCTAAAAATAGAGAAATTAGGGCATCTTGACCGCCGCATTTATTTTTGACCATTTTTCTGAGTTACGAGCTCGAAACACATTTTTAAAAGCACACGAAACGATCGTTTTATGTTCTGATTGAGGAACAATATCAAAAAGTGGACTTAACTTGGGAACTATGATCCGATTTGTGTTCCTCTTCTGGAACAGTGACCGACTATTTACCTTGACCCTGGCTATTCTATTCCAAGTTTGTAACTACCCTCGTCCCAAACTTCCGAACTCGGAAGGAGTGCACCACAAGGACAGGCCGACACAACCAACTTTGAGATGCGCAAAATAAAGACAGTTTTATAAATAACCGCCTTTGATAATTGATCATCAAAGGTGGTTCTAGAAAACTGCCTTCCTTCACAAAAAAATTGCCTTCCTTCACAAAGAGAGGCCGAATTACATCAGTTCCGATTTTGGAACCTCTCAGGGAAGGTAGTTCCTCTTTTTTTTCAAAAACCGACTTCGATCACTGTCTTTAATCAAGCTTTCTGCACTAGTGGAATGATCAAACAAAGTACTCACATGTAATGTAGGGCAAACAACTTCAGAGGCCTCTGAACTCTCTCCATCGTTCACTATTGCCTCCTCATTATTTTTGAACACTTTTAGCCCCTCAATTAACAGTTTTATTGATTCGTGGCCCTTTCGTCGCACCAAATTGTCAACTTTGGTCAAAAGCATTAAATTTATGGGAAAATAGTCATTTTCTAATATTTCATTTTTTTCTTTTTCCCTATTTCCTTTTCCTTTTTCTATTCGTTCTATTTTCTTCACCCTTTTCCCATTTCCCTTCCCCTTTCTCTTTCTCGTACCCTTGGCCCCCTCAATCACTGCATCCTTCCCCACCACCGTCGTCCGCCACTAGGTTAACTTTTCTGGCCAACATATCCCCCTCATTGTCCCTCGCTTAGGCCATAAAATCCTCACCAAAAGATTAATAACACTGGAGAAGAATTCACCACCCCGAATGAGATTCAGATTCACAAAAAAATTCTAACTAGATTCGAATTCTAAGATCAAACTCAGCCATAAACACAATAACACCAACCAAAAACAGTCGCAAACCAGGTCTAAATTCAAATTTAACAGATGCTTTAAAGTTTAGGTGGTGTCAAAGGCGCAAAAGAAGTGGTGTCGGAGGGTGGAATAAATTTGTTACTCGCAACGCCGTCGCCGGAGGTGGGTTTGAGAAGGTATGGGTTTGATGTTTTCCGGAGATAAGTTTGAGAAGGTGTGAGTTTGATGTTCGCGAGAGGAGGGTCTGAGAAAGGGAAGGTTCGCAGGCAGAGGGGGTAAGCCGGAGAGGGATCAACGACTAGAGGCGGAGAGGGATTGGCGGCTGAAGGCAAAGATGGTGAGGGTGGTGAAGATGATAGAAGCTGGCTGAGGGTGGCAATGACAACGGGAAGAAGGGGAGGCGAAGACGGCAGGGGTGGAGAAGATGGGGGGTGGCGATGATAGTGGAAGACGGCGAAGAGCAGGGGGGTGAAGACTGCAGGCAAAGGGGGTGAGGCTGAGGGGGATCAGCAGTTGGAGGCAAAGATGCTGGGGTGGCAATGATGGCGGAAAACACCAGGGGGTGGTGAAGATGGAAGAAGCTGGCTAGGGGTGGCGAAGGCATGGCAAAGACGGTGGAAACAAAATTGGGAAAATTAGGAGGGAAAATGGGAAAGGGGGAAAGAAATAAAGGTAGTAGGAAAAATGGAAAAAGAAAAAAGAAAAGGGAGAAAGAAAAAGGGGAAAGGAGAAAAATAATGAAAATGAGAAAATAAAAATTGATACGATATTAAAATATCATTTTATTACAAATTTTTATTATTACTAGATTAGTCTTTTTAGGAGGATAACACTATACTTTTTTTCACTAGATTTTTTAAGTAAGGCATCATTGTAAATTATTTCATTTTGAAATTTAGTCATTAAACTCGGCCATATGGGCTTTGGAAGAGTTTAATTTCGGCTATCAGTCTAATTAGGGTTTAGAATATTCAGTTTTGACCTGATTAGAATTTGATTTGGTAAGATTAGATAAGGAAATATTCATTCAAAACTCATCTTGATGAATTCGGCAATATAGTCCCTTTTATTTCAGGTATTCTAGTTAGATGTGGTTTTAGCTTCCTAACACATCTATAAGTCTGTCGGTAATTACCAAATCCCACTCTGTTTCTGATTAAGGTTTGGCCGAGTTTCACCCTATAAATAAGGGAGGTCATTCACGATTTTATTCACCAATTTCATACATCATATATTCATATTTTTGAGTTTTACTCAATTGCTTGCGAGCGTCTTCATTGTTGCTTAATCATAGAGACTAGTTAAGTATCAATACCCTTTCATTTCTGAGTTAATCCTGCGGGCTAGTTAAAGAGAAAATTTTTGAATTGAGAGCCAATTCTGAGAGCTAGTTGGTGATCAATTTGTGCAGCTTTATTAGGGTTTGCGAGCTCCCTTAATACTGCCAAAGATTCAATCAAATTCTGCAATCCAAAATATTTGCAAGGAGATTCATATTAGTTGGTATCGTAGCAAAGCAAAAGTTTCTGTGACCATCATATAAGTCGACATTAGTTGGTATAGTAGGTCAATATTAGTTGGTACTTTTATATCCATATTCTATTTTTGAAAAAAAAAAATTTTAAAAATTGAATAAGCATAAATCTGCCGCCGCTAGACATCTCTCAGCCGCCGTTATTGTTCAGCTCCATCACCGACCAGTGTTTAATTTTCTCCAGCCACCTCTCCCATTTTTACGGAATTCCGACGAAGTTTGTGTTCCAACGTGTTCTCCATCGTTCCAGAGCTGCTCATTTCCTCTCCGGCCAATTTTGCCACCGATGAACCCGTCGACCATCTATCGGTGTTCTCTTGGTTCATATACATCACCCGTAAGCTTTGCGAAGATTATCCAGTAGTGATCTTCGCCGGCCGAGTTTTCCAATCCTTGTTAAGTGTAGAAGGCAACTCCATCTAAGAGAAGTTCAGCAGACAGTCTAGCGAGGAAGAAGGTTGACGTGTGTCCATCACGCGCGAGCTCAAAACCAAAGCGTGTGGGATTAACACGCGTGTTACTTGACGCGCATCTTCTACACGTACGCTACAACTGTTTATATCTTCATCTCGCGATCGACTCAGTTTCTCGCACGTTGATGATTTTATCGTGAGTTATTTGATTTTCTCTCCAGCTTTCCTCTTTCTCGTGAGTTGAAGGAGTGTTTTCCCAACCAGCGCAAAGTCACAGCCTATTCAGCAACCAGTCACCGTTGCAGGACTTTGCCAGGGATGGCATGTGATGTTTATCTCCCTTTATTTTCGAAGATAATTCACATTTCAAGGACGGAAATTTTCAACCTCGGAGGGAATGATACGATATCAAAAAAAAAATTTCTTACAAATTCTTAATTTATTACAGGATTGGGTTTTAGGAGGACAACAGTATACTTTTTTCCCACATGATTTTTTATTGAGATAGTGTGATCGTTGTAAATTATTGTAATCTATTTCATTCTTAAGTTTAGTCATTAAACTTGGTCATGTGGGCTTTGGAAGAGTTTAATTTTGGCTATCAGTCTAATTAGGGTTAGAATATTCAGTGTTTATATGATTATAATTAGATTTGGTAAGATTAGACAACGCAATATTCATTCAAAACTCATCTTGATGAATTCGGCCATATAGTCCTTTAATTTTAGGTATTCCGGTTAGATATGATTTAAGAAGCTTCCATAAGTCTGTCAGGAATTACCAAATCCCGCTCTGTTTCTGATTAGGGTTTGGCCGAGTTTCACCCTATAAAAAGGGTAGGCCATTCAGGATTTTATTCACCAATTTTATACTACATATATTTAGATTTTTGAGTTTTACTCTATTTCTCGCGAGCGTCTTCGCTGTTGCTTAATCATGCGGGCTAGTTAAGTATCAACACCCTTTCATTTGTGAGTTAATCATGTGGGCTAGTTAGTGAGAAAATTTTTGAATTGAGAACCAATCTCGAGGGCTAGTTGGTGATCATTTTTGCGACTTTATTAAGGTTTGCAAGTTCCCTTAATACGGACAAATATTCAATCAAATTCCGCAATCCAGAGTCTTCGCAGATAGATTCATATCAGAAGGGAAAATGCAAAATTACTAATTTTCCCAAAAAGTAGACGTTTTGACTAACATTTGACACTTTGACCGGACGGAAAGACCACAACATAGCAATTTTGTTAGTTGAGGGACCAAAATTATTGAAAAAAGAAGATAAAGGGTCAAAGGTGAACAATGGAGGGAGTTCAGGGGTCTTCCAAGTCGCTCGCCCTATAATGTATATGGTCGATTTATTCTTATAAGTAAATTTAGTTTATTTTGAGAGTAAGGGGTGATTAACTTTTTTTCCTCCTTGAAAAATATCTTATACTTTTAAACTAAATTTTTTTTAACACTTTACCAAACATTTAAGGATGTGTTTGGCAGGGCTAATTAGCTACGCACTTTTTTAGTGTTTGGTAAACTACTAAAAAGTGCTTATTTAAGAAGCATAAGCTATTTTTGAGGAAAAGAAGAATCAGGTCTCCTCCTGCTTTTAAAATAAGTCATCTTTGTGCATAAGCACAACTCTCCCAAACACACTCTAAAAGTCCTTAACTTATAAGCGAAGTACCTTATAACCCCTACCAAACACACTGAATCCCTCCATCCCATTAATTATAATTAATATAAACATTTCATATTTTAAATAAGGATGGA